>CM062815.1:497678150-500078150 GCA_031772625.1 Pinus tabuliformis
AATTACATACAAAATAATTCATACATAAATGCGTATGTTAAATAACACACATTTCTAAAGAAACTAGAATAGTCCAACTACAATAACAACATATCCATGAAAACATGTTGGCTCAGTTATATTATTAAGTGAAATTTCCATCCATACGTACACGTTTGAAAGCCACTAGTCCCAATAGTGGAAAATTACAGTCAACACCACATACTCCTCCGAAGAATTGTACTCAATCTATGCTGTGGAGAAGCCAAAGCTCATGAAAATACACTCCAAGCCTTCTCCAACCAATGCCTAGAAAAAATATTGGCTCCCAAAAGCCCAAACTATGACTGGTTAGGCTCTATATATAACAAAGGATGGGGTGACCCTTGACATTACCCTTTGACTCTTTGACTACCCTCATGACTCTTCAACTCATTTATAAATAACTCTTTACATTAGATAGTGATTGTTCACATTCCACTAATCAAACTTGGAATTTCAGTTACAATTTATTTACCAATAATAATAAAATTTCCACATATACCCATGTTGGAAAAAATACAGTTAAGCCAACCTAAAAAGACAATCACCATCACTTGGAATCTTGGGGAAAAGCCAACTTCACAACATCATCTTGATGGTATTAGGTGGAGAGCTGGTACCAATATTGGTTTTGTGGTATTGTGTCCCTATACTATTTGGTGATATCTTTCTAGAAACAAACTCTGGCCTCCATGCCTTTCAAGTATATGGTTTTGGAATCTTTGTCCAAATCTCCTTAAATCATGCACCGCATTGTCCTGAGTGTGACTAAACCAATGATGTACTTCTGCATGTTTCCTGCACTCAACTGCAAGTCATCGTCGATGGCCTCTCACATCAACTTCTCCATATACCTGTCGACCTCTAGTAGGAGTTGGTTATTCTTCATGGCTTTAGTGAGGGATCCGATTGAAGGGATCCTGTGTGTCCTCACTATGACATCTAGACTCTTGAACAACCATGCATAGGAAGCCTCAATGTTAGTGATGAGAGGATGGATTTTCTCATAGTTCTGGATGAACATCTGAATATGTGCTTTGTCTAGCCTTGCTTGTGGATTCATTATCTTGTGCAAGTAAAGAGGGGACCACTTATCCCTCTTTATCCATTCCTATAAATATGTAATAGTTGCATGAATGTCTTTTAGTGTTTGGACAATCGCCATGCACTGCTTTTGAAAAAAATATAGATGGAAAACTGCATTATGCACAGTGAGAAATATGTCATATAGTTTTTGCACAGTCTTAGGAGTCGATACATAAAAAAGTATCACTTCTCTCATTTATGCCATAGCAGATCCTACAAACTGTGTTTTCCTCTACCTGGCCTCTTGCAAGTCCTTTTCCATCTGATCATTCTCTGCTAACAAGAACTTGATAGTTGAACTTGTGGCTTTTGCATAAGCCTTAGAAGCATCGACCATGGCAGTTGGATGTCTTCTAACATCTAACACAATCACCCTTTCCTCTATGTGTCCAGGTGATGTGTGATCATCTGGGAGATTATTTATTTGCACCTATACAACCCTCTACTATGACTCATCAAATGATAGATTGTACACATCCAGCATTGGATCATCATCAAAGAGAACAACTTATCCTTGTTCTCTCAAGACTAGTTCTGATTCTAGAGGTGGTAGAGACTGAGAGGTGACCTTAGATGTTCTCTGCATGTGGTAGGTATATTGGTCTTGTGGCTCCTGTTCCAACTCCATTTTCATTGCTTCAACCATTTTCTCAATCTATTGAGAAAGTTCTCGGACCTGCACCTGCTCACCCTCTTCTTCATCTACTAGCTACTATGACTCCTCAACCTGTATTGTTAGGATATTCCAACACATAGGAAATAGTTAAGTATAACTTGGTCTAGTATAGAGTTAGGTAAAGTGTGTTTCTTTACTATGTACATTTTGTAACTTACAATCCGACGGTCACGATATGTAGTGATCCGACAGTTCATTCTCTCCTCGGTATTACAGACACTTGATCCGTGGCTTAACACCCGATTGGTCCATGATCTATATTTAAAGAGCATGGAGGGTCATTTGTAGGTTAATTGTTCATGATAGAAGCTTATGTAAAGTTTCATTCTTTTATTAATAAATTGCCTGAAGTGGCCGCGTTGGCTCAGGCCATGGACTGTTTCCCTCTTTGAGGGTTTTAACCACGTCAAAATACTGGTGTATTGATCTGTGATCTATGTGTGAGCGGTGTCCTTTGGTGTTCTGTCTAAGGAACTTACCCTGTAAATTCCTACATGGTATCAGAGCTATTTGAGGGCTGCGTCCGTTGGTGATCCAAATCTGAAGCCGATAGAACTGCATCCGACTATCGTTTCCTAGATCTACTGTTTTTGACTACTTTCAGGCCAAGAGGACTACTCTATTGTGTTGGGAGCATCTTTTCCAGTGAGGAACCCCTTTCATTTCACACAAAAAGGTTTCTGGTAGCCCTAGCTACGTCATTTTTAATATCTAGAGGTATACAGTGTTTATTTGCAGTGTACAATTATTTTCTCTCTTTTTATTTTGGTTTCGGTTTATTTACCTTTTTGTTTTTTATTACCAGATCTGTACCTTTCATTTCTATGTATGCTCTTTGGCCCACAACTCTGTGCGATCTGGGCAAATCAGAAACAGAAAGGAAGGATTTTTCTCATGTGTATGCTCTTTTCCGCTGCGCCTTAGTGTGATCTCGAAAAATCAGAAACATTGAGGAAAATATTTAGTTTCCGGCTAAAGATAACTTCGAGCCGTAAGGTTCATTTTTTTTGTATGTCCGTGTTGGGTTTTGTGTTTTTTTGTTTTGTAAGGAAAAAGAGCTTTCTCAAGCAAGCACGCAACCCAAAGCTTCAGTGACTAAAAAAAAAACTCTCTCTCTCAAACTTTTAGTTTAGCTCACTTGGTCCAACGATAATTTATGAGAGTAGAGGTCTTGAGTTCAAGTCTCCTTTTTGTGGGGGCGGATTTTTCATTTCCGCACATTCCCGCACTTCGTTGGCATCTTCATCACCTTTTCTTCAAAAAGCCATAACTTCTTCATCCGGAAGTCATTTTCAGAGCCGTTTTTTTTGAACCAGCCTAATTTTTCGAGATCTTTCCATTGGAACACTTAGTTTCAACATCTATAGCTTAAGTTTTTGTTAAAATGGGAAGTCCATGCCAATTTATTCTTGACAGCACCAACTACTTCCAATGGTGGTCCTACATTGTGGATTTACTTAGAAGTAAAGTTCTCTACAGAATAGCCTCATGCCAAGAAACCAAACCGAAAGATGAAAATAAGGCAGCTAAATGGGAAAATAGGCAAGATCAAGCATGTGGGTTGATAGGGATGTCTATTTCTCCAGATCTTAGATTCCATATTGCAGAACTTGATACTCCTGAAGAAGCAATGAAATAGATCACTAAAGTTTTTGGAATTAAAAAAGAACTTAAAGCCCATCAATTTGAAAATGAGTTGCTTACATTGGACCCCAATAATTTTTCTTGCATTGAAGATTTTTTGTCCAAGTTCAAGACCCTTAGACTTCTCTTGGAAGGTGTTAAGGTTAAGAAATAAGATAGTAGCCTTATCTACTCCATTCTTACTAATTTGGGACCGGCCTATTCTGTGTTTGCTTCCACCTTCCATTCTACAAGAGAAGCCTTCATTTCTCAAGGACAAACCTACAAGTCCCCTTCCTTTGATACCTTTTGTGATTCTTTAATAAGAGAACAAGAAAAACTCTTACACCTTGGTCTTCTTCATCTTGGAAACTCTTATAAGAAAGCGTTAGCCACCCAACAGCAACCAAATTCAAAGAATCCTAAGAAGTTGTATCCTAAAAGGAATGGTCCTAAACCAAACAAGGGTCCTAAGCAATTTCAGCCTCAAAATGAAAAATCATTTCAACAAAATGATAAGACAAATAAAAACAAAGGGAAGAAGACTGATAGACATTGCAACTTTTGTAATCGAGATGGCCACTTAGAATCCAAATGCTTTAAGAAGATGGAAGCCTTGGAAGTAGCAATGAAGAAGAATAATATCCATTTGGACCACTCTTCAACTTCAACTTCATCTTCAGGAATGACACTTTCTGCATTTGGTTGTCAAGCATCTCGGTCTGGCTATGCACTAAATGTATCTTCTTCTTCTCATTCTCATGAGTGGCTCATTGATTCTGGAGCTTCTTATCACATGGCCAAAAACAAAGCCATGTTTTCTTCTTTAAATGATTGTAACACCAAAAATATATATGTTGGTGATGATAGATCTCTTAGTGTTGTAGGGACAGGAACTGTTCATATAGACAATGGTCAATTTAATGATGTATTATGTGTTCCAACCTTATCCTGCAACCTTCTATCTGTATAGCAGATAACTCATTCAGGTGAAGATAAAATCGTCGAATTTTCACCTCATGATGTTGTAATTAAGGACCTAAGAGAGCCTAGAAAATTTTAGCTACTGGCATTGCTGATGATTCTACAAGGTTGTATAAGTTTCACAACTTTGGGTCATAAAATCTTCCCTCAGTATTTGTTGCTCATAATGATGAAGTGAGCAAACTTTGGCATGAGCAATTTGGTCACTTAAACTATCGCTCCCTTTAGAATCTATGTAAAGAAAATATGGTGACAGGCCTTCCAATGGTATCTTGCAGAGATGGTGTTTGTTCTGGATGTGTACTCGGAAAACATCATCGGGATAGTTTTGAAAAACGTGCCTCTTAGCACGCCTCAACCCCTTTACATCCCATGCATAGTGATTTATGTGGTCCACTTCCATTTGTTTCATTCTCTGGCTACAACTATTTCTTAACTTTCATTGATGATTTCTCCAGACTCACTTGGGTATACTTCTTAAAACTCAAGAGTGAAGTATTTAACATGTTCTTGGCCTTTAAGGCCTTTGTTGAAAAACAATCTGGACATCAAATTCTTAAGCTAAGATCTGATAATGGCAGAAAATATGTTAACAACAAATTCATCAACTTTTGCAGTGAGATTGGAATTCAAATGCAACATACTATTCCATATACTCCACAACAAAATGGTGTAGCTGAAAGGAAGAATCACACCTTAAAGGAAATGGCTAATTGTATGCTTCAATCTAAAGGACTTAGTCTTAATTATTGGGCAGAAGCAATTAACTATGAAAATTACATAATAAATCACACTCCTACTAAGGTTTTAAAGAATATCACTCCAGAAGAAGCATGGAGCTCAATTAACCAGATGTAAGTCACTTTCGTGTTTTTGGAAGTGAAGCATGGGCCCATATTCTAGATGAGAACATAAAGCTTTAGAACCTAAGAGTGAAAAATGTATTTATGTTAGATATTCTGAAGATGTCAAAGGATATAGACTTATTCCACTTAAGTCCAAAAATGTTATCATTAGAAGAGATGTAAAGTTTGCTGAAAATATATAGGCCTACGAGCCTAGTTCGGCGGATTGCCACCTCTCCCTATCTCTTCTACTTTTGAAAATATTTCTTCTTCAGATGATGAAAGCGAGGATGAAAATCCTCCCCCACCTTCTTAGGATCCTCCTTCAGTTCCTCAGTTTCCAAAATGCGTCCGTGCTACTCGGGATGCAGTGGGTGATCTTGTCGGTGATCTTACAGATCAGCGACGTACACGTTCTCAGTTTGATAGAGCCTATTCTTTACTGGCTCAAGCTTCAGTGAATTATAATCTTGACACCTTTGCAGAATCTTCAGGCCATCCAGATTGGGAAGTAGCTATGAATGAAGAATATCATTCATTATTGGCAAATGATACATGGGATCTTGTTCCTCTACCAAAGGGACGAAAACTTGTTAGATGAAAATGGGTTTACAGAACCAAGTATGGACCAGATGGGAAAGTTGATAAACATAAAGCTCATATTGTTTCTAAGGGTTTTTCACAAGTTGAAGGCAATGACTACACTGAAACCTTCTCCCCTGTTGCCAAAATGAACTCTATCGCCTTGTTCTTTCCCTTGGTGCCTCTTTCAAATGGGAAGTCCATCAGATGGATGATAAATTTTCCTTCTTGCATGGGGACTTGCATGAAGAAATCTATATGGAACAGCATATTGGCTTTATACAAACAGACTACAGCCTTGTATGTCGGCTTAAGAAATCCCTTTATGGTCTCAAGCAAGCTCCTCTAGCTTGGTATGCCAAAATGGATAACTTTTTTTTAGAAAATGGCTTTTCTAGGTGTCTTTCTGACAATATTGTCTACACCAAGAAAGTGGGCAAGTCTCTTATCATTCTTGTTCTTTATGTTGATGATCTTATCCTGACTGGTAGTGATCCCAACCTTATAAACCATGTGAAGTCTATCCTTAAAAGGAAGTTTGAAATGACAGAATTAGGACACTTACATTATTTTCTTCGTCTTCAAGTCTTGCAATCCAAGGAAGGTATTTTCCTTTCCCAGTCCAAGTATGCCTGTGATATTCTACGCCATATTCACATGGAAGACTGTAAGCCAACCCCTTCTCCCTTTCAATATGGATTCAAACTTTCAGTCACTTGTACTTTTCTTGAATTTGATGCTACCTTATACCGTCAACTTGTAGGAAAACTTTTGTATCTAACCCATACTCATCCTTACCTTTCCTTTGTTGTTGGCCTTGTTGCTAGGTTTATGTAAAACCCAAATGAAAGTTATTGGAAAGCAGCTAAAAGAATACTTCGTTATGTTTGAGGTATAGTTCAGTTTGGGATTCATTACAGTGTCAAAGCAGCTCCTCTATTGGTTGGTTTCACTGATTCCGATTGGGCAGGTGACCCTGATGATCAGAAGTCTACTGTAGGTTATGTGTTCACTCTTGGTTCAGGGCCTATTACATGGGCTTGCAAGAAACAAGGTGCCATTTCTCTTTCTTCAGCAGAAGCAGAGTATCATGGTGGCGTAGAAGCTTGTAAGGAAGCCTTGTGGCTTCGTCAGATCCTATCAGAGTTTGGCTTTCAGCAGCAACATCTGACTACACTTTGGTGTGATAATCAAAGTGCCATTCAACTATGCAAAGATCCAGTCCAACATCAGCGCAGCAAACACATTGAACTACACATGCACTTCATCAGAAAGCTCATCCACAACCATGTTCTTGAAGTGCAATATTGTTCAACACATGATCAAGTTGCAGACATCTTTACAAAGGCTCTCACAGAGGCGAAGTTCACTAAACTTCGATTTATGGTTGGAGTTCAGGAAGTTGTCACTAAGGGGGGATAGGCTCTAGTGCCTCCTTCCTTCTCCTATTGTGTCATATTTGTAAATCTTTCAATCCTATCCCAAGTTGTTCTTAAGGGGGGATGTTAGGATATTCCGATACATAGGAAATAGTCAAGTATAACTTGGTCTAGTATAGAGTTAGGTAAAGTGTGTTTCTTTACTATGTACATTTTGTAACTTACAATCCGACGATCACGATATGTAGTGATCTGACGGTTCATTCTCTCCTCGGTATTATCGACACTTGATCCATGGCTTAACACCCAATTGGTCCATGATCTCTATTTAAAGAGCATGGAGGGTCATTTGTAGGTTAACTGTTCATGAGAGAAGCTTATGTAAAATTTCATTCTTTTATTAATGAATTGCCTGAAGTGGCCGCATTGGCTCAGGCTGTGGACTGTTTCCCTCTTTGAGGGTTTTAACCACGTCAAAATACTGGTTTATTGATCTGTGATATGTGTGTGAGCGTGTCCTTCGGTGTTATGTCTGGAACTTACCTTGTGAATTCCTACATGTATAGGAAAACGTTTCTCTATTATTACACCTTCCCTTTATTCCTATTCCTATTTCTTCTTCTCATCTATTGCTCTCCTTCTTAGCTCCAACTCTTTTTTCAACTTCTTCTCTATTTCCTGTCTGCATCCTCCAACATTTTCTTCTCTCTCTTCCTTTGTTCTACTCTCCCTATGTGGTGTTTCCTCTTTGCCTCTATTTCCAAAGATACTCTCTCAGTGAGAGGATCTTATTTTAACTTTTAGCTTTGCTCAGCCTCTGGGTTCTTGTCAATCTTCCTCTTGAATTTTTCCTGGGCCGGTTTGCTACTCGCTATTGTTGTTGTTGTTTCTTCCTTTGGTGTTGTTTCCTACAAATATTCTTTTCATTTTATAGCCATGTTAACCCGATCATTGAGCTTAGAGGATTTGTAACAATAACTCCAAGGGTCCTCCTCTACCCAATGACATGCCTTATGGAACCTTGGATAATAAACATTCACACAATGGTTCTTTCATATGAAGTGGGGATCATACAGATTGAAATCCTTGGTTCTAAAATCAAACATTTCTAAGTCATTGACCTTGACATCTGCATCCTTCAAGCTCTCGATCTCGTACAATCCAAACCATAAAGGAAGAGTATGCCATGGTACCTTCTTCCTCCTATGCAGTCCTGTGGATAACCTTGTCAAGGTGTGATATGCAACCTCTTGCATGACCAACTTATCTGTGGAAAAGCTTGGTAGCACGTGCGAGGGCTTCTCTCCACCAAAAATCCTGATGAAGGTGCCACTGGGTGAGGCACATCAATCTGCAATGTTAAGTAATGCCTTCATTTCTTCTTGGGGCATGCAAGGTGTATCCTACTCAAATATCATCATGTAAATTGGGGTGATCAAATGGTCAGATAGCCTTTCCATGACTCCTTGTTAGCTGCACTCAGAAAGAATCTTGAAATAAATGTTCACAACATTCTCTAATGGTGTCCATCTCCAACCCATGCTAGGAAATTTGATGTTGGGCATAGATTGCATCAAGTAGGCACGCAACATATATAATCTTGCTCTCTCATCCTTGGGTGGATTCCGTGAATTATTCACATGCACTTTCAGCTGAAGAGCCAACATATCAAAGCAGTTGAATAACCTTCCTTCATTTGCCAACTGATCAAACATAACCACCTAATTCTAGGGAAAGGTCTCTGTGCTTTTTTTACCATACAAGAAGCATCCAAAGATGATCAAGAGATGGTAGGCCTTCATGGGTGACTTAGTATTGTAGACTTAATTGGGTGCTTATCTGAACTTTTATGGCTCTTTTACCCAATGCTACATGATGTCTCTAGTATTCACATTGTTGTTGGGAGTATAGAAGAGTGCATCCATACGGTTCACCAATTATGGTAAGTGGTACATCTGATGATAGCTTTCCATATTGAAGATAGCAAGTTGTGTTCCACTGGCACTACTAAATTTCATCATCTCAAGATTGGTATGTGAGATAGTCCAGCAAATGATGTCTGCACATGGGAAGGTGGGGTACCTGCATGCAACCTTATACAAGCCTGACTTGTGGATGTTCACATAGACCTCTCAATCTTCCAGATCTTCCTTAAAGCTATCTGAAAATATGTCCTTAATTTCTTGTCATGTTATCTTCATGTCCTTCTCTATGAACAGTTGTGTGTCTACATAGATTGGGAATTTCATTGACACTTGTTCAACTACATTTCCATTTTGTCTCTCTACAATATCCTTTGATCCATCTCTCTTCAAGGCCATCTTACCTATACTACTGAAGATATGCTAAATAATTGTTATACATGGATATAGAGAGGACACTCATGACATGCAAACACTAGGCAAGATTGCACAATTTTGTGTTTCAGAGGTGAGGGACTATCAACTAGATCTGTGCATCACACAATCCCAATTACCAGTGGGAGGTGATGATGACTGGAATTAAGCAATGCACAGTCGAGTTGTCTTATTGATGATTGGAACTATGCAATGCACACTTTAGTCTGGCTTTGATGCTGGCTGGGACAACGCATTGCACAATCCCAGTATGCAAGAATTTATGAGTATCTCCTTGAACTACATAGTGCATAGTTAGAGCTAGTCACGAGAAGCCTCTGTGCAATTCTTGGAGCAAGGACAGAGCCTTGAGATCGAGAAATGCGCAGTGCATGTCGAGAACAACTAGATTCAGGTCAAGGCAACCTAGATATGCCCAAGGAAAACATGTAAACAAACCGTTTTGAACATGTGGTTGATGGTTGGTGAAGATCTGAGTCAATGATAATGAGTGAAATCAAAACAATTGCAGGAATCAGTCGAACAAAAGAACAACAAAGCTCATGGAGGGAGTCGTCTCAACGATGACTGTTAGTGAAAAACCTGGGTTATGCATGCGACAATTATGAAAGGAAATGAAAAACATAAAACAACATTTTTATAAGCTAAAGCAAATAAAAATTCCAGCATTATTTCAATAATTTGGGTAAAACAATACTCTCACAAGCCAAGGAAACAAAGGTGACAAAAAAAGAAGCAAAAGACAAGAAAAGCAGGACTTACCCAGAAAAGATGCGTCAACTGTGTTGAATGTTCCTAGATGCCTCAAGAATACCAGAGCTCCAAGATCGAATGTGAAAATGAGATTTGATGGCATCCATTAAATAGATTTGATCGATTTAGGGTTTACGATGCGAAGGACAAAAATCTAGGAAAAAGCGACACATGGAAACATTTTCTAAAATTAACTCAAGTGTAACTTGAACTACTAAAAATAGATCCCTATTTTTAGGGATGTTTTTTCATATTTTTTCTTTTTTTTCTTTTTTAGGAAAGGTCTTTATGCATGCATGGAGAAATTGCGCGCTTTTGGGGAGAAATGGGAAACTCACCAGGACATGCATCAGGCAGTTGCTAAGGTAATGCTTCTACGCAATTCATGGGTTAAGTGGATTTTGCTACCTACCATGCTCTACGCAATTTCCTAACTTAAGACAAGTTGCCAACTAGGTCTATGCAATTCTGGAGCTGAAGCTGACTACTAGGTTGAACTACGCATTTCCTCAGATCAAGGTTGGTTGTCCTCAAGGATTGTGCAGATCATCAAGACAGTGCTAGAACCACTTTGCAACCAAGTCATGGGGTCAGCTTGTGTTTCATAGAAAAGAAAGTAAGAAAACACAAGTTGTAAAGCAAGAGATAAACTCAATGAAAGCACAAGTACCTGAGTCAGTGCGAGATATGATGTTGGGAATTTAGTAGGGAGGCTCCAAATGAAGGGAAGGAAAATGTTTGGAGGGTGGTTTTAGCCACTAGAACAGTAGGTTAGATGTTTTCAACTAGAGTAGAACAATCCTCCTTAAGCTAATAGGTAGGGAAAGATTCCCATGAGAAATTGAATATCAAGAATGGAGCATGACACCCTACATTAATAGCCTTATCCAACAATTTATTTCATTGAAATTTGACATGAGAAGGGAGGACAATATGGATTATAAGAAGAGGTGAAGAAATTGTCAATAAGAAACTCTCCATTCTCAAGATTTGATAGATTTGTAGTGATTATCATCCAAATGATAGTTCGCAGACCACTGAAACAAATAGTTGGGAGTCACCTTCAATGCATAATTTTTTTAGGTTTAGTTTAAGGGATTGAATGTGACAAATTAAAGGGAAAATAGAACTATGACGTCGCTACTATTAGAATCCACGTGAATTGAATAAAGGTAAATAATCATTCATGCGAACAAATGGAAAACACTAGAGATTAGCAAAGCTTAGTGAAGGGAACTACCAATGTTGTGTAGAGGGATGATGAGACATGATAATAGAGTGAGAATACATAAAGACTTTTGGAGAATGTTTAAAACCACATAGAATTAGCACTTTTGCTAGAGGAAATTCCCAATTTGAGATGATGAGGAGATGAGAATAGTTTCCCAGATACACTAGAGAAGGAGGTTCAAGAGAGATTAGACAAAGGTATTGTGTACTCAAAAAATTATGTTTTGCATTATTTATAGAATTTCCATATTATGAATCCCAGGAGTTGATTCCATGTTCTTTTGAGAATTAGATTCAGGAAGGACAAATATTTCCAAGAAGAAAAGAGTGTTACTTATATAGGTGGGATATTTACTATTTTGAAAAAGATAGATGTTGGTGTTAACTAAATATATTCTAGGACTGAGTAGAGATTGAACATGTGTTCACAGGTTTCTTGAGAACTGTGATAGAGGAAACATAACTAAGGGAATTTAAAGCCTCTAGATATTATCCTACCAAATGCCAGAGCTTTCATGTTAGTAGGGAACCTAAGAAAGAGTGTGAATTGAGGCCATAAATTGTTTCCACATATTTGAGACCAACTTTGCATGTGAGGGGTGTGATAATGCTTCTATTTAAATTGATACACCTCTTTGATAGAGAAAGTGCATCATGAGGTCCATCCCCACATTATTTTATTAGGATCTTCAAAAAGGGAGATGTGCCTTTGTTGGGCAATTTTGAATAGCATTCCCCAATCAAAGTGTAATGGAATTAAATCCCATGACTCTTTCTATTTCAAGGTACACCAATTGATTTCCACTAAGGATTCACTCCAATAGCTTCCTAATTTGATAATTTGATGAAACTTCACAATGGAATTGAGTTCTTGGGGCTCAAACTCAAAATAGAGCACGGGAAATTAATGTCATGAGTCATCAGAAAACTGTGTTTTTCCTCCATCCTCAACCTCCTACAAATAATTTTTTTGAATAAGGTGGTTTCTTATATAATGAAGGTTCCATATGTATGATATTGTGGGGAAATGATGCATCCTAACACATACCCAGATTGATATGTTTTTATTGTATTTTTTACTTCATGTTTCATAGGATGTAGACCATATGCTTAGGTAATCCTTTATACTTTACTAATCATTTCTACATTCCCATTCCATCAACAACAATAATATTTATACAAATAGTTAGGAATTCCTTGGACCATGAGAGAATGGTCCATGTCCTCCATTCATAGAAAATGTCAAATAAAATCCTTGAGATTTCTCTAACTATCCCTAAACTATTCAATTCCTCCAACTATATGTTTGATACATTGGTTACATTACATAATATATGAAGGAAATAACCTCACTATTATGTAGGTTATTCTAGATAACTTTAGAACTTATTACACCTAAGGAAACAAAAATTTAAATCACACTCCTACATTAAAATCCGAGGGAAACAAAAATTATCCTTTGATGTATGTCCTTAAAGTCTTCATTGTTGTTTGATTTACTCAAAATTATTAAATAAATTCAAGTGCATTTCCAAAGTAGAATTCTTTCTTGAAATATTTCCCACTTAGATCCCAACGTCTATTTACTAGATGTACACCTGCTTTGCTTTTTAATTTTACTTTAATGTTTTCAGCTAGAAGTTTGATTTCTTCTTCAAACTAATCAAATTATAGTAATATTTTCTGTCAATTGAAGTTTTCTCATGATTTATTTCTTTATATTTTATCTTCAATATGTTATTTTATACATTGATTACACCTACACATGAAACAAACACATTAAAGAAAAATAATGTGTTCCTTAGTATTTTCAAGTCTATCATTAGATATATTTGAATTGAGACTCCTAGGTGAGTTGGAGAGGGAGCTAGGGTATTTTGCAACAGAAAACTATGCATTAGGGTTGTGCGAGCTCTGTGCTCTCCCCTCGAGGTCTCTGGTCCTTGCCCTTGGGGTTCTTCCCACCATGACAGATTTGATGCAGCTTCATGGTGCTCGCTCCTTCAAGGATATGGTCTCTCGTCGACTGCTAGACAAGGGCTCAATTTTCACGAAGTTTGCCTCTAGCTTTTCCTTCTTCAATCCACCAGGAGAAAGTTTGGACAAAGAGGACACCATTTACCCAGATAAAAATGAGATGCTAAAAAGGAATGAAGACACAGTGCAAAAATCAACCAAGGACATTTGCATAGATAAGAGCACAACTGCAAACGTGCCCTTTTCTGACAAAGTCAACCCTTCACAATCTTAGGAGTAACCGCAAGAGCAGGGGAAAAAGACCAAGAACAACTGCAATCCAAAAGCCATGAAAATACCAGAACTAGAAATCCAGGATTCTGGGGTAGGTGAATAGAGATAATATATGTAGGAACACACAATAATATACAATTTTATGGGAATATGGCCTACAGAAAGAGCCTTGAACTAGTGGATTTTGAGAAAATGGGAACCCAAAGGGGAGATCCGACTTTAGCTAGGCTCTAAAGGCTTTTTCACAGTCATCTTTGATGTCCTAGAAGACAGAGACATAATTTTTGAATGAGGATCCTATTTCCACAACTTAGTTGGATTATAAATGAGATTCTAGAGGGAGTACTTCACACCAAAAAAAGAGGATTCCACTAGGGTTCTAGTATGGGTATGCCTCTACTCCTTACCAACTAATTATTGGGCTTCTTCAGCCCTAAAAGGTATAGGAGACCAGTTGGGGGAGTATATCAAAATGTCTGAAGGTAGTAGAACAGGTCACTACGTATCCTACACTAGAATCTATGTTTACATAGATGTCTCTAAGGCTCTGCTAGAAGTAATCAAGCTAATCTTCAGGGACGAAGTCTGGTTGCAAAGTATAAACTATGAACATATTCCCTTCCACTATAGAAAGTGACACAAGCAAGGGCATCTTTTTCGAGACTATCCCATGAATAAAATCACCCAAAGATAAGAGAAAGCAAATAAACAAAAAGATAGTGGAGGCTTGATCCAAAATGGATTTTGGATAGACTCCTAAGACCAAGTGTTCCTCATACAGGAAAAATGAAAGTACAAGGAAGTTCTTGGTGTTATAGATCCAAATATCAGTCTTGATATTTGTGATGCTCCATTTATGGCTTAGGGCAACCCCTCCTTCCAGAATTGGTCCAAAAACTTAAAAAATAGTGTTTTACTCCCTATATGCGACATTTCCCTGAGTTAAACACATGTGTACGTGGGCCAGTATATACCCAACTACCGTATATGTCTTAAAACACTTTAAAAAAAATAAATCTCTTTAATTCCAGGCAGAGATCACAGGTTTTACTTGTTGATTACCTATTAGTGCCCGTGGCCCAACTCTTCCCAACAAATTCCCAACTAAAGAACTACTTTGGGAGAATTATAAAAGGGCTTCAATGGTAAGGCCTAAGGAGGAGAGAATAGAGAGAAACTTACTCTGCTAATATTATCCCTGATCAGGTATAAAAATCCTTGTGCTTCCAACACTCCCCCCATTACAGGAAACCCTTGTTTTGTTGAGCTTTGATGTTATTTCACTAGTTGAGATATCCTTGTATGAGTCATGGAAGGAGCCTCTTGAAGACTTGGGATTGGACGAACC
Organism: Pinus tabuliformis; assembly: GCA_031772625.1. Lineage (NCBI taxonomy): Eukaryota > Viridiplantae > Streptophyta > Pinopsida > Pinales > Pinaceae > Pinus > Pinus tabuliformis. The sequence continues at coordinate 497,693,285 of CM062815.1, forward strand.
CAGAGGACGGTTCCGCTTGGAGCCAACGAGAGGAAGATTTAGGTGATATCATTCCTTGCTTTGTTTTAGTTATCTGCAGTAAAGAAACATCTGTCTTGTTCCTGAAATCAATCTTCTTCATGCATATGATGTTAATGTTATGGTTTACGTATGAATAATTGTTTCAATTATATAACTAAATACCTTTCAATATTTTATGAAGTTGATTTCTATATGATAATTGGTCCATATATTGCTATGCTTCTTTGAATTGGTTGTTTTGCGGGTCTAAGGATCGAAAGGAACTCAAAGAGGGTTTGGACCCTCGCTGGATCTACCCAAATGAAGGAACCCCAGGTGCACCTCTCTTCATGTAGTTTGCTTATTTAAGTATCATGGCTCTATAGAATGCTTGTTTTTTATTGTAGATAACCCCAGCTATCCTATGGTTTTGACCCAAAACCCTAGGGAATTTAATCCCTTAACAAAGTTGGCGACTCCACTGGGGAAAATAGTAATGTTGTTCCTAGTTTGGGTTATTTTAAGCCAATCAGGGCTTAGCCATAGTTGTTCTTGTTGTAACTAGTTTGTCTATTCTCGTAGGAACTTAGACTTTAAGTCTGAGTAGTTTCTTCAGACCTCTTTTTTGCTTTTTCTTGTGAGCTGTCATATATATAGTTTTGTCAGGTTACAGTAGTGTATGTATTTCCCCATACGAACCCGCGTATACGCAGGTTTATTTGGGCTAAGTCGCGTGTACATGCAATTGTGTATTGAAAAAGTCGTGTATACCCTAATTTCACAAGATTTTGTCAAGACTTTCTATTTCTGAAGATTTTTTTATTGGTATGAGGGTTTCCTGAGTAGTCAATCTTTGTTGTCAGTCTTTGGTTTTGCAGCAATTACCCAGTTTCGAATTCTCTCTTTTTGTGGAAAGTTTTGGTCTTGTTTTGTTTTGTCGCAAGTATCATCATTTGTGTTTGAGCACACGAGATTTATTTCTGGGAATATTGGTTGTTCTGGTCTTCCAGAGCAGAAAGATTGGTTTCAATCTTTGTGAAAAACTTTACTTTTTGTGATCTTCTTGCTTTTTGTCAAAACTGCATCTCGTGGCCATCCACTTTCCTTGCTTTTTGAAAGTTGTTGAGTGACGATTTTGAAAGTTGTCTTTCTTGGTATTTTGATCATTTTCACCAAGCTCTTTTTGCTACTTTTTGGTTGTTAAGAGCTTCTTGAAACACCTATTTTGTTCAGTTTTCACCCATTTTGAGTTGATAACTTGCAAAGTGTTTGTGTTGCCTATTTTTCAGTCTCAAAGTTTCAATATTATTTGGAGCACTTTTCAAAAGTTGTTCTTTGTTTTTTCTTTTGAAGAAAACTTCTTGAAAGCTTGGTTTTTGCTTTCTTTTGCCTTGTTTTGATTTGGTTTCTTTTTGCGAGTGAAAGTGCATTTTGTTTGTCTTTATATTTGTTTTTAGTGTTTGGACAAAAATGAGCATTAGCAACTTATATTCTATCTAAACATATTAAGTGGCTAATTAAAAATGATAAACAAGTTTCTTTGATTCTTTTCTTTATAGTGTTAAGTTTTTGAATCAGCATATACTCATTGCATTAGGATAGTTTGTGCATCTTTTAGGGCATCCATAGTTTGTTAGTTTCTGTGAGTGTGAAGCTTGTTAAAAGAGAAGAAAAGAGAAATTTATTGCTTTCTTAGAAGTTCCTTAGAACCTGGTAGAAATTTCTTTCATGGAAGAACAAAACAATTGTATTTGCATATATTTTGGTTTTTATTAATTTCTTTTGCATCAGAAAGCACCAAAAGTTTCATTTTCATTTATCCCTTGACTTAAGAACAACCCATTTAAAAATAAGCGCTAACTAAAATATACTAGAACTTTTTTATATTTCCAATTTAAACACACCAACAAGTTTTAGGATATTTAGGGCCTTAGATTAGGCGAGTGGAGAGAAAACTCTCCAAGGCCACTTTAAACTATCAAATGTAGAAGTCTGAATAGCAAGTACAAATCCAATAGCATTAGGGAGACCAAGAAAGCTCCGGATCTGGGAGTTAAGGACGACGGTTTTTGAAGATAAGGAAGAGAGATACTCCCTCTCCTACTTGTCAGATCTTACCTCAAGACTGTTCCGCCTAGCTTCTGACACAAGTTGGTAACCTTGGTAGCCTTTCCCAGGGAACTACATAGGTGGCTATGGAGGGGAATCCCATGGCACCTGAGATCGATGTTGTATGACTCTTAGGAGTACTTCTGGAGGGCACCCTTGTGAAGCTTGGGGGCTTGCACCGACACATGCTATTGTTTAAAGGTCAACGTAACTTCCTCTGATACCTTAGCTGGTAGGCCTGGGCCGTCATTATCCCAGACTATCATTGGAAGGCCCATACATCACTTTCTTGTATTTTGGTGTTCGGTCCTCATCACCCAAAAAGGAAATACTTGAAAGTTATTTGACTAGCTAATATCTCTTAGGGACTTTTTTAGTGTGTGCTCTGCGCTCCTAGTTGGCCTAGCTTTCATTTTTTTCTTGAGTCTTTACTTAGATCTTCATAAAAAATTCAAAGTGGCTAACCAATTGCCTAGACGGTCTCAAAGACTTCGTGGTTTTTCACCACCAAGTTCAGAGCGTTCTCCTAGAAGGCGCAGAGGCAATACTGCCCGTGGTTTTCACTACACGGCAGCTTACACTTCGGAGATTGATCCTCCGCTTGAGGGCATTAGTGTTCAGGATATGGTTAGTGCTTCTGCAAAACTAGAGAGGAACACTCCTTTTCTTTCTCGAGTTCTCTTCCAGTCGGAAGATAACATTGAGGTAGAAGAAATCTCAGAGTCGTTAGCAGCTCCAAATTCTCCTCTACCTTCTGATCACCCAAACATATTATTATACGTTGGGACTTCGACTTATAGACCCTCAAGTCTAGGTTATTACACACACATCTCTTTGATGACCACTGCTGGGAGCATGGCATCTGTCACGAGTGATACAACCATGCAGACTCAAACATCAGTACAAGGGGGAGGTACTATCTCCATCCCCTCTACATCTTTATTTGGGTCTATTGCTAGCACATCCTTAGCTGGGTCTACCTCCATTTCATCTACAAGTGGAATTTCCCAACCTTATGCATCCAGTTCTAGATTTTTCCCATTTGGCACCCATTCTCAAGGTATTTCATCAACTCTGTTTAATGCCTTCATGTCCGCGATGAGTGGATCAACATCATTTTGGGGTTTTCCTTTTGGAATTCGTCATATACCACATTCCAACCTGATTATAGGATCTATGCCTTTCTATTCTACAAGTCAAGGAAATAATCCCTTTCAAGGTTAGACTAACCCTGCAGTTAGTGGCATAGGAACTGGGAATCCAATTTTCAGCCAACAAGGGAATAGACCGTACTCCATGGTTAGTTCATTTTGAAGTATTCTTCCAATGGCTACCGCTTGGCATCCCTATCAGGGGTTATCGACTCCTTATAATGCTTTCGGAGGTAACTTCGCTGGTTTTGGAGGTGTTTCGGCTAGAGTTGGTCAAACTTCAAGTTTTGTTGGACCACAAGGGACACCTTTTGGTTTAGCGGGTTCTGCTACTTACTTCGGGCAGCCTGGTGCCTTTCAAAATCTAGTCCAATCTTTTTATAACTTTGGGAAATCTGCCCAATCTGGGTGGAATCCCTAAGGTCCTCCTAGGCTTCCTTTTCTAGCAACGTTGAACTTGCCAGACCTCGCGAAATTAACAAATGATCCAATCAGATACAATCTAGCATGGCCTCTGGTCCCAACCAAACTCCCTTCGGACATTCCAAAGTTCAAGGGGAAAGGTGGTGAAGACCCAGGCAACCATGTAACCAAATTCCATTTGTGGTGCTCATCGAACTCCCTCATCGATGACTTGGTTAGGTTGAGAATCTTTCAATGCACCTTAACTGGCAATGCAGCCAAGTGATATATAGAGCTGCCAAGGGGTAGCTTCAGATCTTTCACCGATTTGGCTAACATTTTTCTAAACCATTTCTAGTTTCCCATCCATTATGATGTTAGAATTGAACTTCTGGCCAATTTCTGTCAGGATACAACAACTCAAATTTATGATCATATTCAAGAATGTAGACAAAGAAAGAGGCTCATTAAAGCCAAAATTCCTCCTGAGTACCATCTCGAATGGTTTTTGAAATCTTTCCAACCTGAGATATCTAAGATGTCTCTCTGTCTGGAGTCTATTCTGAAGAGCAAGATATTTTTAGGGCTCAGCAATTAGAATTGATTTACTCTCAGTCTGGGATTCTACAGAAAATATTGCCTGATGCTCCTAGGACTAAGGTTGATATATCTAAGTCGAAGCCAGGTCCCCATGTGGATGGTATCATTAGATCCATAGACACCAATGCGTGAACCTGTTGAGCCATTTGCAGTAGTTGTCTTTACAGATTGCTCCTACAAATCAGGTCACATCGTCTAACCCTTCGCCTTCTCAACCCTCTTCTGTTAATGTTGTCCAATCTTCCATCCCCAAAGAAAATTAAAATCCCAATGGGAAGAACAAAGGACGAGGTAAGAAAAAGAGTCAGGATGGGAAGGCTGACGAAAATAAACCTGGAAATAATGATGGTGGGGGTGGAAATGACTCTAGAAAGAAAGTCAAGTTTCCATTCAAGTTATGGAGTGGAGACTATTTAACTCATCTCTGCCTAAAAATTCAAGATACTCAGCACTTATTAGGGCAGCAAGGGACTTCTAGCTCTAAAGTTGTGTTAATCAACCCTTTTCCCCAAGGGTAATAGATGCTTGCTGGCGCAAATTGCCTCTCTAGGATAAGTAGAAGAGTATGTCTTACCTTCTGTCTGTCTTTGGAAGTAAGGACAGAACAACCAACCCTTTCTTATCCCGTCCCGTACTGGAACAACTTTCGGAAACTAAATCAAGCTCAGCTCAAGTTTTAGGTAGATTAGATATCTGCCTGATGTCAAATTAGTAACTATAGCCATCCTTTTATACCAATTACTACGCTTTCTGACCCAAGGCGAGAGTAGTATTCATCCCGGTACCTCTACAGGGGGCAACCAGGAAGGAGATAAGTCATCAAATGTTTTCATAATGGGTTCTAACATCCATGTGGCCACTCAGTCATGTGATTACGGTGAAACTGAAACACCCAAGGACAAATCTGCTCCCTGAACTACCGACCTTCATATTGAGCAACCTTCTGTCGAGAATATACCACAGATACTGAAAGGTTCTGCTAAATAGGCGACTATAAACCCCAATGCTAGGGCCGCCTATAATTACTCATTTTTTGAGGATCTGGCTTAGAGTCCATGTGCTATGTCCACTTTAGAGGTTCTCTAGTCATATCCAGCTCGACAAAGTGCTTTGCTTTCAGCGATAGGGGTAGTTGATCCAAATAATTCCTTAGTGCTCAATTTTGACATGCTTAGTGTCAAAAAGTGAATTCCTCATCATATGGCTTTTTAGATCAAGCCTACTTATTGAAAAAATAATATTATTCTAATAGTTGTAGATGAGGGGGCTTCCACATCTTTAATGTCTATATCATCCTGGAATGCCATTGGATCTCCTTCGGTTGTTCCTTCACCTTCCCTCCTGATAGCATATGATGGGAATTCTCATAGGCCGCTTGGGATTGTCCCGGCCTTTCCTATATGTGTTGGACGAAAGGTCGTTAATATCGAAGTAGAAGTCATTGATGCTAACGTAGATTACAATCTCCTCTTAGGAAGGAACTGGATCTACAAGATGGACGTCGTTGTTTTGACTCCATTTCGTGTTATCTTCTTTCCTTATGAAGGGAAAATTGTCAAGGCTGATTAATTGGATTATTCTCCAGTTGATCATCGAGCAACTTTGGATTCTACTATTCCCTTAGTGGATAACCCCTGTCTTCCTATTGAGAATCTAGGAGTTGGGATGTATTCTTCACTGATGGGTACATTTGATTTTCCCTCTCCTATCACTAGAATCAATGTCATTTCATCATCCAAGGAGTCTTCACAGGAAGAGTCCCTCCAAACTCATTATTTTTCAGACCCTTGGACCTTGCCTTCACCTATGACCACATTAGATGAACAAAAAGTCGGTGGAATGGAATTTCCTATGTCTGCAACAGAGCTTAGATATCAGTTTATCATCAACTCTCCAGACAACCATTCTACTCCTTTCTTTGAGAGGAGTTAGATGGTGATGTGGCCCCAACTTGGACCCTTGATTCTACCTCCACTATGGACTACTTAGATACAATTTTACCATCAAAAGAAGCAATCTTAGAAGCAATGACTAGTGTAGATCGACCTTGGGGAGACTTACACCATCGTTCATATTTTCTTCCCCCATTATGAGAGGTCGAGTCGAGGTTTTCCAATCTGCTTACTAGCAATGTGTATACAGTTTCAAACCCTTTGGCTCCAGCACACATTCGTGCCGAAGGTAACATGTCGCTCATTTCAATAACCATATCAATAAAAATATTTAGGAACCATAGCATGATAGAGAATGTCTTCATTGGAGTCGAGTGTTCCTCTGAAGAAGTTCTAATTTACACTGACCTCTTCAAAGAGTTTCGGGATGTATTTGCTTGGTCTTATGAATAAATGCTTGGTATTGATCCATCCATCATTCAACATGAGATCAAGACATATGAAAATGCTAAGCTGATTCATAAAAATATTTGGCCGGTTAATCCTAGGAAAGCAGCAGCTATTAAAGCTGAAGTAGAGAAGCTACTAAAGGTGGGTTTCATATACCCTGTTCCTCTTACAGATTGGGTTTCTAACCCAGTTCTGGTTGATAGAAAGCAAGGAACAATCCGTGTATGCATCGACTTTAGGGATTTGAACAAAACATGTCCGAAAGATAATTACCCCACACTGTTTATTGATTAGATAATTGATGAATGTGTGGGTAATGAGATTTTTTCTTTCATGGATGGATTCTCCGGTTATAATCAAATATCTATCCATCCAGAAGACCAGTACAAGACAACTTTCATATGTCCCTGGGGTACCTTTGCATACAAAAAGATGCCTTTAGGTCTTAAAAATGCTGGAGCGACCTTTCAGCAGGCCAAGTGATGCGCTTTCCACAACATTAAGCATGTCATCGATGCATACTTAGATGATTTAGCTGCTCGTTCTCTAAAGAGAATTGATCATCCTGGTCACATTTGATTTGTTTTTGAATGATGTCATTTTTACAAGATCCGGTTTATCCAAATAAATGCATTTTTGCGGTTACATCAGGTCGGTTGCTAGGGTTCATCGTGTCAAATTAAGGGATTCATGTTGATTCCTTCAAGGTAGAAGCAATAATTCAGTTTCCTCCCTCGTCCTCTATTCGACAACTTCAAAGTCTTCAGGGGAAGGCTAATTTCTTAAGAATGTTTATAGCGAATTATGTTGAGATCACTAAAGGTTTTATGCGTTTTCTACGTAAAGGAGTTCCATTCGTATGGGATGACTTTGTGCAGCGATCATTTGATGCCTTGAGAAAGGCATTAGTCTCTGCCCTGCTTTTGAGTCCACCAGATTATGGTAGGGATTTCCTTTTATATCTCACCGCTGCAGAATCAACCATAGGTATGGTTCTTGTTTAGGAAGACAATGCTCTCATGGAGCATGTGATTTATTACTTAAGCTGAGGCTTGGTAGGCCCTAAAATTCGCTATTCTCCTATTGAGAAGTTAGCCTTGGTAGCCATCCATGCTGTCCAATAGCTTTGACATTATATCTTGCTATGCAAAACTTTTGTCTTAGTGGCGGTTAATCCGTTCCAATTTGTCCTCTGTAGGCGAGTGATTGGGGGAAAATACAATCGATGGATTGTCTTTTTACAAGAATTCAATATCAAGTTCTTGTCCGCCAAGTCTAAGAAATATTTGGTTTTTGTGGAGTTAATTTTCGAGCTACTTTGTGGAGAGGATACTACTTATGAGAAAAGTTTTCCCGATGAACATCTATTCCTCATATCTTCACTAGACCCCTGGTATGGAGATATCATTGTCTATCTCTAGACTTCGAAGTTTCCCTCTACTTTCTCTAAGGATGAACATAAAAAATTACGTCACCTAGCTAAGAACTATGTCATCATTGGTGGTACATTATATCACCGAGGGGTTGATTCAATCCTTAGGCATTGTTTAACCTTAGAGGAAGCAGAGTCAGTGCTAATTGATTACCATAGTGGAGCTTGTGGTGGTAATCTTTTTGGGCTTGCTACAACCCAGCATATCTTGCGTGCTAGCTACTTTTGGCCTTCGCTCTTCAAAGATTGTGTTGAAGCGGTCAAATGTTGTCACCCCTATCAAGTTTATACTCGGAAGATGTGCACACATCCAGCTCCTCTTTTCCCCATTGTCACTGTCGGTCCTTTTACTAAGTGGGGTATTGATTTTACAACTTGTAATCCGCCTTCAACAGTGAATCACAAGTACATTATTGTGGCCGTAGACTACTTCACAAAGTGGGATGAGGCCATTCCCACTTATACAAATGATAGTGAAACAACCAAATTGTTCCTCTTTAATCAGATTATCTCAAGGTTCAGTATCCCGAGAGAGATTGTCACTGACCATGGCAATCATTTCCAGAATCAACTAATGTTTGAATTAGCTCTTAAATTGGGTTTCTATCAGGAGCACTCATCTCCATGTTATCCTCAAGCTAATGGATAGGTCGAGGGTATGAACAAAACCCTTAAGACGATCCTGGAAAGGACAATCAACAAAATTCGGTCCAATTTGCATCTTATTTTGTACCTAGCTCTTTGGGCATACCGAACCTTGGTAAAGACTGTCAAAGGTTTTACACCTTTTCGGTTAGTTTACGGTCTAGAATCTATCTTTTTGGTTGAATGTGAAATTCCATCTCTTAAACTTGCTGTTGAGCTCCTTCGAGAGACCTCTAGTCTCGAAGAGCGTCTCCTTCACTTGGAACATCTCGATGAGTAGTGTCGAGATTCTGCCACAGTCAATGAGGCTAATAAGAAAAGTGTTAAAACTCAGTATGATAATGTTGTCTATCCTCGAATCTTTTTTGAAGGTGACCTTGTCTTGGTCTACAACCAAGATAAGGATGCATTGGGGGTAGGCAAGTTCAAGCCTATGTGGTATGGTCCCTTTATAATTAAATGAGATTTAGAAAAAGGGACATATGAGTTAATTGATTTTGAAGGAAACAGGTTGGCAGAACCCTGAAACGAGCTCTGTCTTAAGAAGTACTTTGCTTAAGTAGCAACTAAGCAATGGCTTCTTTGTACATTTTGTATTTTTGTACATATCTCATAGGGAGTTTTTGATATCAACACTTTTTGTTCTGCTATGGCAGGTGTTGATGGATGACTTGGTCTATTTTGGATTCACCGATGGTTCTAGTCAGCACACTTGGAATCTCGCTTCCGCAGCTTGGGTTATCTGCTATCCAACTAGCCAGTTGATGGTATCAAAAGGAGTATGCATTGGTCCTGCATCAAATAATATGGCTGAGTATACTACCATCATTAATTTATTATCCGAAGCTATTTCTTCTGGAATCAATTCGTTGGTAGTCTATCTTGATTCACAACTGATAGTGTCACAATTTGTTATAGACATTTTTGTGCCTTACAGCTCCAAGCATGAAATGTCCATAAACCAAGGGCTCCTAAGTCCTTAAAAGTGTTGTTATAACTCCTAAAGGAATAAGGTCAACAAATTACAGCTTCTCCTAGAAGTTCTCCACCAGAAACTGCTCATAACTAGTAAAATCAGGATCATTTCAGCTGCTCCACTACCTAGCTGCGTTGCAAAGCACCCAAATACACTAGCTAGGTGCATTGCAATGCACCTAAATGCACTACCAGGGTGCGTTGAGCGGGAAATGACAAGTGGCAGAGTCATTCCACGAGGTGGAGAGACAATGGAAGCTTCCAGAATCTTCTCCAATGACACTTGCCTCACTGAATTCGACTAGGGATGAGTAAGAGGCTCTCAGTCTCCAAGTGGAAGCAATAACTGACAGAGAGAAGCCACTAATCAATTCATGATCTGACTCATTCTCTTTGCATACATCTATATAAGGATCCCTCACCAAGAGATCTAGGAGGCTGGAATATTGTACATTGCAGAGAATTGCTATCGGTTTTGAGATAGATATCAGAGTATTGGGTGATTTATGTTTTGTTGGAGGTGAAGAGGGGCTTCTCTGCTGGGAGGTTGATGCTGGATCAGGAATCATCGGTTGTAACTCATCTTGGATCTTCTTGTTATATCAATAAAACTATTTGAGTTTGTCCTACATGCTTGTGTATCATTGATGTTTGTTACATTTGTATGCTTAGCTTAAATCTGGTCCTAAGCTTTTTATGAGTATGAAGCCATGTCTTTGTATAGTTTCCTTCTTCTGTGATCTTGCAGGTATTTGGTGAAGCTGGGCAAGTAAGGGAGCAGGTAGCTGGGAGCTATCAAAGAGAGGAGAGATTGGATCAAAGGACTAGCGCAAGACACAGGTTGGTTCATCCTATTTCTCTTTGTTTATAGTTCATAAAGGAGAATACAGAAGTAGTTTTCTCTGTTTGTTTCTAAGGTCACTGTCACACCTTAGTGGGATAGGGTCGTTCTGAATAGACACTTTTCCTGTTAACAAAATGGCGACTCCACTGACTACCACAGGCTATAGTCACAGATCATGGATCACATTTTTGCAATCACATGATGGTTGAATTAACTGCCAAACTAGGGCCGTCTCACGACAGCTCTACTCCATATTATCTGCAGGCCAACGGACAAGTTGAAGCGATCAACAAGGTCCTGAAGCGCATGCTGCAAAGGATGATCGAAGTTCACAAAAGAATATGGCACCTAATCCTGTACTCAACTTTGTGGGCTTACCGAACATCGGTAAGGAATGCGACCGGGTTCTCACCTTTCCAACTGGTATATGGCTTGGAAGCAATCTTACCAGTCGAGTGTGAAATCTCATCTCTCAAACTCGCAATTGATCTCCTCCCCGGAACTTCAGAAGAAGAGGCTCGTTTCTTGGAATTAATCCAATTGGATGAAACCCGTCGTGACGCCGCTTTGGCTAACGAAGCCCATAAGAAATGAGTCAAGGCGCAGTTCGACAAAAATGTCAAACCCCGTGTCTTCTCAGAAGGTGACTTGGTCTTGCTTTACGACCAAGAATCCGACAAATTGGGAGCAGGTAAATTTAAGTCTTTATGGATGGGCCCCTATATTGTTAAGTGGGTGTTAGCAAAGGGAGCCTACGAGTTGGTATATTATGACGGAATTCCACTGGTGCAACCTCGTAACGGGTTGTACCTCAAGCGTTACCACGCCTAGTAGTAACCAGTATGCTTTTGTTATATTTTTGTTTTCGCTAGAGTGTTTGTTTTGGTCGAGTAATCCACCTTTTTACATTTATTGCAGATGTCAAACCCATTGGAGCCATTTGTTGGATATGCCGACGGAGCGAGTCGTAGTTCGCGGAACCTATCCTCCGCAGCCTGGGCCATTTTTGATCCAAGCGGCGAGTTAGGAAGTTTCAGAGGTGTATTTATTGGTCAATCAACGAACAATATCGCTGAATATAGCGCGTTGATAGAACTTCTCTCTGATGCCATCACTCATGGCATACGCCGACTAATCGTCAGGCTAGACTCACAGCTCGTAATACTACAACTCAATGGTATATATTCCGTCCGAAAACCAGTTATTTATCGCATGTTCCTAAGGGTTAATATTTTGGAAAGACAATTTGATCTTATTCAATACCAACATATTTCCAGAAACTTAAACACATTAACCGACGCATTAGTAAACTATGTGTTAGATAGACATTTGAAACATTTATAAAAAGAAACACATCATCAATGTTTTACATGTGGATCATATAACTCAACCAGAATAAAACTCCGAAAATTAAAAATATATATAGCTGTTTATGGTTTACATATAATGTTTTGTAACCAAGACAAAATCGGTCACGCGACCCAAAAACTCAAAATGCTAGGGGGCACCCTAGTCTAATGATGCTCATGATAGTAAGTCACAGCCTGTGCGATCATGCGTAGGAGACGAGTCCATCGTCTGGGCACACCAGTAGTATGCCGCTGTAACCGCAAAGGTAGCTCGTCAGTCCTCACATCTGGTATACCAAGAGTCAGGCCCTCAACCTGCTCCTGCAAAGCTGTGAGAGTCTCGGCCACATCGAGGTCACGAAGAATAGCTCTTCCAGCGGCCTCACCTGCTGGGGCAGCAGCTGGTACTCTCAGGCGAACTACTGGACGAACATGACCAACATCTGCATGTACACATGATTTTGATTAGAGTCTTGATAGAAGAAAGCACAAGGACATTATAAACAAAAGCAGTAAACAGCAATATGGTCAGAGATCTTACCAATAGCACCCCACTGCTCGCCATCCGGCAGTACTAAATCTGGATCACCTCGGAAGTCCATGCCAGCATATGGATACTCGGCATAAACCATCTCCTGACGATCAAACCACCTGAAGAAGGTATCAGAAAATGAAATCTGAGATTGGACAGCATGCCTAGACATATGGTCAACCCATCTTTGCATATGTGGTTCAGTAGGAGAAGGTAAGTCAAGTGCAATGTACTACGGCTGCATCAATGGTATCTTCTCCAAGGCAAAGGCGGTCAGAATAGAACCGTACCCAAAGTTCTTCAACCTCCCGTTCTTTATCTTGGTCAATTGTTCCTTCATCACAAGAAGTACTGCGTCGCACCAGTTGAACACCTTTGGTTGAAGGCATTCCAAAGCATGCTGCATATAGGATCTGTTGGCCACATGAAGAGACGCACTACCGGCCATCCTACTAAAAGTAAACAGGATAGTCCTAAGAGACCTATCAGTGACATCATGAATGATGATCTTGCCGTCTTTACTCGGCTGAGATCCTTCTCTGCAATACCGGCGGACATAATCTCTCACAGAATCGCCTCCTCGGGCCGAACCTGACAAAGAGATGGGGGCACCCCGCCTCGACAAGCCAGTCAAGAAATAGATGTCTACTGCAGTCAAGGGGATAGATTTGCCCCTAATCTGGAAAACCTGGTTGATAGGATCCCAGGCGTCAAGCAAATACTGCAGTAAGTTAATCTACTGTCTCATACTAGAGATGCGGAAGAACTTCAGCAAGCCACAATTCCGCAGCGCGTTCACTGTAACTGGATCATGTAGGGCAATCATGTCCTCTTCTTCATGTTCTCGTTCTCGCCATGTAAGGGTCATCTTGCTCCAAGATCTCTGAAAAAACAAACAAGAGAGGAGTTAGATCCTGATTTTGATGAGAAACAGGAAAAAATTCCATCAAAAATTCTGCAACAAATTCCCTTTCTGCGCCCAACACACCTGCAGCAGTGTTCCAGGTGCATTGAATGTCAAAATGCCTTCATACAGGCTAGCATTCAATGCAGGATTCGATGTACTGAGGGTGCGTTGATGGCAGAACGAATCCATCAAACCCCAGGGGCTCAGAAAAGCAGGGAATAAAGCACAGAATGCAAAAAGGAAACCATGAAATGAAAGAGCTCAGGTTTAGCTCCTACCTAGTCCAGAGGGCACCGAGAATCGTCCACAGAATCTCCTGAAATCAATTGATGAAAATCGAAGGGGAAAACACCTCCAAAGCTCCAACAAACCAAGTTCAAATGAAATGGTAAAATGAGAGTTGAAAATACAGTACGATCTTTGGAAGGACAAAGCTATCTATGGTAAAAATCAAAGACCATCTAATCGAGCAGTTTTAGCGCATAGTTCAAGCTCGTTAAAAAATAAACATAAGACCGAGCAAATGTTTCACCCGCGTTTAAGCTCGTTAAAAATGAACTATCCCCCAGTAAATAACCACCGTGAATGAAGCATTTTTAGCCATTAAAGCCTTGGTCGTGTTTGCACCGTCACCTCCACTTTTCCATTGGCCGATCATTCACCTCCATTTGATTGTTTACCCATTTTGAGGAACAGCTGCAAAGAGTGATTTCACTAGCCATCCTTGTGACACTGCCATGATTAGAAAATTCCAAACCTTACCTGGAATCAGCTGCTACCCATTTTATCACTCGTTCCTCAAAAGACGAGTCTTCTTTAACCTCTTTTCATCTAACTCGTAAAATATGAAAAGATTGCCGAGTTTTGGCCTTTCATCTCGTTAAAGCGACAGGAAGTGCTATCCCTCCTCTAGATTTTAATATTTTTGGACCTGAGGGATTATTGCACAAAAAGATCGAGCACTTGTTTTGTTCGGCTCGTTAAAACTATCAAAAATTCATCCCTTCTGTATTGTTTTATAATTTTTCGGACATAAGGGATTAGATGACGAAAAAGGAATTCCGGAGTTACCTTTATGTACCTTTTCAGACTCTCTAAAAATGAAAAGGATCGAGTTATCTTTGTCGTTAGACTCATTAAAAAGATTAAATAGAGACAAACTTGTCTTTAGGTGAGAACGAGTTTCACTATCGCTAAGCTCGTTAAAACATAGTGATGGGTTTGCCCGAAGGGCAAATTATAGAACAAGCATATGTTATCCTCCTCAAGCTTGACAAAAATAAAGAGGTACTGGTCAGCAATGACTGGGGAAAAAATTGGGAAGAAAACTCAAAGAAACTTTGTTGGTAGCAAGTCGCTCTTGAACATGACACTTCCACTCGGTGCCTGAGTCGGGTTGGGTTGTTTCATTCACCGGTCACATCACCATGGTCACGCCATACCATCCACATTTGGGGTAAATGCTACCAATCCATCACATAAGTGTCGCCGACATGTTCAAGAGAAGTCATCCAGAGACGTCACCTATGTCCCATCCACTACCATACATTATACTTCATTCCTTCATGACCGCCACCCTGAACCATATATCATCAGATCGTTTTCACCTCCATCAAAATCATTTACTTTGTTCCGTGTCATTGATGTGGGATTCATTAAGGCCCTCCTTTGACGGATCGCTTCTTGTCGACATTAGCTCATTATCCAAGAAGTTGATCTAGGAACACCCCATTCAGTACTTTGAAGCTTGCATGCCTCAATGGCAAGTTTTCTCACTTCCCGCGACAGGTATACATCAATGACCTTCGACCGAAAGATTTTACGTGGAGTTCGACACCAAGTCCTTTATTCACACCACGTGAATTGTACTGCAGTACCTTGAGGGTCATTATCATTATCGGTGATTCCTCTCGCGCTTGTTAACAGTTTACATCATTGACTGGTAATCAAGCGATGTCTTTCCATGTTCGACTTCAAAACATTTCTCACATGGATTGACTTGCACTTCGAGTGAAGATCGGACGAGATTGAAGACCTCGGATCTAGTTTCATCCATCCAGGCTGCGATATATATTCAGGAAAAATAAAGACATTGAAATGTACAGCATTGCAGCACAGATAATCATCCTACCAAAAGGATGATGACTCTATCAGAATCATCAGTCTACCATCAGACGATTGTCTGTCCTATGTACATGAAAATGAATTTATAAAGCCGAGCATGGGAATGCCCACCTCAGCTAGATCATGAAAACAGTATGAAGATAATTTATTGTATTGTATCTTATTACAGTCTCCTCCCAGCATTGAAAGAACTTCAGATCCTCCCAATAAAGCATTTCACCCGATAAACGGCCTCATACTTTAGGGGGCAACTGTTATAGACATTTTTGTGCCTTACAGCTCCAAGCATGAAATGTCCATAAACCAAGGGCTCCTAAGTCCTTAAAAGTGTTGTTATAACTCCTAAATGAACAAGGTCAACAAATTACAGCTTCTCCCAGAAGTTCTCCACCAGAAACTGCTCAGAACTAGTCAAATCAGGATCATTTCAGCTGCTCCACTAGCTAGCTGCGTTGCAAAGCACCCAAATACACTAGCTAGGTGCGTTGCAACGCACCTAGATGCACTACCAGGGTGCGTTGAGCGGGAAATGACAAGTGGCAGAGTCATTCCACGAGGTGGAGAGACAATGGAAGCTTCCAGAATCTTCTCCAATGACACTTGCCTCACTGAATTTGAACAGGGATGAGTAAGAGGCTCTCAATCTCCAAGTGGAAGCAAGAACTAACAGAGAGAAGCCACTAATCAATTCATGAGCTGACTCATCCTCTTTTCATACATCTATATATGGATCCCTCACCAAGAGATCCAGGAGGCTGGAATATTGTACATTGCAGAGAATTGCTGTTGGTTTTGAGATAGATATCAGAGTATTGGGAGATTTATGTTTTGTTGGAGGTGAAGAGGGGCTTCTCTGCTGGGAGGTTGATGCTGGATCAGGAATCATCGGTTGTAACTCCTCCTGGATCTTCTTGTTATATCAATAAAACTATTTGAGTTTCTCCTACATGCTTGTGTATCATTGATGTTTGTTACATTTGTATGTTTAGCTTAAATCTGATCCTAAGCTTTTTATGAGTATGAACCCATGTCTTTGTATAGTTTCCTTCTTCTGTGATCTTGCAGGTATTTGGTGAAGCTGGACAAGTAAGGGAGCAGGTAGCTGGGAGCTGTCAAAGAGAGGAGAGATTGGATCAAAGGACTAGCGCAAGACACAGGTTGGTTCATCCTATTTCTCTTTGTTTATAGTTCATAAAGGAGAATAAAAAATTAGTTTTCTCTGTTTGTTTCTAAGGTCACTATCACACCTTAGTGGGATAGGGTCGTTCTAAATAGACACTTTTCCCGTTAACACAATTGAATAACATTTATCCAGTAAGGGATCCATGTTTATATCACCATTATTTAAGGGTGAGGTTGTTGCAAAGATAATTTACTTACATTAGTTATTTTCACATTTGTTATAGACATATTTGGGCACTACAACCCCAATCACATATGTCGATAAACCAAGGGCTCTCAAAACCCTAAAAATGTTGTTTCATACCCTAAAGGATCAAGGTCAACTGATTACATTATTTCCCAAAAGTTCTTCCTGAAAAACTGCTCAAAACTGGTCAAAACTGGACGATGCAGACTGCTCCATGCTGAGGGTGAAATGCATCTCACTTGCTACACACAAGGGGTATGATGCATACTAAAAATCCCTTCTGTAGGGTGCGATGAGTGAGAGCAGAAAAATGGCAGAGGTAGTTTGCTAGGTGGAAACTTAGAGAATCTTCTAGAAACTGCTCATATGACACTTGCCTCTCTGTATTCACCCAAGGATGAGTAAGAGATCATGAAATCACCAAGTGGAACCAAGAACTATCAGTGAAATGACACTAATCAAAATCCTAGAAGTTGACTCACTACCCTGTAGATATATATATATATATAGATATATATATATATATATATATATATATATATATATATATATATATATATATATATATATATATATATATATATATATATATATATATATATATATATATATATATATATATATATATGGATCTCTCATCCTAGAGATCCAAAGGGCTAGAATCTTGTAATTTGTAAGGAAGTGCTGTTGGTTTCTCTTTGAGACATTATATTGTTGGGTGATCTTTCTTTTCATGAGGTGAAGAGGGCTTTCATGTTTGGAGGATGATGCTGGATCAGATAACTGGGTTGTAATCCTCTCTTCTACTACTTCTATCAATAAAGCTATTTGAGTTTTTCTCCATATACTTGTATATTTCTAAATCTTGTATTTGTGTATGCATTTGTATGGTTAATGTACATCTAATTCTACATTGTTTATGGTTATAGATCTCTATGCTTTGATGGTATTTTGTTGCTTTGACTCTACAGGTGTTCTTTGAAGCGGGACAAGTAAAAAAGGAGTGGCGAAGCTCTATCAAAGGAGAGAGGAAAAAAACAAGGAGCTAAGTGAAACACTAAGGTTGGTACTCTCTACTTCTCTCTCATCTATCTCTCATAAAGGAAAACACAAGTTACTTTGAATTGTTTGTTTCTATGATAGCTACCTGTCTTAGTGGGACTAGCAACTCTGAATGGACACTAGTTTTCCCAGAAACAAAACGGCGACTCCATTGGGGAGCGAATAGTTTGTTTTTTTGTTACTTTTGTTTACTTTATAAACTATAGATGGAGCTTGAAGTTAAGCCAGCTAGCCTTCGAACTACTTTTGCTATGCAACTGCAAAGTAGATCAACCCTGTTTTAGTCAATATTCGGGTTAGTTTATGAACTGAACATCTAACTTGCAAACATCCTAAGTGCCATGGTGGTAGCTCAATAACCTCATTATATCAGCCCCTATACCTTTTGTTTACTGTCTATCATAAGCTTGGCCTAAATCCCTGAACTTAGCTGCAAACTGTGGTTGAAAACCAAGCTCAGTCTTGTCTTTGTGCCATCGCACTATCTCTCATTGGCAGTCTGGATGCATCGCACCTCCCATGTGCTGCAGGTGAGATGCATCCCTATTTCCCTTAAGGACAAGTGCGATGATTGAATGAGACTATTTCTACCTCCAGATTTTGGTTTTTTCTTCATTGTTTTTAGCTCTATTCAGTAGTTTTGATCTCTATGATCAGTATATCGGATTTCAGAGATCTGTGGTTTGTGCTTTTTAAATTTTTGACCGGAGAATCCACAGTAATGGAGTTTTTACACCAACGTTTCAAATCCCAAATGGGATCCATCATCAGGGTAAAGAGAAAGATGATAAAAGAAGAGTCAGATGGAGGAAATAAATACTCAAGAGGGAGGAATTTTAGAGGCAAAGCACAGGTCGGCCAGAAAGATTTAAAAT
Source organism: Pinus tabuliformis (assembly GCA_031772625.1). Taxonomy (NCBI): domain Eukaryota; kingdom Viridiplantae; phylum Streptophyta; class Pinopsida; order Pinales; family Pinaceae; genus Pinus; species Pinus tabuliformis. Next base: position 497,712,003 of record CM062815.1, read on the forward strand.
GAAACCTAATTTTAATTTTAATTTTTAATTTTTATAAATTAATATTATTTATTTAATACCTTTAAGACAAAATCTTAAACTAAAATCTAAATTAATATTGATATCTAAAGAACTAAAATGTATATTAATATTAATATCAAAAACTATTATATAACCTAAAATCTATATTGATGTTAAAAACTAAAAACTAATATATATATTAATATTGATATCATAAATCCTATTAATAATAATAAAACCTAATGAATATATAACTTAATATTAATGAAACATGATTACTATATAATTTAATATTTATATAACCTAAAGTCTATACAACTTAATATATATATTAGAATTATATCAAAAACCTAAATTAATATCTAAAAACTAATATATATATTAATATCATAAATCTTTATATATCCTAAAATCTATATAATTTTGTATCTAAAAACTAATATATATTAATATTAATATATATGACTATTTAACCTAAGGACTATATAACCTAATGACTACATATGACTATATAACTTAATATTAATATATATGAATATATAACTTAATATTAATGTATAAGACAATATAACTTAATATTTTATAAAACTTGACCACTATAAAACTTAATATTTATATAACTTAAACTCTAAATAACTTAATATATGAATTAGTAATAATATCAATAAAAGCTAATATTTATATCAAAATCTAAATAAAATAATATTAGTATAGACTAAATTCCAAATTAATTCAATGTTAAAATCTAGACTGCATTAGAACATACATTAATTTAGAACATACATTAATGCCTAAATCCAACCATGAAGTTATATTAATAATTAGAGCTTTTAATAGAATATAAATAACCTAATGACAAGATTAATATTAAAATTATTAAAATCAAAAAATATCTATAATAATATTTATATTTAATATGTAAACCTATATTAATATCTATGTTAATAACTATCTTACCTGTTTGACAACCTACAGAAACCTTCTTCCTTCACATTATTCATCCTCCATTGATAAGGAATTGTGAATGTTTTTTAATGTATTTTTCTTCATTTACAATCCTCCTTTGCAAACAGTAGCTTAATCGAACTATCGTCTTTTGATTCGAAAGTGTCCCAACTATAGTTTTCAGTCAAGAAAAAGAGTGTCGTAAAGTCTTCCTCTTTTAGATAGTTGAATACACTCTTTCCATTATATTTGATTTGAATTATCAATTCTTTGAAGTGTCGAAAACAATTTTCCATTTGAAAGAGAAAGTGTCGTCTTAGTCTTCCTTTTGTCTTTTGAAAAGAAATTGTTAAAGTGTTGCTTTGAAGAAAAGTAGTTCAGATTTGTATTTAGTTTTCTTTTTATAATTCTAACATTAAGGGAACTGAAAAACAAATACATGCATGTGCATTTGCATTTAGAATACATGTGAAAGTTGATTTAGGAAAAGCACATTTAGTGTGTGCTCTCTGCTCTATGTTGAAAGAATCATATTTTTCTCTCCTTAGTAGCTAGGATTTTCATTACTAAAAGAAAATAAATGACTGTTTATCATTTTAGATTGCATATTTAGGAGTTGTACATCTACATCACATGGTGAACCTTGAAAGGAAAACTTCTCAAGAAAGATCAACTATAAAATAAACCTCAATGAACATAAAAACGCTTTGGACCCTAACGCACAACACCTAGAAGTCTAGGCTAGAGACGTATTCTGGCGTCATAAAGCCTAGTAACTATTGTTTTCATCATAGGTTGGGTGATTCCTCCTCTTTGATATCACAAGTGCCAGTATGGACTTGTGCTCCCACGTACCGTCGAGTATATATTGGGAGACCACAATAGGCTGATATCCTTTATCCTTCGGAAGCCATGTCTACCGCCCTATTGATCACAATGCACTGAACATAGCATTCGAGAAGATTGACTGTTGTACGTAAAGTCCTCAGTAATTTCTCTATAATTTACCATCGAGGTGAATATTGTAGTTTTACGATTGGTTTTGTAATCCCTCTGTCTAGATTCCCAGAGTAGTCACTTTTGTTCCATTTCAGACTCCTTGAAAGAAACGGTCCATCTAAGCACTTGTCACTTCAGGCTCATTAAAAATCGAAGGCCACTAGAGTCATCTTTAGCTTTTTCTTGACTCTTAAAAATTGAAAAAGCAAGTTGTGTCAAAGCGTCATAAAATTCATTTAATTCAGAATAACATTTTCCCCTTTTTATTTTGAGTTGATCGAGTAATCCACAATCGTGGAAGAAATTCAATCAAAACCCTGTCATTAGAGACTAGTGAGTCAACTGTCTTTGACCCCAGAAATGAAACCATCCTGGGAAAAGTGTTCTCATTTAACTGAGTCCAATTCACCTGATTTATTTGAAACTTTCATTTCAACATCATCAGAGACTAAAGTTAGTCCAATTATCTCTGGTACATCTGCCTTTACAGAAGAAGTTCCACAGTTACAAGAGGACATTAGAACTGATCCTAGTGTAATGATAGACACCTCTATTCCTGAAGCAACTCCACCTAGGACTAATCAATAATCTAAAGTTCACTTACCTGAACAGCTGGAAGTTGAATTCTAAAATTCAGAAGGTGTCACCCCTCCAGTATCTGTTACTGCAGAAGCTACACTTTCTTCGACTCCATAAATATTTTATGGACTTGATGGTCTACCTCTTCCACCTGGATTGATTACAATAGAAGAGATAGTGGAGGATCTTCCATCCAATACTCCAGTGCATTTTGGAACTGGGATCCACGTACATCCTTCTACTACAAAAGTTATTTCTTTTTCATCACATGTTCTTATCGAATCGCAAGGAAATCCTTTGGATAGACTAAACATATCTTAACAACCATCAACATCTAGGACCGTGTCGACCAACACAGCTACAATGGAGCTTCCTGCTGCCATTCCTACAATGATTGTTGGTATACCATCTATGTCAGCAAGTTATCAACAACAAGCCAGAGTCCAATCAGGGACTGTTTTGACAACATGGTCAGTTCCTATTTCTTCATCTGAATTTTCATCTGGTATTTCTTATGTTGAACTCAACAAGTTGATCCGATGTGTCTTCAAAGGCAAATATACCCTTCAAGTACGATATTGCCACTATATGGGGGGCAATATGTCTTTTGATTGTTCCTTCCAGGAGAAGAACCATATGAGAGTTTACAACAAGGTTCAGGTCAAACTAGAATTACATCCAGCGGTTGGGTACCAATACTACCTCAACAACCAAGGGTTGTATATTCAATGCAACCAGTCCATCCTATGTCAAATATTCCCACTACACCTGCAATTGTGACTGTATCGCAAGTACAAGCACTACAAGTTGTATGTAAACCTCAAGTTTCTCAGGTTGCAATACAACAACCTCTTGTCTTAGCAATTCAATCACAACCTCAAGTTAGTGCCTCCTTATTTGGAGTGACACAGGCTCAAATAGGTACTATGACTCCTCATCTTGGTCAATCGTCCAGTATTGGGCAACAAAAAATGGTCCAACAACCATGGCTGGTTCAATACCAACAACCGCAATTCCAACAATCATACCAAGGACCTGAGCAACAAGTCTTTGTAAGTAATGCGCAATCGAATTTCCAAAGCGGTTATCAACAAACATACTATAATGGTTATGCCCATCAACCTTATCAAAGTTACCAACATCAAATACATTATGCTGGTATGCAAAGACCTATTTCTCAGGTGATTCCATCTTATCCTGGGTATGCTTTGCCTGACCTGAATCAACAGTTGCCCTTTGTAGCAACTCTAGAATTACCAGATGTAAACGTTTTGACGAATGATCCAATTTCTTATGCCCCTTGGTGGCCTGTGATTCCTCATAAAATTCCCTCTAATATTCCTAAATTCAATGGAAATCCATGTGAAGATCTGTCAAATCATGTGATGACATTCCATTTGTGGTGTTCGTCCAACACCCTCAATGATGATTCAATTAGGCTTTGCCTTTTTCAGTGAATGCTAACAGGTCTGGCAGCGAAATGGTACATCGAATTTCCTAGAGATTCATTCGATAAATTTAGCACCCTTGCCACCACCTTTTTAACCCATTTTTAGTTACCAATAAGGTACGAAATAGGAATGAAACTCCTTACCAATTTTAAACAGACAACAGCCGCTCACATATCTGATCATATTCATGAGTGGCGACGTCATCGTCGAACGATAAACACATATGTTCTCGATTAGCTTCTAGCTAAATGGTTTATTGTTTCATTGTTACCTTCTATTATAGAAGATGTGGCTAAGCAAGGAGTTGTGATTGAAGAGAAAGTAATTGCTCATGCGCAATATTTAGACTTGATCTATACTCAGTCTGGCACGCTCTATGACAAAATTCCTGATGCTCCTAGACCAGAAGTTTCCGTTCCTCCTCCTCCTAAATCAAATAAAGACTCTCATGTCGGCGATGGCATGATAGGTACGACAAGCACGAAACCGCAAAGGCTACATCTAATAAAACCCGTACACTTTCTAGTCAAAAGGTAGATGAGGAACCTCTCGCCTCGGAGGTCAATGCTGTGTCAACCAAAAAAGGCAAAAATGCTAAGCAACCAGGAGACAAGAAGAAAGGGACAAACAAAAAGAAGAAACAGGAGGATTCAACTCCTGAGAAACCTTCTGGAAACCATACTAGAAGGAAGAAACCTAATCAACCATGTTTCATATGTGATGAGGACCATTACACAAAATATTGTCCACATCAAGCTGAAGTCAAGAAGTTTTTCAAAAAGACTTCAAATACCTCAGTGGTATTGACTGATCCATTTCCAAATCCAGAAACTAACCTGGTTGCTAGTGATCATGCTTCCCCATCCCAAGTGCTTATGCTATCCATCTCAAAACAACAAAATGACGCTTTGATATCTACAAGGAATAAGGATTATGGAAATCCACAATCGTCGAATGGCAAGGCTACAAATCAACCAAGTAGTTCGACAACAACTTCATCAAAAGTTGTTCCACCAATCATTCTTGAATTAACAATAAAACCGCCTAAGGGAGTAGTACATAAATCAATGTTTAATCCTCGTGCTCGAGTAGCACAAAGTTATAATATAGTGGACGATCTGGCCCAATCGCCATCCACCATGTCAACACTTGAAGTACTACAGAATTTCCCATCTCAAAAAAAGGCTTTGTTATCAGCGATAGGTAGGATTGATCCAAACGATTCCAATCTAGTGGCCTTTAATCATAAAGGATACGAACCTCAGTTACCAACACAACTCGCTTTCCACATACAGGTAAAATCCCTCAACAAAACTGTTCATCGAACAATCATTGACGAGGGAGAATCTACCTTTATTATGTCAATGAGTTGCTGGAAAACTTTAGGCTCTCCACCCTTGTCACAATCATCAATGACATTAAAAACGTTCGATGGAAGAACATACATGCCTTATGGGATATTAAGCAACTTGCAAATCGAATTGGGGGGCAAGACAATAGAAATTGAAGTCAAGGTCATCGATGGAAACCTTGACTACAACATCCTACTAGACAGGCCCTCGATTTATGCTATGGTTGCTGTTGTGTCAACATATTTTAGAAAGATTACATTCCCCTTTCAAGGCGGAATCAAAATCATTGACCAACTCACTTTCCTCCCCAACAGTTGTCAAGCTAGCAGAAGCATTCCTTTGATCCATGGAAGCTCTCAATCACTTCAAAATATTAGAGTACGTCTCCTAAAAGACCCTTCCTTAATGGGTACTTTTGCCCTTCTGCCTCCAAGTAATCTGGCGGAAGTAGCCACAGTGGAAAATTGTCATATGATATCTTCTACATCATCAAAGATCAAGAAGAACTCTAACCATTTTGATAGTGTGGATCATCGTGAGGTATTGCCTCCAAGCCCTACCACACCTACATCATCTGACGATCAATTCAATGATGTTGTACATTATGTACTAGGGGCATTGGCGCCAGACCTTTCCTTCATGACCCCTTATGAGTTGTGATCAAAGGTCGCCAAAGGATAGTTCGTTGACTGGTGTCAACCTCGTTAAAAAATGAAACAAGACTGAGAAAAGTTCCAAGTTGAGTCTTTCACTTGATCTCGTAAAGGAACCTTCATTCCATCCACCTAATTACCAAGTAATCTAGTGAATGTAATGAAGCTTAGGGGGGCATGCACACTTGTCTATTTTGCAGAAAAACCCAGCTGTGGAGATAAGTTTCCCTATAAGTTATGTGATCAGTCCGAGTGACCTTTCACCTTTGTCTATTTGGCAGACAAAGTGTAGGAAGTGTTTTGTCTAAGTATTGACAGAAAATCATCCTGCTTAGCCACAGTAAGTTCCCATTTGGTTACTGAAGACCTTTTTTTATGCTGGGGGCATGCAAACCTTTTTATACAAGCAAAAACAACCAATTTCATTTTTAGCTTTTTAGCTTTATAGTTCGGTCATTCCTAGCTTACATAAAAAGGAACACTAACATGTTTCCACGAAGTTCAAGCTCGTTAAAAAAAAAAACCTAGCAACAAGCAAATTTCCACGAAGCTCAAGCTCATTAAAGAATAAACCTAGCAATGAGCACATGTTCCACCAAAGTTCAACCTCATTAAAAAATGAACCCACCTTTGGTAAATAACCTTTGTGATCACATTGCTATCATCTTTTGAGCCTTGGTCACGTTCTTATTGTCACCTACACCTTTTTAGCTGATCATACGCCTCCACTAGATTATTTACCCTTTTGAGGAAAAGCTGTGATGGGAGATTTTATTAGCCACCTTGTTTACACTGTCGTGATTGGAAAGTTCCAAACCTACCTAGAACCAGTTCCTATCCAAAAACATCACTCGTTCCTAAAAAATGAGTCTCCTTTAAGCTCTTTTTAGACTCGTAAAATATGAAAATATTGTTGAGCAATTGACCTCTCCAGCTCATTAAAGTGATTGGAAGTGTCATCCTTCCTCTATATTTTAATCTTTTTGGACCTAAGGGATCATTACACAAAAAGATCGAGCGCTTGTCTTTTTCGGCTCGCTAAAGTGATCGGAAAAGTGATCCCTTTCATATTATTTTATACTTTTTTCGACTTAATTGATTATACTACAAAAAAGGACTACTGGTGTTTCCTTTCCATCTCTTTTCAAACTCTCTAAAACTGAAAAGGACCGAGTTACCTTTGTCGTTAAACTCGTTAAAACAATAGCGACAAACTTCTCCATATGGACAAGAGCGAGTTTCACTGTCACGAGGCTCACTAAAACATAGCGACAGGTTTGCCAGAAGGGCAAATTATAGAACAAGCATATGTTATCCTCTTCAAGCTTGACAAAAATAAAGAGGTACTGGTCAGCAATGAGTGGGGGAAAAGGGAAGAAAACTTGAAGAACTTCATTGGTAGCAAGTCACTCTTGAACATGACACTTTCACTCCATCACCATGATTGAGTCGAGTTGGGTTATTCTGTTCACTGGTCATAGCACCAATGGTCCTCCATACCATCCATTTTGGGGTTAACTATACCAATCCATTCTAGTGTCACCAATGTGTTCAAGAGAAGTTGCTCGGAGAATTCACCAACCCAGCTAATGCCTCATCCACTGCAGTACCTTCACGCTCCATTTTTTCATGACCGCCACCCTGAACCTTGTATCATCAGATCGTTTTCACCTCCACAAAATCAGCTTCTCCGTTCCATGTCGTAGATGTAGGATTAATTAAGGCCCTCCTATGACGAGTCACTTCTTGTCAAAATTAGCTCATTATCCATGAAGTTGACTTAGGAACAACCCTTTCAGTACTTTGAAGCTTGCATGCCTCAATGGCAAGTTTCTCACTTCCGGTGACACGTTTACATCAATGGCCTTTGACCGAGAGAGTTTGCATGGTGTTCTACATTGACTCATGTATTCACGCCACGTGAATTGTGTTGTTGTACCTTGAGGGTCATTATCATTATCCGTGATTCCTCTCGCGCCTATTAATAGCTTACATCATTGGCTAGTAATCAGGTGATGTCTTTCCATGTTCGACATCACAACATCTTTTGACGTGGATCGACTTGTACTTCCAGTGAAGATTGAACGAGTTTGAAGACCCTGGATCTAGTTTCATCCATCCGGGCTACGATATATTCAGGAAAATGAAGACATCAAATTTACTCCATAGCTGCACAGATAATGTTCCAAGCTAAGGGATGATGGCTCTACTAGAATCATCAGTTTGCCACACAGACAGTTGTCTATCCTATGTACATGAAAATGAATTTATAAAGTTGAGCATGGGAATGCCTGCCTTAGCTATATCATGAAAATATTATGAATATAATGTATCATATTTTATCTTATTACAGGTCACCTTCCAGTTCGAAAAACCTCGGATCCTCATGATAAAGCATTTCACCCGACATCAGAATATTTACACCGTCATGCTTTAGGGGAAATTCTTATAGACATATTTGGGCACTGCAACCCCAATCACATATGTCGATAAACCAAGGGCTCTCAAAACGCTAAAATTGTTTTTTCATACCCTAAAGGATCAAGGTCAACCGATTACATCATTTCCCAAAAGTTCTCCCTAAAAAACTGCTCAGAACTTGTTAAAATTGGACCATACAGATTACTCCATGCTGAGGGTGCAATGCATCTCACCTGCTACACACAAAGGGTGCAATTCATACTGAAAATCCCTTCTGTAGGGTGCGATAAGTGAGAGTAGACAAATGGCAGAGGCAGTTTGATAGTTGGAAACTCAGAGAATCTTCTAGAAACTGCTCATATGACACTTGCCTCTCTAAATTCGCCCAGGGATGAGTAAGAGATCATGAAATCTCCAAGTGGAACCAAGAACTATCAGTGAAATGTCACTAATCAAAATCCCAGAAGCTGACTCACTCCCGTACAGATATCTATATATGGATACCACATCCTAGAGATCCAAAGGGTTGGAATTTTGTAATTTGTAAGGAAGTACTGTTGGTTTCTCTTTGAGATATTGTATTGTTGGGTGATATTGCTTTTCATGAGGTGAAGAGGGCTTTCATGTTGGGAGAATGATGCTAGATCAAACAACTGGGTTGTAATCCTCTCTTCTACTACTTCTATCAATAAATCTATTTGAGTTTTCCTCCATATACTTGTATATTTCTGAATCTTGTATTTGTGTATGCATTTATATGGTTAATGTACATCTGATTCTACATTGTTTATGGTTACAAATCTCTATGCTTTGATGGTATTCTACTGCTTTGACTCTACAGGTGTTCTTTGAAGTGGGACACATAAGAAAGGAGTGGCGAAGCTCTATCAAAGGAGAGAGGAAACAAGCAAGGAGCCAAGTGAAAGACTGAGGTTGGTACTCTCTGCTTCTCTCTCATCTATCTCTCAGAAAGAAAAACACAAGTTACTTTGAATTGTTTGTTTCTAAGATAGCTACTCGTCTTAGTGGGACTAGCAGCTCTAAATGGACACTAGTTTTCCCAGAAACGACATTCCAAGATCTCATAACTGGTTAGCAGATTCTATTCTACTCAAGCTATAGATTGGAATATCATTCATTCATCACAATAAAATCAAGCATCAAAAAGTCAAAACTATATATATATATATATATATATATATATATATATATATATATATAATATATATCCCGAGTGTACATAAGTGTGTCCAAAATAATATACAAAAATTGGGACTCAAATGCCCATAATCATGTCCAGTACATCTAATTCCCTGACTCAGGATGAGCGGCTAAGTATGCGAGTACTACTTTGGCCACACGCCTAAGAGTCTGAACCCAGTCTCGTGGCATGCCAACCACGTGATGTTGCATGGCTATAAGGAGATCCTCTACAACCCCCATCGGTACTCGGTGAGTTAGTCTCACCAAGTGTCATTGAATTGTGTGTAGGAGTTGCTGTGTATCTGCAACCATCTCTTCGGCACCTCAGCCACAACGTTCATGTCGTGGGAATCCATCTGGTTGTACTGGTCCAATATCAGGAATATGATCCTTACATTAGTCATTTGAATCCCATCAAAAAAAAAATTTCAAAGTTCATTTTTATTTGAAAATTCATAAAAATCATAAAATAATAAAATCAAAAACATTTGTTACCTATATTACCCCATGCCGCGTCTGGTGGTAATTCTAGATCTGGATATACCTAGAAGTCTAAGCCAACATAAGGGTAATCATCCATTGTGATGATCTGCTACTTCCACCAGGAGAAGAAATCATCATCAAAAGTCGTCCACGGTATGTCCCCACCTCCTAGTCATTTCATCAGATCAGCCCACCTCCCCATCCATGGATCTTGTGGGCTACTGATCGGGACTAGTACTCTAGGGCATAGCACTGGGACCCTCTCAAAAGACAAGGAGCGCAAAATGGTCCCATACCCAAAGTTTTTGGTCTGGCCCTTTTTGATAGATGATAGTTGGCTCTTCAAGTTGGCAAGAAGAGGAGTGCACCAATCAAATACAGTGGTGAGACAATCTATTGCTAAGCTCATGGCAAGTCGTGAAGCATGGTGTAAGGAAGCTGATCCATTCACTCTGGCTATAGTGAACAGGATGATCCTCAATGATAATCTCTCCATGTGCTTGATTGGAATTTGGCTTCCAATCTTTTCTAGATGACGAGAGCAATATATATGCACATAGTCCTCGATAAAGAGGCTACCTTGTGATTTGCCCGTGGAATGTACTACCTCTCCCCTTCGGGAAATGCCTATGATGAAATAGATATCCTCAATCTCTATCTTCAGTGGCATTTGGTCAATCATGAATGAATCATCCTCGATGCTCTAGTAGTGAATAAGCATTTCGAGCAAGTGAGTGTTTGCCTTCATATTTGGCATTTTGAAGAACTTTAGCAAACTGCATCCTCTTAAGGAATCCAAGGCCTGTGGATCATTCATAACCTCATCATCCACTATGGCATGCTCCCTTTCCCTCCAAGTGACTGGCATCCTAAATAAAAAAACAAGATTCGACCGTTAATTTTTTGTTTTAAAGTTTAAACATCATATATGCGGGTCTGTTTCATACACAGTCATGTCTAAGGCTTGCATATACGTAGGTTGCATATATCCAACCAGCGTATATGCCACGACAAAATTTTTGACATAAATTCAATGGTAAAACTTGAATTAAAATTTTTAAAACCAATCACAAATTAATACAAGATAGGTTTAAGGGTTACGTGGTGATTTTGGGAGGATTTGAACAGTCAAATTCGGCAAATGGCAAAGATTTCTTCCTCTTCTCCACTCCTTGTGCTCTCAAATCAAACAGTGATAAGGGTGAGTCAAAAAACTATTTTATAAGCTTGAAAAATGTCAATTTTTTTCAAAACTTTATTTTGTTTTGCCTCATGTAACTTTTAACTTGGGAGCTTGGAATGTCGAGAATTGTTTGATTTTTGGGACATTTTGGACGTTTTTTCGATAGTTTCAATTCGATTCCATGACTATAGACCCGTCATGGTAGGTATCATTTTCTTACTAGCATATAGGTTAGGGAAGCAATTTTTTCATTGCATTATGCATAATAGCCTCCATTTTTCGATATAGTTTCCATAGGGTTGACCCCATCGTGTTATGGTTCGTAAACCATGTTCACTCGCCAATTTTTTAAACCATGGCACGATGGTAGAGCAATCCTTTTCATGGGCATCGTAGTTAGCACCTCACTGACATTTGTTGCCCATCCTGATTCAGTTTGAGTAGGCTCGAGAGTCCTTTGTAGTCCCTCCATGACTTATGCGATGAAGACTCATTCCTCTGTGCTTCTTTTCTTCGTTCTGGCCTTATACCCCAGAGGATCCTTCATGTTGAGTTGTACTACTGCATTGCATTTTGACCATTTGCACCTCTTGTCGTTGAGCCAGCTTCACTTGGACTCATGTTTAAACCACTTTTTGACCATGTCATCTGTAAAATGAAATTTTCAATCCCTTAGCTTCTGCAACTCGACACCTTATGACCCATGGAAGGAACATACCTTTGAGTGTCTTCGACCAGTTTTTGCCTCCCTGCATTGAGCGTAGGATTGTTCCAATCCTAGGAACTAGATCATCTGTTTCACCAACACTTGTTCTTTCCACTGTACTATAGCATTATTTTATTCTTTTTCCAGCCTAAAGAAAAAGACAAATATATATATATATATATATATAAAGAGGGAATAGATGATCTAGTTCCGTCAGTCGTGTCGCCCTTGAACAAAGCGCTCAAAACAGAGTCTCCTCCATTTGGGCAGGATTTAGTTTGACTTAGGTATCCCTTAACCTTGTTATTGAGTCAGTTCTCCTCTAATTGGTTATCTCTTCTAATCATATGGAGAGTTCGTTCGTGCCTTCTGCATGATGAACTTATACAGAGTCATCATATGCTACCACATAGTCATCATTGACTCGTTCTTTTGTTCAAGGGAAGTTAGCCTGAGTCGGCCTCTCTGCGATGTCTCTTGACTCATTTTTCAGTTGGCCATCCCTAGTTGTCATTGTCTTGTCTATCATCACATTAGTTGTATTGGTCCTTTACTCATGCTAGTTTGAGAAGTTCTCCATTGACTTCTTGCTGGCAGGTCTTATCCCTATCGACGATGGCATCTTTCTCTGAGGATAGACCTAGAGCCGCACCCTGGCCCTATCTTCATTATTAATAGGTCACCTTGCACTTAGCATCAATCAGTGTCATGGGTCTTTGACTAAGTGGTTTCCCTTGTGTTCGACATCAGCTTACACTATCACACATGGTTGACTTCATAGCATTTATTCCCATTGTGTAGAAATGTACCACAGCGGTTGGTGAAGACCTTGGGTTGCATCAAAATTCATTGGTTCACTTGAAAATTTCTCCTATTGCTGCTAGTTGATACCATTCCACCTTATATGTTGCAGTCATTCATGGCAACATTCTATATGCTAGCACCTGAGTTTTTAGTGTAGTGCCATCTTATTCCATCATGTTCATTTGGTACTATTAGGATTAGTCTTTGATATCAGTGATGACCTTCATCCTTCAGCATCATTGACATTCTTATATGTGATATTCAAACATGTACTTGTTCGATCATGATCAGATGATCCATTATGTATTTCTAGTCTTCTACACTTGTATACTTAGTGGATCCACATGTACTTGATATTCGGACATGCATTATTTTCTCTAAGCATGGGTATGCCCGCTTCAAACAATGTTTCTTTCTGATCTCCTCTTGTGGGTTGGATGGCTGAAATCTAGTGAAGTCCTTCTCAGATTTTGATAGGTTTCCTTTCTGTGTACTTAATACATTTCAGCCATCATATACCCCTTCTGACCTCATATATTAGTGGGCATCTGTTATAGCTCCAAATCTCACTCTTGATATTTGTGATGCTCCATTTATGGCCTAGGGCAACCCCTCCTTCTAGACTTGGTCCAAATACTTAAAAAACAATGTTTTACTCTTCTGACTTAGTTACCGGAGAATCCACAATAAAACCATTTTTCGTCAACATTTCAAATCCCAAATGGGATCCATCATCAAGACTTCATGAATGCTTGATAGTAAAAGATCTTAATTGAGGGATTGCAGGTCTGCAACTCTCCTTGCTATCTTCATTCTAATTTTTTTGAGTCAAATTATTTCACTCCATGTATCCCATCCATATAGGGAAATGATTTTGGATTTAAGACATCTGATGTCTTAAATCCACAGATGTCTTAAATCCAAAATAATTTCCCTATACGGAGGGGATACATGGAGTGAAATCATTTTACTCAAAAAATTTAGAATGAAGATAGCAAGGAGAGCTGTAAACCTGCAATCCCTCAATTAATCTCTTTTACTATCAAGCATTCATGAAGTCCCGATGATGGATCCCAGTTGGGATTTTAAACATTGACGAAAAATGGTTTTTACTATGGATTCTCCAGTAACTAACTCAAAAGATATAAACCATAGATTTCTTAAATCCAAAATCATTTCCCTATACGGAGGGGATACATGGAGTAAAATCATTTTACTCGAAAAATTTAGAATGAAGATAGCAAGGAGAGCTGCAGACCTACAATCCCTTAATTAATCTCTTTTACTATCACGCATTCATGAAGTCCTGATGATGGATCCCAGTTGGGATTTGAAACATTGACAAAAAATGGTTTTTACTGTGGATTCTCCGGTAACTATGTCAGAAGATATAAACCACAAATGTGTTAAAACCAAAATCATTTCCCTATACGGAGGGGATACATGGAGTGAAATCATTTTACTTGAAAAATTTAGAATGAAGATAGCAAGGAAAGCTGCAGACCTGCAATCCCTCAATTAAGCTCCTTTACTGTCAAGCATTCATGAAGATTTGATGATGGATCCCAGTTGGGATTTGAAACGTTGACGAAAAATGGTTTTTATTGTGGATTCTCCGGTAAATAAGATAGAAGATATAAACCACAGATGTCTTAAATCCAAATTCATTTCCCTATACAGAGGGGATACATGGAATGAAGTCATTTTACTCAAAAAATTTAGAATCAAGATAGCAAGGAGAGCTGTAGACCTATAATCCCTCAATTAAGCTCTTTTACTATCAAGCATTCATGAAGTCCTGATGATGGATCCTAGTTGGGATTCGAAACGTTGACGAAAATGGTTTTTACTGTGGATTCTCTGGTAACTAAGTCAGAAGATATAAACCATAGATGTCTTAAATCCAAAATGTTTTACTCCCTATATGTGACATTTCCCTGAGCTAAATGCATGTGTACGTGGGTCAGTATATACCCAACACACGTATATGTCCTAAAACACTTTAAAAAAATTAAATCTCCTTAATTTCGGGCGGAGATCATGGGTTTTACCTATTGATTAACCTATTAGTGCCCGTGGCCCAACTGTTCCCAACGAATTCCCAACTAAAAAACTACTTTGGGAGAAGTATAAAAAGGCTTCAATGGGAAGGCCTAAGGAGGAGAGAATAGAGAGAAAATTACTCTATTGAGATTATCCCTGATCAGGTCTGAAGATCCTTGTGCTTCCAGCACTCCCCCCATTACAGGAAACCCTTATTTCCTTGAGCTTTAATGTTATTTCACTAGTTGAGATATCCTTGTATGAGTCACGGAAGAAGCCTCTTGAAGATTTGGGATTGGACGGACCTGGAGGACGGTTCCGCTTGGAGCCAACAAGAGGAAGATTTAGGTGATATCATTCCTTGCTTTGTTTTAGTTATCTGCAATAAAGAAACATTTGTCTTGTTCCCGAAATCAATCTTCTTCATGCATATGATGTTAATGTTATGGTTTACATATGAATAATTGTTTCAATTGTATCACTAACTACCTTTCAATATGTTATGAAGTTGATTTCTATATGATACTTAGTCCATATATTGCTATGCTTCTTTGAATTGGTTGTTTTGCAGGTCTAAGTACCAAAAAGAACTCAAAGAGGGTGTGGACCCTGGCTGGATCTACCCAAACGAAGGACCCCTAGGTGCACCTTTTTTCGTCTAATTTTCTTATTTAAGTATCATGGCTGTGTGGAATGCTTGTTTTAACTATAGATAACCCTCGCTCTGCTAGGGTGTTGACCCAAAACCCTAGGGGATTTAATCCCTCAACACCTAGAACTAGCCCCATTGCAGAGATCATATCATTCTGAATCTGCTGCAACTTGAATGGGCAAAAATGGAATTAGGATGCAGAAGTTATCGCTCAAAGAAGATGCCATTTGTTCCTCAGAAAAAGAGGCAAAATCCTTTAAAAATAGCAAAAAACCCTTCAAAAGGGAAATCACATCGGACCAAGGTAAAAGAGCAGATTTAAGTGGAAAAGGGGAAGCACCCCCGTTTTCCAATCCCTAAAAAATCGGGTCGGAGGAAGGCACATGCACATATAACATAAAGGCGGGACCAGGCCGAGCGATATCGCGATCACCGATATCGGCGGATCACAATCGGCGATACCACAAGGCAAAGGTGGGACCCTGTGACGAACGATATCACAATCACTGATATCAGTGGATGCAATCGGCATTGGCATAGGCCATGCCATATGCACAGAACCCCGGGTCCATGTGATACTCGGTTGTAATCAATCACATCACAATATCGCATCAGAGCAGTACAATGGAGCATGGATATATATATATATATATATATATATATATATATATATATATATATATATATATATATATATATATATATATATCTATATATATATATATATATATATATATATATATATATATATATATATGCGATGCGACAAAACCAGACCCAAAAGGGTATGAAAATGTCGCTGCATAATTGTTTGAAGTCCACCATAAGGTCCTCCGTCGGATTTTCAATGTTTTTAATGTATTTTTATAAATAAAAAGGGAACTGCAGTACAGGGGCCTATGCGGCTTATGACAAGCAACTTAAAGGTAGACCAGATGGAAAATAAGGCAAAATTCATAATATTTGAAGTCTGATAAACATTGATTCTGCGGATTTTTCTGGTGTTTAGGGTATTATCCTATGTAAGCTAAGAATGCTCTTTTTGGTCTTTTCAATGCAATGATGGTCCCTTCCGTTGCAGAATAGGCGGCCACCTTCCCTGGAGACGTTATGCCATGATTGCTAACACTCAGAAGGGGATTCCGGGAGCCAGAGAGCCCGAGAAAAGGAAGCGAACAGAGAACGTCGATTGCCTTAAAGCCACAAATGATAGAGAAGGAAAAAATGTAGGAGTATAGGCACAGGAGATCATGGAGATAGGAGTACAAAAGGCTAAGACAAAGTAGGAAGCTAAGGTGAAAGAGAGCAGCATAGGAAGCAAAAGTCAGAAGCAAAAAGAGGTCGAGAGAGAAAAAGCTAAATGCACAAACCAACCAAGGGAGTCACTTGGAGTTCAAATGAAAAGATAGAGAGCTATACATTGCTGAGAGCCAAAGAGGCCAGAGCCGAAAAGCTAGAGCTAGAGCCAAAGCCAAAAGCCAGAGCTAAGAGCCAGAGCTAGAGCCGAGAGCTTCAAGGGTCGGGGATAAAATGGTGTCTAAACCCATTTTTTTCTGTGTAAAACAAATGGACTTGAGCCAGGGAGCTTGTAAAAGGACTTTTCCATAATCCCAGAGAGCCTAGTTGAGTTGACTAGAGCTCACAGAGACGTAGCCCAAGAGTTTTGGGTGAAATCCAAACTAATATTGTTGTTCTGTGTGTTTTTTATTGCTGCATTGTGTCTGCTACTTTATTTAATGTTATAATGATTTATATATCAGTTTGAGCACATTAAATTATACCATAAAAAAAACTTTAATAAACAACACTAGCATACACCTTCTGTTCAAGCACATATTTAATTCCACACTGGTTAATTATAAAGACTTGGGAATAATTAAGCTTTGGAAGTGGGAGAGGTTCTTATGAGTTAGATAAGAATCCTAAGTGCCCTATTTTTAAATCAGGTGGTATCAGAGGTTAAGATTGGTTAACCCCATCTTCAAAGAAAGTTATATCAGAATGCTTGATTGACAAGAAAAAACATTGTTTGTCTGAAAGGTTTTTGGGCAGTCATGGATTGATTATCTGATTGGTTGTATGCTTATTTTCACACTGACTATTGTTTGAGTTTGCGGAGGTAAAGGGAAGGTTGTTGATAGTCCAGTCCAGGAAGGACAAGAAGGAAGAAGGGATGGAGGCATTCTTCTATCCCAAAGGACCTCGAGGCAATCCTTGAAACACAAGAGGTTTGTTGCAAAAGGTTGCTTAATAAGGCACTTTATTAATCTTGTTTGAATTTCTTTTGTTCATTGGTATAATGACAACTTCTACAAGTGAATCCTCAAATTCCTCCTTCATCACAAGACTCTATGATGGAGACTTGAAGCAAGCCTTATTCATCATGATGGACAAGGTGAGAGAAATGTATGAGGATGGAAGGAACAACAACATACTTAGAGAGCAATTGAATTCCATGAAGGAAGAGAAGAAATTGCTTTTCGACAGACTGTAGTAAATGGAGGGGCAACTTCATATTGCAAATATGAACTTGAAGAGGATGCATGAGTTGGAGTCACAACTCCTTATTGCCAAAGAAGCCTTAGTCAAGTATCAACTTGAAGAAGAGGTAAATCATTCCAGTTTGTCTTCAAATTCTTCTGAGAATGCTTATATTGGTTCTTTTGAAAAACATACTAGAGGCATAGCTTCCAAGCTAATGTTCAAGATGAGCTATGAAGGAAAGGGCTTAGGAAAGCATGCACAAGGTATTGTTGAGCCAATAATGGTTGAGGAAATACCTAAGTATTTGGGTCTTGACTATGGACAAGTTTATGGAGAAAGTTCCAAAGCTGCCATGAAGGCCATTGAAACAGCTCCAAGAAGGAGTTGCATTACAGAGTGTGAAGATTGTATTAAGGAAGAATGCAATAACTTGAAACATCATTTGCAGGATGTAGGTGTTCAGAATCACACACTCAAACTAGAGAGTTGGGGAGACTCTAATAGCCTTGAAGAGATTGATGGTGTTCCAAAGGGCGCTGCTATGGGGTAAAATGCACAGGATGAAAACTACCCTTGAAAGTCTTCCCGAGACTTCCAACAGACCGTAAGGTTATCTGCAAAAGGTACTTGTTACACACATGTTCATCTATCTAACATATATTGACAGGATATGGAGAAAGGATCGCCTTTGGTTCTTTCTAGATTCACTTGGGGATCTTCGTGCGGTAAGAAGAACTCCTCCTTATTGGCTCCAAGATGATTCCTACACAAAATAATGAAGTAAACCAATCACAACATATACTTATAATAATTAATGAAAGCATCCGTAACAAACATCTAAAAATTTGTAACTTATCTACTCAACACAACAAGCATTAGAATGGACAAATAAATGCATAATATCACTGACACTTCGAGTAGTGGAACACAACCTCAGTCCCATATTCAGAACAGAAGAGTGATTACAACAACCCTGTTGTATCAACCTTCCTTATCCCTTCTTCCTCTCTCTCTCTCCTTATTTCAGCTAGCTCATTCAAGAATATGACAATATCACAACAACACCATGTAATATCCTTATAAATGCTCTGACCTTTGTGCAATGGCCATCTTGTTGCTTAAATAGCAATCAAATTAGGGCTTCCCAACTCCACCTGTAGTT
The DNA here is from genome assembly GCA_031772625.1 of Pinus tabuliformis. NCBI lineage: Eukaryota > Viridiplantae > Streptophyta > Pinopsida > Pinales > Pinaceae > Pinus > Pinus tabuliformis. The sequence goes on from CM062815.1 coordinate 497,731,123, forward strand.
CATTTGGGTAAAAACCATGAACCTGCCTCTTTTACTAGCTTTTTCCCATTTTCCTCTGTTTCCGAAATAGCATTTCTCCAAATATCTTGATTTTTGGACTTTCCCTTTGTTTCTTGCACAAATTTAGGGAAACGATATCTAGATATTTTATGGCAGATTCGTTGGCATAACCACTTCAGCATCACTAAAGTTCACTAATGCTCCCTCTGGTCTAACAACATGAGTTATCAGGTTGACTAACACTCCTTTATGCTTGTAAACAAGCTTTATAAATCATGTTATCAATGTACAAAGAGCATTAGTGTGGATTCTGGGCCTGCAACTATGGTCAATCTTTCAGTCATCTTGTCCTTCTCCTATGAGTTGATTAGGAGGTAAATTTTTCCTATAACAGATGCCCCCTAAAGTATGAGATCGGAGGCAGAGACGACGGCCGAAATATTTTATGAAAATACTGTAGTTTCCTGTCAAAATATTTGTAGAGAGAGAGAAGTTTTGGGCGATAAGGAAAACTTGATACAACAAAAGTACATATATATGAGATGCTAAGATCATGTCATGAGTTGGGCATTCCCATGCTTAGTAGCTATGTCAGAGTAACTTTCTCCTCAGAGATATAACAATGCTAGCTGCCAATATGGCACAGGGTGGATCTAGTGTCATAATAGATTATCCTGAAATGGCTGTCTTCAAAGAACAATATCACAGCTTGGGAGAGGAAACAAGGCCGAATGATGCAAGCCTCTACCCAAGGTCTTGATTCTTGCTTCACCGAATAGCATAGACCGGTAAATGTGATCAAATGAGTTGACGTCAAACATGCACGAAATCATCTGATTACTAGCCAATAATGGAGACTTTTAACAGATGCGAGGAAGGCCACCAATAATGGTGATGGTCTCCAAGATGCACAGTGCAAAATAGTGAGTGTGAAAGATTTTTTGTCATTGAACACTCGTAGAATCACTTAACCAAGAGCCAATGATGAAAACCTATGATCAAGCATGAGGTAACTTGCCACTAATGTCTGCAAGCACCAAGGCACTGAATGTGTTTCTGGGTTTATCTTCCTAGATAGAGTGTTGAAGTCGATAGGAAGGAACCTATCGAAAGGTCAGCAATGACGTGTCCTAGATCAGTCGACACGAAACTAGACAAGGATGATTTTGTTTTCTAAAGAAACTTTTGAGATTTTGGGTCTAAACAATGGCAGGCATGATGAAAGGATATGTAGGGTCAGTTGATCGATGAATTAAGTATGGACCCTTGAACAATAGAAGGCACGACAACGGTTTTAACCAAACAGCACTAGACTCATGAACACTATAGAGTTTTTAAGATACAGAGATGAAATGGCATCAGGGTATATGGGAAGAAAACTCATAGGTTCGTAGGGTTCATATTTAGAGGCTATCAAAATGATGCTTTATCTAAGGGAGTGCCATGTTCAAGGGAACTTTTGCTGCCAAACCATGCTTCAGAATACGATTGTATTTCCACTTTTCCCCATCTGATTTTTAATGAGTCCAGACGGGTAAACTCATCGATATTTTCATGTTTAGAGAGTCTGAAAAGGATCATAAAAAGAATGACTCTTTGCCCTATCTAATTAGTTTAATGAGTCCAAACAGGCAAACTTGCCGATTTTTTCATCTTTTAAGAGTCTGAAAAGTATCGTAAAAAGAACGACTTTATATCTTGTCTGTGTATTTAAAGAGTCCAGACTAGACAACTCGGTGATCTTTTCATCTTTAGAGACTCTTAAGAGATCATAAAGAGAGACTCCATGGTGGTCCCTTTGTCATAGTTGTTAAACCAGTGCGACAAAAGGTTAATAGTATACCCGTATCGGTTACCTTTCCATATTTAATCTACTGGACCCGGATAAAGTGAAACCTTTTTCCAATAGATGTAGACATCATTTTGTTACGAGTATGAGGCGGTGGACTTGTTACAAGGAAAAGTGTCTATGCAGAACTGCTAATCCCACTAAGGCTGGTAGCTACCTTAGAAACAAACAAAGTAAAACTACTTTCGTTGTCCTTTATGAAAGATAGATGAGAGAAGAATAAAGGAGACCAACCTCTGTCTTGCGCTTGGTTCCTTGCTCGATTCCTCTCTCTTCTGATAGTCCTTTGCTACTTGCTTTCTTGTATACCCAACTTCACAGAGTACCTGCAGAATCAAATCAGCATAACACTATACGAGAACATAGATCTATTATCATAAACAATCTAGGATCAGATGTAAATTGACCATACAAATGCATAACATAAATCACACAAGAGTATGGAGGAAAACTTGAATAGCTTTTTTGATAATCAAGAAAGAGCCAAGAGAGTTACAACCAGTTTTTCTGACCCAGCATCATCCTCTCAGCAAGTAAGCCCTTCTTCACCTCATGAAAAGCTTACATCACCCAACACTATGATGTTGCCTCAAGAAACTAACAGCAATTCCTTACAAGATGAAAAATTCCAGCCTCTAGATCTCTGGGATGAGGGATCCATATATAGATGTCTGTAAGGGAGATGAGTCAGCTTGTGATTTGATTAGTGTCTTCCCTCTGATAGTTCTTGCTTCCACTTGGAGATTGATGATCTCTTACTCATCCCTGGTCGAATTCAGAGAGGCAAGTGTCACAGGAGAAGTTTTTGGAAGATTCCATGCTTCTCCACCTCGCGGATTGACACTGCCATTTGTCCCTTCTTGCCCATCGCACCCCATAGAAGGGCTTTTTGAAATGCAACACACCTACTGTGTGTATTTAGGTGAGATGCAACACACTTTGCCTATGGAGCAGGTGAAATGATCCAGGTTTGACTAGTTCTGAGTAGTTTTTCATGGAGAACTTCTGGGAGAAGCTGTAATGAGTCGACCTTATTCTTTTAGGGGTTGGAACAACACTTTTAGGGACTTAGGAGCCCTTGGTTTATGGACATTTTATGCTTGGGGTTGCATTGCCCAAAAATGTCTATAATAGTTGCCCCCTAAAGCATGAAGTCGTTAATCTTTTTGATGTCGGGTGAAATGCTTTATCATGAGGATTTGAAGTTCTTTCAAGCTGGAAGGAGACCTGTAATAAGATACAATACAATAAATTATCTTCATAATATTTTAATGATCTAGCTGAGGCAGGCATTCCCATGCTCAGCTTTATAAATTCATTTTCATGTACATAGGACAGACAATCGTCCGAGTGTAGACTGATGATTCTGGTAGAGCCATCATCCCTTAGATTGGATGATTATCTGTGCAACAATGATGTACATTTGATGTCTTTATTTCCTGAATATATATCGCAGCCGGGATGGATGAATCTAGATCTGGGGTCTTCAATCTCATTCGATCTTCACTCAAAGTACAGGTCGATCCATGTGAGAGATGTTCTGGAGTCGAACATGGAAAGACATCGCCTGATTACCAGCCAATGATGTAAGCTGTTAAAAAGCGTGAGAGGAATCACCGATAATGATAATGATCCTCAAGGTACTGCAGTACAATTCACGTGGTGTGAATAAGGGACTTGGCATCGAACACCATGCAAAATCTTTCGGTCGAAGGCCATTGATGTAAACCTGTCGCCGGAAGTGAGAAACTTGCCATTGAGGCATGCAAGCTTCAAAGTACTGAAATGGGTGTTCCTAGATCGACTTCTTGGATAATAAGCTGACGTCGAAAATAAGTGATCCATCATAGGAGGGCCTTAATGAATCCCACATCAATGACATAGAATGGAGGAAATGATTTTAATGGAGGTGCTAACGGTCTGGTGATATAAGGTTCAGGGTGGTGTCATGAAAGAATGGAGTGTAAATGTACTGCAGCGGGTGAGACACAGGTGAATTCTCTGAGTGACTTCTCCTGAACATATCGGTGACACTGACATGATGGATTGGTAGCATTAACCCCAAATGTGGATGGTGTGATGTGACCATGGTGATGTGACCGGTGAATGAAACAACCCAATCCGACTTGGATGCAGAGTGAAAGTGTCATGTTCAAGAGCGACTTGCTACCAACAAAGTTTTTCAAGTTTTCTTCCCAATTTTTCCCCAGTCATTGCTGACTAGTACCTCTTTATTTTTTTCACGCTTGAGGAGGATAACATATGCTTGTTCTATAATTTTCCCTTGGGGCAAACCCATCGCTATGTTTTAACAAGCCTAGTGATAGTGAAACTCGTTCTTGTCTGCTACGGACAAGTTTGTCGCTATTAGGTTTTAACGAGTTTAACGACAAAGATAACTCGGTCGTTTTCAATTTTAGAGAGTATGGAAAGGGACGTAAAGGAAACTCCAAAAATCCTTTTTCATCATCTAATCCCTTAAGTCCAAAAAAGTATAAAACAATACAGAAGGGATGAATTTTTGATACTTTTAATGAGCCGAACAAAACAAGCGCTCGATCTTTTTGTGTAATAATCCTTCCGGTCCAAAAAGATTAAAATTTAAAGGAGGGATAGCACTTCCAGTCACTTTAACGAGCTTGAAATGCCAATGGCTCGACAATCTTTTCATATTTTACGAGTCAGTTGAAAAGAGCTTAAAGGAGACTCGTCTTTGAGGAACGAGTGATAAATTTGGGTAGCAGCTGATTCCAGGTAAGGTTTGGAATTTCCCAATCACGGCAGTGTTACAAGGATGGCTAACAGGATCACTCTTCACAGTTATTCCTCAAAAGGGGTAAACAATCAAATGGAGGTGAATGATCAACCAATACAAGCGGGAGGTGACGATGGGAACACGACCAAGGCTTTAAAGGCTGAAGTACTACATTCACAACAGTTATTTACCGGAAATTGGTTCCTTTTTTATTGAGCTTAAATGTTGGGGGAAACATTTGCTCATTGCTTATGTTTATTTTTAACGAGCATGAAGTTCGCGTTAAAACTGCTCGATTAATCTAGTCGCATAATAAGGATGTCTCATATATAAAAACAGCAATTTTTCCAATCTTTGCCCCACATCCTTTCTTTATGCAAATTAGGAAACGACCAATCCTACGAGTTTAAAGGGTTAGAGGACCTACAAATTTTAGAAAATAAATGGTCGCTCTTTGCTTGCACGCTAAAAGGTTTTCATGCCCCCAGATATAAAATAGAGTTTCAAGATCACCCCTCAATCTACCGACAAAACATTTGTTTTATCAGGAAAGGCTTACCTCTTTCATGTTACCAAAGATTGTTTTATCTGCACCGCAAACAAAACACTTCTTCGGCGATGCCTACCGAAATAAACAAAGGCGAGTGGCGCAGACGCCTCCACCCACATAACTTTGACAAGGGAATCTTATTCCAGTCTAACCCCCTCTTCTAATCACGGACGGGAGTGTCAGAATAGTCATATATCTCTCGCGGAAACCTATCCTATACCTGAAGTTTTCCTGCCGAAGCGGACTAGGGTGCATGCCCCCTGGGTTCTAGTCATGTCCTCCGAATCACTCATGCTCATTAGGTGGATGGGCTGGGGATTGATGAGACATTCCTTGTGTGAAAAGACCATTCAGGGATGGTATATGACTATTTGCCATGTGTGAACTGGGAAATGAAAGTTGGTTTATGAGCTTGACCACTCTTCCTTCGTGCGGAAAACACATTACCCTAAAGAGTGATGAGACAATGGCTCCCATGCAATAAATATAGTCTCATCCAAGGAGTAGATTATAATCGAGGGGTCCTTTGACTACCATTACGTTCATTTGAATGGTTTTCCCTCTCAATGTTATGGGCACATTGGAAAGGATCCCTAATAGTCAACTGGTTCCTTTGTCGAATCCTGTTAGATTTCTCATCTCAGGCAAAAGCGATGGCGAACCAAGCACTTTCCAAGAAGTCGAGGAAAGGATACTCACAGAATCCCCTTCATCTATGATGGTACCGACCATAACCATTCTATATACTTGAGCAATGATTCGGACTGGTACACTAGCTGGTAAACGGGGTCTGCCTAGCTGATTCCAGTCAAAGGAAACAACTAGGTTGCTTGGAGGTGGGACCGAATAGACGGTCGGGTACGACTCTGATGAACTTCCTTCCTGCGGTAAAGGAATGGGTAAATTGCCCCCATGTTCATCGGAGTCTATGTTTACGAAAAGAATTTGGACGGTGTCATCCTTGTTCTCTTCGGCGACTGTATATCCGAAGATGGAACCTCTGAAGGCAATACTGGGTCAACTGCTACCTCGACCTTTTAACTTTCATCTGGTATGGATTTAGATGGTTTATCTTCAATGATAGATGCTTTGGCCGACCACCTGGGCGGCTCAGCCGGATTTTCAACTAGTGACGGACTCGGCAAGAGTTTCTTATATCCAGGAGGAAGTCGTAACGGTGAAATCGGATGATCGTCCAAAACTCTTTTAGCCTCATCTAAGAAGGGACAATGGTGGATGGCATAATCGCCTTTACATAGTTTACAAGGAAATTTGCTTTTTCCTTTTTTTCCAGGGGCTTCACTTTCACTAGTCGACGGTGCGTTTTCAACATGATCATCAGAGGTTGACGACACCAGGTTGCGCAAACGAGGAGACTAGTCCCTTAAGATCCGAGGGATGCAGGGGAAATCTCTATGATAGTGGTCTCCTTTGCAAATGACACATGGTGATTTAGGCCTGGTCGGTGTAGTGTGTGGATTTTCGCTAGACGACGCTTGGTTGCCCCTTTCGCCTTTGGCTCCTTCTTCTTCCTCTCAAGTACTTGATTTTTGGCTTTACCAGCCTCATCAAGCGAAGAGGAAGGAGGAGAGGAAGAATCAGATGAAGTAGAGGGTTGGGGGATAACTCTGGAATTGTCTAGTTGTTGACTCGATTGTTCAGGAATTGCGGCGTTCTAAACGACGAAGGTTGGGAAAATCCATACGGGAAAGCCGATTGTCAATCCTGGAAGCTACAATTTGGCCATATGGGGTGCACCAACATCTCCCCAAGAGGATAAGGGACTAAGATTTCCTCCAAGGGGAATTCCTTGGTTGGTGGACTCCATTTTCTCAACCTAAGACCAACGTAGGAAAGGTGATGATTATTCCGTTTAAAAATAAATTTTAGACGCTTTGACACAACTTGTTTTTTCAATTTTTAAGAGTCGAGAAAAAACAAAAGATGACTCTAGTCGCCTTCGATTTTTAATGAGCCTGAAGTGACAAGTGCTCAGATGGACCTTTTCCGTTAAGGAGTCTCAAAAGGAACGAAAGGGACTGCTCTGGAAATCCAGACAGAGGGATTACCAAACCAATCGCAAAACTGCAGAATACTTTTTACGGTATGGCAGTCAATCTTCCCGAATGTTGTGTTCAGTGCATTGTGATCGATAGGGTGGCAGACACGGCTTCCTATGGATAAAGGATTAAGCCTATTGTGGTCTCCCAAAATATACTCGACGGTGCGTGGGAGCACAAGTCTGTACTGGCACTTATCGTCTCAAAGTGGAGGAATCACCCAACCAACAGTGAAAACAATAGTTAGCAGGCTTTACGACGCCGGAATACTTCTCTAGCCTAGACTTCTAGATGTTGTGCGTTAGGTTCCAAAGCGTTGTTAGATTCATTAAATTTATTTTATAGTTGATCTTGCTTAAGAAATTTTCCTTTCAGGTTCACTACGTGATGTAGATATAAAATTCCTAAAATGTAATCTAAGATGATAAACAGTCGTTTTATCTTCTTTGTGCAATGAAAATCCTAACTACTAAGGAAAGAGAGACAATATTCTTTCAACAAAGAGCAAAGAGCACACACTATATGCATTGTCCTAAATCAAACCAATCAAAAAGTCTAAATGCAAATGCACATGCATGTATTTGTTTTCGGCCTTCTTAATATGTGAATGATAAAAAGAAAGCTAAAGCGCAAATCTGAATTATTTTTCAAAGCGACAATTACTAACAAGTCTCTTTTCAAAATCAAAGAGAAGACAATGACAACACTTTGCAATTTGGAAATGAAAAATTGCTTTCAACACTAGAAAAACTACTAATTCAGATCAAATACAATAGTAACAAGGTAATCGACTATCAAGAACAATCAGATTCTCTTCTATGACTGAAAACGACACTTGCGATACTTTCAAATCAAGGAACGACAGTACAATTACGTTACTTCTTTGTAAAGGAGAACTGAAAATGAATCAACAAATACATAAAAACATTTACAGTTCTTTGCACAATGGAGGCGGAATAACAACAAGGAAAGGGGTTTCAAATAGAGGTGTACTAACTACAGGCTTCAAAACTCTTGAATAGATCTGAAAAGAGTGAACGCAGCAACCAAAATTTAGGAACAATGCCTAGTCTGATCAGCGCACCTATAACATAGTGAATTTGAAATGCAGTGCACCTACTACAGTCGGGAAGTGCGCTGAATTTGAGATTCATAGAACAGACAGTGCGCTGGACCAGGGACGAGACTTTGATTGGGTTCTGGGTCATAGTTTGCAGTTCAGTTCAGGGATTTTGGCTGAGCAAGTGGTAATCAGTAAATCAATCACAGGGGTAGATCTAAGGAGGTTACTAGAGCCACCACGAGGGCAATTAGAAAGCTTGTAAATCAATTGTTTAATTCATAAACAAAACCCAGAGATTGACTGAAGCAGTGTTGATCTACTTTGCACTTGCATAGAAAATGCATTTCGAAGGCTAGCTGGCTTGACTTTAGGCTCCGTTTGTAAGTTTATAAAGTAAAAAAAATGTAGATAAACAATCAATCTATTCGGCTCCCACTGTGGTCGCCATTTTGTTACAGGGAAAAGTGTCTATGCAGAACTGGTAATCCCACTAAGGCTAGTAGCTACCTTAGAAATAGACAAAGTAAAACTACTTTCATTTTCCTTTATGAAAGATAGATGAGAGAAGAATAAAGGAGACCAACCTCTGTCTTGCGCTTGGTTCCTTGCTCGATTCCTCTCCCTTCTGATAGTCCTTTACTATTGCTTTCTTGTATACCCAGCTTCACAGAGTACCCATAGAATCAAAGCAGCATAACACTATACGAGAACATAGATCTATTATCATAAACAATCTAGGATCAGATGTAAATTGACCATACAAATGCATAACATAAATCACACAAGAGTATGGAGGAAAACTTGAATAGATTTATTGATAATCAAGAAAGAGCCAAGAGAGTTACAACTAGTTGTTCTGACCCAGCATCATCCTGTCAACATGTAAGCCCTTCTTCACCTCATGAAAAGCTTAGATCACCCAACACTATGATGTTGCCTCAAGAAACTAACAACAATTCCTTACAAGATGCAAAATTCCAGCCTCTAGATCTCTGGGATGAGGGATCCATATATAGATGTCTGTAAGGGATATGAGTCAGCTTTTGATTTCATTAGTGTCTTCCCTCTGATAGTTCTTGCTTCCACTTGTAGATTGATGATCTCTTACTCATCCCTGGTTGAATTCAGAGAGGGAAGTGGCACAGGAGAAGTTTTTGGAAGATTCCATGCTTCTGCACCTCGCAGATTGACACTGCCATTTGTCCCTTCTCACCCATCGCACCCCATAGAAGGCATTTTTGAAATGCAATGCACCTACTTTGTGTATTTAGGTGAGATGCAACGCACTTTGCCTATGGAGCAGGTGAAATGATCCAGTTTTGACCAGTTCTGAGTAGTTTTTCATGGAGAACTTCTCGGAGAAGATGTAATCAGTTGACCTTGTTCTTTTAGGGTTTGGAACAACACTTTTAGGGACTTAGGAGCCCTTGGTTTATGGACATTTTATGCTTGGGGTTGAAGTGCCCAAAAATGTCTATAACAGGACTAAACTCATGTATTGTCGTGACACTTTAAGGAGCTCAATAACAAAAACTTGGGATTTTTCATTTTTTAACGAGCTTGAAAAAAGTACCTAAAAGAATGCTCGGGTCACATTTAGCATGTTTAATGAGCAGAAAGACACAGCTCGAGATTTTTTTAGTTTAAAGAGTGAGAAAAAAAGTGCTTAAAAAGGATGCTCTGTTGGTGTTTTTCAATTTATGAGCTGGAACTGGATCAAAAAAGAGGTGCTCAGAGCATCGTTTGCATATATTTAACGAGTGCAAATGATGAAAAACTTGGGGATGTTTATATTGTTTAAAGAGTGATAAATTATCCCACAAAAGTGCTTTACGGATTGTGGTATATATGTTTAATGAGCTCTACTACAAAAACTCGAAGGAGTTTATATTTTTTAAAGAGTGATAAAATGTCTCCAAAAGTTCTCTATTTATCGTTGCATAGATTTAACAAGCGCAAGGACAAAAGCTCGGGGATGTTTATATTTTTAAAGAGCAATAAAATATCCCTAATAGTGCTCTACCATAGTTAGAAAGTGTTTAACTAGCTTAACGATGAAAACTCGGGGATGTTTGTATTTTTTAAAGAGCAATAAAATATCCCTAACAGTGCTCTACTATCTTCATTTTTATTTTAACGAGCCCAAAGAAGAAGACTCTAGGTTTTTCGGATTAATGAGCAACAAAAATACCATAAAAATAATGCTCGATCTTTCTCGATCTCATGCTTGACATTAGAAAGGTCTATGCCATGCATTTTCTCATAAGACCAAGAAAAAACATTGCGGAAGTCCCTAAACGGGTAGGTGAAGCCCACAATTTCCTCAAGATTGTGATTGGTTCAACTCTATATCTTTTCCACGATGACTGTCATGAAAAAAATATTGGGGAGTAATGTTTGTGAAATATTGCCCCGTTTCCTTCTAAGTCCAAAAGTTGGATAGTCATATACGGTGAGGAAACGATTTCATGTGCGTCGGGTGATAGGATTTGAAGAGGCATCATGTTCGAATCAGATATCAAAACATGATGGTGCGAATCCTCCCAAGGTCACTCTTCTAACCTCGTGATCTCTCAAATAGCTTCGTCCACCGAGAGGACTTGATTGAGTGGATCGAAAGAATGAGTAGTTATGGTAGGGGCAGTGGTACTGTTGGTCGAAACCAAAGTGACCAAAGATTCGGGTGCAATTTTAATGGCTTCACAAGCCAATTCAGCTGGTGACAACAGCATTTGGTCTCTGAAAGTGTCAATGTCTGAAGGAGCCGGTAAGATCCATGGATTGGTCTATTCATGAGGAAAAGATGAAAGCATGTGAATCGATTATGGAACCTTCAGCGGCTGAAGAGGGAAAAAATCCATGAGGGAAGAAGCCTTTAGTAGACCGGTACCTAAACTGACGTAACTGTTAGTTAGACCTCCTACTAGGGGTACAGAGCCACTTGGCAATGGTGAATAATCAGGGGTGCAGAAAGACAACTAATCTACTACAATAACCTTTCCCTTCCAATGGAAATTGGATGATACGAAAGACAGTAGATACGATAGCCGTCATGGCATATGTCCAACTATGCCCCAGCAATAGATTATAGTCGAGTTTTCTGTCTATGACTTCTATGTCCACCGTTACGGTTTTCCCAGCCAAAGTGATGGGAAAACTGGCTAAGTATCCTTTTGGGACAAAGGTGTGGCCATCGAAAGCTTTAATGGAGTTTGATGGTGGGGATATGGTTGGGGAACCCAAGGCGAGCCAACATGAAGCTGACATGACGTAGGTTGAAGCACCTTCGTCGATGACAGTTCTATGTATACCTTTACCTTTCACAGTGATATGCACCTGGAATGCAAGCTGGTGAGAAAGGGGAGGTTTACACTTGTCCATGTTGAAAATAGCAAGCATGGAATCCGTAAGGTCAATACCCTCAATAGTCGAAAGCAAAGCTTTCCGTTGGCTGGGGCATGTTTGTAATACTTTGAGCACCGACATAGCCGACGACACTTGTGCCAAATCCTCTATGATGTTGTACTGTTGGGTGGCACATACAGATGTGTTCTACGTTGTGAATCTAAGTGCCCCCTTGGGGGTTCAAATTACAAAGTCCTTAACTGGCCTTTCGATTCACAAATCATTGGGTGGTGATGTGTTTTGACCTGTGCATGGTTCTGCTACTGGAGTGACAGGAGCTCCATAAGATTTGGCTCTTGTGGTGAGATCTACCGTTATAAATGTGTAAATGGCAGAAGATCCTTCTCCAGTTGAAGGATGTTGTGAACTGTTGCTGCCCCCTAACGTGGGTTGCGGTTGGTTGGCAACGACATTTTTCTGCTATTGAGTACGGAAAGGATTTCTAAGGACAACCGGTGCCTTACCAGAATCTCTTTTGGCAAGGTAATCCGTGCATTCCTGAAGCCGCAGACAACGCCAAGTTTCGTGGTATTCAAGATAGGGTTTGCACGAATAATTGGTGCATTTATCCTTTTCCATATCAATAGGCACAGTGGTCTTCTGTTTTAGGTTGGGCTGCTTAGATGAGTGCTCCTCAGAAGGAGCGGCCTTGTTCTGTTTCTTCTTGTTCTTGCTACTGAATTTCTATGTAGACTTCACAGAATTAACCACAGTGGTAGGAAGAGTAGTCTTTTTGGTAGAGGGGTCTACTGCCAACTTGGCAACGAACCCACTAAGTTGTTATACAGCGCCCGTGGAGGTTGGGCTGAAAATCCCGTCGGCATGCGCTCCAGGGCGCTGAGTGGTGGGGGGGTTGGGGTTACCGGGAGCACACGGGATAATGTCGTAGAGAGTGCCGGAATGTGAATAAATTAAATCCAAGTGTTAGGCATGACATATGGATTGGTCCTCTGTGACCGCACCACCTAGAGCGACATCTCTAGCGATTTGCGGGAGCAATGACTTACAAAACTAGTTTGTTATGAGGAAGTCAGGAATGGGAGCTTTGACTAACCTCCGCCTACATCTCCATTCAGGGATATGATCGGAGATGTGGGTGGTGGTATCCTGACGAAACGAAGTAAGGAGCTTTGTCCCTGTCTCATAATGGATAGGTAACTGAAAGTGCTTTAGGAACTCCATAGCTAAAGCATAAAAGGTATTCACCGAAGCACGTGGTAACTCAATATACCATTTTGCAGCATTATCAATGAGGGTGCAGGGAAATAGACACAACCAGACACTGTCATCCATCATGGAGTTAGAAACACACCATAGATGTTAGATGGTGATGTGAGTGCCTGGATCCTCCCCTTGTTTTCCGTCGAACTTAGGAATATCCACCGCTATTTTCTGCGGGATCGGTGGCCATTGTAGATTATGGTAGATGGGGTCGTTAGTTAACTTGTATAAGTTGGGGATATCCAATGTTGCCAAAAAAGGAAAATTGTTGGGTGCCCCCAACTTAGACCATTGTGAAGACAGATGACCTGAGGAGCTCTGCGCTCCTCCCACTACAACAAAACAGGCAATTTGCGCCAGATTTAGCACCAGATTCTAGTGCATTTTTTTCTCAATTGGGATGAGCAACCTGGCGCTAAATCTGGCTCTATTGTACAATTTTTAAAGCGTCCTTTTTTGCACCAAATTTTGCATCTTTTTTACGCCAAGTTTTCCATCATTTTCTGCATCATATTTTGCACCAAGAGTTTCATTTGGTTTTACAACAGGTTTTGCTTCTAGTTTTGTGCCTTCTTTTGCATCTATTTTTGCATCATTTTTTGCTTCCTCTTTTGTGGAATTCTTTGCTTCTATTTTTGTGTCATAATTTGCATCGATTTTTACACCATCTTTGACATCTTATTTAGCGCCATTTTTTACATCCAATTTGTGCCAATTTTTGCATCTGGTCTTATGCCATCTTTTGCTTCTAATTTTGTACTTATTTTTACATCTATTTTTGTGCCAATTTTTCTGCCTTTTTTTACACCATCTTTTCCATCCAATTTTGCACCATATGTTGAATCTGATTTAGTGCCAAATTTTGCATGCATTTTTGCACCATTTTTTGCATCCACTTTTGCATTTTATTTATCTCCCTTTTTTGCATCCTATTTTGCACCATATTTTGCATTTAATTTTGCATCATTTGTTGCATCCAATTTAGCATAATTTTTAACACCATTTCTTGCATCCAATTTTTCATCCTTTTGAGCATCTAAATTTGCATCCTATGTTGAACCATATATTGCATCCACCTTTGCATCCCATTTTGTGTCTATTGTTACGTTCACTTTTGAGCCATTTTTTCGTCTACTTTTGCATTTGTTTTTGCACCAAGTTTTGAATGATTTGTTGCATCATTTTACATCCAATGTTGCATCTCAATTTGCATCCAAAATTGAGCCATTTTTATGCCCATTTTTGCACCATTTTTTCTTCTTTTGTGTCCAATTTTGCACCATTTTTTATGTCCAAATTTTCATCCTTTTTGGTATCTAGTTTTTCATCCTTTTTGGCTTCCAAATTTGCATCCTTTTTTCTGCCACATTTTGTGTCCGCATTTGCATCTCATTTTGCACCTAGATTTTAGTTGGAATTTTCATCTAGTTATGCATCATCTTTGACATCCTTGGTTTCACCATTTTTTAGTCCCATTTTGCATCTTGTTTTATGTCTTTTCTTACATCCTTTTTGCATCCTAATTTTACACCATTCTTTGCATCCTCATTTTGGTGTCCATTTTTGCATCCTTGTTTGCGCCCAATTCGGTATCCTTTCATATGCCCTATTTTGTTCCCTTCTTTGTGTCTAGTGTTGCACCCTTTTTTAATTTTACTTTAAAAACCTTTTTGTGTCATTGTTTGCATATTGTTTTGATGGCTAGTTTAACATCCAATTCTACTCCCAATTTTTCATCCATGGTTAAATCCACTTTTGGCTTCTTGTTTAGAGTTTTACTTTTATTTCCATTTATGACCACCTCTATTGGTTCATTTTACTAAGTTCATTTACATAGTGAAATATATTAAATTTTCTAAATATCATTTTGTTGTAGGATTTAATGCATGGTTAGATGAAAACAAAACCCTCTCAGTTTATCTCAGAAACCTAAGACAAACCAATTAAGAGAAAGGTTGTTCTAAGGCTTAGGATTCTTAGTAGATCAAGATGTAGAGTATAGATTAAGAAAAAGAGAATGAATTCTTGTGAGTCCTCGCATGCAGGTCTTCTTGGAGTTTTTCGTATAGCCAAGAAGCGCTCCTAGCTAGCTCCAAAGCTTGGTCCTACACATAAGAGAGAGAATAAAGCAACCTTCACAACATAATATCTTAATAATCAAAACTATAAAAAACATATAAATATTATTGAATAAATAAATATAAACCAAAAACCCATGCATACATTAGTTAAATAGAAGAAGTAAAGAATGAATAGAAACATATGGAAGGAAGAACAACTGATCTATATGAATAAATGAGTTGGAGGAAAGTTACAACAATCAGATATAGTTGCAACATCACCTCCCCCAACTCATAGCTCCAAAACTCTCCCTCTCAAGACAGATCTCAAGAGCGTGACAATACAAAATTCCCATAATTTTTTCAATGGCCAAGCCTCTAATATATAGGAAAGTGGAGGCTATGAAGATTTCCAAAATTCCTCATTAGTTCAATTTGGGAAAAATCTTTTGGGTGAATAATGTTTCCTCATATAAAAAAGGAATTTTCCACTTTTTAGATGCTTTTGTGCTTAGGAAAAAGCTTCCCCATGCTTTATTGCTCTTTCCCACTTTTGTATGCTTTTATTTTTTAGGAAAAAGCTAAAGATGAGGACAAAGAGATTACATTCCACCATATGTTTCCAAAAGTGACCAAGAATGTCAAATTCAAATTCTAGTTTGCTTATGTTTTAGTTTTTTTTTAAATATATATTTAGTTTTAGTATTTTTTTTTCTAGAAAAATATATTTAGTTTTTGGTATATTTTTCTATAAGAAAAATATTATTTTGTTTTTATAAAAATGGATTTTAGACATTCCATTCATGCTAAATTTGTGATTTTATGATAGGAGTTTAAATTATATATAGTAAAGTAACTTAATGTCATGTGTCGTGTTGCTGAGATGGGTGTTATACATCTCTTTCTTGCTAAGTTATAGAATGTTCTTGGGTTTTCTTAATGCAATAAAACTAATTATGTTCTTCATGATATCTTGAAATTTTCATCTTGAACCAGGCTAATAAAACAATAAAGTTAAAATAGGTTTTCCTTTGTCCTTTATAGATCTTTGTCCCCATTAATCTTGGTCTTAATAGATTAATTGTCTTGTGGTGGCCTTGAGTGGTCACTTCCATTAGTTGCATGCTTTGTAGTTTTCAGTTAGTGACATTTTTTAGGCTTGATAATATGTTATTTAATTTACTAAAATGTGTTATTGTCCATATTATTGTTAAATATTAATATTAAATATGCTGATTTTTAAGCATGTTTTAGCAAAACTTTCCCAAAATGTTTATAGATTGTATTTTATAATGCAATGATTCTTTGCTTGATGAAATTGTTTTGGATATTTTTTTTAATGATTCATTGATTGATGAAATTGTTATGGATATTTTTTTTAGTATATTAAATTGTATGTGATAAAGTCAAAAATCACCTCTTTTTTAGATTTTCATTGATCAATTTCCCTTAAGGCCATCAAGTTCACCATTTGGTCTCAGGTTAAGGAAATATAGGAGTCATGAAGTGGAATTTTCCAAGCACTTAAATCTTGAGACATGCTTCTTTTTAGTCACTTTATACTTTCTTTCTATGTAAATTTTGATGAAAATAGTCTTGGAACATGAGGGGCGTCAATAGTAAGCGAAAACAAACTCCTAAAAGAAAAATGGTATGCAAAGCACCCATAAATAATGTTGATATAAGAAGCAAAAATATTAAGTGAGGTTCAACCTCATATAATTAGAAAATGGGGGAGGAATTTCCAAGTAGGAGTGATTGATGCTTAGAGATACTTGGGTGGAATGGTTATTATTTGAAATGATTAAGACATCAAGGTTACCAATATGTTTACCTCTTTTCGCATTATGACAATACAATTTTAGTTAATTGACATTGAGGACTACTACCATGTATCCAATGTCTATGACTCCAATATCACAAATGGAAAACCTCTATTTCTCAATTCTATTTCTAGCACAAGTAATTTATACTCCCCATCTCCATGGATTGTTGGGAGTGACTTCAATATTATAAGTGTCTCGAGGAAAAGAAAGAATGAATCGAAATGTTTAACAAGATATTTTGTAAGCTATACCATTAAAGCCACAAAGTAGTCTCCATTAAAGTTGTCAAGAAATGAGTCTCCAACCCACACATGTGGATCAATGAGATGTAATACACGTGTGTGTGGTTACGAACTCAATACACCTCTATAATAACTCCACAAACTTATGTATTTCACTCTATCACATAAATTGACAGTAGTGTGACATAAGTAAACCAAGAGTAGACATGAAAGCCTTAGGAAACAAACATTCCTTAGATCCTCAATTAGGTGCTTAAATGATGAAGTGAAAATGCAAGGAGAAAAGAAGAATTCATGATTTAACCATCACATACATGTGATCAAGTGTGACTAGGAGTGTATATATTCATATATTTTCCAAAGAGGGAGTGAATACATGAGTTACCATTTATTGGCCCTTATTTTTCTTTCTTTTTCATTTTCTTATATATAGGACTTAGGGAATAAGGTTTTCATAAGTTTGGCACAACTCATAGATATAAGATTTACATGAATTTTCACTTCAACCTTAGAGTTTAGACTTAGATAAATCAATATAGTGTATGTTTAATGATTTTGGCTTTCACTTTTTTATTGTATTTCATCACAAATACAAAAGGGGAAATATTTTGCCACAAATCTATGAATGCTTAATCATAAAGTCGTCATGTGATGAAAACAAATTAATGATGTTATTCTCTACGAAAATGATGGGTATTCTTGAGAAAATCTTATGCTTGTGGATGTTTCCTCCCTAGTTGAGAGGGAGTGAGGGTAGACACCATGTTATCCATGTGTCATGTACTATGGCTAGGATTAACAATCATAAGCCTAGTAAAGGCACTAGTAGGGATAATGGTGGATTGGATAAACATCTGGGACCAATATTCTTTGAGAATTTGGACATTGACTAGGACTAATCGCCATAAGTCAAGTACATTAATCCAAGATAAGAATAGTCATGAGGATTGACATTTTCTGGTGTCAAATATTATGATAGTGGATTAGGAAATGATCATGTGAGGACATACCTGGTAAACATCTAGGTGGGGTAAGTGCCTTGAAAGGCAGTGGTGTCCAAATTTATGCCTCCCAACATTGTGCTCTGATCTAATGGAGAGATAAACTTGTTAGTCAAGGCCTTACTATTTTGAAAATTTTGGCTATGATGATGTAAATCATCATTGATGCTTATCAATCTAGATCCCTTCTTATATGAATATTTCAACTTGAGAGTACTTTTTTGTCTCATTATGAGTACCTCGCTAGTTTAGAAGGAGGGTCATCATCTTCATTATTGCCATCATCACCACCATCAATGTGATCATTATTGTCATCATTTCATTATCATCATAATCACCATTCATGTCTTCTTCATGATCATCATCATCATCATGATTTTGTATATTGCTGTCAATTGTTCATAATTATAGGTATCATAAGAAATATCACCAACCTTAGGACACATGATATATGAAAGAAAAATAACCACTTTATTTTTTAGAAATGATTGATGATCATCAACATCACTACCATTATCATCGTCATTATAATTGTCATCATCCCCATCATCATAACTAATATAAGTTTTATCATAATTTTTGTCATCTTCATCATAAACATCATAATCATCATTCATGCCATTATTGTTCTTGATTATGACCAAGATGAAAATAATGATAATGATGATCAGATGATGATGACTTGGAAGATGACGCCAAAGATAATTATTATGATTTTTACCATGATAACATTTAAAAATTGGGAGGAATGGCCAAGGTCATTAGCATCATCATCATTGTCATTGTAACTCCCATCGTCTTTATCATCATTGTCATTATCATAACAATCGCAATTCATGTCATTGTCATCATCTTCATTATCATCATCGTTATAATTATTGACATTGTCATCAGTTGTTCATAATTTTCAATGTCATAAGAAATATAATCAATGCAAAAGATATGATGTGTGTTGGAAAATGGATGCAAAAGTAAACAAAAAAATGGGGGTAAAAATTGACGTAAATTTGGATGAAGAGTGGACACAACATAAGTAGATGCAGAACAAGACAGAAAAATTGAACAAAAGTGGATGAAAAAGTAGATGCAATAGTTCATACAAACTTGAACACAAAATAGGACTCAAACATGGATGAAAAGGTGGAAGAAAACATGGGCACAATAGTAGGCATAAAACTTAGCATGAATTGTGGTGAAACAAATGTGGATACTCCAATGAATGTAAAAAAAAAGGGACACAAACTTGAATGCAAAAAGGAGGAAAACTTGGATGAAAAAAGGGATGTAAACATGGGCCAAACATGGGTGCAATAGTGAACATAAAATTAGTTGAAAAACTAGAAAAATCAAAAGTGGATGTAAAAGTAAATTCGAAATGGGATGCAAAAAACATAAACAATATTTGATGCAAACTTGGACACAAAAGAGGATGCAAATATGGATGCAATAGTGGAAGAAAATGTGGGTTGCAATGATAGGCATAAGATATGGCACAAATAATAGCATAAAAAAGGTGGATGTAATAATAGACACAAAAAAATATGCAAACTTAGATGCAAGACAAGATGCTACAAGGGATGTAAAAGTGGATGCAAACACGGGTGCAACATGAGAAACAAAATTGGATGCAAAATATAGATGAAATGGAAGTACATGCAAAAGAAGATACAAAATGAGATGCAAAACCCAACACAAAAGTGGATGCAAAAATAGATGAAATATTTTATGCAAAAGAGGATGTGAAGATGGATGCAAAATTGGAAGCAAACGTGGGTACAACAGTATGTGCAAAACATGGAACAAATTTTGTCACAACAAAAGTAGATGTAATGATAGATGCAAAAAAAGAAGCAAATGAAGATGAAAAATAGGATGCAAAAAGGGATGTAAAAGTGGGTGTAAACATGGGTGCAACAATGGATGTAAAATAGCTTTTGCAACTTATTTGAAAGAGCAATTTTGTCCCAACAATTAGACTTGTAGCATAAAGAACATGGTTAATACATATGATTCGACCAAAAGCTAGTTACTACCAAAATTCAACCAAAAAAAATATTACTGCATAAAAATAGAATTAAAAACAAAAAAAATAAAAACAAAAATTTCCCAAATTAAAAATAAATAAATGATAAACTTTTTTTTACCAAAATTTAGTGATTTTTTTAGTGCTAATACTAACATCACCATTACAACAATATATTTTTTTAGTGCTAATACTGCCATTACAACAAGATATAAGAGGGATATAATGCAAAAGTTTAATAATAATATGTATGTAGAAGATGGTCTTCAGACTGCTGAATTCATGATAATCAATGGGACTACAGTCAAAATAATTGGATGTTATTTACTTTTTTACATAGATTGTCAAAATAATTGCATAAATCGATTTTTTTTAACCAAAATTTAACAAAAACTTTGCTAGTGCTAACATTAGAACCACCATTACAACAAGATATCTTTCTAGTGTTGACAACACCATTATAGTAAGATACCTCAAGAGAGACAGAAAATTTAAAAAGTATGAGAGTAATATGTATCCAGAAGATGGTAGTGAAACTAGTAATTGTTCATTCTCATTATCATAATCATTGTCATCATCATCACCATCATCCTTGTCATCGTTGTTGCCATCATTACATTATCATCATAATCACCATTCATGCCATCATCATCATCATTATGGACATTGTTTGCAATTGTTTATAATTATAGACGTTGTAAGAAATATCATCAACCCAAAAAATGTGATCAGTGTTAGAAAAGGGTTGTTTAGGACACATTGATATACGTAAGAGAAATAACAACTCTATTTTTGAGAGATGATCGATGATCATCATCATCACCACCATTATCATCATCATTGTCATTTTTATCATCCCCATCATCATCATTAATGTAATTTCTATCAACATTGTTGTAATCATCATCCTCATTCATGCCATTATTGTTTTTGATGATGACCTAGATGAAAATGATGATGATGGCACCAAAGATAATGCTTATGATTATGACAATGACAACATCTAAAATTGGGAAGATTCGCTAAGGTCATTACCGTCGTCATCATCATAATCATTGCCATCATCATCATTAATGTCATTGTAACCACTATCGTCTTTATCATCATAATCACAATTCATGTCATCGCCATCATCTTCATTTTCATCATTGTCAATATTATTGACATTGTCATCAATTGTTCATAATTGTCAATGCCATAAGGAATATCATCAATGCAGAAAATATGATGAGTGTTGGAAAAGGGATGCAAAAGCGAACATAGAAATGGGGGCAGCAATAGAAGTAAAATTGGACGAAAAGTGGATACAACATAAGTAGATGCACAACAACATGAAAAACCTAACACAAAAGTGGATGCAAAAGTAGATGCAGTTGTCAATGCAAACTTGGATGCAAACATGAAGGCAAAAGTGGAAGCAAACATGGGTCCAATGGTAGGTGTAAAACTTGGCACAAACTGTGGTGAAACAAATGTGGATGCAACAACGGACACAAAAGTAGATGCAAAAATGGATGAAACAAAAGTGGATACAATAGGGGATGCAAAAACATACACAATATCTGATGAAAACTTGAACACAAAAGAGGATGCAAATGTGGATGCAAACGTGGAAGCAAATGTGGTTGCAATGGTAGGCGCAAGATATGGTGCAACAAAAGTGGATGTAACAATAGACAAAAAATATGCAAAATAAGATGCAAAAATGGATGTAAAAGTGGAAGCAAACATTGATGCAACAGGCAAAACAAAATTGGATGAAAAAAATGGATACAATGGAAGTAGATACAAAAGTAGATACAAAACGAGATGCAAAACCCAATGCATAAACCTGACACAAAAGTGGATGCAAAAATAGATGCAATATTAGATGCAATATTTGATGCAAAAGAGGATGTGAAAATGGATGCAAAATTGGAAGCAAACGTGGATACAATAGTGAGTGCAAAACATGGTGCAAATTATGGCATAACAAAAGTGGATGTAATGATAGATGAAAAAAAAGAATCAAAGTATGATGCAAATGAAGATGTAAAAAGGGATGCAAAAAGTGAAATTTAAAATGGGTGTAACAGTGGATGCAAAATTGTATGCAAAAGTGGATGCAATAGAAGTCGATGCAAAAGTAGATGCAAAACGAGACACAAAACCCGATGCAAATCCTGGTCCAAAATTGGATACAAAAAGGGATGCAAAAATAGATGTAGTAGTTGATGAAAACCTAGATGCAAATGATGATGCAAAATTATAATCAAAAGTGGGTGCAAAAGGAGGTGCCAAACTAGGCACCAATTGTGGCACAAAAATATTAGATGCAATAATGGGTACAATAATAGATGCAAAAGAGGATGTAAATATGGATGCCAAACAAGATGGAAAAGTGGATGCAACAAAAGTAGATGCAAAATTATATGCAAAACTAGACACAAAACTCGATGTAAAACGTGGCGCAAAAGTGATGCACAAATGGATGAAAAAATGGATGCAAAAAATGATTTAAAAAAGGATGCAAAAAAGGATGCAAAAGTTGATGCAAGTGTAGGTGCAAAAAATGGATGCAAATGAGGATGCAAAAGTATGTCAAACAAAAATAGATGCCAAAATTGATGCAAAACCTGGAACAAAACCTGGTGCAAAGGATGATACAAAACTTGGCATAAAATTTGGTGCAAAACGTGGTGCAAAACCTATTGCAATACCTGGTGCTAAACTTGGTGTAAGATTTGGTGCAAAACTTGATGCAAATTTTGTGTCAAGTTTTGCACCATATTTGATAAATGGATGCAAATAGCACCAAAAATGGGCTCTAGATGCAAAAAAAGAAGTAAAAAGGGACGCTAATCGCTGGTTTTGTTGTAGTGTCCCATCATTTGGTTCCACAAGTGTACATGGGCTGCATGGTGTAGCATTTTCTTTGTAGTACGATGTTGTAAAGTGAATTACCATGAGGATTTTGATACTGGGGTATGAATTTGCTCCCAGTATAAGCGGTGCCCCCTTGTCTCATCTGAGTTTGTGAGTAAGGTTCCCCATGGATTGGGTGGGGATCCCTTGTGGATTCCCAAACGACACAGAACTAACCATATGGATTTGACTGATAGAGGGTACATTGAAGTCAATCAGTGATTGTCCATGCATGCCTGAGAATGGTGAGGGAACTTTGACATTCCCTGCTGCCATTTGCATATTGGGAAGTGTCCTAGATATTTGAATCTGGGGGTTAGAACCATACATTGGCGGTCGACCTTGGTATTGGTAAATTAAAAACGCACTCATAGTGCCACATTGAGTGTTATATGGAGCACTATATGTGGCACTAGTCGAAGGTATGCTTTCGTGCACCATAGGAGTGGAACCTGGCATCTGCTGGGTTCTGTTGATAGATGGTGTTATGTGAGTTGTAGTACCTGGGACAAATGGGATTATGAGGTTCCACATTACTAGTGTTGTGATGACCGTCGACTGGGGGAGTGGTAGAGGACTCATAGTGTCTTTATAATTCGACAACCCTTGAGGTGTCGATTGAATAGATGGGAGAGTTCCTCCATGTGAAGAGTGAAGTACTGGTACGATGGGAGCAATAATAGGATCTGACTGGTTTTTAAGCGGAGTGTTAAAGTGAGGAAGAAATCCTTCTGCGAAGAAATCCTCCAGGAAATCAGAATTGTTGGTCATCCAGAATGATCCTGTGTGAGATTTAGGAGACTGATTCCTCGAAGATGAGGAATCTGAGTCAGTGGATCTCAACAGATCCTCCACAGTGAGTGGAGTAAGTCCTAAAAACCATCTGGATTGATGGTGAGGGCCGGATGTAGCCACAATGACTGGTAAATTTTATCAGATAAATTTTAAGGTGATATTCTTTAAGTCTCAAAAACGATAGCACTCAGGTACCTAAAAAGAAAAAATACACTAAAAATGACAATAAGAGAATAAAGTGAAATTACCTTGTCTGCTAAACACCGATTACTGGAGATGAAACCTTGTCTCTCAATGGGTAACAGAGAAGGATGGCCAAATGTACGATTACGGTTACTTTTGAGCTTTTCCTGAACCTTAGATTGAGGGGCAAAGTACTCTCATGAAGACGAGCACCCTCCCAAAAAATGAAGACAAACTAGATCTCTCCATTTGAGGTACCAGGACAGCCCGTCCCAGTCACCTTAGGTAAGTACCTAGAAGTATTGACCACTAGAGATACCTCAAATCACATACATTACCAAGGGGGACATAGTCGTAGACAGAACGCTGTGTGGGCAGGATACCTGAGTCCCCGACTCAATTCCGAAATTCTCGAAGGGACCCCCGTTAGATAGAATGCCTAAAGGAGTTGTAAGAGAAGGCGGGATACCTTTGATTACAATCTGATGTTGTCTCATATTTCGCTCCAGTGCGAGTGGAGTGGTCCTGGTAATATGAGTGCAGAAGGATTTTTCACTCTTTAATGACACTAGTTTGATTTTCAACCTTGGGTAATTGACTCACTCTCTTATCCCAAGGTCCTACTCTATCTAATGTTGGTTTGCTCTAAAAAATAGTATTTGATTTATTTTAGTGTAAATTTTAGTGCACTTTCTTATTTGCCTTTGGAGGGGGTGTTGACGTATGAATATTATGAGACTCTCAACTCGATAAACCTGGCATGCAAAACTATGCTTTGAAAATAAAATTCAATTTCTTATGCAAACAAGTCTTATTCTACACATGTATCATTTCACATATTCATGTATTCACCAATGCATCTAAAGTCATTCAACACTTTGAATAACTGAAAGTTCCTTTTCTCAATATTCCCTAACAACTATTGAACCAAAACAAAGCAGCCTACAACTATTTCGACAGAAGGAGATGTACAATTCATTAGCTTTTCTTTCAACAAAAAATTCTTGTATGAGAGAAAAACTAAAGCATTTTCCTAAAAAATAAATTTTAAGACACCGAATTTGTTAGCATGATACTGTTACAGATCTTAATTTAGCCCTTGTGACAAGTTCCCCCCCTTTTGGTCCACAAAATCTCTTGAAAAACATGGAAATGGGTCACTAATGCTCTATCTATGTGTAAACAGAGCTTTAGTTTGGCCACTAACGCTTCCTGTGCATATTCAAAGAGCTTTATAAAGCTCTGTGTAGACCAGCAACCTACGTTAGTGCGGGAAAGAGCTCAAAAAGTGGGCTTTTGGGATCGATTTATGAAGAGAAAGCAAATTTGCAGGGTGCAACAAGTTAGATGGTGGATCAGAGAAGGATATGAAGAAGTGGGAAGCTCATAGAAGAGAGAAGAGATCTAAGAGGAGTCCGGATAACCGGGAACTAAATGTATAGTCCCCAGTGAAGTCGCCAGTCCTACTATGGAGTAAAATGCACAGGATGAAAACTACCCTCGAAAGTCTTCCCGGGACTTCTGATAGACCGTAAGGTTATCTGCAAAAGGTACCTGTCACACACATGTTCATCTATCTGACATATATTGATAGGATATGGAGAAAGGATCACCTTTGGTTCTTTCTAGACTCGCTTGGGGATCTCTGTGCAGTAAGAAAAACTCCTCCTGACCGGCTCCAAGATGATTCCTGCACATGCAAAAATAGATATATGTCGTAATTACGTATAAATGAAGCAAACCAATCACAACATATACTTTTGACAATTAATGAAAGAATCCGTAACAAACATGTATAAATGTGTAACTTATCTACTCAAGACAACAAGCATCAGAATGGACAAATAAATGTACAATATCACCGACACTTCGAGTAGTGGAACACAACCGCAGTCCTATATTCAGAACAAAAGACTGATTACAACAACCCTATTGTATCAACCTTCCTTATCCCTTCTTCCTCTCTCTCTCTCTCCTTCTTTCAGCTAGCTCCTTCAAGAATATGACAATATCACAACAACACCATGTACTATCCTTCTAAATGCTCTAACCTTTGTGCAATGACCCTCTCGTTGCTTAAATAGTAATCGAATTAGGGCTTCCCAACTCCACTTAGTTCATCTGGGTGAAAACCATGACCCTGCCTCTTTTACCAGGTTTTTCCCATTTTCCTCTGTTTCCGGAATAGAATTTCTCCAAATATCTTGATTTTTGGAGTTTCCCTACTTTTCTTACACAAATTTAGGGAAATGATATCTAGATATTTTATGGCAGATTCGTTGGAATAACTACTTGAGCATCACTAAAGTTCACTAACGCTCCCTCTGGTCTAACAACATGAGTTAGCAGGTTGAATAACACTCATTTATGCTTGTAAAGAAGCTTTATAAAGCAGGTTATCAATGTACAGGGAGTGTTAGTGTGGATTCTGGGCCTGCAACTGTTGTCAATCTTTTACTCATCTTGTCCTTCTCCTCTAAGTTTATTAGGAGGTAAATTTGTCCTATAATAGGAGCGACTTCTTCATTTGATTCACCTCCTCATGAATGCAATAAAGGTGAAAGAGAAAGGTATAAATTTGTTTCTAAACATTTTCCTTTTGATTATGCAAAGCATGATAAATTTCCACATATGTATGGGAAAAGAATTGCATGTTCCTTTTATGGGTTGGATAACCATAATGTTTCTGATGTTGGAAGAGATTGGCCACATACAGGAAACTTTTGAAGGAAAAGAAGTAAGAAGTCAAAGGTCCATTGGACAAGGAAAATCATGTTGTCAAGAGGATGCACATGCAGTGCACTTACTGCTATAAGCAAGGACATCTTGCTGCAAAATGTTGGACTCTGAATCCAACAATGCTTCCAAAAAATCCGAAGAAAGTGGAAAGAGAAGATGGCAGAAATGGAAAGGAAGATTCCATGAATGATGTGTCTCAGGATGATTCACATGATGATGATAATGTGCAGCCAAAGGTAGTACCTTTGAAGAGGATTGGTAAGAAATGGTTAGAGTTGTTACTCGATTAAGATTGCATGTCTATTGATGCATCTACATTATATTTCATTTCAACTTGGAAAGTAGAGTGTGCTTAAGTGAAAGTTGAAGTATTAATTGCATGCATGACTAGGAAATGCATGAACACAGGGATGTTGATGATTTCCTTGTTTATGAACATGTATGTGTAATTAACTTGGAGGGTTGATTGCTTTTACATGCATGTGATGCCATGTTGGATTGGGAGAGGTTAACTTGGTATCCAAATGGAGATAATGATGAAGTGTTTCATCTTTTGAAAAAGAGTCCTATTGGTCTTTTTCTACATGCTTGACTTGAAAGGTCATTTGTTTAAAGGCAAGTTTTGTGGGCTTGTTATCTAGTGCATCATTTGTATGCAGATATAATACATGGAGGTGTTCACAAGATGTGAAAATCTATTTCTTTTGTTGAAGCAGGAGTTAGGCCATCCAATTGTTGTCTGTATTTCTATTGTTGTTAACAGTTATTGTTAACATCTTTTCAAATAGGTACAAATGAAAGTTTTGTGAAGCGGATGTACTTCACATTTGTTTGAGTCACCTTGGATCAATGATCAAGGTAGAGAAGTTCAAACGACCTTCTGTGACCATCTAAGAAAGAGTTCTATAGGAAGGCAAAGAAGAAGGAAACTCTTCCCAGGAAGACCAGCCCATCCAAGAAGGGAGGTGGTCAGAAACTTTGGTTAAAGGCACTATGCAAGGCAAGTGTAGGGAGGCTGAAAGAGGAGGGTGATTCAGTGTCATTTAATGTTCAGATCAGTATATCAATGTTGTGGAGACCAAAATTTCTTTTAGTGGGAAGGCATGATCCAAAATGGATTTTGGATAGACTCCTAAGTCTAAGTGTTCCTCACAGAGGAAAAAGGAAAGTCCAAGGAAGTTCCTAGAACTAGCACCATTGCAGAGATCGTCTCATTGTAAATATGTTGCAACTTTAATGGGAAAAAATGGACTTAGGATGCAGAGGTTATTGCTAAAAGAAGATTCCCTTTGTTCCTTAGAAAAGGAGGAAAAATCCTTTAAAAATGGCAAAAAAACCTTCAAAAGGGAAATCACATCAAACCAGGGAAAAAGAGCAGATTTAAGTGGAAAAGGGGAAGCACCCCCGATTGTCGATCCCCGAAAAATTGGGTCGGAGGAAGGTACATGCACATATAACATAAAGGCCAGACTGACTCGGGCAATATCACAATTGTTGATATCGACGGATCACAATCAATGATACCACAAGGCAAAGGCGGGAACCCACGACGTGCGATATCACATCACTGATATTGGTGGATCGCAATTGGGATTGGAATAGGCCATGCCATATGCATAGAACCCTAGATCCATGTGATACATGATTGCTATCAATTGCATCGCAATATTGCGTCGGAGCAATACAACAGAGCAGATATATATATATATATATATATATGTGTGTGTGTGTGTGTGTGTGTGTGATGTGACGAAACCGGACTTGAAAGGGAAAATGTAGTTGCATAATTGTTTGAAGTCCACCATAAGGTCCTCCATCAGATTTTCAATTTTTCTAATGTATTTTTATAAATACAAAGGGAACCATGACACAGGGGCCTATGCGACTTGCGATAAGTGACTTAAAGGCAGACCCGATGGAAAATAAGGCAGAATTCATAATATTTGAAGTTTGATAAACATTGATTCTACATATTTTTCCCGTGTTTAGTGTATTTTCCTATGTAAGCTGAGAACACTATTTTTGGGCTTTTCAATGCAACAATGTTCCCTTCCATTGCAGAACAGGTGGCCACCTTCCTTGGAGATGTTATGCCATGATTGCTAATGCTTAGAAGGGGATTCGAGCAGACAGAGGCCGGGTAGCTAGAGAGCCCAAGAAAAGGAAGCGAACAGACAATGTTGGTTGGCTTAAAGCCACAGAATGATAGAGAAAGAAAAAAATATAGGAGAATAGGAACAAGAGAGCACTGATATAGGAGCGGAGAAGGCTAAGCCAAAGCAAGAAGCTAAGGTGAAAGAGAGCAGCGTAGAAAGAAAAAGGCAGAAGAAATAAGAGGCAAAGAGTGCAAAAGCTGAATGCGCAAAGCAGCCAAGGGAGTCACTTGGAGTTCAAGTGAAAAGCCAAAGAGTTGTACATTTCTAAGAGCCAAAGAAGCTAGATATGAAGATCCAGAGCTAGAGCTAGAGCCAAGAGCCAAAGCCAGGAGCCATTGCGAGAGCTCAGAGCCAGAAAGCCAAGAGCTTCAAGGGTCGGGGATAAAATTGTGTCTAAGCCCATTGCTTCTGTAAAACCAATGGAGTTGGGCTAGGGAGCTTGTAAAAGGACTTTACCATAATCCCAGATAGCCTAGTTGAGTTGACTAGAGCTCACGGAGGCGTAGCCCAAGAGTTTTGGGTGAACTCCAAATTAATATTGTTGTTTTGTGTGTGTTTTATTGCTGCATTGCCTCTGCTGCTTTATTTACTATTATATGGATTTATATATCAGTTTGAGCACATTAAATTACAACACACAAACATTTTTAATAGACAACACCAGCATACACCTTCTGTTCAAGCACATATTTAATTCCGCACTGGTTAATCATAAAGACTTGGGAATAATTAAGCTTTGGGAGTGGGAGAGATTATTGTAAGTTAGACAAGAAGCCTATGTGCCCCATTTTTAGATTAAGGCTTCACCAAATTAATCTCCGAGAAAAATAATAATATGAAGAAAGCTATCCGCAAGAAGAACCTTGACAAAGAAGCAAGTTAGAATCAATTGAAAGTACTTAAAAATAACCAGCAACAACGGGACCCTAACAAAATGATAGCAGATGAAGCAAGAGAGGAAGAAATGTACCCAGAAGACAGCGACCAAGATGGAAGGGACACTAGTAAGGAGAATTCACTAGAGGACACAGAAATGCAACCGGCATAAATGGTAGAAAATCTAGAGGAAGAAGCAATAGAGGAAGCCCTACAGGGGGTAGACCTAGCTACAATAGTGGAGGAATAGAAACAAAAAGGAATAAATTCCATATAAGAACAAAACTTACAAAAAATCGAAGGTGCATATCTCCTATAAGAATAATTAAAACTCAAAGCCCACAATATAGCACAAGAAAGCACAAATTTGAAAGGAATTTTAGCCAACATCCTAGTAGAAGGACTCAACCTAAAAGGCTCAAGAAGTAAGCAAGGATGAGATAACACAAGTCAACTAGTTCAAGAACTGGGAGCCAAGCTAATCAATGAAGGAAAGGTAAAGGCTCTTACTTTATACCCATATCCATGTCAATGAATTGCATATCTTGGAATATTAGGGGACTCAATAGTCCTGGGAAGAAACACATCTTAAAAAGCAGAGTCCTATCTGATCATCTCGACATTATGCTCATTGAAGAAACAAAACTGGATTCATCTCACCCTCCCCTCCTGGTCAACTCATGCTTCATAACATATAACTCCGTAGCTATATACATCTGTAGGCTCAGCAGGAGGCATAATGACTCTCTAGAAAAACTACAAATTTGATCTCTTATCTTCTCTGGCCACTGACCATTCCGTAATTGTAATCCTGAGAATCACAGGCACCATTGAGACGATTAGTATAACCAATGTTTAAGCCCCACACAAGGTGAGCGACAACATAAAAATGCTCCAAATCTTATCCAATATCCTTGACCCTCTACACCACCCCGCAAAAATCATAGCTGGAGACTTCAATATGATAACTAACCTATCTGAAAGAAAAGGTGGAATTAGGAAGTTAGATAAGGACTCTAAGGCTTTCCTTAGCACCATTGAAAACCTCAGCCTCATTGGCATTCCCACCAGCAATGTCTTATTCCCGTGGAATAACAGAAGAGGAGGAGACCATCAAATAGCCTCCCATCTAGACCGATTCCTTCTGTCTGAGGCTTCCTATCTCACCTCATGGGAAATGGAGGTGAGAATACTCTCGCAAGTAGGTTCTGATCACTAGCTAATCTCTCTTGAGTTTTAACTTTCTGTGTCTCCAAAGAATAAGCATTTCAGGTTTGAGGTCTTCTGGTTGAACCACCTAGATTTCATGGAGAAAATGAAACAATGGTGGACCTACTCTCCCCCCAAAACTAGAAACGAAAGGTATACTTTCCAACTGAAATTAAAATATCTCAAAGAGGAAATAAAAAAATCGAATAGAGATACTTCTGGAAATATCATTACGGACAAAAAAAAATTGGAATAACAACTACAACTTCTTCAACAAGATATAATTAAAGAAGGGCTATCAGAGACTAGTAAGCAAGAAGAACAACTACTGCAACAAAGATGGCATGAAAGAGCCATTTAGGAAGAAAAGTTGTGGGAATAAAAATAGAGAATTAATTGGCTGAAATGTGGTGAAAGGAACACAACTTTTTTACACAAAATAATGATAAAAAACAGGAGGAACAACATAATTATAGCTCTGAAGAACCAAGAGGGTCATCTCATTCACTCTCAAGAGGAGTTGGAAATGAGCTCAAGAACTATTTCAGCTCTCTTCTCAAAGAGCCAAGGAATGATCAAGATCAGGACATCAAAAATATTACCAAGAACATTCCCAAAATCCTCACAGAGGAACATAGTAAATTTCTCCTACGGAAAGTCTCCGTCGAGGAAGTGGAGCATGTTGTCATGGGAATTCCCAATGGAAAAGTTGCAGGGACTGATGGATTTACCATTTATTTCTACAAAGCCTACTCGTCTATCATAAAGTTGGATGTTCATAACCTGGTGGAGGAATCTTGTACCCAGATGTTTGTCCTTCAAGCCCTCAAGCCCACCTTTCTGACTATGATATCCAAAGGAATCTCTGCAGATTCCCTGGATAAATTCATTCCCATAGCCCTTTGCAATTTCATATACAAAATCATCTCCAAAATTCTGGCCAACCGCATTAAATTTGTACTCCCTCTCCTCATCTTCCACCAATAGTTTGGTTATGTGGAAGGAAGACAAATCATGGACAACAACATCCTCTCTCATGAGATTATTCATTCTCTAAAATCCCAAAAGAAACAAGGGATGATGATTCAACTATATATGTCGAAGGATTTTGACAAAATAAGCTAGAATTATATGAGACAAATCATGGATGCATTCGGTTTCCACAAGGAAGTCATCAAGTGGATCATGGGCTATGATGTTAGGAGTTTTCTTCTCCATCCTTGTGAATGAATCACCTTTGCAACCCTTCCATCCTTTAAGGGGGATGAGGTAAGGGGATCCTATATCTCCCCTACTCTTTATTATAATGGAGAAAGGTTTAAGCCACTCCATCACTGCCACCCTGCATTAAAATAAGATCGATGCTCTCCAACCCCATGCCTCTGCCCCCTCTACAGCTCACCAACAAATTTTGGACAATAATCTTCTCATGGGCCTCCCCTTCATCAAAGAGGCTTCTTCTTTCCTATCCATCCTAATGGACTTCTCTACTACTTTAGGCACCTCAATCAACCTGTTAGGGCCTAAATCTACCTTAGGCTGAGAAAGGTAGGATCTAGGGTAACATCAAACCAAGCTTAACCTGGTAGCTAGCCCTACCAGGTCGGGAGACGGCTCTCTCCTGTCAATATCAGCAAAAATGATCAATGAGGCTTGAGATGACTTGAATGAAGACTGATTTTAGGCTAGGTATTTGTGCAAAAGGGCTTGATTGAATTTGTTGATGTTTTGTTGGCTCAAATGGAAAGGCAGTTTTTGGGTCTTGGGAATGAGGCTGAGTTTTGCAGAGGTCTCAATGGGGAAAGGTAGGCAAGTGATTTGATACTTCAAATTGCATGAAATTGAAATATTTAGATAGGTGAGGAGTTGAAGAGGGCAAGAAAACCTCAAGGATCCTCTTCAAACAACTGAAAACATCAATAACTAAAGCAAACCCTAGGTAGAGCACTACAATTTCAATGGATTCTACCTTTATACTTGTTTGTTTAGTTAAGAAGAAGCAAGAGAGATAATGGAATACAAAAAACACATATAAACTTACATTTATAGAAGGAAACACAATATCAAATCAACATGCCACATGAATCCCATAGAGTGCTGCAAACCACTGGTCTATTCCTTAGCCAAAACTGCAGAAATGAGTATACAATAAGCTCCAAGATTTTCCAAAAGTCCAACCATGCTAATGACTGAAAAAAAATAAGATATAGGAAAAAAACCACTCATCCTAGACTCCAGGGGTCCAAATCATGAGTTTAGGAGCTCTTCCAACTAATTTTAAACTGAGAACTACAAATTAGGTAGTGGAATAACATGCCTCTAAAAACTAAGGAACTGATTCATTTAGTTGCAAACTAACTTTTCATGGATGAATCTACCTTCATGAGTGAAAATTTGACATAATTACATCAAGATCCATCAATTTACATTAAATTACATCATAATTTTGACATTAAGAAAGAGGAAAGTCAAACTGTCAAGAGACTAGGTGAAAAGCACAGTATACTTGGTCAAACTGAGCAAAACGTCGTGCTGATTTCTCTATGTGTAGCTCCTGTTTGCAGCCACTTTTGGAGGACTTACCAGTGTCCAAATTTGCTCCAAGTTTGCTTGTTAGAAAGGTCTACTTGTCTACTTTCTAGATAAAGTGGAAAATTTGAATTTGGCCTGCACTGGCCACTCCAGAACTGAGTTTTCCCAACACTACTTCCTGTGTGTCAAAATAGGGGAAGTAAGGTCATTTTTTGGGTGTTTTTGACCTTTTTGGGGGCTCAAAACTTGTCAAAACTTCTTGGCCATTGGTAGGCACGCATATTTTTCTAAGAAAAATCCAAGGATTCTGAGTCTTTGTCATTTTGAGCCCTCCATCAAAAGTGAGCGCCAGGTGGCACGATGCATTGGGCAGAAAATTCTGTGTTTTAGCCTAAAATTTTCAAAAATGCAAAAAGTGTCCCAAATTTTTTGAAATTCGGGCTGATTTCTCTCCATCAAGTGTTTTGTTGGGCCAAGGAAGCCTCATCCAAGATCTAAAGTTTATCTTGTGCTTTTTGCCTCCTCGATCTCTTCTCCAATTTTGCCTTCAAGCTCTTGATTCTAGCTTGACACACCATATTCCTTCACAAATAATGATATGCCATGTTTCTCAACATGTTCTTCTCATTGATGGCCTTCTATAACCTCCTCTCCAAGTGGATATTAGTCCTCTCCAACCAAGACTCATAATCAGCATTGATTTCTTGCTCAAGTGATGTGAGCTTTACCTTTCTTCTTTTGGCAGTTTGGCGGTTTTCTCGTATGTTTTGCAACTCCATAATCACTTGATGATCCTCAAGCTACTTGTTTCTTTGCTCTAGGTATTTTATTATCCACTTGGCTCTTTCCAAGTTGAGGGAAAAAGCATTTATGTCCACCTGTTTCTCTTGGATGACTTCCTTGAGCTTTGAGTTTTGTGGGCCCAAATCCGTGTCATCATCCTGAACGAGAATGAAATCGGTCTCCTGCTCACCTGAAGGCCCCTCATCATGTAATGGCCTCTTGCCCTTGTCTTGAAGTTTATGTGCTGATGGAGGAAGCGAGACCCCTTCCACCCCAGGTGTAGATAATACTCACTTTGCTACTGCAAACAACTGTCTAGTGCCCTTTTGATATGTGATAAATACCGGCACACTAGCAGTCTGTGTCTCATGATCCTCTTGCTGATGAGAAGGTACACCTATCTCATGAGATGCCCTGCAAACCAAGCTGATGCATGACCACAATTTTAATGAGAGAAAAATGATATATACCATTGAATTGCCACTGAGGAGTCTTTTGTTGTACTAGGGTGGTCATCTTCTCAATATTTTGGCACATGAAGTAGGGGAGATTCATCATTCTCACCCTGGTAAAGTGCATCAACAACCTGATATGATAGGCATATAGGTGAGAAAAGTGGCCCTCACAGCTGAAATATTTCATTATTAGTTTCATCAAGGGAGCATATGAGTCTTTCAGGTACCGAAACGGAAACACTCTGCCGAGTTGTCTCAAATAACCGGGCTTGATGTATGGTTCATAGTGTTTCCTGTCAATCTGCTACCTTTTATTCCACTTCTCTCCAACATTAGGAATGGCGGTTTCTAAAGAAATAGACTCTGGTGTTAAAGTAAATGTCACACCAGCTAGAGTGGTTTGGCCATTATGTAGATGAAGCACAAATAACCAGGCTAACTCATGATGATACTGGACTCTAGCAACCATCTCACATAACTGATAATAGGATTGGTGTTGGAAGCATGTGATAGCAAGAAGGCAGGCCTGTAGCTCAGCAAGTGAAGTAGGCTCCTATCTTATATGTTTTCCACCCCTGTGAGGTCTCCTTGGTGCATGCACTTCTATAGGAGAGTCATTGTGTGTCTCTTCTTCTCAGTCATATGAAGGATCAGATTCCATGCTTGCTAATGGGTGAGCTCTCTTGAAGAGTAGTAGGAGATTTATGGTGTTTTTAATTTTCTGCCACCAAGGGTAAAAATATATGAGGGACTGTGGGGGGAGAGAGTATGATGGGTTTTGGGAATGTTAGGACAAGATTTTGTTTGGGAAATAGGGGATTATGGAAAATATGTAAGCTTAGGGACAAAAATTAGGGTTTAGG
This sequence comes from Pinus tabuliformis, assembly GCA_031772625.1. NCBI lineage: Eukaryota > Viridiplantae > Streptophyta > Pinopsida > Pinales > Pinaceae > Pinus > Pinus tabuliformis. The sequence continues at coordinate 497,766,673 of CM062815.1, forward strand.
GATTTGTAGTTAGGATTTGGGAAAATGGGAATTGGGGATAGGGATGACTGAATATGGGAGTTAGGGAATGGGTGGATAAGCTGAGAAAATGAATGGAGGAGTGAAAAAATGAGGGAGTGGTAGAATAAACTTGGCAGCAAAATGACAGTGCAAACCCTAGGCAATGGTGTTTGAGAAATTGCAAGGAAATAGGGTTTGATTTTCTTCACACAACCACCATAAATTTTCAAGAAAAACTCCTTTACTAGCAAGGAAGAGGGCTTAACTTACTTGCACACTGGAAGTTTTGAGCGATTTCGGCAATTTGAGGGAGTTTTTGAGAGAATCGGGCTTGGCAGCTCTATGCGCCGTGCCTCAAACCCAATGCTCCGCGCCTCCTATGTGTACCACGCCAGTTCAAAATAACACTAAGGAGGTCGGCTCTATGCGCCGCGCCTCTCACCCAGTGTGCCATGCCTCCAAAACTTTGTGTTTTTTATGTGATTTGCTTCCCTTTCCCAACACGTCTTTCTACTTGCTCAATCTTGCTTCTTGGAATGCCAATGAGCTTTTGAATGTAAAAAAAATGGTTTATATACAAGAGCCTTTTAATTTTTTATTCATAAAACCCATTTTTATAATGTTTTCCATATGACTTTGTTTTTCACCTCTGTTTTTTTGAGCAGTTTGCTTTATTTGAGCCCTTTAATGAACTGAATGACTTGGTTTTTGTTTGTCTTGTAGGGAATGGAGCTACTGAGGCTTGGCAAGGTGACCAGGGTTGCCACTGAAGTGATTTACATACAAGAGAATTGAATATACATGAATTTATACAATGAAAAGCCTAAAATACGCTGTTTTTCCTCAAAATAGAGTTTTGAGGAAAAATACATTTATGAGCAATTGATTATGAAATTTCTTGGTACTGGAACTTTATTCAACCTCCTCAAGTGCCTGCTGGCCATTATTGGACATTTTGAAGACTTTGATGAAACCCTAGAAATGACTTTTGCAAATTTAAAGACAAAAAGTGATTGCAGATGACCTTGATGAGTGGAAATGAGCTAGCAGGTAAAGGACATGAGGGAAATGTAGAACAAGACACTACCGTCAGATGATCGATGCTCCTAATGGAATGCAGCTGACTGAGCAAGACACCTAATATGCAATGCAACAAAAGAATTTGATATTTGACGGAGGGATGAAGATGCTGACACTAGCATTGGCTCTAATGGGTATGGTAGCTCGTTGGAGGTGCCAAAAACTACAAATCTCTGGGAAAGTAGGCAATGCCTTCGTCCATTGGGCTATGGAGTCAATAACTTTGACAAACCAAAATGAGACTCTTGACTCAATTTCAGGACTGGAATGTGACTCAAAACGGACCCAATTTCAGACTAAAATCGACTAAAAGACCTGACTCAAACAAACCAAACTAAAACTGAAATCAAACCTCAGTTTTATAGCCTTCACCTCATGCCCCAAATTGAAATTATGAAAACAATACACACTTGCAATGGAATTTAAACAAACTGATATGTACAATGATACATATGACAGTATAAAATACTTCAAAAATAGTACCGTTTGAGTAGCTGACCGTTGATCGGCCCAACAGGATAGTCTTCTCCATTTATTTCTTGCAAGAGGAAGGCATTTTGGCCCTGATATGCTGCAATCATGTAAGGTCCCTTCAAAAGGTTTTCAAACTTGCCATGCTTACCTTCCTCTTCGTTCCTTGCATCCCATTTCAGCACTATGTCCTCTATTTGAAACTTATTTGCTTTTGCTTTTCGGTCATATATCTTCTTGATTCTCTCTTGCAGCTTGAAAGTGCTTTGAAATACCTCCTCTCTAGTTTGCTGCAAATGAATCATTTGATTGATTCTCCACTGCAAATGATCATCTTCGCTGCCCACTTCTTGTAGGAGTTTGAACACTGGGACCACAAGAGAGGTCAAGAAAACTGTGTCCACACCATACACGAGCTCAAAAAGAGACATGCCTATAGATTTATTTTGACTTACTCTATCTGCCCAAAGTGCATTGGCCCAACTTTTTGTCCCAACCTTTCTTGTTCATTTCCAACAACTTTTTGATAATGTTGACCAAAGATTTATTTGAGGATTCGGCCAATCCATTGCCTTGTGGGTAGTAGGTGGTTGAGTGCCCCAAAATGATTTGATATTTATGACAAAATTCAATCATCCTTTTAGATTTAAAGGTTGTTGCATTGTCAGTGATCAGCTTATTTGGATAGCCAAAATGAGACAAAATGTTGTTTTCAAGAGATGAAATGATTACCGAATCAGTTTCCTGCCATGTGGGTATCGCCTCAATCCATTTGGTGAAATAATCTGTCGTTGTGAGAATCCATTTGTGCTGCGTTGAATAAGAAGGATGGATCTCGCCAATAAAATCCAAACCCCACTGCTGAAATGGAGCACTTACCTCAATGGGCTTCAGCGGTAAAGGCTCCAACTTCCTTCCACCTTGAAAAATTTGACATTCATAGCAACTTGCTACTATTTTGTACACATCAACAAAAAGAGTTGCCCAATAATACCCCGCTCTCAAAATTTTATTGGTTGTTATCTTCTAGAAAAGATGGCCTCTGCAATCTCCCTTGTGAAGGTCTTCCATAACCTATTTTGCCTCTTCGCTAACCAAACACTTGAGCAAGACACCACCAGGATCTTTCCAATAAAGTGCATTATTCATGATACAAAATTTGGAAGTCTTCAATTTCAGTGTCCTACTTTTGTTCTTAGCCATTCCAGGTGGTGATGACAGTTTTTGGGGTACATAAACAATGTCTGAATACGAAGGAGAAGAAGAAAAATTTCTAATACCTGAGCGGGCAAACTTTCTTCATCTTCCTCGAACATAGAAACAATGAGATTGATGTCCAAGGTATGCAAATTTGACTCAGCCATTAGCTTATCCAACCCCTGTCCTTTGATGAGCTTTGTCAGTTTGATCTCCACGTCATTCCAATAAGGCAGAAATCCATTTGCCTCTTTTTCCTTCTGGATCTGTTTGCACTAAAACATCTTTAACAACAGCTTTAGGGACATAAGCAAGGATGTGAGAATGAAAAATATAAACCTGAAAATCTTTCAATGCCTTTACCAAAGCAAGGGTATGTTTTTCAATAACATTGTACTTTAATGCCGCATCCCTTGTGGTCCTGCTGAAAAACACAATTTGTTTCTCAAGTTGGTCTCTTTTCTGCATCAATACTGCTGCCATAGCGTGATCCAAGGCAAATGAAAACAAAATGAAATCCTGAGTATAGTCTGAGCTGATCAAAACCGGAGCAGAAGAAAGGGCCAATTTCACCAAATTGAAGGATTTAATTGCTTCCTTGGTCCATTTGACTGCACTATCTTTTTTTAGCGTGTTTTTGATTTCCCTTAAATGTTCTACAAGGTTAGGCACAAAGCGACGTAAGAAATTCATCTTACCATTGAATGATTGGATTTCTTTCTTACTTCATGGAAAATCAATCTTTTGAATGGCTTCCACCTGAGCTGGATCAATGCAGACACCCTCCTTTGATATGATATGACCAAGAAGCTTGCCTTCATCCATGGAAAACAGACTCTTCTTTGGATTGAGAGAAATACCATACTTTCTACAATGCTGAAATACAATTTTCAAATGATAGAGGTGATATTCATCTGAGTTAGTAAAACTGTCAAATCGACAAGATAAACAACTAGAAAAACATATTTTTCATTGGTGAATGCAATATCCATCGCCTACTGAAAAGTCTCACCAGCATTTTTCAATCCAAAAGGAATCTTTGCATAGTGAAAAGTTCCCCATGGAGTGGTGAATGCTGTTTTGTCTCTGTATACCTGGAATACCCATGAAGCAGTGACATGCGGGAAGCCCCAACTACCCTTTTAAGTATGTGATCCATCTTGGGCAAAGGATAGTTATCTTAAAGATACTTTATTCATATTTCTAAAATCAATACATGACCGAATCTCACCTGTTTTCTTGTGCACAGGCACCAAATTAAAAATCCAATCAGAAAATCGTATGGGAACAATGACACCTACTTTGTACAACCGATTGAATTCCTTCTCAATTGAGGGCAACAGCTTTGGATTTATTCTTCCTAGCTTCTGACGAAAAGGCTTCTGATTTGGCTTGATTAGGATGATATGCTAAATGATGCTCGTGTCATATGCCTTCAAATCTGAATAATCTCAAGCAAATACATCAATAAAAGAAGATAATAAACTGATATACTTTTCTTTCACCTGGATGCAATGCCTTTGATAATCTCACCATTTTAGGATTTTCAGCTGATCCAATGTTCACATCCTCAAATCCTTCCTCGATTGGTAGCAAGCTCGGTTTCCGGGCCACATCATCTTGATCGAATAGCTCCTATAAAGATATTAGACCTTTAGGAATGGCGTTGTCCTTCAGCCGTAACACTTCCATCTGATTTACTTCTATATCCGCCTCACCATCATCATACTCCACATCAATAGAAATGTCTTTGAATTTATGTTCATTTTGCATAAATTCATCGATCTCTTCATCATCTTGAAACACTTTCCAATACCTTAGATTGTCGGGAACAACTGGGCGATGTTTCACATGAATCTCAAAATTTTTGTTTGAATTCATTGAAATTTTCAAATTACTTGTTGATGTTGCAAGTGAATCTGCAATGACATTCTGAACACGAGGGACACTTGTCAAAGTGTAATCTGAAAATACTCTCAAGATGTCTAAGCCCTCATTGTGGTAAGCCCACATTTTAGGATGCTTAGCTTGGTATTCCCCTTTCACTTGCTTTATAACTAACTCGGAGTTGCCATACCTGAAATCCTTTTAGCATTCAACTTTCTAAGAATTTCCAAACCAGCAATTAAAGACTCATATTCAGCCTCATTATTTGAATAGTAAAAAGCTACTTTATAAGAACATACCCTTACATTGCTTGGCACTTTGTTTGGGGCAAAAACAGGGCTGCGTATCCAAATGCCAATTCCAGCACCTTCCCTTCCTACTGCACCATCAAAATCCTTACTTCATAGGCCTACTTCATCCTCTTCCAAATGCTGAAATTCTGTTTGTTGTGTTACTCTTCCTTGTTGTCCATCAATATGTTGCTCCTATGAGAAGGCTAATTGATCAGCGGTACTATCAAGTCTTTGTCTTTCTTGCTTTAAGACCTCTCTGAAATTTTCAGTGATCTCGGGAATGTCTTCTACTTCTACTACTTGGCTATTTACATCATTAAAGCTATCTGAATACAAAACAAATGATTCTAAATCAGTATGTACATAGTTGATTGGATGGTTTACCAGTTTCTCCTTGTTGGTAATCATGTACTTCATCTTTTACTCCCAGTATAATTTTCTCATTTGACCGAACACGGGAATGGTAGCATAGGAGAAATCAAGCTGCATTGTCCCTTTGATGTTTTCTCCTGAAGATCTGGAAAGAAGCATGCCAAATCTAGGAGGTATATCTGCCACGACCACATCCATCAAAACATTTTTAGCCGGAATCTAATCAAAACTGACCACCAAATCTTTGATAATACCAATGCACCTTACTCTACCAAAATCAAAGGAGTAGAGGTCATGATACTTTCAAGTGATATCCAACCCCAACTTCTCCATGATGGCCTTAGGCATGAGATTATGAGAGGCTTTGGAATCAAACATAGCATTGTGTAATACATAGTCATGCACGAGCAGGCTGATGTAAAAAGGAGCTACATCACTATCTTGAGACTGAACTTCCAATGTTGGACCAAAAATCAACTCAGGTCTATCATCCTCCATGTTCACCATATAGGATGATGGATCGAAATTCAAAATCTTAGACACCTGACCTTTGTAGCTACTATTTTTCATCAACTCAGTCAAAGGAATAAATACATTTAACTTAGAAATTTCATTTTCTAAGTTAAAAACTGAAATCTTTTCTACCTCTTTCACTGAAACATCCTTCTTTTCAGTTTTCTTCTTTGACACACTTGGCTGATTGGATATTTCATTTACTGATGGCATTTTGTTGATGGTAAGATCCGCTATCTCTTTTCCCTTTTTCTGCACAATGGGAGGATCATTCTTTGGTGATGTTATCTCCTTCATTTTCTGATTCGGATTTATGGGCACATCGCTACTGGGCTGACAAAGCATTCATGTATCCTCTTTGATATTCATCAGACTTTGTCTCAAGAACTGTTTCATTCGCCAAGATGAAATTTTCATCCCTTTGTACAGTTGAATTCTCGGAGTACTCCTCATCTTTAGTAATAAAAATTGGCATATCATCGGGTATAAAGAAATGATTCTCTTGTCCAATTACGTTCTCCTCATCGTCTGATTCCGGCCATGTACAAAATTCTTTTGTAAGGGTGTCTTTACCTACTGCTGCACTGCTTGGTCTTGTGCTCGCTACTCTCTTTGCTTGATTCTAAATTGTGGTTGTTGTTGACCCCGGAAGTTGGGATTTCTGACTTATGGTTCAGGCTTGTCAATTATCAATCTCTCAAACATCTTCTCCATCTTCTTGAGCACTTGATCTAAAGTGGAAACCTCTTCCTTTATTATTACCTTATTTTCAGCCTTTGTTCTAGCTCTCTTCGCAATGAGATTAGCTTCAATGCTGATTGCAATTTTTTGCATGTCTTCCAAAGTTGCCAGATCTCTTTCTCTTAATTGATAGGCCATATTAGGATCAAAACCATCCATAAACTTAATCAAATCCAGCCCCATATGTGGCTTTATATGATCAAGAATTGCATTGTAAACTGAATTGAATCTATTACAACAATCTTGAATAGACTCACCAACATTCCACTTAATGTTCTCATATTCGGAAAGGATCTGAAGATGATTTTTCTTCACTTCCCAGCGATCCAAGAATTGTCTCTGAATATTATTTAATGCAGTGATACTTGTAGCCGGCAAAGCTCTGAATCACTTCCTCACTTCACCACCAAAGGTTTGTACAAACAGTCCCATTGTCACATTTTCAGCATCAATCTCATGAAGGTCGAAGAAATATGTCATCCTGTCCACATGCTTCTGAGCTATAACACCGTGAGGAGTGCCATCAAATAGTGGAATTTGTCTTTGATAATCGGCGGGCATATCATCCAAATTTTGAGGAAGCACAAGAGGTGCAAAACGAGCAGCCATGGCTCTCGGTGGATTTTCAATTGGTCTTGGGGATGTCGGGGGAGTGGGTGTAATTGGTGTATGGGGTCTATGAGGTGGGGATGGTGGTGAAGAAATTTTGGATGTTTGAGGGGTAGAAGGAGTGGACAGAGGTGATACCACTGCGGATTTTTGATCAGAGATAGAAAGATGCACGGGAATGGTGGGAATGAAGGGAGTTTCGGTAGGAATTCTGGAGCTAGATGCAATTGCAGAAGACCTAAAAGTTGCAGATGTAGACTCTATGAAATCAACGATATTTGAAGCCACAATTGAAGTTTGGAGTTTATTCAAGATATAATCATAAATTGATTTGTTATCCCTTTTAGTTTCAAGATCTTTAACAAACTTTGGATTTAAGGTAGTAGAACCAACAACACTTTCAGATTTGGTTTCAAACAAAGACAACTCAAACTACTCGTCAAACTCAAGATCTTCAAGATACTCAAATACAATAGGACAAGAATGAGATTTAAACACAGGAATCACAAAACTTTCTTGGAAAAGGATTCTCGGAATAAGATTGGGATTTTCGTACACAGGAGGTGGATCAGGATCCAGATTTTCTCTGGTATATCTTCTGGAAGCCAGTGTGTTATTATTTCCAAGAAATCAAATGGAAATTACCAATTTATTTAGCCTATCAAACTCTAAAATTATCATCCAAAAGCTTAGAATTCTCAAATGTATTGGGGAAATTTGTAAGTTAGATATTCCATTTATAAGACTCGACTAGAGATTGACTGAAGTATCATTTATCTACTTGCGCTAATGCAAAGCAAAAGCGTTTTGAACGCTACCTGGCTAATCTTCAGACTCCGTCCGTAGTTTATAAAATGAAGAACACTAACAAACAAAAAACCTCTTCCCTAGTATGGTCGCCACTATGTTAGGGCCTAAATCTACCTCAGGCTGAGAAAGGTAGGATCTAGGGTAACATCAAACCAAGCTTAACTTGGTATCTAGCCCTACTAGGTCGGGAGAGGGCTCTCTCCTGTCAATCTCAGCAAAAATGGTCAATGAGGCTTGAGATGACTTGAATGAAGACTAATTTTAGGCTAGGTATTTGTGCAAAAGGGCTTGATTGAATTTGATGATGTTTTGTTGGCTCAAATGGAAAGGCAATTTTCGGGTCTTGGGAATGAGTCTTAGTTTTGCAGAGGTCTCAATGGGGAAAGGTAGGCAAGTGATTTGATACTTCAAATTGCATGAAGTGGACAGATTTAGATAGTTGAGGAGTTGAATAGGGCAAGAAAACCTCAAGGATCCTCTTCAAACAACTGAAAACATCAATAACTAAAGCAAACCCTAGGTAGAGCACTGCAATTTCAATGGATTCTACCTTTCTCCTTGTTTGTTTAGTTAAGAAGAAGCAAGAGAGATAATGGCATAAAAAAAACACATATAAACTTACATTTACAGAAGGAAACACAATATCAAAGCAACATGCCACATGAATCCCATAGAGTGTTGCAAACCACTGGTCTATTCCTTAGCCAAAACTATTGAAATGAGTATACAATAAGGTCCAAGCTTTTCCAAAAGTCCAACCATGCTAATGACTGAAAAAACATAAGATATAGGCAAACAACCACTCATCCTAGCCTCCAAGGGTCCAGCTCATGAGTTTAGGAGCCTTTCCAACTAATTCTAAACTGAGAACTACAAATTAGGCAATGGAACAACATGCCTCTAAAAACTAGGTAACTGATTCATTCAGTTGCAAACTAACTTTTCATGGATGAATCTACCTTCATGAGTGAAAATTTGACATAATTACAACAAGAACCATAAATTTACACTAAATTACATCATAATTTTGACATTAAGAAAGAGGAAGTCAAACTGTCAAGAAACTAGGTGAAAAACAGAGTATACTTGGTCAAACTGAGCAAAATTTCCCCTATGCACCATGCTGATTTCTCTATGCGTAGTGCCTATTTGAAGCCACTTTTTGAGGCCTTCCCAGTGCCCAAATTTGCTCCGAGTGTGCCTGTTCGAAAATTATGCCTGTCTACTTTCCATATCAAGTGGAATTTTTGAATTTGGCCTCCATTTGTCCCTCCAAAATGGAGTTCCCCCAACACTGCTTCCTGTGTGTCAAAATAGGGGCAGTAAGGTCATTTTTTGGGTGCTTTTCACATTTTTGGGGGCTGAAAACTTGTCAAAATTTCTTGGCCATTGGTAGGCATGCATATTTTTCCAAGACAAATCCAAAGATGCTGATTTTTTGTCATTTGGAGACCTCCATCAAAAGCGAGCGCCAGGTGGCGCAACGCATCGGGCAAAGAACTCTGTGTTTTACCCAAAAAATTTAGAAATGCAAAAAGTGTCCCAAATGTTTTGAAATTTGGGCTGTGCTCTCCATCAAGTGCTGTGTTGGGCAAAGGAAGCCTCAGCCAAGATCTGAATTTTATCTTGTGGTTTTTTGCTCCTCGATCTCTTCTTCAATTTTACCTTCAAGCTCCTGATTCTAGCTTGGCACACCATATTCCTTCACAAATAATGACATGCCACATTTATCGACATATTATTCTCATTGATGGCTTTCTCTAACCTCCTCTCCAAGTGGATATTAGTCCTCTCCAACCAAGACTCATTATCAACATTGATTTCCTGCTCAAGTGATTTGAGTTTCACCTTTCTTCTTTTGGCAGTTTGGCGGTTTTTTCGTATGTTTTGCAACTCCATAATTGCTTGTTGATCCTCGAGCTGCTTGTTTCTTTTCTCTAAGTACTTTATTATCCACTTAGCTATTTCCAAATTGAGGGACAAAGAATTGATGTCTGCCTGTTGCTCTTGGATGAATTCCTTGAGCTTTGAGCTTTGTGGGCCCAAATCCATGTCATTGTCCTGAATGAGAATGAAATTTGTCTCTTGCTCACCTGAAGGCCACTCATCATGTAATGACCTCTTTCCCTTGTCTTGAACCTGATATGCTAGTGGAGGAAGCGAGACCCCTTCCACCCCGGGTGGAGATAATACTCGCTTTGTTGCTGCAAACAACTATCTAGTGCCCTTTTGTATGTGATAAATACCGACACACTAGCGGTCTGTGTCTCATGACCCTCTTACTGATGAGAACATCTCCCTGTCTCATGAAAAGTCTCTGGAGGCACCTGAGGAGCTATGAAGAACTCATGAGAAATAAAATCCTCCCATGAGACACCCTGCAAACCAAGCTGATGCATGAACACAATTTTAATGAGAGCAAAATGATATATACTGTTGAATTGCTGCTGAGGATTCTTTTGTTGTACTAGGGTGGTCATCTTCTCAATATTTTGGCACGTGAAGTAGGGGAGATTCATCATTCTCACCCTGGTAAAGTGCATCAACAACTTGATATGAAAGGCATATAGGCGAGAAAACCGGCTGTCACAGCTGAAATATTTCATCATTAGTTTCATCAAAGGAGCATATGAGTCTTTTAGGTACTAAAAGGGAGACACTATACTGAGTTGTCTCTAATAACTGGGCTTGATGTATGGTTCATGGTGTTCCCTATCAATCTGCTACCTTTTATTCCACTGCTCTCTGACATTAGGAATGTCGGTTGCTAGAGAAATAGACTCCAATGTCAAAGTAAATGTCACACCAGCTACAGTGGTTTGGCCATTATGTAGATAAAGCACAAATAACCGGGCTAGCTCATGATGATACTGGACTCTAGCAACCATCTCACAGAACTGATAATAGGATTGGTGATGGAAGCATGTGATAGCAAAAGGGTAGGCCTACAGCTCAGCAAGTGAAGTAGGCTCCTCTCTTATATGTTTGCCACCCCTGGGAGGTCTCCTTGGTGCATGTAATTCTATAGGAGAGTCACTTTGTGTCTCTTCCTCTCAGTCATATGAAGGATCAGATTCCATGCTTGCGAGTGGGTGAGTTCTCTTGATGAGTAGTAGGAGATTTATGTTGTTTTTAATTTTCTGCCACCAAGGGTAAGAATATATGAGGGATTGTGGTGGGAGAGAGTATGAGGGGTTTTGGGAATGTTAGGATAGGATTTTGTTTGGGAAATAGGGGATTAGGGAAAATATGTAAGCTTTGGGACAACAATTAGGGTTTAGGGATTTGTAGTTAGGATTTGGGAAAGTGGGAATTGGGGATAGGGATGATTGAATGTGGGAGTTAGGGAATGGGTCCATAAGCTGAGAAAATGAATGGAGTGAAAAAATGAGGGAGTGGTAGAATAAACTTGGCAGCAAAATGACAGGGCAAACCTATGCAATGGTGTTTGAGAAATTGCAAGGAAATAGGGTTTGATTTTCTTCACAAAACCACCACAAATTTTCAAGAAAAATGCCTTTAATAGCAAGGAAGAGGGCTTAACTTACTTGCACACTGGAATTTTTGAGCAATTTTGGCAATTTGAGGGAGTTTTTTAGAGAATCGGGCTTGGCAGCTCTATGTGCTGCACCTCAAAACCAACACGCCAGTGCCTCCTGTGTGTGCCGTGCTAGTTCAAAATAACGCTAAGGAGGTTGCCCTATCCGCCACACCTGTTATATGCACCGCGCCTCTCACCCAGTGCGTCGCGCCTCCAAAACTCTGTGTTTTTGCTGCAATTTTCTTCCCTTTCCCAACATAACTTTCTACTTGCTCAATCTTGCTTCTTGGAATGCCAATGAGCTTTTGAATGTAAAAAAAATGGTTTCTATACAAGAGCCTTTTAATTTTTGATTCATAAAACCCATTTTTATAATGTTTTCCATATGAATTTGTTTTTCACCTCTGTTTTTTGAGCAATTTGCTTTATTTGGGCCCTTTGATGAACTGAATGACTTGATTTTTATTTTCCTTATAGGGGATGGAGCTACTGAGGCTTGGCAAGGTGACTAGGGTTGCCACTAAAGTGATTTACATACAATAGAACTGAAAATACATGAATTTATACAGTGAAAAAAAAATACATTTCCGAGAAATTGATTATGAAATTTCTTGGTACTGGAACTTTATTCAACCTCCTCAAGTGCCAGCTAGCTATTAGTGGACATTTTGAAGACTTCTTTGATGAAACCCTAGACCTAATAAAACTAAAACCGTAGAAATGACTTTTGCAAATTTAAAGACAAAAAGTCATTGTAGATGACATTGATGAGTGGAAATGAGCCAGTAGGTAAAGGACATGACAGAAAATGGACAACAAGCCACTACCATCAGATGATCCATGCTCCTAATGGAATGCAGCTGACTGAGTGAGACACCTAATATGCAATGCAACAAAATAATTTGATCTCTGACAGAGGGATGAAGATACCAACACTAACACAACCCGCTGAAATGAAAGTTGTTTTTCTTTAACACTTCGCTGCCTATCTGCGAGAATATCGCTAGATTCCTGAGCATCACTATTAGCTCTCTCCCCTCCACCTACCTTGGTGTTCCCCTTACAGATAGGCCTCTCTCCCAAACCACTTGGGAGAACCTACTAAACAAATTCTAGAAAATATTGGCCAATTGGACCTTCAGATCTCTTAATTTCCTTGGTTGTCTTATCCTGGTCAAATCAGTGCTACAGGTAATCCCACTTTACATGTATACAGCTCTGGCTACCCCAAAATTGTTATCAAGTAAAATCAGGAACCTTTAGAGAAACTTCCTTTGCAGAGGGACTGAAGACAAACATAAATAGACTCTTGTAGCACATGATAAAATCTATAAACCCAAAAAATGTGTTGTTGGAAATAACACTGAGAGGGGGGGTGAATCAATATTATCAGTTCAATAATTTTTAATTTCCCAAATAGAATTTTATACACTACTTCTATGAAGTGAACTAGCGTGTACATGCTACTATTATTAGAGAAACCAACCAATACCCAGAGAAATTATGATTTAATCAGTTTGTCACGTGGTTATCTTTAATAAATGCATCAGTAACTTGTTAAACATTGCAATAAAACCATAATAAACAATCACACATAAGAAATACAGATGAACACCAAGATTTAAGGTGGAAACCCAATGCAGGAGAAAAACCACATGCTGCTATTGTCTCTATCTTCTTTTAATAATAAGAAAAATTGCTTACAATCTTGTACTGGTGCAGACTCATACTAGTATGTAGGAACCCACCTGTAGAAAGCTACAAACTTATCTCATTTTCCATCTTCTACTGGAAGGGAGCTACAAACCCCTAGATCTTGTACTAGCCAATGTGTTTACTAGTACGTAGGTGCCGGCCTATAGAAGGCTACAACCTTCTCTCTTCTTCCAAGGACCATGTTTCATAAATTTTTAGACTGGATGCTCCTGGCACACAACAATATACATGAAGGCCTCATTTCATCAAATTTTCATGTTGAACCCATAAGAACTTTCAAACCACATCAACCAATAATCAGTTAATCTGAACAGTCAAATCATTGTCAACAGAACATTGTACTGAACCCAAAAACCTGCATCGTCATTTAGAACCATCTGCAAGCTCAAAAATAATGCATTAGAATGTATATGCTACTTTATTAAACACAACCTGCATGTATATGCTACATCTTTTAATCAAACTTTCATATACCTTCAAAACTACTGAAACACAAAACTTTTGAATCAAGTCTATACCAACTAGCAATATATTGAACATCTACTATCAATATACAGAGCTTTACATAGGTAGTAGAAGAGATCACCCTTCTCAATTATACAATCAATCAATCAGATATCGTAGTCCTTATGCATTCATATTTACATTTAGATCTAAGAAGACTTCATTGACAGACAACAATAAAGCAACAGAACTGATCAAATATATCATTCAGATTTGAAGAATAAGATTTTTTTGTATATTCTACCTAGAAGAGTAGAACCTACATGTACACGCGCTTTTACCAAGATGAACCAGCATATAGATCTGCAAATATGAACTCATAACTTCACTGCTATTCCAGACTTTAGAAAAACCCAGATCATGATATTTGAAGAATAAAACAGGTGTACATAATTAGATCTAGCCCAACCAATATCAGATCATTCAATTATAAGTCATTTCAAGTCTCATGATCCTGATCCAACATTGAGTTCAAGGTAAAAAAAGTAATTCAGATCAAATCACAAGCATAGCCCCTACAACATGAAATATACTTCAGATAAAAGTATTCCTTTGAAACCCTTTCACTTGCACACCTGGCCTTATGATCTTCTCCTCCTTATATAGTTTTTGGCTTTTCACAATACCTCGGACCAAAACCACTTAGGACCATGGTATTCTTGGACAGGATCAAATAGTCGTTACCCCACTCAATATTGTGGGCTAATACCAGGGTATTGTTTACTCTTGAATTTCCTTGATTTTCAAACATATACGTGGTTTTCTTGTTGCCAAAGTTCATGTATATGTATACGCGGCTTTTGTTCTGTGAACCAGCGTGTATACGTTGTTTTGACTAAGTGGACCTGCGTATACATCTTAAAACTGCTTTACACCATCCTTTTCCTTCAACTTCTTTATTCTGATCATTAGACATTTGTCCATCTTCGTATTCTTCTGTACCAACGCCGTGTTATATATGAATGGACCTGTTACACTGTGGGTTGCCTTTCATCAAAACTGAACTAACATGTGAGTGAATTTCCATCAATGACAACACTTGTATCATAATGCCAACAATCTCCCTCTTTGGACTTGATGGAAACCATGTTAGTGTTAATTACTGCAAGCTATAGAAACTGTTAGAGATAACAATGAACACCAAAATACTCTCCCTCTTTGACATCAAGGAAAAAGGGCGGACCAAGCTATTCTCCCCCTTTGATATACATTATGTTTTCCATGCTCCCCCTGAGTAATTGCCAAGTCTATAGAGATATGTTTCAAAAGAATAACATGACTCTGTAACTCAACTAAGTGAGTATGACCTCCCTATGACCAATGACTCATACATACATCAATCACCCAACCAAGTGGGGATATACCAATCTTTTATCTATGATAGAAATACAGTAATTATTACATCATCCATCCCATGCAATGTGGGGATACAAATTACATCATATGTCTAATAGGAATCATTAAAATATACACCATGATATAAGAAGTCATATCACACCCTAGATCTTTACATGACTTATGAAAAACATGATATAAGTATTTGAAGGCATAGCTAAACTCAACAACCATGACGCCAATAATGCAGAATGTGTATGAAGGTTAATGCTCCCCCTGAACCTATGCTACCTGTGGATTTTCAACAAGTTATTCATCAAGTCATATTTTTCAGCCAGATAAAAATCAATGAACAAAGTATATCGTCAAACTATAATCATCAATATCAGACAAAGCACCCATATCAGAGTTTGACCCAAAATTTTTCTGTCAGAAAAAAATCTACGCTCCTTCAGCCATAGAAACCTTCGTGTATATGCGACTATACTTCATGAAACCTTCGTATAATAACCTTCCTTTGAAAATTGGATTTAAATTAGGACGATGCAGCAACTACTCTCAGCTTTTGTCTGAGATATTCAAATGTTTCTTTGGGAAGTAGTTTAGTGAATATATCAGCAACCTGTTCTTTGGAGGGAATATACTCCAATTTAACCTTTTGTTCAAGCACTTCTTCTCGTAGAAAATGGTACTTAATGGGTATGTGCCCGGTTTTGGAGTGCATGAAAATATTTTTTGAAATATTGATGGCACTTGTATTATCACATAGAATGGAGATGGGTGGAGTACATGTGATCTTAATGTCTTGCAATGTTTGCATCATCCAAAGTATTTTTGTGCAGAAAGATGCAACAACCACATATTCTTCTTCAGCTATAGGTAAGGCGATTGAACTTTGTTTCTTGATTAACCATGATACTAACTAAGAACCCATATAGAATGCACCTCCACTAGTGCTCTTTCTATCATCAACATTTCCTACGCAATCTGCATTTGTATATGCATGAAGAGTATGGTTTGTATCTTTAGGATACCATAGTCCAAAGTCTTGAGTTCCTTGAAGGTATTTGAAAATTCTTTTGACTGCCTGAAGATGTGATTCCATTGGATTTTCTTGGAACATTCCAACAAATCCTACTGCATGCATGATATGAGGTTTGGTACCTATCATATAGAGCATACTTTAGATCATGGACCTGTATTTCGCTTGGTTTACTGCTAATGTTTCATCGTTAGAACTGAGACTCCATCATGTTACCATTGGAGTACATACTGCTTTAGAATCTTCCAGTCTGTACTTCTTCAAGATTTGCTTGAGATATTTTGTTTGTGAAAGGAATCTTTTGTTTGTTGTACTTGTAGACCAAGAAAATAACTAAGTTCACCAAGTAAGGACATTTCAAATTCTTGTTGTATTACTGAAGCAAAATTCTGACTCATGGATTCTTCATTACTACCAAAGATGATATCATCAACATAAACAACAATAATTAGCAGTTTATCACTTTCAATCTTTGTGTACAAATTGTTATCCGCAAAAACTTTTGTGAAACATTATTGTTGTAGATATTTGTCAAGGCGGTAGTACCAAGCACTTGGAGCCTTTTTCAGACCATAGAGAGCCTGTTTGAGCTTGCATACGAGTTTTGCATCATTTCCAAGAATGAATCCATCTGGATGTTCAATATAAACTTCTTCTAAATATCCATTAAGAAAGGCTGATTTTATATCCATTTGATATCATTTGAATTTTCAAAAACTAGAAAGATAAAGAAACATCCTTATGGCTTCAAGTCTGGCAATAGGTGAAAAAGTTTCTTCAAAATCTATACCTTCTTGTTGAGCATACCCTTTGCAAACTAGTCTTGCCTTATTTCTAATAACTTCTCCATTTTCATTCAGCTTATTCTTGAATATCCATTTTATTCCTATAACGTTTTTATCATGAGGTCTAGGAACTAATTCCCAAGTATCATTATTTTCAATTTGGTCAAGTTCTTCATCCATGGCCTTGACCCAACATTCATATTTGTAGGCTTCATTTACATTCTTAGGATCTGTGGAGGATAGTATTGCTAGATAACTTGAGGTCCCTATAAGAGTTCTTCTTATCTGTACTCCAGACCCTTCTTCTCCTAGAAATTGAGATTCTGGATGATTCTTTTTAACATACCTGGATGGATTCTTTTCCCTGTCTATTGTATCTTCTTCTAGTGTTTCATTGGTTTCTTCTTCTATATCATTTTGATTTGACGCGGGAAAGAATTCCACATCTTCCTCATTGTCATATTCCTCTGTTGATTTCATTTGTTCTAGATTTATGCATGCTTTAGCAATTACAACATCAATGCTTTCAACGATTTTCCAAAGTCTTTTATTATAACATTTGTATCCTTTACTTCTAGATGAATAACCAAGAAGAATTCCTTCTTCTACTCTGAAAATTACCAAGTTTTTCATCAGTCCTTTTGATGAAACATTTGCTTCCAAAAACTCTAAAGTGTTTTATAGTAGGATGCTTACCACACAAAAGTTCATATGGAGTTTGATTGCTATTTACACGAACATTCACTTTGTTAAGAATAGTCACAGTAGCAAATGCATCTTCACCACCGAAGGTTGTAGGAGTTCCAGATTCATCGAGCATAGCTCGAGCCATTTGTTGAATTGTTCTGTTCATTATTACCACCATGTCATTTTGCTAAGGAGTTATTGCAATGGAGAATTGCCTTTTTATTCCATGTTGTTCACAAAAGTCAAAGAATTCATCTGATATGAATTCTCCCCCTCGACCAGATCTGAGACATTTTATTTTTTAATCCAATTGATTTTCAACTAAATCTTTGAAGGCTTTAAACTTTTCAAATGCTTCATATTTATGATTTAGTAGACCTATCCAACACATCCTAGAAGAATCATCGATAAGTAAAATAGAGTATTCTTCTCCACGAGGTGAATTTTTCCTTGTTGGACCACATAAATCAATATGGATGAGTTCAAGAGGTTTACTTACTGATCCTTATTTTTGACTGAAGTGAACTCTGGTTTGCTTACTGACTTGACATGGTTTGCATATGGTGTTTTTTGGGATGCTGATATTTGGAAGATCATGAACTGCCTTGAGCATCCATGCTTTTCTTATCTGATAAAAGCTTAGATGTCCTAATCTTCTGTGCCATATCTAGTTTTCATCTGTTTTTATTAGATAGAATTATTGTTGTCCTCCTTTGAGTATGTATAAACTATTTGGAGTTCTTGTACCTTTGAACACGATCTTTCCTGTATCAAGCTCACGAACCACACATCCATTTGATCGAAACACAACTTCATTTCCTTGATCACACATTTGACTGACACTCAACAGGTTATGCATTAAACCATATACATACATGACATTTCCATATTTAACCTTTTCTTTCAAGAAAACATAAAAATTTACCTTTAATGACAACTGGAGTGTCATTTCCAAATGAGACATTCTTTTCCTTTTCCAAAGCATTATATGAATGAAGTTTATCTTTATCACCTATCATGTGTTTGGAGCATTCGCTGTTGATGTACCACTCATTTTCTTGTCCTGCAAATAGATCTATGCCACATCTTTCTAATTGAGATTCCTTCTTTCTCCATATCTTGGGATTTAATGATGTTTGCTCCTTTTGAAGTGTTGGTCGAAATTTGCTCCTGCATTGAGATTCTTCATGACAAAAGTTGTTACAAATTGAACATTCTCTTTCATTTTCAAGCGGAGAAAAGTTATTATAGGAACTTTTCTTGATTCATGTTACACTCCATTGATTTCACACTTCTCTAGTCATGATGGTTTTGTAAGAAACACATTGAGCAGCCTTATGCCCAAAGTTATGACATGAAAAACATTGCCCATTGAAGAAATTTCTACAATCATAGAATATTTTGACATTGTTTACCTGTTGGTTGAAGCTTCTACTAATATTCATCCTTGGAGTAAATTGAGTATGATTTATTTGATGAGTAATTTTAGGCATTTGCTGATGATTAAAATATGGTCCACTGATCTTTGCTGCATCAAGACAGCTTCTAGTGGAGGATGATGACTTTTGTGATTGAGATGATTTTTCAGTATATCCAAAACCTGTCTTTATCAGAGGATAACGATGAACTTTGATGATTTCATTTAAAGTTTCAGATCCTTTAGAAAGTCTAATATTAAGAGATTTTGTCTTCTCAAGTTCTTTTCACATTCTAGATTTTCATTCTGTTTTTCTCTTTCAGTGAGTTGGTGTGATTCTTTTCTTCTAAGAAGATTTTGAGTTTTTTTATTTCTTCAAGAAAGTCTTCCTCTTCTAATGCATCCAAAAAATCATCACTGTCATAAGCCATGTGTAGTCTATAATCCTGTTCAGTTTCTTCTTCATCACTATTAGATAAACCATCACTATCTTCATGCGTATAGTAACTCCTTTTATTGACAACATGTTTTCTATTGCCTTTTTGATATTCCTTTCCCTTTTCATATTTATCTTTATGAGGACATTTGGTAGAATAATGACCAACTCTACCACAAGAAAATCATTTGAATGGTAACTTACCTCTAGATCTTCCAGAACCTCGTTGAAGCTTTTTGAAAAAATTTACCTCATATTCTTCTTCTGAAATGCATCCTGGTTCATTGTTCTCTTCCTTTTCTTTTCCCTTTGCTAAGATTTAAAAGTGACTTCTCTCATATCTGATGGACCTCCTTTCCTCATTTAGAAGGCAGTTAGGATTCCATGGAGTTGAGTCACAGTAATAGTTTGAAGATCCTGTTTTTATTCTATGGCAGACACTTTATACTCAAATTTAGAAGACAAAGATCTCAAAATTTTCTCAACTAGAGTAGCTTCCTTTATCTCTTAACCCAGATTCTTCATATAGTTAAAAATTTCATCTATACGTAAAAAGTAACTAACAACACTCTCATCACTATGCATCTTAAGAGTTTCATACTAAATTATAACAGTTTGAAGATTAGCACGTTTTACCTGAGATTCTCCTTCATAGCTTTGAATGATTTTGTCCCGTATCTCTTTGGCTATCTTGAGCTGCATGACTTTGACAAATTCTGATTCTAACAGACTTCCCAATAATGTATTGACAGCTTTGTAGTTGGTTTCGTATAACTTCTTACCTGCAAAGTCTATAGGTATTACTACCGGAAATCAATATCCTCCTTCCACAATTTCCTAAATATCAGCTCCAAGCGATTGAAGATAGGCTTTGGTTCTTATTTTGCAATATACCAAGCTTCTCCCATTGAATATTGGCGATCTAATAGATCCCATGCCTTTGTGATTATTCATCTTGAAAGATCTTCCTTCAAGCAATAAAGGTTCTTTTGAAGGACCTGCTCTGATACCAATTGTTGGAAATAATACTAAGAGGGGGGGGTGAATTAGTATTATCATTTCAATAAGTTTTCATTTCCCAAACAACTTTATATACGCTACTTCTGTGAATTGAACTAGCATGTACACACTATTGTTATTAGAGAAACCAACGTACATCCAAAGAACTTATGATTTAATTAGTTTATCATGTGTTGATCTTTAATCAATGCATCGGTAACTTGTTAAATAGTGCAGTAAAACCATAATAAACAATCACACATAAGAAACAGACATGAACACCAAGATTTAAGGTGGAAACCCAATGCGGGAGAAAAACCACCTCCTATTGTCATTTCTCTCTTCTTTTAATAATAAAAAAATCTATTTACAATCTTGTACTGGTGGAGACTCATACCAGTACGTAGGCACCCACCTTCAGAAGGCTACAAACTTCTCTCGTTTTCTAGCTTCTACTGGAAGGGATCTACAACCCCCTAGCTCTTGTACTAGCCAATGTGTTTACTAGTATGTAGGCGTCCACCTATAGAAGGCTATGACCTTCTCTCTTCTTCCAAGGACCACATAAATTTTCAGACTGGATGCTCCTGGAACACAACAATATACATGAAGGCCTCATTTCATCAAATTTTCATACTGTACCCATCAGAACTTTCAAACCGCATCAACCAATAATCAATTAATCTAAACAGTCAAATCATTGTCAAAAAAACATTGTACTGAACCTAGAAAATTGCATCATCATTCAAAACCATATGCAACCTCACAAATCATGCATTAGAATGTATACGCTACTTTACTGAACCCAACCTACATGTATACACTACTTCCTTTAATCAAACCTACGTATACCTTCGAGACTACTAAAAGATAAAAATTTTGAATCAAGTTTGTACCAGCCAGCAATATACTGAACATCTATTTTCAATTTATAGAGCTTTACATAGGCAGTAGTAGAGATCACCCTTCTCACTTATACAATTAATCAATCCGATATCAAACTCCTTATGTGTTCAAATTTACATTCAGGTCTAAGAAGACTTCATTGACAGATAACAATAAAACAACAAAATAGATCAAATAGATCAGTTAGATATGAAGAATAGGATTTTATTTTGTATACCCTACTTGGAAGAGTAGAACCTACGTGTACACGCACTTTTACCGAGATGAACTAGCATATAGATCTGCAAATATTAACTCATAACTTCGTTGCTATTCTGGACTTCAGGCAAACCCAATTCATGATATTTAAAGAATAAAATGGGTGTACATAATCAAATCTAGCCCAACCAATATCAGATCATTCAATGATAAGTCATTTCAGGTCTCATGATCCTAATCCAACATTGAATTCAAGGTGCACAAAATATTTTAGATCAAATCACAAGTGTAGCCCCTGCAAAATAAAATATACTCCAAATAGAAGTATTCCTTGGAAACCCTTTCACTTTCACACCTGGCCTTATGATCTTCTCCTCCTTATATAGTTTTTGGCTCTTCTCAATATCTTGGACTAAAATCACTTAGGACCTGTGGTATTCTTCGACGAGATAAAATAGTCATTACTCTGCTCAATATTGTGAGCTAATACCATGGTATTGAACCCTATTATGTTTACTCTTGAATTTCCTTGATTTTCCAACATATACACACTTTCCATCGTGTATATGTTGTTTTGACTATGTGGACATGCGTATACATCTTAAAACTTCTTTACACCATCCTCTTTGTTCAACTTCTTTATTCTGATAGGTAGACCTTAGTTCCATATTCTTTTTCTTCTGTACTGTTAGCTCGTGGAGGCGTGACCCAGGTTTAGTGTAAATTAGCCAAACAAATCCCTACACTACCAGCCCTTTCGACATTAGCCCGTGGAGCATGGACTGAAGTCTCGCCTGAAGCAGTATGGGGGGATGCTGGAACCAAGTTTCCACACCCTGAGATGGTCACGATGTCATTTTATTCCTTCTATTCCTACATTCATGTAGATCACTTAGTTCTATGGCTCTGTCTACTTAACCACTTATTCCTTGCTTCGATACCTCCGCGAAAGGGGATGACCGACCTTTGCGCAACCCTAACCCTCGATCTAGACACTTTTGCACTGTTAAGGTGACATCTTGCACAGATTGTCAAGTTATCTTAAGAATCTTACTTGTCTTATTATATAATCACAGTTAGCACCACGTAAAAAGATGTTCTTAATTATGTTTAGTTATCGAACATAATTATACACATCCGTGCATCACATAAGCATTATAAAGGAAATTCATACATAAAATGACAAGATGCATTAATCAGAAAAAGACACAGAAATTGTAGAATAATTCTCTTTATTGATGACGTCCATGTGATTATAGACTCTATCTACCCTATGCACACAGTTGCAGGGGTCCGCGCACTCACCTACGAACTTCTACGCTAGGCCTCTACACACTCAGCTGCAGAGCCTCTACGTATGCTACGACCCGAAACTTAGACTTCTTACTTTAGAGCTATGACTCTATTTACATGATATTCTTTTCTAAAATAATTAGAGCTTAGCTCTTTTTATACAATCCCATGGTCTGCGGACCATGGGTAGAGCTCTTACAACCAACATTACTTTACAAAGCTAAGGGTGGACAACCCTTTATGGCTTATGACACCTTCACGCTCCATGACCACAAAATGAGGAGTCTTTACAAGTTTATTACAAAATTTGACTCAAACATGGGCTTTTAGCCCCAAAACATTCCTTGGGGGATCCCGTTCCCAACAGGACCCGAACACAAACATCGTGATTCACCCTCGAGTTACTCAGTAGGCACGAAGATCTTTGCGCAAAGCCCTTCCAGCTCGACCCATATGACCGAAACTTCTGTTGGGTGTGGAGCTTGATTGTCTTCTGTATTCAAAGGTATCGCCACATTGGACCCTTGTTCGTAATGGGGCGGTAACACCGCCCATAAAATATTCACTGCATGGGAGTCCGGGGGGGCGGCTATGACCTTGGGATCCCCCCCAGGGCAGTGCCCTCGAAGCTAAAAATAGATGTAAAATTGCCTTGTAAAATGTTGTAATTTCGTATTCAATTTGGGTCATTCATTATTTGGAGATCTGACGATAGAAGGTATCTTTAACTTAGGGTTTTTTGCCCCTGAAGGCAACCCCTTGCAATATATGAGGGAATTATATTGCATTTATGTAGATCTAGTATTCTAAGTAAGGAAGAGAGAGGAGATTGAGAGCGAAGAGGGAGTTACAGTGAATCTGCTGTAGGTTGTATCTCTTCAATTTGTTGGATAATATAAAAAGAAGGATTGGATGTTTCTCCGTGGACATAGCCCAAACTGGGTGAACCACGTATATTTGTGTCTCTCTTGTTTTATGCATTTTTTGTGTTTATACTTCCGCAATATTCAATGTGTTCCATTTCTATATAATATATAATTTTCTAACAACTTCGGTGGTGCATTAAGCTGCCGCCCGCTTTGCATCTTCCACTGTCTTCTCGGTCACTGCTCCTACACTGTCGGCCTGAGGCTTTTGTTGTGTCACTTGCAGTGTCACAAGATTTCCTTTGATAGATCCTGTCACTTTGTATGCCTCATCCAGCCAGGGCTTTTGTCTCTCCTTCAGCACTACTTCCTTGTGTAGTGCTACATCCACCTGTTCCTTTAGCTACTTGGCCTCCTGTAGCTTGGATAGTCTTTGTGTTAGCGCAACGGTTCACGCTATGCCCTTAACCTCATCATAGCATTGTTCTAGCTCGCACACTTCTGTCTCTAGCCTCTGTACATAGGGGTCCTCCTGTAAGCTTGTCAAGACCTTAAATGACTATTCGAAAAACTGCATGCAGTCTGCTACTGCACTGTCCACTGCCGCTACTGCTTCTATGACAGTGATCGCATGTTGTTCCTTTACTTCTGGTGGAGTTGAAGGCTAGGCCCTCAACTATAACTCTATGATTTGTAGGTTCAACTCCAAGTAAACTCGCGCCATCTCAATATGATTGTTGCGCAACCTTGTGGCTAGATTACATATGCGGACCACGACTGGCTCCTCCTCTGGAATGTCCAATTCTGTGACCATTTAGCATACCTCCTCAACGACCTACATAATTTTCTTAATCTAATTGGTCACCTCGATCTTAGCAGCGATGCCAGCATTTCTCTGTAGGGCCATCTTCTCATTGTTGATCCATTGTTCACTGATCACCTGGAGGGAGCGGTGCTCACCGACCCTTGGCTCTCAAATCACTCCATCCTACAAGAGGTGGAGCACTTCACGCATGAGCACTACCAGGTTCAACCATACTCACTTTAGGGCATTGACAGTGGGCCTGTCGGCCTCATTCTCTGTGGTCAATGCTCCATCAGGCAGCACAATCGCACTAGAGGCCATCGCGCACAGCATATCAACATCCTCTAAAGTGTCGATGGCCAGGCTGGTAGATACCGTGCTAGCCTACGATGCATAGGTTTGCAACTCTTGCAACCCTATGTGGATAACCCTCAGGATGATCTGTTTCTGCTATTCAAATTGTTGCAAGGCCTCCGAGGTGACATTCCTCACTGTGTCACCGGTATCATGCAAGTCACCCTCTGTTATTGTGATAGGATCTAATGAGGTATTGATTCCCTCCTTTCTCCAGCTCCCTGGGGCACTTGATATGGGTGGACATCTCCTAAGGGTCTGCGTCATGCTATTTTGTTTCCTCCTCTGTCTCAGGTGAAGGTGACCTCACACCTTTGTCAAAGCCCCGCTCTGTCCCACCTGTCTGCTTCCCCTCCTACTATGCAGCCTCACACTTCACTTGGGCCTTATCAGCGGCCTCCTTTTTCCTCTTCTCGGCTAGGCATGTCATATTAAGCTTGGCCTCCTCCTTTTTCTCCAATGCAGCAGAATTGATCCCGCCCACCGCCAAGTCTGTGGTGGCACGTCACTTTGTTGGCCATTAATCAAGCATCAAATCAATGGTGTCATCTATTTCCAGATAAGGCAAGTCATACCATTTCTACACAGGGTCCTTCCATGCCCCGATGGATACTTAATGGAAGTCAGCCTTGAATTCGGCGTAGCCTTGCAGCTTGGCATACACCGTAGGCAAAAATCACGGTTTGTGATTGATGGCCATCCTAATATTCATCTCCATCAAGATCCAAAAGATATTGCTATCCCTAACTAGTTGTGCATCCTTGGTCGCCCACAACAAAGCATGGTTCATTGCCTTAGGGAGGTCTGGTGTGACCGAAGGGAACTAGCTGTCCTCTGGCAACTCCCACGCTACCAGCATAATTGACAACAAGATCCATGCGTAGTGGAACGTCTTGCTAAGCTCCTGTGCTTCACGAGAGTTCACCAGGAACTCTCCACAAAGGTAGTCTAACCAGTTGAACTAGACTCCTTCAGTGCACTATGCTGCTAGTGCAACAACAGGTATTGACACCTCGTTGGCGCGACATTTACTCACCACTTTCCCTGTGAGGATTTACGTGCCTACCTTCATAGCAGGGTCATAGATGCTGGATATAGCGTATCCACAGGGCTTCTTCACCAGCTTAAATTTTTCCTTCATAGACTCCGGGAGAGCCTATTTGCCACCTTTTTTGCTAAATATCATGACCGGATTCTCACTTGTATACGAAAATTGCGTTATCCTATGAATCAACCTATTTGTGATGGGTATTTTCTCCTCCAACCACATACACAGATCATGCACCAAACACAGTAGCTGCTTGATGACCAATATTGTCATGGGGTGCGGTTGTAAAGGGGCACCAAGAGTAGGTTGAGAAACTCTGCATTTTCTAATCCCTTGAGGCACCTCCGTGACTCCAGTGCAATCATTCCTGAATTCATATCAATGATGTGGTGCATTAGCTACTTGGTCGCTAGATGTGGGAACTTCTCATGATTGGCCAAGTCCCAGTATTCAATTTTAAGCAGCAATGCTCATGCCAAGTGCGGTCCATCAAAAACAATCTCTTCTGGGAGTAGATGGGTTTGCAGGGGAGTCTTACTCTTATGAATGTCCTTTGGTACCTTGGTCTTAGGCTTGCACATAGGGACATACTCCGCAACTGAGTAATAGGGTCTGCACCCTAGGTTTCGACCTCCTCTACATTGACTCCCACATCTTCATCATCCATTGGGATGTCTTCATTGTCTTCCTCCTCTCGCTCCAAATTTATGGCCTTGCCTTTCTCCTTTGCAGTGGGTTTCGGTGGGTTTCTCCTTGGTGACGCGTGTACCAATATAGCAGGTTGCTTGCCCTTCTTGTCCTTCACGGTTTCCTTGGTTGGGGTTGACTTTGGTCTCAGTGTCCTCGGTGATTTTGGGACTTTGGCTACAAATTCAGCAACCTTTGCAACAGCTACTTCTGCCTCCATCTCAACTTCTAACACCGGCTCCTCTAATATTTCGTCACTATTTATAGCTTTTGGGGGTGCTGACATAATGCTCTCCAATAGTACTCGCAAGGTCTCGAGTAAGTTTGCAAATGCTGGCGTCTCTTTCAAGCTTCGAAAAATTCTCGGTTCATGAGTGCATGAAAGCTCAACAACTGAATTCTAAAAATGCCAAGTGCTTTTCGCTGGACATCCACTTGTAATATATAGGGAATTTTGAATTCAAATCCGACCGTTCCCCCCAAATTCGGTCCATTAATACCAGATTAGCGATAGATTTTCAAAGATATGAGCCATAATTTTCGTCTTAAATGCCAGTCGCCTGCTCTATTTGGCTGCATTTCAATCATCAAATCATGAACATTGACTTTAACGGTCACTTTCTAGCTGACCTGCATGATTTTTCCCTAGGTAGTGCAGTGCCCTTGATTTTTCCATAAACCCTGTGACACTTCCTTGCTTCACACAATTCTCAAATCGCGCAGCTCTTAACCTGAGCAGTGTAGTTTATAGTCCCGCACCTCCTTTCAGCTACATGGAGCACTAAGACTATGCTACCTTCATCTAGTCACATGGCCAAACCATCGGTGTATGGCTTCAGTCGACTGCCATTCACCTCTCCTAGGAAGGGATCTCCATTCAATTTGACCAGTTGTACTACTCCTTCATCGGTTATCTCATTAATGACATAGGACCCTAACCAACGCATCCTGAATTTGACTGGAAATTTATCAAACTTACTATCATATAACAAAGCCAAGTCATTTACCTTAATGGTGCCTAGCTTAATGTGATGATCATGCCATGATTTTTCATGTTGCTTTTGGACCTGTTGGTGAAATCGAGCTAGAAATCTCTCTTCCTCAAGCTCATCCAGCTATGCAAGCCTTTCGTCCAGGGTTCCGTGATCTGTCATACCTATGAGTGCTGCTATCCGCAGACTAGGTATAATATATTCCATAGGCATTACCGCTTCAACGCCATAGACAAGCCTAAAAAGAGTTTGTCCAATCAACTTCTTGCATGTCGTTCAATAAGCCCATAGTATTGCATGGATTTGCAGGTCCCAATCACTTTGTTGAGCATTGAAAACCTTGGTCACCATGTTCTCCAACACTTTATTGAATTCTTCCACTATCCCGCTAGCCTGTGGGTGATAAGGCATGCTCTTCTAGTGATATACCTAAAATTCCTCTATTAGCACACTGATCGTCTCATTCAGAAAGTGCGTACCGTGATCACTCATCAAGATGTTTGGACAGTCAAATCATGTTAGTACATGCTCAAAGAGGAACTTTGCAGCACTCATGCCTATGCAATCCTTCAGAGGCTGTGCCTCCACAAACCAAGTCAAATAGTCCGTTGCAGTGATAATGTACCTTGCTCCCATCTTTCCTTGGGGCTGAGTGGGTCCCACAAAATCTATCACCCATTTCTCAAAGGGTTGCAACGTCATATATGGATTCAAAGGCATCTCATCCCTTCGATTTGGCCTACCAGTCCTTTCACATACATCACACGCCTTGTAGTATGCTTTTGAATCCTGATGGAGGGTTGGCCACCACAACCCTATGCGTAGAATTTTTTGCGCGGTCACTCTACTTGCATAATTTTCTCCTGCAGCGCCCCCATGAGCATCTGCAAGGATGCTGCTTCTTTCAATCTCGGGTACATATCGTTTGAATATCTCATTAGACCCCATTTTGTATAGATGCCCAATAATGACAAAGAAATTTTCCATGCACACCACTAATTCCTTCTTTTGTTGGACAGTGTATCCTTCTACGACCATTCCTGTTGTTAGAAAGTGTATTATATCCTCAAAATGACCATCCGCAACATGCACTACAAATAGCTGCATGTTAGGTAATCCCTCCTCCAAATTAGTGGGTTCTTCCCTTATTGCGATGTGCAACAGATGCTCTGGTCCTGCGTTCAGTCATCCAGGGTTCACAATAACTTCAAAATCATATTCTTGGAATAGTAATAACCATCTGCAAATTCTCCTCCCCAACACAGGCTTACTGACTAGGTACTTCAACGAGGAGTGATCTGTATACATCTTAAAATGGCCTCCAAACAAGTAGTGCCTAAACTTTTGGAGTGTGTATACCATAGCTCACCCATCGCACTCAGTGTTGTAATAGTTCTTCTCTACCTTGGATAATATTATTATTTCTAACACAATAGTATGGTCCAAGTCTTCTCCCCCAGCCTCTGTCAGTACTGCTCCTAGTGCTATACATGATGCATCGACATGTACATGGAACTCCTTCTTCCAATCCAGGAAGACTAGGATCAACATAGTGACCATATTTTCTTTCAATATATCCAGGCTCTTCTTACAGTCCTCATTCCAACAAAATGTGACATCCTTATTCAACAACTTTTCCATAAGCATGGTGATATGGACATAGCCTTTGATAGACTTTATGTAATATCCCATATGTCCTAAGGTAGTGTGCAGCTGTTTCACACTCCTTATCACCTCCAAGTTCAGTATCACCGCAATCTTGGTGGGGTCTACCATCAGTCCCTGTTTGCAAACCACATGATCCAGTAGGGTCTCAAAGCGAACAAAAAACAAGCACTTCTTCAGATTGAGCACGATCTAGTATCTTCGACAGGTATCTAGCATCAAGCGCAAGATTGATACATGGCATTTCACCAGCCCAAACACAATCCAATCATCAAAGTATACTTCGAGGAACTTATGAATAAACTCTTTGAATGCAGCGACGAGTATGTACGAGAAAATCGTAGGTTCATTCATCAATCCAAATGGCATTATAGTGTACTAGAAACAACCCTACTTAGTTGCAAAGGTTTTCTTGCTCCTATCCTCTGGCCCGATTTTGATCTGGTGGTACCTCGAGAACCCATCAGTGAAGGAATATGCTTCTTGGCCACCTACATAGTCCAATACTTCATTAGTGAATGGAGTCGGGAAAGGATCATGTACAAAAGTTTCATTTAGCTTTCTAAGATCCATGCGTACCCTTATTTCATCCTTCTGCTTCTTCTATTGTACCACCATTGGGCTTACCTAGTTAAATTCTTGCAAAGGCTCAATAATGCCTCCTGCGAGCATCTTGTCTAGCCTAAGCAGACTTTTTCCTTATACTTCGGATTGAGATGTTAAGGCCTTTTCTTAACTAGTTTTGCATCGGGCTTCAATGTGATCTTCATAACACCTAGGTTCTTGATTATCCCTTTTAGATCCATAAACTTGGTAGCGAATAAATCCTAGGATTTGTGGAGCAATTCAGTGACCTTATCCACTGTCACATTGTCCCAGTAATCTCCAATCTTTGCGTATTTAGGTTCTGCCTTTGTACCAACGTTTACTTGCTTCGTCTTCAGTGGCACGGTTATATCAGGATTCTCAATCTGATGTCCTTCAACCTTGCAGTGGCGTTCTGCTTCATGGATGTTAATATTTCATGGATCCTCATCCTCTTCTTTAGCAGTTACATTCTAACATTCTAGCGCGTGACTCAGTTGAGTAGCCCACTCAGGTTGAATCACAGTATCCTAAAGATTGTTTCTTTCAGCTCTTGTAGTGACTCATCAATACTATCAAACCCATCTTCAAAACTGAATGTCATTATGAGTCCTTCACATAGAATATATCATTCACCTATAGCATGGTGAAGCTCTCTTTCCACATAGTAGTTCATCGCAACGACGTCAAGGATGTGACAGAAAAAGTGCACCCATTCAGGCTGGGGCTTTTCTCCATAAGCCTGAGCCCATTTGGCAAGTGCATGTGCAGGTCATCCTGCTCATCATCTTCCTACATTTTTTCCAATCATCAAAGCTTCCCTTGTACGTACCCCACCATCTTGTGGGTGTAGTGCACGCTACCCAATCCAACGCTTGGAAGCACTGCTTTTATGGTACCTCCCTCTCAAATGCATCCACAAAGATATCCACGTCATTTAGGCCATCATAAGTGAGCAGATTCCTTACCTCCAATGACACACAGTGCAATGATTGGGTCATCATGTTACAACTCAGTATGGATACTTCATGTAATTGATTTTGCCAACACTCTAATTATTCATCAGAGTCCAAGGTGCAAGAACTCTTGTGATCCCATTTAATTCATCCATCCATAGTGGGATTCACCCAATCTTATTCGTGTCCTGTTATTTTATAGATACAATCTAGATCATCATTGCTCTCATAATCGTAGACTGGTTCAGTACAGCGCGATCCTTCAGTAGGATCTAGGGGTACTATTATGCGGAGCAATTTCTTCTCAAATATCATCTTTCATTTCTTTAGATTGATTACCCCATTCACATCAGTAGCCCAATCAATTCCCACGAGTGCAGGATAGGGGTTGTTGTCATCCAAAATTTCTATCACTTCAAAGTCAACCAGTGCATTCGCACCTTCAATATCTAGAGTGACGCCCTGCAGCCACCCCATGGGGATGATCCTCTACTGATTCATCATCCTTAGCTGAATTGGAGACCATTGCAGTGCGGGTCTCCCCATCCCTTCCCATGTCTATTTTGGTAGGATTTTTGCGTCTAACCCTAGGTCCAAGATAACCTGATCCATCTCATACTCTCCTATTTGCATGGTTAGTCTCATTTCCCATCGCATCCTAGTTTTATGCTTACCAAGATTTCACACTATGAACAGCTCAGCCGAAGTGTTTACAATGCATCTATTGATGAGCTGCTACAACCCCTTCACAGCCTTGCTTTCATGGAGTAGCTTCATGCACGTCTCCAAGAAGGTTGTAAGCATAAAAACATCCATCTCCTGATCAGGCTTATCCTTACTTCCCAAGGTGGAGGCCTTAGTGATGCTCTTCTTTGCCTCCATGAATGTTTCATGTGCGCGCTCTAAATGGAATCCAATCTCCTTCGCTAGAGCTTTGTGAACCCATATACTGTCTTCTGGCTTTTTCTCTTTGTCATTTCCTATTGTGATTCCACCTCTGAACACTATATTTATGTTTGGACCCTCTTCGTGGGGCTCAGATCTCATCATCTACAGGTTCTAAGTTGGCAGAAGTGGTAGCACCTATTTGTCACGTTTCCTTGCTATCAACGTAGGAAAGTCTTCCATTTCATGATCAAACAAGGTGTAGTACTTGCAGGATGCATGTATTGGGTTATTGAGATCACTGGCATAGTGTCATCGCCCTCCATAATTGTAGCAGATCAACTTCCCGTGATCTCTGCTAGGTCCTCCTCAGCCTCAGCTTCGTCCGCACCCATGAAAGCCTATCTACGCCATCCCTGTGCTTTGTTCAGGGGGCTCCGTTTCTTCCTGAACCCTATAAGTGGGTGTTATATCCATTATCAACTCATAGCTTCTACAGTTGTGATCATCATGCCCTACCGACCTACAAAAGTTGTAGAATAGTTGTTGCGGTGTCTATACAAACTTATGTAACAAATGACAGTTATCAGTGGCATGTTTTCCTACTACTTGACATATAGCGCACCATAATGCAGGCCCCGCACTTGGTCCTGCATGAGCTTCTAGCCTCAAAGGCATTAGTCCTCCTCCTACAATGTAGTTCACAAAGACCGGGCAATGGTCCTTGTCATGCCCCTGATTCTTACATTTCAAGCACCATACCTCTTCGTGCACCTTTGGTCGAACTGTTCTCTGCTGCTTCACACATTTCATCTCAAGGCATAGATTCTTAAACTACGCATGGATTCGCTAAACTCCCAGATTTGGATCTTGCATCGGTGTTTCATGCAGTATCATTGCAATCTCCAAGGCCTTTGCCTGAGTTGTTATCTTCTATTGTGATAGTGTAACCCCTAAGTATGGCAGTAGCGAAGCCACAAACTGTTTGCGATGCTATCCATATGTTAAATTCATATTAGCTTCGCGGATATTACACTTCAACCTTTGATCTAATGCCAAAGGTTTCTTGCTTGGCTGCATCGTGATTTCCTCGAACCCCACAATAGACTGTGCTTTAGATTTAGTCCTATTGAATTCTTTGTTAAGTGCATTTTGGATGTCTTCCACTCTAGCATTTGGGTTATCATTAGAGTACTTGATATACTAGGTTAGTGTGTGATCTTGCAATGCACTAACCAATGTTGCCTTCTTCATTTTATCATCTGTAATGCCCTAAGATTTCCATACAGCTTTTACAACGAACTAGAATTGGTTCGGGTCCTCATCCCCAAGCCTTTAAACAATGGTAGCTTCACTGAATTTTCCATACTAAACTGCGATGGAGGTGGAGGTGGTACGGGTGAAGTTGCGGGTGATGGTGGTGAAGTTGGAGGTGGTGTGGGTGGAGGTGGTATTCACGGGAACCCTTGTCTTATTAACTGAATAGATCTTCGTGAAGAAACCTACGCTATCCCTTCTTCGTCACCTTGCGGAGGTGAAACCAATGGAATATATTCAGGAACCTTTTTTCCTTCGTTCCTGTAATTTTTTCCACTTCGCGTAGCTCCGAACATCAAGGTAGCTGTATAACCCGTTTTTGGCACTGTTGTGGGGAAAAGTATCCGACTCGGATGACCCTATCCCTACTCTAAAGGTGACAGTCTTTAGCAACAACTGAAAGTAAAGCTTTGATATTTTCCTTTATGAAAGTACAGAGAGAAGGAAGAAAAGATTAACCAACCTGGTGTCTTTCGCTTAGTCGATTCTTATCCTCTCTCTTTGTCTCTTGTTCCCAGCTCCTTGCTCTCTTTGCCGGTCCAGCTACACACAGATCCTGCACAAAACAAGAGAGGAAACTACAAGATACATGTACTCATAACTGATGCATGGATTAGAGTGAATCAAATATACGAGTAAATACAATACATCAATGCAATACAAGTATATAGGAGAACATGCAAAACTTTATTGATAGAAGTAACAGGGTTCTGAGAAGGTTACAACCAATGATGGCTCCAATCCAGCAGCACCTCCCCAGCAGCAAGAACTCTCCTCTTCACCTCTAGTAAAACAATCACCCAATAGCTCTAACTGTAAACCAACAACACCTCCTTGCTTTACCCAAAATTCCAACCTCCTTAGACCTCATAGAAGAGCTCTATATATAGGAGAGAAGAAGAAAGGATGAGTCAGCTTGAGACTGACATGAAGCTGCCTTGTGTCCTCTCCCTCTTCAGTTAATCTTCAGTTCTTGAGTCCACTTGGAGATCCTTGCTTACACATGGTGATCAAGTACCTCTTACTCATCACAGGGCGAATCTCATGAACCAAGTGTCAGTTTGGAAGCTTCCTGGGCAGTTGACACCTTGCAGAATGACTGTGCCACTTGGCCAATCTCGCCCAGCACAGGTAGCCTTCATTAGATTTGACTTCCAGCGCAGGTACAAGGAGGAGCAGTTGCATTCCAGCGCAGATGCTCAGTGGAGCAGCTGACATGATCCAAAATTAGCCTGTTTTGAAGTGTTTTCAGGTGGAGAACTGATTGGAAGTGTTGTTGTTTGATGACCTTGTTCTTTTAGGGGTAAGAACAACATGTTTAGGGACTGAGGATCCCTGTAATTATTGACATTTCATGCTCCATGTCGCGAGGCACAAAAATGTCTATAACAGTTGCCCCCTAAAGTATGAGGCCGTTTATCGGGTGAAATGCTTTATCTAGAGGGTCCGAAGTTCATTCCAGTGCTGAGGAGGCGCCCTGTAATACAATACAATACAATACATTATTTTTCATTCTATTTTCATGATCTAGCTGAGGCAGGCATTCCCATGCTCAGCTTTTATAAATACATTTTGGTACATATGACAGACGATCGTCTGAAGGTAGACTGATAATTTTCTGCTGAAATTATCATCCTTTGAATAGGATGATCATCTGCTGCAATGATGTACATGGCAAATGCTTTTATATTTCCTGAATATATATCGCAGCCCGGATGGATGAAACTAGATCCGGGGTCTTCAAACTCGTTCGATCTTCACTCTAAGTACAAGTCGATCCATGTGAGAATTTTGCTGAAGTCGAACATGGAAAGACATCGCTTGATTACCGGTCAATAATGAAAACCGTTAACAAGCGCGAGAGGAATCACCAATAATGACGATGACCCTCAAGGTACTGCAGTACAATTCACGTGGCGTGAATAAAGGACTTGGCGTCGAACGCCACACAAAATCTTCTGGTCGAAGGTCATTGATGTATACCTGTCGCCGGAAGTGAGAAACTTGCCATTGAGGCATGCAAGCTTCAAAGTACTGATGGGGGTGTTCCTAGATCAACTTCTTGGATAATGAGCTGAAGTCGACAAGAAGCGATCCGTCAAAGGAGGGCCTTAATGAATCCCACATCAATGACACGGAACGGAGCTAATGATTTTAGTGGAGGTGAAAACAAACTGTGACATATGATTCAGGGTGGCGATCATGAATGGATGAAGGATAATGTATGGCAGTGGATGGGACACGGTTGACACTTTCAGAATGACCCC
Source organism: Pinus tabuliformis (assembly GCA_031772625.1). NCBI lineage: Eukaryota > Viridiplantae > Streptophyta > Pinopsida > Pinales > Pinaceae > Pinus > Pinus tabuliformis. The sequence goes on from CM062815.1 coordinate 497,801,932, forward strand.
TCTTGAACATATAACGACACTGATGCGATGGATCGGTAGCATTACCCCAAATGTGGATGGTTTGGCGAGGACCATGGTGATGAGACCGGTGAATGAAACAACCCAACCCGATGTGGTACGGAGGAAAAGTGTCATGTTCAAGAGTGACTTGCTACCATTAAACTTTGAAGTTCTCCCAATTTTTCCCCAGTCATTTCTGACCAGTACCTCTTTATTTTTGTCAAGCTTGAGGAGGATAACATATGCTTGTTCTATAACCTGCCCTTCGGGCAAGCCCATCGCTATGATTTAACGAGCTTAGCGATAGGGAAACTCGTTCTTGTCTAAAGACAAGTTTGTCGCTATTTAATCATTTTAACGAGTCTAACGACAAGGAAAACTCGGTCCTTTTCATTTTTGGAGAGTCTGAAAAGGTACAGAAAGTTAACTCCATAATTCCTTTTTCGTCAGCTAATCCCTTAAGTCCGAAAAAGTATAAAACAATACAAAAGGGATGGTTGTTCGGTACTTTTAACGAGCCGAACAAGACAAGCGCTCGATCCTTTTGTGCAATAATCCCTCAGGTCCAAAAAGATTAAAATTTAGAGGAGGGATAGTGTTCCGGTCATTTAACGAGCTGGAAGGCCAAAACTCGGCAAACTTTTCATATTTCACGAGTCAGTGAAAAGAGCTCAAAGAAGACTCGTCTTTTGAGAAACGAGTGATAAACAGGGATAGCAGCAGATTCCAGGTACAGGTTGGAATTTTCCAATCACGGCAGTGTCACGAGGATGGCTAGGTGAAATCACTCTTCGCAGCTGTTTCTCAAAAGAGGTAAACACACAAATGGAAGTAAATGATCGGCCAAATGAACAGTGGAGGTGATGGATGAAAACACGATCAAGGTTCTTATGGCTGATGAATTTACAATCTCAAAAGTTTATTTACCGGGATAGGTTCATTTTTTCCATGAGCTTGAACTCTGGGGGAAACTTTTGCTCACACTTTTCTATTTTTTAACGAGCATAAATTCAGTCATAAAACTGCTCGAATTTTGCGTTTATTTTTTAACGAGCATGAACTATATGCTGAAACTGCTCGATATACCAGTCATAAAAAGAACGCCTCCTATGAGATAACTATTTTTTAAGGAGCTTTATCTCACAAAGCTATGCTCCAATTTTGGCAAATTTTATCTTTGCCCCACAGGCTTTCTTCATGCAAGGTCGAAAACGGCTAATCCTACAAGTTTAACGGGTTAGACCTACAGGTTTAAAGGGAGGACCTAAAAATTTAAAAAAATAAATAGTCGTCCCTTGCTTGCATTCCAAAAGTTTGCATGCCCCCAGGTATAGGGTAGAATTTCGAGACTGCCCCTTTATTAACGAGGTTTGCCTCTTTCTTATTATCCGAAGAGGGTTCTATTTGCTGCCGCAAATCAATCCCTTTCTTCGGGGGTGTCTATCATTGGGTTGTCCAAAGATGGTTACCCTCTGTCACAACAATATAGTCCCCTACTTTGTAGGCTGCCCCTGCTTATCCTTCAAAACATATGTTTTAACAGGCGAGGCTTGAATTCAAAGATGGTTACTATTCGTTGCGATAAGGGAATTCCTACTTGGGCATTGCCCACTTTTTTAGACAAAGGTGAATGACTCTTTTGCCAAACATATAACTTTAACAAAAGAACACTATTCCAGAACAACCCCACTTCCTTCCACGGACGGGGTACGGACTAGTCATATTCTTCTGCGGAAATTCTTCCTTATACCCGGGGTTTCTTCTGCCCGAAGCAGACCAGGGTTCATGCCCCTTGGGTCCTAGTCTTTCTTTCCGAATCACTCGCACTCATCGGGAAGGAGGACTGGGGGTGGAGGCGAATCTTGAGTGAACAGACCATTCAGGAATGGTATTTGACTATTTGCGATGCGAGATCCCGGAAACGAAAGTTGGTCTACGAGCTTGACCACCCTTCCTTCGTGTGGAAAACACATTACTCTAAAGAGTGAGGAGACTATCGCTCCCATGCAATAAATATAGTCGCGTCCAAGGAGTAGGTTATAATCCAAGGGTCCTTGGACGACCATCACGTTCATCTCGACGGTCTTCCCTTTCAATGTAACAGGTACATTGGGGAGGATCCCTAATGGTCGACTGGTTCCTTTATCAAAACCTGAGAGATTTCTCAACTCAGGTAAAAGTGCTGGGGAACCCAGTGCTTTCCAAGCAACAGAGGAAAGGATACTCACAGATGCCCCTTCATCAATTATAGTACCAGCCATAATCATTCTATAGATCTGGACAATGATTCTGAATGGTGTACTGGCTGGTAACCGAGGTCTGCCTAGTTGATTCCAATCAAAGGATACAACCAGGTTGCTTGGTGGTGGGACCGAATATACGGCCGGATATGACTCTGATGATGTTCCTTCCTGCAATAAAGGAATGGGCGCATTGCCCTGACGCTCATCGGAGTCGGTGCTGATGAAAAGAACCTGGATGGTGTCATCCTTATTCTCTTCAGTGAGGGTGTCGCATGAAGACCACTCTTCGGCGACGGTGTCATTTGAAGACGGGTCTTCAATGACGGAGTCATTGGACGATAGAACCTCTGAAGGAAGAACCGGGTCAACTGCCGTTTCGACCTTTAGACTTTCGTCTGGTCTGGATTCAGTAGGTTCATTCTCAATGACCGACACTTCAGCTGACCACTTGAGCGGGCCAGCTGGATTTTCAACTATCGAGGGATTAGGCACGAGTTTTTGGTATCCAGGAGGAAGTCGCAACGGTGAAACCGGGCGATCTTCCAAAACTCTCTTTGCCTCATCTAAGAATGGACATTTGTGGATAGCATGATTGCCTTCACACAATAGACAGGGTGATCTTGGTCCCCTTCTTCGTCCTTCACTCTCATTAGTCGACGGATTGCAATCAACATGACAACCAGAGGTTGATGCTACCGGATTGTGCAACCTTGGGGACCAGTCCTTTAGTATCCGGGGAATACAAGGACAATCACGATGGAAGTGGATCCCTTTGCAAATGACACATGGCGATTTAGGCCCGGTCGGTGCAGTGTGTGGGTTTTTGTCAGCTTTCTTCTGCTTGCCCCCAGTCGCCTTCGCCATAGGCTCCTTCTGCTTCTTTTCTCTCTTCTTCTTTTCCTTCTTCTCCTTGGGAGGCTGACTTTTGCCAGCTCTACCTTGCGAAGATGAAGGATCAGAGGAAGTATCATAAGAAGTGGAAGGCTGGTGGGTAGTTCTAGATTGTTCTGACTGTTGATTCGACTGCTCAGGATTAGTGGCGATCTGGACTACATTAGTTGAAAAGAGCCATACAGGGAGGCCGATTGTCAACCCTGGAAGTGACAATGTAGCCATATGAGGCGCACCAACATCTCCCCAAGAGGAGAAGGGGTTTGGACTTCCGCCAAGGTTACTTCCTTGGTTGGTGGGCTCCATACTTTTCAACTGAAAGATCAACGTGGGAATAACAGGTGATTATGTTCCGCTTAAAATAAATTTTATTAACGACGCTTTTAGACACAAACTTGCTTTTTCATGTTTTAAGAGTCGAGAAAAAGCTAAAGATGACTCTAGTCGCCTTCGATGTTTTAACGAGCCCGAAGTGACAAATGCTCGGTTGGACTTTTTCAGTTATAGAGTTTGAAAAAGGCCAAAAGAAACTGCTCTGGAGATCTAGGCAGAGGGTGTGCCAAACCTTTCGCGAAACCACAGAATACGTTTTACGGTACGGGTGGTCGATCTTCGTGAATGCTGTGTTCACTGCATCGCGATCAGTAGGGCGGCCGACACGGTTTCCTAAGGATAAAGGATAAAAGCCTATAGGGGTCTCCCAATATACGCGACGGTACGCGGGAGCACAAGTCCGTGTTAGTGCCACCGACTCTCAGGAGGAATCACCCACCTTCGTAGAGATCGACAGTCACTATGTTTAACGACGCCGGAACACGTCTCTACCTAGACCTCTAGATGTTTGCGTTATGTTACAAAGCGTTGTTATGTAAATTGGGTTCATTTTAATGTTGATCTTGCTTAACAATTTGCCTTTCAGGGTCGCCACGAGATGTATATATACAACTTCCTATATGCAATCTAAGATGAGAAGCAAATCTTTTCAATCTTTCAACTTTGAAAACCTTAATCTATTGAGGGAAAAGAAAGACACAACTTTTTCCACAGATCATAGAACACACACTAAAATGCACATTTTCCTAAATCGTCAAACACACAGTCAAATGCAAAATGCACAATGCATGTATTTCTTTTCGTTATCCTTATTGTTGATGTAAGACAGAAAGGAAACTGTTGTATAATTTTGAATCTAATTTCAAGTAGAAATAAACAAGCTTGTCCAAAATCAAAAAGACACCTTATGATCGACTTGTTTAAACACAGGAAATGTATAGATCCAAACCATAAAATGAAAAACAAACAAACTCAAATAGCCATGAACAGTAATAAAACTAGCTCTTAAGATCACAAAGACACTTTTACAGTTCAGGATCTAAGAGGCCACAGCTATACTGGTTCGCTTTTCACAATGGGAAACTGTAACTGAAACAAGAAATACTGAAAGAACAATCACAGTTTCATCACACAACTGAGGTGGAATAATGTCAAGGAGAAGTGGTTTACAGCAAGTACAATGACCAGCAAGCAATCAGCAAAAATCAGTGAAAACAGGGCCAAGACACAATGGGAAAACTGAGCAAGACAATGGCTAACTGGACCAGTGCAGGCTCTGGTCTGTCAGTTTGACTCTCAGCGCAGTTCCCGAAGGGAGTACCTGCGCTGTAATGCAGACTGCCTGTGGACAGCCTGCTCTGGGACACGAGAGTTACGTCTACAAAGTTTTCCGGGTCATAAAAAGCTCAAAAATGCACTGTTTTTGCTGAAATAAAAAGCTATAGGTCAAGTACAGGCTAAGGGATGATCAAGAGGATGAAGATCTATCACAAAGAGTAAAGAGTCTTTTGTAGATAAGCTCTTCAAATCTTGAATTTGCTCAGCAAATGAGCAAGAGTAGCAGACCCTCTACTTCGCTTTTGATATAGTCAAAAGCTTTTCGATTTGGTACTCTTTTCTTCAAGAAATGAATAGCAAAATACTACAAACACCAACAAGATACTAGGCATCCCCAGCGGAGTCGCCAGTTTGTTGTGGGGGAAAGTATCCGACTCGGATGACCCTATCCCTACTCTAAAGGTGACAGTCTTTAGCAACAACTGAAAGTAAAGCTTTGATATTTTCCTTTATGAAAGTACAGAGAGAAGGAAGAAAAGATTAACCAACCTGGTGTCTTTCGCTTAGTCGATCCTTATCCTCTCTCTTTGTCTCTTGTTCCCAGCTCCTTGCTCTCTTTGCCGGTCCAGCTACACACAGATCCTGCACAAAACAAGAGAGGAAACTACAAGATACATGTACTCATAACTGATGCATGGATTAGAGTGAATCAAATATACGAGTAAATACAATACATCAATGCAATACAAGTATATAGGAGAACATGCAAAACTTTATTGATAGAAGTAACAGGGTTCTGAGAAGGTTACAACCAATGATGGCTCCAATCCAGCAGCACCTCCCCAGCAGCAAGAACTCTCCTCTTCACCTCTAGTAAAACAATCACCCAATAGCTCTAACTGTAAACCAACAGCACGTCCTTGCTTTACCCAAAATTCCAGCCTCCTTAGACCTCATAGAAGAGCTCTATATATAGGAGAGAAGAAGAAAGGATGAGTCAGCTTGAGACTGACATGAAGCTGCCTTGTGTCCTCTCCCTCTTCAGTTAATCTTCAGTTCTTGAGTCCACTTGGAGATCCTTGCTTACACATGGTGATCAAGTACCTCTTACTCATCACAGGGCGAATCTCATGAACCAAGTGTCAGTTTGGAAGCTTCCTGGGCAGTTGACACCTTGCAGAATGACTGTGCCACTTGGCCAATCTCGCCCAGCGCAGGTAGCCTTCATTAGATTTGACTTCCAGCGCAGGTACAAGGAGGAGCAGTTGCATTCCAGCGCAGATGCTCAGTGGAGCAGCTGACATGATCCAAAATTAGCCTGTTTTGAAGTGTTTTCAGGTGGAGAACTGATTGGAAGTGCTGTTGTTTGATGACCTTGTTCTTTTAGGGGTAAGAACAACATGTTTAGGGACTGAGGATCCCTGTAATTATTGACATTTCATGCTCCATGTCGCGAGGCACAAAAATGTCTATAACAGGCACAACATAATTTTAATCCAGGAATTCACATATTTCACGTACTTACCTTGCGGTCCTTTGAAAAAGTGTTCCTCTGCCTTACTGTAGCTAATTGAGGTATCGACCGCAAATTCAATTATAAATCCGCCTATGATGTGGTTGAGCCAATGATCGATAGTACAGGTGATCTTATCCTCAAATGCTTCCAACCTTCATACTAGCTCTAGGGTCCACATAGTAGGACCGTCAAGTTTCCACCTTCCTTGGCTATCTACTAGCTTACGATCCATTCGTATAGCTCAACCGAAAAGGAGCAGAAAAAGATATCATGGATCTCTGTATACAGGTACCTGTCTAGCCACTGTTCCTTTGCCAGTCGCGAGTTTATGTTCTCCTACACCACGAATTCATGGATCTTCCTATCCAACCCATTTCCGATCTCTTTCTTAGTTGGATTCCAGTGATACGACATCACACATCTCTTATGTAGATTCTGGTCCCAGCAACAGAACCATTTGTTGGCTTGTGGGGACCTGACCCACGTTCAACATTAATTAGCCAAACAAATCCCTACACAACTGGCCCTTTCGACATCAGCGTGCAGAGCATGGATGGAATTCTCACCCAAAGCAGTATGGGGGGGTGCTGGAACCAAGTTTCTGCACCCTCAAATGGTCGTGATGTCATTTTATTCATTATATTCTTTGCTTCGCACATGTGACTTAGTTCTAGGGCTTTGTCTACCTAACCCCTTATTCCTTCCTTCGATACCACTGCAAAATGGGACGGCTAACCTTTGCATAGCCCAAACCCTTGATCTAGACACTTTCGCGTTGCTAAGGAAACATCTTGCACAAATTGTCAAGTTACCTTAAGAATATTACTTTTCTTATTAGATACTCACATATAGCAATGTGTAAACAGATATTCTTAATTGCGTTAAGTTATCCAACATAATTATACACATTCGCACATCACATAAGCATTATAAAGGAAATTCATACATAAAATGCCAAGATGCATTAATCGAAACAAGACACAAAAATTGCAGAATACTTCTTTTTATTGATGTCTTCCGAGTGATTACAGGCTATATCCACCATGCGCACATAGCTGCAGGGGTCTGCGCACTTAGTTGTGGACTTCTACCCTAGGCCTATGCTCACTCAAGTGCAAAGCCTCTACCTACGCTACTACCTGAAACTTAGACTTCTTACTTCAAAGCTATGACTCTATTTTCATGATATTATTTTCTAAACTACTTAGAGCTTAGATATTTTTATACAATCCCATGGTCCGTGGACCATGGGTAGAACTCTTACAGTCGACTTTACTTTACAAAGTTAAGGGTAGACAACCCTTTATGACTTATGACACCTTCACGCTCTGCACCCACAAAATGTGGAGTATTTACAAGTTTATTACAAAATTTGACTCAAACATGGGCTTTTAGCCCCAAAAATGTCCTTGGGGTATCCTATTCCCACCATGTACTAATGCCCTGTTACATTCGAATGGACATATTGCACTGTGGGTTTCCTTTCATCAAAAATGAACTGACTTATGAGTGAGTTTCCATCAAGGACAACACTTGTATCATAATGCCAATAAATGGTGGCCTCGTTCTCAGAGATATAGATCTCCTCAAAAAGGCCCTGGAAGCCAAAAACCTATGGAGATGGATTGCTAACCACAAATTCCCTTGGAGTGCCCTCTGGAAAGAAAAGCACACTCCCTCCTTAATTCAAGAGAAAATCATTAGGCTTATTGGCAACATCAAAGTTTCTGTTATCTGGAATCAATCCTCGGAAAACAGGGACATCATCCAAAAACATAACTTCTGGGAAATTTTTAGTGGCCACAAGGCTCTTTTCTGGGAGGATGCCTGGCAACAAAGGTAGGAATTGGACCAAGACCACTTCCAATATATCAAGGTTGATATGTAAAATAGAGGCAAGGTCAATATCAAACAGTATTGGAGGAAAAGTGAAGAAAATGACAGATGGAGAGACTGAATGAACCAAAAGGACTGAACTCCTCAAATGAACCTCCAAAATTGGTTGTACCTCTCCTCGGAGTTACAAAATAGACAAATCCTCCATGATCTTACTAAGGATAAACTCATATGGGAGAACAACTCCACAGGACACTTCATCTTATGTGAAGCCTATAGATACATAGCTAAGCACGACCAACTCCATCTAGATCTGAAATGGAATGCAATATGGGACAGAAAGCACTGGCTGAAAATATCCATCTTTCTTTGGTTATTCATGCACAGAAAAGTCCTAACATGGGACAATATAAGAAGGAAACACTTTATCAGCTCTCGAGAAGACCCCTCTGCTAGCAAGATGAGGAAATCCCCAATCATTTGTTAAATATCTTCCCTTTCACATTCAATGTTTGGAATTGACATTCCTTGGTATTTCAAAGCTCTAATCAAGACATCTCCTCCATTCAAGCTACAATCGTGAACTGGAGATCGGTATTTTCACCCCATCCTCTTATTAACCATGCCTGGAATTTAATTCCTGGTTTGATATGCTGGGCTCTCTGGAAGGAGCGCAATGCGAGAATCTTTCACAACCTCTACATCTAGGAGGAACTCATCATCGTGCAAATCAAAAGTATGCTCAACAAAATAGTAACATCTCTACCTACTCAGACTGTCAAAACCCCTCCTACTCTCGGCGAAGTGAGAATCCTCTCAATGTTGGATCTCCTTCATATCAAGGTTCGCGCAGTCACTCGCCTCCCCAGGTTTGTTAATAATGAAAACACATCACAGTCTCTAGAGCAGGGGACCTTCAAGCTCAACTACGATGGCGCAACTAAAGGAAATCTGGGTCCAACAGGTTTTGGAGGGCTTTTCAGAAACTCAAAATGTGAGATAATTTGGATTTATGAGGGAAATATTGGCTTAGCTACCAACAACTCCGCAGAACTTCATGCCTTGGAACATGGCATAGCCATTACGCACTACATCAACCTTAGTCCTCTGATTTTTGAAGGATATTCCACATTGGCTACTCAATTGGTAAAAAATTCCAATAGGGCATCGAGGTGGATAAGATCTCAGAAAATTTTCACCTAAATAAAATCATACAACACATCGAGTAGGGAATTCATAGCATGGTAGAACTTCACTTTGAAGCAACCAAAAGGAAAGGAAATAAACTCGCGGACAGACTAGAAAATGAAGGTACATCTATTACCCTATGACTAATGTCCTGATTGTGGCAGGATTTGGAGGACAAGGAACTTCATCAGTAATGCGCTTCTATCAATGAAGAAAAATATAAATTTAATGAACAATGACTGTTCAAGTACTTTTCTTCATTATAATATGAATTCTCTGCTAAATGAGAAGGAAAAATGGCAGGTGTTTGGGTACGGCCCCTTCCTTGCCTTGCATGTCTCCAAAGCCTATGATGCGACCTCCCCTTCCCCTTGTGCGACTGTCATCTCCTAGTCTCATCCTCCCTACTCTGCCATTCCTCTCCCACCACTCCTCAGTTCTCTGCATGCGTTCCCAACGCACCCCCCTTCCCCATTCTAGGTCTCTCTCCTCCTCCTGGCTTCTATAAATTCACCCTCCTCCCTTTTCCCCCTCATTCTCCTCATGGATTTTCTCCCCTTCTGTTTGCCCCTCTTTCTCTTGTTTCCCCTACATTCTAGCCACTTTATTTTTCTCATGGCTCCAAGTATTGGCTCTACCTCTAGTCCTAGTAGGGGAGTTGCACGCAACCACACTTCCTCCCGCTTGCAGTCCCTGGGACCTGCCCAAACAACTCGCGCGGAGACTACTACTAGGCACACTGCCCTAGGCTAATCAGTTGCACCTAACCCAGAGACTAGGCAACAAATTTTTTCTTTAGAAGACCAGGCCAATACTCTCCATAGAGAGGTTACCACAGAGGAGGTTGATGCAAAATTTGCTTGGATTCATGACCCTACTCTCACCTAGGCATGGGAAAACCTTTACGCATGCACCATAGAAACTTGGTGGAAAATGAAGACCATCTTGGGGCTTCATATGCAAGAACAAGAGGAGTGTTCCAAGATTTTGGAAACCAAGATTGATCGGCTTACGGAAAAAATTGTAGTGTATGTTGAAGCTGTCAATCACTATAGATTTATCACTCAAGATTATCCAAATTACATTGTCATTAAGAAGAAGTCTACTGTGAAGCCTCACTCAACCCATGATGGCACCCTGAGCATAAAGAAAAAGGACCCGGGGGCCTCCACGAGTCACCGAGCCATCACTGCGCAACAGGAGGGAAGCTCACCCTAGACTCCCATTCGCTTGGATGAGGAACGTGTCACCACCAACCAGGAGTGATGTAGTTGGTTTCCTTCTGGTTTTTCTTCCTATCTGTTGTCTATCTATCGGTCTATATGGAGGTTCACTCCTTCTCTCTATCATGGAAAAGGTGCTCCCCTCCTTTCGTGACATCTAATTTCTCCATTTTGCAATGTAGTAATGAGAGCACATCTCAACTCCTTCTTTGTACTATGTTCCTTCCTTTGTCTGGTCTGCACTGTAGAAACAACCTATGCTGTGGACAACATTAGCTTTTTGGCAGGGTCCTGTGTCGGGTTCCTTCACACACAACACTTTTTTGTAGTCTATCTGTTCATCAAGTAATATACTATCTTATTTACAAAAAAAGGTCTATCATGGGACATGAAAATGACTTCCACGTAGATAACTATGAAGACATATTGAGAGAAAGTTGTCTTCTTACTCTTCTACATTTCCTCCCTCTCTTATTTACACATATGGTCCACCGTCTTATTTTGTGCCTCATACGCATGAAATAACACCTTCTTTGCAAATTTTATATTCTCCTTTCTCCAATCCATAATTACTTTCTCCTCCACAACCTCCTCACAACAATCTTTACAAATTTCAACACCAATTCATTGGCATTTGCATAAAGACCCCTTGTCACTTCCCAAAAAATCCTATTGCTTTTTGTTCTCTTGATGTTCACCCATTACAACTTCTTCACTATCTCCTCCAATAACAATATCTCTTTGAAAATACTTTTCTATAGTAAATATCATATGATGATCTATATATGTTCTCATGAACACTTCACTAGACATTTCATTAGCCAACGTATTTTCATGATCATTTAACAAAATCTAACTTTCTAAAGGAAGATCAAATAATTCAATGCCAGAACTATTATCTTTGTTTTACCAAACAATAGATAATTTGTCTCATCTTCCTTTTCTTTCTCCAAAAACTCCTTCTCTATGATTATTATCACTTCATTATCGATGTCTAATATTGCACCTTCATCCTTCAATGGTAGAAATGTTTTTTTCTCACTATCCATTTCTAAGGTACATTTATTTTTCTTCGCATCATGAATTTCTTTCTTATCTAATTTCCATGGTCCACCGAATACAATGAGACAAGCATTCATAGATATTAGATCACAAATTACTTTATCATCACAACTTCCTATCTTCATCTCTACACTACTTTTTTCATTCACCAAAATATGATCTTTCTTATGTAACCATGATGCTTTATAAGGTATAGGATGAACAATTATTTCCAAACATAACTTTTCAATCATTTAAAGATTTTCTAGATTATTTAAACTATAATCATTCATAATCATTTTGCAGCACTTATCTTTTGACTTGCAAATAGTTCTAAACCAAACTTTTCTCTCTATTTGCTCTTTGATTTCCCTTCATTGCTCGAGAAGTGTTTTGTCCATCAACAATCAACCTATGTTGTTGGTATTTCTATTTTCTCTTATTATCCTTGAACCTTCACTTTGAACATTACCTCCTCTTTATTCTTGTGTATTCAAGCTTCTTAACATATTCATATTACTACTAAAGTCTTCTTCTCTTCACTTTCATTTTGCTAGCATTTTGATTTTCCCATGGAATTAACATATTCATAATTCTAATTCATTCTTAGAATATTCATATCTTTCACCCACAATATTCTTTATGGATATGTTTCTTTACGGATATGTTTCTTGTTAAAATTGATCAAAGTCAAATAAGACACCTATGGCTTTGACACACAATTCTCCTGACTTTACCTTAATTCTTTACATCAAAAAAAATACTTGAACTCAACCTCTTTTATCAACAAATTCTAATGACCCTCCTAATTTGCAAGTGTCATATACCACCTAACCTACACCCTAAACATTACTCTAAAGTTTTTGTTGCTATATATTCACGCGCGTTGTGCAGTGTACAACTCTCAATTGTTATGCTTTTGGATAATTCATCTCCCGTCACAGCATCCAGTATACATTAAATTTTTTCTTCTCTTTTTGTCGCAGCGTTCAATGCTTCTGTTGCACATAGCATACAACATCCATACACTCGATGTTTTACGTTATCTGATTGAATGTTTTAGGTTTTCTACAATAATCAGAGATTCGAGTTGTAGCGTCCATTCGATAGCTCGTATTGGAGAGACAGCAAACAATATTCGGCCAATTAATAGAATCGCAGATGTCCCTCGCACTCAATACTTTGTGCAACAATTTAAAGAAAACCATATGATCCATACACTTTTACCTTAGATCTTTAGAAAAGAAATTCAGCTCTTCACTTTATCTTCACATTGAATTCTCTGTGCTGCTTACTCGAGCAAATCACTTTGTTGATCATTGGCCTTATAAATATAATTCAAGTTCCATCAAAACCATCGTAGCTGAAAACCCCGTTGAGCGATACAGAGAGGCACAACATTTCTCATATGGAAATAATTTCTGGTACTAAACGTCCGTGTAGCATGAAGCCGATCCTGCGATGCTCCACAAAATGTACAATTGCTCAATGGTTTATGAAACAGACCCGCCCCATGCACTTATGTCCATCTTGGCCGGTGAATATTCATCCAAATTCTACACATATTTCTTCAATAGGATAGAATTCAGTGGTAAAAGCAACTTAGTATAGGCTCTCTAACACTCGGTCCTAGCAACTCACCCACGTATGCAGCTCGTCAATTCAGTTCTCGTGTTTGCCCACGTATGCACCGTTGTATGAAATCCGTGACTTGCAAATGACAAACACAATTTGAAAGAAATCGTTCAGCACATCTTCTACATCGTCGTTGAAACACTGCATTCAGCATATTTCAAACACCAAGCAATTTCTTTTTCACAATCTCGAAACTACTATAAAGTTATAAACAAACAAACATATTATTATAAACATAGCAGCAATCTACTCAAACTCTTTAAAAATGGACATAACTTCAGCAGATCTTACTCTTATGGAATCTTATAAGCTGTATTACTCATTTCAGCATGACTAGTCAATCTACAGCAATAACATTTATACCAGTCATGAACTATGATAGAATGGTTTTTATCTTTTATTTCTAGAAAATATCAAATCTAATCCCCAAGCAGATCCTACTCTCATGGAATCTTATAAGATGTATTACTCATTTCAGCATGACTAGTCAATCTACAGCAATAATATTTATACAAGTAATGAACTATGATAGAATGGTTTTTATCTTCTATTTCTAGAAAAAATGATTACATGATATGTGACAAAATAATTCCTACACAGCGTATTCAATAAACCTCTAGATCCTATTACACCTAAGGAAATAAAAATTTAAATGATTCTCCTGCATCAATATACAAGATATCCATGTCTCCTTCGGCCCTTCTCTCCTTCGGCCCTTCTCCACTAAATTTGGGGCCTGAATACTATGCTAAGAGTCTCTAGATATCTCATTCCTTTCGTAGTTTAAGGAAAAGTTTACCCTAGGATACTATGGCCCATTTTATATCTTTTAATGCTCTCCCTATAGAAAACACCATTTAAGGGATCAAATCTAATTCAGGATGCACTTAGGAGAAACCAGTGATGAGATAGATAAATAGGAAGATTTTTTTGTACAAATTTGACGAGCGCTGGTAATCACTTTATGATGTTTAGATAATGGAAGGTCCAACTGTATAAATGATGGGCTATCTTCTCAACGAGTTCAATCGAGGGCCTTTTCTTAAGTGACTTTATAGTCTGAGGGGATTCTTGGTATTGAGAATGTAGCGTGCATCTCTTTTTAGCTTAATATTATGGTAATATGTCCTTTGAATAGTCAGTGAAGTATTTAGGAAAAAACAAATCGGATTTGAGGAGATTAAGCTTAGTCTCGGAAGAAAACATGAACTCTTCCAATACCTCCCTAATGCTAGTGGTCTCTTTGACAATGGGACATCACATTCACATTGTTTCATTGATAGATTATTATTGGCAGGCTACTTCTTCTTCTCCAAATAGCTTAAGTCTTTTGCTAGCACCTTGATAGCTAATCCCAAGTCCGCTAAGATAAAAAGAAAGGGTCAGAGCGAAACTCTTTCCTGATGCACCATAATGATTTAAAGTTGGGGAAGGTGATCCATTAACGAAAATAGAGAAGGAAGTAGAAGGAATGAGGGAGTGGATATAGGAGTTCGAGGGAATAAAAAAACCAAAAGAAAGAATAATTTTAGAAAGCAACAACAAATTTCATGTATAAGATGTTTTTATTAGATCCATATTGAAAATTATACCTACTTTTTTGGATTAATGAAGTTAGTGAATCACCTAATACCCACTCTTTTGGATTTATGACTTACTCTATTGAATTTATAAGGCGAGTGAATTATTCCTCTACACATTTTTTTCTTTATTACTATATTTGGATAACAAACATTATCACTCCATTCTCAGGTTAACTTTTTTGTTGTGGCTTTATTTCTATATTTAGATTATGAACATTATCACTTCATTCTCAAGTTAACCTGTAGCATTGATTAATAAACTAGAGTTTCACTAACTCACTTAGGTTTACGTTCCTGGAAGTAACCCCTTAATCTACTATTATCTCATGAATATACCAACATAACACAATGAAAGTAATGTCATGATAATATAACGAAAGCGCTCCTCATTAATTTTGAGGTAGGAATCCTTGGTAAGCTAGTTCATACAAGACGATATAATGTATTTCTTCCATTAAATATATACCCTACGTATGAAACATTACGCACATACACATGTCTGTTGATCCTTGTATACACATATACCGCTCATATAACTATATATATGCTTAATGTCATTCAGCATATTAATCTAGTACCTTGTATGAAAGGTTTGGTCTCCTTAACACATAACGTAATGTGCATAAGTTCTCATGTGGACCGTCCATTGAACATGGCGTTGTATTAGATAGGCCACCTATGGCCATGTATGCAACAGGCCATGTGACTTCACATGTTTCACCAGATAAGCACACCTTTAACGGTTGTGATTTGAGGGGTTAAATCTGACGGTGGAAATTCATCAAAGTGTTTTTCAATGGGTGAAAACCATAACCTACCACTCATTTCGTTCATTTGTTTTCTGCATTTGTCGCAAGAGCGTCGCAGGACCCTACCATGCCACACAAGGGTTTCTTCGACACCCTTACTTTGCCCTTACAGGTGTGATACTGATTAATTTCCAGACATTGTTAATCTTGCACAGAGAAGGGTATACGATAGACTGGTAAATAGAAGGCTTATCCTTCGTTCTTGTTGAATTGTAACTTTGTTTTTTTTCCCATATTTATTGAAAACTTATTCATGTGTTTTCATTGAAATATTTGTAGGCGTAGAAGCGTTTTCATTAAGTAATTTGAGCTTTTCTTTAAGATGGTCGCCACAGGCATTAAGCCTCCAGTCACATCCCTTCAAGGTTATTTTAGTCTTAGCTTTTCATTTCCTTGACGTCATTCTGCATATCCGTCGTATCTAAGGGTTTTTACAACAATTATTGGTCACTGTCTGCGGAAAATGGCGCGACTGTGCCTTTACTCTGCCGTTCCAGAGGTTATGGCCTTAGGCAAGTTTTAATCCCACGTTTATTTCGCATTTGTCCTACAGGGTAGAGGCCATTTTTCGATTTAGGGTTTTATCCCATAAGTCTTGTTTTCAGAGATTTAATATATACTATCATTGATTTTTTATTATTAATTTCCAAGCTCTAGGCATCTCAAGGACAATTCATTCGTTCTTTAGGGTTTTAACGAAAGAGCATAGGCTTTATAATTATCAAACCTTGGGTTTGATTATCATTTTACTATCACCAATGACTATAGCATCTTGCCAGTTCGTCTCAGCTTCTTTACTCTTGTAGGGTAACTACTTATTCCCCCAGAATTTTATATTAACTATGTCTTTATATTGGACTCTACAGAGCGGTAACATTGGAGGAAATACATTCGTCAATTATAGGTATACAACTGAGTTTCATTCTTTGGATTATAGACTCATTCATTCTACTATATGCCAATAGTTCATGGATTTTGATTTTTAAGTCCATATCTGGGTTCTGGTACATGTATGGTTTCAACCTAGTACATTTGCACCAGATCCTTCCTTCGAATCTCTTCTGCAATTTGGAATGAATTAGCTTTATTTTCTTCTTTCCTATTGGCTGCCCTAGTTTAAGGACTACCTGTAGCATGTATGCCTAGAACATTTCGTTATATATTCCTTGGTAGAATATACGATGCCGACTGTTACGTAGTTTATATTAATGGGATAAAGACTTTTTCGGCCATTTTGGCTTCTAGGCCTGATGGCCAATATGTTAATTACGCCGTAAGGCGTTTCCCTTTGAGATAAACCCCCCAAAATTCTTTTTTGTCCTAATAGTAGTTGTCGGATCTATTGTTAGACAATTGAATAGAAATCAGCCATCTAATTTAATAAAAAATGTAATAAAACATTAGAAAACCTTAAAAAAGGGTTAACGTATCAGTTATAATACCTACCGAATGAACCCGTCCTACGCGCGGATATCTGCATTTGATGCAAAGGAGAGGAGGGCGGAGTTGCTGCAGAGGAGGGTCGGTTCGGTCATAACTCCAACATTTCTTGTTCGTGTTTGATCTATAAGCCTCCTCAGATGTTAAATATATTTGACTCGGTCTACTTTGTTCTGATGGCAAATGAAACTCTCCGGGCTTATGAAGGTTGGTTTGAATTGAGGAATTTCGGATATATAAACATTGGCCATGTTCTCCGGACCATGGAATTGGGGATTTCTCCATAGGGTTTTAGTGTTTCAGGGTTTTGAGACTTGAATACCTCGAAAAGATTTGATGGGCGGGTTTTGAGAGTTAAAATCTTGAAAAGATTTTTTGGGAACAGGTCTTTCGGAGATTTGAGGAATGCAAAACATGGAGGACAATGTGCAGAGCAGCTGGAGTCTCCACGGCAACAAAGAAATATGTGCCCGTTACGAGATTCTAGAGAGGGTCGACAGCAGAACTTATTCGGATGTGTACAAAGGGAGGAGAAAGGAGGACAGTCTAATAGTAGCCCTTAAGGAGGTGCATGACTATCAAAGCTCTTGGAGAGAGATTGAGGCGCTGCAGAGGCTTTGTGGGTGCCCCAATGTTGTGAGGCTCTATGAGTGGTTTTGGAGAGAAAATGAAGACGCAGTTTTGGTTTTGGAGTTTTTGCCTTCCAATCTTTATTCTGTTATTAATTCTGCTAAGAATGAGGGAGAAAATGGTATTCCCGAGGCTGAGGTTAAGGCCTGCATGATTCAGATCTTGCAAGGGTTGGTTGACTGCCATGCCAATTGGGTTATCCATCGTGACCTAAAGCCCTCTAACCTGCACATTTCGGCTGATGGAATTCTCAAGCTCGCTCATTTTGGACAGGTAAGTATAGATGATTTAGTGGCTTGCCATCTACTACCTCTTCTATGTTTTTTTTCTTATCACCTTCAATCCTCCAGCTTTGTTTGACTCTATTTCTTGAGTGTTCGTACATTCTGTTCTATTTCCCATTTCATGTTTTTAATATTTTAAAATATGCTGAAAGCCTATTTATGGTTAACTGCATATTCTTAGTAATTCAAAATGTTAACAAATCTCACACGTGAAAAGTTCAATCTAAAATCTTGAAAATTTTGACTGATTCAAAGCACTTTGGAAACTAGATAAATGAATTGATTTTGCCTTTTATTATAACTATTCGAGAAAATGTTACATAGAAGCGCAAGGTTAATAGTTGCCCAAATTGAAACTGAATAGTGCTTAAAGTTTAGTGATTCTTCGTCAGTAGGATGCCTGAGCATTCAATAACTTAGCGATCTCTGAATTCGAAAATCAATACTTGCAGGCAAGGATACTTGAAGAGCCTGAAGCGATCTATGAAGTAGAGTATGAGCTTCCTCAAGAGGGTGATCTATGAAGTAGAGTATGAGCTTCCTCAAGAGGATATCGTTGCTCATGCCCCAGGAGAAAGGTTGATGGAGGAAGATGATAGTGTTAAGGGAGTGCGAAATGAAGGGGAGGAGGATTCGTCCACTGCAGTTGAAACTAATTTTGATGATATGGCAGAAACTATGAATTTAGACTTGAGCTGGAAAAATGAAGGTGATATGGTGATGCAAGGATTCACATCTGGTGTTGGAACTTGATGGTACAAAACTCCGGAGTTGCTCTACGGAGCAACGATCTATGGAAAAGAAATTGATTTGTGGTCGTTAGCTTGCATTCTGGGGGATCTCTTGATTTTAGAACCTCTCTTTTCTGGGACTTTAGACATTGATCAACTTAGTGGGCTGGTTAAAGTTCTTGGGACTCCAACAGAAGAAAATTAGCCTGGATGCTCCAATCTTCCTGATTATAGGAAACTTTGTTTTCCTGGTGATGGAAGCCCCATTGGTCTGAAGAAACATGTCCCCAATTTCTCAGACAGCGTGTTTTCTATTTTGGAAAGACTTGTTTGCTATGACCCTGTAGCTAGGCTAAATGCTAAAGAGGTACTTGAGAATAAGTATTTTGTTGAGGATCCTTATCATGTCCTCACCCATGAATTGAAAGTTCCCTCACCTCTGAGGGAAGAAAACAATTTTTCAGATGATTGGGTGAAATGGAAGGATATGGAAGAAGATTCTGACTTGGAAAACATTGATGAGTTCAGTGTCGTTCACTCAAGTGATGGGTTCTTCATTAAATTTTCATAAACTCTAATTGGGTGATCATGTTTCATCTTCCTCAAATTGCCTTTTATATGGATTAGTATTCTAAATTAGGTTTGGCGGCTACATGTCTTCAAGCATTCACCACGACAGTAAAGTAATCATTATGATTACTGATGTATTGTTGTCACGGGATGAGAAACATTATAGCCATGAACCTACTGTTAAATTTGTAGAATTGTCTTATACTTGCTCAAAATAGTGACTGCATTTTTGAGAATAAATTTCTCTGCAAAGACCAACTCCAGATTCTTTCTTTTTACTTTGTACTAATGATCATTGTGACCGCAAAATCTTTATACACAATATAGAAAATGCAAATTTACAGATGACTTCCTATTCTGATGCTTGAATTATAGTTATGAAGAAATTCATTTTGTTGTGTGAGCTGGGACCTGGCATGTGGAGATGCAATTAATTTAAGAAAACTGCAGCTGTTATAAAAGGTAACATAAAAAAACAGTTATCATATGCCCTGAAGGGTGTCCGAAATCAAAATAAATAAGTAACTTTAAGACTGTTGAATAACACTAAAATGTTGGCTGAGACATTAATAAATTATATTATTGTTGTGCCTTTCATCTCAATGAAACAACATTTAGACCTATGACTGATCATTATAACAGCAGGGCTATTGTAAATAACAGCTTGTCATTTAGGTGATTTAATGGTGATAAGGCGCTCCTAAATTTAGGATCAGTGGGAATCCTCCTCTGTTTGCCTTGAACATGTTGCATCCTCTAATTAGTCCCAAAATGCATGATGTGCCAGGCTCCAGGGCAAAATCTTCATATACACTATACAGAAAATGAAAATTTAGAGATGACTTTCTATTCTGATGCTTGAATTATAGTTATGAAGATTTGTGTTTTGTTGTGTGACCTGGGACCTAGCATATGGGGATGCAATTAATTTAAGAAAACCGTAGATGTTATAAAAGATATCATAAAAAAATAGTTATCATATGCCGTGAAGGGTGTGCGAATCCAAAATAAGTAAATAACTTTAAGACTTCTGAATAACACTAAAATGTTGGCTGAGAAATTAATAAATTATATTATTGTTATGCCTTTCATCTTAATGAAATAACATTTAGACATATGACTGATCATTATACGAGGACTACTGTAAATAGCAACTTCTTATTTAGGTGATTTAACGGTGATAAGGCGCTCCTAAATTTAGGATCAGTGGCAATCCTCCTCTGTTTTCCTTGAACATGTTTCATCCTCTAATTGGTTCTAAAATGCATGATGTGCCGAGCTCTTGTGCCTCAATGGATTTCATTTTGTGTAGTCCTTGCATTATTTTTCATAAATCCATCCAACCTGCTGCTTTGAATTTGTCTTTGGTTTGTTGTTGGGTCCGTTAGAGGAGTTTTACAGCTTGAAGACATGAGCCCATAAATCCAATGGGTTCAATGGCCCTGGAATAACATAAAAATAGCTTAGGGTTATCATTAGACATGAAAACATAAAAAAATATAACTTCTTAGCTAACTGGCCTTAAAACATTTATAGGACCTAGCTGAATTTGAAAAGGCAAAATTTATTGCTATTATTTTTTTAATTGAAAATACCATTTAGCTTACCTCCTAAGATGTATGTGGTACCTTTTGGAGCTGCCACTTGTTGTTTTAAACCTCTTGTGCTAATGTTATCATTGTGACGTCAAGAAATCTAATTGTCCGCATATTTAGTTAATTTTTTTGATGTCATCTTGATGATGTGGCACATGATAATCATGTCATGCTTCATTCTAACATGGCTTTCATTTCCGAATCAGTATTATTATGTCCTTGCATTCTCGACACTCCTTGAGTGGTCCTTATATAAATTGCAACCTTTTTTTTTTTTTGTTGGGCTTACAAAAATTGAAAACACAGACCTAAATTTGTATGGCATCATGTATTACAAAATGAGCCAGATCACTAAATGATGAAATTAGATGGGGTTGAGTCACATAATTGAGCTCAAAGGAAGATACAATACGTTATTAACAATTATTGATGAATAGCTAGTGCATCTATTACAACAGATTTTATGTCCTTATTACGTCGTAAGGCATTTCCCTTTGAAATAAACTCGCCCAAATGACTTTCTGTCCTCATCGTAGCTGCCGGATCTATTGTTTGACACATGCTGTGGCGCTCAACCTCCTTCAAGTTCTGATCTTATTAGGCCCTATAAATCCTGTAAGGGACGAGGAATATTTTCTTTTCACTATATAATGTTTAATGTTCTAAATGGGTTACGGTTCTGTTGTGGCCAACAACACCCCCCCCTTGTTCATTTAAGCGTTGTCCAAAATACTAAATGAATGGGGACCCTTAGTTAAATTTAAAAAAAAAAAAAGCAAGAGTTTCCTTTCTTCAAAATAAGGTTACCATCGTAAGCTTAGGAAGGTCTTTTGAATATTCTTTAACCTAAGTCTATGATAAGGGAAATATCTTTAAAGCCGCATTGCAAAAAAGATAGGAAATGCCTCCATTTCTCTATAATATTGGTATGCGCAAGACTCTCTTGTTAAGGATAATATCGCATCGCAATAAAGTAATACTCATAAGGAAAAAACTTCAAGATTTACCGATCTGCGATAACACCGATCGCAAGATCGCATATCGCAGAAATGAGCTAACAAAATTCGGCAAACATTAAACTTCTGCGACCTGTGATGTTGCGATCACTGCGATATTAT
This sequence comes from Pinus tabuliformis, assembly GCA_031772625.1. Classification (NCBI taxonomy): domain Eukaryota; kingdom Viridiplantae; phylum Streptophyta; class Pinopsida; order Pinales; family Pinaceae; genus Pinus; species Pinus tabuliformis. The sequence goes on from CM062815.1 coordinate 497,823,876, forward strand.
ATTCGTATGTTTGCGCGATCTGCGATGGTGTGATTTGCGATGGCGCTATCTGTGATGTTACGTAAGCAAATCATAAATCACTTCATCACGAATCCTTCGGGCACGCTATTCAAAGAAAAAGCCACTTACCATAATCTGACTCAAGATCATGCGCTTTTAATGATAGTAAAGGAATTAGTTGTCCGCTATTAAATGAAATGAAGACGCGTGCTTTTGTAAAGAATTACTTCACGTAAGGTGGCATATTTGATATATCTATTGCATTTAAAACTCTCCCATCACCTTTCTTGATCAGTCATTTCCATTTCACTCGTAAGCTACAGGAACGAAGAACTAAAGACGATTCAAAGCCAAACGCAGGAATAAATGGGAAAGAAAAATAAAGCTCAAGGCTCTGAGGCGAAGGAAAAGACGAAGGAGATGGCGCCTTTGTATACAGACGGAGCCTGTAACAGAGATGCAGGGATATCGACATGGAAAAGCACGTACAAACTGCTTGAAGAAGAGAATCCCAGAATAATTAAGGTTGCTACTGTCGTGGGCTCACAACGCTCTTCCGAGGCGTCCTTAGAGGAGCCAGCATGTTCATTTCTTCACCAAATAGCAGCAAGGCCATTTGACCCAAATGAAGGGTCTGGAAGCGACCAAGGAAAGAGCGAAGAAACAGCTAAGGATACAACTCAGTCAAGTGCAATGTTGCAACAGCAGGTTACCGCCTCCCCGCAAAGAGATGTCCCCCCTCTTGTCATTGAAGCGCCACCCGTCACAACAGAACTGGACAAAGAATGGGAAACCTTCAATGAGCTGATCAATCTTGAAGGGCAAGCCCCAAAGAACACTTGTGAACAAAACATAGGTAGCGCAAGAAGTGGTTTCGACCATAGTCAGCAGTGTCACAGAAACGGAGCACATTCCAAAAGTGATCCAAGCATTAAACAGGTTAAATTGGGAGTGTTACTGGGCATACTTGGTCAAGTCGCATAGTCAATGGATGACTGTGAAATGCATCATAAACGGGGCTGAAAAAGTAGTGCCAGCTCTCATAGATTCTATTTTCACAGCCCAACTCAGCGCAGAAGTCAGCCAACCGACTCTCCTCAGGCCCATGATGAACACTTGCAGCTTTAAAGACCAACTTCAGAGGTAGCCTTATTTTAGAATGTTGTTTTTTATTTAAAATTAGATTAGAAAAAGGACGGTCATTTGAAAACCGCATCCTAAATTTTGTAAATACACTATTATTAGAATTAGGAAGTAGTATTTCAACCCTTCTCATTGCATTTGGAAAAAGGGTCCAAAAAGTTGTCAAAAACTTGTCCTCGGAATATGCACTTATGCACCCTCATAGGAGGTTTTGATGAATGGATGGATCGAGATTTATTAATGTTTGAATTTGATGTCTACTACTGATGTTGCACTTCTGTACTCTTAGTAGATGTTAGAACAAGTAGAGATAAACCATTTTTTGCTTGAAGCTTATGAGTAGGATTAGTCATAAATGGTACTTTTATCTCTTGGCCATTTCTTCTTATATTCTTAAAGTGATATACAGTTTTCAGTTGTTTATATGTTACTTCATGAATGTATGAGTTACCATTTGGCACTTCTGTATGGTGGAGCCATTTATTTATGTCTGATATATGAATAACTTATTATGCGATATGTTGTTCACAACTGTTTTGCCTAACTTTTTATGAAAAGTGGTTTATCTTAATTGATTTCTGTTCTTATGATAGCTGAATGATCTTTATTATCAGTTATTGTTTGAAATCTTTTTAGATCGCATAATAGAAGAAATACACCCCGGGTTAGCATAGCTTAGATGTGTTGTTTCTCATTAGATTACAATAGCATAGAGTTAGTTTAAAAGTTTGAACTAAATTAGCTTTAAGTATTCTTAGATCAGCAACATCCAACTCTGCACACACACACATACACCCTTAGATTTTGAAATTGGTCCCATTGTCCCCAGTCGGACGCGCTATACCACACGGATAAGGAGCTGCCAACCAAGGTCCAGACCGGGTGGGTATCCCCCTTGTTGTCGACCCGATTTTCGGGGCTTCAACATATTTGGCGCTAGAAGGAGGTCCTGAACATAGTGTCTGTTGGAATGATTTTCAATTGTAACATTTGAATTAGGATGGCTGCTCGCAAACTTCCCATTTGGAGTTGCATCCATGTTCCTACCTCTTCCAACGCTCCACCTGAAGTAAGACTCTTGTCTCAGGTAAAATTCAATGGTAAGAATAATTCTTCTGCTTTTAATCATGCTCTTCAATTTATTCAAAGAGTTTCAAGTTCGGATGTTCAAATAATTGACGAGGGTGTTTTATGCAGAATTTTTACTCTTACATTCACGGCGGAAGCTAGAAAATGGTGCAGAACCCTCCCAGTTGCCTCAATTCACAGCTGGGACCAATTCGTCAAGAATTTCATTTGTGAATTTGATTGTTATGACTATGACCAGGTATATGATGAAATTAATTATCTACGAAAAAAAGATGAATCTGTTAGGGATTTTAATATGCGATTTCATCTAATTTTCTAAAGTATAATCTTGAAAGTGAACTCATGGATGAAGAATCTTCAGATTATGCTGAGCATTCCCTGCCTCCTATGTCTGATCAAGCAGAAATTAGTCCAAGCTTTGTCTCATTTTCTTCTAATGTGAATGAGAATTCCAATTTGAATATAAAAATCAGCCATGATGAAGAAAGTCCCCAAAGCCTAGGAGACATGCATGCTCTAATGCAAGAAGACAAAAGTGAGAATGCTGGAGGAAAGCCTGCCTTTGAACCAGGAGATGACTTTGATACAAGGTCAGATAATATCGTTGCAAATCAACAAATGCAGATGCCAAGGTTAGAACAACAAACTATTTCTCTTTCAAAAAGTATCAGTATACAAAGGTATGATCTAAAGCCCGATGTCTATGATGAATCTGATGAACAAAGATTTTTCCATGATGATATTTTCAAATGCATTGTTCCAGAATCGCATTTTTCTCTTTATCCTGATGTTTTTAGTGATGATAATTTTTCCCCTCTCAATATTAAAGATCTCAAAAAGTATAGAGGATTATTCAAATGAGTCATCATTAGGTTTTCAAGATAAAAAGACAGCTATAGAACATCCTTTGATCATTTTCAAAGAAGAACCACTTGACCTTCCTTGTCTGAAAATATATGACGAAAAAGAGAAATCTAGGGAAACCTGTAAAATCATTTATGATAGCTACTTTGACAACGATGATGTTGTTGATTTATCCCAAGTAACTCAACAAAGCTTAGATAATGAGAGATATTCTAATTCAGGAATCATATCAGTCAATCCTCATTTCAAAGTAAAAGATCATTTGCATGATTTTACTATCCAAGACAATACCCCGATCTATGATTCATACCATGAGTAAACCCCCATGCCTGTTCACAATCATAACTTGTCTTCTGATTCACAAGACAGAATTCGAAATTGCTCGGATCCCATAATTCTGGCCAGTTCTTGTGAAAAACAAGATATTCCAAGTCAATCCCAGTTGTGCTGTAACATTATTTTTACAGATAATCATTTCTTTCTTTCTCACTTGCACTCATTTTGTACAAAATCGGATTTTGTTTTAAATTTTCAGACTTTTGATAGATTACTATGGTATGTTGAGCACCTTATCAAAGAACATTCAAAAGATGTGCTACCATTTTGGAAAACTAAACTGTGTCAAGGAAGTATAGAATTTTTTCAATTCCAAGATCAATCAATATCAGACTTCCTTAAAAAACTTCTTTGGCATCCAAAACACCATCAACGAAGGAAAGTACCTTTCGAAACAAGTCGGCAATTCGCGCCAATTGATAAATCTCTTTCCAGAAATTTCCATCTATTCTTCATTGATTTATTTAGTGATTTATATATGGAAACTTTCCTTTTACAAGAAATTGCTAAAAGCTTGACTTTAACGCACAGTAGGTTACAGGCCATTAAAACTGAAAAATCATATTCACAACCTAGCTTGTAATCTTTCCTATTACGAGATCATCAATCCATAACAGAAATTCATCCTGATTTTTATGATCCAATAGGTATCCAGTTGTAAAGAAGTTTTAATAAGAAAGAAATTTCAGACAGAATTCCAACTGATGTTACACATTCTTATTCCACATCCAACATTAACAGTCCAAGAAAAGTTTTGTTCTTAACACTGATGTTTGAAAGTTACATACGTGTAGGAATAAAAATGAAAAGATGGTTCCACTGGAAATATCATTTCACCTAGTTAATTTTCTGTATATAGTTAGAATAGGAGTAGGAGTAATTTAGCTAGGTTATTAGGTTTATAATTTACTTTTAATAGGTTGTAGGCAAAATAAGGGAAGAGATTATCCCTATTCTGTACATAATCCTAGGGAATGTCTACCTCTCATTTCGTTAAATATTTTTCTCCATAATAAAATTTGCTATGGTTAACAACATTTGACATTTACTAAAGACACCTTTTCTCTATCAAGATTTTGGACTTCTGCTTCTATAAATAGCAAATCTTTTGGAAACTTGATCTTTATTATCAATAGAACTTTAACCCAGATATGATACTAGTTTCAACTCCAAGAAATTTGAAGAAAGCAATCTTAGTGAAGAAATTGCTTTATGTCAGTACAATGAAAGGCATCAATAACAAAATAAGGATTCCCTGTAGAAACATCCATTTCCAAAAAGCTCTATTATTGTCGTCCAGAACTTTCTTAAGGAAAAAAAAAATGACTTCCTCCTTGCTAAAGAAAATCGCAGCATTTAGAAAACGACCCAAGGATACACTATATCTTGAAGAATAAGAGGTCTCATCACGAGCCAGCTTATCAGGATCACAAATATTATAACTTGCTGACTTTGCCATTACTGTCCACCAAAACAGGGCAACAACTTAAGATTATTGAAATCACAAGACAAGGGGTCTCATCGCGAGCCAGCTTGTTCAGCAAAAGTGTAAATCAAGTGAATGATTGTGTCATAATTTGGCTACCAAACCATGACATTGTTCTTGAAGAATAAAAAAAAAAAAGGAAAAAGTATCAATCTGGGTTTTTTCTTTAAGAGTTGTAGATCACCTTAAGCGGGATAAAGGATCATTACTAGGTAATAGGTAACCCTGTCGAGGCTATGGACGCCTGCTGGCAGCAGAGGCTCTACCTGCGACAAAGGAGCATATTTAAAAGGCTGCTACACAGGGAAGACTTTATTTTATTTTTTACAAAGACCAAGTAATGGCTGATGTAAATGCAAGGACAAGCTGAGGATACAGGTAATTAAAATAGAAAGAGGTTGAAACAAAATATCATTGACAATTTTGAAGTATAATATGCTTTATCTTTTTATAATAAAGTTTAAGTTTTTTGAGAAAATTTTTGGTTTCGGAAGTTTGAAAACGTCAATAGAAGATCAGAGATAACTGGTTCTCCCAAGTGAATCGCCAATTGTTGTGGCCAGCAACACCCCCCCCCCCCCTTGTTCATTTAAGTGTTTTCCAACATACTAAATGAATGGGGACCCTTAGTTAAATTTTTTTTTTTTAAAAAGCAAGAGTTTCCTTTCTTCAAAATAAGGTTACCATCGTAAGCTTAGGAAGGTCTTTTGAATATTTTTTAACCTAAGTCTATGATAAGGGAAATATCTTTAAAGCCGCGTTGCAAAAAAGATAGGAAATGCCTCCATTTATCTATAATATCGGTATGCGCAAGACTCTCGTGTTAAGCATAATATCGCATCGCAATAAAGTAATACTCATAAGAAAAAAACTTCAAGATTTACCGATCTGCGATAACACCGATCGCAAGATCGCATATCGCAAAAATGAGCTGACAAGATTCGGCCAACATTAAACTTCTGCGACCTGCGATGTGGTGATCGCTGCGATATTATATTCGTATGTTTGCACGATCTGCGATGGTGCAATTTGCAATGGCGCGATCTGCGATGTTACGTAAGAAAATCATAAATAACTTCATCACGAATCCTTCGGGCACGCTATTCAAAGAAAAAGCCACTTACCATAATCTGACTCTAGATCATGCACTTTTAATGATAGTAAAGGAATTAGTTGTCAGCTATTAAATGGAATGAAGACGCGTGCTTTTGTAAAGAATTACTTCACGTAAGGTGGCATATTTGATATATCTGTTGCATTTAAAACTCTCCCATCACGTTTCTTGATCAATCATTTCCATTTCACTCGTAAGCTGCAGGAATGAAGAACTAAATACGATTCAAAGCCAAACACAGGAAGAAATGGGAAAGAAAAATAAAGCTCAAGGCTCTGAGGCGAAGGAAAAGACGAAGGAGATGGCGCCTTTGTATATAGACACAGCCTGTAACAGAGACGCAGGGATATCGACATGGGAAAGCATGTACATACTACTTGAAGAAGAGAATCCCAGAATAATGAAGGTTGCTACTGTCGCGGGCTCACAACGCTCTTTCGAGGCGTCCATAGAGGAGCTAGCATGTTCATTTCTTCACCGGGTAGCAGCAAGGCCATTTGACCCAAATGAAGGGTCTAGAAGCAACCAAGGAAAGAATGAAGAAACAGCTAAGGATACGACTCAGTCAAGTGCAATGTCGCAACAGCAGGTTATCGCCTCCCCACCAAGAGATGTCCCCCCTCTTGTCATTGAAGCACCACCCATCACAACAGAAGTGGACAAAGAATGGGAAACCTTCAATGAGCTGATCAATCTTGAAGGGCAAGCCCCAAAGAACACCTGTGAACAATACACAGGTAGCGCAAGAAGTGGTTTCGACCATAGTCAGCAGTGTCACAGAAACAGAGCACATTCCAAAAGCGATCCAAGCATTAAACAGGTCAAATTGGGAGTGTTACTGGGAATACTTGGTCAAGCCGCATAGTCAATGGATGACTGTGAAATGCATCATAAACGCGGCTGAAAAAGTAGTGCCAGCTCTCATAGATTATGTTTTCACAGCCCAGCTCAGCGCAGAAGTCAGCCAGCTGACTCTCCTCAAGCCCATGATGAACACATGCAGCTTTAAAGACCAAATTCAGAAGTAGCCTTATTTTAGAATGTTGTTTTTTCTTTAAAATTAGATTAGAAAAAGGACAGTCATTTGAAAACCGCATCCTAAATTTTGTAAATACACTATTATTAGAATTAAGAAGTAGTATTTGAACCCTTCTCATTGCATTTGGAAAAAGGGTCCAGAAATTTGTCAAAAACTTGTCCTCGGAATATGCACTTCTGCACCCTCATAGGAGGTTTTGATGAATGGATGGATCGAGATTTATTAATGTTTGCATTTGATGTCTGCTACTGATGTTGCACTTCTGTACTCTTAGTAGATGTTAGAACAAGTAGAGATAAATCGTTTTTTGCTTGAAGCTTATGAGTAGGATTAGTCATAAATGGTACTTTTATCTCTTGGCCATTTCTTCTTATATTCTTAAAGTGATATACAGTTTTCAGTTGTTTATATGTTACTGCATGAATGTATGAGTTACCATTTGGCACTTCTTGTTTAGTCAATTTAGTGTTATCTAAATTGCTAGTATTTATTGTCAACCCGGGGCTCGTAAGCTGATGAAGTGAGGGTGTACTATATGTACTTAAGTAACCTCTTAGAGTTTTTCTTATCGTTGGGGGTGTTGTTGTGGTTAATTATGTTCCTAAGATGGAGTGAGAATTTATAAACAAGTGAGTGATGGTGTGTGTGTAGAGTGAATCCTAAATGAGTGAAAGTGTGTGTTGAGTGATCTCTAACTATTTGCTTGAAAGGAAATGCTTGAAAAGAATAAGCGAACTGAAATGACTTGAAATAAACTTGAAAGCAAATGACCACTACCAATGGCACTAGACACCGTTCAAGTTGCTGCTAATAAAAGAAAAGAGAGTCACTTTTAGAACCCAAGAATAAAGATTATCTCTCTCTAACGCGATGCTTCAAAGCACATGTACTGTGTAAAGCACGGAAAGAAAGTAGCTTAAGTGGAATTAGAAAAGTGAGAAAAATATGCTTGAAAGACTAATGATAATGATTTGCTATTTCTAATTCTCTACTTCAGCCATATGTACTATGGAAAGCATGATTAGAAAGTAGTGAGGAAATAGTCTAGGAAGCACTTTAAAATCAAAACTTCTACTTTAAAGACTAGTGGTAATGATTTACTCTTTCTAACTCGATGCTTCAAAGCACATGTACTGTGTAAAGCACGGATAGAAAGTAGTGAAAGAACAGTCCAAAAAGCACCCAAACTAGCTGCAAATTAGTGATATTTTGATCTTAAAAGATAATAGTTTATGATGAAGATCATTCATGTATGTTAACAACTCTTTGAGAAATAAGATTAAAAATCAACTATAAAGACAAAGGCAGCACTTGAATTGTCAACTTCAAATACCATTAGCTGTAAAGCAAACACACACATATAAAAATAAATCCCGGGCTAAAAGAAACCTGCAAAGAAATAACACTGATCAGCTTGAAAGAAAGGAAAACAAGTAAATGAAACTATACATGCTTAAGGAAATAAATGAGAAAATAACGAAATACTGCACATAAAATACTTTACAAAGGCTGAGATGAGCAGGGGCCCTCTGTTCATTCAGCCACAAGAAAACTCAGAGATCTGGAAACTTCAAAACGGTGCTATGTCTATTCCTCCATTTGCAAAAAGTATACAAAACAGAGTGCTGGAATAGCACTAGAAAACAGAGTTCACAAAGCTCTTAAATTCAACACAAGTTCAGAAAATTACAACTAATAAAAGTTCCTTGAGCGTACGCAGACGCAGCAATTTATAGGAGTTTCTAAGATAGCCTACTCGTACAGCTAATTAACAGAAAAACAATAAACAGTCATGCGTATTTATGGTCCCTTGACACATCACGGCTGCGTGGACGAGTTTAGTGGTTCTGTCGTCATGGATAATAAATCCCATGTTGGATTGTGTCCCCTGCCACCTGTAGAACATGGACAAATCACCATTTAAGATGACGTGACCAAGCAGCTCTCAATCACTGTTTGAACAGCCTTGAGTTGACCGTAACTTAACCAGCTTTGACCATGGGTGGAGATGACGTGGATGGCTGGAACAATGGGACAGGAACCTCGAGCACGTTGATACCTGAGTGCCCATGTGGCTCATCTAGCAAACCGACACGTGGATCATTGTGTTTAACAAAAAGGCTGCAGGATCTTCAGATAGCTGCGGGATCATCAGATAGCTGCGGGATTCCTGCAAGTAAGTCAAAATCTAAACAAATAGTCATCCATTAGCAAAACTTGCTTGATCATGCTTATTGACACCTAATGTAATGATCTGAGAGGTTTTATGGTGAAAATGAGGCAAAAGTGAAGGAAAGATAAGGAAGAACTGAGGAAATTGGTAGACAAGTAGGTGTAGAATAGAGGCTCTACATACCCCCACTCCGAGGGTATTGCATGTCCTCATGCAATGAAAACACAATTCAGTCCATCTGCTGGGATGCCTCAGCTAGGACATCCAATCTCCTTCTCTTCCTTTGTGTAGAAACATTAACCTTTGGCCTCTTGAACATGCATCTGAATTTCAAATTGATTAAGGCTCTGTTCAGCCTTCTACATCTCTTCTTGAGTCTGTTGTGTTTCTTCTGCCACATGCTCATGTGAAGAAAGGTGTTATCTTGGATTGCTTTGGCAATTTCAGCTTGCTGCTTCATTTCTTCATTTCTCTGTTTAATGTGACGGTTTAGCACTTCAAGTTCATAGATTTCTTGTTTAAGTAAATCTATTTGCTGCTCATGAGGTATGACATTACTTGGGCCAATAGTGTTTTGCTCCAGTGTTTCAAAATAGTTGTACACCTCTTGTTGAATTGGGTCAACAATTGGTGACTTCCTTGGACTATATTCATGCTCAATTTCAGTTTCAAACTCCGGCTGAAATGGACTGTCTTCTCTTGGAGGAGTAGCTGCCTCACGTGATGGACTATCCTCAAGGTCTGATTTTGTAGCACCCTTCTCAGGTGTGCTAAGATCAACGAAGAGTGTCCTTGTGGCTTTCCTTTTATTCTGCAATCTACTACTCCTTCTTACAGTGGCAGCACTCTGTGTTTCTTTTTGTGCCTTTTCCCTTGGTTTTTGAACTTTTACTTTCTCAGAGAGGGCAGTTTTCTCATGGAGTTTAGCTACCCTTTGTGCTAAGGGCTGGTTATCCCTTTCTTCATCACTAGAATGCTCTGGGGTCTGATCAGTTTCTTGGATTATAGATTTTTCCTTGTCTTGTTTTTGTTTCTTTTTGTCTTCTCTTTTCTTTTTGGTAGCTTCCTTGGCAAGTTCAGTGAGGGTTTCTGAGAAGACCTCTTGAGCACTGTCTTCAGTGGGTTCAATCTCAGGTTCAGGATGATGGACTTCTATTTCCTCTACAGTTTGTCCTTGAACAGTTTCCTCTAAGATATCAGTCTCAGAGATACTTTATTTTCTCTTCCTTCTGCTTTTTCTAGGTATAGAAGATTCTCCAGGTTCTGCAAAATGATTCCTTACAAGGAATTTCTCCCATGTGTCTTGTTTTTCTTTTAACTGTTCTTCTATCAATAACTTTACAAGACCATGGTGACAGAGGTAAGCTTCTACATTTCGTGGATTTCGTTGAGCCATGGAACACATTTTCCTAAGGCTTTGGAATAGAAAGTAAGGAAGATTTATATCATGTTCTCCTTGAAATTGCAGCATGATTTTACCATGATAAACGTACAACACTCCAAATCTCCCTTCACACGTGAAAAATTTTTGCACTAACAACAATAGAATTTTCCATTCTTCTTTAACATGGGAGATTGGAATTCCTTTGGTGAAAACACTTGTGTCCATACCTGGGTTTTTAAAAATCCGCTTCCATTGTTGATCCTGGACTGCCCGGTTTTTGAACCAACGTTCACCAGTTTGTGGAAGAGAGGTAGCCCTTGCTATGCTTCCTTCGCTGACTGTAAATGTTAAATCACCCACTTCTGCTTGACTGTCTTTGTCCTTAAATGATCTTGCAAAGGCTTTTGTTACTTCTTTGCGGTAGCCCTTAAACTTCCTGATGCACTGTAGCCAATTAGCTTTTCGTAATGCTTCCTCAACCTGAGGGTATGCCTCCAAGAATTTCGAACCTTGTGGTTCAGCCCTTAAAAGCTTTCCCATCGACTCCTCAGCTCTGTTTAAAACACGAATTTGATGGTGACCTTACACAGTAACCCCGTCACTTTACACAGTAACTCCTTGGTTCCTGTTCAGACTTTGTGGAACAGAGGGTATACGGTGCATCAACAGCCTCAGACACCGAGAATTCACGGCTTGAATTAGAGTTAAGTGGAGGATAACAGCGTGGACACAATGAAACGGTGACTAACAGTCGTAATACGACTGTATCACAGGTTTACTGGCTATACGACAGAGGGAAAACAGAGGATGGTTTATGGAGGTAATCGTAGTGAGTGAAACGGAATAAGGGAGATGATAGCGAGGAATGGAGTATTATGAGCACAGAGGGTTTCGAAATGATAAATGGAACGGCTATATTCTCCGATTTCGGCTGTGAATTGACACATGGCTGCGGGACGAGAACTGAGAGACGTAATACGGTAGGTTACGTCATTAGGGTACAAGACCTTAATGACAGAAACAGTCATATGTGATTTCAAAAATCGTGGTTATTATGAGCTAGTAGACGTGGAGGATTCGTAGATTTGTGGTCGCATGGGAAAAGAAAATGGGTAATCATTACGATTAGTGGCCAACAAAACATAACCCAGAAAATTCCGCATAATGAAATAACCATAGGTTTAGAGTTTTAAACATACCTCGGATCCGCATTTGATTTGGCTTCTGATGATTTGCTACTAACCTTTTGTTAACTTTATTGCTAGCACATGATCTTTCCTCCTTGTCTTTGATGATTTTGAACTGTAAATATTTTCTTCAGACAAACTGTGTTTCTTGTGCAGGTGCAGAAGGCTGCAGGAAGGCTAAACAGCTGCAGAATTGTTAAATAGCTGCAGGAACTGTAATGAAGTCTTCCAGCTGCATAAAATACTTTAGTTGCCTAAAAAAACTTTATTAATGAAGTGAAATGGAATGAAGGAATGAATGAATGAGTGAGTGGGAAACAGTGAGGTGAAGTGAGGATGGTAAGATGGAAGGAAATGGTGAGATGGAATAAATGAGATGAAAATGAAAGAGAGAGATTTTTTTGGAAAACATGAGGTGTCAGGTGACCCTGATTTTCACCTCATGTTTTCTGCATGAGACTGCCAATCAGAGATTGGTTTTCAGGCTCATACATTTATTCATTTTTTCCTTTTTTTTTCTTTTTTTTTTTTTTTTATTGAAATTGAAAGAAACAGAGATTAGGCTGATGGAGGAGAAGAATTCTTCTCCACCAGCCTCATTTCAGAATCGCCTTGGAATAACTTAACAAACTCCTCTTTTGAGAGTGGCTTGTGGTAGACTTTTAACCGGTGGCCATTCACAATAAAGGGAGTTTGAAGTTCATCAATAGTCTTCACTCTAACTGCTCCATTATTAAAGACTTCATCAATCTCATATGGCCCAAGCCAATGAGTTTGAAATTTTCCTTTGAAGTCCTTAAATTTTGAATCAAACAAGAGTGTCCAATCACCCTTTTGAAACTTCTTTTCTTTGATATGTCGATCATGCCATTTGCTTCTTTGGTGCTGAACTAGATCGGTTCTTAGAATTGCATCTTGTCTCATTTCATCTAGTTCATTTAACTGGTCCAATCTGTGCTTCTGGGCTTCTGATAAGCTCATCCCCAATTGAACTGTTGTCTTGAAGGTCTTGATTTGGAACTCAATGCGGAACAGGACTTCCTTCCCATAAACAAGTTCATAGGGAGAATGTCCTGTGGTGTTCCTCCATGTGGTTCTATAGGCCCATAAGGCTTCAGGAAGCCTTTCTGCCCAATCTCTTCTATGAAGATGAACAGTCTTTGTGATGATGCTTTCAAGAACTTTATTTGTAGATTCTACTTGACCATTCGCTTGCGGATGGTATGGAGTAGATGTTCTATGCTTAATCTTATATTCCTCCATCAGCTTTTCCACCATCCTTGATGTAAATTGGCTTCCCTGATCTGTTACAATTTCTCTTGGGACACCAAAACGAGTGAAAATATCCTTGAAAAGAAATTGAACAACTGAATTTTCAGTAGCAGAAGTTAATGCTATAGCTTCTACCCACTTGGTAACATAATCAGTACAAACCAGTATATATCTATTTTGCTTGGATGGCGGATTAATTGGTCCAACAAAATCTAGAGCCCATTTCTCGAAAGGTTCGATGCATACCTGTGGCTGTAGTGGCATTTCATTTGAAAGAGTTGGTCTCCCAGTTCTTTGACAACTGTCACACCTTTTAACATATTGCTTTGCATCCTTAAAGAGAGAAGGCCAATAATATCCTGATGAAAGGATTTTATAGGCAGTCCTCTTATCAGAAAAATGTCCGCCACAAGGTTCGTCATGACATGCCTTAAGGATGTCAGGCATCTCATCCTCCCGTACACATCTTCTGATCATCAAATCTGGCCCTGTTCTGAACAATTCATTAGAAATCCAAGAATAAAGTGAACTATCCTGAATGATTTTCCTTTTCTCATTAGGAAATAAATGTAAAGGTAATTTTCCAATAACTAAATAATTAGCAATAGCAGCATACCAAGGGGTTTTGGTAGTTACTGCAAACACATACTCATCTGGAAATTTATCCTCTACAGGAGAGTCCTCATTAGTGTTTTGGATTCTAGACAAGAAGTCAGCTACTGTGTTCTGTTTACCTCGTCGATCTAACACAGTTATGTTGAATTCTTGTAAAAGCAAAAGCCATCTTGTAACTCTACCATTAGTGACTGGTTTGTTCATGAGGTATCTAATGGCAGAGTGATCAGTGTGGACAAAGGTTTCATAGCCGGTTATATAGTGTCTAAACTTGTTTATAGCATGAACAACGGCTAGAAACTCCTTTTCAGTAACAGTATAATTTAACTCAGTAGGAGTCAAATTCTTACTCGTGTAATAAATGGCATAAGGGATCAAATCCTTTTGTCCCAAAACAGCTCCTAAAGCTGTATCTAAAGCATCAGTAGAAATGTGGAAAGGGAGTTTCCAATTTGGACCCCTTAAAATGGGTGCTTCAGATATTCTAGTCTTTAAAGCTTCAAAGGCAGATTGACATTCAGGATCCCACTTAAATTCACAATCTTTAGTAAGTAGTTTGAAAAGAGGGGATGCTATCTTAGTGAAGTTTTCAATAAATCTCCTGTAATAACCAGTAAACCCAAGAAAACTTCTAACATCTCTTTGGCAATTTGGAACAGGTAACTTAGAGATGACTTCTACTTTAGATCTATCAACTTTGATTCCATCTCCTGAAATATGATGTCCTAAAACAATCCCTTCAGTAAACATCATAAAACACTTTTCATGACTTAAAGAAAGATTTGTTTCCTTACATCTTACCAGTACTTTTTCCAAATTTGCCAAAGCTTCTTCAAATGTATTACCATAGACTGTGAAATCGTCCATGTATACCTCTACACAATCATGAATCAGATCTGAGAAGATTCCTAGTACAGCCCTTTGAAATGTGGCTGGTGCATTGCACAAACCAAAAGGGAGTACTCGATAGGCAAAAGTCCCCCAAGGACAAGTAAAGGTGGTTTTGTCTTGATCTTCAGGTGCTACCTGAATCTGATTGTAACCACTAAAACCATCCAAGAATGAGAAATACTTTTTACCTACTAAAGTGTCTAATACTTGATCAATAAAAGGTAGAGGAAAATGATCCTTTAAGGTTGCCTTGTTCAATTCTCGATAATCAATGCAAACTCTCCATTTACCATTCTTTTTGGGCACTATAACCAAGGGAGAAACCCATTGGCTATCTGAAATGGGGTAAATGAAGTTTACCTTGAGCAATTTCTGAAGTTCTTCTTTCACAATTTCCCTAAGATTTGGATTCATCCGTCTTTGTGGCTGCCTAATAGGTCTGCTGTTTTCTTCAATATAAATATGATGAATACAAGTCTTAGGGTCGATTCCTTTCATGTCAGTATATTCCCATGCAAAGGCAGTGGAATGTTTTTGCAACACTTTAGTTAATTCTTCTTGTTGTAGTCTTTCCAAGTTTTTGTTAATGTTTTATGTTTTTCCTGGAAAGATTTCAACTGTAGAACTACCAAACTCTTCCATTGAGAAGAGAGACATCTGTCTAGAGGAGAGATATTCAATATCTGCATCTAACTGGAACTGTGAAGAGTCATATTCTGAGGATACCTCAAAATTTTCTAATGTATTTAGAATTTGACTGTCCTCACTGATTTCAGAGATGGTTAGAACAGGTTGAAGAGTATCCTCATCATTAATCCACTCATCTTCTCCTATTTCTGTTATTTCCTTTGCGGGAGGATACAAGTTGAATTTCTTGGTAGAATTACCATCTGATATATACATGTCTCCCGACCTACAACTTATGAAAGCATCAGCTGTGGCCAGCCAAGGTCTTCCTAAAATAAGAGGATGTCCTCCTAGATTGTTCTTGGGAGTTAAAATCATAAAATCAACTGGATATTCCCAAGAGTCTAGTGAGACTGGAATGTCTTCCAATACACCATCAGGTTTAATGATTGATCTATCTGCAAGTTGCAACAAAGTAGGTGTAAAGAGAAGGTTAGGAAGTTTTAACTGATCCATGGTCTGTCTACTCATAATGTTGATAGCGGCTCCTAAGTCAATCAAGGTATTTGGGATTTCAACCCCATTAATATGAGTTTTAACAATAGGGCTACCGGGATCTACATATTTTTGCATGGTAATTTTACCCATCATAATGTCTGCAATTTTTCCAACTAGATGTATCCTTTTGGTGTCTCTGGTTCTTTTTATTGTTTTTTTCAAACTCATCTCCTTTATTGTCTTTGCTAGAATGGGAATCTCTTTAATGGCTGTTAACAAGGGAATCTTGATACAGACATTTTTCAATTCATCTAGAAAGCTATAGTCAGGCAACCAAATCTGCTTCTCCACTCCTTTATCAATTTGCAATCTTTCAGGAAAAGGAGGAATAGCTGAAGATGTGGGTTGCTCTACTAAGGGAGTTGATTCTTTTTCTTTTTCTTTAATGCTTGGGTTTTGAAGGGATACTTCAGAACCCTTATTGGCCTTGAGAGATTCTTCCTCAGAAATGCTTGGTTGTTGAGCACTTGTAGAAGGTTGGTCTAAGATTCTACCTGATCTGAGTTGGACCTCATTGAGAGGGACAACCATATAGGTAGGGAATGGTTGACCTTCCATAAGTGGTTGACCTTCCATCACATAAGCACTTTGAGGGTTCCTATTATTGGGGTTTGGTTGAGGTTGAGAGGGAAGTTGATTTGGCCTCTGCTGAGATTGTAACAAGAGTTGAGAATTTTGATTTTGTGGAAGAGGTTGTTGTTGTTGAGGGAATGGTAATGACAATTGTTGACCTTGATTTGGAAGTTGGGGAGCTTGCTGATTCTGAAAGGATTGAGGATATTGATAGAATTGGGCAAATCTCCCATAAGGATTTTGCATTTGCATGCTTTGCAACCATGCTTGGAAAGGATTTTGTGGTTGTGACCAAGGTTGTTGCCAAGGATTCCAATTTGGTGGGGGCTGAAAATTCATAGAGTTATTAAACCCTTGATTTTGCTGCCCCTGCCAAGGTCTTCTTGCAACGAAACAAAGGGATTCAAGCGTACTTGGATCTTCTTGAAAGACTGCTTTGAGGCCAGGGATTGAAGGACATTCCTTAGTCTCATGGGTTTCTGAGCAAATTACACAGGTTTCCACAACTTGTGCTTCCAAGGGACATTCCCTTAAAGCATGCTTCTTTTTACACTTCGGGCAAAAGATGGTCATAGCCTCGGCTTCTGCTTTTTGTTTATTCTGAATCTTAAGGGTATCAATTTGTTCACTAAGACTCCCTAAGATGTCAGTTTTAAATTCATCTAGCATATTACCGATTTCAGCCCTACTCACTGATCCTGTTGCAGATTTATTTGCCCTAAGGAGAGAAGGATCTCTAGGCCCTTTTTGAGTTTTTGATTTGCCCCTTGAGAGATGGATACAAAGTTCTGCTATATCATTGAGAGAAAGTTGAGAAATATCCCCTTTCCCCATCATGTTTAAGATATCTATCCATTCATCCCTAATGGCTTTTAATAAGAGGGCTTTTAAGGTCTCTTCATCCAGGCTGCTCATCTTTGCTCTTTTTAAGTTATATTGAAACCTTTCAAGCAAATCTTCTAAGCTCTCATCTTCTTTTTGCATCATTTTAAAAACCTCATCCTTATGATTAGTAGGCATACAATAGTCCAAATACCTATCCAAAAAGGTCTGTTTCATTTCATCCCAGGTCCTAATGGATTGAGTAAGTAACCCCATGAACCATTTCAAAGCTTGATCTTTTAATGTTGATGGGAACAGTTTGAGTTTCTGAGTATCATCCAGATAGTCATAGGTTCGACACACAACTTCAAATTCAAACAAGAATGTTTCAGGGTCCTCAGTTCTTAATCCATGAAAATTTGGGAGGACGGATGGTGATATGTTTTTCATGGTGGCTCGGGAATCCTCATTAACAATGGGAAACCCAAATGAATTATCCCCGTCTCTATTTCCTCCTATGGGACCTCTACGTCCTCCATTATTATTGTTATTTCCTCCTCCTCCTCTACCTCTACCTCTACCACCTCCTTCTTCCTCTGCCATGATGATTCTCCTAGGGATTTCAAAATCTTCTGGTTCTTCTACAAAGGGTGAATGAGAAGAGATTTCTCCTTCCTCTTCAGGTGAGTCTATTTCCTCAATTACAATTGGTTTTCTGGTAGGAGAAAGAGAAGAGTCTCTTCCTAGTTCAAACTCAATAGAAGGTATAGGAGAGTCAACTCTTGGCTCTTGAATTTCAGGACTAGGAGTTTCGGTTGGAGATAAGGGAGGTGTCTCTTGTCTATCTCTTGAAGCAGATGGACTTGTAAAAATTGAACTTCGAGCTCTAGCTAAAAACCTTCCCCTAGAATCTCTAGCTCTATGCATGTCATTTTTTTATTTTATCTTCAAGTCAAGTTAATAGTTCTTTTTCTGATCTTCCAGTTCACTCTAGGTGCAAGAAGAGAGCATACTCAAGAGACTACTAAATTAATAACTTTCTCCTTTCTGATCCTCCAGATCACTCTAAAGTGCAAGAGGAGAGCATACTTAGATAGGCTATTAACTTCTTTCCTTGAAATTTTTTTATATTTTTTTTTCTTCTAAGAATATGGCTACTTAATTTCACTTCCCCGGCAACGGCGCCAAAATGTTTAGTCAATTTAGTGTTATCTAAATTGCTAGTATTTATTGTCAACCCGGGGCTCGTAAGCTGATGAAGTGAGGGTGTACTATATGTACTTAAGTAACCTCTTAGAGTTTTTCTTATCGTTGGGGGTGTTGTTGTGGTTAATTATGTTCCTAAGATGGAGTGAGAATTTATAAACAAGTGAGTGATGGTGTGTGTGTAGAGTGAATCCTAAATGAGTGAAAGTGTGTGTTGAGTGATCTCTAACTATTTGCTTGAAAGGAAATGCTTGAAAAGAATAAGTGAACTGAAATGACTTGAAATAAACTTGAAAGCAAATGACCACTACCAATGGCACTAGACACCGTTCAAGTTGCTGCTAATAAAAGAAAAGAGAGTCACTTTTAGAACCCAAGAATAAAGATTATCTCTCTCTAACTCGATGCTTCAAAGCACATGTACTGTGTAAAGCATGGAAAGAAAGTAGCTTAAGTGGAATTAGAAAAGTGAGAAAAATATGCTTGAAAGACTAATGATAATGATTTGCTATTTCTAATTCTCTACTTCAGCCATATGTACTATGGAAAGCATGATTAGAAAGTAGTGAGGAAATAGTCTAGGAAGCACTTTAAAATCAAAACTTCTACTTTAAAGACTAGTGGTAATGATTTACTCTTTCTAACTCGATGCTTCAAAGCACATGTACTGTGTAAAGCACGGATAGAAAGTAGTGAAAGAACAGTCCAAAAAGCACCCAAACTAGCTGCAAATTAGTAATATTTTGATCTTAAAAGATAATAGTTTATGATGAAGATCATTCATGTATGTTAACAGCTCTTTGAGAAATAAGATTAAAAATCAACTATAAAGACAAAGGCAGCACTTGAATTGTCAACTTCAAATACCATTAGCTGTAAAGCAAACACACACATATAAAAATAAATCCCGGGCTAAAAGAAACCTGCAAAGAAATAACACTGATCAGCTTGAAAGAAAGGAAAACAAGTAAATGAAACTATACATGCTTAAGGAAATAAATGAGAAAATAACGAAATACTGCACATAAAATACTTTACAAAGGCTGAGATGAGCAGGGGCCCTCTGTTCATTCAGCCACAAGAAAACTCAGAGATCTGGAAACTTCAAAACGGTGCTATGTCTATTCCTCCATTTGCAAAAAGTATACAAAACAGAGTGCTGTAATAGCACTAGAAAACAGAGTTCACAAAGCTCTTAAATTCAACACAAGTTCAGAAAATTACAACTAATAAAAGTTCCTTGAGCGTACGCAGACGCAGCAATTTATAGGAGTTTCTAAGATAGCCTACTCGTACAGCTAATTAACAGAAAAACAATAAACAGTCATGCGTATTTATGGTCCCTTGACACATCACGGCTGCGTGGACGAGTTTAGTGGTTCTGTCGTCATGGATAATAAATCCCATGTTGGATTGCGTCCCCTGCCACCTGTAGAACATGGACAAATCACCATTTAAGATGACGTGACCAAGCAGCTCTCAATCACCGTTTGAACAGCCTTGAGTTGACCATAACTTAACCAGCTTTGACCATGGGTGGAGATGACGTGGATGGCTGGAACAATGGGACAGGAACCTCGAGCACGTTGATACCTGAGTGCCCATGTGGCTCATCTAGCAAACCGACACGTGGATCATTGTGTTTAACAAAAAGGCTGCAGGATCTTCAGATAGCTGCGGGATCATCAGATAGCTGCGGGATTCCTGCAAGTAAGTCAAAATCTAAACAAATAGTCATCCATTAGCAAAACTTGCTTGATCATGCTTATTGACACCTAATGTAATGATCTGAGAGGTTTTATGGTGAAAATGAGGCAAAAGTGAAGGAAAGATAAGGAAGAACTGAGGAAATTGGTAGACAAGTAGGTGTAGAATAGAGGCTCTACACTTCTGTACGGTGGAGCCATTTATTTATGTCTGATATTTGAATAACTCACTATGCGATATGCTGTTCACAACTGTTTTGCCTAGCTTTTTATTCAAAGTGGTTTATCTTAATTGATTTCTATTCTTATGATAGCTGAATGATATTTATTATCAGTTATTCTTTGAAATATTTTTAGATCGCATAATAGAAGAAATACACCCCGGGTTAGCATAGCTTAGATGTGTTGTTTCTCATTAGATTACAATACCATAGAGTTAGTTTAAAAGTTTGAATTAAATTAGCTTTAAGTATTCTTAGATCAGCAACATCCAACTCTGCACACACACACATACACCCTTAGATTTGGAAATTAATCCCATTATCCCCAGTCAGGCCCGCTATACCAAACGGATAAGGAGCTGCCAACCAAGGTCCGGACCGGGTGGGTATCCCCCTTGTTGTCGACCCGATTTTCGGGGCTTCAACAGGTTCTTACAATTCCTCTACTAATTAGAGCAACCAGCACTTTGTTAGTGGACTGCCTGCCCCTCGTCCAGCTTATCAGTCTTCTTTTATACATTAGGTAGGTACGGTGCTTATTTCTTTGTTGTGAGAGAAACTATAAAGAAGGTTCTGAACTCTTCAATTTTCTTTGAACCCCAGAAAAAACAGAGTAAAGTTTCTTATTTCTTTGAATACTGATAGTAACTTTCTTGGAACTTTCTCAATAGTCACTGTAAGGGAGGAGGAATATAATTTCTTTCCACGCAAATTCCTGGGATGATGTGATAGCCTCTTTGCATAAACTTCCTTTGTGTAGTCCCATCATTGCTTTGAGTGGTCTCAAGCATTTCCAAAAACCATTTTATACAATTGGTTTATAAAGGCTTTGTTTCAGTTCCATGCCACATGGACCATCTTTGGTTTGTGGCTGTTTTCTATGTGATATTTCAGGTGATCTTAATGCAGTGGCATAACTGGATGTCCCTATTTTGGGATTATTGTGTGTATAATCTTGTCACATCTAATTTATTGCTTTTTGACAGTCATGGTTATTTGTAGTTCTGTGGTCATTGCTGTTGGGACTATTTCTCTGAAGAATTTTCAACTTCAAAAGAAGTCAAAATGGCACAAGTATTTTTTGTTTTAGGAATTCTCCAACATTTGTAACTCACTCTGCTGCATTGGGATTATATTAGAATATCTGAAAACAAATATCTAAACATTTTAATACTCACAATAAATTCCATTGTAGACCTTGATGTTCTCCCTGTGTTTTAGACATTATCCCATGTTAAAATGTCTATTAAGTATCTAATAGAGATGCGAGGAAACAATTACTGAGATAAGTTGCAAGTGGGTTAATGTAATGGTTGGAAATTCACAAATTTCCTGTGGAGCTCCCAAGTCACCATGACATCATGGTTGATGAAGTAGCACAAAGTTACATTTGAGCATTTTTCTTTACTGACTCGGGCTCAAAATCAGACATATTAGAGCACAGTTCTTACAATTCCTCTACTAATTACAACAACCATCACTTTGGCAGTGGACTGCCTGCGCCTCCTCCTGCTTATCAGTCTTCTTTTATACATTAGGTAGGTACAGTGCTTATCTTACCGTGGTCAAGCAAGTTGTGAAATGTATATGGTTTATAACATATCATCTGTGAACAAAAGATTTATCAGGTTAGAAACTGGTTTTGGTGTGCAGATCCCTGGCTAATGTCATAGTCTAAATAGTCATTGTATTAACTGAGTCTCATATACACGTCAGCATTCACACTGGCTTTGACACCTTCAAACCTTACCAAGGAAAATTTTAAGGATGGAAAATTTTCTTGAAGTTTAAAACATTGGCGAATCTCACTAATCCCTAATATGCAAATTATAAATGTTTATTGATATATTTGTAAAATTATTCAAATTTATAATTATTTTATATATAGTCTCTATATAATCTTGGCGATTTTTAAGGTAAAATAATTTTATATTCTAAAATTTGGGCGAATCGTCTTTTATAAAATTGGAAATTGGTGAATCTTTTTTGTGGAAAAATCATGGAAAATTAGCCCACTGGGCGAACATTAGCCCCTAAAATTTTCCATGAACCTTACTATACTACAATTCATTCTATTATTATAATAAAGTATTATTGTGTGTACTATTCAATTTTTTTCTGGTAAACATAACACTGGAGTACATTCCATACATTGCAATTTCGTACTGACCTCCCATCGTGGCACTGTCCTTTCAACCTAAATATGGAGGAGATTAAGCCCTTTCATTGCTTCCACCGACAGTGTGTGAAACCATCTAATTTTGACCTAACTCAACATAAATCTTAGGGCCATCTCTGCACTTCACGTGTACTACTTGTACTACAAGATTTCGGTTCCTTTCTCCTTCTCTATCAATATCATTTCAAAAAATTATAAATTACAGATATTCATTGACTCTCAGTTTCAGAAAAGGTTTCCCCTACATATTGGGCTCACATGAATAAATGAGACAGAGCATGCTCGACCAGGGTGACCTTGCAACACATTTACAAGACTAATGGAGAGAACAAGAGTTTAGAGTAATGTGGACGTGTTTCCAAATCGCCCTAGTCAAAACCTCATCTATTATTGCTGCTTTAATGGTGTCCTCTGCTTCTCTTCACTTCTTATCTCACAGCCAATATACTCAAAGGTAAGGAAAGATACAGTAACTGTAAGAAAGAAAGAAACCGAATCTACAGCAAGCAACAATTTTTAACAATCTCTTTCGTTTGTTTGTGATTCCTGCAATCTCCCCTCTCTTTGATAGCAGTGATTTGTTTTCAGGTGAGAAAATGTTGTTTATATGGGAAACCATGCGCATTTTTATATATTCAGGAATCTGACAGATAACAACAAGGTTAATGGTTTGAACTTGCTCTTATTTTTAGGATTGCAAGATATTTTAAGATTTTAATAGTTTTTAAATGTGATTTTTTGAAAAGTTTTCTGATTAAATTTGTCTAAAATTTGCTAAGGATTCATTGAAATCACAAGCTGTTGAGGTGAAATCTTCACAAAGAAAGTGCACCAGAGATTTTTGAGCATGCAAAATCTATATATGCAATTAAAAAAACAGTTTAAACAACACAAATCAAGATTTGGCCACAAATTTTTTCATTAGGAAACTCCAAAAATTTTCATTTAAAGACATTGGCTCTACCTATCTGTTATGTAGAATGTGCATTTTATAGCGACCTTGGCCCTCATTTCTAAAAATATTCTTTTTTCTTTGATTGAGGAAATTGTATGTCACAACTGGCATAATTCAGCTGGAGTAAGTTGTTTGTTACTGAATCCTTCTATGCTATCAAAATCTACAAATACAATTATAGCCAAATTATTTGTTTATTTTGATGATCTTGCAGAAATTAGGGTGTAGTATATGTTTATTGTTGAATCCAGCTATACCATCACAATCTACAGTTTTAATCAAATTGTTTGTTTGTTCCATGAAATTGTATATGAAACCCACAATGCATAATCAGGGTGAACTAGATATTTGTTACTGAGTCCATCAGTGCCAATTAGGCTGTACAATTTCAATCGATTTAATCATAAATTTCAACAAAAAATGGTCCACCATGTATGTGGATCAATCATTAGTCAGAAATATGCCCCAAGTATATGATCATCCTCCATAACGATACGCCCCTAATTCTTCAAAGTTGTAATACTTTCATCATCGAGCTGTAATATTTATTATCTGGAGATAGTTTTTTGTAATGTAATGGCTTAATCTACTCATCGTCATTACTGTCGAAGCCTGATCTTTACTTTTGTGTGTTATTTGAAGTCGGATCCTAAATGTAAATTGTGTAGTTCATATTTTTCTTTATGTCCACTGAAAAGCATGGAGACCATGTAAGATTTATGAGACTAAGAATTCTCAAAACAAAATTTCATTTATAGTCTTGATGTACTTTATCTCAAAAAGAATGTATCAACCTGCAATATGTCTCAACAACCTACCATGTCTCAATCTGCAATATGTCTCAAAAACCTATAATTTATATTTACAGGACCTGTTGGCCCTGGTCAAAGCCCACCAGACCTTATCAGAAAAATTTTTCTTCCAAAATTCCCATTGCATCTTACTGTTCCCAAATGTTTTTTTCATCCACAGAACATAATTACCATGATCTAATGCTTCGTAACGTTGATTAATGAATAGTTTTCTCTGCTCTGTGGCAATGGATCTCCCCATTTAATTCCCACTTCAATTTTTCATGTGAAAACTCTTGCGAAGGAGGAGAACAGAGATGGTAATGGGCCCTTGGGGTCACATTAATCTTCGCCCTCAGAGAGATTTTCAATAGGCTTAGGGATTAGGGCTTTTTGTTTTTTCAGATTAGTTAAGCTATGTATTTATAACTATCAAGTGGTGGTGGATGGATTGATCCCGCGCCAAAGGATCATCATCATGAGGACCAAGCAATTGAGATTTAATTCAATGCAGCAGCAGCAGTTCCTAAGCCGTTTCAGAGTTCTCTACTGCTTTTCTATACTAGTCTTCTCTGCATTGCTTCTGCTGGCTTGTGCCATCACTGGTGTATCATCCTACGTTGGTCATTTTTTTCACCAATTCACTTGTCTTTACATAACAAGATAATCAATCGATCCAGAGTATGCTTTGAATGTCCAATAGACTGTATTTTGCAAGCATGGCACTTATATTTCTCCTTTGCCCATTTTCATATATTGTCCCTCTATGACCTATTCATAATAACAGAATATCATATTTTTCTTTACGGCCACTTAAAACCATGAAGACCATGTAATATTTATGAGGCTAAGAATTCTCAAAATAGAATTGCATTTATAGTCTTGATGTACTTTATCTCAAAAAGAATGTCTCAACCTGCAATATGTCTCAACAACCTGCCATGTCTCAACCTGAAATATGTCTGAAATTGATCAACCTGGGAGCCGCATAGATCGTTATGTCTCTCAATTAAGTTTTGTTCTCTCATGTAAAGCAGCTAGTTTAGTTAACTTACAAGCCCGTCTTGCAATGTTTTAGCAGCATCTGAAGGAGTAGATATTCAACACAAAGAGTATGCAACAATTTTAATGTTGAAGCGGGTGATGCAGTCAGTGGGTAACTGCTATTTTGAGGGGCATTTCATTCTTTTGGTAATTTTACTTGAAGGTGCAGGAGTTGGGTACAAATGAAATCAAGTGTATTTGTGCAAATGGTAATGCACTTGAGCATATATACTTTGATGGCTTTACATAACAAGATAATCAATCGATCCAGAGTATGCTTTGAATGTCCAATAGACTGTATTTTGCAGGCATGGCACTTGCATTTCTCCTTTGCCCATTTGCATATATTGTCCCTCTGTGACCTATTCATAATAACAGAATTTTTGTGTGCATTTTGTTAACTTTGTAGTTGACATTTTTATTTCATTCTTCAGGAAATGAAGCTTCTCACTGAAATTGATCAACCTGGGAGCTGCATAGATCGTTATCTCTCTCAATTAAGTTTTGTTCTGTCACGTAAAGCAGCTGTTTTAGTTAACTTACAAGCCTATCTTGCAATGTTTTAGCAGCATCTGAAGGAGCAGGAGATATTCAACACAAAGAGTATGCAGCAATTTTAATGTTGAAGCGGGTGATTGAGTCACTTGGTAACTGCTATTTTGAGGGGTATTTCATTATTTTGGTAATTTTACTTGAAGCAGGAGTTGGGTACATATGAAATCAAGTGTTTTTGTGCAAATGGTAATGCACTTGAGCATATATACTTTGATGGAATTATCTGATACAGACCCTTTTGTTGTTAAGTTATAAATTATTTATATATGATCATCCTCCATAACAATATGCCCCTAACTCTTCAAAGTTGTAATACTTTCATCATCGAGCAATGATATTTATTATCCGGAGATAGTTTTTTTTAATTTAATGGCTTAACCTACTCATCGTCATTGCTGCTGAAGCCTGATCTTTACTTTTGTGTGTTATTTGAAGTCGGATCCTAAATGTAAATTGTGCAGTTCATATTTTTCTTTACGTCCACTGAAAAGCATGGAGACCATGTAAGATTTATGAGACTAAGAATTCTCAAAACAGAATTGCATTTATAGTCTTGATGTACTTTATCTCAAATATAATGTCTCAACCTGCAATATGCTTCAACAACCTGCCATGTCTCAATCTGCAATATGTCCCAACAACCTAGCATTTCAAGTGCACATAATCTTGTTTGTTATAAATGACACCAAGCTTGCCGTGTTCTCAATCATTAACATTTTTTACATGAGGCTTTTATGAGATAATTTTTTTTTTATCTAAATCTTCGAAGCTCATGGTTATTTATATGCACAATCACAACTCGTTACATGAAATGGCATAATTATATCAACTACCTTCTACGTTTCTTCTTATGCTAAATACATGTTCTATTATAAGCTCATTCATAAATTATGGAGCTTATTATGTCCAAGGATTATAAAAGTGTTGATTTTATAATATGAAACCATAGATGAAATGTGAGAGGATACATCATTGATGTAGGGGCTTTTCTCTCTCCTGAATTTTTACATGCTGAACCAATTTCTGCAAATTACATGAAAATACAATGCACATATATTGGTTTTATCGTTTATAATAAAATAGCATTTTTTTCTTATGAAAAAAAATATTGCCCTGTTGTGCTGCAATTATTTCCCACTATTCTAAAATCAGCATTTTTTTCTTATGAAAAAAAAGATTGCCCTGTTGTGCTGCAATTATTTCCCACTGTTCCAAAATTGATTTCCCCATACAGTGACCACAACTAAATATTGTGTTGCAATTATTTCCTGCTCTTCCAAAATTGATTTCCCCATACAGTGACCACAACTAAAGACTATGCCACGACTAAAGACTCTGTTGCAATTATTTCCCACTCTTCCAAAATTGATTTCCCCATACAGTGACCATGACTATAGATGCTTTCCTATTCCATTTCTTCATGTGAGGCATGGTTTGTGAAATTTGAGGATAACGTGACCTTAAACTCTTAAATTTGAAGATAAAGTGACCGTGATATTGATTTAAATCAAAGCATGCATGTAAGAGGTTGTAAGCTATAACATACCAACAGAGATTGATTTTAAAGTATTCAAGACCTCTCCCATCCCAGATATAGAATTTATTGGAAATCTTTGTTAAAAGAATGACTACAATTACAAGCCATGGTTCCTTTCATTTTGGAGTTTAGGATTTTCTCATGTATCGCTTTTTTAGAATATACCCTACTCGGTTAACTAGCACATCCTTCACATGCTACGCTACATCACAAATAAGTTAGAGTGCAAAGGATAAATTGAGGAAGTAGTCTGCAAGCCCTTGGTGACTATTTTTATCTGTCCAGAGTGGAGTTTCACCATTTGATGATGAGAATGGGGCTGGATTCACATCCAACTAGAATCAATGCTCTGTGTAATTATTCAATTCTATGCTCCGATCTTCCTCATTAGTTCTATTTCCCCTCAGTAGAAAGGGATAGGCCCATTGCAACCTAATTTGAATGACCAGTAAGGCAGCAAAATAGGACACTTTGTAGAGGCTTAGTGATGTTTGGTCTCAAGAATTGTTCTTCCTTGTTTGAATGAGTGACTACTCAAGCAGCAAAGCATGACACTTTGCACGGGGTTAGTGATGTTTTGTCTCAATAATGGTTCTTCATTATTTGAATGACACTGCTTAGGTAGAAAAACATGACATTTTGCAAAGAGTTAGTGGTGTTTTGTCTCAAGAATGGTTCTTCCTTATTTGAATGACATTACTCAGGCAACAAAACAGGGCAATTTGCACACGATTAGTGATGTTTTGTCACAAGGATGATTACAACAGTATCCAGAGTGAGCATAGCTGGCATTAGGCTTTTATATGGATATCTTGTAGGGATGCTTGTCATAGAGCCTTTATATGTTCAATGACTGCTCATGAATGAGGTTAGTGTTTTGCTATGATCTCTTGTTTCAAATACTTGACAAGAGACGTAACCCTGTCTTAATCTATTTTTGTCAACCTATAAATTGTTATCTTGGAATTGGAACCCTTAGTGATGTTTTTGTTATGACAATTGCTTTCATAAATTCCCATTCACATTTCAATATTCTTCCACACTCTATGCCTTACGGCGTTTCCTTTGTAACATTAGTTGCAAATGCTAGTTAACTTGGTATTCTAATTAGAAGGCTAGTGGCCTATTTATTTACAAGATTCTGAAATAATTACGCCCTAGTAACAAATTCATTGCATATATATATTTCCTTTGAAATGTTTATACAATGTCTATATTTCATTCTGTTCAATGGATTAGTTGATACTCTCTCTTTTTATGTCCTTTGTATTTTACAATTTATAGATGTATTGTACCATTTTTCTCTGTTCAGATTTCTTAAAATATACTAGAGCAATTAATAAGAACATATCATTAAATTTGAATATGAGTTCCAAAGCTAACATGGGCTTCTTTCCCCTTTAGTTATTGTTCTTTATACAACACAAATCTTCTTCCTTTCATGTTATTGGAGTAAAAGGACTGAATTGTCCTCAAATATAAATGTATTGGCTTAATTCTACCCTCGCTTAAATTTCCTTTACATTCTTGCTTAGCTATAATTATCATTTATTAATATTTTCTTAATTCGGCTCTAGTTTTCGTGTGTCAATTTTTCATAACTTTTACACAGTGATCATTAAATAATAAATTATACATTCTAGTTACTTCACTATGTTGGTGATATGTACCCAAACTTTAGATATGAATAGCAAAATTTTATTACTTTAACATTTCATAGCATATACCAAGAATTGCAATAGGGTATTTGTATACATAATACTAAGCTATAATTACAATATTATCCTTTTTTTTCATCAAGTCTCTTGACCATTGCATAATAGTTTCACTTTATCTCTAATTATTATTCCTATATACATGCATCATTTAATATTTCTTTACATGGCCTCTGAGGGTAAGAAGCATGTCAAATAGAGTACTAAATATACATTTTCTAATTTATTAACAATTTTCCAAATAGTCAGACAATTAGAATGATATGCCGGTTAGTTCACATGAATACTAAAGGTTTCCATGTTCTCTTATCCAAAATTTATTGACTATTTCCTTATACAAAGATTCTAAATACTTTGTTAGAAATGTGTTGTAATTGAATGGAAAGGAAATGAGGATGTAGGAAAAAGAAAAAGTGATTGCAAGGAGTATGAAGATCATCTCAAAGCATGTTAAAGGCAAAGATGGTTAAGGTGTAGAGATTTGAAGCTATTTTCTGGTATAGCGTATCATCTCAAATGTAGTTGGAACGCACTGAGATGGAAAGCGATTTGAAAGAGTTTTCCATAGGTATATAGAAGTCTACAAATGGACCTCTAGATATCAAGTTCTTGCAAGTCAAAATACAGTACCCCCAACTTTAAAATGTTGAGTTAATATTGGTGAAGAACCCTTTGGAGCAAGTTATGTTTGGCGCTTTTTCCAAGCATGGATGAGCCTTTTGGTGAATTTAAAATGTTGAGTTAATATTGGTGAAGAACCCTTTGGAGAAAGTTATGTTTGGCGCTTTTTCCATGCATGGAGGATCCTTCTGGTGGAGTTGCTAAAGGAAAGTTGGGTGAACATGGAAGGATGACATTGTAGTGGAAATCATTTTTATTGGCCTCTAGTGGAGACCCCATAACACATCATCATGGTGGAGCATTAATCAAAGGCATGCAAAAAGGAAAACCAGCCAGAGGATCAGAGGCATGCATAAAGGAAGAGTGTATGGATGATGTAAGCCTAGGAGGAGTTAGCAGTGTTTGAAACATGGTGATTGGTAGAGTTTTTTTAAAGTAGAGGGCTATATGTAAAAATTCATCCAAGAGTACTTCCCCAAAAGAAATAATGATGTGCACTAAGAAACAATCTCAGGATGATGTATGGATAGGCAATGTGGCACAAGGAGAAGCGTAGTAGGACTAAAAAGGTTGGGGCCCTCTTAAAATTTATTAAAGAAATTTGTCGCAAAACGGAAGGCCCAAGACCTTTTCTCTCTCATCACTGGCAGATATATGACAATATTTTATTTTCTTGTGATGATGTAAGCATGACATCATCCCAGTCCCCAAACCATGGAATAATTCAAGTGAGCACAACAAAAGTGTTTTGGGATAACTAGGCCCCTGGCAGATGTGGAAATTGCCAGAGAGAGTCAACTTGGCTAGTCAATGATTGGATTATAAATGCAGGCAATGGTACCCACCACGACACCTCATCCTGGTAAGAAATCAAGCGTGCACATGGTAAGAATCTTTGGCCTAAAACAATTCTAGGAAATGGTGGCAGCGTACATGACAGAGTGCGGGACCAATATTAAAGGTTCATGACAAACTCACATGGACATGTAATTTAGAACGAAATGATGTCAGGGGCTAAAGTTTAAGGCCAAGACATGGTTTTATGTGTAGGTTAAAAATGAGAGTGCAGAGAATTGTAGTGTTAAATAATCCCTTGGGGCTATATCACAAAGTATCCCAATGGAAGGTAATATGCATGTTTCTATGTATAATAAGTGTTTGTGCCGAGCAATGTTATATTTGGCAATAAAGTGCTTTAGCCCATGATTTAACGCATTTGGATGAATGGACCAATAGATACATAAAATAACTTTGGGCCTATATTAAAGTGCTTTAGCCTATGTTTTCAACCTAAAGCCTGAATGGGTCAAAAGCATTAAATTTGGAATATTTGGCTATAAATCACATGAAATTGGTAGAACTAAAAGTTCTATAAAGAAGGAATGAGCAAGTTGGAAATAGGTTTAGTGGTACTAGAAATATTTGGTAGTTATGTGGTACTTTGGCTAAACTTAGAAGTGCACCAAATTTGGAAAGACACAGCGAAATCCTGTAAAAATTCCAGAATAGAAAAATTGAGCAGTTAAGCTTAGTTTTTCAAGTAGAAATAGGTAAGGAGAACTAGAGGACTTGGAGAGAAAGTTCAAAATACATATTTGAAGAAAGAAAAAGGGAAAAAATAAAGTTTCATGCAAGCATTCAAGTGCAGGATAACGAAATTCTTAATTCCAAAATATTAGTCCAAAATTATTTAAAAATTATAATTGAATTTGCAAAGTGTGTGCAATTATGTTGATGTGTTGGGTATGTATTGATGTTGGTGGTGGATAGTGGTTGATTGATCAGTGATCAAATATTATTGAAGGAGGTTGTATGGTTGTTTTGGTGAGCATTGGATGAAATAAACTTATGAGTTTTTTAAAAAGAAATGGTCTTCATGATTTGAGGATGAAATTTTATGAAAGATAAACCATTTAGGTCATGCAAGTAGTATATTTCACTGTAGGTTGTTCCTGTAGTTGGTAAATACATATGGGTAGAAGCTCCTTTCAGTGATAGCTAATAAACATAGGGGTTTCATCTCCTTCCAGTTGTAGCTAATAAATAACAAAGTAGTTTCTTCTTTCTAGTTGTAGCAGAGAACATTGTAACAAAAAGTAGTAGCTTACCTTATGAAGAGATTGAAGAAATATTTTAAAGAATCTATGTGTGATATAGTGTGTGTCTTATGTTGATTTTTACCATGCTCATCTGAATTAATTGTTGAATTATTAGTTGGTGTCCCAATATCTTGTGCAAGTAAAAGAAATTTGTAAAAATCCAACAATATTGATTCACCCCCCTCCCTGTATTGTCTTGGTTTCTAACAATCGGTATCAAAGCCACCATGTTCCTTCAGGATTAGTTTCATAGCTAGAAGGAAGATCAAGGGCCATGGAAAACTAGGAAAGAATATTTACCAATAGGGATGGAACAAATTATGTGTTTTCGAAATTAAGGATGAATACCTACATTCAACCACTTGGAGCTTATGTATGTGTGTGGAAAAGAATGTCAAAGTCCTCCTACAGTTATTACTAAATATTAGAAGACGAAATTCACTTGTAAGTCAAAATCCATGAATGCACTTATTGCTAGCCTACTTACATCAAAACTAGTCAGCATTATGGACTGCTCAACTACAAAAGCTATTTGGGACAAGATGATAAGCTATCATCAAGGAGAATTCAAGGTAAACTAAACTAAAATTCAAGCTTTTAAGCGAAGATATAACATAGTACTTCCTATGAGTTGATGAATTTGTGAACACTATAAGAGGCATTGATGAGAAATTACAAGAACCTGTAGTTGTTCAAAAGGTGTTGAGATCCATAACATAGAGTTTTAATCCTGAGATTTTAGCCATTGTGGAGATAACTTAGTTCAAGACTCTCACTTTGGACTAATTACTTTGTACAGACACTGCTTATGAGATGAGAATTTCAGATGGAAAACTTACAACAAAGGATTCAACCTTCAAAGAATATAAGAAGCCCAAGGAAGAGCAAGATGATTCATGTTGTGAATCATATGAGGAAGGAACCATGTTTACGAGGAAGCTTACGAGAGGCTCAGGAAAATATAAGGGTAAGTTACCTTTTAAGTGTTTATTTATGGTAAAGTTGCTCACTCTACTTCCAAGTGTCCTCAAAAGAAGAAGAAGGAATATGATCCAAGAGAAATGTTTAGGAAACTGAAAAAGGAAAGAAAGAAGGCTAAGAAGAGAAGTATTTATACCTAAGAAGTAAATTCTTCTGAAAGTGAACGCAACCAATCTTCAAATCAGGAAAAACATGATGAAGGTCCAAATGAATTCACACTCATGGCTATAAATAATCTATAAGTTGAAGCTATTAATTTTGATAGTGAAGGGGTTGAAGTTGATTTAGAAGGAGAGTTGATTAGTGATCTTAATGAGATTGAAATCCTGAGAAAGAAAAATAAAACCTAGTAATAGTTTCTTATGAAAGACAAAGTTGGAGTTGTTAAACCTCTACTACTGCAAATTAAAGAATGGGAGAAGATTTAGGAAACTTTCAATCAACAACTTAGTGAGAATAATCAAGCATGTGAAAGGATTGAGAGAGAAGTTGTTTTATTAAGGAAAGAATTAGAAAAGGAGAAAACTTAGTTGATATTTTATCAAAAGTATGGAAAGGGGGCTGTAAATCTAAATGACCTTCTTGAAGCATAAAGAGTCTCCACTAATCGAATTAATTTCGTATTTGATGCTGAATCTAGCTCAATAGTAGAGTTAAATAAAAAGAAGTCAATTTCCTTTGTGCAAGCAACCAAAAAATGGTGACAATGCAACAGCAAAAGAATGGTCAACGTAGCAGCAAAATGACAAAGGTAGCACAGAACCCACTATTTAGCAACAGTCTAATCAACATCAATGAAATAGGAGGATTTTTTCTGAGCAAAAGACAAACAGTCTTGGAGGATAAAGTCAAAATAGATAGAGAGAAAGCCAAAAAAGCATCATAATTTGATTTTATCCCAAGGATGCAGATATATTTCCAGGATATTTTTTTACATGCTCCAATTATGGACACAAGACAACAAATTGCAGGGTGAATTTATTATGATGGAAGCTTTATATATAAAGATGGATGATGGTAAACTTTTAATAATTGTTGTTTACTTTAATGACATCATATTTGGAAGTAATGAAGATTCTATGAGTAAAATTTTTACAATAGTCATGCAACAAGAATTTGAAATGTCATTACTTGGTGAACTAACATACTTTATTGTTCTTCAAATTCAACAAGAAAAGAATGGAATCTTTCTCTCACAGACTAAGTACCTCAAGAAGATTTTAAAGAAGTATGGAATGGAAGATTGCAAACTTGTATTCACACCAACGGTAACAGGTTGTAACATCAGTTCACATGCTGATTCTCCTATAGTAAATCAATAAGAATACAGATCTATGATCGAGAGATTTCTCAAGCTTATAGGCACAAGACCAGAAAATCATGCATGTAGTTGGGATTTTTGGACGATTTCAAGCAAATCCTAAAGAAACTAATCTCCATGCAATCAAAATAATATTCAAGTACCTACAAGCAAATCAAGATTATGGTCTATGGTATCCTACAAATGAATTTTTTCTCTTCATGCTTACACAAATGCAGAAATGGCAACTAATGTTTATGATCAGAAAAGCACTAGTGGAGGAGCATTCTATTTGGGACCTCGCTTCGTATCATGCTTTAACAACAACAACAAAAAAGCTCCATTTCTATATCTATTTCTGAGACAATATAGGTTATTGTTGCATCTTGTTGTACTCAACTTCTATGGATGATGCAAAAATTACAAGATATTCAAATCACTTGTCCTTAACCTATACTTGTTTTGTGTGATAATAATAGTGCCATAAGTATTTGTAAAATTCATGTCATGCACTCAAAAACCAAGTATATTCCCATCAAATATCACTTTCTAAGACAACAGGTACATGAACAAAATGTCAAACTGGAGTATGTTACCTCAAAGGAACATGTTCTATATATATTTAGAAAGCCTCTTCCATGTGATTCCTTTCAATTTCTCAGACAGAAACTAGGAGTGATCTCTGCTTCATCACTTTATTAATTATTGTGACGAATATTTAATATTTAGGGGCAGAAATACATATGTTGTTTTGATGATGTCTCCCATGGGTGTTTTGGTATTCATGTTACTTCTATTATTAATAGTACATATTATGGAGTAACAATGAACAAGTAAAGATAGTACAGTCTTATGGGTAGATGTGGTTATGAAAAAAATTCAACATTTTTATTTATTTACGTGGATATTATGAATTATAGTCACGTATATACGTGAGTTCTGATCTAGACGGACGTGTATGTTTTTATATGTTGAATAAAAATGGGGATAGACACAAGGAAAGGCTCTGATATGCTTGACACAATTATTATTTTGCATTATGGTCCTCATATTGATTGTTGCTACTTAGAAGTGGTGTTGTCTTATGAATTGTTACAATACAACATTGATGCTTTGATGAACTTACTGATTGATGAAGATACTTTAATGACCTGAATTAATGTGATCAGATCTAATGAGAAACAGTAGGCACAGGTTTAAGGTGGACCTATGTCTGAGTGCATTATTAGCACTATGATTTCTTCAGCATTCTAGATGGGTATATATCATGAATGATGTTGCTAAGGACCCATATGTTATTGAAGTGTTTGTTGTCACACTTAATGCTTATGCTACAGATCCTATATGATGTATGATAGTTGTTGATGATTATCATGGTCTTATTCAGATATTTTGTTTTGGTTATAAATACCATATCTATCTCTTGATGTAAAGGTCATGTAAATAGCTATGTTATAAATCATTGTAAAATTTAGTCATGGAATATTGTGGTCAAGTAATGTAATACCATCATTTTGGGCATGTGATGTAATGTTGAGTCAAACATGTAACCCCACTGTTTTGGCTGATCAACGTAAACACTAAGTCATTGGTGATAGGAGAGGTCATGTCTGGTTGAGCCATAGAGTCATGTACTTCTTTGTATATCTTCAAAAAATTCAGCATGTACCTGAGGGGAGCATGTTAAGTATTCAATGTTCATACTCGATAGATCTAATACACAGTGCTCATGTCAACAAAGGGAGAGACTCCATTCAACGTTTATCATCCCTTCACCCTTGATGTCAAAGGGGGAGATAATCTTGGTGTTTGGAGGAGTTTTGGTGACTTGGGAGAGAAACTTGGTATCTACAAATGTGTTTATAGGAATCTACAGGTGGTGTTGGCCAAACAATAAAGTGGTTTCAATCAAGTCCAAAGGGAGATTTTGTTGGCATTATGACCAATGTGTTGTCCTTGATGGAGACCTACTTGATAAATATGTCATCATGATGATAGAAGAATAAGTATACAAGTTAGTAAAATGTGACATAGAAATTGGACAAAGAAATATCAATTTAGAGACAGAGGAAGGATAAAGATGATGGTTTAAGAAGTATATGTGTCTCTTGTGAAAAGGGTCGCATACATACATGGGTATGGTGAAACAAAGTCGCATATAGTTTCCTCACCATGGTATTCTCAATATCCGGGGTCTTTACCATGATATTGGCCCATAGTAATGAGAGTGAAAATAGATAATTGATCTCCTTAAAGTATACCATTGACATAACTATGGAATTGACCTAAGGGTATTGGCTAAGGTCTAAGCTATATAAGGAGATGGAGATCAAAGTGCTAGGTGTGCATGATATGAGTTATTGTTGTTATCTTTCGATGAAGTATTTCATGATGATCTATGTTTGACAGTGTTGATTGAGGTTGAACTGATTATGTTATGAAATGTTAAATAGTAATGATGTTGCTATGAGATGATATGTATTTGATTCAGAGATCTATGACATGGTCAGTATGTGTGTCAGTGATTGATTTTGGTAGTGTAGTGATTCAATTTCAAGGTTCAGTGTTTTGAGATATGTACGTGAGTTATCTGAAGAGAAGGTGCATATATACACATCTATGTCTCATAATAGTAGCATATATATTCTTACATAAGGTTGAATAAAGTTTGCAATGACAAGATCTGGTTTCTGTGATGAACAATAAGTGGTTTGACATTTTGATGAAGAGTATACAACAAATTGAGATGATCTAATTGTTTTGGTTGTTTGAATTTTGGTAATTGATTTATTTAATGATTTGGTAATTAACTTGGTTTAGTGATTTGATAGAATGTTGGATTTGGTATTATTATTTGATATTTGGAATGGATCCAGTTTGAAACATTCGAAAAATGATCCACAAAGAACAAAGGATAAGGGGATTGTGGCTCCCTTCTAGTAAAAGACGGAAAACGAGAGAAGGTTGTAGCCTTCTGCAAGTGGGTGTATGCATACTGGTATGAGTCTTCGCTAGTACAACTTTATAAGAAATTCCTCTTTAAAAAAAAATAAGAAGACAAAGATCACAACAGTGGTGGTTTTTTCCCACACTCGATTTCCAACTAAAAATCCTGGTGTTCATGTGTTGCTTGTGTGTGATGACTTATTATATTATTAATTCACATGGTTGCTATTTAATTAATGTTTAATGAAGTACTGGTATATTAGTTCAAGTTAAACAGATGATGAATTAACTAAAAAAATTAGTAAAATAGATATTAGCTTCTTGTCTTCATCACAATCATGTACATACATAGGTTTACTTCCTAATAGTCACGTACATAAATTTGAATAAGAAAAGAAAGCTTTAAGTAGTTTAAAATACTGATTCACCCCCCCCCCCCTCCCCAAGTATTTTTCCTTACATAACATGCCAATTTGTATTTGATATGAAGGTCAAGTTTGAGATGTATATTCTTAGAGATATTTCTTATTGCCTTGCCTTAGAGATTGCAGACTCCCAAAGGGATTTTTATATGACAAAGAAAGTATCTCAAGGAAGTATTGAAGAAATTTGGCATGGAATATTGTTCTTAGGTGAGCAAACCAATGGTTACAAGTTGCAAGGCTAGAAGGATTGATGAATCACCAAAAGTGGACCAGAATTTATACAGATCTATTATTGGAAACCTCATATATTTGACCACCTCAATACTACATATTATGCAAGCATTTGGTATTGTTCAAAGATTTCAGGAAACCCACAGACAAATCCATCTTCTAGTAGCCAAAATCATTCTTGGATATCTTAGAGCCACAATGGAATATATATTTTTGTACCCAAGAGGTGAATATTTTTCACTAATTGTTTATATTAACGTTGATTGTGCATGTGATATAGATGATGGAAAGAGCACTAGTGGTGGTGCATTCTTTCTTGGAGAATGTCTAGTTTCATGGTTGAGAAAGAAGCAAGACTCAATCCCTCACTCTACTATTGAAGCAGAATATATAGTAGAAGATTCTTGTTGCACTTATCTCTTATGGTTGAAGAAGACTTTGGAACATGTATAAGTGGTTTCTGATCAACCTATTCCTACTAGTTGTGATAATACAAGTGTCATCATCGTGTTAAAGAATATTGTTTTTCACTCAAAGACAAAGCATATCCCAATAACTTACCGTTTCCTAAGAGAAAAGGATGTAAATTTGAATGTCAACCTGGAGTATGTACCTATAAAAAAGAAAATAGTTGATATATTCACCAAACCTCTCCCAAGATATTAGTTTGAGTATTACAGGGCAGATATTGGGAGTTGTTCTTCTTGCCTCACTCCACTATATTTTCCTTCAAGAGGAAGAAAGGGAGCAAAGAACATTCAACATATCAAGATGAAACTTCCAGTTCTAGAGGACGAACATGACAAGAGAGATATTGTTGACACATGGAGAATTTTGGTATCTTTTCAATTGATGTCTATCATATAGGATTTACGTTTGCACACAAAACTATCTCCCTTAGGTCGTCGACTAACCTAGAACAACATAGAAACAAGGAACCTAATGCTTTTCCTTTAATTAAATAGATGATGGAGTGAATGCTCTAAAATCACCCGTAAATGACCTCAGTGAATTAATGAAGGTATTACAGACTCATGTGTTGGGTGTGCCTATGTTATTTTATGCAATGGATCGATAAGATTGTGAAATACACACATTGAAATAGTAAGAGAAACATAGTAAGAAAACACATAAAACAAAACAAGATTAATAAGGAGTTCACCCAATCCTCATTTGAGTCTCACTTTAACAGATGATGATCAGTAGGATTGTACTTGGATTCCCCAAGTCTCTAGAGTACACAGACTCCCCTTACCAAATGTCAACCTAACCTGGTCTCAGTGGTATGAGTTCTATTTGGTACTCAATACCTGACAAGTATACACAGAAGAATCGCTTGAACCTCTCAAACCTTCTCTGGAGTTCACAGACTCTCGGAATCTTTCTGTCTCTGTCTGCTCGATGCTGCCTTTTCTTTGCAGGTCAGCTTGACTTCTCTGTTCTCTGTAATTCACTTCTTTCTTACCTCTTGGCTCTCTACTTCTCTTCCTCTACTTCTTTTCCTACTACCTTTTCTCTCTGTCTGTTCGTGGCTTAAAGCCAATCCACTCCCTGACTGTTTGTTTCCTCTTCCTGGCTTTCTGGATCTCCTGCCTCTGCTCTCTGAACTTCCCCTGCTCTGCGTCATCATCACTGTGTAATGCCTCAGAAAGAGGTGGCCACTTGTTTCCTCACAAACTAAGTGTCAGTTCTCTTTGAACGGTTGTTATTTCCGTTGCTCAAAGATTTCCCATGAAACTAATTCCTCTCCCAAGTCAACGGTCATCCCGGACCACAAATCTCATATGACTCAGCCTATTTCCCTTTCGAATCTGGTCATCCATCAGATCATTTCTCCACCGTTGATCTGGAGCCTCCAAATCCTACGGTCTCCCTCCGTATCACACGAGTAAGTAGCCTGACCTTTACCTGTGCAATGTGAGAAGCTTTCTCTCTCATATGTTGGATGCGTGTCACCCAGTGTCGGGCATCGGGCGAGACTCGGTCAAACCCGCTTACTGCTTAAATCCCTTCCGATATCCTGCTGGTTTTAGCGCGGGACCTACCTTTTGATGGAATCGGTGATTCCCATACGGTTTTATGCTTCTCCTTGTCACCGAGTGCTTGGGGGCTTTCCTTCACTGAGGGGGACACCATGCGATATGCGATTAGCGCTTTAGCGCTAATCGCTTATCAAAAACTACCTCTGTGTTTGGATTTGACCTCTCGCTTGTCAATTTGTGCCAGTGCACGGTCACCATGGGCCAATGGTCTGTGCACTTTGACCGAGGGTCCTCGTTGTTCCATGCCAATCACAAATTTCCACTGTTCAGAGGTTATTTCTAATAAGCTTCGACATCCATAATAATTTGAAACTTAGGTATGAGTTTTACAGCGTTCAGGGAACTTTAAGAGTTAAGGATCCAATTCGGATCATGACCTTCCCAGTGAAAAAGCTTTTGGACCACCAAAATTTGGTTTTCAAGCATCGACTAAGTGAGGGTATAGTTGTCTCACTTGTCCAATCTCTATCCATTTTGCACTACTTGGCTTTGAACCGTTGAGTCTAATCCTGAGGTACTCAACATCTCCCCTGTGCTTCGTCCTCACCTTCCTATCCAGAACTATGTCCTCCTACAATTCATTGAGATATTCAGGTAAAAGATCATCAATATAAGGCAATTGGATCTAATCTTTGGGATCTTCAATTATTGAAGGCTCAAATAGTCTAAAGTTGTCTTCATTAACGACTGAGTAGATGTGCACGTAAGCTGGTAATTCAAGGCGAAAAGCATTCTCACCAATTTTCTCAAGTATCTTGAAAGGTCCATACCTTATTGGCTTTAGGTTTTTACCTTCACCTTGCATTCTGTCTCTACTGATATACAACCAGACTTGATTAAAAACTTGGAAACTATGCTCCATCCAGTTCTTGTCATGCCTTGCCTTGTATTTGACATGGCTCTTTTCCAGTTGTTCCTGTACTTCCTGGTGAATCTCTTGGATTTTTTCAATGAACTTGGTTGCCTTGTCCACATCACTGTGTCCTTCAACTGCTCTATCTTTACCAAAGACAAAATCCAAGGGAGACCTTGGTGTGAAACCAAAACAGGTCTCAAATGGATATCTCTGTGTAGAAGAATGTTTTGCCCAGTTGTAAGCATACTGCACATAACACAAATGTTCATCCCAAACTTTGGGATGCTTTCTACAATAGCCTCTGAGCAACTGGATCACTATCCTGTTGACCACTTCTATCTGGCCATCTGTCTATGGATGAAATGCTATGCTCTTCTTTAGTTTGGTGTCCATTGGTTCCCACGGACTTGACCAAAACTTCCCAACAAATCAGGAATCTCGATTGGATACAATGGAAGTGGGTAATCCAAAATGAACCCATACAAGCTAAAAGAACAACTTTGCAGTTTGTTCAGCTGTAATCTGTTTATTACAAGGTATCAAAATACACATTTTGCTGAACCTATCCACAACAACATATAAATAGTCATGACCTTTCCTAGATTTAGGCAGTCCTCCAACAAAGTCCATGGAAACACTTTCCCAAGGATGAGAAGGAACTGGTAGTGGAGTGTACAAGCCTAGTTTCCTATTGTTGGACTTGCTTTTCGCACACATGGTACACCCTCTTACATATCTAGAAATTATCTCATTCATTTTTGGACAATAACAAAATCTTTGCAGTTATGCAACTATTTTACTTACCCAAAAGTGACCTAATATTAGAGAAGTGTGTGCTTCTCGAATTATATTTACTCTTTCAGTTTGTGGAATGCATAGCTTCCCACAATGATACAAGAGTTGGTCCTTAATGTGATAATCCAATTCTTCTACTCATTTTCCTTGACTTAAATTTACATATACATCTTTAAAATCTCAATCTTGAGCATATTGTTCAATGTAGCTCTCATGCAATACTGAGTTATGCTTAAGTATAGTAGATGCATTTATAATTGGTCTAGATAACATATATGCAACTTTATTGTGTATTCCCTTTTTATATCTGATGACTAAATGAAACTGTGTAGAAAACCCATCCATCTATAGTGTCTTGATTGCTACAACTTAGTTTGGGAGTGTAGATATGGAGTGGTTGATGATCAATATGTATAACTGTCTCTTTGCCCATTAAGTAACGTTTCCACTTTTTCACACTCTGTACTAATGCATACAATTCATTATAATATGTGGGATAGTTAACTACTACAAAATTAAATGTCTCAGAATGATAACATATGGGTTTACCATGTTGTATCAACACTGCTCGCATGGCATAGTCACTGGCATCCATTTGGATCTCATATGGTCTTTGAAGATAGGGCAGTGCTAGCACTGGTGTTGTGCTAATCTTTTCTTTCAAGGTGTGGAAGGATTTCTGCTATTTGCCTCCCCACTGAAACACCTTGTTCAATCCTGTTAAAGCATGTAAGGGAGCTGTAATTAAGGAAAAGTTAGATATGAACTTTCTCCAATATTGTCCTGCTCCTAAGAAGCTTCTAACTTCAATAACGATTTGTGTTTAGGCCAGTTTACAATGACTGCCACCTTGGAGGGATCTATCTTCAATTCACCAACCCCTACTATATGTCCCAAATAATTCAAAGATGTTTTGCCAAATTCACATTTTGAGAGTTTAACATAAATTTTTTCTCTTTTCAAAACATCTATTGTCTGCTTAATATGCTTTAAATGTTCTTACCACATTTTGCTAAATATAAGAATGTCATTCAAATATACAATAACAAAATCATCAAGAAAAGGTCTGAGTACATCATTCATTACTCTCATGAAAGTAGCAGGAGCATTAGTTAAGCCAAAAGGCATAACCAGCCACTCATACAATCCCTGCTTTGTTTTGAAAGCAGTCTTCCATTCATCTTGTTCTGCAACTTTGACCTGATGATATCCACTAT
Organism: Pinus tabuliformis; assembly: GCA_031772625.1. NCBI lineage: Eukaryota > Viridiplantae > Streptophyta > Pinopsida > Pinales > Pinaceae > Pinus > Pinus tabuliformis. The sequence goes on from CM062815.1 coordinate 497,866,471, forward strand.
GCAAGTCTAACTTGGAAAATTAAACAGCTTCCTTTAACTGATCTAATAGATCATATATGCATGGAAGGGGATAATCATTTTTTATTGTTATCTTATTCAGTTCTCGGTAATCAATGCACATTCTCCATGAGCCATCTTTCTTTTTCACCAAAACAATTGGAGACCCACATGGTGATGTGCTAGGTTTGATGAACCCCTTCTTGAGAAACTCCTGCACCTATCAGTAAAAATTGTTTGCATGAATTTACAATTCGTTTCATCTGCCCTGAGTTTATGAGAGTATAATTATTCTTGAGCTTATTAGCTCTTACAATATATTTGATTCCATCTTTAACGAGGAGATACTTGTTCCCAACTCTATAGAAAATAGCTTTTCTATGATTCATACAAGTAGGGACTTCCCAAAGCAATTCCACATATGTCCAAATGAGCTATATATAACTCAACCTCATCTACAAATGTTGATCCAAAAGAAAACTTAAGTTTACATTGTCTAGTCACTTGCAGTTGTGCTTTATCACTTAACCAACCTAATGGATATGGTTTCTTGTGAGGTGTTGTCAGTAATCCGAACTTTTTTACAATTGCTTCAGAAATTAAATTTACTTGTGAGCCACTATCAAACAAAGTATCAATCTTTTGATGCTTGGAAGTAATGCAAATATGGAAAAGCTCATGCCCTTTTCTCTCATTTTCTTCATTATTAGTAGATTGTGCAGAATTACTAGTAGATGCTTAAGAATTTTTACCTTTTATACATGTGGTTGCAATGGTTGTTCCATCTCCTCAGTCTGACCCCAAATCTTTCTAATATTTGTAGTAGTCTTCTTCTTCTTGCCCTCGAACTTCTTAGGTCTTAGCTCCAAATGCAGGATACAAGAGTGCTCATCATCATGCCCATCCTTCTTACAGTGAGTGCATGAAGACTTGCTTTTCTGTGTAGTGTTGGCCTTCCTCTCTTTCCATTTATGTTTTCTCTTCTCCTTATTCTTGCTTGCAATGGGCTTGGATGATCCTCAAACTTTTGGGTTCCCATTCTCTCCTCTAGCTTCTAGATCCGTAGCTTGAATAGATAGCTCATCTATACTAGTGGGATTAAACATGAGGATAGTGTGCATCATCCAGCTATGTAGACCACCTATGTACTTCAATAGAGTTTCAGGTGAGTCTAATGAAATTCCTAAAATCAAAGCTCTTTTCCTAAATTCTTGGGTGTAACCTTGTAGACTTTTCCATTTCAATTGGCGAAGAGTTTGCCAACTCATCACGGCTTGCTGCATGTAAGCTAGTGGATAGAACTGCTTTTTGATTGCAGAAACAAATTGACTCTAGACAAAAATAATTTTACCATCTTTCTTCATGTCAGCTTGTGTCTTGCCTTACCACCATAGCAAGGCAGTGCCTCCAAGGCGTAGGCTATTCAGCTAAATCTTACTCTTGTCTGAGTCAATACTCTGCACTCTGCAATAAACATCAATTTGTCTAATCCAATTATCCTGCTTCTCTGCATTCAACTCTCCACATATATTGGTAAATCAAATTTAACATCTAATTTAATCAAAGATGTCTTCTTTTTATGTTCAAGGCTATTAGGAGGTGTGAGAAAGTTATCTTCTTTCCCTTTGCCTTTTGAGTGGTCATGGAGGAGAGACTCTTCTTCTCCTTTATCTTGTTTGGAGCTTGATGAATCTTCATATTTATGTTTCCTAAAGTCCTTATACATTTCCTCTACCATGGACCTCATCGCCAAGAAACTATCTATAAATTGGGGGTCTGGTCCTAAGGGACTTTCTTCTGACATTTTCTTCTGAGGATAGGCTCTCCCAATTTCCAGGTTAGTTTCAACCAACTCTCCTTCTCCTAATTTAAGCTTTGATCTAGTTAGCATTCAACAACAAAATCCAGCAGAAGCTTGCCTAACCTTAAAAACCTAGAACTCTGACACCACTTGATCTGAAATCACCCGTAACTGACTTCAGTGAATTAATGAAGGTATTACAGAATCATGTGTTAGGGTGTGCCTATGTTATTTTATGCAATGGATCGATAAGATTGTGAAATACACAGACACTGAAACAGTAAGAGAAACACAATAAGCAAGCACATAAAACACAACAAGCTTAGTAAGGAGTTCACCCAATCCTCTTGGGTTACGTCTCCTGGTCTAACCTTTAGTGGTGGAATTTCTATTGTGTCTTAATGCAGAGATTTTACAATAAGGAGCTCAATTTGAGTCTCACATTAACAGATGATGATCAGTAGGATTGTACTTGGATTCCCCAAGTCTCTAGAGTACACAGACTCCTCTTACTGGATCTCGACCTCAACTGGTCTCAATGGTATGAGTCCCATTTGGTACTCAATACCTGACAGGTATACACAAAAGAGTTGCTTGAACCTCTCAAAACTTCTTTGGAGTTCACAGACTCTTGGACTCTCTCTGTCTCTATCTTCTCAATGCTTCCTCTGCTCTGCAGATCATCTCGGCTTCTCTATTATTTGCAATTCACTTATTTCTTGCCTCTCCGCTTTTTGCTTCTCTTTCTCTATTTCTTTTCCTATTTCCTTTGCTCTATATATGTTCGTGGCTTAAAGCCAATATGCTCCCTGACTGTTTGTTTCTACTTCCCAGCTTTCTGGATCTCCTGCCTCTGCCTGCTGGAATTCCCCTGCTTTGCATCATAATCGCTGTGTAATGCTTCATAGAGAGGTGGCCACTTGTTTACTCACGAACTGAGTGTAAGTTCTCTTTGAACGGTCGTTATTTTCGTTGCTCCAAGATTTCCCATGAAACTGATTCCTCTGCCAACTCATCGGTCATGCTGGACCTGAAATATTATATGACTCAACCTATTTCCCCGTTGAATCTGGTCATCCGTCGAATCATTTCTCCGCCGTTGATCTCGAGCCTCTAGATCCTACAGACTCTGTCTATATCACGTAGCTAAGTAGCCCGACCTTTACCCGTGTGATGTGAGTGGTTTTCTCTCTCTGATCTGCTGGACGCGTGTCACCCAGTGTATGGCATCGAGCGGGACTCGGTCGAACCCACTTACCGCTTAAAGCACTTCCGATCTCCTATCGGTTTTAGCATGGGACTCGCATTCTGACGAAATTGGCAATTCCCGTACGATTTTATGCTTTTCCTCATGACCGAGCACTTGGGGCTTTCCTTCACTGAGGGGGACACCCTTTTCATATCAGAAACTGCCTTTGTTTTTGGATTTGACCTCCCATTTGTCAATTTGTGCCAGTGCACCATCACCATGGGCCAAAGGTATGCACGTTTTGACTAAGGGTCCTCATTGTTCCGTGCTGACCACAAATTTCCATTGTTCAGAGGTTATTTCTGATAAGCTTCGACATCCATAATACTTTGAAACTTCGGTATGAGTTTTACAGAGTTCAGGGAACTTTAAGAGTGTTTAAGGATCCAATTCAGATTAGTGAAGCATATATGGAATCCTTTGTACACCTCGCTCCTTCTTTAGCTTGGAAGCTCTAATTCCAGCTCTGAGTGCCAAAATTAGAACTTGCATAGTCAGATAACACAAGCCAAGGAATTATGAGATCTATGGAGTATCATCTAAATACCTCATTCAATAGATTAACATGGTATTGCAATAAGTGAAATAACAACATAACAGATAGGAAAACAATGAATTATTTGCATGAATATAAATGGAAGGAGATTACAACCATAAATAGTAGTTGATCTTGTATAAGAGCTCCTCCCAGTTGTTGACTTGTCCTTTCCTTATCACAATATGCACCTCCAACCACCCTAAATTCATGAGAAGATGACCACTCACTACAAAAGCATAAGGGCATAATCACTCTCCAAAAGCCAACCCCCAACCACATAGAAGGTTAGGAATATATAGAGAAGTAGGTTAAGTTTGGAGTTCTTATCCAATTACAAATGTAGGGTAAGAGATCCACCTTTGATGGAGGGATAGGATCAAAGGATAAGTGGTGAAAACTCCAAAGTGGGGAAGGATAGGATCTGAATGTTTTATCCAAGGTAAGTAGTTGAAACAAATCCTAGAACCTCCTAGAAGGGGAAGCTTCTGGAATCCCGATCATTCTCCTTGGTTTCTAGAACCAACGTAGGTGAAAAGGGGAGCAACCTAATAGTGCCAACGCATGCCACAATAGAGAAAGCTGTAGGTGAATGCACCTGAGTAGGCTTACAAGAAGCGTTGGTCCTCAAATTGGCTCAAACGAAACAGTTTAGCGCTGAAAGTATGGGGGATGAAGGGAACATCCTTAGGGCTTTATTCAAGATGGTGATAAGGGGGAATAAGATGTTATTTGATCCCATTAGGAGGCTCAATTATTAGATGTAAAAAAATGGCCTATAATAGAATGCCCCCTAAAATCACAAAGTCATAGATGATGAGTGATGACTGTAGTGATTTACCTTGTGACAAGTCAAGATCAAGGATAACTAGTGAGCTTCATCTGTTACAATACATTTACCACATGAATTATTTGTTTGATGAGGGAGGAATACCCATACTTTACGCATAAGCTAACATAACACGTACGATGATGAAAAGACGTGTCCACAGATGCAACTAGCGGACCCATGATTGGATGACTATCTATATGATCACAACCATCATACATTGTGATCTTTGTATAACTGTTGAAATTGCAACCCATATAGATGAAACTAAATCCAGGGTCTTCTATCTCATTCAGAAGACCAATCAATATATGAGTCTAACCATGTGAATCAATGAGCTGGAGTTGAAGATGATAGAAACCATATTATTACCATCTAATGATGTAAGTTGTTAACAGATGTGAGAGAAACCATTGATGATGTTAATGGCTTTCAAGGTACTATAGCACAATCTGTATGGTGTGAAAGAATGAGTCTATCAGTTGAAGGTCATTGATATAACTCTATCGCCGAGAGCATGGAAGCTTTCCATTGACGTATGCAAGAACCAAGATACCAAAGGTGTGTTTCTAAGCCAACTTCCTAGATGATGTGATAATGTCGACAGGAAGCGACCCATCGCAGGAGGGCCTTGATGTATTCGCCGTTAATGACACAAAATGAGTATCACGATTGAGATAGAATGATTAGAATGATGCTGACATGGAACTGGATCAGGAAAGGTAGACATGAAATACAGGTTTAAGAGTATTGTAGAAGAGATCAACTGAATGAATTCTCTTGAAAACACTAGTGACACTAAATGGAGTTGGCATAATTGACCCAAAACCAAAATGGAGGCCCTCAAAATTGTATGATCAAAAAAAGATAGAAAGATTACCCAAACCAACAACCATGGATATGAAGTGGAATAGTGTCGTGTTCAAGAGTGACTTGCTACCATTAGCAAAATGGAATCCCTTGTTTTCCCAATTTCCCCAACCATACTAGTCAGTACCTCTTTATTTTTTAACAAGCTTGAGGGTGTTAACATATGTTTGATTTGTAAGTTCATCCTTGGATGAATCGCTCTAAGTATATTTAATGAACCCTAAGGGGGATTCATTTGACCCTGTCATGATCGATGAGTCGATCGCCATTTGATATCCATATGAATCCAACGAGGGTAAACCTTGACATATTTTTCATGTTTAGAGAATTTGAAAAAAAGGAAAAAAATAAAACTCCAAATGTCCCTTTTCGTAGGTAGTCCCTTAGGTCTGAAAAGGTAGAAAAAAATACCTAAGAGAATATCTTAGTCATGTTCGACTAAAGTATTCATTTTTTGTGGGCATTCTATCTTAGTTTGGAAAAGTGTTAAACTTATACTAAGTAGACATCTTTTCATTTACTTCTACGAGTTCGAAAAGAAAAGCACTCGACAATATTTTCATATTTTGGGAGTCTAAAAAGAGTTGAAAGAGAACTCCTTTATACACGTGGTATAAAGGGTGGAAACTGGTTCCACTCATGATGGAATTACTTAAAACATGCAAAGGTCAGGAGGCTGGCTATTAATACCACTCATCACAGCGGTTCCTCGGGAAAGGGTAAAAAACAAAGTGAAAGTGTATGATCGGCGAAGAAGATGGTGAAAATTGAATGAAAAAACCAAGGCACATCTACTAAAATAGGCTGGTAAAAATGGCAATCATGAGGGATAAAATGGAAATGGCTTTATTTTTACAGAAGCTTTAAGCATGGGAAACTATGCTTGAAATTATTTCATTTTTTATGCAAGATTGAACCATGGGAAACTATGCTTGAAAGTGGTTTAATTTTAAAAAAATCTTGAAACATGAGGTAAATTGTGTTTGAAATAGGTTTGCATGCCCCTAGTATAATGACACAATTCGAGGCACATGCCTCGAAGATTCATTTCATGCACCTAACTAGACTACTGGGTACTAACAAGTGGATGGAATGAGGCTTCATTTACGAGATCAAGTGAAAGGCTCGACTGTGAATTTACAATATCTACTCAAAGAATCTAATTGAAATGGGATTTATTTCATTTCTTAATGAGCTTGACAGAAGAAAATAACTATGCTCATAGAAAAATATTTTAATTTTTAACGAGGTTGAAATAGTAAAAGAGCTATCCTCATAGGATCTTGTTTTATTTTTTAACGAGCTTGACACAAGAAAAGGAACTCTCGTCTAGGGACATTGTTTCATTTTTTGACAAGCTTGACACAAGAAAAGGAACTGTGCTTAGGGTACTTTGTTTCAAGTTTTAAGGAGCTTGACACAAGAAAAGGAACTTGTTAGGGTCCCACCCTAACCCCTTATTTATGTAATGGGATCACGTCATAGTCAAGAGTCAATAAAGCCCATATTATAGTTGTAAGTGGTTAATGCGCAATTAATGACGGAACCACAGTTAGTTGCAAATGGGCCGTAGTATTAGATAGATGGTATTAATAAAACCCACGGTATTGGCCCGTGGCATTGCATGTATGAGTCATATATAAAGGATAGAGAATCCCTACGAGGAACATCCTGTCTTATTTTGTAGTCGAGCTCTGCTCTATTGGAGGTTGCCCCCTCGAAGAGGCAAGTGAACATTACTTTTCGAATAATAAAATCATTTGCTATTCTGTGTCCTGGGTATCATTTTGCAGGTTAAGAGCATAACGAGTGGTATCAGAGCACTTTCCAGGGTTGATGGGATCTCCATTTCTTAGCAATTTTTTTTTAATTTTTTTTTTTGGCTAGAGACGTGTTCCGGCGTCTTTAAACCATGGCATCTGTTGTTGAGCACATAAACCTGTGGATTTGGGGAGGCATGCACGCAGGAAATATAAGATGTGGTCACGTCTATTGGACTCCCTTGTAACCCCTGTGGGTACCCCTTCGAGTAGTAGCGCATTAGACAGAACCGCACACGGATTGTCTTCCACGTATCCTCTAGGTATATCGAAAGCCCCCTAGGCTCCCTTGAAGCCTCGCCATAGATAAACGGTCGGCCGTCTTGCAGCTACAGTACACCGAGAATAGCACTCAGGGAGATTACTCGCCCGTACAATAGGGTAGTCAGATTGTATGGCTAAGGGTACGGTCGATCCTCCTTAGTTAGAGCCCTGAAACACTGGGCTGAGTACTACTGCCAGAAAGTCGCCCAAATTTCTCCGCTAAAGGTCGCCCCCCACAGGCTCACAACATGACTCAAACACTTAAGGTCCAAAAGGTGTCACCTGCGGAAATGGCGGAAAGAAGAAAGCAAGGATTATGTTACTACTGTGATGAAAAATACTCCCCAGGTCATAAATGCAAGGAGCCCAAATTTTTTCAAATAGATGCCACTGACTATAGCTCAACAGAGGAAGATCCACCACTTGAGGACCATGAGGCGCTAGAAGAAGACAACCAACAGGACAATGTCCCTGACGAACCAGTTATTTCACTGCATGCGTTGGCAGGGATTTCTTCCCCTCAAACTCTCAAAATCAGAGGTTTTATTAAACATCGCCCAGTAGTAGTCTTGATTGATAGTGGAAGTACACATAATTTCATCCATCAAAAAGTCGCAGAAGCAGTGCGTTGTTTTGTATGCGCAGTTTCTAACTTCCAAGTTCAAATTGCGGATGGAGGCACAATGAAATGTGAAGGCCACTGTGAAAATTTCAAACCTCAAATGGGGGATTATCAGTTGAAAACCCACATGTTTTCCATACACATGGGGGGTTGCGACATTGTCCTCGGTGCTAAATGGCTCCGCACTCTTGGGCCAATCACAATGGATTTCCAGGAGTTATATATGAGTTTTAAGCAGAACAACTACACACATACCCTCCGTGGACTCCAGGCGGGAGCCCCCTCTATCATAAGCTCGCACAGGATGGAAAAATTGTTAAAAAAGGGCAATCATGGAGTTGTAGCTCAATTTAATGCCATCCAGGTAGTAGAAACAAAGCCTCTGCCAATTCATCCTGAGATGCAACAGATTTTAAATAACCATCTGCCGGTCTTTGACAAGCCTCATGAGCTTCCACCCTCGCGAGGGGACCATGATCATAGCATCACCTTGGTTCCAGGGGCCAAACCCCCAAATGTGCGCCCATACAGATATTCGTTCACCCAAAAGAATGAAATAGAAAAAATCATCAAGGAAATTTTAGAAGCAGGTAACATTCGTCCCAGCATTAGTCCTTATTCATCCCCAGTGGTCATGGTGCTCAAGAAAGATGGGGAGTGGCGGATGTGTCCCGACTTCAGGGCCCTCAATAAGTTGACAGTAAAAGATAAATTTCCCATCCCGGTGGTTGATGATTTGCTGGATGAACTCAATGGGGCTCAATTCTTCACTAAGCTGGATCTTCGCTCAGGCTACCACCAAATTCGCATGAAGGAAGTCGACATCCCCAAGACTGCTTTCAGAACTCATGAAGGCCATTATGAATTCCTGGTCATGCCATTTGGTCTTTGTAATGCCCCCTCTACTTTTCAGAGCCTTATGAACCACATTCTCAAACCATATCTCAGGAAATTTGTCCTTGTCTTCTTCGATGACATCCTCATCTATAGTTGCACTTGGGCCGCACATCTTCAGCATGTAGATCTACTCTTGCAACTGCTTCGCAAGCATAAATCATTTGTCAAGATGTCCAAGTGTTCATTTGGCATGGCAGAAGTAGAGTATTTGGGCCACATTGTGGGGCGTGAAGGTGTCAAGGTGCACCCAAAAAAGATCTAGGCAATGCAGGAATGGCCTCAACCTAAGACCTTGAAGAGCTTGAGAGGATTTTTGGGTCTCACAGGCTATTATCGTAAATTTGTCCGCAACTATGGTCACATAGCGAAGCCCCTCACCCAACTCGTAAAGAAAAATTCATTCTTCAGGAATGAGGAAGCACAACAGGCCTTTACAACTCTAAAAAATGCCATGTGTTCCACTCGAGTCTTAGCACTCCCTGAATTCACCAAATCTTTTGTCATTGAATGTGATGCTTCAGGTACAGGTATTGGGGCGGTCTTAATGCAGGAAGGGCGACCGTTGGCCTTCATAAGCCAACAACTCAGTGGGAGGAATCTGGGCCAATCTACCTACGAGAAGGAAATGATGGCCATCTTACATGCAGTCGCGGCCTGGAGACCTTACTTATTGGGGCGACATTTCCAAATCCGCATAGATCATCACAGTCTTAAATATTTTTTGGAGCAACGCCTATCCTCCCCACAACAAAATAAATGGCTAGCCAAAATGCTGGGATATGATTATGAGATCATTTACAAGAAAGGGAAAGACAATAGTGTAGCAGATGCATTATCTCGCCAATTTGAGGAGGAAAGTACTCTGCTAGCAATTTCCCTCCCCATTCCAGAATGGATTGAAGAGGCTCGCAGGGAATGGTTTTCACACCCCGGGCTCTCCCAACTCATTTCTCAATTGCAGGTAGATCTAAATTCCACCAAGCGCTACTCGTGGCAGGATGATATTCTTCACTACAACGACAGAGTCGTAATATCACCAACATCCACCATCAAAAGTCGCATTTTGGCAGAATTGCACTCATCTCCAATTGTAGGACATTCGGGCTTTCAGAAGACGTATGCTCGCACCAGAAGATCATTTTTTTGGACAGGCATGAAAAAGGACATCCTTACTTTCGTAGCAGAATGTGATGTCTGTCAATGCCACAAAGGGGAAACCGTCAACACACCAGGTACATTACAACCATTGCCCATTCCAACATCAATTTGGACGGAGGTTTCTATGGATTTCATTACAGGTCTTCCAAAGTCACGGAACAAGTCAGTCATCATGGTGGTTGTGGACCCACTGTCGAAGTATGCTAATTTCTGCTCCCTACCCCACCCGTTTACACCAACTTTGGTTGCTCAATCTTTCATGGATCAGATCTTCAAATTGCATGGCATGCCCACTTCTATTGTGTCCGACCGCGACACGATATTCACCAGTAATTTTTGGCAAGAACTCTTCAGAATACAAGGCACTCAACTCAAACTCAGTACTCCCTATCATCCGCAAACAGATGGTCAAACCGAAGCTGTCAACAAATGTGTAGAAACCTACCTTAGGTGTTTCACTTCAGAAAAGCAACACCTTTGGGTACAGTGGTTACCTCTGGCTGAATGGTGGTATAACACCAACTATCATGCCACCACCAAAATGACTCCCTATGAAGCAGTATATGGTCAACTCCCACCTTCACCTACTTCGTATCTCAAGGGATGCTCAAAAGTACAAGCAGTGGATCAACTCCTACAACACCGAGCCACCATGCTCGCCCATCTTCGAGAGAATCTTCATCAAGCTCAGAACCGCATGAAGCAACAGGTAGACCAACACGCTCAGAGCGCCAATTTCAAGAAGGGGAGTAGGTCTTTTTACAGCTACAATCATATAAGCAAACATCACTCAAGGACAAGGGGCGTCAAAAACTCTCTCCCAAATTCTACGGACCATATCAAGTACTTCAGTCATTGGAGAAGTGGCCTACAAGTTGGCCTTGCCACCTACTGCAAAAATCCATCCAGTTTTCCATGTCTCATGCCTCAAGAAAGTGATTGGGAACAATTGTAGAATTCAAACCAGTCTACCTGAATTAGACGAAGAAGGGTCCTTCTGGCTTCAACCCGAACAGGTCCTAGACACCCGAGACAAGCAATTGCGCGGCCGCATGATTAAGGAAGTCCTCGTCAAGTGGAAAGACACCTCTCCGGAAGATGCAACTTGGGAACCAACCACTATTCTTCAGCAGTTTCCGCAGCTTCAGCCTTGAGGACAAGGCTCGTCTTAAGGGGGAGGGCATGTTAAGGTCCCACCCTAACCTCCTTATTTATGTAATGGGATCACGTCATAGTCAAGAGTCAATAAAGCCCATATTAATAATTGTAAGTGATTAATCCGCAATTAATGACGGAACCACAATTAGTTGCAAATGGGCTGTAGTATTAGATAGATGGTATTAATAAAACCCACGGTGTTGGCCCGTGATATTGCATGTATGAGTCATATATAAAGGATAGAGAATCCCTGCGAGGAGAATCGTGTCTTATTTTGTAGTCGAGCTCTGCTCTATTGGAGGTTGCCCCCTCGAAGAGGCAAGTGAACATTACTTTCCGAATAATAAAATCATTGCTATTCTGTGTTCTGGGTATCTTTTCTTCGCTTATTCTGTATTTGGGTATCATTTTGCAGGTTAAGAGCATAACAGAACTCTTCTCTAGGGACCTTGTTTCATTTTTAACAAGCCTAACACAAGAAATCATATTGTTCTCAGGGGAATTTGTTTCATTTTTTAAGGAGCTTGACACAAGAAAAGTATCTCTTCTCTAAGATTGGTCATGGCTTCTGAGAGACCATGGCTTCCTATGGTCTTCCAATAGGTTCTCATTAGAGGGGAGAACAATGCTCTATAATGGATCAAAGGATCTAATGGAAATATCATACTCCAATGCCCCCAGTAAATGATTCACTACATCACCTACTAAATGATCAGTACATGCGAGCATGGAAGAGGTTGCCATGCAATTAACCTCTATTAGGGAAGATACCACTTGGATATAAAGACCATTTAAGGAAATTGTTTGATTGGGAGTCAAATTAGTACGAAGGAACAAAAGTTGGTTAATAGTCACGATTCTTCCTTCATGGGGTATACACATCACATGAAAGAGTGAAGAGACAAGAGCTCCCATGATATAAACATAGTCACTCCCGAGGAGTAAATTAAAATCCAAAGGGCCTTGGATTACCATCAAGGATGATTTTAGGGGTGAATGTTCGCCCTTTGGCCAAATTAAGGGGTTTTAAAATTTTAGTGGGCGAATATTTTGTATCATAGTACATTTTTTTAGGGGTGAATGTTCGCCCTTTGGGGAAATTAAGGGGTTTTAAATTTTTAGTGGGCGAATATTTTGTATCATAGTACATTTTTACAAATCAGCTCAAATAGCCCACCTTATTTTAAGGCAGAGGGTAAAAAAGGTAAGTTTCGCCCTTGAAACTAGGACTTACAACCTTCCATTTGCCCTTTTCAAGAATAGGTTTTATTTAAGTGAATCCATTCGCCCATTTTCAAGAATAGGCTTTATTTAAGTGAATCCTATGGGCCAAATACCATATTCATAAAAGAGGTATGGTAAATTAATAAAAATATAAATAAATGAGAGGTATGGTAAATAAATAAAACATTTTTTATATTTACTCCATAAGTCACCTTATATACATGTAAGGGTGTAAACAAATAAAAATATAAGTAAAGTGGAGGTATGGTAAATAAATAAAACGTCTTTTTATACTTACTCAAAAGGTATGGTAAATAAATAAAAATATAGATAAAATAGACGTATCGTAAATAAATAAAACCTCTTTTTATATTTAGTCCATAACCCTCGTTCTATTTATGAAGGCTCAAGAAAGAGGTTTTATTTAAGTGAATCCTATGGGCCAAATACCATATTTGTAAAAGATGTATGGTAAATTAATAAAAATATAAATAAATGAGAGGTATGGTAAACAAATAAAACATTTTTTTATATTTACTCCATAAGTCATCTTATATTTACGAACACTCAAAAAATGGGTTATATTTAGGTGAAACTTATGGCCAAAATGCACTATGGGACAAATACCATGGACTAGATTGTTATTAATACCATGCAAAAAACCATTATTAACCCTAATATTAGAATTAATAAAAATAAAAATGGCACATGGTATTGACCCATGGTATCCACCAAAATGGCACATGGTATTGACCCATGGTATTCAACTAGAATGTAGCCTATTTAAATGGGGGAATTAAACCAGGATGTAGCCTATGCTAAGATTCACTAGGACTTTACAAAGTTTTATTATTTAGTGAAAGACTCGCCAAGATCTTACAAGATTTTATAATTGAGTAAAATATTCGCCATGCTTGGTGAGAGATTCGCCAAAAAATTATATATACATATTATATTATTGATCAAATCGCCTTCCATTTTTCCTATATACCATGGAGATTCGACCATTTATTATAATTATAAATTTAGGGGGGGTTCTTAAAATTTTCCCTGATTACCATCACATCAATATAGACAATATTTCCTCCTAAAGTAATAAGTAACTTAGGAAGGATCCCTAACAGTTGACTAGATCCTTTGTTAAAAGCCAACAGATACTGGGTAATGGGCACAAGTTATGGAGAACCAAAACCTTTCCAAGAATTCGAATATAGAGTACTAACAAATAAACCTTAATCTATGTTTGTGCTAGGTATGTCCACATTATTAGCCTATACTATGATTTGGAAGGGCATATAATAAGGAATACAATATCCTGTCATTCGACTCCAATGAAAGGAAGTGACCATACTACTTTGAGGAGGTGTTGTGGGAATGGGATAACTTCTCCCTTGTACTATGGGAAAGGGAGAATTGTTCTCCACTATTGAGGGAATGGGAGGATTCCCGCCTTGTTTGATGGGAATGGTAGAACTATCCCCTAGTTCATTAGAACCTAAAGAAACAAGAAGAACTTGAGCGGTATGAAGTCCACTCTCTACAGGAAAGGTACATTCAAATGAAGGTGGAAGAAATTCAACCATTTTCTCAACCAATGGTTGCTCAAGAATAGACTCATGGGATTCATGTTCAAAGAGAGTGGGATTGATGGGGTTCAGACTCTGATCAATCACTTCATCAACTAGTGGAGGATTAGTAGAAATCTTTTGGTAACTAGGTGGAAGTATAGGTTGAGAATATGTAAGGTTTTCAAACACTTTTGAGGTTTCATCCATATAAGGACAAAGGTGAATAGGATGATTCTCTTCAGATAAATTACAACGAAATTTTACTTCACCCTTGGTCCCATGGACCTTACTATCACTAGTTCAGCGTTTGTCACCAGCATGGCCTCCATAAGCTAATGACAAATGCTGATGTGACCCTATGGACCACACTTCTAATGTGCAGGGAATACCAGGAAATTATCTAAGAAGGTGGTCACCCTTGCATAACATGCAAGGGAATTTAACTTTATGGGGTTGATTGGAAGGTTTCTCAACATCAGCGACATCGATGGCAATGCCTACTTGGTTTTCCCCTTTCTTATTTTTCTTCTTCTTATCCACCTGGTTACTAACTTGCAAGCTTTCACTAGACAAAGAGTAAGAAGAGGAAGAAGGCAAAGGTTAAAATTTAGGATGAACTTGAGGTTGATATTGTTTAGGTGGAGGAGAACCTAACTGAGAAGCAATTTGGGAATTTGGAACCATAGGGGTTGAAAATAACCAAACTGGAAAACCAACCATGAATCTAGGAAGGGACAACGTTCCCATATAAGGAGCACCAATATTTCCAAAAAAGGGTAAAGGAATAGGATTCCCATTAGAGGTGCTTGCTTGATTGGAAGACTCAGCAACCGTTGCCATTAATACCAACCTAATATCTACTAATGAGTATTTACACAAGAATAATGTTGTTCCATGGTTAATTAGTTGATTCTAGAAATTAAATACACAAACAAAACAAAGGGGTAACTAGGAATAAAGGTTTACCAAGTAACCTTGAACTTTAACATACACCTTGGTGAACCAAGGATTTAATGTGCTTGCAGGTACTCTCCCTTAATGTTGTGTTTGGTATATCATGGTGTACAAGGCCACCGACTCAGCTACCTATGGATGGATAGAAACCTATAGGGGACTCCCAAAATATACTTGATGGTACGTGGGAGTGCAAGATATAGCAGTGTTGTATAATGTGTAACCATTGGATGAGAGAATTCCCATATACTTTTCAAGCATGGAGCATCGTCCCATATACACAAAGGTACATGGAGAATGATCCTATAGACTTATGTACGTGGAATAGGATTTCACCCCCCGGATGTAATGCTAGAAAACATGACAACTCCAACATTTAATGACGTTGAAACACATCTCTAGCCTAAACCTCTATGTGTGTCGTTAATGTTATAAATTCTCCTTACATTAATTGAGATGAATTTTAGAGTTGATCTAGAATTATATTTCAGTTTCAAGTACCAAAACTAGATGTCACCTGAACACACCTGTGATAAAACTAATATAACAAAAAGAACTCTTTTCATTTTTTATGAAAGTTATCTAGTGTAGGGAAGAGTTTCGAACAATGATGTAGAAATCAAATACGAAACAAATAAGAGTTTCCTAACTATATCTTTCAATTTCACTATTCCAATTCAATTCAAAGCATTACAAAATGCCAAACCATGCAATGTAATCTATGCATGATTCCCCTTGAAAACTATGAAAATGTAATATATGCACAGTTTCCTTTCCAGCTGTGAAAACGTGAATTCTAACTATGAAAACGTGATTTCTGGAAGGGAATTCTTGAAAACAAACACAAAAGGATTCCAATGAAATCAAATGTAATCTTGGATTTAATGAATAGAGGACTCAAATTGAAATTGGGTGAAAATTTGAAAGATAAACAAAGATGTCACTAAAAGGCAATTAACACTCATACACAATTCAACCATCCCCCCCTCCCCTCAATGATTGAGGGGGATTCTTTTTTGTAAAAATGAAAGGAAAAGTATGAAATTTCACACTAGGGAATTCCAATTTCATATATAAAAACCTTATATGAAAATGCAAGATTTTTTTCTTTTCACCAAACTTAATTTTCAAAATGAAGAAAACTAAGATTCAAATTCTAATCACTAATTCAAATGCACTTTTTGAAGTGAGGACTAGAACAACAATTCATCCAAGCAATCAACGATCAAATGAAATAATTTTGCAAGCGACCTAATGATGAGAACAAAGAAATATAAAAGCTAATTCTTACCAAAGGAAGAAAACACAAATGAAAACCAAACAGAGGCTTTAGAGAACCCACAAGACACTGAAGACTCAGGGAAGTTTAGCTGGAAGTAGGATGACCAAATAGAGGTTTAAGAACCAAGGGAAAATTTGTGCAAAAATATGGACCAACGTTGGTGTAGAAGAGGAACTAGTGCATTGCAACGCTGGTAAAGAGTGAGCCTAGGTGAGGTGCAATGCTCTGTCAGAGGCACTGGGGGAGCGTTGGGGCTAGGAAAGAGGATTCCAACACAAATAATTGAAGAAAAGGCTCAATGAAATCACTTCCTAGGTATGTTCTTGGTTGGATGATACAAGAAAGGTATATCAAGGAGGTAATCAAACACAACAGACAAGGAAACCACTGAGGTAATACTTCGTTCCCTAGTATGGTCACCAATTTGTTATACGGGATTTACGACTGCAGACAAAATTATCTCCCATAGGTTAGTGGCTAACTTAGAACAATAGAGAAACAAGGAACCCATTGTTTTTCCTTAAAGTAAATAGATCATGAAATGAGGCCTACATGGAATCCTTCACACACTTCACTCCTCCTTTAGCTTAGAAGCCTTAATTCCATCTTTGAATGCTAAAATTAGAACAAACATAGTCAAATAACATAAGCCAAGAAACTACGAAATCTATGCAATATCATCTAAGTACTTCATTCAATAGATCACCATGGTATTGAAATAAGTGAAATTAAAACATCACATATAGGAAAACAATGAATTATTTGAATTAATATAAATGGAAGGAGATTACAACCATAAATAGCAATTGATCTTGTAGAAGAGATCCTCCAAGTTGTTGAATTGTCCTTTTCTTGTCAGAGAATGCAACTCTAATCACCCTAAATGCATGACATGATGACCACTCACTACAACAACAAAAGGGCGGAATCACTCTCCAAAAGTCAACCCCCAACCACATAAAAGGCGAGGAATATATAAAGAAGTAGGGTAAGTTGGGAGTTCTTATCCAATTACCAATATAGTGTAAGAGATCCACCATTGATGGAGGGGTATGATCAAAGGATAAGTGATGAAAGCTTTAAAGCAGGGAAGGATAGGATTTGAGTGTTTTATCCAAGGTTATTAGTTGAAACAACTTCTGAAAACTCCTAGAAGGGGAAGCTTACAAAATCGCAATCATTCTCTCGTATTTTGAGAACCAACGCGGGTGTAAAGGGTAGAAACCTTTTCGTGACCGTCATAGGCCATGTTATCACTTAGGTTGTTCCCTACCTCCTGAAGGGAATAAAGCTGAGGCAACCACTAACCAATCTTTTAGCTGTAGGTTCTAGCCTACCTGCAACCAGAGAGGGCTCTCTCTTTGTAATTTAGCTTTGTTTTGAAGTATTTTAGGCTAGTTATGATGCACAAGGTTTTGTTTTAAATTTGTTGGATGGTGATTTTAGACAGAGCTGAGATGCAAGTCCAATATAGTCTATTCCATTGGGCAATGGAGTCAATCATGGTGTACTGCTGGAAGTGTTTCTTGGGTAAATGGTAATGCTATAGAGAAAGATAGGCAGTCCTAGAACAATCTTCAAATTTGGAAATTGATGGAATGAAGTCAAGGAATGGAAGGCAATCAAGAATCTTCCATTATGCTGGTAGAGGGAAAGTGCATGAATATTATCCAGGAGCAATTAAGAATTCATAAATAGTATTCAAAATGAAGGAATTAGTGCAAACATGAGCAATTAAGAATTCATATTTATGACTAATTCTGAAGAAAACCTAATTAATAGCAGAGATTCAACACAGGGTGCATTTAAACAAATCCTGGGTTATTCTTTTTCTCTGTTACCAAGATTATGGGACATATATGAAATTTGCAAACACAGAAGACATAAAACATAGTTTATAATAACTTATTGATCCATAGAATGACACAGGAATCCTGTAGCAGGTCCCAGAAAATCAAATCTACATCCAGATGGTCAACAACAGTGAACTTCAACATCTTTTGTATTAAAACAGTCTCAGAATTTACAGCGCAGCCCAGAGAGAAAATCACCAACCCCAAATACATTCTATGGGGAGGTATTTATACAAAAATGATATACAAAATATCTTGTAGATAAGACTTCATGCAATAACTTTCTTCACCAACTCTTCAAAGAAGTAAATGAGAGAAATAAATGCTGCAATAATTGTTGGTGTGCTAGCTATCCAATTTGCTAGAGATATTTGACTTTCTAGACTGAATGAGACGGCTGGAGCTGCGTCTTTAATCTGTGGTTCCTGTGTTTGTTGTCTTGTTGTTTTGCTGCGTCACCGCTTTGCTGTCCTGGCCTTGTCATCCATACTTGGTCTTTCATTAAAGAGCTGTAGTCACAATTTGACTTCTTTTGTCTGTTGTTTTCATGCTTTAACCGGTGGCCCGTGCATTTAGAGTTGCTGATCTATAGCTGACCAAAAAAAAGGAACAAAAATCAAATTACCTGGGTAGAATTTCCAGCATTGCCTGCCACCAATCCTCTGTAGGTAGCTGATGTCTTTGTATCTTTATGAGTGTTTCATCACCTTCAGTGTGTCTATAAAAGTTGGGATGGACCTCAAGAATATGGTTTATCTCATGTTCAATATAGAATAGATTCTCTAACTTTTCATAAAGATTTTGTCTAGAGGGAGGCCCTGTTTCTTCTAAGGTACTTGAGGATGCTGTAATCTGATTTGGAACATAGTTATTAATCCTTGTAGTATATTATTCACGGGTCAACAGTCTACCACTACTGGTTAATAAGCTGGGTAACCCTCTGCTCTGAAATATTGCAATTTTTAGCTTGAAGTCATTTATTTCTGCTTGCATTTCCTGGCACTTTCTCTCTAGAGTTTGTACAAAATTTCTCAGAATCAACACCTTTTTTACAATCAGAATAGTATCTGTCCTGTTACTGATATCTAATGCTGCCAACTCTTCTTTGGTATGAGTGTTTAGGAAGTAAATCATTCTATTGGCTTTCTCAAGCATATTTCCCAATGCTGCTCTAGCCCTCTGAGTCTCAAATTGAGCTAAGCCTATCAATTCTATTTGTTCATGTATGGTCTGGATTGATTGCCATTGGTCAGTAATTGACTGGCCAATTTTGGCCCACAAAATCTTCTTGATTTCGGCTAGAGTTTTGTCCAAAGTAAGATCCTTCTCTAAGGCTTTTATTTTGTTCTCCAAGGATTTTATCTCCCTTTTCTTCTCAGCCACTGTCATCTTGGACTTGTCATAGCTTGCCTCCAGGTTGGCCAACTTTTCTTTGGCCTTTTTCACCTTTGTCACCTGAACTTCTAGCTCTTTGACTACTTTCATCATTTCTTCCATACTCATGCTAGATTCTGGTGTTGTTGTCATTGCTGCTACTCCTGTAGCATCTGTAGTTGATGTAGCTATTGTGGATGTTGGAATGACAAGAGGGATTGTTGTTGCTTGTGTGGGAGGAACAGTGGCAACAATTGGAGCTGTTTGAGGTGGTTGGGAGGTCGACTCTCCATGCTTGCCTCACAATGCTCTCTCCAATTCTTCCTCCATCTGAATTATTCTTTGGTTCATCTTCATTAGTAGATCCATGGTATCTTCTCCTTCCTTTTCTTGTACAAGTTCTGCAGTTTGAGGGTGCATAGTTGCAGGCAGCCTTAACTCCTTTCTCAGTGCAGCAATATCTTCCTCTTTTTTTTTTTATAAGGGCCTAGATGCCTTTGGCATCCTTCTTAGGATCATGCCCTAGTTCCACAATGATTTCCTCTAATGTCTTTATTCTATTATCTTTGGCCGAGGAAGACATTCTCTCCAAATCCAATTGAGTGTTTGTATTTTTCAATGATTCCTTACGTTGGTGAGCCAGCATGGCCTTGTCTGCTAGGGTGGCATAGACCATTTCACCTGTTCGCTTGTGCAGCTCTATTTGGTCCATCAGGTGTATGTCCTTGGAGAGGACCTCTAAGTTTTTCTTTATATAATCTGCAGCTGTCTGTGGCTATGGTATCTTAGGCTTGAAATGACATAGACTCATTTTCTCCTCCTTAAAGTCATAAGCTACCATTAATCTCTGCTGTTTGGAGGTTGTTGTCTTGAGAAATTGGTCATACAGCTGTACTCTTAACAGTTCATTTTGAGCCTTGATTTCCATGAAAGTTCCTTTAATACCAGGCAGTTGCTTGCTTTGCTACCTTGAGGAAGACACCTCCATACCATGTTGCCTCTCTTGCTCTTGCTTGAATGAGTTAGTAGGTGTTTGCTGACTAGTTTCTCTTCCCCTCCTTGGACTCTCTATGACTTCTTCACTAATTTCTTCCTTAACTTGAGGATCAACTCTCTGTCTTTTGGCTTCTAGTTTCTGTATTGACCCACTTGGAGGTGTGGTCTCTTCCCTGTCCCACTTTTTACCTCTTTCCTCATTAAGAGGAGTCTGTAGAGTTGGCACCTGTAGTGCCTCAGTTTGCTGTGGAGGGGCCTACCCTTGACTCTGCTCCTTTGAGGTGGTAGGCTGTTCTGTCACTGTTTCCTGCTTTGCATCCATCACCTCCTTTCCTTTTGTTGTACTTGTTGTTGGTGTAGATCTTTCTTGGATAGCTTGTGAAGCTGCAACAGTTGATGGGCCTTCTCCGACTTGTTGTGGCAGTTTGAATGTTACTTGCTCAAAAGAATCCAAGTCAAGAGTCTTTTCCAAATCTTTGAAATTTTGCTCCATTATTTCTTCTTGGGTGAATTCTTCAACTATTGTTCCTACCAACCACTCATCTTGGTTGGCAACTTGTTCAATTTGTTGGATTTTGTAGTGTTCATAGGATGACAGCCTATATTTTATTTTTTAGGCATTAATAAAGCCATCTGGGTCATAAGGGACCCACCAAAAACTCCTTTTCAACTTGAGTTTCTCCCCCAATATTTGGTCAGCATCTTGCCAACCTTCTTTCTTGTTCATGACAAAGGGGCCTAGTTGGTCTTTGAATTTTAGGCGAGCCTATTTCTTAGCACTATGAAAATGAGCTAAATCTGAATTGATGAGTTGACTGTAATACTCCAAGGCAAACAGTCTCATTGGTACATATCTTGGCAGCCTGTAGGGACAGAGCTCACAGCCATATATCCTAATGACAATGCGATTCTGGTAAAAGTACCAGACACCTATTTTGTAGTTCTTTGAAAGCTACAATATTTTCTGCATGTCACAAGATAGCCGAGTAGGAGGAGTTCTCATCAGGAGACAAGTGGCTGGATAGACAAACAGGTCAATGAACTCATAGTAAGAGTAGGGGGAGTTGTGGATTTCATGAAAGACTGAGGTCCAGAAAATTATAGACCTTTTTTCTCCTTTAGAGTCCAATCTTTTGATGGGGCATTGGAATTAGTCTGGCTAATAATACATGAATAGATGGTAGATGTAAGATGAGTATTTGAAGACTCCCTCCCTATCCAGTTTTAGTAGTTGGTCATGTATCTTATTGGCAATAAATTTGGCATAGTTGTATTTGACAGCAGGGGGCTATCTCAGGGTAAATACAAACAGCAAGACCAATATAGTATGATCAATATGTTCACTTGTGTTGAAGCCCAATACATAAAATATCATATCTACTAGTAGTTTTCCCACTTCATTGAAACATACATAGAGAAAAGGAGGTGGCCCTGTAGGCTCGCGATCTGCTCCCAAGAATGTTTTGGCAATTCTTGTTATCTCTGACCTGGAGAGTTTAAGACCTTCATCAAGCAGGAATTTCATAGAAAAGGGACCAGAAGCTGAGTTTTCTTGAAGTTTAGCATTTGGTTGATTGAGTTAGGAGTTATTTGGAAGAGGGTGCTCCTAGATGGAGACTTGACTGCTCTTTGAGTTGTGTCATAGTTTTCACAGCAAAGGCAAATAATTTTAGGGAAGACATTAACAGAAGGGAGGAAGTAGATGGGCATGTTTGATTCCCAAATGCCATCAATGTCACTATTATTCAAATAACTATTCCTTAGATGACAGAAGGTCTACAAGTGGTTTTTGTCACCAACCAAATCTTGAATTAGGTGGTCCCTATCAGCCAAAGGCAATGCTTCAAGTTCCTTGTGAGGTGCATTGAGAGGAGTGATATTCAGTGCTGCTGGAGTGGTCATTTTAAAATTCTGAGTGCTTGCAATTTGAAACTCTATCTTGTGTGCAACAACTGTCAATAGAACAGGGGCTATGAAACTTTTCCCAGGGAATTTGCAGATTGAGCTTTGATATGAAACAGGTTTACCGGGTAAAATTCACAGGGAGAACAAACCGTGCAGAGGCAAACTGGGAGACTGGATATACAGGGGAGATGGGAATCTTGGCAGGAGATTTTGACAAATGCACTTAGTTGATGGGCAGTTTGGAGACTCTGCCGGCGGAAACGAGCTTAAAATGTATTTTAATGGCAGAATTTGCAGAGGAGGGCTAGTTTGCCGGGTTGCTCTTGAACAAAGGGTCACCTAGTGAATTTACAGGTGGAATTTCAGGGGCTGGAGTGCATTTTAGTTTGAATTTGCAGATGCTCAATCAATTTCAATGGAGAAACTGCGGAAAAACAGGGTTTATGGGTAAACAACGGGTAAATACCTATTTTTGATGGTGCAGAGGGCAATTAGCAGGTACAATGCTGAGCTGAGGGGCCGAATTTGCAGGAGGAACTCGCTTGGTTGGGTAATCTGGAGTGGTGGCGGCAAATTCGTCGTAAAACGGCATGCACGTTGTCCGCGGGCGACCAATAGAAATAAACAAAATAGTCGTTTTCACGACTTTTTAATGAATTTTGGACATTTTAGTGCTTTTGGCGCTTTTTAATGATGACATCAGCATGACGTATTTTTGGCACGTAGTGGGTACGGAGGGTGACGTCGCAAACGAAATGTTGGCGGGGCAGTGATGTCAGCAGGTGATGTGGCAGTATTGCAGAGGGGTGGGGGGCCGACGTGGGCACGACGTGTATGGTGACGTGGACCTGACGTCATTGGGCAGGTGGTGGTTGGTAAGTGGTTTTCCCCGCACCTCCTTTGGCCCATGGTGGTTTTGCAGGGGAAGGCTCTAATCATGCCGGGAGACTGACGCGTGACAGGGTACGACAAGAATACTACCCATCCCCTGGATGCTAACCTTCAGTAGACCAGGGCATGCGATATTGCTGCTAGCCGTTGGATCGCGGGCGCCGGATCGGACGACGGACGAGCGACAATGGACGGCGAGCAGTTTTGGACGCAGGAACCGCAAAATATTTTATTGTTTGTTAATGCGACGGGGGTTTAAACTTTAGAAAAATGGGTTTTTATATGTTTCGTTGGAGCGGAAATGGTTTAGGTGGAGGGTTAGCATGGTTATTAATTAAACCAGATGTTAAATTAATCCCAAGTATTTTGGATGCGAAAGGGCTAATACAAGTCCCAAATGAACTCAATATTCCCTGAACTCAGATTATATGGCTATATTGCCAAGGGGTGGGGATATTTACATTTTTTGGGATTTTTATATAGTTTTTGTAAAAATAGGGGTGGGAAAATGATTTTGGGGAGGTAAATAATAAAGTTAAATGTTAATATGACTTTATGGATTGAAACTGCATGGATAAATGCTAAGTTTGTAGAGTGAAAACTTGGGCATAGGGAAGTGAAAGGAGTATGAAATAATGATTTTTACACAAGAAATGTGGCTTCTTTTCACTTAACTAAACTCAGAGTTTAACTTAGCATTTCTCATAGAATGAAGTGAAGCAGGACTATTGGGCAGATCCCAAGGTCCTTGAGGGGATGTTAGTAAATGATTTTTGGGGGAATGAAGGGGAATTAGTCATGCTTCCATTGTTCTGAAGTCCAACAACTGTCATGGTACCTGTGTCATTGATGAGATGAGTCTTTCTTGACAAGACAAAAAGTGATCATAACCTTGCTTCTGCAACCTCAAACTGCTTACCCAGCCTACATCTAGCTTTCTTTCTTCCTTTTGATTGGGTGAATTTGAACTTGCAAACCCTAATATAACTCTTTTCTTTTGACTGCCCTCCTATCTAAATCTACCCTTATCTCTTCCAAGGGCCCAGATTAAGCAGTTGGGCTCCTTATTTTCTCTATCTATCTACTCATCTGCCAAGCTTGAACTGTTTGGACAAATATTCATTCTCTATTCTACAACAGTAAATTTAAATATGGAGTGGTCCGGATTGAACTGTTGGGCCATCCATCAAATGTGATAAGCTACAACATTTTCATATTGTGAACTTGCAAACAAGATAGCAGTGGCATTTTGACTGGCCACTTTCCTGGTCTTTTGGTTTGGGGTTCATTTCCATTATTTTCTCTGACCAATTCATTTTTCTAGCCCTTTGGTAATTCTTTTGGGCATACCCTCTTTTCATTTTTTAATTTTCTTCATTTGTTTACAAAATATGGAACCTTTGCAGAATGAAAAGATGAACATATTTGGCACTTCCATAGTCAATCATGAAAAATTAAACCTATTGGTATAGGAATCTAATAGTGGCTCCACTTGGGGATGGCTTTTCCTGGTGAAAAGCCAAGAACAGTAGGTCAGATGACCTTATTCTTAGTTCGTTGCTATAATTCAAAACTTCCTTCTCCTGGAAACCAACGATCTGAACCTTTGTAGCCTGTATGCAGTCCTTATGAGCTGATCTGTGCAAAATTACAACTCTGTATTTGCTGGTTTCTCTGAGTGCTTATCATCATCTTTATACTTCCCAAGTCTTCTTCTTGATCTCTTGTGGTAAATTCAAAATATACACCAAAAGTGGTGTAATTCCTTGACTTTTTCCTCAAAATATGTTGCATCTTGTTCCTTATCTAATTGCTGAAAAATGAAAACTGATGGAAATACAAATATTTATGTACAATATACAGTTGTGTTATGTTGATCAAAGGGAATCAAAATAGTGCTTGAGCATTCGCCCATTGACTGGGCCTTCCTCAGTATCTGTGCCATCCAAACTTTTCAAAAAATAGGTGTTGTTACCTTGTACAGCCTGAATAACAAAAGGTCATTTCCAAAGAAAATCAAATTTCCCATGTTTTCCTTTATCTGCCCTCCTAGAGTCCCACCTTAGCACTTTGTTTCCTATGAAGAAATCTTCAGCTTTTGTTCTTTTGTCAAAGATCTTCTTGAGTTTATCTTGCAGAACCTGGGTTCTCTGATATACTTCTTCTCTTGTTTTTTGCAAGTGAATAGTTTGATTGATCCTTCTCTGCATATCATTAGGCTCTTCTTGTATTTATTGCAACAACTTTATCACTGGGACTCCTAAGGAGGAGGGGAATCTTGCCTCCATTCCATAAACCAATTCATATGGACTTGTACCAATAGATGTTTTGGTGGTCAATCTGTCTGCCCATAGCGCGTTCACAAGTTTTTTATGCCAATTCTTTTTATTCTCCTCCAAGACCTTTTTGATGATGTTGATGAGGCTTTTGTTGGATGACTCAGCTAAGCCATTACCTTGAGGGTAATAGGCTGTGGAGTGGCCCAAGGTAATGTGGTACTTATGACAGAAATTGATCATTATTTTGGATTTGAAAGCAACAACATTGTCTATAATAATCTTTTCCGGACAGCCAAATGTAGACAAGATGTTGGTTTCTAAGAATTGCATGATGATTGAGTCATTGGCCTGTCTACAAGGGATGGCTTCTATTCATTTGGTAAAATATTATGTGGCAGTCAAAATCCACCTGCGTTGGCCAGAAGAGGAAGCATGAATTTCACCAATGAAGTCTAAACCCCATTGTTGAAACGGTCTTTCAATTGAAATAGGTTTGAGGGGTAAAGGTAACAACTTTCTCTTGCCTTCAAAGATCTGGAATTTATGGCATGAAACTACAAACTTTTTCACATCAGCAAACAGGGAAGACCAATAAAAACCAGCTCTTAGGGTTTTATCAGCTGTTGACTTCCAATACAGGTGTCCACCACAGTCCCCTGCATGAAATTCCTTGAGCACTTTGTTAGTTTCATCTTGAATTAGGCAAGTTAGAAAAATACCTTCATGATTTTTCCAAAATAGAACATTGTCTATAATACAAAACTTTGATGCTTTCATTTTTAAGAATCTCCTTTTAGTCCTGGATAACCCTGGAGGAGCTTGCAGGTTTAATAATACAAAACATATGTCAACATACTAAGGCGATTGTAAAAAGGCTTGATTGATCTGTGGAGTCGCCATCTCCTTTTTGTTATCTAGTTCATTGATGTCAAGGGCTTGAAAATTGGTCTCAGTCATTAATTTGGCTAATCCTTGTCCTTTTATGAGTTTTGTAGGCTTGATTTCAATGTCATACTCTAAGATGTTGGCTATCCATTTGCCCCTTTTACCTTCAATTCCTTCTTGATTTAGAATGTCCTTGACCACAGCATTTGGAACATAAGCTATCACATGAGATTACAAGATATAAACTCTGAAATCCTTGATGGCTTTTACTAGGGCATAAGCTTGCTTTTCCATGATCTGATATTTTAAGGGAGCATCTCTAAGGGCTTTGTTGAAGAAAGCAATGGGCTTTTCACATCCTTGGTCATCTTTTTGTAATAGGACAACAACAATAGTATGCTTAGATGGAAAGGAAAAAATGATGAAATCTCTATCAAACTTGGGGACTGTCAGGACTGGTGTTTTTGTTAGGGCAATTTTGATGTCCTCAAAGGCTTGTTTAGTTTCCATGGTCCATTTGACTTTATAATCTTTCTTCATCATATTGTTCAACAGTCTTATCAGCTCGGCCAAATTAGGAATGAATCTTCTTAAGAAATTGATCTTCCCTAGAAAGGCTTGCAGTTCCTTGATGTTTCTTGGATGAGGGACATGGAGGATAGCTTTAATTCTGTCCGGGTCAATCCTAATGCCATCTCTTGAAATTATATGACCTAG
Organism: Pinus tabuliformis; assembly: GCA_031772625.1. Taxonomy (NCBI): domain Eukaryota; kingdom Viridiplantae; phylum Streptophyta; class Pinopsida; order Pinales; family Pinaceae; genus Pinus; species Pinus tabuliformis. Next base: position 497,893,599 of record CM062815.1, read on the forward strand.
GAGTTTTCCTTCTTCTAGGCCAAACAGTGATTTCTTTGGGTTCAATGATATGCCATATTTTCTTCAAATTAAGAACACTTGCCTTAAATGTTCTAAATGTTCTTGGTCTAATTTTGAAAAAGCAGTGAGGTCATCAAGGTATATGACTAAGAAATCATGGATCTCTTTAGCAAAGGCTATGTCCATTGCTCTTTCAAAAGTGGCCTTTGCATTTTTTAGTCCAAAAGGCATTTTGATATATTTGAAGGTTCCCCAAGGCGTTGTGAAGGAATTTTTGTCTTGATCATCCGGGTGCACTAAGATCTGATTGAATCCTGAGAATCTATCTAGCAATGAGATCCTAGAGGCTCCCACTACCCTTTGTAGGATATGATCCATTTTTGGTAAAGGGTAGTGGTCTTTGAGAGAGACTTTGTTCAAATTTCTTAATTCAACACACAACCTTAGCTCTCCGGTTTTCTTCCTAGTAGGCACTAGATTTGAAATCCATTATGAGAACCTGATAGGTGCAATGATTCCAACTTCATACATTCATTTAAATTCTTTTTCAGTCAAGGGTAGGATGAAAAGATTCACCCTTCTAAGCTTTTGTTTAAAAGGTTTTTGATTCTCTTTCAAGGGTATAGTATGTTGGATGATCGAAGTATCATAGGATTTGAGGTCCTCATAACTCCGGGCAAAGACATCTTGGAACTCCTTAAACAAGTTAATGTATTTCAGCTTCTGATCAGCAGGCAATGTCTTAGATAGCTTTATCATTTTGGGATTTTTTGTGGTTCCAATGTTGCAGTCCTCAATTTGTGCATTGAGAGGTTGCATCTTTAGCTTCCTAGGAATGTCATTTGAATCAAATATATCATCTAAAGGAGTTAAGCCGATGGGCAGAAAATTATCCTTTAATTCAATTACTTCAGATTCTACCTCAGCTATTTCATCAAGGTCTGTTTGCTTCAGCGCTTATAATTTTTTTTTATCAAAAGTTGTTGGGTGAAAAATCAGATTTTCTGTTTCAGCTAATATACTTTTCTCAATTTTGTCTATTGGTTGTTGATCATCCATGGTGCTTGTATCAATGTTTATGCTAGATAATTCCTCTTTGAAAGTTAGGAAATTATTTATTTGTGTATCATTTCCAAATACCTGCCAATTTTTGACATTATCTGGGACAACAGGTCTGTGCTTGATTTCAGCAGTAAAATGGTGGCTGGGTTCAAATGGTAGCTTACAAGTGTTGGCAAAAGCTGCCAAGCTGTGTGCATGTAAATTGTGCTTTCTAGGAATTTTGGTGAGTTGAGATTCTGAGAAAGTGTTAAGTATTTCAATGGCTGCCCCTATGTAAGCTCTCAACCTAAGATCATTTGTAACAAAGTTTCCGTTCATCTGTTGTATAATCAAATTGGAATCCCCTAGAATCGAAACCTTGGTTGTCCCTAGACCTCTGATCAGTTTGAGTCCTAACAACAGGGCTTCACACTCAGCCATATTGTTTGTGCATCTGAAATTTAACCTATATGCATGACCTTCAGCATGGTCATTTTGCATGTTGTGTATCCAAACCCTTACCCCTGCTCCTAATTTGTTCACAGAGCCATGAAACTCCAAGTACCATAAGGTTTCTTGGTTATGACTAGTCTTAAGAGTTTTAGAAGCTTGCTCAATGGGCAGATTTGGCTCTTGTATGTCATATGATATATCATTTCCCTTTGTTGCATCAATCATGTCAATAATTTTTTGATCTTGGGCAATAGATTGTTCACTCATGCTTTCTATTTGTGCTGCTTCTAGGAGTTTGACATCAGTTTTGGGACACATCCCAGCATTAAATAAAATGAATGAATCCATATTAGAATGCATAGAATAAATGGGGAAGTTTTGGGGTTTGTCTTGATTGCTAACAACATATTTCATTAATGTTTCCCGGTACAATCTCTTTGGCTATCCAAAGACTGAAATAGTGGCATAGGACATGTCTAGTTGCAAAGATCCTTAGAGTTTTGCACCCCAAGATCTGAAAAAAAGCATACCATACTTAGGTGGAATATCAGCTACCACCACATCCATCAAGATTGTCTTAGCTGGATATTGGACTAAAGATACACAAAGGTCTTTGATTAGGCCTAGACACCTGACCTGACTGGAATCAAATGAGAACAAGTCTTTGTAGGGCCTTGTGATGTCTAGATCCAGTCTTTCCATCACAGATTTAGGCATTAGGTTATGGGAAGCTCCCGAATCAAACATTGCATTATGCAACACTTTGTCATGAATGTTTAAGCTCACATAGAATGGAGGAACCCCTCCATCTATTGTTTTACCATTGACTTCAGGACCAAAAATTAGTTCTGGTTGATCATCAAGAACATTGACTGCATCCCTATTCTCTGGTATTTGGAGTGACCTATTGATTTGTTGTCTGTATACTTCATGTTTAGCCAATTCAGAGAGAGGAATAGCTATTTTCAGCTTACCTATTTCTGTTTCTAAGTTGAAAGGTTTTTCTATCTAAATTTTTGCATTATGGACAACAAACTTTTCCCTTTTAGCTGCATTTTCAGTGATCTTCTCTTGTTTATGAGAGCTGTTTTGAGGTACATATAATTTGAAATTACTTTCAGGAGAACAGTTTAGATTTTCTTTTGAAGAAAGGGATGTGTATGGTTGATTCTTTGAGGGCTCTAGGTCTGATATGTCTTCCACAATTACTTCCTTTGAGTTTGGGTCTGTTTTAGTGGAGGGTTCTATCAGGACAGCTTTATCGTTTGTTTCCTTTGGCTGCTTGGTAGGTTCAGGCACATCTATGGTTCTACTTCTTAATTTTTACTATTTATGAACCTCATAGACTGCTGCATCATAGCCTTCCCTAAAATCAAATGACTCTCCAGACTTGGTTTGAAATTGATTGATGTTATGGGCTTCTTAGTAATCTTGTGTTAGGAAAAATTGTTGCTCATTGTTTAACCCCATTAGATTGATTTGGGTGTCCTCTGTTGGTTCACTGGATGTTGAAGCTTCACCATAGTTCTCTTGAAATGGAGGTCTGATGTTCTGGTTAGGGCCAACCCTTCCAACATTTGGATTTTGATTTTTTCTAAAGTTTGGGTTTCTTATAGTGTTACTTGGTTGACCTTTCCATGAAGATTTTCTTTCGATGGTTTCCACCATATCTCCAAGTCTGTCCATACCTTTGATGATTGCATCCAGTTTTTGTTAAAATGCTGAAGGTTCTTCTTTGAAAGTTGTCCTTTTTTCAGCTCTTGCCTGATTTCGTTTAGCAATTAGTTTTGCCTCCACACTAATAGATATATTCTGCATGTCTGCTAAGCTTGGAGGGGCTCTTTCCCTTAGTTGGTATGCCATGTCAGAATCAAATCCATCAGGGAATTTGATCAAAGCTAAATCAGGTGGAGGTCTAAGGTTTTGAGGAATAGCATTATAAACATTGTTGAACCGAGCACAATAGTCTTGGACAGTTTCTTGTGGGCCTCTTCTCAAATTATCATATTTTGTCAGGATGTGTAAAGGGTCCTTCTTCTTTTCCCATCTGTTTAGGAAGTATTGATAAAGAGCTTCTGAATCAGCTATAGAATTTGCAGCAAGTGCTCTAAACCAAATCCTTACATCACCAATTAGACTTTGGACAAAAATATTCATTCTTACATCATCATCATCTATTTCATAGTTCTCAAAATAATCTTGCATTTTATTAGTGTGTTGCTGGGCTTTATAAGAGCCAGTACCATCGAAATATGTGATTTTTCTCTGATAATCATGTGGCATAGCCCCTGTACTTGTAGGTAACTGCAGGGGAGCATAACGGTTTGCCATATTTACAAGGATAAATGGGGCAACAGGAAGAAATGGGACAACTAAAACTATAGGGACACCGGCGGAAATATGTGCACTGGATGGAGGTGCAGAGAAGGTGCTTTGAGAAGTGGATGAAGACCTAGGAGAAGCAACAGTAATGTGAGGATGGATTGACGCTTTAGAAGGATTTGGGATATAGCTCTGCTGAACTGTTTCAAGGTCTAAACCAGCAGAATTTTCTTGAGCTTCTTGTTTCCTAAGGGTCTTCGTGATCAAGTTGGGATTTTCAAAAATAGCTAGAGGATCTGGGTCAGGGTTTGACCCGATGTACCGGGTTTTCTTCTTTGGAGCCAGCTTCTAAATTTGTTTTTTAGTATTTTCTGGGAATGTTTTAAGATCACAGTTTTTCACAATATTCTACAAGAGTTTCTTTGAAATATAGGAGGCTTTGGGCTTTCCTTCGAGTATGTTGAAATGAGTAAATTGATCAATCTTTGAAATAGCTGTTTAAAGCCTAAAACTATACTGGAGATTGATTGAAGCAACTTTTATTTACTCCTGTAAATGCAGAGCAAAGACTGTTTCAACAACTACCTGGCTAACTTCAGGCTCCATCTGTAGCTTTAGAAAATAGACCACAGTTTACAAATAGCCACTTAAGTTCCCCATCGGAGTCGCCAATGATGTTATCACTCAGGTTGTTCCCTACCTCCTGAAGGGAATATGGCCGAGGTAACCACTAACCAATCTTTTAGCTGCAGGTTCTAGCCTACCTGCAACCAGAGAGGGCTCTCTCTTTGTAATTTAGCTTTGTTTTGAAGTATTTTAGGCTAGTTATGATGCACAAGGTTTTGTTTTAAATTTGTTGGATGGTGATTTCAGACAGAGCTGAGATGCAAGTCCAATATAGTCTATTCCATTGGGCAATGGAGTCAATGATGGTGTACTGCTGGAAGTGTTTCTTGGGTAAATGGTAATGCTATAGAGCAAGATAGGCAGTCCTGGAACAATCTTCAAATTTGGAAATTGATGGAATGAAGTCAGGGAATGAAAGGCAATCAAGAATCTTTCATTATGCTGGTAGAGGGAAAGTGCATGAATATTATTCAGGAGCAATTAAGAATTCCTAAATAGTATTCAAAATGAAGGAATTAGTGCAAACATGAGCAATTAAGAATTCATATTTATGACTAATTCTGAAGAAAACATAATTAATAGCAGCGATTGGACACAGGGTGAATTTAAACAAATCTTGGGCTATTATTTTTCTCTGTTACCAAGATTATGGAATATATATGAAATTTGGAAACACAGAAGACATAAAACACAATTTAGAATAACTTAATGATCCATAGAATGACATAGGAATCCTGTAGCAGGTCCCAGAAAATCAAATCCACATCCAAACGTTCAGCAACAGTGAACTTCAACAGCTTTTGTATTAAAACAGTCTCAGAATTTACAGCGCAGCCCAGAGAGAAAATCACCAACCCCAAATACATTATATGGGGAGGTATTTATACAAAAATGATATACAAAATATCTTGTAGATAAGACTTCATGCAATAACTTTCTTCACCAACTCTTCAAAGAAGTAAATGAGAGAAATAAATGCTACAGTAATTGTTGGTGTGCTAGCTGTCCAATTTGTCAGAGATATTTGACTTTCTAGACTGAATGAGACAGCTGGAGCTGTGTCTTTAATCTGTGGTTCCTGTGTTTGTTTGCTTGCTGTTTTGCTGCGTCAACGCTTTGCTGTCCTGGCCTTGTCATCCATACTTTGTCTTTCATTAAAGAGATATAGTCACAATTTGACTTCTTCTGTCTATTATTTTCATGCTTTAACCGGTGGTCCGTGCATTTAGATTTACTGATCTGTAGCTGACCAAAAAAAAGGAACATAAATCAAATTACCTGTGTAGAATTTCCAGCATTGCCTACCACCAATCCTCTGTAGGCAGCTGATGTCTTTGTATCTTTATGAGTGTTTCATCAGCTTCAGTGTATCTATAAAAGTTGGGCTGGACCTCAAAAATATGGTTTATCTCATGTTCAATATAGAATAGATTCTCTAACTTGTCATAAAGATTCTGTCCAGAGGGAGGCCCTGTTTCTTCTGAGGTACTTGAGGATGCTGTAATCTGATTTGAAACATAGTTATTCATCCTGGTAGTATACTGTTCACGGGTCAGCAGTCTGCCACTACTGGTTAATAAGCTGGGTAACCCTCTGCTCTGCAATGCTGCAATATTTAGCTTGAAGTCATTTATTTCTTCTTGCATTTCCTGGCACTTTCTCCCTAGAGTTTGTACAAAATTTCTCAGGGTTAGCACCTTTTTTACTGTTAGAATAGTATCTGTCCTGTTACTGATATCTAATGTTGCCAACTCTTCTTTGGTATGAGTGTTTAGGAAGTGAATCATTCTATTGGATTGCTCAGGCATATTTCCCAATGCTGCTCTAGCCCTTTGAGTCTCAAATTGAGCTAAGCCTATCAATTCTATTTGTTCATGTATGTTCTAGATTGATTGCCATTGGTCAGTAATTGACTGGCCAATTTTGGCCCACAAAATGTTCTTGATTTCAGGTAGAGTTTTGCCCAAAGTAAGCTCCTTCTATAAGGCTTTTATTTTGTTCTCCAAGGATTTTATCTCCCTTTGTTTCTTAGCCACTCTCATCTTGGAATTGTCATAGCTTGCCTCCAGTTTGGCCAACTTTTCTATGGCCTCTTTCACCTCTGTCACCTGAACTTCTAGCTCTTTGACTGCTTTCATCATTTCTTCCATACTCATGCTAGATTCTGGTGTTGTTGTTGTTGATGCTACTGCTGTAGCATCTGTAGTTGATGTAGCTATTGAGGATGCTGGAATGATAGGAGGGATTTTTGTTTCTTATGTGGGAGGAAGAGTGGCAATAGTTGGAGTTGTTTGAGGTGGTTGGGAGGTCGACTCTCCATGCTTGCATTGCAATGCTCTCTCCAATTCTTCCTCCATCTGAATTATTCTTTGGTTCATCTTCATTAGCAGATCCATGGTATCTTCTCCTTCCTTTTCTTGGAAAAGTTCTGCAGTTTGAGGGTGCATAGTTGCAGGCAGCCTCAATTGCTTTCTCAGTGCAGCAATATCTTCCTCCTTTTTCTTTATAAGGGCCTGGATGCCTTTGGCATCCTTCTTAGGATCATGCCCTAGTTCCACAATGATTTCCTCCAATGTCTTTATTTTGTTATCTTTGGCAGAGGAAGACATTCTCTCCAAATCCAATTGAGTTTTTGTATTTTTCAATGATTCCTTTAGTTGATGAGCCAGCATGGCCTTGTCTCCTAGGGTGGCATAGACCATTTCACCTGTTCACTTGTGCAACTCTATTTGGTCAATCGGGTGTATGTCTTTGGAGAGGACCTCTAAGTTTGTCTTTATATAATCTGCAGCTATCTGTGGCTGTGGTATCTTAGGCTTCAAATGACATAGAATAATTTTCACCTCCTTAAAGTCATAAGCTGCCATTAATCTCTGTTGTTTGGAGGGTGTTGTCTTGATAAATTTGTCATACAGCTGTACTCTTAAAAATTCATTTTGAGCCTTGATTTCCATGAAATTTCCTTTAATACCAGGCGGTTGCTTGGTTTGATGCCTTGAGGAAGACACCTCCATACCATGCTGCCTCTCTTGCTCTTGCTGGAATGAGCTAGGAGGTGTTTGTTGACTAGTTTCTCTTCCTCTCCTCAGACTCTCTATGACTTCTTCACTAATTTCTTCCTCAACTTGAGGATCAACTCTCTATCTTTTGGCTTCTGGTTGCTGTGTTGACCCACTTGGAGGTGCAGTTTCTTCCCTGTCCCGCTTTTTACCTCTTTCCTCATTAAGAGGAGTCTGTAAAGCTGGCACCTGTAGTGCCTCAATTTGGTGTGGAGGGGCCTACCCTTGACTCTGCTCCTTTGAGGTGGTAGGCTATTCTGTCACTGTTTCCTGCTCTGCATCCATCACCTCCTTTCCTTTTGTTGTACCTGTTGCTGGTGTAGATCTTTCTTGGGCAGCTTGTGAAGCTGCAACAGTTGATTGGCCTTCTCCGACTTGTTGTGGCAGTTTGAATGTTACCTGCTCAAAAAAATCTAAGTCAAGAATCTTTTCCAAATATTTGAAATTTTGCTCCATTATTTCTTCTTGGGTGAATTCTTCAACTAGTGTCCTTGCCACCCACTCATCTTGGTCGGAAAATTGTTCAATTTGTGGGATTTTGCAGTGTTCATAGGCTAACAGCCTATATTTTATTTTTTTGGCATTAATAAAGCCATCTGGGTCATAAGGGACCCACCAAAAACTCCTTTTCAACTTGAGTTTCTCCCCCAATATTTGGTCAGCATCTTGCCAACCTTCTTTCTTGTTCATGACAAAGGGGCCTAGTTGATCTTTGAATTTTAGGCGAGCCTTTTTCTTGGCACTGTGAAAATGAGTTAAATCTGAACTGATGAGTTGCATGTAATACTCCAAGGCAAACAGTCTCATTGGTACATATCTTGGAAGCCTGTAGGGACAGAGCTCACAGCCATATATCCTAATGACATTGTGATTTTGGTAAAAGTACCAATCACCTATTTTGTAGTTCTTTGAAAGCTACAATATTTTCTGCATGTCATAGGATAGCCTAGCAGGAGGAGTTCTCATCAGGAGACAAGAGACTAGATAGACAAACAGGTCAATGAACTCACAGTAAGAGTAGGGGGAGTTGTGGATTTCATGAAAGACTGAGGTCTAGAAAGTCACAGACCTTTTTTCTCCTTTAGAGTCCAATCTTTTGATGGGGCATTGGAAGAAGTCTGGCTGATAATACATGAATAGATGGTAGATATAAGATGAGTATTTGAAGACTCCTTCCCTATCCAGTTTCAGCAGTTGGTGATGTATCTTATTGGCAATAAATTTGGCATAGTTGTATTTGACAGCAGGGGGTTGCCCTGGGGTAAATGCAGACAGCAAGACCAATATAGTATGATCAATATGTTCACTTATGTTGAAGCCCAGTACATAAGATATCATATCTACTAGTAATTTGCCCACTTCATTGAAACATACATAGAGAAAAGGAGGTGGCCCTGTAGGCTGGTGGTCTGCTCTCATGAATGCTTTGGCAATTCTTGTTATCTCTGAGCTGGAGAGTTTAGGACCTTAATCAAGCAGGAATTTCATAGAAAAAGGGACCAGAAGCTGAGTTTGCTTGAAGTTTAGCATTTGGTTGATTGAGTTAGGAGTTATTTGGAAGAGGGTGCTCCCAGATGGAGACTTGACTACTCTTTGAGTTGGGTCATAGTTTTCACAGCAGAGGCGAATAATTTCAGGGAAGACATTGTCAGAAGGGAGGAAGTAGATGGGCAAGTTTGATTCCCAAATGCCATAAATGTCACTATTATTCAAATAATTGTTCCTTAGTTGAAAAAAGGTCTGGAGGTGGTTTCTGTCACCAACCAAATCTTGAATTAGGTGGTCTCTATTAGCCAAAGGCAATGCTTCAAGTTCCTTGCGAGGTGCATTGAGAGGAGCGATGTTCAAGGCCGCTGGAGTAGTTATTTTAAAATTCTGAGTGCTTGCAATTTGAAACTCTATCTTGTGTGCAACAACTGTCAATAGAACAGGGGCTGTGAAACTTTTCCCAGGGAATTTGTACATTGAGCTATGATATGAAACAGGTTTACCGGGTAAGATTCATAGCGATAACAAACCATGCAGAGGCAAACTGGGAGACTGGATATACAAGGGAAATGGGAATCTTGGCAGGGGCTTTTGACAAATGCACTTAGTTGATGGGTAGTTTGGAGACTCTGCCGGCAGAAATGAGCTTAAAATGTATTTTAATGGTAAAATTTGCAGAGGAGGGCCGGTTTGTCGGGTTGCTCTTGAACAAAGGGTCACCTAGTGAATTTACAAGTGGAATTTTAGGGGCTGGAGTGCATTTTAGTTTGAATTTGCATATTCTTAATCTATTTCAATGGAGAAACTGGGGAAAAACAGGGTTTATGGGTAAGAAATGGGTAAATACCTGCTTTTGATGGTGCAGAGGGTAATTAGCAGGTACAATGTTGAGCTGAGGGGCCGAATTTGCAAGAAGAACTCGCTTGGTTGGGTAATCTGGAGTGGTGGTGGCAAATTCATTGTAAAACGGCATGCACGTTGTCCGCGGGCAACTAATGGAAATAAACAAAATAGTCGTTTTCACAACTTGTTAATGAATTTTGGACATTTTAGTGCTTTTTGCGCTTTTTAATAATGACGTCAGCATGACGTACTTTTGGCGCATAGTGGGTACGGAGGGTGACATGGCAGCTGAAGTGTATGGTTACATGGCAAACGACACATTGGCGGGGCGGTGATGTCAGCAGGTGATGTGGCAGTACTGCAGAGGGGTGGGGGCCCTACGTGGACGTGACGTGTATGGTGACATTCACCTGACGTCATTGGGCAGGAGGTAGGTGGTAAGTGGTTTTCCCCACACCGCCTTTGTCCCAGGGTGGTTTTGCAAGGGAGGGCTCCGATCACACCGGGAGATTGACGCGTGGCTGGGGTACGGTAGTAATACCGCCCATCCCCCGGACACTAACCTTTGGAAGATCGGGGCATGCAATATTGCCGCCAGCCATTGGATCACAGGCGCTGGATCGGACGACGAATGGGCGACGATGGACGGCGAGCAGTTTTGGACACAGGACCCACCGAATATCTTATTGTTTATTAATGCGGCGGGGGTTTAAACTTTAGAAAAATGGGGTTTTATATGTTTTGTTGTAGCGGAAATGGTTTAGGTGGAGGGTTAGCATGGTTATTAATTTAACCAGATGTTAAATTAATCCCAAGTATTTTGGACGTGGAAGAGATAATACAAGTCCCAAATGAACTCAATATTCCCTAAACTCGGGTTATATGGCTATAGTGCCAAGGGGTGGGGATATCTACATTTTTTGGGGTTTTTATATAGTTTTTGTAAAAATAGGGGTGGGAAAATGATTTTGGGGAGCTAAATAATAAAGTTAAATGTTAATATGACTTTATGGATTGAAACTGCATGGATAAATGCTAAGTTTGTAGAGTGAAAACTTAGGCATAGGGAAGTGAAAGGAGTATGAAATAATGATTTTTACACAAGAAATGTGGCTTATTTTCACTTAACTAAACTCATAGTTTAACTTATCATTTCTCATAGAATGAAGTGAAGCAGGACTATTAGGCAGATCCCAAGGTCCCTGAGGGGATGTTAGTAAATTATCTTTGGGGGAATGAAGGGGAATTAGTCATGCTTCCATTGTTTTGCAGTCCAACAACTGCCATGGTACCTGTCTCATTGATGAGATGAGTCTTTCTTGACAAGACAAAAAGTGATCATAACCTTGCTTTTGCAACCTCAAACTGCTTAACCAGCCTACATCTAGCGTTTTTTCTTCCTTTTGATTGGGTGCATTTGAACTTGCAAACCCTGATATAACTCTTTTCGTTTGACTGCCCTCCTATCTAAATCTACCCTTATCTCTTCCAAGGGCCCAGATTAAGCAGTTGGGCTCCTTATTTTCTCCATCTATCTACTCGTCTGCCAAGCTTGAACTGTTTGGACAAATATTCATTCTCTATTCTACAACAGTAAATTTAAATATGGAGTGGTCCGGATTGAACTGTTGGGCCATCCATCAAATGTGATAAGCTACAACATTTGCATATTGTGAACTTGCAAACAAGATAGTAGTGGCATTTTGACTGGCCACCTTCCTGGTCTTTTGGTTTGGGGTTCATTTCCATTATTTTCTCTGACCAATTCATTTTTCTAGCCCTTTGATTATTCTTTTAGGGCATACCATCTTTTCATTTTTTAATTTTCTTCATTTGTTTACAAAATATGGAACCTTTGCAGCATGAAATGATGAAAATCTTTGGAACTTCCATACTCAATCATGAAAAATGAAACCTATTGGTATAGGAATCTAACAGGCCACAGTGGAGCAACCTATAGGTGAACGCACCGCAGTAAGCTTACAGGGAGCGCTGGTCCTCAAACTAGCTCAGATGAAGTAGTTTAGGGTTGAAACTCTGGGGGATGAGGGGAACATGCTTATGGCTTTATGAAAGATAATGACAAGGGGGAATAGGATGTTTATTGATCTTATTAGGAGGCTCATTTATTGGATGTGAAAAACTGGGCTATAACAATGTCAAAGGGGGAGAAGTATTGGTGATCAAACAAAAGGAGGATCAAACAAAAGAAGGAGAATAAGTTCAAACAAAAGACAAGAGGAGAGTTAACACCACAAAAGGAGAAGTACACTAGTATATGTAGATTAGAGTAGAGTCACACAAAGGAGAAGTATTAAAGAGGGTGGTGGGGGACATCCAAAGGAAGAGAATACAAGGAGAAATCACACTTTGCTTTTGTTTCTATATGGTTTTGCTTGATTAATATGTTACCATCAATGCCAAAGGGTGAGAATGTTAGAAATGTGTTGTCATTGATAGGAAAGTTGATGAGGATGCATGAAAAGGTAAAAGTGATTGCAAGAAGTATGAAGATCACCTCAAAGAATGTTATAGGAAAACATGGTCAAGGTGTAGAGACTTGAAGTTATTTTCTAGTATAGTAGATCAACTCAAATGCATTTGGAACCCACTTAGATGGAAATAGATTTGAAAGAGCTTTCTAGAGGTATATAAAAGTCTGAAACTGGCCCTCTTGATTAGAAGTTATTTACAGTCAAAGTAGAGTACCCCAAAATTCAAAATGAAAAGTTATTATTAGTGAAAGAACTTTTAGAGAAAGTTAATTTTGGCACTATTGCAAAAAGTGGTAGATGTGGAGCTGCTAGAGGAGAGATAGTAAAACATGGCAAGACATCATTATAGAAGAAACCATTTTTATTGGCCTGTAGTCGAGCCCCCATAACACATCATCCATGTGGAGTATTCCCCAGAAGGATTAGAGGGACTCACAAAGGAAGACCGCCCAGGATGACACAAACCAAGTCGGAGTCAAATTTGTTTGAATCGTGGCGATTGGAATTATTTTTTTTAAGGTGGTGTGCCATTTGTAACAACTCATCTCAAAGGACCTTCCCCTAAGAAATAATTGTGTGCACTACAAAGTAATGTTGGTATGATGTATGCTTGGGAAATGTGGCGTGAGGAGAGGCGTAGTAGCATTAAAAATGTCCAGACCCTTAGAAAAATTATTAAAAGAAATCATTGTAAAACCAAAGGCCCGAAACGCTTTCTCTATCCCCATTAGAAAACAATTGGCAGTATTTTTTTCTTGTGATAATGTAAGCATGATGGTATCTTGATCCCCGGACCCCAGAAGATTTCAAACAAGCGTAGTAGAAGCACTTCAGACTCACTAGGGATTTGGAGGATGTCTTAATTGTCAAAGATAGTCACACTGACTTGTCATTTATTGGTTCACAGTTGCAGGCAGTGGTACCCATCGTCAAACCCATAGAAAATTTTAGGGGCGAATGTTCACCCTTTGGCGAAATTAAGGGGTTTTAAATTTTTAGTGGGCGAATATTTTGTATCATAGTACATTTTTAAAAATCACCTCAAATAGCCGACCTTATTTTAAGGGAGAGGGTAAAAAAGGTAAATTTAGCCCTTGAAATTAGGAGTTACAACCTTCTATTTGCCCATTTTCAAGAATAGGTTTTATTTAAGTGAATCCATTCGCCCATTTCCAAGAATAGGCTTTATTTAAGTGAATCCTATGGGCCAAAGGCCCAAATACCATATTTATAAAAGAGGTATGGTAAATTAATAAAAATATAAATAAATGAGAGGTATGGTAAATAAATAAAACATTTTTTATATTTACTCCATAAGTCACCTTATATACATGCAAGGGCCTAAACAAATAAAAATATAAGTAAAGTGGAGGTATGGTAAATAAATAAAACGTCTTTTTATACTTACTCAAAAGGTATGGTAAATAAATAAAAATATAAATAAACTAGACGCATGGTAAATAAATAAAACCTCTTTTCATATTTAGTCCACAACCCTCGTTCTATTTATGAAGGCTCAAGAAAAAGGTTTTATTTAAGTGAATCCTATGGGCTAAATACCATATTTGTAAAAGAGGTATGGTAAATTAATAAAAATATAAATAAACGAGAGGTATGGTAAATAAATAAAACATTTTTTATATTTACTCCATAAGTCACCTTATATTTACGAACACTCAAAAAATGCGTTATATTTAGGTGAAACCTATGGGCAAAATACTATGGGACAAATACCATGGACTAGATTGTTATTAATAGCATGCAAAAAAACATTATTAACCCTAATATTAGTATTAATAAAAATAAAATGGCACATGGTATTGACCCATGGTATTCACCAAAATGGCACATGGTATTGACTCATGGTATTCACCAAAACGGCACATGGTATTGACCCATGGTATTCACCTGGAATGTAGCCTATTTAAATGGGGGAATTGAACTAGCATAGATCCATATTTACTCTGGATCTACTAACCCCGAGAGGTATCAAATATCGTGATATGCTATTTAAATGGGGGAATTAAACTAGCATAGATCCATCTTTACTCTGGATCTACTAACCCCCGAGAGGTACTCTGGATCTACTAACCCCCGAGAGGTATCAAATATCGTGATATGCAAACTAGCATAGAGTGAAAAAATATTTGATCCAATCAAGAGTAAAAATGGATGTTGTAATTTAATGTATGTTAAACATTTTAGCTTGTTTAAAATATAAAATAAAATAAAAATCAACTATTAATTTTATTAATTTTTATAAATTACTAATAGTAATTTTTAAGCTCCAGGTTTATGATAACCCATGGTATTGACCCATGGTAATACCATGGTATTCATGTGAGCATAGACTATTTAAAGGGGAAATTCTATCATCTTAGATCCATCTTAATTCTGGGTCTACCAAGTTCTCAGAGGGATAAATAGATTTCATCCCCCTAACAGTGGTAGATGTGGAGTTAAGATGGATATAGGTTGGTTTTTATGATAATGAAGATATTAAATAGACTTAGGAAATTATATTGTAAAACCATCTTAAGGTGAATGGTTAAAGCATAGACATTGTACAAGTATATTTGTATACTTCTGTTTTAAACTGAAACAAATCCAGGGCTAAAAGGAATGCATTGATTGAACTAGTCATCCTTCTATAACTTTCCAACATATGCTGGAGTAAACAGATTGTAATTTGGGTAATTTTTCTAATTGCAAATAGGAACATACTTGTGTATTGGCAGGGTGGTGACGAGGTCCCTAGAAGTGATGAATTTGAATTTTTCTTGGTTTTATATATAGTATTAGGTTTTTTCTCTTGCTTTCTGTGAATGGCATAGGTGAATTTTATCCTACACCCAGTAGGTTATCGATATGTAAGTTCGGTAATTTTGATTTCAAAAGATATTTTAAAGAAATGCAATGATTTCATTTGTGTATTCAATAAACACAAGATTTTATAATTGAGTAAAATATTCGCCATGCCTGGTGAGAGATTCGCCAAAGAATTATATATACATATCATATTATTGATAAAATCGCCTTCCATTTTTCCTATATACCATGGAGATTCACCCATTTATTATATATGTAAATTTAGGGGGGGTTCTTAAAATTTTCCCTGGTCAAACCTCATCCCAGTCCTCAAACCCTATGTTAGGATATTCCAACACATGGGAAATAGTTAAGTACAACTTGGTCTAGTATAGAGTTAGGTACAGAGTTAGGTAAAATATGTTTCTTTACTATGTACATTTTGTAACTTACAATCCGACGATCACGATATGTAGTGATCCGACGGTTCATTCTCTCCTCGGTATTACCGACACTTGATCCGTGGCTTAACACCCGATTGGTCCATGATCTCTATTTAAAGAGCATGGAGGGTCATTTGTAGGGTAATCCGTCTATGAGAGAAGCATATGTAAATTTTCATTCTTTTATTAATAAATTGCGTGAAGTGGCCGCGTTGGCTCAGGCCGTGGACTGTTTCCCTCTTTGAGGGTTTTAACCATGTCAAAATACTGGTGTATTGATCTGTGATCTGTTTGTGAGCGGTGTCCTTTAGTGTTCTGTCTGAGGAACTTAACCTGTAAATTCCTACATGGTATCAGAGCTATTTGAGGGCCGCGTCTGTTGGTGATCCAAATCTGAAGCCGGTAGAACTGCATCTGACTACCGTTTCCTAGATCTACTGTTTTTGACTGCTTTCGGGCCAAGAGGACTGCTCTGTTTTGTTGGGAGCATCTGTTCTAGTGAGGGACCCCTTTCGTTTCACGTGAAAAGGTTTTTGGTAGCCCTAGCTGCGTCATTTTTAAGATCTGGAGGTATACAATGTTTATTTGCATATTACAATTATTTTCTCTCTGTTTATTTCGGTTTTCGGTTTATTTAGCTTTTTTTATTATCGGATCTATACCTTTCATTTCTACGTATACTCCTTTCCCTGCGATTCTATGCAATCTGGGCAAATCAGAAATAGAAAGGAAGGATTTTTCTCATGCGTATGCTCTTTTCCGTTGTGCCTTAGTGTGATCTCGGAAAATCAGAAACATTGAGGAAAATATTTAGTTTCCGGCTAAAGCTAACTTCGAGCCGCAAGGTTCGTTTCTGAAAATATTTAGTTTCTGACTAATGCAAACTTCGAGCCGCAAGGTTCATTTTTTTGTATGTCCGTGTTGGGTTTTGTGTTTTTTGTTTTGTAGGGAAAAAGAGATTTCTCAAAGCAAGCACACAACCCAAAGCTCTCTCTCTCTCTCTCTCTCTCTCTAACTTTTTGTATAGCTCACTTGGTGCAAAGCTAATTTATGAGAGTAGAAAGCTAATTTATGAGAGTAGATGTCTTGGGTTCAAGTCTCCATTTTGTGGGGGCGGATTTTTCATTTCCGCACATTCCCGCACTTCGTTGGCGACTTCATCAAATTTTCTTCAAAAAGCCATAACTTCTTCATCCGGAAGCCGTTTTCAGAACCTTTTTTTTTGAAACAGCCTAATTTTTCAAGATCTTTCCATTGAAACACATAGTTTCAGCATCTATAGCTTTAGTTTTTTTTTTTTTAAATGGAAATTCCATGCCGAGTTATTCTTGACAACACCAACTACTTCCAATGGTGGTCCTACATTGTCGATTTACTTAGAAGTAAAGGTATTTACAGAATAGCCACAGGCCAAGAGACCAAACCGGAAGATGAAGACAAGGCAGCTAAATGGGAAAATAGTCAAGACTAAGCACGTGGGTTGATAGGGATGTCTATTTCTCCAGATCTTGGATTCCATATTGCAGAACTTGGTACTCCTGATGAAGCAATGAAACAGATTACTAAAGTCTTTGGAATTAAAAATGAACTTAAAGCGCATCAACTTGAAAATGAATTGCTTACATTGGACCCCAATAATTTTTCTTGCATTGAAGATTTTTTGTCCAAGTTCAAGACCCTTAGACTTCTCTTGGAAGGTGTTAAGGTTAAGAAAGAAGATAGTAGCCTTATCTACTCCATTCTTACTAAGTTGGGACCAGCCTATTCTGTGTTTGTTTCCACCTTCCATTCTACAAGAGAAGCCTTCATTTCTGAAGGACAAACCTACAAGTCCCCTTCCTTTGATTCCTTTTGTGATTCTTTAATAAGAGAACAAGAAAAACTCTTACACCTTGGTCTTCTTCATCTTGGAAACTCTTCTAAGAAAGCGTTAGCTACCCAGCAGCAACTAAACCCAAAGAATCCTAAGAAGTTGTATCCTAAAATGAATGGTCTTAAACCAAACAAGGGTCCTAAGCAATTTCAGCCTCAAAATGAAAAATAATTTCAAAAAAATGATAAGACAAATAAAAACAAAGGGAAGAATACTGATAGACATTGCAACTTTTGTAATCGAGATGGCCACTTAGAATCCAAATGCTTTAAGAAGATGGAAGCCTTGGAAGCAGCAATGAAGAAGCATAACATCCATTTGGAGCACTCTTCAACTTCAAGTTCATCTTCAGGAATGGCACCTTCTACATGTGGTTGTCAAGCATCTCGGTCTGGCTATGCACTAAATGTATCTTATTCTTCTCATTCTCATGAGTGGCTCATTGATTCTGGAGCTTCTTATCACATGGCCAAAAACAAAGCCATGTTTTCTTCTTTAAATGATTGTAACACCAAAAATATATATGTTGGTGATGATAGATCTCTTAATGTTGTAGGGACTGGAACTGTTCATATAGACAATGGTTAGTTTAATGATTTATTATGTATTCCAACCTTATCCTGCAACCTTCTATCTGTATATCAGATAACTCATTTAGGTGAAGGTAAAATCATTGAATTTTCACCTCACGATGTTGTAATTAAGGACCTAAGAGATCCTAGACAGATTTTAGCTACTGGCATTGCTGATGATTCTACAAGGTTGTATAAGTTTCACAAATTTGGGTCATCAAATCTTCCCTCAGTATTTGTTGCTCATAATGATGAAGTGATCAAACTTTGTCATGAGCGATTTGGTCACTTAAACTATCGCTCTCTTCAGAATCTATGTAAAGAAAATATGGTGACAGATCTTCCAATGGTATCTTGCAGAGATGGTGTTTGTTCCGGATGTGTACTCAAAAAACATCATCAGGACAGTTTTGAAAAACGTACCTCTTGGCATGCCTCAGCCCCTTTACAGGTTGTGCATAGTGATTTATGTGGTCCACTTCTAGTTGCTTCATTCTCTGGCTACAAGTATTTCTTAACTTTCCTTGATGATTTCTCCAGATGCACTTGGGTATACTTCTTAAAACTCAAGAGTGAAGTATTTAACATGTTCTTGGCCTTTAAGGCCTTTGTTGAAAAACAATCTGGACATCAAATTCTTAAGCTAAGATCTGATAATGGTGGAGAATATGTTAAAAACACATTCATCAACTTTTGCACTGAGAATGGAATTCAAATGCAACATAGTGGTCCATATACTCCACAACAAAATGGTGTAGCTGAAAGGAAGAATCACACCTTAATGGAAATGGCTAATTGTATGCTTCAATCTAAAGGACTTAGTCTTAATTATTGGGTAGAAGCAATTAACTGTGCAAATTACATAATAAATCGCACTCCTACTAAGTTTTTAAAGAATATCACTCCAGAAGAAGCATGGAGCTCAATCAAACCAGATGTAAGTCACTTTCGCGTTTTTGGAAGTGAAGCATGGGCCCATATTCCAGATGCGAAACATAAAGCTTTAGAACCTAAGAGTGAAAAATGTATTTTTGTTGGATATTCTGAAGATGTCAAAGGATACAGACTTATTCCACTTAAGTCCAAAAATGTTATCATTAGAAGAGATGTAAAGTTTGCTGAAAATATATCGGCCTGCGAGCCTAGTTCGGCGGATGTGCCACCTCTCCCTATCTCTTCTACTTTTGAAAATATTTCTTCTTCATATGATGAAAGCGAGGATGAAAATCCTCCCCCACCTTCTCAGGATCCTCCTTCAGCTCCTCAGCTTCCAAATTGGGTCCGTGCTACTCGGGATGCTGCAGGTGATCTTGCCGGCGATCTTATAGATCAGCGATGTACACGTTCTCAGTTCGAGAGAGCCTCTTCTTTACTGGCTCAAGCTTCAGTGAATTATGATCTTGACACCTTTGCAGAAGCTTCAGGCCATCCAGATTGGGAAGCAGCTATGAATGAAGAATATCATTCATTATTGGCAAATGATACATGGGATCTTGTTCCTCTACCAAAGGGACGAAAACTTGTTAGATGGAAATGGGTCTACAGAACCAAGTATGGACCAGATGGGAAAGTTGATAAACATAAAGCTCATCTTGTTGCTAAGGGTTTTTCACAAGTTGAAGGCATTGACTATACTGAAACCTTCTCCCCTGTTGCCAAAATGAACTCTATCCGCCTTGTTCTTTCCCTTGCTACCACTTTCAAATGGGAAGTCCATCAGATGGATGTTAAATCTGCCTTCTTGCATGGGGAATTGCATGAAGAAATCTATATGGAACAACCTATTGGCTTTATAAAAACAGAATCCAACCTTGTATGTCGGCTTAAGAAATCCCTTTATGGTCTCAAGTAAGCTCCTCGAGCTTGGTATGCCAAAATGGATAACTTTCTTTTAGAAAATGGCTTTTCTAGGTGTCATTCTGACAATACTGTCTACGCCAAGAAAGTGGGCAAGTCTCTTATCATTCTTGTTCTTTATGTTGATGATCTTATCCTTACTGGTAGTGATCCCAACCTTATAAACCATGTGAAGTCTAGCCTTAAAAGGAAGTTTGAAATGATTAAATTAGGACACTTACATTCTTTTCTCGGTCTTCAAGTCTTGAAATATAAGGAAGGTATTTCCATTTCTCAGTCCAAGTATGACTGTGATATTCTACGCCATTTTCACATGGAAGACTGTAAGCCAGCCCCTTCTCCCTTTCAGTCTAGAGTCAAACTTTCAGTCACTTGTACTTCTCCTAAAGTTGATGCTACCTTATACCATCAACTTGTAGGAAACCTTTTGTATCTAACCCATACTCGTCCTGACCTTTCCTTTGCCATTGGCCTTGTTGCTCGATTTATGCAAAACCCACATGAAAGTCATTGGAAAGCAGCTAAAAGAATACTTCATTATGTTTGAGGTACAGTTCAGTTTGGGATTCATTACAGTGCCGAAGCAGCTCCTCTATTGGTTGGTTTCACTGATTCAGATTGGGCTGGTGACCCTGATGATCGGAAGTCTACTGAAGGTTATGTGTTCACTCTTGGTTCAGGACCTATTACATGGGCTTGCAAGAAACAAGGTGCCATTTCTCTTTCTTTAGCAGAAGCAGAGTACCGTGGTGTCGTAGAAGCTATTAAGGAAGCCTTGTGGCTTTGTCAGATCCTGTCAGAGTTTGGCTTTCAGCAGCAGCATCCGACTACACTTTGGTGTGATAATCAAAGTGCCATTCAGCTATGAAAAGATCCCGTCCAACATCATTGCAGCAAACACATTGAACTGCACATGCACTTCATCAGAAAGCTCATTCATGACCATGTTCTTGAGGTGCAATACTGTTCAACAGATGATCAAGTTGCAGACATCTTTACAAAGGCTCTCACAGAGGTGAAGTTCACTAAAATTCGATTTATGGTTGGAGTTCAGGAAGTTGTTACTAAAGGGGGATAGGCTCTAGTGCCTCCTTCTTTCTCCTATTGTGTCATATTTGTAAATCCTTCAATCCTATCCCAAGTTGTTCTTAAGGGGGGATGTTAGGATATTCCGACACATGGGAAATAGTTAAGTACAACTTGGTCTAGTAGAGAGTTAGGTACAGAGTTAGGTAAAGTGTGTTTCTTTACTATGTACATTTTGTAACACACAATCCAACGGTCACGATATGTAGTGATCCCACAGTTCATTCTCTCCTCGGTATTATTGACACTTGATCCGTGGCTTAACACCCGATTGGTCCATGATCTCTATTTAAAGAGCATGGAGGGTCATTTGTAGGGTAATCCGTCTATGAGAGAATCATATGTAAATTTTCATTCTTTTATTAATAAATTGCCTGAAGTGGCCGCGTTGGCTCGGGCCGTGGACTGTTTCCCTCTTTGAGGGTTTTAACCACGTCAAAATACTGGTGTATTGATCTGTGATCTGTTTGCGAGCGGTGTCCTTTGGTGTTCTGTCTGAGGAACTTACCCTGTAAATTCCTACACCCTAGAAGAAATTAAGCGAGCACATGATAGGAAGCTCTAGGTTGACAAAACTTTGGGGAATAGTGGAAACATACACGACATAGTAAAGGACCAATTGTAATGGTGCATGGATGACCCACAAGAACCATTAGAGAAATTCTGAGGTCTAAAATGGGCCTCAAAAATTAAATGTGAAACCAAAATAAACTTTATAAGAACTAATAAGATATAATATGATCATGCCAACCATGGGGGATGATTCACCATTTTTGGATTAAAAAAGTAAAAAGATTAAAAAAAAGAAAAAAACTTTTTCAACTCATATTTTCAACTAGTATCCCTACTGTTTTTCTCAAATTTTGAGTGAGAGCACTCGCTAGATGTGGTACTTAACTACTCATCCAAGGATTACCCATGTTTCATCTAAGCATTACCGATGTCGCATATCTTTTATGGACCCATGTTTTTTCATGTACTTATCATTTTTTTTTTGTGGCATAGTATATCGAAAGTATGCAATATGAGTACTCCTTGGATGAGTAATTAAGTTTTGCATCCAATGAGTGCTCCCACTTGAAATTTGATTAAAAGAATAGGGAAATAATTTGAAACTACTAGTAAAAAAAAGTAGTTTTTTCTTTTTCACTCTAAAATTTCATGATGTAATCGATTTTTATTTTATTATTTCTAGTATTATTTTATAATATTCCTTAGAAGGCCCATTTGAAACCTCCAAATTTATCTCATGGCATAATCTCAGAAGGAAATCAATATGGGGGCTAAATCTTCAGGCCAAATGTGGTTTTATGTGAAGGTTTAAGCCAAGAGTAGGTAGAATTGCAATGTTAAATAAGCCCTCAGGGCTATAACACAAAGGGGCCTAGTGGATGGTCATATGCATGTATTTTATATAAAAGGTGATCGGGCCTAGAAATATTATATGTGACGATAAACTGATTTGGGCCATGATTAAAGGCCTTTGGATGAATGAATCGACAACTAAATAAAATATCCTTGGGCCTATATTAAATTGATTTGGCCTATGTTTGACGCCTAAAGCATGAATGGGTTGAGAATGTTAACTTTGGCATCTCTAGGTGTAAAACCCACCAAATTGGCAGCACTAAAAGCTATATAGAGAAGTAATGAATGAGTTTGTAGAAGATTTAGTGGTAGTGTACATATTTTTTAGTTATGTGGTAGTTTGGTTAAACTTAGGAGTGTTCCAAATTTGGAAAGACAACTTAATCCTATAAAAATTCTAGGATAGCAAAATTGAGGAGTTAAGCTCAGTTTTTCAAGAAGAAACAAGTAAGGAGAATTAGATGACTTGGAGAGATAGTTCAAAATACATATTTGAAGCAAGACAAAGGAAAAAAATAAATATTCATGCAAGTGTTCAAGTGTAAGAAAACAAAAGTCTTAATTCCAAAATTATTTAAAAAGCATAATCGAATTTGCGACGTGTGTGCAATTGTGTTGGTGTGTTGTTTATGTATTGATGTTGTTGGTGGATGATGGTGGATTGATTACTGATTATAGATTTATGAACAAGGTTTTATGTTGGTTTTGGTGAGTGTTTGATGAGAGAAACTTATGTGTTTTGTCAAAGGAAATGGCCTTCATGATTTGAAAATGAAAAATTATGAAAGATGAATGATTAAGCTCATCTAGTACTAGATTGCAGATTAAGGGATTTAGCTCCTTCATGTAGTTGTTGGTAAATAATTAGGGGTTGATGTTCCTTCCAGTAATAAATGATAAAATTAGGGATTGCATCTCCTTTTAGTTGTAGGTAATAAATGAGGGAGTAGTTTCTTCCTTCTGGTTGTAGCGAGAGAACTTTGTAACAAGAAGTAGTAGTTTTCCTTCTGAAGAGATTGAAGAAATGATTTAAATAATCTATGTGTGATATCTTGTGTGTTTTATGTTGATTACTTCCATGTTCATCTAAATTAATTGTTGAAGTATTGTTTGGTGTTCCAATGTCTTGTGCAAGTAAAAAAAAGTTGTAAAATTCCTACACTACTCATTCCCCCCCTCTCAATACTGTACTAGTTTCTACGATAGACCCCTAATTAATTCTATTCTAGTTGACTTGTTTGGAGAATATCTTACTTCTATATATATAGAGAGACATATTTCATGTATGTGCCATAATCCAATCAAATAATTTTTTTCATTACATATATATGTGCATGTTACTTTATTCTTAACTTTAGCTTCTTTACAATTTTGATTGCTCAAATTTTCTTTTCCAGGAATTAGTTTAACACTCCTTCTATATAATATAGTATATATCATAAAAGTTGATATACCATCTCAGGCATATCCTACAAATTTAGATGAATGAGTTAGCTTAGGATATTTATTCCACTTATAAACAATCATAACATTATAAATAAGCAATTATATTTATATTAATTGTTCATATCTACCACATGAACAACTCTTACTCATAACAACTTACTTTAACTTCTCACCATACTTAATTAACGAAACTCTCCAACAAATTCAATAGAATTGACAATCACAACCATCTATTCATAAGAAATCACTTGGGAATACTCATGGAGGGAGTGCATTCCTCCAACCCAACAAATTGAAACCAACAATTCGCCTTGAGCTTAGACTTCTTGTCTCCAAGAATCAACAACTTTCTTTGTATTATTGGGTGATTCTCTCGTAGTTATTGACAACAAATTTTTACTTAGTAGCACCCTAATTTTTGGGCTTTCACCCCTTAATTACCTAGGAATTTTAGTTAAAATAATAAAAATCTGTTGTTTTTCTTTAAAGCACGTCTTTTTCCATGTTGTGCTTTTATTTTTATTTTTACCAAACTTCGCAATTCTCTCCAACTAGGTATTTATCATAATATCTCTCTCCCATTATGCCATTTTTAAATTCACATTTTTCTCCCTGGGATTTTGAGGAAAATATTAGGGAAGGTCCACCATGTGGACTTGACCACTAACAACATTTTCTAGAATATCAAGAAGTCACTATTACTCCTATGATATTTCTCAATTATTCCCAAATAATTATTATTTTCATCAAATAAAATTTCATTACATAATCAAATAATTTCAATCGTGGCTTCCATAGTCATTAATTTCAACAATAATTCAATAGCCTAAAAATATTCATATCAACAAAAAGCAAAAAATAGGGGTGTCACATTTCCCCTTCTCAAAATATGCACCAACTTCGGTCCTCGTGTTTCAATTTTCTTTCTCTTTGAATAAAGAAGGAAATGATTCAAACATTTTATCTTCCATCTCTATTTTGGAGAAGTTGGTATCTATAGATAAATACTAACTCTTTAGATAAGTAGTTGTTTCTAGAAGAACAGTTTAAAGCATTTTAGACTTTTCCTATAAGCAATAGATAAGATGAGAGGGTAAGAAGACCTACATGGAGTATTGATTTCCTCTCGTCTCCCTTGTATCGATCCTATCGCTCCTTCCCATACTTAATACGCTTGAGAAGTACCCTATAAACACAAAAAAAAACAAAGAACCAATCAAAGCACATGATCTATGGAATATAAGTGAAAGGAATCAGATACAATTCACACATATAAGCATTATGAAAAATAAAAACATATGGGAAAAGGTACAAACACTTTATTAGATAGAAGAAGGAAATACAACCATTGGTGTCTGATTCAACGCCATTCCTCCAGCTTGGATCCCATCCACATCACATCAAAAGCATGACAAACTTGTAGCATTACAATACTTGCTTCAAAGACAAATCTCATAGCAACTTTATCTCCTTACAATTCAAGGTAATCCAACCCCTGATCACTTAAATGAGTGGTAAATTTATAGGAATATGAATGAGGTTTTTTCATAAATGGTGGCATTGAATGGCCTTGCATACATAGAATTAGTTCCATGGAGGAAGGGATGAGAGGATAGGATGCACCTTAACTCATTCCTCATCCATTTTCGAGCTCATAGGATTTGATAAGTGAGGGAACCTTCCAGATGAATCCAAAATATAAGAGTATTCCCCAAACCCTATGTGAATTTCGCTAATTCTCACCTAGCATAGGTGAAGGGAAGCCTAAGTGCTCTACAAAGCACCCTAGCAGTGGACTCAACTATTCTACAGCGCACCTTTACAAGGGCTTACCTGCACTGGTCCCTCTAGAGGCTATTTCTTGATGTCTTCATGTCATGAAACTCTCTGGGAAAGAGGCATTCAAAGGGGTGACTTGTTTAGGGCATGAAGAAACTGAAATTAGGGTTTGATGAGCCCTAAAACACTAATCTGGATGTTAGGAATTGATGTGCCCAAATGGATCTGTAACAGCTGCCCCTAAAGCATGAAGTCGAAAAATGCCAGTGTCAAATGAAATGCTTTACGATGTGATGAGGAGGTATTGAAATGGAAGATGACCTGCATCAATTACAAAACATATATCATGATATTTTATTTTACATGAATTGTTGAGGGAAGGCATACCCATGCTCAACTTATAAACTTTCATTACATGTACATAAATAGTCACCTACAGATATATACCCATGATCAGAATGACCATCAATGTAAGGCCATTGTACATATGATTTAGTACTCCTGAAATCGTAGCCCGGATGGATGAAACTAGATCTGGGGTCTTGTATCTCAATCAATGGTTCACTAAAGTATGAGTCTAGCCATGTGAATATGTGATCCAAAGTTGAACATGGGAAGACACCATCTAGTTACCAGCTAATGATGTAAGTTGTTAACAGATGCAAGAGAAATCACTGATAATAATAATGATCCTCAAGGTACTGTAGTACATACTGCATGGTGTGAATGGACGATTTGATGTCAAACACCATACAAAGTCTTTCGATCAAAATCCATTGATGTATTCCTATCGCTGGAAGCGATAAACCTGCCATTGATTTATGCAAGCCTTAAGGTACTAGAAGGTTGTTTCTAAGTCAACTTCTTGGATAAAGTGCTAATGTCGACAAGAAGTGACTCATCGCAGGAGGGCCTTGATGTATCCCACATCAACGACACAAAACAAGGGTAGTGATTCATATGGAATTTGACTGATGACACAAGGTTCAAGAATGGCGATCATGAAAATGAAGGTTTATGGTATTGCAAAGGATGAACTTTGACTGAATGATTTCTCTTTAACATGTCAACAACACTGAAATGAATTGGTAGCATTGGCCCAAACAAAGTGATGGATGGTATGATAGATCAATGGTGTGATAACCATCAAGCTAATAACCCAACCCAGATATTCATGGTGATGAAGTGAAAGTGTCATGTTCAAGAGCGACCTGCTACCATAAAGTGGTTTTCCCCTTTTTTTCATTTTACCCAGTCATTGTTGACCAATACCCATTTATTTTTATCAAGCTTGAGGAGGATAAAATATGCTTGTTTTATAATTTCACCCTTTGGCCGAATCCATCTCTATTTGATGTTTTAACGAGTCTAGCAAAGGTGAAACTCGGTCTTGTCTAGATGGACAAATTTGTCACCATTTGATGTTTTAACGAGTTTAATGACAAAGATAACTCGGTCCTTTTCATGTTTAGCTAGTTTGAAAAGTGAAAAAAAGAAAACTCCATGAGTTCTTTTTCGTAAACTAATCTCTCAAGCCCAAAAAACCATAAAATAATACAAGAGAGATATCATTTCCAATCTGTTAACGAGCTGGAAAGGACAAGCACTAACAATATTTTCATGTTTAAAGAGTCTGAAAAGAGCTTAAAGAGGACTCCACTTTGAGGAAGGAGTGATGTCCAGGATAGCAACTGGTTCTAGTGATGTTGGAACTTCTCAAAACATGTTGATTGATGTGAAGAGGTGGGCTAGTAAGACAACTCATTGCAACTGTTCCTCAAAAAGGGTAAAACAACCAAGTGAAAGTGTATGATCAGCCAAAGGGATGGTGGCATTGGGATGAAAACAACCAAAGCTCATCTGACGAAAGAGGCTGATAGAATGGCAATCATGAGGGTTAAAATGGAGATTTTTTACACAATCTTGAACAATAGGGAACTATGCTTAGATTTTGTTTCATGTTTACACAAGCTTGAAATGACAAACTATGCTTGGATTCCTTTTCATTTTTACACAAGCTTGAAACGAAAAACTATGCTTAGATTCAGTTTCATTTTTACACAAGCTTGAAAGGAAGAACTATGCTTGAGATTGGTTTACATGCCCCCAACATGATGAAAGGGAGAGTCTCCTGTAACCAGATAGAAGTCGCTGCGATGAAGCAGGGCAATTATCCAACACCTTCCTGGCTTTGTCCAGATAGGGACAAAGGTTAATAGGGTGATTCCCTTCACATAACCTACGGGGAAACTTAATCTTACCACTAGGTGCATGCCCCCAAGCTTCACTACATTCACCTAAGTAGACTACTCATGGCTATCAGGTGGATGGAATGAAGGTTCTTTTACGAGATCAAGTGAAAGACTCGACTAGGATTTTGCAAGATCTAATCAAAGACTCGACTTGGAATTTTTCTCTAGGGGATTCAGTTTAATTTTTTAATGAGCTTGACACAAGAGAAGGAACTCTGCTTAGATTCCTTGTTTCATTATTTAACGAGCTTGACACAAGACAAGGAACTATGCTCATACTCCTTGTTTAATTTTTTAATGAGGCTAACAGAAGACAAGGAACTATCCTCATATCCTTGGTTTCATCTTTTAAGAGGTTAACACAAGACAAGGAGCTACCCTCATATCCTTGGTTTCATTTTTTAATGAGGTTGACAGAAGGTAAGGAATTATCCTCATATCCTTGGTTTCATTTTTTAAGAGGTTACCACAAGACAAGGATCTATCCTCATATCCTTGGTTTCATTTTTTAACGAGGTTGACACAAGACAAGGAATTATCCTCATACCCTTGGTTTCATATTTTAATGAGGTTGAAACAATATAAGGAACTATCCTCATACCCTTGGTTTCATTTTTTAGCGAGGTTGAAACAAGACAAGGAACTATCCTCATATCGTTGGTTTCATTTTTTAACAAGGTTTACATAAGACAAGGAACTATCATCATATCCTTGGTTTCATATTTTAACGAGGTTGACACAAGACAAGGAACTACCATCATATTCCTTGTTTCATTTTTTAACGAGCTTGACACAAGACAAGGAACTATCCTTATGTTCCTTTGATCAAAACTCATAAGAGGTCATGAAGGAGAGATCTGGTTCCAATGCCACCAGTACATGAAGTAGAACGTCACTGAGTTGATCATTAGTTGATGTAGGTATGGAACGAGTTGCCACATAATTAGCCTGTGGTGGGGATGATACCATTGGTACAAAAGGACCTCTTAGGGAAGATGGTTGACTGGAAGCCATATTTGGACAAGGAAATGAAAGCTGGTCAATGGTGACAATTCTTCCTTCATGTGGGAAACAAATCACTCAAAATAGTGTTGTAACAATAGCTCCCATGTCATAAACAAAGTAACGCCCAAGAAGTAAATTGTAATCTAAAAGGCTTGGGACTACCATCACATTCAAATAAACGATTTTTCCTCCAAAAGTAATAGGCAATTGAGGAAGGATCCCTGATGGTTGATTGGTTCCTCTATTAAAAGACAACAGATTTTGGGTAACAGGCACAAGCAGTGGCGAACCGAGCACTTGCCAAGAAATTGAGGAAAGGATACTCACAGATGCACCTTCATCTATAATAGTTCCCAATAAAATCATATTACAAACCTGTACTATGATCCAGAAAGGCACATAAGAAGTAAGACAAAATTATGCCAGTCTATTCCAATCAAGGGAAGTGACTAGACTACTTGGAGGGGGTACTGTAGAAACGAGAGAATTAACCCCTTGAGTTACTAGAATGACAGTATTTTCCTCTTGTCATGATGGAACAAGAAGATTGCCCCCAAGCTCATTTGAATCTAAAGAAACGAAAAGAACCTGAGTGGTAGCAGATTCACTCTCTTCAGGAATGGTACGATTAACTGAAGGTGAAATCAGGTCAACTATTACCTTGAGCTGTTGATTTGGGTCGGGAATAGACTCATTAGATTCACATTTAGATAGAGTGGGTTTGACCAATGGTTGATTTGGGTTAGTCACTTCATCAACTAGTTAAGGATTAAGGGATAGTTTCCTGTAACTAGATGGAAGTCGCTGCGGTGAAGCAGGACGGTTATCCAACAATTTTGGCTTCATCCAGATAGGGACAAAGGTGAATGGGGTGATTCCCTCCACATAACCTACATGGAAACTTAACTTTACCCTTCTTTCAATGAACTTTACTACCACTAGTTGATGGCGTGTCACCAACATGATATCCAAAAGTTGATGACATAGGATGATGTGAACGGGAAGACCATTCTTCTAAGATCTGAGGAATGTCAAAACAATTTCTAAGAAGATGGTCTCCCGCACAAAGTTTGCATGGATATCTAACTTTGTGAGGCTTGACGGATAGTTTCTCATCAGATGTTGCATTCAAATCAATAGTTGCTTGGTTGCCCCTCTGCTGAATTTGCTTCTTCTTCTTCTTCTTACCTTTGTTCTTCTTCTTAGACACCTGGTTACTAGTACCAATACTTTCACCAAGGAAAGAGGAAGAAGGGGAGGAAGAAATAGTTGAGGAAGAAGGAAAAGAGTCAACTTTAGGATCAACTGGAGGTTGATTTTGTCCAATTGGAGGAGTACTTGATTGCAGAGAAATCATGAAATTTTGAACCAAGGAGGTTGAAAACAGCCATACTGGAAAGCCAATGGTAAATCTCGGAAGGGACAATCTAGCCATATATGGAGCACCATTATTTCCAAAAGAAGGAAAAGCACTAGGATTCCCATCAAAAGGAATTCCTTGATCGGTGGACTCCAGATTTGTCGCCATGTGTTTCAACCTAAGATCAACTAACGAGTGAGTGTGGACGATGTTATCCATGGCCAATTAATTTTATTTTAATAAAAGTAACACAAAACAAAAGATGGATAATCAAGGCAAAAGGTTTACTAAGCAATTGTGATTTGCAGAATACCTCCTGGCGAACCAAGAAATACGGGCTCACAATCTCCCAGAATGATGTGTTTGGTGTATCACAATGCACAAGGCATCAGACTCAGTTACCTAAGGATGGATGGAAACCTAGTGTTGTCCTCCCATATATACCCGAAAGTACATGGAGGCCCAATCTGTATAAGCGTTTTCTAATGCAAAGCCGCACAGTGAGAGCATTCCCATATACTTTACGTACTGTAACACCGCCCTATATACCCGAAGTTACGTGGATGAGCTATGATATAATCACGTATGTGGAATGAGGTATCACACTCAGGATGTATTGCAGACAATTTAGCAATAGCTTCTTTGTTTTACGACGCTGGAACATGTCTCTAGCCTAGACCTCTAAATGTTTTTCGTTAGGTGAGAATGCTCCATTAGGTAAATTCAAATAAATTTTTAGTTTATCTTCTTTAGAATTTTCCTTTAAGGTTCACGACATGATGTATGTTTTCAATTCCTAAAATGAAACTAATACGATAAGCATTCTTTCCATTCAATTTAACAATGAAAATCCTAACTACTTAGGGATAGAGCAATCAAATTTCCTTTGATCAAAGAGCAAAGAGCACAATCTAATGCGATTTCCCTACACTATTCATTTCAAGCATTCACAGACTACAATGTGAATGATGCAATTTTTTCTTTTTGAATCCCTTAATGTTATGATGAACAAAAAGGAAACTATGCACATGCAATCAATCAATATTTAATAAGAATGAAGACTTTTTACAACAATTCCGTTTCAAAGGAAAATAAGACTTTACAACACTTTCTTTCGAACAAAGATTAATCGAATATATTCTAACTTTGACTATGGATTAATATTGACAAAGAAAAAATTAAAGAAACATTAATGAGTCAAATCAAAGTAGGGCTAGATAGGGAGATAGAAACTCACTCTCCGAGACATAAATTCATTGATCAATCAGCAAGAAAACAAGCAGAGAAAAATTTGCAAAAACACATTCCAAAGGTGAGAATTTTCCCTAAGGTGGATCAGCACAGGTCAAAGAGGGCCTAACTGCACTATAGAGCACTGTCTCTCACTCAAGGGTGCTCTGCAGAGCACTGTCCCCTGACCAAGCCTACGCTAATTCCTGAGAGGCCACTCAAGAGTTATCTAACCTCAATTTTTTACCAAAATTCAATGCAAAAGAGCTGAAATACAATCAATGAACACAGGTAGGGTCTACAAGAATGTCGTAGGAGGTGGATAAGCTACTAGGAAAGGTGATAGTTCCCCAATGAAGTCGCCAATTTGTTTTGGAGAATTTGGTATCTACGAATAAATACTAATTCCCTAGATAAGTAACTATATCTAGAACAACAATTTAGAGAATTTTAGACATTTCCTATAAGCAATAGATAAGATGAGAGGGTAATAAGACCTACCTGGAGTACCACTTTCCTCTCGTCTCCCTTGTATTGATCCTGACGCTCCTTCCCGTACTTAATACGCTTGAGAAGTACCTTGTAAACACAACAGAAAATAAAGAACCAATCAAAGCACATGATATTTTGAATATAAGTGAAAGGAATCAGATACAATTCACACATATAAGCATTTTGAAATAATACGAACACATGGAAAAAAGGTTCAAACAATTTATTAGATAGAAGAAGGAATTACAACCATTGGTGTCTGATTCAAAGCCATTATTCTGACTTGGATCCCATTCACATCATATCAAAATCATGACAAACTTGTAGCATTACAATACTTTCTTGAAATCCAAATCTCATAGCAGCATTATCTCCTTACAATTCAACATAATCCAGCCCCTGATCACTAAGATCAATGGCCAATTTATAGGAAGATGAAGGAGGTTTTGTCATAAACAGTGGCATTGAATGGCCTTCCATACTTAGAATTAGTTCCATGGAGGAAGGGATGAGAGGATAGGATGCACCTTAACTCATTCCTCATCCATGTTCGAGATCATAGGAGTTGATAAGTGAGGGAACCTTCTAGATGACTCCAAAAGATAAGAATATTCCCCAAACCCTATGTAAATTTCACTCATTCTCATCGAGCGCAGGTGAAAGGAAGCATAATTTCTCTATAGAGCACCCTGGCAGTGGATTCAACTGCTCTGCAAGGCACCTCTACAAGGGCTTACCTATGCTAGTCCCTCTAGAGGCTATTTCTGGATGTCTTCAAGTCATGAAACTATCTGGGAAGGAGGCTTTCAAAAGGGTGACTTGTTTAGGGCATGAAGCAACTGAAATTAGGGTTTGATGAGCTCTAAAACACTGATCTGGAAGTTGGGATTTAATGTGCCCAAATGGATCTGTAACAATCTCCCATGTAATCTCCTCTAGGTTCAATTGCTTCCATTGCACTTTAACCAGGGTGATGACTTGACTTGCACCACATTCTAATAAATCAATTTTCAACTCCATAAGTTCAGGAACACTCACTCTGTATGGTGTTTTGGACATAGGTGTGGCTCCCGGGACTAACCCAATTCAAAACTACATATATCTCCTTGGTGGTAATCCTAAAATTACTTCCGAGAATACATCCTTCAAGTCATTAATCACTTCCATATCATATATAGTTTTGTTTCTTGTTGTTTGATTATTTCCTTCTATATTGTTAGCAAACAAATTACAACCCTTCCAAGCACATGTTTTCAGTTGTAAGGATAAACATTTTCTGGTGGAGATATCACTATGTATTCCCTTTATACCTTCAACAATTTTCTCTAAGTAGTTTATGAATGATTTATTTTTCTTTAGCCAATCCATTCCTATCAGCAGATCATAGGAACCTAGAAGTAATATGTTCAAGTTTACTTATATTCTACATCTATTTAAATTTACAGGAAATTGTTTGACCTAATTTGTCACTTTTCTTTTAGTGCCTGTAGCTAACTAAACCAACCACATTTTTTTTTTATAACTTTCATCTCTCCACTTCTTGCAGATT
Source organism: Pinus tabuliformis (assembly GCA_031772625.1). Taxonomy (NCBI): domain Eukaryota; kingdom Viridiplantae; phylum Streptophyta; class Pinopsida; order Pinales; family Pinaceae; genus Pinus; species Pinus tabuliformis. The sequence continues at coordinate 497,927,047 of CM062815.1, forward strand.
GACACAAATAAGACTCGCTTTTGGATCTACTAAAACAAATATAGGTTGGTCTAGTATTTTACCTTCAATTTCAATCATGGTTGATTGATACTCTACTTGTTAGTCTTCTCAGGCTACATTAATCTTCGACATGTGATGAGCCTCATCATTAGGTAATTATATGGGCCTTAATTCACCTCCTAGCTTAGTCAAACCAACTATTTTCACAACTTATTGCATACTTTTGATTATATTTTGTTTATGAGATGAGTTAGAGTTGGATTTTTTTCTTTCTGTTGTAATGTGCATTTAATGCAAGATTAAAGGATAAAATAAAGGAATTTTGGTAAATCCTCCTCATTTACTATCGCCCCATTCCAATATTCATCCATCAGCTCGGAGTGCAAACAACCAAATCATGAGGACTAGAAGGCAGCCGAGCAAGTGAAAGTCAAAGAACCAATTTATCTCAAGTTTGGGAGCCAAGCCTCCCTAATTCTTATGAAGTCGTTAGAGACTTCAGATGTATAAGTAGAGAGGCATAGGACCTTAGTGGGATTCATATTTTTGGATTGTAAAACTCTACTCTATTTTCGAGTTGCAAGGCTTATGAAAATTTTTGATGTAATCCATGATTTGAAAATAAGAATGAGTTTTGTTTTAAGCCAACACAGAGTTAACTGAAAGGGATGAAGCTCTTAGGTTCGGGCCCAACCCTAGCAGCCAAGGCTCCTTTTATTGTACATCTATGCTAACATAGGTTCATTGTTTAATTGTTCATTTTCTTATGTAGCTTCATTTCCATTATAGCAGTGTAGATTAGATTGGTTGTGTTTTAATTTGCTTCCATTTCTACCTTCTTTAAATTAGCATGTTAGCAAGCAGAAAAAGATCACCATAAGGTTGTCAGTAGGTGTCTCGGCCTCACCTCCTCCCTCTGGGACCATGAATTGAGGAAGAGACCCTTCAGCAACCTGAAAAATACATATTTCTAGTTCTTGCATGAGCTTTGGAGTTTGTTGTCTCGATTTAGTACTTGGTTCATTTCATTGTCATATTTTTCCATCACTCTCTTTCTGTAATAAGATCTCACTCATATTCTCATTTCCTTCAGCACTTTCGTAATGCATAATATGGGCCACTGATTCATGCTTTTCTAGTTTATGAGAATGTATCTTGCCGCATAGTTCTTAGAAGACAGGCACGTTTTAAGCATTGTATGTACTTTAGGAAGAGGTCTAGACTTCATCACCAACATCCATATTTCACCTCATCCACCTCAACCATCTCTTGATCCACCCTCACCCTCACTAGTCTTCTTGTCCTTTTTCATTCAAATTCCCCTAGACACATTTAAATGCTTAAGCGGAAGGTAATAAATCACATCTTAATCACATTATACCCATGGATTTCCTTACCGTCCGATCCACGACAAGCTTGAGAAATCACCGTCAACTGCGTGTCACATAACTGACGTATCCATTTCAATGTTTGACTTCAGGCACTCCAAACGACTATCGCGTCACCCAGTTGCCAGCTACCTTGGACAATCTCAACCATTGATCTGTCTCGCTTGATCCAACAGTTATTTCATCACCCGCCCGCCAACTAGCTTGGTCGATCTCCACCGTTGATCAATCCTGCATGATCCCATGGCTATCATACAATCTCGCGCGAATTCTTGCATGACCGATATCCAATTGAGAGTGAGGCGAGAAAGGTGGTTTTCCCATGCTACGTGTCACCCACTTAAGCTAATCGTGTGAAATTTAAGAATATCGCTTACAGCTCTTACGGCACACGAGATACTTCTTAAAGCCTATGAATACCACTCCATCGTTATACACATTTTCCACCCTTCTATCGACACGTTACTTGGTGTGATCCATCCATCGATTAACTTAATCTCCTGCGATAAGATCTTCGCCGCTCATCTTCTGTTAATCTTCATTGTTGATATGACTGATCCAACGGTTCCTATGCCCTGCTGCTTCATTACTTCTTCCTTTCACTTATTTCGATCTTCGATTGCTCTTCTGCTTGACTCCTTCCCTAACTTTGTTTTGTGTATTATTTAAATGCTGCCACTCCTAATCTTTGATTTGGTTATTCAATCAGACTCCAACACTGTTCGATCATCGCAATACTCCTCTAAGCATTGTCCTCTCTCTCAGATTCTTTTTCAATTCCCTGCACACTTTTGTTATGCATAATTACTCTAATCCACACATAGTTCATAATTCAATTACTCAATACACACCACAGAAACTTAGAAATCGCGCTTCTATATTGATAAATATATATTTACACAATGTGTTCGTTCTTGGCCTAATATTCTATATAAGTGGCCTTTCCTTTCACAAAAAATCTCCTAGGACCCTTCCACACCATCCAAGCACTCCATAGACATTCTAGCCATCCTCAACCACCTTCCATCCACCTGTCACATCCACAAGAACAATTAAATTTCATGCTTTATTTTACCAAAAAAACCAAAAAAGTGAAAATAGATTTAGTATAGCTTCCTTTCTTACACATTAGTATGGTTTGATGCTCTTTACTTCTATAACTTAGATAGCAGCATTAGGTTAGTTTATATTTTTTTAAATGGTTAATTAGGATATGGTGTGATTTAGAATTACATGTTGTTTTCTTAATTACTACAATAGAAGCTCTCATAGAATAGATTTTCTCTTCTTCCATCAAAGAATCAAGCTTCTTCTGACTCTATAGAATTCTGGATTGGAATCCCTGGAGTCTCTCACCAAATGAATAGTGACAATATGAAGGACCTTCACTTTTACTTGTGCATATAACACTATCACCTCCAAGTTTGTAAGAACCCTGAGTTGATAAGTAAAGCTGGTAGCCGAAGAGTTGTAGCATCCTTGTTGAAATACAGGTGCTCATCACTTTTTGGTGTCATTGTTGGGGAGGTGTCTGAGTATAGTGTGATTACTGCTTTCTTTTCTTCTATTTCTAGTCTTCAATTTTCTACCATTAGTTTATTTCTGCAAAAATAATCTAGTAGCTTCCTTTCTTTTAGTTGTCATTATCTTCTTTCCTTTCTATTCTCCAAGTATAATTTCAACTCAGCAAGTAACTTTTCTTTCTGTCAGTAGTTCTCATTCAATCAGCAATTTCATTTCTGCAAAGTACTTTCCAACAATTTTTTTTTACAAAAACTAACCCAAAAACATTTCCTTTCATGCATTGTAGGAATAGGGACAATTTAGGGAAATTCTTGCCAAATACCCCCATTGCATCCAACAACTAACCTTCTCTCTTCTTTAGTGGATGTGAAATGGAGGAACCTTTAAGTGATCAACCTAACATATTTGACGAACCTACAGGGGAAGAATAAGAATAAGAACCCATCCCTATGGAACCAATGGCTTGAACCCGAAATGACAAAGGGAATAGAGAGAGAGAGTTGAGGGTGCCTTCCCTATCAGGGAAACCAACGGGGACACTAAGATGAAGAATATAAACCCCTATGCTCTACCTCATTTCCACAGCCTAACTACAGAGGACCCCAACACTTTCCTATTTGATTGTTTCGTTATATGTTGAACCTATGACTATACAGATGATAAGAAAAAGTTAAAACTGTTTCCATCTACCCTCAAGGATGCAGCATTATGCTGGTTCATGGGTTTACCTAGAGATAGCATCACAACTTGGGCTCAGATGCAACATAATTTTAATAACAAATATTGGGACTAATGTAGGTAAAAGGATACCAAAGAAGATATTTTCAGGATGACCATGTGCTAGGATGAATCCTTAGAAGAATACGAAGAAATATTCTAGCTCAGTTACAAAAGGGCCAAGTGCACACTTGACCCTGAGTCACTAAAGCTAGTCCTACTCAAAAGAGTAAGGAAAGATCTTCTAGATACCTTACGTTTGCTAGCAGGAGGAGATATCTACTAATTACCTTATGAGGATATCAATGCTATCTTTAGAAACCATTCTAGGGCATCCAAGAAAAAGGGTAGGAGTAGTCAACCTATGGGCAGTACATCATCTTCCAACTCATCCATCAAGGGTGAAATTGGAAATATGCTAGAAGATTTCAAAAGTGAGATGTTGCAAACCCTTGCCTTGCAATTGGACACCATGAACATCAAAATGAAGCAAGAGGAATTAGAGAGAGCCTTGGCCATCTTTTTCCCTAGATGCACCACGAGGCATCCTAGGAATGAATGTCCATTGAACTGCGTTGAAATTTTCTCAGTCTGTGAAGAAAACCACTCCACAGACAAGTTCCCTTCTTTAGACGAACTCAAAGTTGTATATCAAGGAGCTGAGGGGATCTCAGAGCAGCTTTGCTACATCAAACAAAGGAGACCTCGTGGGCCTAGACCATACCAACAAGGTACGAAAGGGTGGTCATCCCATGCATATTACAACCCCAACCAAACCACAACTATATCTTCGTGGGGATCCCTTGCTCATCCTTCTTGTTCTACACCCCCTCCTTGGTCCTATGCATCTCAGTATCATTCTCAGCTATCCAACCAGTCATTTCAACCTTACGCTCTGCCACAACCTTAGTGGAATACACCACTCCAGGGGTGGAGGCCCCAATACAACAATGCTCTGGCTCTATTGCCTCCACCACCTACCCAACCACAACTCCTAAACTCTACTCCACCCAAGCAACCCTAGATGCATGCCCAACCAAATCCGAACCCGAACAATATGCAAGCTCAACAACTATACAGTGGAGAGACCTCATACCTAGCTTATGTTGTAGAAATCCAAGAGATCAACCTAAGATCTGGAGAATTCTCCTGAATAACCAACCTCCCTCTCCACATAGGGAGGTTGAGGAATAAATAGAGGAAATAAACCTTAAAGTAAATCCACCCTTTCCTGAGAGATTAGACCAACCACTCTCGCCTACCACAAAAGAAACTGAACTTCTAGGAGAATTGAAAAATCTGTGTAAAGATCCCCCATCTCTAGGAAATCAAAGATGTTCCCATTTACAATAATTTGAATAAGGAGAAATGCTTCAAGCATCCAGGAATAAGAAAAAGGGATGCCCCTACCATTAATGTCATTAAGCATCGGTTCAACTTAATGCTGGGGCAGGTAATATGTCCAAAATATTTGGACCCTGGAAGCCCTATAGTAGATGTGCACATCAATGGCACCATCATCCCCCACACTTTGATCGATCTTGGGACTACCATAAATGTGATGACCAAGGACACCATGCTCAAGATAAACCTCCATGGGTCATTGAGGAAGACCACAATAGTTCTATAACTTGCTAACCATTCCACGGTCACCCCTAAGGAAATTGTGGAGGATGTAATGGTCTCCATTGACTCCTAGGCATACCATACAGATTTCTAGTTCTCCATCCTAAGGCTAAGCTTACTGGTTACCCTCTCATCCTTTCGAGGCCATGGTTGGCCATAGCCGATGCTTACATTAGCTGCAGAGTTGGGAATATGACCATCAAGAATGAGCATATGTCGAAACAGTTAGTCCTGTACCCTCCTGCTCAACCTTATCTAGAGCACGATTTACCTTTATGTTTGGAGGAGGAGGAAGAAGATGAGGTTTATTCTACCCAACTTTATGCTTTGGAAGCAGCCATAGGGGGAGGACAGCAAGATGAGGATGATTTAATTAAACACCTGCTCCAATGTCCAATTCTTGGTTCGTTACCATTAGAAGAATAAGTAAGGGAAACCCGGAACAATCATCCAATTGACTTATGCTTGGCTGATCCAAACCCACTCCATGTCAAAACCATAGAATTCGGCCTAGAGAAAACCTTGAAAATTGATCCATCTCTTTCCGCTCTCGAAGAGGAAAAGCTATGCAACACGTTGAGAGAAAACCTAAAAGCCTTCACTTGGAGTTACAAGGAAATGGAGGGAGTACACCCTTCAGTGTGTACTCACCACATATACGTCAAAAAAGGTTGCAAGCCAGTCTGGAAACCACAAAGGAGGATGCATCCAGCTCTTAAATATATAGTCAAAGAAGAACTGCAAAAACCGCTAGATGCAGGATTCATTTACCCTATCTCGAAAAGTGAGTGGGTCTCTCCTTTAGTGTTAGTTCCTAAGAAAAATGGTAAGTGGAGGATTTGTGTCGATTACGAGTTGAACAGAGCCAAAAAGAAGGATAATTTTCCCCTACCCTTCATTGACAAAGTGCTAGATGGCTTGGCAGGGAAGAAGTCCTTTTCTTTCGTAGATGGATTCAGTGGGTATAACCAAATCCAAATCTGCCAAGAAGACAAGGATAAGACCACAGTCACTTGTCCCTGGGGTACTTTTTCCTATAGGGTCCTTCGTTTTGGCCTATGCAATGATCCTACCACTTTCTAGAGAGTATTCTTGAGTATTTTCATCAAATGAGTACATGATGCGATGTAAATTTATATGGATTATTTTACACCTTATGGCTATGATTTTCAAGAAGCCTTGACTAACCTAGGAAAAGTATTGCACAAATGCATTGAAATGAACCTATCTCCCAATTCAAAAAATTGTGAATTCTTAATGACGAAAGGGACCGTGCTACGTCATTCAATATCTCAACAAGGACTGTAGCTAGACCCAAACAAAATAGCAATCATCCAAAGGGTCCCACCTCCGGAAAAATAGAGGGATGTCAGGAGATTCTTGGGGTTAGATGGATGCTACTGAAGGTTCATAAAGGACTTCAGCAAGTTGACCTCTCCTCTATTTGTGTTGTTGGTCAAAGATTCTGAGTTTATATGATCAAAAAGTTGTTAAGAGGCCTTAGACATTTTAAAGGGTAAGTTAACCACTGCACCAATTATTCGAGGCCCAAGCTTGACCCTCCCTTTTCATATTCATGTTGATGCCTTACACAAAGCCATAGGAGCAGCCTTAGGTCAGGTAGAGGAGAAATTTCCCTATGCCATCTATTTTATGAGTAAGAACCTGTCAAAAGCTGAGCTAAATTATAATGTGACCGAAAAGGAACTCCTAGATGTTGTGCATCATTAAACAAATTTAGGCATTACATTACAGGCTACCAAACATTTGTGCATACTGACCATGTTGCAATCAAATATTTAATGAACAAACCATATGTGAAAGATAGAATTATAAGATGGTTGATTTTATTACAACAGTTTGATCTAACTATTGTTGATAAGCCTGGTAAGGAAAACGTTGTTGCAAACTTTCTATCTAGGATAAATCTGCCTGTAGGTGAAGAAGGAATGATGGATGACTAGTTACTAGATGAACATTTGTTTGCTATTTTAGTTCTCTCCTAATGGTTTGCAGATATAGAAAACTATTTGGTATCAGCACAATTCCCACCAAACTTTCCCTCCAAAGAAAATAGCAAGATAGTCAGGAAAAGTGCCCCCTTCACCTAGATTGGGGGCAATCTTTTCAAACTTGACCTAGATCAAATCTTCAGAAGGTGTGTCAAGGAAGAGGAAGCTTTTGACATCCTTCTAACTTGTCATGATGAGCCTTGTGGAGGTCACTTCGCAGCAAAGAGAACAACATTCAAAGTGTTACAAGCAGACTATTATTGGTCCACTCATCATTAGGACATGAAAAGGTACATTAGTCAGTGTGATCGGTGCCAGAGGAAGGGAAAGCCTTCTCCAAGAGATGAAATGCCCCTATAGCCTCAATTGACTTTCGAGCCATTTAACAAGTGGGGCATGGATTTCATTGGGCCTATCAACCCTCCTTCAAAGAGAAAACAATATATTATTGTGTGCATTGATTATTTGACTAAGTGGGCTGAAACCAAGGAAATTAAGGCAGCAACATAAGAGAAGGTGGCTAAGTTCCTAAGGGAGAATGTATTCTACAAATTTGGGTACCCTAGAGAGTTAGTCATAGACCAAGGCAACCAATTAACCTCCAACATGATTGAAGAAATGCTCATCCATCACAAAATCAAGCATAGGACCTCCACTCCATATCATCCACAAGCTAATGGGCAAGTGGGGGTGACCAACACGGCACTGGAAAGCATCTTCACCAAGGTAGTGAGCACCATCAAAAAGGATTGGGTAGAGAGACTAGTTGAGGTGACCTAGGCCTATAATACGACATGGAAGACCACCACTAGATTTACACCCCATGAACTCGTCTCTGTAAAAAGGCTTTGTTGTCCATTGACTTTGAATATAACACATTAAGGATGGTAGCCAAACTAGATCTAGATCTCAGTCATGCACACAAAGAAATATTTTTCCAATTGAATGGCTTGGATCAATTCAGAATGCAGGCCCTCCTATATAGAGAGATAGTTTAGCTTTAGAGGAAGATCTAGCATGATAAACATATTAAGGAGAAGCAATTTCAAGAGGGCGATTGGGCATTGTTATATGATTCTAGGTATAAAGACTTCATGGGCAAGATAACGACAAGATGGCTCGGACCTTATGTGGTGGAAATATGCCATGATAATGGTTTGGTTCAAATCAGAACCATAGATGAAGAAGCCATTCTATTGCTTGTTAATGGACACCGATTGAAAATGTACAAGAGGACTTTATAAAAATAAGAGTTCATTGACAATATCAATAAGACAGTGATGATGGTGGAGCAAGTTACAGCTCCTCCCTCATTAGGTCACTAAAAAGGAGAAAAAATAATAAGGATTCAGGTGAAAACCCCCATGAGGTGCCTGAGTCCCATATTTGGGTTGAAAACCTCGTGAGGTGGCCCAATGAAAAAAAAAAAAATTGGAAAAAAGAATAAGAAGATCCCTGGATGAAAACCTTCCTTGAGGCTCCCAGGGCAAACATCTAGGGTTAAAACCTCTCTAAGGTAGCGTAGGTGTTTTTCAAAAAAAAAAAGGGAGAGAGAAAAGACATAATTCTTATTTGCAGGTGGGCGAGAAAGATGATCAAGGAGCAAATAGAATATCCAAAGGGAACCCTGCCTCACATATATTCATCTCCTCCACTCTTTACCATGCATCCCTCCATCAATTCCATTTTTTTTTCACTTCATTACTTCAATTTAGCTAAAGATTGTGTTTTCTACAGGATCCCCTATATTCCTACACGATCCCCTGAAAACCTACAAGATGATCCTGTAGGAATTACAGTGGCCCAAAAAACCTACAGGGAGCAATCTGAGGGTGAATGGTAGGTTGGTTAGGTCCCCAAAATTCATTCTAGACATGATCTAACACCTCACCTCGTCCATTACCATAATCCCTGCACTCACCATTCAAAACAAAAAGAGATCAGTTTCTTCCAGTTATGGAAAAAAAAAAAAAAAAATCGAAAACAAAGGAGATTAAGAGCATTACCTGAGTGTCCATTGCTTCACACACACTCCTAATCCCTCTTTCCATTCATTGCAACATCCTCACAGCCCCAACCATCACATGATTAAGAAATTCTAAGGGAGAAGTAACTACATGACATCCTGTAGGAAATCCTGTAGCAGCCTATCCCACAGAATATCAATCATCAACTACAGGTCTTCACTAGGATGATCCAAGAGCTCCAAAGTAGCAACAACATCAGATCTTCAGTCATACACAACTACAAAAGCCAAGACACCATCAACAAATAGGAGAGGAGGAAGAAGAATGACCATGCATCAAATAAACAACATAACACCTCTGATCATCGACCACTACAACATGGCATCAAGACGACAAGTAAGTATCTCGTTCACTCACTCATATGCATCATTTGCTCAAAAGTTGTAAGGGTTACAAGATAGTTGGTTTATAAGTGAAAATGTGACCAGTTAACTTGGCCACCTTCATTCAGTCATCATATGCAAAACCGGGTGTCCTCAAGCACATGGTTGTAATCAACTCAAAGATAGAGGAGGAGTAGGGCAAGAGGTGGTTAACTACAGATTTACGAGGTGGGATCTAATTATGGGGAGAGGAAATGATGAGGTGGTAGCGGCAACCAATGGTCCAAAAATGTCAACGTACCTTTACTACTAGCACACCACCTCACCCAGAAAATCCATACAGGGAAACAAAACATCGTTTGCATGCATTCATGCATTCCACCTCCTCGAAACTCCCTCACTCAAGTCACTCTCATAACTCTGGCCACCCACCGGAAGCAAGGATCCATCGTTCTACAAGAGAAATTCTACAGGAGCATGCACAAGAATTCCTTAGGAACAGTCTACAGGATACAGTCTACAAGAGCAATCTATAGGATACATAGAGGCAGTCTACAGGATAGGCAGAGAAGAGTTCAAGAGGGGATATCATGGGAATTTTCCACTGTCACTATTCTAAGGAGGTAGGATCTAAAAATCCATCACCATTTACAAGTAAGTGAAGAAGAAATGCTCTAAAATCTAGTGGAGTTAGCAACTGTAGGATGTGAATTACATACTGTTGGGCATGGAATCCCCCCAAGGTAGGTTTTGGGGCTCAAAGCCCAAGTTTTGACCGAATCCTTTTGTAAAAAGCTCCATGATTGCGGGCGCAGGGCGTGAAATCATAATAGATTCACAGGGTTTTCTGCCCTAGTTTTATAATGTAATTTCAGATGGATAGACCTACCCATGGTCCATGGACCATGGGATTGTATAAATAGAGTGAGGCTCTAAGTGTACAAGAAAACTAATAGAAAATGGGATAGGAGTAGGAGAAGTCTATGTGATTGAGTAACAATGTAATTATAACGTAAGACATCCAAGTACGCGAGGGTAATTAACTGGTATAAAAAGATAAGTAATATCTTGGGTAACAGTGTAGAGCACGGTTCTGGCAGTGTGGAGGCTCCACCACCCTTGGTAAGGGTTGCGCGAAGGCAATGTATCAGGACGTGAGGAACAGGGAAGTGCGTGAAGAAACCTACACAGAGGGACAAATAGTGGGGCCAGTTGAACCTCTCACACATCTCAAGGGTGCAAAAACCTGGTTCTAGCACCCTCCCATACTACTTCGAGTGAGACCTCAGTCCACACTTCGTGGACTGTTTCCAAAGGTGCCAGCAGTACAGGGATTTGTTTGTCTAATTAACTTCAAACCTGGGTCTAGCCCCAACAAGCCAACACATACACAATAAACTCTATTTTACTCCTGAATTTAAAATTTTGTGTCAAACCTCTCATTTTGTCCTCAAGCCTCACAAGCAAGATGACAGGAGGGTTTAATAGGAGAGAACCCTCAAACACTGTGAGGATACAACAACACCCCCAAGTGCTTTAAATATTTACAAGACACAACTGGATGGGGTTTTTCGGAAAATTCAAGGGTATGATGATGAGGTGTTTCAAGAATTTTTTCATTCCGTCACTCCACACAACAGAATCCATGCCACTGTTATAGTTAGAGGGCTTAATATAGATCTCACCCTAGAACTCATCATTAGGGTCACAACACTTCGCCTAGGAATTTCATGGAGAAAAGAAGACAAAGCAGATAGTCAGGTGGCAAAAAGGAAATTATTTTTAGAAGGTGAAAAATCCACAAAGGATAAAAATGGAGTAAGGAGGGACAATCAGCCCTACTCATGGAGTGAGGTAGGTTACCAACTCATCAAATATATCTCGTGTGAGGGTAGATACAGTGTTGTTTATGGTTACCACTTTAGGATCCTTGAAGAATTAAGATTTGGTGTAGAAACAACAATTCACCGAAGACTCAACATACCCTATTTCTTGATGCAATCACTCATAGACTCCAGCAACAATGTAAAGGAAGGGAATTCCCAACAACTGGCTCACCATGGATTGATCAGGATCCTAATTGAGGATGCCCTCCAAAACCTCAGGATCCATATAACATGGTCAATCTTCAGAGACTTACCAGTAGAGGATGACATCAAAACCCTCACCTATGTTGTTAGTCCTGTCAGTGAGGAGGAGGCAAAACGAGAAGAAGAAGATACAAAGATAGATGGGGATGAGATGGATGAAGAAGAAACTAATATAGAGGAACATGATGCAGTAGAAGATGAAGGGGGAGAGGAGAAGAAGGATGATGCTAAAACGGAGGAGGAAATGAAGGAAAAAACTGATAAAGATGAGAAAGAACAACAAGAGGAATAATACAAGAAAAACAAAGAGGAAGAAGGCATTGAAATAGAAGGGGAAGAACAAAAGGATGAGTCACTGAGGGTGTCTACAGAGGCCCCTGAGAGGGAGGCAGTAGTTTCCCTCACTCCTCTCAGCACTCGAGTCAAGCAAAAAGGGAAAAGAAGGAGGCAAACCCCTCTATATTTCAGAACAAGAAAGAGCACAAGAATCAAACAAGGGAAGCCACAAATATAAACAAAAACCCCTACTGAGATTGAATATTCCCCTACACCAAGAGACAAAATGACTTCCCCTAAGTCACCAATCACGTATGTAAGGAGGCCTAGTACAAGGTCAACTTCCTTAAAGGGTAAGGCCATCCTACAACATCCACAACAAAAACTACATGAAGCATAGAAATTGGAAAGCAAGGCAGGGGAGTAGCAAGAAACAAAAGAGGAAGACCCTGAAACAAAGGAACCAAGTCCCCAACCTAACCTGAACTCCTACTACCAGTTTATTGAAGGAGACAAGGTGATACCTCAAAAATTTTCCATCCCATTGTTTTTCAAACATAAGAAGGAGGGGGACAGAACCCACAGATGGATGCAAATCGCCAAGTCAAAAGGGGTGGAATACATTAGGCACATGGAAGACAAGATCAAGGAAATGGGCAAAGAACTAAGTGGATTAAGGGATAAAAAAGCAATAATGAGATATCAACTTGAGAGGAAAAATGCATGGCTCAGAGAACAACTGCAGGAAAGTGAAAACCAACTAGCATGTATGGCTAGCCTCTCCTTTGAGGCCATCCAGTGTAGGATGCTAGCTAAATCCTATGCTATTTGCCTCAGAGAACAATGGCCACAATTTCATATTAAAACACTAGCATAAAGGGGTACCATGCCATTTCAGGACTACAGGTAGTTTACTGATCTTTGTGATCAAAGTACATTAGAGGATAGGGCCAAAATGGCTGAATTTTACTTGCACAACATGGCCCTCATAGACATGAATGTTTGGGATCCTAATTTCGAGCTAGGAGATCTACAATGAATGGCTTTGGCATCATGGATGAACCATGAGGAGTCAAGGGCTGCAGAGATGAAAAGAATATTGGTCAAAGAGAAAAATGAACCTCTTTTCATCAGAGCTGAACAATCAAATCCCACGGTCGTAATTAGCACCCATAATCTAATTGTAAATGATCCTTAGCTAGCACCTAGATATCTTTCTACCCAAGAGAAAGAAATTTCACATTTTGAGGATATTTTTAGGTTGCTAGGAGATGATAGTATACATGCCTGCTTAAGGAGATGGAACACACTTCCACATAGCCTGAAGATCAGAGAATATCACTCCCCTCAAAGGTTTAGAGAGGCACTCAATAGGACACCTATGTATAAGCAATCAATGCAAAGGTTGAAGGTCAATTGAATAGGCCTAAAACTGAGCGCACCACTACTCCTAGGGATGCTATAAGGGAGAAAAGAAGAAGAGGAAAAGAAGTAGTGGGAGAAGTAGAAAGGAAAGCAGGCTTTTATGAACAAGAAGAAGAGACCACAACAGAGGCATGGGATGTCAAAGAGGCTACCAGAGCCATGAAGGACGTGGACATTGACTAAGTTGCTCAGAGGATGAGCAACACTTCCAGTAGAGGGGTGATGATGAGCGTCATCATTGGGTAATTATATGGGCCTTAATTAACCTCCTAGCTTAGTCAAACCAAGCATTCTCACAACTTATTACATACTTTTGATTATATATTGTTTATGAGATGAGTTAGAGTTGGATATTTTTCTTTGTGTTCTAATTTGCATTTAATGCATGATTAAAGGATAAAAGCAAGGATTCTTTCCAAAGACCTTGGTCAAAACTTGAATGGAACAAGGGAGAGGAATTATAGGAGGTAAATCCTCCTAGTTTACTACCCCCCCATTCAAATATTCCTCCATTAGCTCGGACTGCAAAAAACCAAATCATGAGGACTAGAAGGCAGGCGAGCAAGTGAAATTCAAAGCACCAATTTATCTCAAGTTTGGTAGTCGAGCCTCCCTAATTTTAAGGAAGCCGATGGAGACTTCAGATCTATAAGTAGAGAGACCTAGGACCTCTGTAGGATTGATATTTTTGGATTGTAAAACTGTAATCTGTTTTCAAGCTGCAAGACTTGTGATAGTTTTTTATGTAATCCATGGTTTTCATAATAAGAATGAGTATTTTTTTTAGCCAACACTGAGTTAACTCAGTGGGCTAAAGCTCTTGGGTTAGGGCCCAACCCTAGCAACCAAGGCTCCTCTTTATTATACATGTATGCTAGCATAGATTCATGGTTTAATTGTTCATTTGCTTAAGTAGCTACATTTCCATTACAACAGTGTAGAGTAGAGTGGTTGTGCTTAGTTTGCTTCCATTTGTGCCTTCTTTCAATTAGCAGGCTAGTAAGGAGAAAAATATCACCATAAGGTTGTCAGTAGGTGTCTCGGCCTCACCTCCTTCCTCTGGGACCATGACTTGAGGAAGAGACCCTTTAGAAACCCCAAAAACATAGATTTCGAGCACTTACATGAGCTTTAGAGTTTGTTATCTTGATTCAGTACTTGGTTCATTTCATTGTCATGTTTTTCCATCACTCTCTTTCTGTAATAAGATCTCACTCATATTCTCATTTCCTTCAACACTTTCTTCATGCATAATATGGGTAACTGATTCATGCTTTTCTAGTTTATGAGAATGTTTCTTGTTGCATAGTTCTTGGAAGACACACATGTTTTAAGCATTGCAAATACTTCAGGAGGAGGTCTAGAATTGATCACCAGCATCCATCTTTCACCTCATCCACCTCAACCATCTCTTGGTCCACCCTCACCCTCACTAGCTTTTTTGTCCTTTTTCATAGAAATTCCCGTAGACACATTGAAATTCTTAAGAGGAAGCTAATAAATCACCTCTTAATCAGATTATACCCATGGATTTCCTTGCCATCCAATCCATGACAAACCTGACTAATCACTGTCAACCGCATGTCGTATAATTGACGTATTCATTTCAACGTTTGACTTTAGGCACTCCAAACCTCCATCGTCGATCTGTCTTGGTTGATCCAATGGCTATCACATCACCCGCTAGCCCACTAGCTTGTTCGATCTCCATCGTTGATCAATCTTGCATGATCCAACAGCTATCATGCAATCTCACGTGAATTCTTATACGATGGATATCCGGTCGAGAGAATGCGAGAAAAGTGGTTTTCCTGTGTTACATGTCACCCATGTAGGCTAATCGTGTGAAATTTAGGAATATTGGTAGAGCTCTTAGGGCATGGGAGATACTACTTACCACCTACGAAAATCGCTCAATCATTCTGCACGTTTTCCACCCTTCTGTTGATGCGTGACTTGTTGTGATCCATCCATCTAATAACTTAATCTCCTTCGATAAGATCTCTGCCTCACATCTTCCGTTAATCTTGTTCATTGATCCGACTGATCCAACGGTTCCTATGCACTACTGCTTCATTACTTATTCCTTTCATTGGTTTTGATCTTTGATTGCTTTTCTATTTGACTCCTTCCCAAACTTTGTTCTGCATATTATTTAAACGCTGCCACTCGTGATCTTTGATTTGGTTATTCAATCAGACTCCAACACTGTCCAATCATCGCAATACTCCTTTGAGTACTGTCCTCTCTCTCGGATTCTTTTTGAATTCCCTAAACACTTATGTTATGTAGAATTACTCTAATCCACACACAATTCATAATTCAATTACTCAATACACACCACACAAACTCAGAAATCACACTTTTGTATTAATAAATAAATATTTACACAATGAGTTCGTTCTCGACCTAATCTTTTATATCAATGGCCTTTCCTATCATAAAGGGTCTCCTAGGACCCTTCCACACCATCCAAACACTCCATAGACCTTCTATCCATCCTCAACCACCTTCCATCCACCTGCCACATCCACAAGAACAATTAAGTTGCATGCTTGATTTTACCAAAAAAACCAAAAAAGTAAAAACAGATTTAGTTTAGTTTCGTTGCTTACACATTTGCATGGTCTGATGCTCTTTACTTTTGTAACTTAGATAGCAACATTAGGTTATTGTTGATTTAGCAATTCTTCTTAGCATAGCTATTTAAATGGTTAATTAGGATATTGTGTGATTTATCATTACATGTTTTTTTCTTCATTACTGCAGCAGAGTAGGTCTCTTAGAATATATTTTCTCTTCTTCCAGCAAATAATTTAGCTTCTTCTGACTCTATAGAAGTCTACCTTGGAACCCCTGGGGTCTCTCGCCAAATGAACAATGAAAACAGGTAGGACCTTCAATTTTACTTGTGCATATAGCACTATCACCTCCAAGTTTGTACGAACCTCAAGTTGATAAGTAAAGCTAGTAGCTTAGAAGTTGCAACATCCTTGCTACAATACTGGCACTCATCAACATGTTTTTGGCTATGTCATTTACTATGGATGATTCTTTTACATCTTTCAATGCTTGAATTAATATGGTATTATATGGTTAGATCCTTAGTAAATGGGGTTCTCCATAGCCCCAACATTTTGAAGGTTCTCTTTCTCTTCCACCATTCATTCCTTTACTATTCTGATCAATTTGTTTGGAAAAAATTTGAAGCTATGTAGGTTGTGGTTGATTATTTATATCAAACCTCTTATGTTGATGGCCATTTCCAAAAAATATTAGAATAGAGGATTTTGATTTCTTAGTTACAGTTGCAAATTTTCTTTTCTCTTTATTAAGCCAAGATTTTCAACCTTCACTTTTCAATTTGATTTGTTGATAATAGATCCTTACTTTTTTCACCACTTCATCCATGTTCTTTAGATTTTCAAATTCAAGTTTTTTCATGTATGAGAGAGGAATACAATTTAGAAAACATTGTACCTTTTCTTTTTCCTCACATATGTATGGAACATATCCTAATATGCTTGTATTTTTTTCCACAAACCCATCCATAATAAGATACCCCAACTTCATATCATGAAATTTTTGGCCCAGTCATCATAATACTTCTCAATTAGTTTTTTTCTTTGAAATGCTTCTAAATTCTTCGGAGGTGACTATCTTTTGTTCTAGAGTGTGTATTGTTTTTTCTTCCTCCCACCATAGTGAATATTTTCCTTGCAATTAATAGACTGTTAATTTAGTGTTTCAAATTTTTGGAGTATTTATATAATTGAAAATACTTGGTTATATTTAACAACAAGACCTCTTCATCTTCTTCTTTTTCTCCATCAAAATTATGTGGTTTTACAGTTTCTAACTCTCCCTATAGTTCTATTTTATTTTTGTTTCTCACTTTGGTATATTTTTGAGATATTTTATCTAACCCTTCTTCACTTTTATACTTGTCGTATTCATTTTCAAACTTATCATTGTGACTTATAAAATATTTCTACTTTAAGTGGTCCTCTCTGACCCCTCTACCTCTTTATCTAGATGTTTATGGGTTGGCGTTTCGACAATATTTGTAATGAGATTTCCCTACTATGCACTTGCCCTTAGCAAATGCTCATTGTTGGCCCTGATATTGCCTAACTCTTGCCTCATGTCTTTAACAATTTCCATAAATTGGGTTGTTGGGGGTGAGGTCTCATCTCCCACCTGAACCCAAATATAACCTCCTTCACAAGGATATTTGGAAGAAGGTTTTTTCATCACTACAATTTTTTCCATTTAATTTGTATATCATTACATCAAAATTAGAATCACTTTTTTAGAGGATAATTTTTTTTTCATAATTTGTTAAGTTATGGCTTGACCCTTAGGCCTCAACTTTTACCCTATAACTTTGATATGATATGTGACATACCTCATACACACAATTTTTTTTTTTCTTTACTACCGTTGATACCTAATATTTGGGATTAGGAAATTTATGTAAATAATGTAAATAGAAAATAAGGAGATTAGGAATATGAAGAGACACTAAGAGGTGAATCCCAAGAGTCTCTCTCTCCATCTATATATCCACGAGAGATCATAATGAGAAAAAACAATTCGCATTGTGGAGCTACCTACTAGCCTAACATGGTATCAAAGCCAACCACTTTTTTTGGCTTCCCTTTTCCCCTTGTAACTCCCTCCTGCCTCTATTCTGCATATTTTGCAGAACTGACACCTCTACCTTCCAATCAACCATACTTTAGACTTGAGCTAGGGGCCCAAAGTGGTATGGTGGTGTAATTTATTTCAAATTCCTTATTCTATGATATTCTTAATGTAGATTGAGACTGCATGTCGTGAGGCAGTAGCTCTCATTATGTAGGCTCCATCGTTTATAGTTATTTGCGACACGAGGACTGACTATAAGCTTGTCCTGCTATAGCTATAATGCATAGCACTTCTTGTTAGCAAGGCTCCTTTCTAGCATCGATAATCATATTTGACCATTGCTCTCAACCATTACTAGGTGGATTCGACCAAACGTCTGACTCTTCAAACCTCCACTCTGGTCTGACTGAGTCTTCAATCTTCGCGAATCTCTCCCTGCCTCACTACCTATTTTCTATAACCATAAGAAAACACACATCAGTTTTAGAGATCGGTAATTATCTACAAGGTTATGGTTCTGTGATATACATTTCTTCCAATTAGGGAGACACGACTCTTGAGTACTCAAGATAGTGGCTTCGCCGCCTCCCGTTTTGGGACCTGCAAATAGATGACAATTATGGTTGATTGAAGCCTTGGTATACACTTCATGATAGAGTAATACATCCTACTGAGTACCAGAGGAACCAGTTGGGTTGTTCCCCATATGAGTGTCCCGAGTGGGATCTGTTGCAGTAGAGAATTCATCATATATTGCTTCAAAATATTACAGAGAAACGTTGGTCGATATAATGCTTCAAAATATCTTTGGACCAAATGGTATGTTGGTTGTGTTGTGATATATATTTCTCAATACTCCTTTTTTGAAGACTAGTTGATATATTGAATGACAGAGGTGTGAAATTATTGTATCGTGAATGTATTGGTTGGTATATAGTTTGAATGTGCGTTTTTATATGTTGGATGGTGGATATGTAATACATGACCTTTGAAAACCGTATGCTCTTTTATGCATTGAAATTTTTTGAGGGTCGTATTATATATGGATAATATAGGTGATGATGTTTTGGAGACATATCCACTAAATTTTATTACAAATACATCAAATTTTTTGTGCAACCACTGAAATATTTTGAGGCCAAACCAGTTTTTATGATGCACTCACTAATTTCTAGCTTGGGAGTAGTTCTCATTGGCAAAGAGAACTATCATAAGTGGTCCCGAAAGATAAAACACACCCTCATTTTAAGTGAGTTGTGGAAAGTATTTTGTGTAGGAGAAGGAGATAATGAACCTGCAAATTCCACTTTAGAAAAGGAGATTGCCATTTGTGAAAACAAGAACAACAAGGCCTATGCATCGATTGCAACATCTGTAAATGAAGAGGTGAGTCACCATATTTCACCGTTTTCAAATGCTTTTGAAGCCTTACATAAGTTCAAGGAATTCTATGACCTACACTCTGAACTTGAAGTTGTCCAATTGATGATTAAATTATTCAGTCTTGAATTGAAAAATGATGACCCTCTTGATTTAGCATCAGAAGTAAGATATATTATGCATGATATCAAAACCATTGGTGTTCAAATAGACATTCCTCTCATATCTTATGTCAAGGCACTATATCGCAATTATTCAAATTATTTGGAGTCATTGCTCGCAAGTGGAAACCTCAATGAGATTACCTTTGACTCCCTTGAGAAGAATTTTGCTGAGAGAGAGAAGGATTTTGGGAAGAACACAATTCCTCAGTATTCTGAAAAAGTTGCGTGTCTTGCACATAGAGAGAAGAACCATTTTCAAGATTCTTATAGAGGGAGAGGTGGTTGAAGAGGAAGAGGAAGAAGAAATTTTAGAGGCAGGGGGGTGAGACAGTTTTAATGAGAAAAGTTTGATCTTCATTGCATATGTTGCAATAGAGATGGACATGATGCATCCACATGTAAGTTTCCTTGGGATAGAATTGAGTAGGAAATACATGAAGCCAAAGGTAAAACCCATGACAAAGAGAAAGGTAAACCACCCGAAGCCTCTCATTTTGTTGTGGCACATTGTAATATTGGAGTAAATGAAGACTTATTTAATGCTTCACTTGATTCCTGGAAAAATAATTGGTTGCTTGATTCAGGAGAAACTTGCCACATGATTTTTAGAAGAGATTGTTTTGAAGAATATAGTGAAAATGGTGATGGAGTAGTATACCTTGGAAAAAAATAAAAAATCAAGCCATCGGGGCTTGGCACCATCAGGCTCAAATTGCTTGGTTTTCCAGACTTTCTTCTACATGATGTTCTATATCTCCCAGAGATGAGGAGAAACTTGTTTTCCTTGGTCCACATCCACCAACAAGGACACTCCATTCATATGTTTGATCGAAAGGTTGAGGTAAGAAAATCACCAGATCGATCACTTGTCATGATGGGGATAGAAGAAGAAATACTTCTAAAGCTGCAAGGTACCTTTGCTCATGCACAAAAATTATCATACAATTCTCATTATGATGATGGTACATTTCAATCAAGTCTTTTATGGAATGCTATATTTGGACACTTGAAGTAAGACACCCTTCGTATGTTGAAGAAAAGTGGTGTTACTAGTTTGCCTACAATTCCTAGGAAACTTAAATAATGTGATGCTTGCATTCAAGGAAAGCATAGAAAACAATATTTTCATGATTCACATTCTAGAGCACATAGAAAACTTGAACTCATTCATTTAGATTTATGTGGCCCAATGCCTGTTCCTTCTGCAAATGGAAATAAATATATGATGAAATTTATTGATGACTACATGAGAATGTGTTGGGTTTATTTATTGAACAAAAAATCTGATGTTTTTCAAACATTCAAGAACTTTCGTGTATGGATTCAAAATGATGCACAAACTCATATTGTCTCTATTCACACTAATAATCGAAAAAAATACAGTTCAAATGAATTTGAAAACTATATTCACCAGCATGGGATCAAACATCAAATAATTGTAATCTCGAACACAATGGCGTAGCTGAAAGAATGAATAGGATAATGTTAAATATGGTACATTCCATGATGTTTTTCAAGAATGTAAAATTCATGTTTTAGGCTGATGCAGTTCTATTTGTTTCGTATGTAAAGAATAGGTGTCCATCTAGTGTTATTATAAACAAGACTCCACAATAAATGTGGTATGGCCACATTCTTTTGGTAAAGCATCTCGAGGTCTTTGGTTCCACCTGTTATGCCTTGATACTAAAGGAACAAAGAAAAAAACTTGGTGCAAGGAGTCGTAAGTGTATCTTCTTGGTGTATTCAAATACCTCCAAAGCATATCATCTCTATGATGAAGTTAATAATAAGTTTGTTTTATCTAGAGATGTGAACTTTCTTGAATCATCTAAGGCTGACGATGTTGTTGAGTAGAAGCTTGATTGCTTGGATAAAATTAGACATGCATATTCATTTCAAGAATTTGATAATCAGATTTCACATCTTGAAGGGGGGATTACTATATTGGATCAATTTGTGGAATCTTCTTCTAAAGCACTATCTCCCCCACATGAAGCTCCAACCATTAATGACAATTTGAGTGATGTGATTGACATAATTGGGAGACTTAATCTTGATTCAGTCCCAACTCAGTCAACTGAGTAGCATGGGCCATCTTAGAAACATCCTCCAAAATGGCTGACAAAGACACTTGAAAGTGTTCATCCCCATGAGGTTAGAAAGACAGAAACAAGAAATTCAACTAGGAAAAATTTAGGTGATGTAGACGATTCTGATTCACCTATTGATATGGATGTTTCTTATGATTGTAAATTGAATCTATCTTTATATTTTGAACCAACTTCCTTCAAAGAAGTCGCTTCTCATGATGAATGGAAAAAAGCAATGCAAAAGGAGTATGATGCCTTGATAAAGAATGGCACTTGGAAACAGGTTGATCCTCCATTAGGAATCAAACGAATTAGCTCCAAGTGGGTCTACAAGAGCAAGTATAAATTTGACGGTTCATTTGACAAGCAGAAGCTAGGTTTGTGGAAAAAGGTTTTGCACAGAAGGAAGGGGTCGATTATGAGGATACCTTTTCCCCCACAAAAAAATGGGATACCATCCAGACACTCTTTTTCTTGTAAACTTAGAATGGTTGGAAAGTCCATCAAATGGGTGTAAAAAATGCTTTCTTGAATGGATATTTGAAACAAAATGTTTTTATGTCCCAACTACAAGGATTTGTTGTAAAGGGCCAAGAAAACAAGGTATGCAAGCATTTGAAATCCTTGTATGCCCTGAAGCCTGGTATGAAAAGTTAACTGAGCACATTCTTAAACTCAACTTAAAGATTATGATCTTGATGATGCAACTTTGTTTGTTAAGAAAGTTGGCAAAACAGTTGTATATCTTGTGGTGTATGTAGATGATATTTTGATGACAGGGAATAATGAGAGCTATATTGCATCCATAAAGAAAGACTTCGGGAAAGGTTTTGAAATGACTGACTTGGATTATGTTCACTACTATGTTGGTATTGAAGTAACTCAACAAACATAGTAACGGATCAAACGAGAAATTTACCTAGTACCCGTTTTTTTGAGGATGCAAAAAATCACTTGATTATGAAAATTGGTGATTAAGAAAACACATTTTTTTCAACATACTTTTGGCACTTTAAATTTCTTATGTATCAAGTATGAACATTTTTCTTTTAAATGTTAGTGATCTTCATGCTGATTTTAAAATGTGTTAATGGAGCATCGACACTTTTTTTTAAAGAGTTTCTTTTTGACACTTAATTTTTTTTTTTATGTATCAATTATGAACAATTTTTTTAAATGTTAGTGATTTTCATCTTGATTTTGAAAAGTCTTCATGCAACATCAACCCTTTTTGTTTAGAGGACTTATTTTTTTCACTTTAAATTTTCTAATGTATTAAGTGCAGATATTTTTTTTTTGATGTTTGTGATTTTCATGTTGGTAATAAAATATAAAATATATATATTTAAAAACATGACGAAACAAACTCAAATAATAACAAAATATATAAATAACAAAAAAACACCCATAAAAATGTAAAAAGAACACAATTAAATTGTAAAAATAAAAAAATTACACAAAATTAAAAATAAATAAAAATAAATATTAAAAAATAAATAAATAAAACATATAATTTAAAGAAAAATTTGAAAATTAACTTAAAAAAGAACAGCAAGAAGGATTCTTTTAAGCTAAAAAATTAAAATACAACTACATAATAATAAAAATATTAAAAAAAAAATTGAAAAAAAAAAATTTAATTTAAAAAAACTTATAAAATTTATAAAATAGAAAAAAAAATTAAAACAATAAAATGAAGGATAAAAACAATTACAAATTTAAAAAGAAAAATAAATTAATTAATTTAAATTAAAAAAAATTAATAAAACAAAACAATTAGGCAAAAAAAAATATTAGCAAAAAAAAGGAAAATCCCCGCCACCTCTCGGTGAGGTTGGCCACTGGCAGGTGTGGGGAGGTGGGTCTCACGTAGCCACCTCCCCCACCCACACCAGTGGCCCACCCAATGCAGGGTTGCTAGGGAATTTTTTTTTTAATGCTTTTGTTTTCATTTTTTTAATTTTAAATATATTTTAATTTGTTAATTTTAATCTTTTGAATTGAATTTTTATAATTTTAAATTTTTAATTGTTTTGTTTTGGATTTTTTTTTAATTATATTTTTAATTGTTTTTATTTTTTTTTTTCTGATTTTTTTTATCTATGATTTTTTTTCCTTTGTATTTTTTTTAATTTAAAAAATAATTTTTGTTTTTTTTGTTATTTTTTTTGGGTTAAATTATGTTTTTTTTTAAGTTAATTTTTTTTTTTTTTTCCGAGGAAAAAAGCACAACTTTTTATTAATACTGTAAAAAGTTTTTGTACATATTGTTCAAAAGCCATGAAGTGGCTCAATAAGAACACATTCTGCTCAACCCATAGGGAGCTATTCTGCTGATATATGTAAAAACTGATGGAGTCTTCCTCCCGGGAGGATGTAAAAACAGTATAACAACATGACATAAGTAATCCTGGGGTCACCTTCTCAGAAGGATAAACAACCCCAAATAAACCAAAAACTGTAAATGTCTGTCATCCAGTGCTAATATAAACAAAAAGTTATAAATATAGTCTGATATCTATATGCTATAAGCCAGTACTGAAGTCTGAAAAGGAAAAAGTATATACAAAGACAAAAGCCGATATACAAAATCTGAGAAAAAAGCTGTCAAAAATGTAGATAATTACTGAGATCAAAGAGCCTGTGCATATAAGTTAATTTTATTTTATTTTTTACATTTTTATATTTAAATTTTGTCGTTTTTCAGATATATATATATATATATATATATATATATATATATATATATATATATATATATATATATATATATATATATATATTAATGTTTTATTTCTTGTTATTATTATTTTTTTAGATTGTGTTTTTGATTGCTTTTATATTTTTTTGCTATATTTGAATTTTTGTTGTTTTTATATTATTTTTTGTGTTTTGTTTTTATTTTTTTATTTTTTTGCAAATCTGAATTTTTGTTTTCTTTCGTATTATTTTTTATGTTTTTTTTTTATTGTCCTTTTTCAATATTTGAATTTTTGTTTTGTTTTGTTTTGTATTAATTTTTGTGTTTTTTTTAATTGTTTTTATTTTTTCAGAGTATTTAAATTTTGTTTTCTTTTGTATTATTTTTTGTTTTTTTTTTTTCAATATTTGAATTTTATTTTTTTTTGCAATTTTCATTTTTATTTCTTTATACATTTATTTTTTATTTTGGTTTTCATTTTTTTTTTTTTCTACAGAGCCCATGTCGATGCTCGTCTAGCAACCCGATCCCATTATGTGCAATTTGATAGTTGATTTTAAAATTTTCGTTATAATGAATCGAGACTGCCCTCAAAAAGTATCAATTCCACGGTTGGTCATTAAGTTTTCATTACAACGGGTCGAGTTCACCTACACTGCATGTCAATTTGATAGTCATCTTTTAAATTCTTGTTGCAATGTATGAAGTTGTCTTAGGCTAAGATTTTAAAATCGTTGTATATTCAGAATTAAAAAAATAAATTACTCTTGTTATAAAAACTCTTTCATTCACGTGTTCTTTTTTAAAGTTTTTTGTCATTAAATTTTTCCATAATGTCATGCTTGAAATATTTTGAAAACTTGAGCTTTTTTTTTGTAGTCATAATATTTGGTTTTAATTGCATGGTTGAAAAATTGTCAAGATTTAATGTTTTTCTAAGTCGTGATACTTTATCTTTAATGCTATGGTTGATAACAATTACAATTACAGGGTTTTCTAGAGTCAAGATATTTTATCTTTAACAACATGGATGGAAATTGTTGAAATTAGGAGGATTTGTGACATGATATTTTATCTTTAACATCATGTCCAAGAATTGTTGGAATTTTATATTTTTTCAAAGTCTGGATATTTTATCTTTAATTCCATTGCTAAAAAGTGTCAAAAGTGTAGGCCGAGTTTTTTTTTGTTATTCCCGAATCAACACTTATTTCCTTAAGGGTGTTTCTTTCATCCATTTTACAAAACAAAAAAAAGGATTTTACTTCCATTTAAAAGAAAAATATTGAAAATTTACCCTAAAAAACCATCATTCTTGCATACACAATTTTCATCTTTTTAGTTATTTTTTCATGTTTTTTGGGGGTTTTTGAGCTAGAGTACCCTTTTTGAGGTAATAGTTCCCATTTGATTGGTAACTATGTTAACATATGAAGTTTATAATAATAATAGTAATATCCATTTTTAAGGTCATGACCAAGCCGACACCAAAATTGGTGTATGAGAACCCCTTGTTTGTGGGACAAGGGACCCACCTCTACGCAACGATTTGACTGCTAAGTCTACGAAGGCATACATACTCTAACCCCCTCTCGTTTTGAACCTGTAACCTCTTAGGAGGAAACACATGCTCTTAACCATTAGGCCCACTATTCCTCTCTCTGAAGAAGTACAATCGAGATATTTTGAACAAGTTTGGCATGGCTAAGTGCAATCGCTTTGAGTACTCCAATGGAACAAAACATGAAGCTCACATCCATTGAAGGAAAAGAATTTGAGGATGCAACAAAGTATAGACAGCCTGTAGGAAGTCACGTCTATGTGACTTACTACCAGAATGAACATTTCATTTGTTGTTGGAATCCTCTCCAAGTTTATTCAAAAGCCTTATGAGGGATATTGGTCTGCTACAAAAAGAGTTCTAAACTACTTGAAGGGAACTTAAGGCTTTGAACTCAAGTATAAACAAGTGGGCGACTTTATTTTGATTGGATACTCTAATTCAGACTTCGATGAAGATAAAGAAACTAGGGTATATACTTTAGGTTATGCTATGAGTCTTGGATGAGGAGTCGTCTCCTGGAGGTCAAACAAATACTCAGTTGCAGAAGATTCCAAAACAGAGGCATTTTATGTGGTAGTAATTGAAGAAACAAAGGAAATTGTGTGGCTCAAGAAAATTATGGAAGATTTGCAGGTGAAACAAGTGCATTCAACTCCACTCATGATTGACAACACTTCTGTAATAAAGTTGGTCGAGAACCCAAAGTTCCATGATTGACCAAAATACATTAATACAAAATACCATCTGATTCGACACAATGTTGAGGCCAAGAAAATCCATCTATGCCATTGTTCCACAAATGAGTAGATTCCAGACATCTTCACCAAAGTGCTTGGAAGAGAAAATTTCAAAAGATTCAAAATGATGCTTGGACGCACCAACATCCCTTCAAATTTGGGGGGGGAATGTTGACCCCTAATATTTGGGAATAAGAAATTGATCTAAATAATGCAAATAGAAAATAAGGAGATTAAGACTATGAAGAGGCATTGGGAGGTGAAGCCCAAGAGTCCCTCTCTCCATGTATATATCCATGATCAATCTTAAAACAAAAACACAATTCACATTGTGGAGTTACCTCCTGGCCTGACAACTACTATATTTAGATTATGAACATTATCCCTCCATTCTCATGTTAACCTCTAACATTGATTGGTAGACTATAATTTCACTAACTGACTTAGATTTACCTTCCTCAGGAAATAACCCCCTTAATCTATTGTTATCTCATGAAAATAACTAAGATAATATAATTAAAGTTCTCTTACCTTGCTTCCATTACGTCTCATTAACTTTGAGGTAGCAATTCTTTCGTAAGCTAGTTCGTACAAGAGGATACATTGTATCTGTTCCAATAAATATATACCCCATGTATGAAACATTAGTCACATACACATGTTGTTTGATCCTTGTATACATATATGCAAATCAAATAACTATATATATGTGTAATCTCGTTCATTGTATTAATTGAATATCTTGTATGAAAGGTTTGGTCTCCCTAACACATAAAGCACATGAGTTCTATGTGGACCATACATTAGACATGGCATTGTATTAGATAGGCAGCCTATGACAACAAACACAATAGGCCATGCACCTTCACATGTTTCACCAGACAAGCACACCTTTAACTATTGTGATTTGAGGGTTAAATCTGACGGTGGAAATTCATTAACGGTTTTTCAAAGGGTGAAAACCCTAGCTTATACCTCATTTAGTTCATTTTGTTCTTGCATTTACGACCATAGCATTGCCCTACTTTTCAATGCCACACAAGGGTTTCCTTGACACCTTATCTTGCTCTTATAGGTGTGATAATGATTCATTTTCAATCATTGCAAATCTTGCATAGAGAAGGGTGTACCTCTTGATGCATTGATAGACTCATAAACATTTTTTGTGGCTTATATTTAGTTCTTGTATAATACTATAAATTCCTTTTTTCTCTCATATCTATTGATAATCTATTCATGTGTTTTCGCTAAAATATTTGTAGATGTAAAAGGGATTTTGTTAGCGAGGAGTTTTGAGTTAGAAATAATTAATTCCTACTTGTCTATGGTTGTAATTCTCCATTTGAGGAGTTTGTTCCTACATAATATGAATTTAGTTTCTCCTAGTTTCGTGTGTGGTTGAGAGAATCTCTCAACCACACTAATGTACGTCTAAGATAGAATTCCTATCTTGAGACTATTGCTTGTATAAATATGTGTATAAATTTCCTCATTAAGGGTAATAGAATATATTGTTGTGCACTATTTTATCTTGGTACCGGAGCCTGTGAGGGCCTGGCCCCTCTTGGGCTTGGCCCCTCCTTGGCTGAGGGAAAATAAAGAGTTTAGTATATGTTGTTTGTCCATCAATTATTTTTTGTGATCTGTTCAAGTGCTTGAGCAGCTGATTGAAATCGTGTTAAGCACGCTGCTGCCCTATTTCATTGTGTTGGCGTAGGTATCCATTGCTCCAATCGTCATGCTTATAGCAGTGACAACCCTCTGCCTCTGCAAATTAACAACGTGCCTCTACTGAGCCGATTGTGTCACACTCCGGTGACCGTGGAAGTATCGCTGATCGCTGGTGTGGTGGTCCGATCTGTGGACCCGCAGTGGAAGTGTGGTTGCGAAGAAGGCCTAGCGAAGATCGACCTCAGTGGTGCTGTGGCAGCCTAGGCCGAGCAAATGGAGTTTCGGTCGCAGCAGATCGTGGAAATCAGATTTGCGGCTCTATTGTTGTGCAGGCCAATCTTCAGGCGGATACTCCGTGGATGATCAATGTGGGCTGTGTGAGCGGATTAGAGTGTGATCAACGTTGAAATAGCGTTGAAATCTATGGATCGTGGAGCAGCATTGTGCTATCAACGGTGGA
The DNA here is from genome assembly GCA_031772625.1 of Pinus tabuliformis. Lineage (NCBI taxonomy): Eukaryota > Viridiplantae > Streptophyta > Pinopsida > Pinales > Pinaceae > Pinus > Pinus tabuliformis. The sequence goes on from CM062815.1 coordinate 497,955,875, forward strand.
TGCGTGCCATCTTGGAGAAGCTACGTTTGGTGTTAGCATCGTGGCATCGTTATCATCCTCTCAGCCTCTACATGTGTGGGGCTCCCGGTTTCCATAAGCGGCTTATTTGGCACTCTACATCCAAAAGGCTGCAACTGGCAGATTTTCTCAGAGAGAATTCTGTGTATTCAATGGGCACTGCAATATTAGTTCAGATATTAATTCCATATGAGGCAACTACTTTACAGAGTCCGATCAATGTTTTCGTTGAAACTGATCTCTGGAATTTTTGCAATTCTTAGTGGCAGTGTTGTGTGGCACGCTGTTGATCAGAGGAGTGGCGACCAAGTTTGGGCTTGATTTCGAATTGGGTGAAATTGTCCTGTGGATGAAACAGACGAAGTAATCTTAAGTTTTTCTAGGATTTTCAGTTTCTCTTGCTGTTCGGATGGTCTAGACGTGGGAGTGATTCACAAGGTTTGCAGGCTATCAGTTGTCGAATCCTCGGGCGCGTAACCATGTTTCGAGATTGGGAAGCAAAGCGCGTGTGCAATTTCTTCCTGAAGAGGTTTCTAGGAAAATTTATATGGGGAGAGCTTGATTTGGACGACCTCGAGGTGCAACTAGGTCTATGAATCGAGTTACTGTACTTCGAATTTCATTGTGCTGCTCGAGGAAGCTGACATTTTCAATTTCCTTCAATTTGAAGAGGCTAAAGAACAGATCTCTTGTCGTGTTTTTTTTGTGGTTTCTTCTTCATGGTATCTCTGTTGCCGGATCTGTGGAGGAGTTGCAGAGACTGAAGAGGAGCTGTGGAAAGATGTCGTGGATCTGGTGATCTGCAGCCGTGGTGTGTTTGCTAGTCGAGAGAGAGATCTGTTCAAAGAGCCAGTAGATCGGTTGAGCCGGCGGTGATGCTGACTTGATGCCGAGCAGTCAACAGATCTGGTAACGGTGGGTCGAAAATTACGCTCCAGGTCGAACATCAAAGATCTGCAGATTAACCCCTTCGTGGCTGTCGTGGCTGGCGTGGCCATCGTGTAAGTTGTGCGTACAAGGAGCTGGAAGCGTTGTCTCTCGTACGCCTGAGTTAGGAGGTGCAGTTTAAGTGTTGCATGGATCGTCTATCGAGTGAGTGAGTTGATCGGCTCTGTGGTGGAGTAACTGGGAATTGCTTGTTGCGTGGAGGCCAGATCGCAGAGAGATTGTGGCCACAATAGAGCCGATCAACTGGCGCGTCTGTTAGCCCATTAATAGTGCCACCGCGCCAAAATACCAGACTGGTGCGGAATTTTATGGAAAGATCGTGCCAGTTCACCTTCAAGGGGATCCGTGGGAATCCTCATCTTCGTTTGACGATTTGCGAGAGGAGGCAGATCGGAGAAGTTGTGGCAGATTGGGTTTTGGAGGTTCTGTACATGCGATTCGCGTGATGGTGGTGGATTTGACTATCCTGACAAGTAGTCATTAAGGGGGGGAGCTATAAAGAATTAATTCCTACTTATCTATGGTTGTAATTCTCCATTTGAGGAGTTTGTTCCTACATAATAGGAATTTAGTTTCTCCTAGTTTAGTGTGTGGTTGAAAGAATCTCTCAACCACACTACTGTACGTCTAAGATAGAACTCCTATCCTGAGACTATTGCTTGTATAAATATGTGTGTAAATTTCCTCAACAGTTACATATATATAAGAAATAAGACACTTACTTCAACACATCCGTATCATGACTCTAACTCATTAAATAGGACTCAACAACTTCTAGACTGATGCTTGAGAACTCACAATAACAACTACACATGACATGAAAGCATTACTTCCAACACCCTCCCTTAATTCTTACCTAGAAAACACTTAAAACACATCTTACGACAACAAAATGATATATCTCAGTGGTGTTCATCAACACTCACATCTGCTATGGAATCATGCAAATAGTGCTCTTTCTTCACCACCACGTGTTCGAGTTGTCACTTGACCTTCATTTAAAACATAAACTCACATGACCACCATTGACACACTTTGTACAATTGAAGCTTCTTGACTACCCCGAAGAATAACCTAGATACTGAATATTTTCTATATGCATGCTTTCATCCTAGTAGTATACATCAAAATACATTCTTCTCGTTATATTGGTAAGTTTCCTATGTATTGAGCTTATCGAATAGTCCATCATACAACTGATCCTTTTGACAAATACAATTACATACATATGAAGAAAACTTGTAACTAGTATTGTTGAAGCCTGAAGCACAACAAGATCCATCAACATATAATAGACTCATACAATCAAATTAGCAATATATTCTCCCACAACACAAAACCGCTAGTTTAAACCATACTATTATGTTAAATAATTGGCCATTTGTCCTATAATTTTGCACAAAATAATTTTACAAATAAAGTAATAATAATCTTTTCACACCCCTACATATCAAACCCACACCAATATATTAGAACATAGGCACTGAAACAAATCATGTAAACACCATTATCAACTTCTCCACGGTGTTGAAGCTCAGTATTACATCCACAATTGAACGAAGTTGACTTTCCATATTGAACTGGTCTCCCGACATGAGCCGAAAGGTTTCGCTGCCATTCTCGATGATTTTTCATAAAATGAACATCCATTGTTCCGGATGGTGTGAAATATGCTCCGTTCAGCATCAGATCTTTGTCCAATCTCCTAGAGGCTTCGTAGCTTATACAATAACGCAGTCCCCTTTGACTTTCATGGCGGAAATTTAAGAGAGACCAACCGTGAGACGAGCAGGCCGCTGGAGCCTTTGACACAGCAACATATTGCCTGAGAGGACTACAAGAAAAATTCAACTTCCATATAGCATGAAATTTGACACGAAATCTGCAATTGACATGATTTCGATCACCATTTAACGACTCATATGTCACCTGATCTTGAATCCATGCAAAAAAAAAAAAAAAGAGAGAGATTGTCAACTCACGTTTTTGTATTTAGTGCACACCAGGTTTCATGACTGTCTACAGCTCAATCTATAACATCCTGCAGCACTCGAATCTCCCATTCTGAGCAGATTGTCATTGATTGAAAACTTTAGCGCTTGGAAAAACAAATAACTTTGTTGCCAAGATCGCCGGTAAACAAAATGCCTTCGGTTTTTATCATTTTTATTGAAGTGGTATGCACCATCAGAAAGGAGACTATCTGCAAACGTTGGAGTTCAATAGACCCAGATTAAAAAACAAAAAAAAATTCCTCTGCAACTGAAGCATATTGATGTGAACCAGGGACACTTCCGCTCAAATTGGTGAAGCTGAGATCAACGTACATTAATTGCAACAGACCCCCTGTATTTTGTACCCCACCTCTCAAGTTGTTTTTGGAAAGAGGAATACATTCAGGCGATGGCCACAAAGAATGTATGGAGCTGGAGAGCGCATTCTGCCTGAGATCCCCAACCTAATATGGAAGAAGGATCACAGTATCCAAATCCTTGAAACCATAAAACTATTCAGATCTACACGACGAACAAATATACACACAGGAAGTATTTTGAATAGCCGAATTTGCTTTGAATGTGAGATCAGTGAGTAAAGATGTGCCAATTCTAACTCTACGTCTGTGGAAAGTGTGCGCTCGGTTTCTTATGCGATAGAACCGTTTCACCTCTCGGACATCAATAGAGATGGAAAAATCTTCCATTCGATAGAAAGGACTATTGCACAAATGCAAATAGTGATGCCTTTGGCAATGCTTGTTCGTTGCATACAAGTCTATAAAAAAAAAAATGCAACACGTAGATCTACGCAGGGAAAAACAAAATTCACAATAGAGATTAACTCACACATACTTATGCAACACATAGACACACATGGAAAAACAAAATTCACAACAGAAATTAACTCACACATACTTATACTAATTTATATACAGAACAATAAAACTCAAGGCTTTCTTACACCTTTTTTATTTTTCCGTAAGTGAATCAAGATAGCACAGCCTCTGATACTATGATAGAAAATTAAGAGATAAGAAGAGTGAGAAATTACTCAACACAAATTACACTTATTATTATTCATCACAATAGTTACACATATATATTAATAACACATTTACCTCAGACATATCTAGATTATAACTCCAATTCATTACACAAAATCAACAGCTTCTAAACTGAAGCTTGAAAACTCACCATAACAACTACAGATAACATAGAAACATTACTTCCAAGATATTTTTCTCTATTCAAAATTCTCAAAATACACTAACTTATAATCCACACAAGGAATTAATAACAACATACCATAAAAGCTAAACATGAATTCCAAAGCTAACAACGATTTTTGTCTTTTAGTTATTGTTCTTTATAGAACACAAATCTTCTTCCTCTCATGTTACTAGAGTAAGAGGACTTTATTGTCCTCAATTGTTTTTTCTCAGTTTTACCCTTGCTTAAATTTCCTTTACAGGTGAACTTAGCTTTAGTTATCAGTTATTAATACTTTCTTAAGTCGACTCCAATAATCTTGTGTCAGTTTCTTAGAACTCGTACACAATGGTCATTAAATAATAACTTCTAGTTACTTCATAGCCAAAATTTAGATATGAATACCCAAATTTTAGCTATGAGTTTTCATGAAATTGAACTATTTGTATAAATCCTTTTTGATTTATTTCTTACTTCAATATCGCATAGCATATACTAGGGATTGCAACAGAATCTGTGTACATACTACTAACTTATAGTTACAATATTATGTTATTTTTGGTAAGTATCTTGACCATTGCATAATACTTTCACTTAATCTCCAATTATTGTTCTTATATACAGGCATCCTGTATTATTGCTATTGATTTAGATGGCCTCCTAGGTTAGGAAGCATGTCAAATAGATTACCAAATGTATCTTTTCTATTTCAAATGTATTATTTGAAATATATCATATATTCCAAATGGATTCACAAATAAAATGATATGCTAATTAGTTCACAGGAATGTGAAAGGTATTCCAGGTTTCCTTACCTAAACTTATTGATTATTTTCTTATGGAGAGATTCTTAACATCTGGTTAGAAACGTGTAAAAACCACAAAATTGGCAGTACTAAAAGGCTCTACAAAGAAGGCATGAACGACTTTGTTGCAGGTTTAGTGACAGTTTAGCTAAACTTAGCATTGCACCAAATTAGAATAGCAAAATGGATTAGTTATGCTCAGTTTTTCATGAAGCAATAGGCAAGGAGAATTAGATGACTTGGAGAGAACGTTCACAAGACATATTTGAAGTAGGATAAAGGAAAAAATAATGATTCATGCAAGCATTCAAGTGTAAGATGAAAAAATTCTTAATTTCACAATATCAATGCAAAATTCTTTAAAAGTCATATTTGAATTTGCAAGGTGTGTTCCTTTGTGTTGGTGTGTTGGTTATGGCTTAATGTTGCTCGTGGATGGTGGTGGTTTAATCAATGATTAGATTTTTCTGAAGGGGTTTTATTGTGGTTTTGGTGAGTGTTTGATGAGAGAAAGTTATGTGTTTTGTAAAACAAAATGGCCTTCATGATTTGAGTATGACAATTTATGAAAGATGAATTATTAAGGTCATGCAAGTAGTAGTTTGCAGATCAAGGGTTGTATCTCCTTCCAGTATTTATTGGTAAATAATTTAGGGTTGAATCTCTTTCAGTGATAGCTGATATACATAGGAGTTACAACTCTTTTCAGTTGTAGCTAATAAATCAGGGAGTAGTTTCTTCCTTTTGGTTGTAGTCATAGATCTTTGTAAATGCAAGTAGCAGCTTTCCTTGTGAAGAGATTGAATATAGGATTTAAAGAATCTATATGTGATATCTTATATGTCTTATGTTAATTCTTACCATGCTCATCTGAATTAATTGGTTAACTGTTAATTAGTGGCCCAATATCTTGTGCATGTAATTTTTTTTGTAAAATGCATACAATACTGATCCGGCCTCCCTCTTTTTCTTGTCCAAAGTTTGTAACATAGTTCCCTAATTAATTCGATTCCAATATTTTATTATACAAGCATTCTTGATAGTTCTCTATTTATTTTTATTCCAGTTCATTCGTTTTTAAGAAGATCTTACTTATGATGTTAGCATTAATATTGAACATTAATCTCCTTCTACTTGTCATAGATAGTTATGGTTATACAAGAATCTAGTTATTTAGATTATATATATATATATATATATATATATATATATATATATATATATATATATTGTCAAAATCTAAATAAATAGATTCGTAACACACACACATATATATTCATTCTTAACATTAGCTTCCCTACAATTATAATTTCTTTAATTTCTTTTCTACGGCTTAAGTTGACATTCCTCCTATATAGAGTATAAATCATAAAATTTAACATACCATCTCAGGAATATACTACCAATTCCATGAAATGAGTTAGGCTAGGATATTTATTCCACTTGTCAAAAATCATAACACTATAAATAAGCAGTTCTATTTATCCTAACCATTGATATCTACCGCATGAATAAAACTTACTCGTAAGAACTTAAGCTAACCTCTCACCATGCTTAATTTATGAAAATATTTAATAAATACAAAAAAACTGAAAAATAATAAGCATTTTATCATAACTAACCACATGGGAATACTCAAGGATAGTGCATGTTCCTCCTAACCAACGAATTGTAATGAACCGTTGCCCCCAAGATTACTTTTTGTCTCCAAGAATCAACAACCCTCTTTGTATTCCTCAGTGGTTCTCTTATAATTCTCCCGAATAGATTTTTCCTCAGCAATGTCCTACTTTTAGGGTCTGTACCCCTTAATTAACTAGATTTTTTAGTTAAAATAAGAAAAAGGGTTTGTGTTTCTTTAAAGAATGTTTTTCTCTCATGTTGTACTTTACTTTTTGTATTTACCCAAGTTAGCAATTATCTCCAGTTAAGTATTTAAGATAATAATTCTCTCCCATTATGCCATTTTTAAATTGGTACTTTTCTCCTTGGGATTTTTAGGAGAATATTTGGGAAGGTCTTCAACACTAAATTCTTTTTCTAGAATAGAAGAAAGTCTCCATTATTCATGTTCTTTTTCTTGATTATTACCAAACAACTCATTTATTCATCAAATAAAATTTTATTACATAATCAAATAATTTCAATCATGCCTTCCATAGCCATTAAATTCAAACAGTAATTCAATAGTCTAAAAATAGTCATGTCTTCAAAAAGAAAAACATAGGGGTGTAACAATGATCTTGTAGATAGTGTTGCATAGGGCGATAGATTGAAATCTGCTAGAATCATCTACATTTCATTTCTTTGGATCCAATACTAAGAAAGTGTCATTGGGTGGGTAGGACTTAAGGGTGTGTGCGACGAGTTCTTCTCAAAGATTCTTCCACTACCTTGCACTTTTTGTTTCCCAAAAAATCCAACATGCATTCCAGTAATTCAAGGTAGACCCATCTAGTCCAGGGCCTTTATTTTTTGGCATGATTAGCACTACTTGTTCAACTTCCTCCATATAAATTGGTTGCATCACAGATTCATTATGACATGAGCCCAAAATAGAGTGTATATGTAGATTAATGGATTTGATGGCTTCCTCACAATTTTCACATGGCACAAATAGAAGCATATAATAAGAATTGTTAAATTCTCTCTCAATTTCCTTATGCTCTAGGATTATGGGTGCATCAGTGCACTTAAGTGAGGAAAATCTAATCTTACTACAATGGTTGATTATGGATTTGTGGAAAAAAATATTTTTTTATCACTGTCCTTGAGCCACTTGAATCTAGTATTCTAGCGCCGAAGGATATATTTTTCTCCTTTTGTGCTCCTCTCATTGATGTAGCATATATGACATCTTTTTCCTCCAAAGTTTTTTTCTATCTATTCAGTATTATTTACTACTAGAGGTGATCCATTCACTCCATAAGTTTTTTCCATGCTTGTAAAATATTGCTAAACTCCTGTTCATTCCATTTCATGATACAATATTTGAGATATTTTAGTTTATATTGGAATTTTTACATTCCCAAACTGATTAGTGTATTGGATTCAAGCCACTAGTCCTTTTCCTTGTATTGAAAAGTTAGATCGTGCACCAAGAAGCTCTTAAATTAGAATGTTTTGTTCTTAGGGAGAGATTTGATGTCTAGGTTCAAGAAAATATGCCAAAGAAAATACACCAATGATCGAATCCCCTACAAGGTAGGATAGAGGCTTCTAGGAATACATCATTTCCTAGCAGTGCCTCACAAATGAGGAAGAATTCTATCTATGAGTTAGAAAAATGATGGGATCTCCCTCAACGATTGTTCCAAGTGAAATGTCCAGTGATGAATTTTTTACCTACAAGTTGCAGGTGTTGTATTTCTTCTTCAAATCGATATACACCTAAATCCAATCTCTTGATTCCCATTTTATTTCCCCCATGGACTTTATGAGGTTAAAGTTCCTTCCTACAATCCAAGGAAGCCCAAGCATAAGTGTGGGTATATTACTAAGTGTCTTTAAGAATCCTTGACTTTCTTGTGGAATATTGAGACCATAGCTATTCGATGTATACCCCTCCTCAATAGATTTGATGAGTATGGACTTTCCAGATATTGTTCTCAGGGTGGTTATTAAGTATGAAAGAGAAGCTTCACCTAGATGTAAAATAATGGCTAGCCCACCTACTTGACCAATTGTATCAACGACTATACCTAGAGATCCAACCAAACATTTGAAGGTCAAGGTGGCTTCCCTTTCACTAGAACATTTTGTCTCTAAAATCATAACTATTGATGGATGCTTTTAGCCAATTTGGCTATAAGGGAGCCTACCCTTTCCTTTGCAATTGAGGCCTCTCATATTCTAGGTTATGATATTCATTTAGAATAGGGAGAAGGGGAGGAAAATGGCTCCATCATCATAGTGATTCCTCTTGAATTAGCTAACGTTCCTCCTAATTCCCACAATATTTGTTTGTTTCTTCCTCGATTGTGCCTTTGGTTTTTATAGCACATCGGTTGCTTTGTTCATGTGTGGAATTTAGTAGCCATATTGGGACACAAAGAAATATTACATGTTAGATTGTGACGGGATACAAGTTTGGATTTACACTGTCATTTCTTAAAAATTTCAATTTGATGATCCTGGATTACCTTTCTATCCTTATCTATCAATTCCAGTAACATTCCTTGGAGGTGCAGGGAATCTAATTCTGTATATTTAAATGCTTTGTGATTATCCAGAGTTGGTCCCTCCACCTAAATCACTTTACTCTCTGGTAGTGGCTCTTTGTTTGTTGGCACTGAGGCTAAAAACACTATGAATTTTCTAACATATCTTCCCCTTGCCTCTTATTTTGCATGGTAGAAATATCACTAGTTTCACCACTCATTCCTACCACCATGCCTATTCCTTTCAAATTGACTAGTATCTCAAAGATATTTGTAGCTGGAATCATTGGATATCGACCTTTATATGTCTGGGATCGAGGATGGTTGTGCCTTTGGTTTTACTACATAATTTTTTTCTTATTATTGAATGAATTTACATTTTGAGGAGGATCTAGTTGTAATGAAGGAAAACCTTTGAATAAATAGACATATTCATGACATCTTTGGAATCAGAATGGAATGACTTCATAGTCCAAAGGTTGTTTCCAAAAATTGTCTTGATAGTAATTGTTTATAAAAGCTTAGAGGGGCTGAGATGTATTCATGTAGATGTATATCCATATATATAAATATGAAGTGCAATGTCCCATTTTTCAGTAACCTTATACACTTTGATAGAATGGGAGAGATCATGTCCTATTCATTCAAATGTTTCGTCCTCCCAAAATACTTTTGGAAGGGTGGAAATACCAATCCAAATAGGTATTGTCTTATGGACTTGATTGTCATGATTAACACACTTTGTTCAAAAGTGTAGGTATAAGCCCATTGAATTGAAGAAGTATGGTTTATTTTTGAAAATCCTCATGTAATATTCCATTTAGAAGGATTGGATATGAAGAATCCATTGGTTCCTTCCTCCATACAGATTTTACTCTTTAGCTTCTATTCATTTTGGATCTGGGTGACTAGGATTTTTCTGTGGGATAAAACACTAGAACATTTCGATGAGAAAGTTATACTTCATATATTATATATATACTCCAATATGGAATGAATTAACTTAAAATTTGGGATGTATAGCTTCCTTGGGAAGACATCATCCTAAGTTCCTCGATATCCAATCCAGTCTCATTAGGGATTTTACAAATGATCCTAGATTGAGAAATCCATCTCGTTTCCTACTCTCGTGATTGTGAACTATGCATGGTGCTCCATGTTGATTTTCTACACAGGCTTCCATAGTTGTTACATCCCAGTGAGAGGGGGTTGGCTCCCTCCCCTTGAATTCCCAACGGGTATTGCAAGACAATACATGTATCAAAACCCATAGTATTCAAAACTCCATTCAAATCCATTGTTAATATAATATTTCAATAGTAGCATAATGTAAGTTCGAATGTTAGTTGATGGAGAAAAAACATTTTAAGTTTTTTCACAAAAATTATACCATTTACAATCCTCTAAAAAAAATTTCTTTAGAATGTTGTTATGCCAAGTAGAAGTTCAATTTTTCAAACTGGATTAGATCTTCAAGGAAAAGTTTGAGTAAATATGTTATTGAAAGAATTAATTAAATATTAAGTTTTCAATTTTTTTATTCCTAATGATCAATGTGTTAAAAGTAAATAGTATGAATTTGCTAAAAATATATGAATAATATTAAATAATATTAAAGATAATTTTTATGATGAAATGCACTTTCTAATTGAAATTACAAAATATCTGTCCTTGTTTTAAAGATGTACCCAAGGTAAGTTGTCCAATTGCCCCTTTGATAAGCTCACTTGGAGGGGGCATAGAGTTATACTGATAATAATGATATAGCTAGCCCAAGGAATTAAGCAAGCATACCTTACTAACATATACATACATTCCTTGCAGAGGTTTGGTCTCGTGGCCATTGGACGATCTGCTAAGTTGTTCGTGCCATTGTGCAGGTCACGAGTTCGAGTCTCATCTTAACTGAGGGCCATTCTTGCGGGTTGGGCGGTTCTTCATAGAGGTTATAGTGGCAGCCAGTGGGATTTGACCCCATGTAACGCGAGCACGATACCATCGCCATTGCCGATTCCACTAGTCAACAAAAAAAACACATACATACCTTACTCTAGTCCACATGTATACTTATATATTTCAACAAGAAAAACGTGCTTTTAATGACAAAGCTTGCTTAAACTTCACTAATTTAAGGAACGAATATGTTAGTGGACATGTTTACTTTGGAACATAGATATACCCTCTATGAAATATTCTAGAATTTTCTTAATAGTAGTCACAGATCAAAGATTTATCTCAAGAACCTTTCTACCCTTCTAATTAAATTGATTAGTTAAAAAAAATGTCATATAAAAAATTACAATATAGAATGAGTTATAAATTTTTTGGCATATGGCATTGATAAACCATTGTAAGGGGCGCATAATATTGTAACAAAACCTATCTCTAAATTAAAAATCTCCATTATAAAATAGAGGTGAATCTTTATGATTAAAAATCTTATTACATATATTTTTTAAATATATATATTTAACTTATATATTAATTATATTTATAATTAAGAGTAACAATTTAAAACAAAATTACAACTTAATTATTTTTTATAATTTTTTATAAAATTGATAATATTAATTTTTCAAATATTTTAATTTTCACTTATATTAATATCTATCTTCATCCGCCAATTATTTAATTTGTATAGAGTAAAGTATAAAATAATATAAAAGATAATCAATTTCTAATTGATCATGATGCGAAACCTTCCAACCTATTTGAAGGAAAAAAATCATTCATGGGTTTGATTATGCTTGCTTAAAAGTATACCACACACGAACGATGAAATGTAGGAATCCTCGAATCTTCTCTTCAAGAATTTCCAAATTCACTTATTATTGCCATAACTAATTTTATTGTTTTTATTAATTATCATTTTCGGTATATCAAACTTATTTATCTTTTCATGAGTTATTCCTTATTTATTGTTTTTATTAGATCTTTATTATTTATTTTATGATTTTTTTTCGAAAATTAATTGTTGTTGGTTTAAATTTAAATTTAAATTTATTTTTACATTATAACTATTAATGCGTTAATGTTGGTTTAAATTTAAATTTATTTTTACATTACAACTATTAATATGCATGTTATAGAATAGGATATATAAAAAGCGAGATATATAATTTCTTTTATATTTAAGATATATTTGAAACATATTTTTTAAAATAAATAGTAAAAATAATATTTTAAAAATTGATTTATTTTTTTATTGATTATGAAAATAAAGTAAATTTTATTTCTATAATTACATTATTAGGGGTGGTGATTTTAATAGAAATATAATTTTTCTCTTTCTTATATACTAAAAATTAAATTATGGTTAAAATACTTTAATAGGTTGTTGTTCATAGGAGGTGTTCTCTATAGGAGGGAGATGTTTAATTATTTATTTATGAAAATATGAAGTTGACATAACATAAATAACAATTTTTTTAGATAACATGGTGTATATTTATAATAATGTTGTTTTTTATTCACAAAAGTACATAAACTAAGGAAGGTAATTTTAAAAAAGTTATTAAACAAGATTTTATTAAATCGGCCTTATGCCGACACAAACTCCAATTACATGAAAATATCGCATTATATAGCAATGGAATCAATAAACTCGAAAATAATCACGATTGGGAGGAAAAATATTCCTACTCTACAACCCACTCACATAGGAAAACAATGAGTTTAAAAATATCACCTCGAAAACTCACACAATCTAAAACATTTCTTTCGCTATTATCTCTAAGTCTCCCCCTTAATGGAGAAATGAATTATTTACCATACCTATAGTGTCTCGACATACCATAAACACATGTTTTTGTAGAGGCTTAGTAAAGATGTTTCATACATTATCATTTGTATTACAATAGATCAAATTAATTTCTTATGATTGATTTTTGCCAGGCCACGCAGTAACTCCACAAATAAAAAACTGATTCGTGTATTATTCCATCAAGTAGGTCTTTGTTATATAAAACAGGGAGAAACTGTTCCGTTCATCTCCCGGTGACTGTTCACATTTCTAATTTAATTATTTACATAAATTCACCCAATCATGAGGATTAGGTGTCAACATTCCCCCCCTTAATCTGAAGGGATGTTGGTGAGTCCAAGCATCATTTTGAATCGTTCAAGCTTTTCTCTTCCAAGCACTTTGGTGAAGATGTCTACAATTTTCTCATTTGTGGAACAATGACGGAGATGGATTGTTTTGGCCTCAACATGATGTCAAATCAGATGATATTTAGTATTGATGTGCTTCGTTCGATCATGGAACTTTGGGTTCTTGGCCAACTTCATTGCAGAGGTATTGTCAATCATGAGTGGAGTTGATTGTACTTCTTTTCCATGCAAATCTTCAATAATTTTCCTGAGCCACACAATTTCTTTTGTTGCTTCAGTTGTTGCCACGTATTATGCTTCTATTATGGAATTTGGTGGAACTGATTGTTTGCGTGATCTCCAGGAGACAGCTCCTGATCCAAGACTCATAGCATATCCTAAAGTAGATACCCCAGTTTCTTTGCCTCCATGGAAGTCTGAATCAGAGTATCCAATTAAGCTGAAGTCGTCCACCTATGTATACTTGATTCCAAAGTCTTGAGTTCCCTTCAAGTACCTTAGAACTCTTTTTTCAGCAGACCAATGTCCCTCACAAGGCTTTTTCATAAACCTGGAGAGGATTCCAAGAGCAAATGAAATGTTTGGTCTAGTAGTAGTTAGGTATTTGAGACTTCCTACAAGCTATCTATACTTTGTTGCATCCTCAAATTCTTTTCCTTCAATAGATGTGAGCTTTAAGTTTTGTTCTATTGGAGTAGTAAGAGGACTGCACTCTATCATGCCAAACCTATTCAACAGATCTCTAATGTATTTCTTTTGAGAAATAAATATGGACTTTGGATGTTGGGTTACTTGAATGCCAAGATAGTAATGAACATAGCCCAAATCAGTCATTTCAAAACCTTTCCCCAATTCCTTCTTTATGGATGCAATGTGGCTTTCATTGTTCCCTGTCATCAAAAGATCATCTACATATACCACAAGATGTACAACTGTTTTTCCAAATTTCTTGACAAATAAAGTTGCATCATCAAGATCAAAATGTTTGAAATTGAGTTTCAGAAGATGCTCAGTTAGTTTTTCATACCAGGCTCACGGTGCTTGTTTGAGGCCATACAAGGACTTCACAGGTTTTCATACTTTATGTTCATGTCCTTTCACAGTAAATCCTTCAGGTTGGGACATAAAAACATTCTCTTTTAGATCTCCATTCAAGAAATCAGTTTTTACATCCATTTGATGAACTTTCCAACCATTCTGAGCTGCTAGTGCAAAAAGTGTCTGCATGGTAGCCCATGTTGCTGTGGAGGAAAAAGTCTCCTCATAATCGACCCCTTCCTTCTGTGCAAAACCTTTTGCCACAAGCCTAGATTTGTGCTTGTCAAGTGAGCCATCAGCTTTATACTTGTTCTTGTAGACCCACTTGCAGCCAATTGGTTTGGTTCATAATGGAGGATCAACCAGATTCTAAGTGTCGTTCTTTATGAGGGCATCATACTCCTTTTTAATCGCTTCTTTCCATTCATCATGAGAAGTATCTTCTTTGAAGGAAGTTGGTTCAAAATCTGTAGACAAGTTCAATTCACAATCATAAGAAACATCCATATTAACAGGTGAATTGGAGTCATTTACATCACCTCCATTTTGCCGGTTTGAATTTCTGGTTCCTGTCTTTCCAACTTCATCAGGATGAATACTTTCAAGTGTCTTTGTCACCCACTTTGGGGGACCTTTCTTAGATGGTCCAGGCTGCTCCGTTGATTGAGTTGGGACTGAATCAAGATTAAGTCTCCCAATTCTATCAATTACATCATTTAAAGCATCATCCGTTGTTGGAGTTTCATGCCGGCGAGAGTGTTCTTCAGAAGAAGATTCCACATGTTGATCTAGTATAGGGATCCCCCCTTCAAGATGTGGAATCTGGTTATCAAATTCTTGAAATGATTTTGCTTTTTTGAATCTATCCAAACGATCAAGTTGCCACTCAACAACATTGTCAGTTTTGGATGATTCAAGAAAAATTACATCTCTAGATACAACAAACCTCTTATTTACTTCATCATAGAGGCGGTATGCTTTGGAGGTGTTTGAATACCCCAGGAAGATACACTTGCAACTTCTAGCACCAAGTTTGTTTCTATGTACCTTTGGTATCAATGCATAACAGGTGGAACCAAAGACCCTGAGATGCTTTACCGAAGGAACATGTCCATACCACATTTCATATGGAGTCTTGTTTCTTATAGCATTAGATGGACATCTATTGTTTATATATGCAGCACATAGAACAACATCAGCCCAAAACATTATCTTTACATTTTTGAAGAAGAGCATGGATCGTACCATATTTAATATTGTCCTATTCATTCTTTCAGCTACACCATTCTGTTGGGGACTATAAGGCACAGTTGTTTGATGTTTGATCCCATGTTGGCAAAGATAGTTTTCAAATTCATTTTATGTGTATTCTTTTCCATTATCAGTGCGAATAGACCCGATATGAGATTGTGCATCATTTTCAATCCATTTATGAAAATTCTTGAATTTTTGAAAAGCATCATATTTGTTCTTCAATAAATAAACCCAACACATTCTGGTGTAGTCAACAATAAATGTCATGATATATTTATTTCCATTTGCAGAAGGAACAAGCATTGGACCACATAAATCTGAATGAATGAGTTCAAGTTTCCTATGTGCTCTTGAATGTGAATCATGAAAAGACTATTTGCTATGCTTTCCTAGAATGCAAGAATCACATTACTTAAGTTTCCTAGGAATTGTAGGCAAACCAGCAACACCATTTTTCTTCAACAAGCGGAGACTGTCATAGTTCAAATGTGCAAATCTAACATGCCATAATAAACTTGATGGAAGTGTACCTTATTAATGATGAGAATTGTATGAGAAATGTTGTGCATGAGTAGAGGTTCCTTACAGCTTGATAAGCCTTTCTTCTTCTATTCCCCTCATGACAAGTGAGTGGTCAGATTCTTTTCTTACCTCAAGCTTGCCATCAAACATATCAATGGAGTGACCTTTCTGGCGGATGTGGACCAAGGACAGCAAGTTTCTCTTGAGCTGTGGGAGATATAGAACATGATCCAAAAGAAAGTCTGGAAGACCAGATAGTTTAAGCCTGATTGTGCCAAGCCCTGATGGCTTGATTTTTGATTGATCTACAAAGTATATTGCTCCATCAACATTGTTAGTGAAATCTTCAAAAAAATCTTTTCTATGAGTCATGTGGCAGGTTGGTCCTGGATCAAGCAACCAATCATTTTTCCAAGAAGCAAGTGAAGCATTAAATAAATCTTCATTTACTCCAATGTTACATTGTGCCACAACATAGTGAGCAGATTCAGGTGCTTTACCTTTGTTTGTATCATCAGTTTTACCTTTTTGTTAGTTTCTTTTCTACTCAATTTTGTCCCATGGTAGCTTGCATGTAGAGGAATCATGTGATCCATTTCTTTTGCAGCGTATGCAGTGAAAATCTACCTTTTCTCCTTAAGAATGTATGCCCCCCCTACCTTTGAAATATCTTCCTCTTCCTCTTCGTCCACCTCTTCCTCTTGTAGAATCTTGAGAAAGATGCTTTTCTTTATGAGCAAGGCACATAACGTCTTTAGAAGATTCAAGGGTTGTCTTCTTTCCAAAAGCTTCCTCTCTTTCAGTAAACTTTTTCACAAGAGAGTCAAAGGTTATATCTTTGAGATTTCCATTTGCTTGCAATGACTCAAGATAATTGGAGTAAGTAGGATAAAGTGCCTTGAGAAAAGAAATAAGAGGAATATCCAATTCAACCTTAGTGGATTTGATATCATGCATTATAGACTTTACTTTAGATGCAAGGGCAAGAGGATCATTATTTTGCAGTTCAAGAGTGAAGAGTTTAATCATGAGTTGAAAAAATTCAAGTGCAGAATGTCAGTCATAGAGTTCTTTCAGCTTTTGTAAGGCTTCAGAGGCAGCTGAATATGACGAAATATGGCAATTCACCTCTTCATTTACAGATGCTGTGATTAATGCATAAGCTTTGTTGTTCTTGTTTTCCCAAATGACGAGCTCTTTGTTTGAGGTAGGCTATACCGGTTCATTGTCTCCTTCTCCGACACACACTCCTTTCCACAACTCATTGAAAATGAGGGTGTGTTTTATCATCTGAGACCATTCAGGATAGTTCTCCTTGCTAGTGAGAACTATTCCCACCATGGATATGATTGAATGCATACTGTAGCAAAAAAAAAAATATGCTGCAAAACTTTTACTCTTAAAAAATATACTTCTGATGTGACTGGACAACAAACTCAAATGTCAATTCACATTCAACTGGATAGAATATAATTGAATTTGGAAAAGTGAGCACCAAGAAAGGCTTATCGATGGAATAAGATGACAACCCACGAAGGATCAGATCATATCAATAGAGGAAATAACGCATACACAAAAACTCATACTCGCCCTGTTCATTTGTATGTCAAATACATAAATCTACATAAAGAACAACGTTGAATACAATACCTTTTGCTACATCCTTTGCGACATCGATGGCAATCTCGGCGGCTGTTCTATGATTTACAAATGAATGTCAAAAAAATTATGTGAAGATGACAAAAACTATGAAATGGGGTTGACAAAAACTCGTTTAGTGAGCGAGGAAAGGTAGTGGATGGATGAGTTGATGGTGAGAATGGGCGAAGAAAATGAGACTGCTGGTTTTTTTTTATGACAAGACAGAAAGTAATTCCTTACAATAACCCCGCTCCCCAGCTAAAGATCTCCAGCTAGTTGTTGAAGAAGCCTGCTGATCTCACGCCGCCTAAGTGTTCTTTGTCGTTAGCTCTGATTCCAAGAGTATATATACAGGATGAAGTTCCGAGGCTTGCTGCAATGGTAAGGCTGAGAGCTTTCACAAAAGGGGTCGCGTGGCATATATGAAGAATCGATGTAATGGACAGCATGCTACTGGAACCAATACAATCACACTCAAACTGTGTATCGTCGCACTGTTGATCTCAACTCATCAGTCCTGCGAGCTTGGCAAGCATCTGAAAATTTTGATAAGGTTCTGAAGGTCGAGGTTATTCCAACAGACAGTAAAGTCTGAGCAGCATAACAATTCAATGCATGGTTTAATCCAGGTGGATATTGGTGGCCACCTGCCAAGTCCACCTGGACCCCCACCATTGTCTTTCTCAGCATTTTCAGTTTCCTTAATTGTAGCACAACTTACTATATTTAGCAGTTTTTCAGGTCCCGAACTTTCGGAGCCGTTTTGAGGCCCTAAACGACGTTTTTTGGGGAATCCAAGGGCATGGACCGATGTTGCCCGTTCCAACAATGATAGTGCTCGGATACATCTTTCTAATGAGCTATTGTACGCGTCAAACGAAGATCATATGCCAAAGTTACGACCCCGGGAAGTTGATGTACCAATTTACCCCCAAACGGGGCCCACAGTTTGGCGTTTCATCTCCTTGGGTTAGGTTTTGGAATGTTAAGGGTTTTCCATTGTTTCTCAACAATAAATAGGCCTTCGAGCCTCATTGTAACACAGTTCAGAGGCATGTAGCCATCACATCTCTTATCAGAGATAAGCTACCATCACCCTAGCTGGTTTATTTCCATTTCTGGTTGTAAGCATATTTCAGTATTTTCCATTAATGAAATGAAGTATTATTTCTGCTGCATCTTTGTGTATACGGTTATCTCTGTGATTTGTTGCGTTCTTGTTTAAATTCGGATCAGTGGTATCAGAGCGGTCTGCTTTTTCTCGGTTTTTCTTTGCATGTCCCCAGCAAGGTCGGGATATAAGGAGTTAGGGCTTGAACTGGTTGAACCTTTGCAAGACCAGCCTCGCAAATCCCGACGGCCTCCCATGGCGGATGAGAAGAAAGACGAGGGGGCAGGAGATCCCATCAAAATCTTGCTCAAAGAAGCCCTCGAGCGACAATGGAACGCGATGATGGACAACTTTGCCCAGATCCTTCAGCGGCTACCCAGAAGCAACGCATCGGCTTCCAGCAGCTACTCTGGAAACGCCACATCCTTTAAGGTACAAGTTAATTTTGAAATCCCCATATTCGAGGGTCAGATAGACGCAGATGCCGTAGATAAATGGTTAAATCTGCTAGAGGGTTATTTTTCTGTTCATGAATTTTCGAGTTGGGAAAAGATTGTTTTTGCTCTTCTCAAAGCAGCCCCCCACGTCAAGGACTGGTGGGAAACCTACTGCGAGCAGAAGGATGAAAGTACTGGCTCACTATTTTTGGTCGCACCCACCTGGGATTCGTTCCGGGATGCCATCAAGGAGCAGTACTACCCTGTCGGAAGCTATGAGGACGAATACATAAAATGGACCACGCTGCGGCAGGGAAGGGACCAAGACGTGCCAGAGTTCACCAATCTTTTCCATACCCTTCGCACAAAGTTGGGTATCAAGGATTCAGAGCAACATTTGATACTCAAATACCGTGGCTGCCTGCACAAGTACATCCAGGAAGAAATACAATTCCTAAACATCCCCTCGTTCGGCGCAGCATACCGATATGTCGTCAAGGTCGAGCATAAGTTTAAACAAAAGAAGCGAGACTTTGGATCTGCGAATCCAAAGCAGGGGAAAGGTGCCCCTAAACCACAGAACAAAGGACAAAGCCAAGGTGGGACAGCCCAAGACAACCAGCCGAAGCCGCAAGCAAAGAACAGCGCCGCGAAGCCAAGAAAGGACACTGGAAAATGGTGCGAGTTCCATAAGAGCTCCACTCACAACACAAGCGAGTGTCGGGCCAAGCAGTCACTGGTGGCTGAGCTAAAGGTTTTAGAATCAGATGCATGTTCCAACTCTGAGTCAAAACCCGATAAGGGTTATGTAAAAGGGAAGCAGATCATTGATGCAGATCCCAGCGCCACTGTTGCTACCACAAAGATCCAGAAAAATGATCCCGAAGATCCAGAGGAGGAGGAGCGTCTCTTCCAATCCTAGATGTGGGTAAAGGGCTCCCCGATACAGTTCATTGTTGATAGCGGGAGTCAAAAGAACCTCATTTCGGCAGAGGTCGTGAAGCGGTTGGGCTTACCGACCACAACACATCCACAACCATACACCATTGGGTGGCTTCACCAAGGACGAGATCTTCGCGTGAGCCAGCAATGTCGCCTTCCATACAACATCAAGCCCTTCACGGATGAGGTATTGTGTGACATTGCTCCCCTTGAAGTTTGTGATGTATTACTAGGACAACCATACTTGTGGAAGTGACATGCTGTGTATGAATCAAGGCCCCGTGCTGTTATTATTACATTGGGAAATAAGTTGTTCAGGATACCAGAGGTAGCACCACCTGCCGCCATCTCTTTGATTACTGCAAAACAATGCAGTAAGATCATTTCCAAAACCAGGAAATTTGTTTTCCTGATGATACACCCTCAAGGAAAGAAGAAGACAGTGGCCGCGGCCTCCAAACGTGGTCCCTCTGCACGACAACTACAGATGGACAAGGTTGTGGAGGAGTACGAGGACATCTTCACCTCCCCGGCAGGGGTTCCTCTACACTGTCAGGTCAAGCACTCCATCGATCTGACCCCAAGTGCGCCGCTACCCAATGGACCAATTTATCGGTGCTCCGTTCTAGAGAACAATGAAATCAAGAGGCAGATTCAGGAGCTCCTGTAGAAAGGTCACATCCGTCCGAGTTCATCACCCTGTGGGATACCGATCGTGTTGGTACAGAAGAAGGATGGGACGTGGAGACTCTGTATTGACTATCGGGCGCTGAACAAGATCACTGTCCGTAATAGGTACCCGATCCCACGGATTGATGACCTCCTAGACCAACTAAAGGGGGCGAAATATTTCAGCAAGATTGATCTGAAGTCAGGATATCACCAGGTACCAATCGAACCCTCCGATGTGTGGAGGACTGCCTTCAAATCCAAGCAGGGCCTCTTCGAATGGTTGGTCATGCCTTTTGGATTGACGAATGCTCCTGCAACCTTTATGAGGCTAATGGATGACATGTTGCGGCCATTCACCAACTCCTTTGTAGTAGTATACTTGGACGACATTCTGATCTTCAGCCAGATTTGGGAAGAGCACCTCCACCACATCCGACAGGTTCTCCAAACACTGCGGCAACACATGCTATGTGCCAATTTGGAGAAATGCACTTTTGGCATGACCCAGGTTCAGTATCTGGGATACATCATTGATGAACAGGGGGTGCATGTCGATCCGGCCAAGATCCAAGTCATTCGGGATTGGCCCTCTCCAACCACTCTAACAGAGCTCCGCGGCTTTCTAGGTCTTGCCAACTTCTACCGCAGGTTTGTGTTGGGGTTTTCTCATATTTCTTGGCCCTTGAGTCAAGTCACCAAGGGCGGGGCGAAAGCAAAATTCTTTTGGTCTGATTCTCAACAGAAGGCATTCAGGGAATTGAAGGATCGCCTCTGCACGGCACCAGTGCTCGCGTTACCATATTTACAACAACCATTTGAGGTCAAGACAGATGCCTCTGACTATGCTATTGGGGCAGTCCTTACTCAACATGGACATCCAGTGGCATATCACAGTGAAACACTTTCAGACACAGTCCAGAAGTACCCCACATATGATAAAGAGATGTATTCCATTGTACAGGCCTGCCAACAATGGAAGCATTACATTTTGGGGAAGGAAACGGTCATCCACACAGACCACCGACCTCTGCAGTTCATACAGACCCAAGGGAAATTGCAGAATGATCGCCATCAGAAGTGGTCTACATACCTGCAACAGTTTCACTTGAATATCAAGTATAAAAAGGGCAGCACCAATAATGTTGCAGATTGCCTCAGTCGGCCACCGATCATGGCACTAACCACTGTGCTCAACTCTTGTGGGCACGAGACTGCTGATTGGCCACTTCTCTACAAAAGCGACCCAGAATTCGGCCACACATACCAGACACTCTTGGAGGGTCGGCATGTTGCAGATTTTCACCTCCAGGACGCCCTATTATGCCACCTCGGTCACCTTTGTGTTCCTTCAAGCGAGCGTGCCAAGATGATTTGGGAAGCACACTACAGTCGGGCTGCTGGGCATTTCGGGGTCGAGAAAACAGTGGCAGTACTGCAAAATTATTTCTATTGGCCGAATCTTCGACAGGATGTTGGGAAGTACATCCGATCATGTACTTCCTGTGCCATTGCCAAACCGACCATTAAGAAGCACGGCCTCTATACCCCGTTGCCTACCCCTAGTCGACCTTGGGAATCCATCTCCATGGATTACATGTCAGGCCTTCCTTCCACTAAGCATGGAAATGACTGTGTTTTTGTGGTCGTCGACAGGTTCTCGAAGATGGCCATTATGATGGCCTGCAAGAAGAATATCACAGCAGAAGCCACTGCTAAACTCTTCTTTGAACGAGTGTGGGTGCACTTTGGGATCCCACAGTCTATCATCTCAGATCGGGATAGTCGGTTTCTCAGCACATTTTGGTCCAGTCTCTGGTCAATGCTGGACACCAAACTCGCGAAGTCCACAGCCTTCCATCCTCAAACTGATGGCCAGACAGAGGTTGTCAACAGGATGATTGTGCACATTCTGCGCATGTATAACTCAAAGCATCCACGCACATGGGACGAGAGCCTCCCCTATGTTCAGCACAACTACAACCGAGCTCTTCACAGCTCCACTTGCCATAGCCCTTTTCAGGTGGGTTTGGGATTCCAGCCACTATGCCCCATTGATGTGGCCATGCCCCTTGCAGCTACTCACATGAATTCAGCTCATGTCCAGTCTGAAACAGATAAGGCCACCAGATTCATTGAGCGCATCCAACATATTCCCCAGCAGGTCCATGACATTCTTGAGAAATCAAATGCCAAGTACAAGCAGCGACATGATCAACACCGGGTGCCACACAAGTTTCAGGTGGGCGACAAAGTCTGGTTGCATTTGCAAAAGGAGCGCCTTACTGGAGCCTATCGGAAATTGAGACCACTCCGATATGGTCCTTACACCATTACTAAGGCTATGGGACACAATGCATTTGAGCTCAGCATTCCCCCATTCCTTGGCCTGCACCCAGTGTTCTATGTGGACCGCCTTCGGCCATACTTTCCACCATTGCTAGACACATCCGACATTGCAGAACAGCTCAAACCCACAGAATTAAATCCAGATTGCATGGAACAAGCTGCAACTGATCGGATCATGGACACACAGATCAAGAACACTCGCCAATAGAATATCCAACTGTATCGAGTTGTCAAAGCAGGCCAACTCCTTCAGCAGGGCAAGTGGCTCACCAGGGAACAAGTTCAGCAGAAGTTTCCTCATCTCATGGAGGAGCTCAACCCAATGGGGACCATTGCTTCCTAAGGGGGGAGTAATGATCCAGGTGGATATTGGTGGCCTCCTGCCAAGTCCACCTAGACCCCCACCATTGTCTTTCTCAACATTTTCAGTTTCCTTAATTGTAGCGCAACTTACTATTTTTAGCATTTTTTTTGGGTCCTGAACTTCCGGAGCTATTTTGAGGCCCTAAACGACGTTTTTTGGGGAATCCAAGGGAAACATGGGTCCATGGAATGGACCGATGTTGCCCGTTCCAACAATGATAGTGCTCAGATAGATATTTCTAATGAGCTATTGTACACGTCAAACGGAGATCATATGCCAAAGTTACGACCCCGGGAAGTTGATGTACCAATTTACCCCCAAACGGGGCCCACAGTTTGGTGTTTCATCTCCTAGGGTTAGGTTTTGGAATGTTAAGGGTTTTCCATTGTTTCTCAACAATAAATAGGCCTTCGAGCCTCATTGTAACACAGTTCAGAGGCATGTAGCCATCACATCTCTTCTCAGAGATAAGCTACCATCGCCCTAGCTGGTTTATTTCCATTTCTGGTTGTAAGCATATTTCAGTATTTTCCATTAATGAAATGAAGTATTATTTCCGCTGCATCTTTGTGTATATGGTTATCTCTGTGATTTGTTGCGTTCTTGTTTAAATCTGGATCATGGTTATATGCCAAAATATACTTCAGACCTGCGTTTCTTACAAAACAGGAGCAACATACAAATTTAGAATACCTGTGTTTCTTACAAAACAGGAGAAGCATACAAATTTAGAATAATTTTGTTTCTTACAAAACAGGAGTAGCGCACAAATCAACAGTTCAACGCATCATGACAATATTCCACCGAAACTTCTTCAGACAATATTCCAGTGCTGAAGCCATCCCTCTCTCAACGCTTTCTGAATTTAGGCAGGAAGAAGAGTAGATAGACTGCGGAGTAGACAGAGAGGATAGAGAGGATAGAGAGCATAGTACACAGTGGACAAAGAACTCAGTAGGCAAACTCCGGAGGGGCAGAGGACAGAGAGCAGTAGGCAAAAGGGAGTTACAACTATTTTGGGAACTTGGCTCTAATACCATGTTAGGCCAGGCAATAACTCCACAAAGCAAAAACTAATTCATCTATTATTCCATCAGGTAGGTCTTTGTTATATGATGAGCCCCAAAAATGTACAATTATTTGGGCTCATTCAACCTCCTAATTTGACTTAATCCACCATTCTCATTTGTTTATTGCATGTTTTTGATTATTTTTATGTTAATAGAGTGAATTTGGTTAGTCATTATGCCAACAAGTCTAATGGGTGCTTTGTGTAGCCTTGTTGGTCAACTTGGGGACAAAATTGAAGGTCTTAATGAGCACTTGGCAGCCAAATTCGTGGGAGAACAAGCTAGAGGATTTGTAGGAAGGTGTCCCCCTCATTTATGGACCCTTACCTCGAATTCTCCACCATCAGCTCGGAGTTCAAAGGCCACCAAATTAATGAGCACAAGGGCAGCCAAGCAAGTCAAGTTGGACTGCTGTTAACTCCAAGTCTTGGGCAGCCAAGTCCCTAACTTTTAGGAGGACTGTTGGGTCCTCAATTTGTATAAATAAGAGGGCTTGGGGCCTCATTTTGGTTAGCTAGTTAATAGACATTTTGTAGCTAGTGGTTGGTCATTTTTGTTAGCTAGTTGGTAGTCATTTTTGGTAGCTAGTAGTTAGTCATTTCGTAGCAGCTAGTTAGCCAATGTGGTTTTAGCTCTTTGTAAGCCAGTTTTGGCATGACATTAGACTTTTGATTATGAATAAAAGCAAGCAGTTTTGGATCAGATTTTGAGTTTTTAAAGGAGCCTAAAGCTCTCGGGGTTGGGCCCAACCTAAGAGCTCAGACCTCCTTCCTTTGTATCAATATTGTTCCTTTAGCATTTCGTTTCCATTTTCCTTTACATGCATTTGAGTATAGCTGTTGATTTAGATTTCCTGTAGAAGTCAAACAGATTGGTTTTATTAGTTAGAACTGTTGTAGTTGTTTGGAAGTAGGCTGAGGCATTACTTAGATCCATTCATGCACTTTCATATTCAGCATTGCTTCTTCATTCCACTGCCATGCATGAGTTTCCTTCACAATTTATATTGTTGTTCATTGATTTTATGTCACAGGTAGCTCAGGTTGAAGCATTCTCGTTTTGGTGACACTCACAAGCATTTGTTTCATCTACACTACTTTCTCTTGTTCCATCACTTCGTCCTCCACATTGATCACACCTGTAAACACATCTTTGATCCCTGCTCTGCTCTGTTATCTCACAAAGCCTTTCACTCCTCACGTACTTCCATTCTCTAGCCCTTTCGTTGACATAGCCCTTTACCTTCCACCCTACTCCCTACACTCACTTCCCATCCCATTCTTTCACTTCTAAAGCCATCACCAGCCTCACTCCTACCTTACACATCTCCCTCTACCATTTCATCATCCCTCCATCACTCCAAACACTCACGGTAGGTCATCCTGTAGCCATTTTTAGACATCCTGTAGAAAACAGAGTATCCTGTAGGATCCTCCATAGCCATCCTGTAGGAGGCCACTCTCTCGGTTGCTGAGCATCTGAATGCGAGGAACCTCTGTGGATGGATGCTAAGGATCCCTAGGGACCTCTCTTAGCCTCCCCAACCTGTCCCACGCTTTCCT
Organism: Pinus tabuliformis; assembly: GCA_031772625.1. Lineage (NCBI taxonomy): Eukaryota > Viridiplantae > Streptophyta > Pinopsida > Pinales > Pinaceae > Pinus > Pinus tabuliformis. The sequence continues at coordinate 497,982,085 of CM062815.1, forward strand.
TCCTTCTCCATCCCATCTGCACAACCAAACCCTAGTTAGCACAAGATCACAATCATTCCACATACTTAAAGGAAAAATACAAAAACATAACTTTCATGATGCAAGTAGTTTAGATCCATCCATTTACACTTGTTAGAGGTAATGACAACATTGGTAGAAGTTGCATTTACATTCTTTGCATTATAAGAGGTTAGACTAGTCAAATTAGGGTTTCCTAGGGTTACATGCTTTGATTTGCTTTCAGTTCATTTTTGTCAAGTAAAGTAGCTTTCCTTTGAGATTAGCTTTCGTCCATCAATTAGCAAGCTTCTTCTGAGAGCCTATAGAAGTTGGCTTGAGCCCTAGCGGACTTGTGCCAGCTGACCAAGTGACAGCTGCGACAAGAGCTAGTACTTGTGCATATAGCACCGCCGCTTCCAAGTTTGTACGAACTACCGGGTTGATAAAATTAAGAGACAGGAAGCCCCAGGAGTTGTAGCATTATTGCTACAATACTGGAGCTCACCATCTTTTTGGCGCCGTTGCCGGGGAAGCGACAGAGTATTGGTGATTGTTGCTATTCTTCTATTTTCTACTACAACCTTCTTCTAAGTAGTTTATTTCATTTCCATTATGCAATTTCATTTATGCAAAAGTAGATTAGCATTTCTTGCTTTCATAGATTAGCATTTCTTGCTTTCATAGATTAGCCTTTCTTGCTTTCATAGATTAGCATTTCCTGCTTTCCTAGAATAGCCTTTCAATTCCGCATTTCAATTCTGCAAGCGTAGATTAGTGTTTCAATTTCGCAAGCGTAGCCTAGCATTTCATTCTTGCAATTTCATTTGAGCAAAATAGATTAGTCCTTTCCTGCTTTCATTTCAATTTCGCAAGATAGTTAGTTGCAGTTCAATCTATTTCATGCCTTGTAGGAGTAGAGATAAGTTAGAAAAATGATTGCACAACACCCCCACTACTTCACACAGCCAACGTTCTTCTTCGATGGCTGTGATGAAAGAGCCCCTGGGTGGACATCAAGACATATCTGAAGAACCTATAGAGGAGAAGAAGAAGAAAACATTCCTCTGAAGCAAATGGCTACAAGTAGAGATGTTGGGAGCAACATCTTGTCCAAAGATGAATTTGAAAATCAGATCAAAGATTTCAAGAGTGATATGAGGCAGTTTCTTGCCATGCAACTGGATACCTTGCGGATCCAGAAGAAGCAAGAGGAAGCCAAGAGGGCTTTGGTCATTTTTTGTCCTAGGTGCCTTAAAAAGCATCCTAGGAACGAATGTCCAATGCACTCCCTAGAAGTGTGTTTCATCTGTGAAGAATACCATCCTACAGATCAGTGCCCTTCCTTGCCTAGAATCAAAGCTACATATCAAAGAGCCAAGGGAGCCACTGAATCACTCTGTTATATGAACCAAAGGAGGCCACTTGGACCCATACCCTACCAGCAGGAACTACAAGGGACACCCGAGACCTATTATGACCCTTACCCAGCCACTTTCATGCCTTCTTGGGGTCCCCCTGCTCATCCTTCCTGGTCTACACCTCCTCCTTGGTCATATTCTCCTTGTTCCTTCACAGATCCATATTATGCCCAACCAGTTGCTCATTCATTTCACTCTTATGCTCAGCCACAGCCTCAGTGGAATGCACCTTATCAGGAGTGGAGGCCCCAGTACAACTCTCATCCCGCTCATTTTCCTCCACCACCTGCTCATCCACAACCATCGCCTCCTCCTCCACCAAGGCAACCCCAAATGCCTACCCAATCATAATGCCATCCATCTCCATCTCAAACTCACACCTCCACTGAGCTACCCGTACCATTTCCAAAGCCATGCAATGGAGTAGGTCAACCCAATTGCAAAGCTGAGGCACAACATGTGCAAATGATTCCTCGTGAGCTCAATGATGTTCACCAAAGCTCAGGAAAAGTAATGCAAAAAAGAGATCATCTTGAAAGCATTGAAGGACCGAAAGCAAAAGAAGATTCAAAAGAGGAGATCAAAGAATCATGGGCTGCACTTGATGAAGAAAAGAGATCAGAATCAGAGATCGAGAAAGCTTCCTCATGGTCACCATCAAATCCCCCATGTACTCAAGAGAAAGATCAGCAAAAAGAGGAAGATCAGAAGGTCATGATAGAAGGTGACATGAAGAATGATCCAAATCAGCAAGATGACCAAGGATATCAAAGCTATATTGAGATATGGTTTCAGAAGGTCACTAAGTTGCAGCAGCACTCTCCTCCTCAGCTATGTTTTGTACTCTCAAAGTCAGATCATTTTGTCTCTGAGATCTGGATACCTATCCAAGCATGCATTTCGAGCCTCCACATCATTTTTTCTCTAATCTCGATGTGCACATGGCTCCATTGGAAGTATTCTTATACTTGAGAATGAGTTTGTTTTTCAAGTAGGGTAGGGTAGGAAAAAAAAAAAAAGAAAAAAAAAGAGAAAAAAAAAGAAAAAGGAAGGAAGAAACAGAGAGGAAAAGGAGAAATGGGCCAAATTGCTAAGCCTAGAATTGTGGGAGGAACAATGGCACAAACACCTCGAAAAAAGATTGCAGAAGAGAGCAGAGAAGATTAAAAATGTCAAAACAAGTGGGGACACACCCAAGGTAACCACAGCATAGGTCGAGGAGAAGGCACCCTCCGCCAAGCAAGCCAAAACTCAGCTACAGGTCTGTTTCTACAGGAAGACAGAGTCTGTTTCTACAGGAAGACATAACAGTTTCTACAGGAAGTTTGGAAAGAGGGAAGCCAAAGGAGAAATCAACCGAGATGTTAGCCAAAGAAGCCACCAGGGCCATCAGATGAGGGGAGAGATTTGGTTGCTCAGAGGATGAGCAACACTTTCAGTAGGGGGGTGATGATGAGCCCCAAAAATGTACAATTATTTGGGCTCATTCAACCTCCTAATTTGACTTAATCCACCATTCTCATTTGTTTATTGCATGTTTTTGATTATTTTTATGTTAATAGAGTGAATTTGGTTAGTCATTATGCCAACAAGTCTAATGGGTGCTTTGTGTAGCCTTGTTGGTCAACTTGGAGACAAAATTGAAGGTCTTAATGAGCACTTGGCAGCCAAATTCGTGGGAGAACAAGCTAGAGGATTTGTAGGAAGGTGTCCCCCTCATTTATGGACCCTTACCTCGAATTCTCCACCATCAGCTCGGAGTTCAAAGGCCACCAAATTAATGAGCACAAGGGCAGCCAAGCAAGTCAAGTTGGACTGCTGTTAACTCCAAGTCTTGGGCAGCCAAGTCCCTAACTTTTAGGAGGACTGTTGGGTCCTCAATTTGTATAAATAAGAGGGCTTGGGGCCTCATTTTGGTTAGCTAGTTAATAGACATTTTGTAGCTAGTGGTTGGTCATTTTTGTTAGCTAGTTGGTAGTCATTTTTGGTAGCTAGTAGTTAGTCATTTCATAGCAGCTACTTAGTCAATGTGGTTTTAGCTCTTTGTAAGCCAGTTTTGGCATGACATTAGACTTTTGATTATGAATAAAAGCAACCAGTTTTGGATCAGATTTTGAGTTTTTAAAGGAGCCTAAAGCTCTCGGGGTTGGGCCCAACCTAAGAGCTCAGGCCTCCTTCCTTTGTATCAATATTGTTCCTTTAGCATTTCGTTTCCATTTTCCTTTACATGCATTTGAGTATAGCTGCTGATTTAGATTTCCTGTAGAAGTCAAACAGATTGGTTTTATTAGTTAGAACTGTTGTAGTTGTTTGGAAGTAGGCTGAGGCATTACTTAGATCCATTCATGCACTTTCATATTCAGCATTGCTTCTTCATTCCACTGCCATGCATGAGTTTCCTTCACAATTTATATTGCTGTTCATTGATTTTATGTCACAGGTAGCTCAGGTTGAAGCATTCTCGTTTTGGTGACACTCACAAGCATTTGTTTCATCTACACTACTTTCTCTTGTTCCATCACTTCGTCCTCCACCTTGATCACACCTGCAAACACATCTTTGATCCCTGCTCCGCTCTGTTATCTCACAAAGCCTTTCACTCCTCACGTACTTCCATTCTCTAGCCCTTTCGTTGACATAGCCCTTTACCTTCCACCCTACTCCCTACACTCACTTCCCATCCCATTCTTTCACTTCTAAAGCCATCAACAGCCTCATTCCTACCTTACACATCTCCCTCTACCATTTCATCATCCCTCCATCACTCCAAACACTCATGGTAGGTCATCCTGTAGCCATTTTTAGACATCCTGTAGAAAACAGAGTATCCTGTAGGATCCTCCACAGCCATCCTGTAGGAGGCCACTCTCTCAGTTGCTGAGCATCGGAATGCAAGGAACCTCTGTGGATGGATGCTAAGGATCCCTAGGGACCTCTCTTAGCCTCCCCAACCTGTCCCACGCTTTCCTTCCTTCTCCATCCCATCTGCACAACCAAACCCTAGTTAGCACAAGATCACAATCATTCCACATACTTAAAGGAAAAATACAAAAACATAACTTTCATGATGCAAGTAGTTTAGATCCATGCATTTACACTTGTTAGAGGTAATGACAGCGTTGGTAGAAGTTGCATTTACATTCTTTGCATTATAAGAGGTTAGACTAGTCAAATTAGGGTTTCCTAGGGTTACATGCTTTGATTTGCTTTCAGTTCATTTTTGTCAAGTAAAGTAGCTTTCCTTTGAGATTAGCTTTCGTCCATCAATTAGAAAGCTTCTTCTAAGAGCCTATAGAATTTGGCTTGAGCCCTAGCGGACTTGTGCCAGCTGACCAAGTGACAGCTGCGACAAGAGCTAGTACTTGTGCATATAACACCGCCGCTTCCAAGTTTGTACGAACTACCGGGTTGATAAAATTAAGAGACAGGAAGCCCCAGGAGTTGTAGCATTGATGAGCCCCAAAAATGTACAATTATTTGGGCTCATTCAACCTCCTAATTTGACTTAATCCACCATTCTCATTTGTTTATTGCATGTTTTTGATTATTTTTATGTTAATAGAGTGAATTTGGTTAGTCATTATGCCAACAAGTCTAATGGGTGCTTTGTGTAGCCTTGTTGGTCAACTTGGAGACAAAATTGAAGGTCTTAATGAGCACTTGGCAGCCAAATTCGTGGGAGAACAAGCTAGAGGATTTGTAGGAAGGTGTCCCCCTCATTTATGGACCCTTACCTCAAATTCTCCACCATCAGCTCAGAGTTCAAAGGCCACCAAATTAATGAGCACAAGGGTAGCCAAGCAAGTCAAGTTGGACTGCTGTTAACTCCAAGTCTTGGGCAGCCAAGTCCCTAACTTTTAGGAGGACTGTTGGGTCCTCAATTTGTATAAATAAGAGGGCTTGGGGCCTCATTTTGGTTAGCTAGTTAATAGACATTTTGTAGCTAGTGGTTGGTCATTTTTGTTAGCTAGTTGGTAGTCATTTTTGGTAGCTAGTAGTTAGTCATTTCGTAGCAGCTACTTAGTCAATGTGGTTTTAGCTCTTTGTAAGCCAGTTTTGGCATGACATTAGACTTTTGATTATGAATAAAAGCAAGCAGTTTTGGATCAGATTTTGAGTTTTTAAAGGAGCCTAAAGCTCTCGGGGTTGGGCCCAACCTAAGAGCTCAGGCCTCCTTCCTTTGTATCAATATTGTTCCTTTAGCATTTCCTTTCCATTTTCCTTTACATGCATTTGAGTAGAGCTGCTGATTTAGATTTCCTGTAGAAGTCAAACAGATTGGTTTTATTAGTTAGAACTATTGTAGTTGTTTGGAAGTAGGCTGAGGCATTACTTAGATCCATTCATGCACTTTCATATTCAGCATTGCTTCTTCATTCCACTGCCATGCATGAGTTTCCTTCACAATTTATATTGCTGTTCATTGATTTTATGTCACAGGTAGCTCAGGTTGAAGCATTCTCGTTTTGGTGACACTCAAAATCATTTGTTTCATCTACACTACTTTCTCTTGTTCCATCACTTCGTCCTCCACCTTGATCACACCTGCAAACACATCTTTGATCCCTGCTCTACTCTGTTATCTCACAAAGCCTTTCACTCCTCACGTACTTCCATTCTCTAGCCCTTTCGTTGACATAGCCCTTTACCTTCCACCCTACTCCCTACACTCACTTCCCATCCCATTCTTTCACTTCTAAAGCCATCACCAGCCTCATTCCTACCTTACACATCTCCCTCTACCATTTCATCATCCCTCCATCACTCCAAACACTCACGGTAGGTCATCCTGTAGCCATTTTTAGACATCCTGTAGAAAACAGAGTATCGTGTAGGATTCTCCACAGCCATCTTGTAGGAGGCCACTCTCTCGGTTGCTGAGCATCTGAATGCGAGGAACCTCTGTGGATGGATGCTAAGGATCCCTAGGGACCTCTCTTAGCCTCCCCAACCTGTCCCACACTTTCCTTCCTTCTCCATCCCATCTGCACAACCAAACCCTAGTTAGCACAAGATCACAATCATTCCACATACTTAAAGGAAAAATACAAAAACATAACTTTCATGATGCAAGTAGTTTAGATCCATGCATTTACACTTGTTAGAGGTAATGACAGCATTGGTAGAAGTTGCATTTACATTCTTTGCATTATAAGAGGTTAGACTAGTCAAATTAGGGTTTCCTAGGGTTACATGCTTTGATTTGCTTTCAATTCATTTTTGTCAAGTAAAGTAGCTTTCCTTTGAGATTAGCTTTCGTCCATCAATTAGCAAGCTTCTTCTAAGAGCCTATAGAAGTTGGCTTGAGCCCTAGCGGACTTGTGCCAGCTGACCAAGTGACAGCTGCGACAAGAGCTAGTACTTGTGCATATAGCACCGCTGCTTCCAAGTTTGTACGAACTACCGGGTTGATAAAATTAAGAGACAGGAAGCCCCAGGAGTTGTAGCATTATTTCTACAATACTGGAGCTCACCATTATATACAACTAGCAAAGACTATTCAGTTCATCTCCCAATGACTGTTCACATTTCTAATTTAATTATTTACATAAATTCACCCAATCATGAGGATTAGGTGTCAACAATTTTTTCTCATACAAAATGATGTTGCATTTCAATGTGCTTTGATCTTACATGATAGACTAGGTTGTTTTCCATTATGTAGAGCTTTGGTTGTCATATTTGATGATTGTTGTTCCTTCATGTTTGTCCCCATGTCTTGAAGGATTCTTCTTAGCCAAATTACTTCACAAGTTGCACAACATAAGGTCTTGTGCTCAGCTTCGATGGAAGACAAAGAAATAGTTCATTGTTTCTTATTGCTCCATTAACCAATATTGGATCCAATATTGAATGCATAAACAAAGGAGGACTTCCTATCATCTAATCTCCTACAAAATCAATATACAAATAACATGTGAACACAAAATTCAAATCATTAGTGTACTCAATAACAAAATTTTCAATCTCCTTCAAATATTGAATGACTCTCATGAACGCTTTCCATTGATTTTAAATTGGGTAAGCCATGAATTGACTAAGTATCTTGATTAAATATACAATATCTCGCTCGATTATAGTTAATTAATTTAGAATCCCCACCAATTATCTATATAATTTTCCATTCACTTATTTTATTTCATTATCAATGATCAGTTTAACACTCTATTCTAGTGGTGCGCATACTGCTTAACATCCACTCATGTTGAATCTCTTCATTAATTCCTATTTGTATCTACTTTATGTGACTGAGGTTCTATCATTATCTCTCCGAACATCAAGGCTAAATAGTAATGTAACTCACCAAGATCCTTCATTTCAAACTCTTGTGACAGGCTACATTTGATCTTTTCAATTAACCTGGTATCACTTCCTATTATGATAATATAATCAACATTTACAAAATCCAAAACAACATGTCCTTTTTCATCCATATTGATATAGAGATTTGGACCTCGTTTACTTTGAATAAAACATTGTTTAGAGAAAAATACATATTAATTCATTAATGATAGGATCCTTTTACCTAGTTGAAAGTCTAGTGATAAACATATGCTAATAATCCAACATCCATTCAATGTAATTGTTACTATATCATTGTTAGAAATATTGTCACAAATATCACTAAGCTTATTAGAAATATATTTGGTTGAAGCAAGAAAATCACTAATGTGTTCATTTTTCTCTATGTTCATTGAGAAAAAACCTCTTATTTAAAAATAACATTTGATTGGTATTAGAAGTTTCATACAGCTTTTTTGTGTTTCTCAAGTTTCTTAAGATGTAGCACAATCCCTAATGTGTGGAATAATGTTGTCCTTTATAGACATTTAATTTGATACCAACATAAACATGTAGACAAAAAAAACACAAATAAAACAAATTCCAAAATAATACCTCGGATTTTTTTGTTGTGGGACTCTCTAAGTAGAAAATCTCACATTAGCACTCCAAGCTATAGTAAGAAATTGTTTATTGGCCCAAATATATGATATCTGGGACATCTATGACTTTGGAAAAGAAAGTGATTCTCTTTCCTTTTTCTTCTCATTGGACATCCTTCTCCTTTTCATTAAATGTGAAAAAAATAGAGGTGTGTTTTCGATCAAGCTCACAACACAAAAAAAGTTTTTATTTTTCTCTTGACTATTAAGCAAGACCTTTCCTAGCGAGATCTATTTTATGAAAGAAGTCCCCCACTCCTCTTTATGATATGGTAGAGTATGCCTAGGGGTTTTTAGAGTGGCCCAATGGTCAAGAAAACTTATGAGTGTATGGTCAACACTGAATAATCCTTTATCAACAACAAAAGATAAATCAACAACATGCAGATCATATTATGGAAACCTGGAATCATGTAGTTCATAGGTCAAATCAAATTATGATTGCTTCCTAGCTATGGCTCGTCCAAAACATGATCTCTACAACTCCTCCATCAATATTACATAAATAGGAAGTGCACAAAATGATCTTAAGACCCAATAGGTTTATGCCAAGAAAATAAAAAATATCAAATCTACGACTGATGCACCAAGTCATACCATTCTAGTTGCTAAAAATAAACAACCCTAACAAACCTAGATTTCACCTTCTTAAATAACCCAGATTACATATTAGGCCTCTCGGTCTTAACCCTCTAGCTTTGATACTCACATAAACAAATAGGGATAATAGAAAAATGATAGAACAAGACTCTATAAAGTCAAGCTTATGCCCACACACGCTCTTAAGACATAACAATGTCCCATTATATAGTAATTGTATCAATAGACTTGATGTACATAACAACGTGTAGGATAAAGGTTCCTACTCACCTACAATCCTCTCACATAAGAAAATAACAAGTTCTAAAAGATCACCTTAGAACTCACAAAATATAGAACATTCATTTCTCTATTATCTCTAAATATATATCTGAATTCTAAATTCATTTATTAGGATAATAAGGGATGAATTCTTATAGAGTGAATTTTTTTATAAAACCAACCTAGATCTATTTTAACTCTTGCTCTACCAAGCCCCAAGAGGGATCACTTGGTAGATCCACAATTAAGATGGATATGGGTTAGTTTAATTCCCCCCTTTAAATAGCTTCTATTTCACATGACTACCATGTGAAATGCCATGGGTTCCCATAAACCTAGAGCTCAAAAACCATCGGTAACTTGACCAACTCAAGTTTACCTTAACTACCCAATAAATATTATTAATAATAAATGAATTAGGTAGAATTTTTATTTTAAAGTACTGTTGTTTTTATTACTATTTTAAATTTACCTTAATTACCCAATAAAATTGATAAAAAGATAATAACCTAGAATTTCTATTTTAACAAAAAGTTATTTTTGTTTTATTTTATTTTAGTTTGACCAAGTCAAAATTTTATAGAGTAAGACATTACAACATCTCTTACCTACTGGAAGCCTCTAGACTTAATAAAGAAACTTATAAAATATTTACATCTTATAAATAATAAATTTATAATTAACATAAATATAATATTTAAATTTATTAATAAACTTCATTGGAGAATTAAAATTAACATGGGGTCATTCCATGGAAGTAAAATACTTCATTCATTAAAATGATGGTTCACTAGATGAAACTTAGTATTTACATAATTATGTATTTAGATTCTATGAAAAGTAATTGCCTCATCGATAAATTTACATTGCTTTATGGATAAAAATGAATATTTATAAAATAAAATGGTCGAGTGATATGCATTGGATGGTATAAGATATTATTTAGTTTTATAACTTTTAAATAGTTAGCCGAAGGCTTTCCTATCTCAGACCCCAGGTGGAAGCAGCAGGGTTGATTTTTTTTTTTTTTTTTTCAATGGATGGCGTAGATTTATTTTGAAAGGAATATCCTCGCAGATGCTTCGTCTGAGTCAACAATAAATATAAATAAAAAAAAATTGTGCCATCCAAATTAACTAAAAATATATCTTTTAATTAATTAATTTAATTGAAAACTAATAAACAAACAAACTATTATATAAACTAAGAAACCAACAATAAAACATTGCATGTGTAGATGAATGCCAACAATAAAGCATTATGAAAATCATTTATACTTGAATCATTTATATTTTAAAATTAGTTGTATCCGAAATAGAGTATTAAAGCATTAAATTAATAAAATTATATATCATATTAATGCAACGGTTATAAGATGATGACTGAAGAGTAGTATATCTATGATAAGTCATTGAGTCATATGTTTTCCAGCACAATTATATAAAAGGGTTCATAAGTGAAAACGCAGCTAATTTGCGGAAAAATCCATAACAAGAAAGTACATGGGAGGATGGAAGCCAAAAACACTTGCGACCAATATAAGTTATACATAAAGCAATAGCTTTTTCTTAATTCAAAAGAATAGTTGAAATTGTGTATAACAATGGTTTAGATTGCAAAATTTAAATAGAATAATATTTTTTTGATGCAATTAAAAATGCAATGTTAACGATGAAAATTTGCAATTAAAAAAATAAAAAATAAACATACCTAAATCATAAATTAATAAATTTATTTTTTCAAAACTTTTTTTTTATAAATCATAAATTAATAAATTACTTTAATAATTAATTAAATCATTTATTTAATAAATCATAAAATAATAAAAAAAATCAAATTTTCCTATTTTCCTATTTATTCGTAATGTTGTCTATTTTCCTTGTGTTTTTGAAAAGTTAGTTATTTCCTTGTGTTTTTGAAAGGTTAGTTATTTAGATTGATTGCAGAGAATTAAAAAATATCTCATTAAAGTAATGCTCCCTAAGTTTTTATATGAAATTAACTAATTTCATGATATTAAAGCCATGATTGGTTTTGAGTAAAATTTAATTTCTAAAATTACTTTCTAATCGAGATCAGTTAATGGTTGTTATGTTTTCATATGGAAATTTTAATGAATTTTATAATATTATAGCTATGATTTCCTTGCAATAAAATTCAATTTGTAAAATTAAATTCTAACCGAGATAGGATACGAACCTGATAACATTTTTGTGGCATTGAATACAAGTTCATCATTATTCTAAGGGTTCATATTCCTAGGGTTTAATATTATTCACTTGATTAAAATCTCTTTCATCATGATAAACGTTGATGGTCAGCCATGTTTTATAAAATCAAGCATGGTCAATAATGGTTAACCATGGTCAAACATCCCATTCTGACAAATATTGTCTCCATATGAAAATCAACCATGGTCAACCATGGTCCAACATCGCATTGTGATAAGAATTGTCTCAATATGAAAATCAATCATGGTCAAGCATGGTCTATCCTTTTCTAACGTCGCATTGTGACAAGGATTATCACAATATGGAGATTAACCATGGGCAACCATGTTTATTTTAGGGTTTATATACCTTGGGTTTATAGTTTTTATCCCTTGAGTTTATTAATACTTTTGGATTTATAATATCAATCCCTAGGGTTTATTAATCTAAGGGTTCATAATCCTAGGGTTTAATATTATTCACATAGGTTTATAGTCCCTTGTGTTTTTAGTATTAATCCCTACAGTTTATTATTCCCTTGGGTTTGTAATATCAATGATGGTCATCAATGGTCAGTGATGTTTTATAAATTCAATCATGGTCAACCATTTTTTATAAAATAAATTTTGGTGAACCATGGTTAATCATTGTCAACGATCATCCAATGTCACATTGTAACAAAGATTGTCTCAATATGAAAATCAATCATTGCCTGAAGCATGGTCCAACGTTGTATTATGACAAAGATTTTATCAATAAAATAATCATGGTCAACCATGGTCAATCATGGTCAACCTTCACCAACCATGTTATATAAAATCAAGCATGGTAATCCATGGTCAATCGTGGTCAACCATGGTCTAACATTACATTGTGACAAATATTGTCTTCATATGTAAATCGACCATGGTTAACCATGGTCCAACGTTGCATTCTCACAAGGATTTGCTCAATATGAATATCAACTAGTGTCCACCAAGGGGAGACATGTATATTTTAGTGTTTATAATATTACTTTGTAAATACTTTAGGGTTGAATCTCTTTTAGTGGTAGCTGATAAACATAAGGGTGACAACTCCTTTCAGTTGTACCTAATAAATCAGGGAGTAGTTTCTTCCTTTTGGTTGTAGCCATAGATCTTTGTAAATGCAAGTGGTAGCTTTCCTTGTGAAGAGATTGAATAAAGGATTTAAAGAATCTATGTGTGATATCTTATGTGTCTTATGTTGATTATTACAATGCTCGTCTGAATTAATTTCTTAAGCATTAATTAGTGGCCCAATATCTTGTGCAAGTAAAAGAAAGTTGTAAAATTCATACAACACTGATTCATCCTCCCTCTTATTATTGTCCAAGTTTGTAAAATAGTTCCCTAGTTAGTTCTATTCCAATCTTTTATTATACAAGCATTTTCAATATTTCTCTAATTAATTTTATTCCAATTCATTCATTTTTAAGAAGATCTTACTTACGAAGTTAGCATTAATATTGAACATTAATCTCCTTCTTCTTGTCATAGATAGTTATATATAACCAAGAATCTAATTATTTAGAATTTGAAACTATATATATATATATATATATATATATATATATATATATATATATATATAGGTACACACACATGTCACTGTATTCTTAACATTACCTTCCCTACAATTCTCATTTCTTGAATTTCTTTTCTAGTCCTTAGGTTGACACTCCTCCTATATAGAGTATAAATCATAAAATTTAACATACCATCTCACGAATATACTACCAATTGAGTCAAATGAGTTAGGCTAGGATATTTATTCCATTTATAATCAATCATAACATTATAAGAAAGCATTTCTCTTTATATTAACCATTCATATCTACCGCTTGGATAACACTTATTCGTAAAAACTTACACTAACTTCTCACCATGCTTAGTTTGTGAAAATATTCAATAAATGCAACAAAAATGACAAAATAATAAGCATTTTATCATAACTAACCACATGGGAATACTCAAGGATAGTGCACGTTCCTCCTAACCAACGAATTGTGACCCCAAGCTCAGATTTTTTATCTCCAGGAATCAAGAACCTTCTTTGTATTCCTCAGTGGTTCTCTTATAATTCTCCTGAATAGATTTTACCTTAGCAGTGTCCTACTTTTAGGGCCTGTACCCATTAATTAACTAGGTTTTTTAGTTAAAATAAGAAAAAGCCATTGATTTTGTTTAAAGAATATTTTTCTCGCATGTTGTACTTTACTTTTTGTTTTTACCCAAGTTAGCAATTATCTCCAGCTAAGTATTTAGGATAATATTTCTCTCCCATTGTGCCATTTTTAAATTGGTAATTTTCTCGTTGGGATTTTTAGGAGAAAATTTGGGAAGGTCTTCAACACTAAATGCTTTTTCTAGAATAGAAGAGAGTCTCTATTACTCATGTGCACTTTCTTGATTATTACCAAACAACTCATTTATTCATCAAATAAAATTTTATTACATAATCAAATAATTTGAATCATGGCTTCCATAGCCATTAAGTTCAAACAATAATTCAATAGTCTAAAAATAGTAATGTCTTCAAAAAGAAAAACATAGGGGTATACCAATGATCTTGTAGATAGTGTTTCATATGGAAATAGGTTGAAATCTGCTAGAACCATATACCTTCCCTTTCTTTGGATCCAATACCAAGAAAGTGGCATTGGGTGGGTAGGACATCGCGATGTGTGTGACAAGTTTTTCTTAAATATTCTTCCACCACCTTGCACATTTTGTTTCCCACAAAGACCAACATCCATGCTAGTAATTCAAGGTAGACCCATCTAGTCTAGGGCCTTTATTTTCTGGCATAGTTAACACTACTTGTTCAACTTCCTACATATAAATTGGTTTCATCATAGATTCATTATTATCTGGGCCCAAAATAGAGTGTATATGTCGAGTAATGGATTTGATGGCTTCCTCACAATTTTCACGTGGCACAAATAGAAGCATCTAATAAGAATGGTTAAATTCTCTCTCAATTTCCTTATGCTCTAGGATTTTAGGTCCATCAGTGCCCTTAAGTGAGGAAATTGTATTCGTACTACAATGGTTAATTATGGATTTATGGAAAAAAATATTTTTTTCTCACCATCCTTGATCCACTTGACTCGAGTATTCTAACGGCAACAAATTTATTTTTCTCCTTTTGTTCTCCTCTCATCAATGTAGCAGATATGTCTCTTTTCTTCTCCAAAAGTTTTGTCTATATATTCAATATTATTTACTACTAGAGGTGAGCCATTCCCTCAACAAGTTTTTGTTGCGCTTTGAAAATATTGCTAAAATCCTCTTCATTCCATCTCATGAGACAATATTTGAGACACTTTTAGTTTATACTGGAATTTTTACATTCCCAAACCAACTAGTGGATTGGATTCAAACCACTAGTCCTTTTCCTCGTATTGAAAAGTTAGATCTTGCAACCAGAAGCTCTCCAATGAGAATGTTTTGTTCTTAGGGAGAGCTTTGATGTCTAGGTTCAAGAAAATATGCCAAATAGAATACACCAATGATCAAATCCTCTACAGCAGCGTACGCTTTCCTTCACAATTGAGGCCTCTCATATTCTAGGTTATAATATTCATTTAGAATAGGGAGAAGGGGAGGAAAATGCCTCCATCATCATAGTGATTCCTCTTGAATTAGCTAAAATTCCTCCTAATTCCTACAATATTTGTTTGTTTCTTCCTTGATTGTAATGCTTTTCATTTTTATTGCACACCAATTGCTTTATTGATGTGTGAAATTTAATAGCCATATTGGGGCACAAAGAAATATTACATATTGGATTGTGAGGGGATATGAGTTTGGATTTACACTGTCATTTCTTGAGAATTTCAATTTGATAATCCTAGATTACCTTTCTATCCTTAGCTATTAATTCCACTACCATTCCTTGGAGGTAAATGGAATCTAATTCTCTATATTTAAATGCTTCATGATTATCCCAAGTTGGTCCCTCCACTGAAACCATTTCACTCTCTCCTAGGAGCTCTTGGTTTGTTGTCACTGAGGCTAACAATGCTATGAATTTTCTAATGTATCTTCCCCTTGCCTCTTATTTTGCAAGACAGAAGGATCACTAGTTTCACCACTCATTCCTACCACTGGGCCTATTCCTTTCAAATTGACTAGTTTCTCAAAGATATTTGGATTTGGAATCATTGGATATTGACTTTTATATGTCTGGGATTGAGGATGATTTTTCCTTTGGTTCTACTACATAAATTTTTTCTTATCATTGAATGGATTTACATTTTGAGGAGGATCTAGTTGTAATGAAGGGAAATTTTTGAATAAATAGACATATTCATGATAGATTTGGAATTGGAATGGAATTCTTTCATAGTCCAAAAATTGTTTCTAGAGCTTTGTTTCATAGTAATTTTTCATTGGAATGGAATTCTTTCATAGTCCAAAGGTTGTTTCCAAAAATTGTCTTGACATTAATTGTTTATAAAATTTGGGAGGGGATGAGATGTATTCATGTAGATGTATATCCATATATAGTAATATGAAGTGTAGTGTACCCCTTTTTAGTAACCTTATACACTTTGATGGAATGGGAGAGATCATTTCCTATTCATTCAAATGTTTCTTCCTCCAAAAGTAATTTTGGAAGGGTGTATAGCCCAATCCAAATAGGTATTGTCTTATGGACTTCCTTGTCATGATTAAAAAATTTTGTTCAAGAGTGGAGGTATAAGCCCATTGAATTGAAGAAGTATGGGTTATTTTTGACACTGCTCATGTAATATTCCAATTGGTAAGATTGAATATGAAGAATCCATTGGTTCCTACCTCCATACAGATTTTAACCTTTAGCTTCTATTCATTTTGGATATGGGTGATTAGGATTTTTCTTTGGGATATAACACTAGAACTTTTAGATGATAAATTTATACTTCATATATTGCATGTATACTCCAATTTGGCATGAATTAACTTAAAATTTAGGATCTATATCTTGCTTGGGAAGACATCATCCTAAGTTCCTCGATATCCAGTCCAGTCTTAGTAGGGATTGTACGAATGATCCTAGATTGAGAAATTGATCCCCTCACCTAGTATTATTGTTGTGAACTATGCATGGCACTCCATGTTGATTTTCCACTCATGCTTCCATAGTTATTACATTCCAGTGAGAGGGGGTTGGCTCCCTTCCTTTGAATTCGCAATGGGTGTTGTAAGAGAATGTATGTATCAAAACCCATAGTATTCAAAACTCCATGCAATTCCATTGTTAGTATGATATTTCAATAGTAGCATAATGTAAGTTTGAATGTTAGTTGATAAAGAAAAAACATTTTAAATTTTTTCACAAAAATTATACCATTTACAATCCTCTAAATTATTTTGTTTAGAATTTTGTTATGCCAAAGTAGAAGTTGAATTTTTCAAACTGGATTAGATCTTTAGGGAAAAGTTTGAGTAAATATGTTATTGAAGAAATTAATTATATATTAAGTTTTCAAATTTTTTATTCCTAATGATCAATGTGTGAAAAATAATTAGTATGAATTTGCTAAAAACATATGAATAATATAAGATAATCTTAAGGATATTTTTTTATGATGAAATGCACTTTCTAATTGAAATTACCAAATATTTTTCCTTATTTTTAAGATGTACCCAAGGTAAGTTGTCCAATTGTACCTCGACTCTTATACTGATAATAATGACATAGCTAGACCAAGGAATTAAGCCAGCTCGCCTTACTAACATATACATACTTATATGTTTCAACAAGAAAAACATGCTTTTAATGAAAAATCTTGCTTAAACTTTACTTATTTAAGGAACGATTATGTTAGTGGGTATGTTTATTTGGAACATAGATATACCCTCTATGAAATATTCTAGAATATTCTTAATAGTAGTCACAAATCAAATACTTATCTCAAAATCCTTTCTACCCTTCTAATTAATGATCTGAAATGATCATATGTTAAAACTGATGTAGAATTGATTAGCCATTATTGAATTGAATTTTAACTAAAAGTGCGGAAATCGAGGAAAACTGCTTGAGAAGAAGTCTTTACAACAACTGATTAAACATAAGAAAGATGCATAATGATACAGGCTTATTCAACCCAAGGAAAATCATTGTAAATTAGTAGACGTAGGGGGTTCATGTATTTTAAGGAATATGGATTCCTAAGTGATGAAGTATGTAATATTTAAGCTTTTGAGTGCATATAATAGGAATTAATTAGATAATGTGAGATATCTTGTAAATTCTCTCGAATAAAGGAGAACATGAGTGGTTAGTAATGACAAAAGAGTTAGAAGTCAATTATAACTCTTAAAGCAATTCATGATTCAAGGAACTAGAGAGAGTTCTTAGGAACTAAATGAAGTTAGAAGTGGACATAGATGATAGACGACATTTAGGAGTTAGTTCAGTAGATCTAGGATTTGAACCAGAATTAGTTCAAAGAACCTTTCTGGTATAAATGTAAGCCTATGGGCAGAGTGAAAGGAAGGAGGCCACTAATAGTTGAAGATTAGGCCTATGAGAGACACAGAGTCTTGAATGTAATCATTTGTTTATACTTATGTATACATAGGTTTATTCCTAGCTGTGTAAATGTGTGAAATGAGTAATTTATGAATGAATTACATATGAATTCATAAGTTCTGTAATAGGTTTACACGCATGATTTTTTAGAACAAGCAGAGGAGAGAATGATTTAGAGGAATCAGCACGGGTCTTTGAATCCAGTTGAAGGAATAGAGTAAGCTTTGTAGAGGCTGCAATGTGAAGAATTGTAGAGGACTCAAGCTAGGAGTGAATTGAGTAGTGGAAGAACATAAGTCAAAACCATGAATAAATAACCCGAAACAATAAATAAATGCCGAAGGAACAACGAAAGGCATGAAATAAAGGATGAAGGAGGAAGCGAGTAATCGAAGTTTATGTATCGTTGGATCTTATAGATCAATGGCATAAGTGAAAAAGGGATGAGAGCCATCGATCATATAGAAAAATGGTCGTCGCATAAGAGGAGAGCACAGAATATAACTGGTGAAAATGTGGGTTTATAACCTTAAGTGGTATTTCGGGCGGCAAAGAAGTTGTAAATGGTATCAAAGGTTAGTCCTCCGATCCCATTCATAATGCGACACATAGCAGCAAATGAGTGAGGGGAAACCGCTTTATATGGCGGTTAACCCCTATGCGTGTTGTCAACCCGAAACTAATGTAAAGAATTGGATGTTGCGGGAGGAAGATCTATAGTGGAAAGCCATTGTTCCATTCTGTTGATCGTGTGGAAGCCCTGCCATCGGATCGAGTCTAAATCGACAGTCATAATTAGATCAGGGATCGATGAATGGAAAGTGACATGCGATAATGTGAAGGCCGATAAGCAGACCTGACGAAGTTATATGGTGTAGTTAATAAATTTTGAAATCTGATACCGTGTTATCACATATCTTATGTGATACCGATTTTGTTAAGGAAACCCGCAGAGGAGACCCGATTGCGATCAGTGGAAAGGTAAACCTCGGTATATGTGCAGAGGCTATACCAAGGTGGAAAAGGTAAGTTTATGAATGTTTTATGGTATTTCCTTTGTAAAAGGGTTATAAAGGAATATAGCGCCGATGGAAGGTTTTAAGCATTAACTTATATGTAAGTCCCACATTAACAAAGGATATAAGGGTTTCATGCGTTAAATATATGTAACCAATGTTAAGAGGGGAAAGTTATATATATGTGGTTAAAGGGGTAACGAAGGTTTAAATGAAGGTTATGAGGGTTTTAAAGTCCCAATAGAAGGTATTTGATTAAGACTTTAATAAAGTCATAATTGAAGGCTTTAGGGTTAATTAATAGGGCGTTAACAATTGAAGGGTGAAGATTTGACTCCTTGGTGAGTTAAATACATAAGACAAGTGTGCTTATGCATTTAACAAGCATACTGTGAGTGTAAGCGGGGGTAACCCTGCATCATTTGGTATCAGAGCCAGGTTGTAATGAAAACCATTAGTGTTAAAACAGGACAAAGGAAAATTTATGTGTGAACATTTCTTTGAAAGAATTTAGAATAGAGTTGTGTTAAAATGTTTATGCAAGCTATGAGGGATCAGATTCTAATCTAATAGATAGTAAGCACATAGAGGTGATGTGTAGCAAAACTTGCAGATGCAAGAGACAAAGGAAATCCATTAAAGGAACAGGTGGAATGGTGAAACAAGATCATGTTGAGATCTTGAAGGTGAGGTGATATGTTTTGTTTTGATTTGAGAACGTGTGTTTATACATTGATATGCAAGTGACAGCATAAGAAGGTGTGAAGGTTGCAACAATCTAGAGCAAGAAGTAATCAATTGGTTACAAAGGAAAGAACTAGAGAGATGTTGGAAGACTGAGGTTAAAGGAGAGAAGCTTAGTAAGGCATATGTAGCAAGAAGGAGACTTTTTACTGCACAGGGATTATTGCAGATCACAAAGGGAATTCCACGAAGGATGTGGGTAGAATTGCCAAGGGATGAAGGAAGCTGGTAAGACTTTCTAAGTGAAAGAAGAGGTATCCAGAACCAAGTATTTCATTGTGATTGAAATACAAGAGGACAATTGTGTTCTTGAGAATTGCAGATGAGTTGAAGCCTAGAAGAAGTAGAGAGAAGTGCTCAAAGGAGGTTCCAGAGATAGAGAACCAAGGACTTGCCAAAAGACCAAGTATAGAGGAAAGCTTGGTGAGGGAAGTTGCAAGAAGGAGGATTTGTTGTTGCAGAGGCTTTAATGCAGCTCATAGTGAGTGAGTGAGGAGCTCATGAAAATAGAGAAGAAGAATATGGCTACTGATAGTCATAGTAGAGATTTTGAGGATTCACATAGAAAATTTTAGGGGCAAATGTTCGCCCTTTGGCGAAATTAAGGGGTTTTAAATTTTTAGTGGAAGAATATTTTGTATCATAGTACATTTTTACAAATCACCTCAAATAGCCGACCTTATTTTAAGGGAGAGGGTAAAAAAGGTAAATTTAGCCCTTGAAATTAGGAGTTACAACCTTCCATTCGCCCATTTTGAAGAATAGGTTTTATTTAAGTGAATCCATTCGCCCATTTTCAAGAATAGATTTTATTTAAGTGAATCCTATGGGCCAAATACCATATTTATAAAAGAGGTATGGTAAATTAATAAAAATATAAATAAATGAGAGGTATGGTAAATAAATAAAACATTTTTTATATTTACTCCATAAGTCATCTTATATACATGCAATGGTGTAAACAAATAAAAATATAAGTAAAGTGGAGGTATGGTAAATAAATAAAACGTCTTTTTATACTTACTCAAAAGGTATGGTAAATAAATAAAAATATAAATAAACTATACGCATGGTAAATAAATAAAACCTCTTTTATATTTAGTCCATAACCTTAATTCTATTTATGAAGGCTCAAGAAAGAGGTTTTATTTAAGTGAATCCTATGGGCCAAATACCATATTTGTAAAAGAGGTATGGTAAATTAATAAAAATATAAATACACGAGAGGTATGGTAAACAAATAAAACATTTTTTTATATTTACTCCATAAGTCACCTTATATTTACGAACACTCAAAAAATGCGTTATATTTAGGTGAAACCTATGGGCAAAATACTATGGGACAAATACCATGGACTAGATTGTTATTAATACCATGCAAAAAATGATTATTAACCCTAATATTAGTATTAATAAAAATAAAAATGGCACGTGGTATTGACCCATGGTATTCACCAAAATGGCACACGGTATTGACCCATGGTATTCACCTGGAATGTAGCCTATTTAAATGCGGGAATTAAACCAGCATAGATCCATCTTTACTCTGGATCGACTAACCCCTGAGAGGTATCAAATATCATGATATGCAAACTAGCATAGAGTG
This sequence comes from Pinus tabuliformis, assembly GCA_031772625.1. Classification (NCBI taxonomy): domain Eukaryota; kingdom Viridiplantae; phylum Streptophyta; class Pinopsida; order Pinales; family Pinaceae; genus Pinus; species Pinus tabuliformis. Next base: position 498,003,430 of record CM062815.1, read on the forward strand.
AAAAAATATTTGATCCGATCAAGAGTAAAAATGGATGTTGTAATTTAATGTATGTTAAACATTTTAGCTTGGTTAAAATAAAAAATAAAATAAAATTCAACTATTAATTTTATTAATTTTTATAAATTACTAATAGTAATTTTTAAGCTCCAGGTTTATGATAACCCATGGTAATACCATGGTATTAATGTGAGCATAGACTATTTAAAGTGGAAATTCTATCATCTTAGATCCATCTTAATTCTGGGTCTACCAAGTGCTCAAAGGGATAAATAGATTGCATCCCCCTAAGAGTGGTAGATATGGAGTTAAGATGAATATAGGTTGGTTTTTATGATAATGAAGATATTAAATAGACTTAGGAAATTATATTGTAAAAACATCTTAAGGTGAATGGTTAAAGCATAGACATTGGACAAGTATATTTGTATAGTTCTGTTTTAAACTGAAACAAATTCAGGGCTAAAAGGAATGGATTGATTGCATTAGTCATCCTTCTATAACTTTCCAACATATGATGGAGTAAATAGATTGTAATTTGGGTAATTTTTCTAATTGCAAACAGGAACATACTTGTGTATTGACAGGGTCGTTATGAGGCCCCTAGAAGTGATGAATTTGAATTTTTATTGGTTTTATATATAGTATTAGCTTTTTTCTCATGCCTTCTATGAATGGCACGGGTGAATTTTATCCTACACCCACTAGGTTATCGATATGTAATTTCGATAATTTTGATTTCAAAAGATATTTTAAAGAAATGCAATGATTTCATTTGTGTATTCAATAAACACAAGATTTTATAATTGAGTAAAATATTCACCATCCCTGGTGAGAGATTCGCCAAAAAATTATATATACATATCATATTATTGATAAAATCACCTTCCATTTTTCCTATATACCATGGAGATTCGCCCATTTATTATACATGTACATTTAGGGAGGGTTCTTAAAATTTCCCCTATTGAGGAAGACCACAGCAGAAGAAAAATGAAGAAAGAAAATGCCAAGGAAAATGGCAAGAGGATGTGTCAAGAGGAAATTGACAAAGATATTACAGAGTTAAAAGGACAACTCAATTCATTAATGAGGATACTAGAGGAGAGCCAAAGACTAGGTTGGGTCTTGAGGAAGAAGCTAGTGAAGTGGTCTAAGTTGCAGAGAAGGCTACAACAGAGGCAAGTAAGGTGGCTAATGGAAAAACTCAAAGAAGCTGAGTTGGAAATGGAAATGGGAGAGTCCATTTGTGAACCAGAACAGGGAGAAATTCTAAGATAGAGTGAAGACTTGAAGATTGAAACTTCAAGTTTTTCCAAAGGGTCACATGGTTTTAAATCTGACAATTTGTGTATGTTTGCAGGCAAAACATGGGAAGGACAATTTGATGATATTGTCATAAAGGAGGAAGAAGACAAGAAGAATCTATATTATGCTCTAGAAGAAGATGAGATAGATATGTCTCATATATAGTTTGGGAAAGATATCAAGCAACCAAGTGAAGGGCTTGAGGAGATTGAAGAAGATACCATCGAAGAATTTCTGAGTCATAAAGAGAACTTGGAACATCGAGGAGACATGATGACTGAAGCATCATGTGAGACCATATGGTCTTATGTTTTTAAAATTGATAGTTTGTGTATGATGATAGATATTGTAGGGGAAAATCAACCTTTTGAAGATATCTTCAGAGTAGATGAAGATGTAGAAGTAAAAAGTGACAAAGAAAACTTCTAAGAAGAAGAAGAATTTGACTGCATACACAAGAAAACTTCTATGGATGATTCTATAGAAGTTGTCATAGGGATGAGGAATCATGATCTTATTCTGATGAATAATGAAGGAATATTGTCTCAGAAAGGTAATCAAATGAGTTTGATTAATGATTTTGATGAAGAACAAATGCAAGAGAATATTAATGCAAATGGTGAGACAAGGGTAGCTCTTGGAGAAGGTAAACAACAAGAGATTAAAGGAAAATTTGAAGAAGAGACTATGTTAGCTGAAAACATAGTAAAGGATCATCAATTCACCATGATGATAGGTACATTGGAAATAGCCATGGAAATTGTTGAGACAGTCAATAAAAAGGAAGGACATCTACTGAAAAATGTTAAGAAGGAAGAAACCTATGCAAAGTATTTAACCTTGGGAAAAAGGACATCTAAGGATTTATCAATAACAATGGAAGGTATGGAAAATTGTGTGAAATTTCCAAATTCTACTCTAATCGAAATTATTGTGTTATATAGGAAATTAGACTTTCAAAGAAGGGAGTTGGAAAAACAGAGGATAGATGTTTAAGATAGATTGCTGAAAAAGGAAGACAATTTTTTTTTCATGAATGACAATCATAAGAAAAAGGAGATGGTAATGAAAGTTCAACAATCCTTCCTCTACAGGAATATCTTTCCACTAGTGCAAATGTTTCCTCATAGTCCACTCCCTCTACCTTAGAGAAGCCTTTGGCCTCAAATCTAGCCTTGTACTTCTCGATGCTCCCATGAGTTGCATGCTTCACTTTGTAGATCCATATGGAACCAACTACTAGCTTGTTCTCTGGCCTCGACACCACCTCCCATACATTTTTCTTCATGATGGATTCATGCTCCTCCACCATGGCATCAAACTCAACTCGTTGAGAAATTTCTTCCTAAAATGAAGAAGGTTATGATTCAATGAGCTTTGTAATGATATCCATACAACCAATGTCCCTATTTGGTGACATCCTCTTCCCATGCTAAGATGAATGTAATTTCCCTTAATAATAAATAATGAAAAATAAATAATAATAAATAATAAACAATAAACAATAAATAAAATAATAAATAATAATAAATTAATTACATGCTTTAAATAAATATAAATAAAATAAATAAAACAAGAAAGCAGTAAAAATCGGTAAAGTTATCAAAAAGTAGAAACAAAAGAATAAAACAAGAAAGTAGTAAATTTGCATGTTGACACATGGAGTGTGTGCATGTGGTTCCCCTTCTAATGTTTGCTCTATCTAATAGATGGTGATAAAGATGAGAGGCATTCCATCATTCCAAGATTCTATCATTCATTCTTTTGGGAGAATGGTGTTCCAAGACAAAGGAGTCACTCGCAGTAGTACGTTGATTGAGGGCTCAGGGTTGGCCAGTTGTAGCAAGTCCTTGCGCAATTAAGCCTACGGTTGGGTGGAGAGTCGTCCCTAAAACCTTGTTGCAGTAAGCAGACTTCAACCACAAGTAAGTGCTACTCATAGTTTGAACTTGACGTTAATTAGTTGATTAATTACATGTTATTGCGGGCTGTTATATATGGTATCAGAGCAAGTTCAACGCTTAGGGCCTATGGGCATCTTAAAAAAAAATAAAAAAATATTTTGTTTTGTTTGGATTTTTTAACTCGACTTGTTTTGAAAGTCACAAGATCGTTACTTCCGGGAGGCCGCATGTTCTACAAACCCTCGCTATACACATAAATTTTTTTATTCAGTGCATACTAGCGTAGTTATATTTTGATGTTGTTCATTTTTAAAGTCATTCCTATAAGTAATTTCCAATACTAGCAGATCTTTGTTTTCATTTGCCGGAATTGTATCCAGAGGATTTAGAGAGTAGTAAGATGCATCTGGAATGCTTTTAATTAAATGTTAGTGCAGGGAAATATAAGTTAGGTCTTTGAAGTGACTTCATCTTGATTTTTTTTAAGCGTGTAAAACAGTTCCCTGGTTGAATTATGTTCAGTTGTTCACTTTGTTAACTTTATAACCCAAGTTCCATTCCTACCAATGCAATTGCGGGGCAGCAGTTGAAAATCGTTGCTAAATTTTTCGCTTTAATGTTGCCTTTATAAATTTGTTCTGAAAACATCAGAGAGTAAAACCAAAGTTAAAACCGTCATAAATTTCACTCAGCGATGGACGTTCTTTTTTTACAATTTCTCCAGTGAAATATCCATTTAAAAGAACTCGGGAATAATTAACAGCTAAAGTTAAATCTCCAACGGTAGGCGTGGCTAAAGCGCTGGCTCAGTTCATGCTTATGATTAAATATCGTGCCATCATATCATTGGTTTATCCGGTCAAAATCTTCAAAATAATTTATAGCTCGACCACGCTTAGTTAAATAGATTTGAAAGATATTTTAAATTGTATTTAAAAAATAGATATTTTAAAAATAAATTAGAGTTGGTGTCAGATTTGTCTCTACGTTTTCACATCTCGTTTAAAAGCTAGTCCAAAATTTTTGATGTTCATTAACTATGATAAAATAAAATAATTTTTATTTTTAAGCCACTAATTTCATGGAAAAGAAATAAAACGGGTTCCTTTTTAATAGGTTCTGGTAATGAAGCCAAGGGTCGAGTATCTCATGATGGTTGATGCTTTCTAGTACGTAATTGGAATTATTTAAACCAGGCGTTGAGCTTGTCCGGATCTGAACCCTGATCTTGGCAGAGGTTGGAAATTGGCTGCAGTTGGGCCAGAATCATCATAACACGAAATTTTTTTTACGCCTACCTTAAATAACGATAAGGTGCTAGTAAAAAATGTTACTTTAATCACATATTTCAATAACAATAAAGATATACAAATGAATAGGTAATTTAATGAAAACATCAATGATTAAATTTTAATGGAAGATAATAAATATAAAATTATATTTTTAGATTAAGAGTTATTTTTAAGGTTTTTATATTTTTTTATTATATAGAAAGTGTTAGTTTTTATAATATATGTAAACATGTTGAGTTTAGTCCATTTTATTATTATTCTTTTTGAAATAGGCATATAAGAATAAGAAATTATTTTATATTAATAAATATTATATATGGTTACATATAATTATGGTTTAATAAAATGATTCATGCAAAATTCAAATTTAAATTACTTTATGTGATATTATAAGTGAATTAATTAAATATATGTTTGTAAAGAGAAATTTCACAAATTATTTCGAACATGGGACGATATAATTTTGAACTTATGCGCTGAGATGCGCAGGACAGGAGGCAGGCGTGTGGAGGGCGAGAATGGCAATCATGTGGCTAAATTCATGGCTATGAAGGAATTTTCAGTGAATTAGGGGGACAATAAAATCCAAGCAGCATGCGGAAGGATGTTCTTGTACAAACCTCGCATCTGGATTTTTCCGCTTATTCCTGTGTGTGAAATCTGTAAACAAACTTCCAGCGTTCGGTTTGAATTGGGTACCTGCGTGTCAATTTCTAAGTTGCGAGCAGAAGCTGACATGGATTAATTGCCCTCGATAACTAAAGAACCTTTTGTCACGATTGTTTTCCCTTACTGTGCACGAGATAGATTTTGAATTTTTATATTATATGTTTATTATATTATATTATGTTAATTCGAGTGTTATCGAAGCAGTTGAAGTGAAAAGCGGAGCAGAAGGTTTCTTAATTAAGGTAAGAAATGGCAGGAATGTAAGATGTGTGCATCTCCCAGATTATGCTCCACAACCTGCGATTGTTCTCAAGATGGAGGATGGAAACGATCTTCTTCTTCATATAATTGTCTGTAAGTTTTCTTTCAGAGAGTTTGCTATCAATCACTTCATATTTCTGCCCCAAATTATGGCAGCTAAAGGCTTAAATGGGCAATAGTTTGTGTGGCCAAGCAATAACATTTTGAATTTGTTAAAAGCATTAAACAAATTACAGGAATGTCATTAATTAGAAAGCACAGGTGAAAAACTTTAAACAAATCTACCAGAGTGTCATTTAATAAAGAAAAAGATAGGTAGAAGACAATCAATTTTCAAATAGATTATTAGTGGCTAAGAATCATGCTCATATAATCTATTTCATAGCTAAAATATGGCTCTCAGAAGAATATGATGAAGGACTGTGGTAGACTTCAAGGTCTCACACGCATTCTGTTGTTCAAGTCTGACTATCTTTGATGCATATTAACTGACAACCGCTCATAATGGCATTTTTAATTTTTCTGTACCAGAGTACAATCATAGAAACTATAGCTTGTATGTACTTTTAATCTATAGTTTTGATTAAGATCTCATTGCCGAATTCATTTTGACAAAGCGGACAAGCTACATAATTAATATTAATAATTTCATTGAATTAGCAGAAAACACAACAAGGCTAACTTATCTTAACTACTACATGTTCATTTAATCGCTGAAATTGGACAATGCTAATGATTATGGTTATAAGTAATCAAAATGAATAAATATATGAAAGCGATATTGCTAACAAAAAAATCATACTAACACTGTTGGAATTTAGGTTTGTGGAGCATCCAGGTCACAACCATTTGCAGATAAATATGATCCACAAGGTTACCTCAAATGAAGTGCATATTTGTTCACAGCCCAAGCACCAAAATAAACTCCTTCTTTCGTCAAGAATTCAAAGCGCTAAAATCATTATAGCTAAAATGTATTGTAGCCAATAGGTTTATTCAGAGTTTCCTGCTATTGTTTCAATCCTTATGTTGTAATTAATGAATGTAAAACTTGGTAGCTATTAAAGCTTTGTTAAGGGTTGATATGGTGTTGCCTTCGCAGGTGCGCTTGCAAGCGGGCCATCTTATTAATAAAATGATTTTATTTCGTGTTTTGGGGAGGGATAACCTTCCCAGTCATTCGATCCGGTTTTGGTCGGGTGGCGGTGTCTCTTCTTGTTTATTGTGTGTTTCTGTTGGAATATCTCCTTGGTTGTTTGATTTCTTAAAGCCCCTTACAGTAATCATTTAATGGTCATAATACACTCAATAAATTTGTTTACCGATGTATTTTGTTAAAGGCAGTCCATTTAGATTTTTGTAACATCTGTCTTCTAACATAAGTTATGATTGCTTAAACAGATACTCAAAATATTTCACTCTACAGCACAGAATTTCAATTTATCATAGCACATAAAGGTCATAGACTTAATATTGGTGTGACATATAATTTCAAAGGTCATGGTGAATAAATTTTCTTTCAGAATTCATGTACCTTATTAAAAAATAATGCCACCAATATTCTTAAGCTTTATTCCTTCGAATTTTGATTTTATGTTGAGACAAATCTCTTCTTCTGCAATTGTTAATCAGTATTTCCTCCGTATAGTGATGACACCTTTTTCTGTCTATCAGCTTATTTTCACATGAATTTTTCCTTGAGAATCCTGTGATACCATGCTATGATGTTAAACATATAAACAACTGAATTTCACATCCTAAAAATTCATTTCTTGTGATTGAATAATACGACAGCTGACATGATTCGAACACATTGGATGGCATTTTCCCTAAAAATTTTGAGCACTATTGATACTGGCATGTTCTGTGGAAGAACAAATCTTTAATACTGGTTCATTTAGTGCTTGAAGTATTTGGATAATTGATGTTGAAATTTGTAATATCGTCGCCATTTGAGGTGCTCTAAAATAGTGAAATCTATTCAAATTCACAATGGTATAAACACTCATATCTTATTACCTTTAGATGATCATTGTTCACTTGCATCTGTTCATTACTTTATGGTTTCAATCTGATCTAGAAACACAAAGATAACATTCCTTGAATGCTGATCATATTATTCATTAATTATTTGGGTTGGATTACCATTATCATTGTCCTTTAGTGATAGCAGTTTTCTTAGCATTTCTCTAATCTATTATTGCAAGAACACAACTCTCTGAATATGATCTTCTAACGATGACAAAAAATCCTTGATAATTAGGAGTGCTTACTTAGCTAAGACAAATGCTTTTTATGGAGCATCTAAATCATGTTGTATCTTTATGATACATCTAAATTGTACACTATGATTTCAGTTTAGCTTAATTAACTGTTACGATGTTGAGTATAATGTTACATGAGGTTTCGTGATTCAAGGATAATTGCATACACTGGATAAAGTTGTCTAATGAGAAATGGAAAGGAGAAACTTGCACATTTCTAATGATGATAACTAATGATAGCTCATTTGATTATGGCCAACTTGGATCAGATGCTTAAGGTGGTTGAGAGGAAGTGTCACAACAAGGGTAAGAAATTAATAAGGAGAGGCAACCTATTTTAGAACATAATGGAAGAATTTGGTATAATCATAACTTGGTACTCTAAAGGTATCACTATAAGATCTATCTAAGGATGATGCACATAAAGAATAAAATATTGGCAATCAACTAATGAATTTGAACAATCATGGTAATAATGAAGGTCATTTTTAAGGAACCTAGAAGTTATGATAAAATAGAATGATTGGAGAAGATAAGTTGTGTGCATCACGACATCTATAACCGTTTTCCCTCTAATGGGAGAGCCACATTGTAAAGTTTTCCATAGGTGACTAACTATATGAATGAATTATGGATAACAAGATGAATGATCAGGCAATTTTATTATGTTGATGTCTTAAAACAGGAAATGATAAGTGGATTACATTTGGTAGCCATCTTAATGAATTTATTTATCAGGTATTACCCAAGTTGGGAAATAGTAACAACATTTCCAAAGTATATTAGTGCTATGTTTTAAGAGAGAAGGAAAAGAAACCACAATGACTGGAGGTGAGAAATTAAAGTCAATTTAATACAATAGAATGAAGTGAAGAAATTTCCATTTTTGAAGCTAGTAGACATGGAATATTAGGAAATTAAGACTAGGAGAAAAATAAATAAATAAATATATATATATATATATATATATATATATATATATATATATATATATATATATATATATATATATATATCTGGTAGGAGGAAATGAAGGGATGTTCTATCAAGAAGAAAGTTCTTTTAAGGGTATTGATAAGTGGACCGAGAAACATGATTGGTAATGGTCATAGTGATGATCTACATAGTTTAAAAAATGTGAAGAAGTTTTGTTCCCATAGCATTAAAAGAGGTTGTTTCCACATAACACCACACATTTAAATTTTTCATGGACAATGATGGTAGTAGTGTTTCCAACTATTTCAAAATCTAAAATAATGATACTATTTAATGAGAAAGAGTCTTTTGCCCAACTTGATGAAGGGTGAATTTACGATAAAGCAATCAAGTGGTATTGAGATAGGAACTTGACGAGATAAGAAAATATTTTTGGGGGATGAAAATGATAATTGTTAAATGATGTAGGTATAAGTCAACATGGATCAACAAACCCTCATGCAAGTAAATTAAGCATGATATAAAATTAAATCATGATGACCTAGTGTTTATATGCAATTGCATATAGCAGTATTGGAATCAGTAAGCCAAAGGGTAAATGGATGTAAAAAAGAAAAGGGCTTTTAATCTTGAGATATAAGATTTAAATAAGTATTGTATAACGAGAGATTAAGACTCAAGATGATGAGGCTCATGTGAAATTTAACGATGTACTTAGATGATTACATCTATGGTGTAAATGGTCAACTTCCTAGTTGAAAGAAGTAGAAATGATTATTGAAAAGTAATTGGTATCATTGATGAAGTCATAACACTAATAACACTGATGAGATAATATAGATCCTAGATGGATGTTGAATAATCTTAGTTCATAGTTGATAATCTTAGTTCATAATTTTTCTAATGAATCATGATAAAAAAATGCTTATAGAGTATTATTCTATATTTGATAAGTATTGAGATGTTTCTCATATTGATGATATGATGGTATAAGGGTAATCATGCACATGTGGTTCATATTTATATAGTTGTTACAATAGTGATGATGTATCCTTAGGATGATGATGATATGCATGGGCATTATGATGTTAGGTCAAGGTATATTGACATATTCATTTACTACGTGATGATAGGTATTTAATGTTAAGTACTCATGATGGATATGATATGCATATTGTAGCATAGGAATTATGATACTATAATATGAGATTTAATGACATGTGATTTATTATGTGAAGTCATGATATGTCTTGATGCAAATATGTTGATGCTATAACTTATGAGGGTATTTCATAAGGTGAAGCATGTGATAGTTGCATACGAATTTATGACATGCATGAGCATGCAATTTGTTATTATTCATAATGTTGTGATTAAAACTGATGAATGTTCTCATGATCACATGCAAGACTTGGCATGTGGATTATGATGGTATGGCTAATGCATTGGCTGCATGTTGAGGTGTGATGATTCACAAGACTCCAAAAATGGGTCGCGAGGGGCAGTTTATTTGATGATGTCATGTGAGCCCATATGCACGAAGGAGAATAAGTAACACCATATGGGCTGGGGACAAACTCAATCAACACTACATATGCCAGTGGTTCCTTTGTCTTGTATAGATCTTGATGGATAGCTCTTGAATGGCTATGGGATCATCTTGAGGAGGCCAAGTGCCTGATGTTCTAGGCTAGGTGCCTAGTATTGTATTGGGATGCCGAAGTCTAGTGGGGGTGTAAGGACTTCGTTGCTTGGGGTTGTGCGCCTTAGTGAGTTGTGGAGGGAGTGGGCCAACCTTGTGAGATGCCGGTGACATTGAGCACTGTACTAGATGCCTACCTTGGGGCAGATGAGGTTAGAGTCAGGCTGAAGCCTTCGGGCCAGCCTTGGACTAGGATACAGACCAAGGAGGCTTATTCCTGATTCTAAAAGTGGGAAAGAGGACAAAGATTCCTAGGGATTTCTCGAGTGTTGTGAAACTTTCGATGCCTGATTGTTATACTAGTTCAACAAAAGGTGCTGGGACTGTTACATGACATAATAAATAACAAAAAAAATGTAATGTCCCTTAATAATAATTAATAAATAATAAAATAATAAATAATTCAACTTAACTTCGGGATGAAGTTCCTTAAAGTGGGAGAGTATGTAATGTCCCTTAATAATAAATAATAAAAAATAAAATAATAAATAATAATAAATTAATAAATTAATTACATGCTTTAAATAAATATAAATAAAATAAATAAAACAAGAAAAATAGTAATAATAAAATAATAAATTAATTACATTCTTTAAATAACTATAAATAAAATAAATAAAACAAGAAAGAAGTAAAAATTAGTAAATCTATCAAAAAGTAAAAAGAAAAGAATAAAACAAGAAAGTAGTAAAGTTGCATGTTGACACATGGAGTGTGTGCATGTGGTTCCCCTTATAATGTTTGCTCTATTTAATAGATGGTGAGGAAGATGAGAGATATTCAATCATTCCAAGATTCTATCATTCATTCTCTTGGGAGAATGGTGTTCTAAGACAAAGGAGTCATTAGTAATAGTACATTGATTGAGGGATCAGGGATGGCCAGTTGTAGCAAGTCCTTGCGCAATTGGGCCTACGATTGGGTGGAGAGTCATCCCCAAAACCTTGTTGCAGTAAGTGGACTTCAACCACAGGTAAGTGCTACTCATAGTTTGAACTTGATGTTAATTAGTTGATTAATTACATGTTATTGTGGGCTCTTACAATGAAGGAGCTGCCACATGCTCCTGGGCATCTTTTATCAATCTATCAGCTTCTCTGGTTCTCTTCCTCCCCTCAACGAAAGATTCTGGTTAAGTGGGTGCCTCGACTTAGCCTCTTGTCTACTCTACATGTGGCTGCTGCAAAACCTCCTAATTCTTTGCATGAGGCTCGTACTTAGGAACTATTAGCTCCTCCTATGATGGGATACTCAACTCTCACTATAGAGACCATCTCATAGCCTTCTCCTCATCATATTTCCCATCTCTCCTCATTACTATCACGTTGGGTGATGACAAATACACCGTATATCTATGTGGTGTCCCTATGTATCCTACAAAGACTACCAACTAAGTTGCAGGCTCAAGTTGCTTCCTATTATCCTTGGAAACATGGTAATACATAGTAGCTCCAACAATTTTCAAATGAGATACAACTGGCTTCCTCCCATAGAAAGATTTGGGTGTGATCATTCCAAATATTTTATGAGGACTTTATTTCTACAAATAGACTGTGTTGTTCCATGCTTATTCCCATAGGTGTAATCGCATACCATGATCATGCAACATGGCTCTTGCTACTCCCGCTATTCTTTTGTTCTTCCTTTCAACTACCCCATTTTGTTGTAGGTTATGGGCTGCTATGAATTCTCTTCTAATACCATATTTGGGACAAAATTAATTAAAGGTGATAGATACATATTCTCCTCCATTATCGCTTCTAAGGGCTTTCAATTTCTGACGAGTATCCTTTTAAAACAATGCTTTGAATTTAGAAAATTTTGAGAAAACTTCATCCTTCTTCCGTGTGAAGAAAATCCAACATTTTGTTGAAAAGTCATGAACAAAAATAACATAATATCTATGTTTTGTTGTAGAGGTTGTAGAAAATGGTCCACATACTTTTGAGTGACACATTCCAATATTACTCCAGTTATGTTATCTCGACTCTAGAAGGTGGATTTGACATATTTCCCCAATGTGCATCCCTTGTAGACATCATGTTGGTCAAGGGTGCATTTCGGGTGACCGATGGTAATCTACTACATGATATTTAAGGCCCCATGGTGTAAGTCTCCCATGTGTCTGTCCCAGAGTTCTCCAACATCCCAACTCTACACTTCTCCTACCTCGCTACTTAGTGCAACACAAGCTTCCACCTCAAGTTTGTATAGCTTGTTCACATAAAATCTAATTTGTTTCACTTTCTCGGTAGCTATATGTCTCAGAAAAGATTTCCCCTTACTAAAACCAATATCATAGCCATGATGCTCCAATACAACTATAGAAATCAAGTTCTTCTTCATCCAAGTATGTACATGACATATTTCGAGTGAAGATGAGAGCCTAACTCCCTCTTAAAGGTTACAATACTAGTTCCTTTGATATTGTACCACCCATCATCCCCAATTTTTATGTGCGTCTGGAGATCCTTCTCCTGTAGGCTACTAGAAGTTGTAGAAAATGTTCCACATAGATTAGAGTGGACTCACTCCAAGATTACTCCAGTTATTTTATCTCGGACCTAGAAGGTGGATTTGACATATTCCCCCAATGTGCATCCCTTGTAGACATCATGTTGGTTAAGGGTACATTTTGGGAGACCGGTTGTAATCTATTACACGATTTTTAAGGCCCCATGGTGTAATTCTCCAGTGTTTATGTGCCAGAGTTCTCCAACATCCAAACTCTACACTTCTCTTACCTTGCTACTTAGTGCAATGCAAGCTTCCACCTCAAGATTGTATAGGTTGTTCACACAAAATCCAATTTGTTTCACTGGCCTGATAGCTATATGTCTCGAAAAGGTTATCCCATTACTGAAAATAACATCATAGCCATGATGCTCCAATAAAACTATAGAGATCAAGTTCTTCTTCATCCAAGTAGATACATGAAATCTTTCAAATGAAGATGGGAGCCTGACTCCCTCTTAAAGGTTACAATACCAGTTCCTTTGGTATTATACCACGCATCATCCCAAATTTTTATGTGCATCTAAAAATCCTTCTCCTTTAGGCTACTAAAGAATTCTTTACATCATGTCATATGGAACCAGGCACCTAAATATAGATACCACACACTCCCCATTATAGTGTTTTCCATAGATACAATTGGGGTGAAGTCTAATTCAAATTTTGAGGCAAGTGCTTCCCCTCCTGCTCCTCTTCAAGGATTCTTGTTATACTTCTTGTGCGAACACTTTGTTGCATAGTGCCCAAACCCTGGCAGTGGAAACATTTTATGTTGATCAAGTCCTTCTTCTTTCCATTGTTCTACATAATCTATGGTTTTCTTTGGGCCTTCTTTCCCTTTCCCTTATTTCCCTTTCCAACCAAGGAAAAATTCTCTTCGTCCTCAAATTTGGATGTTACTCCATCTCTAGTCTTCCATTGAATTTTTCTTTGACTAAATCAGATCGAAGTCTATCCCAATTTGGTAATTTGTCCCTTCCATTTACAGAGTCCCAACAGTTTTGCTAGGATTTTAGAAAGCCTAGGAGGGCTAATATCAATTGTTTTGGAGAGGGAATATGTTATCCAACTCCTCCAAGCTCATCCCAACACTGAGTGAACCTGAAGAGTAACGTGGAATGGTTTTTCTTTTCAACAATCAGATATTTTTTATCTTGCCCCTCGATGCTAGTCCTATTGGTGTGTTAGGATTCAAAGTACCTTTTCCTTCCCCTAATATTATTTTTTAACTTGAGGAGGTGGAGGATTTCTATGATGGCATATTATGTTCTTCTAAGCAATGTGGGTAGGCCTTTTACTTAGATATTCTAGGTAAAACAATTTGTTCATATGTTGTTAGATACAATCATCTTTTTAAAATATACATATTTCAAATTTTGTTCAGTTTATAGGTTTAAAAACATAACAAATACATATCATCATACAATAAAAAAACATGGGAAGTATACTTTTTACTCAATTTTCATAGGATAGAATGTATTACCTTTGGGTAACAAATATCATATTGGGAAAAATATTTGTTGGATGTATAACTTCATATGGGGAAGAAACACTCTCCTTTGAAGGGTATTGGTCATTGCATTAATTAAAATACATAATTTTTCAATATTCTTAAAAAAATGTGATCTCTCAAAAATGTTTCTTATATCCATAAGACAAATTAAATTCAAATAGAAGATAAAGTCATAAATGAAGCAAAATGGGTAGTAATTAGAAATGGAAAACTATTATTAGGGATAGATACCATAATGATACTAATGATTGGAATTTAGGACATTATCAACCCATTCTAAGAACTCTCAAGAATTTACATGGCATAAATTTTGTTTGCTAAGTTTTCTCTTTATGGAGAAAACATTTTATGTTTCATGAAAAAATGAAGTATATATTATGACCTAGTGATATAGGCTTATATGTCATTGGGAAAGGTAGATCTAACCTATAATGTCAACATTTTTGAAATATAAGAGAACATGTTTCCTCTTATTGATATAAAAACAAAACCTAAAAATTGTGCTACGTAGGCCAATGATAGACTAAGAAAATGTTACTTGTATGTGAATTGTTTGTGGTTTCTATATTGTTATTTGTAAAATAAAATAATGGAAGGGTAATAATGTTTATTTTAGAGATTGGTTTGAGATTTCTTGGAGGTTGTTGGGACATTATCTCAACGAATAACTCCAAAATGAGAGTTATTTGGATTTATTCCAACTATATATGTATGATATTTGGGATCGAATAACAAGTGTGAAAGGAAATATTTTTTAGCGTAACATTGTTCTTTCTATAAATCAAACAAATATTGAACTTAATAAATCATATTAAATAAATATAGAAATTTGATAAACAAATATTAATCTACCACATACAAGAATTCTCTCCTTACAAGTTTCCGATGATGGGTCAATACAAAGAGTGTCACCATTGCACTTATGAAGAGATTTAGGGGAACCCTCTCAATATGGGATGATAATTATACAATCTCTACAAAGACAAAACTTGAAAACAACTTGATAGCATTCAACAACTAGATTGTCTCTAACTTTATCCAAGCTTGGATAAGGTGTGTATTGCATGTCTCGAAAAGCCACTCGATACTTTAATATTTAGTTGAAAAATTCAATTTCATTTATATATCAACTCATCCTCAACAAAAATCTCACATCATTTAGGCTCTTGTTTGTGATTGATTAGAACCATGTCTCCTTAAGCACATGTCAAAATGTTTTGAAAAAATAGTTTAGAAACATTGAATTGGGTAGGATTTTAATGGGTCTATCCACTTCATTAATGGTGCACAACACTATGTAATCATCACTCATTGCCATAGATGTCTCTACAATGTTTTCTTGATGATATGTTTTGTTTCCATCAATCAAACCTTTCAAGCATTAAATTTTATTTATATATAAATTCAGAATATGCTAAAAATTAGTTTCTCGTTGTTTAATGAAACTTGTAGTATGCATCCTTTTCGTGCTTAATACTCTTGGACACTTTGATTTTCTAATTGATATTAATTTTTCAAATAGGAGGATATATATCTACACATATGAATATGTAATATGTATATTATGGGTAGTACATTAATTGTATGTGATTGTCAGTATTATTATTTTATTGTTAAATGATGTAAATAGAATATTGAAAGCCTCGTTTTCACATGGACCAAATTCTATTTTTATGATTTATTTTTAAACAGATAAACTATAATAGTAGTAAAGATAATTTCATTTTCATAATTTGTAACTTGAGAAGGAAAAAAATAGTTAGTTAAAATAACTCTATCCATGTATTATATATTTCAACATAACTTATTAATATAATGGTCATAGCTTCTGAATGAAAGGTGAAAAAATTATAATCATTTATAAAGTAGAAACACCTCCATCTATTTGTATTTGTTCCAATTTTTCTTCTACTTCTTTTATCTATATGTCCATTTTTTATGATCTTTCATTACCTTTTTCATGTTGCAATCACTCAAAATTATATCGCATTCTTGAAACTCCCTAATGAATAGAGTTGAATGGGGCTTTTTTTGTATAATAAGATCAGGATACTTCACACATTGGGATTTATTATGAATATGATGGGAAGACACTCCCCTACAATTTCAATTTATATAGAAATGGGAAAGAGATGCAAATACCTCAAACCTCACCCATTGACTTAAGCTCAAAGGTTCCTTGGTAATCACCTTTGTTTCCATAAAACTATCTAAGCATTTTGATATCATTATAATACCCCATCATGTTTTGAGAACAAGGGACATCCACATGAAAATGGTGTAAATCTTTTTAGAAAAGACTTTAATTTTCATTCTAAAGAAAATTATCAACTTAAATTAATCACTTAAACATGTTATAAAAGATGTTGATTATTTTAAATACTAATAAACATGTTATAAAAGATGTTGATTATTTTAAATACTAATAAAATTTGTAGTTACCATAATTTTTTAGAAAGCATGAAAAAAATTCAATTTTAAAATACACACAATTTTTCTTTTCGATATTTAATAAAAATCTGTCAATTTCTCAATTGAAATATTGATTAAAATTAAAATTAAAGTTACAAATTATACCAATAAAAAAACATGAAAAAAATTCAATTTTAAAATACACACAATTTTCCTTTTCGATATTTAATAAAAATCTGTCAATTTCTCAATTGAAGTATTGATTAAAATTAAAATTAAAGTTACAAATTATACCAATAAAAAAAACTAGAAATAGATCGAGATTAATATCTTTATTCACGGTTTTTAATTTTTTAACAATTCTTTTAATAAATAAAACAAATTGAAGTATTGATTAAAATTAAAATTAAAGTTACAAATTATACCAATAAAAAAAACTAGAAATAGATCGAGATTAATATCTTTATTCACGGTTTTTAATTTTTTAACAATTCTTTTAATAAATAAAACAATTGAAATTTATGCCTTAGTATTAATACATGTAAGATTATAGATATAAGTATTGAAAAAAACATAAACATTTTTCACATCCGATCATTTTCTTCTTAGCTCAGGATAAAAATATGTATATTGAAATTTACATGCGAGAGCAGCCACCACCGATACATTTTCTTCTTAGCTCAGGATAAAAATATGTATATTGAAATTTACATGCGACAGCAGCCACCACCGATACATCTTAATAAATTGTAGTTTAATCCAAATACAAGACTTCAATATGTCTCTAGTCTGAGCATCATCATGTTAGAAATCACAATCAAACCAAAGATTTTACTATTAAAAACTGAAAATCCATCAAAATATTTTGAAATTCGAAAAATGAATGAGATTAAGCTAAAAACCCTCCTAAAATTAAATTGAATTCGAGCACCTAAATCCACATCATCGATGTGGAAGTTACGTAATCGAGAGAAGTTGACATGGTACGCAGGGGTTTGATCAGGGTTGAAGGGCCCAAAGTGACGCTCCGTCTCATACTCATACCCCACCTTGTTGTCTTCGTTGAAAAGAGCGCAGATATAGGTCTCCATTCCCACTCCCGTTCTCCTCAGTGTCCCTTCATTTGATAGTACATATTGAATGAGATTATTGTTGTAAGTCTGAGCGTTCCCAACTGTGGTCGTCTCATCACCAGCAGAAGGCCATCCGCTTTCAGTAATAATGAGTGCGATGTTGGGATATCTGAAGGCTTCAATTGCGGAGAATATAGAATCCACCATGGCTTCGAATAAGTTGCAGTAAAAATGACCTGCGTCTTGCACCACCGAAACCGTGGACTTAAACAGTGCATAATCCCGAGAAATTCTTCTGTTGTCGAAATAGCTGAAGTATGGATACACATTTGCCATGAAGGGAGCCCCGGTATTTGACATAAATTTGAGCATAGAACTCATGGCATCCTTTAAGTCGTCTCTGAAAGCACCCTGACAAGGCGGGAAGCTGGTTATTTTGACGTATTTTCTGAAGGATATTGTTGCAGATATTGGTCAAGGGTTCGTGGAGAATATGAGGGTTTTGTTGTTGGGTTTTTGAGGTTTCTTTCTAAAGGATTTTGTTGCAGAGGGTGCGGGCATGGAGACGGTCGAGCGGTTGGACTTTGATGGCTTTAAAGGCATGAGGAAGGCACGAACATTTTTGGTAAGGAATCCCAGGACGGGAGTATCCCATGCAATGTTTCTCAATGAGTACGAGCATTCGTCGTCATCGGATTCCTCGTCCTTAGATCCTCGAAGAGCTCGAAATGTTGATAAGGGTTTGAACTAAGAACCTGGTAAGTGTTCTAATCCTCATTCTCATGGTGATGATTACAGTGGAAGGCTAGGGGTAATAATAGCAACGGTAAATATGAGATGGGAAAGGATGATTTGGGTAAAGGTAATAATTCGGCTAGTCACAAAAGGACTGCTGGAGATGATGAGTGGGTGCCCAAGGAAGATGGAATGAAGAGGGTTCAGAGGGATGCTATAGACCAAAATGGCAAGCATTCCAGCAGGATACTAGATAATGATAGGAATCATGACAGGGAGTATGATAGAGGGGTTCCAAGCCTCCGGAGTATGATAGAGGGGTTCCAAGCCTCAGGAGTATGAGCGGAGTAAGAGGCCTCAGAAGTCTTTCAGGGAGAAAAGTCACAGGGATGAGTTTCATTATGAGAGGGATTTCAAGGATTATTCAACTGGGGAGAAGGGCGAGAAGGAAAAGGGCAAATTTGGTGAAACATTCAAGCGGAAGTAGCACTGCGATGATTTAGATCCCTGGAAGCAGTTTCGTGATGGTGGGATGGACATGAAGGATTCTTATGAGAGGAATGGTTGTGAAAGGGACCGAGATAGGAATAGGGATCGAGATGTGGAGGGCAATGTGAAAAGCAGCGAAGGTGGCTAAGGCCCCAGTTATGTTCATAAATGTCTAGTTGGGGGATTGGGTGCAGGTGGGTCTTTGAGGGACTGTTGTAATTCTGATGGGCACAAAGTGTCGGAGAGAAGATCCTCAGATTCCCACAATCTGAGTCAACTAAAATGAGGAGCAGACTTCAGGCATAGTAGAATGACAAATAGAGGTAGGAGGGCAGAAGGGCTCACTGTGGATAGTAGTCATCATGTAGGACAATTAAAATCAGCTAGGGAAGGTCAGAATGGGGGACAAGTCAAAACACCAGTTGATGGAAGAACCTCTCATAATAGGGATTCTAATATGAGGTCTTTCGATAAATCAGTGCCATAGCAAGATGATCCGCCTTGTCAAGAGGGTCGGTTGAAAAAGGTGAAGCTTAAGGTAGGTGGAGTTACTCATACTATTCATGCAAACTCCATTGGCAGTCCAGGAGGAACCAAATAGAAGGGTTTGGAAGCCTCATCTGCATCTGGTGATCCAGGAGGAACTAAACAGAA
Organism: Pinus tabuliformis; assembly: GCA_031772625.1. NCBI lineage: Eukaryota > Viridiplantae > Streptophyta > Pinopsida > Pinales > Pinaceae > Pinus > Pinus tabuliformis. The sequence continues at coordinate 498,023,156 of CM062815.1, forward strand.
GGGTTTGGAAGCCTCATCTCCATCTGGAAATCTAGGAGGAACAAAACAGAAGGGTTTGGAAGCCTCATTTGCATCTAGGAAGCCTCCACAAGCAACTAAATGTGGGAGACAACGCCAGAGACTCATTCTTCAGGTATAAGTTGGGCATCAGATGTACAAAGAAATTTATATCATCTTTTAGTTATTCTTTTGTTGTTTAGTACCATTTCAACTACCACCAAATCACCTGGATTTATGCCATTTGTTCAATGAAACTATGGTCAATTTAGGGTAATTTCTGTTTTATGTCACTGGTACATGCATAGGTGCCTTGGTAATATAAAAATCCCTACTAACATTAACTCTGCTTGTGAATTTACCTTAACAATCTTTCATACATCTACCAAGCTCTGAAGTATCATATACTCGTATTTTCCTTTGTGCAATGAGATTAGTGAGGTGCTTTGCAGCCCAGCATGATAGAGATGTTTTCGTGTACATAGATATGTGACACCATCCAAAAAAATATTAAACCAATGTTGATTAATCTTAAATCCAAATTTATCAAGCACTGAGAGGGATTAAATTCGATTAGCTCTAGGTTTTTTTTAATCATTTAATTCCATGTCATGAATTAGGTTCTTCAGATTAAATGATAAAAGAAATGTACACATCGTGAAATTTCACCCTCTGCTTGATAGATGTAAGTTTAAGATGGTTTTGTTCTAGTTATATTTTCATCAGTTGAAGGCAACATATTTACCTTACCATTTTATTTTGTAGTTCTTGTATATCCCATTGTGTTGTCATTAGCATTTGTCCCTTTATATCATCGGCTTATTGTTACAACTATGAAAACCTCTCCTTTGTTGGATCACAAAGATTATTCATAGATTTATTGGCCATTATTAGGGTTTTATGAATTTTTCTCAAGTTGATCTAGATCACCTACAAATCTCTACAATATACCCAAAGAAACTTGGCTCTCGAGAATGAGTTTTACCATGAGAGAGATTGGATCCAAAGAAAGTACCTTTGTGATGGACAAAGATAATCTTGCTACTAGTGTATGAGAGTGATACATGTAAAAATATATACACAATGCACATCAAAGGTTAGTTGTGTTTGATGTAAATGAGTAGTGTGTGACCTATAGTCAAAAGGTGTGATTAGAGAATTACACTATGTGTATAGCTTGAGAGATGGTACAAGGAGACAGAACATAGGGCTGAAGTGCTGATAAAAATCCTGTGCACATAGTTTTAGAGTAGAGGTCAATGTGAAAATGTGCACATGGAGAGTTAGTATGCAGAACATAGCCATAACACTTGGACAATGAGGAAATTCTTTCTAATGAAAAGCAATTACAATGTAGATGTCTTGTGTGCATGGATCTAAAATAAACATACATGTGTGCACATATTTAGACTAGAAATCATTCAGTGTTTCAAATGGAGTAAAAAGGAAATGTGTTGATGTGTGAGCGACAGTGTGATTTAGTGGAGCAAAGTGTTGATACTAGTATGGCAGAGAGCATGTATATTTTCTTAATGTGCACATTGATAGTGAGGTAGAACACATGGCTAATGTATATGCATGTAGCAGAGCATGGAGTGCTCATATCAAGGTTTCATTGCCAATATTGATGTCTGGATAGAGTATTTGAGTGTTGACATTGTTTTTCAAGGGTTTGTGATCAAAGTTTGATGCAACTTATGGAGATCATATCTTAGGATACTAACACATTTAAGTTATAGGGAATTATGGTAGAATTTAGTTTTAATATATGTTTTTGATCCATAAATCCTTATATTGATGTAGATAGGGTTTGATGTTTGACAGAACTGAGATATATTATGTCATATATGTATGTTGGTGTATGTACTAGGTAGATTTGTTTAGTGAGGGGAAAGTGATTGTTCTGTTGTCATTCATGTAAGAGAGAAATGCCATGCATTGTTGGTATTGATTTTGTCATGATGTGTTGTTTTAAGGGATGATTTTTTCTTTGTTGATTAAGAGTTTTAAGGTGCTAAGGTTTGAGCATACTTGATTGTATGAGAAGAGTTGTATTTCGTTGTTGAGAAACTAGGGTTTGAGCATCTTTATTTATATTTGGCTGATGTATTAAGGATTGAGATTGGTTTGATGATCTCATGTATTGGTTGAGTTTGTTGCTAAGAGGTTTGATATCATATTGATTGTTGAGTTGTAGAGGTGTTTGTAGTCAATTGATGTGCATAAAGTCTTAAGTGGGTCCATTCTGAAAATGTAATGAAACATGGACCATGCTTTGTTTCAGTTGGATGTGTGGATCCGGTGTGCAAATTGTGAAACGAGGTCCATAGTAGCATGAAGGTTGGGGCCTTCAGTGATGCAAGTGATGGCTTGCAAATTGAGGGTTTTGCAACATCCTTCAGGTAGTGGCCTGAGAACTTGGGAGTAGGGGCTTCCTTCTAGTGGTGGCTAGAAAGAATTAGGTGTTGGGGCATCCAACACGTGGATACCTACAAACCTATGAGAGTGGTGGCTTATATTAAATGGTGGTTTGTAGAGTTCAGGAGGTGGTGGCTTCGGACAGGTAATGGAGCGGGTGTTGCTCACATGATTGGAAAGTTGTTGTTTGCACACTGGTGGTGGCCATTGACATGAATATGTAAACAAAGATTTTTATTAATAAAAAGAAGAAGAAACAGGGAAAACTTGAATGGTGGTTTTTCTCTCATAAGGGTTTCCACCTTATATATTTTGTTGTCATGTGATGATGGTTATATGCTAGTTCTTTTATGTGTTGTTGACCACCATTGTTCATATGTTCATGGATTCTGTTAATATGTTTCTTATGATATGTGTTAATATCCGCTTATATAATATGCTGCTAATTAAGTGATGATTCAGTGTTTTGTAAAGAGTAGGCAAAAACTAGTAAAAGTTATACATGTGGCATAATACTAATTCGCCCACCCACTCTCAGTATTGTCAACCTTCCAACATATGAGGATGCTAGTGTGGGATTGTATAAGAGCTCATAATTAATGGAAAATTTTCCAATACTAGTTCTCGATGTTCCAACTACTACTATTTCTCCCATGTATATGATCTCTTCCATCACCAGTAGATTCCATCAATCCAATGACCCTTGGGTGGTGCCATCTCCTTTGAATGTAGAATTTTATGGTGATAATATGTTTCTTATAATGGAGGATATTTCCTCTTTGGTGGTCTCATCAACACCTCCTAAGAATGCTGCTTTGGCCATACTGGTTGTCACTACACATATTTCACATGACTCCGTTGATGTCAATTTCCTTTCACAATTGGCCATCTTAAAGGCCATGCATTCAATTAATAATATAAAGGATGATGTGCATCATGATGCCTCTATTTCCCCTAATTTGGAAATGGTGAAGCTTGGAAAAATAAATCTTGAATCAAGCTAATGGAATTTCCTAGATCAGCCAATGAAGTACCATTCTTTGACCAAATCAAATCTTAGATTTCTAGTACTGAAATTTCCTCTAAGCTACCCAATCCAAATCCCCACATTGGTGAGTGTCTTATACTATCCATTGTGTATTGATATCTATTTCCATTATCTCTTGAGACAACTTACATCCTCAGGTCAATCTTGATAACAATATGATTCTAGGTTTTTGTTGGAATCATCAACTTGTAGGAATGTGCCAATTCTACTCTATGTGGCATGGCTCGAATATTGTGTTCCATATCATGTCGAAAATAGCTCATGAGTTCATACACATCCATAGGAATCCTTCACTTATTCTCAACGGTGGGCATTACATAACAAAACCTATTACACTAAGTTGTTCCTTGTACCTATGTATTTTAGTTTTGGCCTAGTGTGAGATGTGAGCACCTTTTATTTTCGAGTGTGGGTTACCTTGGTTGAAAACTTATCATGCTTAGTGCTTGATTTTCATTTGTCAATCACATACTCTCAACTTGTTATATACCTAGGGGGGATAATACGGGGTACCAAGGGAGGTACCCAAGGTAATAATGTAATAATGGGATGGGCCATAGTAATAAATAAGGTGGTTAACCCATGTCATGTAAGGGACCACAAGTAGTTAATAATAATGTAATGGGCCCATGGTATTAGTTTGATGGTATGAGAAAACCATGGTAATGACGCATGGTATTGTATGTATGAGACCTATATAGAGGCTAGAGACTCCACATGGAGAGATGTCAAGGAAGAGTGTCAAGGATTATTGTATGAACAGGCATATGGCTTGTGGAGTGTTCTCTTTCCTTAAGGAGTGAATGTATGGTGTTTCCCTACCTTAAGGGTTTGATCAATAAAGAATCATTTCATATTTATTTGTATTGTCTTATATTTTCATATCAGATCTATAATATTTCGGGGTCAGATCTATAACAAGTGGTATCAGAGCTATATTTCTGGGTTAGATCTATAACAAGTGGTATCGGAGCTATAACAAGTGGTATGAGAGCACTTTCTTGGGCAAAAGTGAAGGAATATTGTATGAACAGGCATATGACTTGTGGAGTGTTCTCCTTCCTTAAGGAATGAATGTATGGTGTTGCCCTACCTTAAGGGTTTGATTAATAAAGAAACATTTCTATCTATTTCTATCTTGTTATTTCTTGTGTTAGTTCTATTATCATATATTTTTAGGTTAGATCTATAACACAACTTGTCATAAGCATGCCCATAGTGATATAAATCTTTTGTATGAAAAAATACAAAATATATTGCATGATTCAATATTGATAACATTGTAATATTTGTCACATCAATCCATCCATAATATAGTGTTGTAATATTTTAGATTACTATAATATTTTAAAAATAAAATATAACAACATTAAATCGAATATAAATTAAACAATAAGTATTCATAAATCATTTTATATAAAAATGATAGTATAAAAATAAAATAAAGCCAATTAAAAAAAAAAATCAAACTTTTTTTTTAAATCAACGCAAATGATATATTATATGATATTGTTAAAATAATTATAATAAACTGAACAAATTTAAAATTAAAAGAAATTTATTCCAATAATATAAAATGAAAATATTCTCTTATCATAAAGCTTATAACTACATGAATAACATAAAATGAATATGGGATAAATCTTTATAATAACCCTTGAAAAAGCAATAACATAACAAAAGTAATAACCTAACAAGAATGGTTTATCGAACTATTTTACTTTTAGATCTATTTAGTTAAATATTCATTTAATAATCTTTGATTTCAGTTGAGTTTACTGATTTTGATGATATATATATTCAAAAATTAGAATAATTAACCTACTAGTCAACATCCCAAAATTAACCAATATACTAAAAACTTAATAAATATCTAGACATCCAAAACCGTATATCTGTATCAATAAGGACAACATATTCAGTTTTTCTTTACCCCGGGGCGTAGAGACAAGAAAGTTCTAGGGTGATACTAGTTATCCAAACATCGATATTGACTACCAGCCAGGCACAGTATTGACTCAATGGTCTAAATATTAACAGTTGCCAAAGCAGAGTCTAGTTAGTGAACGAGCAATCTTGACATTGATACTCGTACACATCATCAAATTCCTTTATAGGGTTAACAGGCAACCATGCGCCCACCAATATGATAACGTGAAGATAACGACCATCGTCAGTAAAAAAATTCTGCCAATTGGTAGCCTGCAACACCAACTATTAAAAGCAAAGTCTACAACTAAATCGAACCTCCCCAACTGCTTCCAGGCACACTTTCAATTCTCACTATATTCAGATGCCAACAAAATTTTCCAGAGCTGTGAAGAGAAACTGTGTATTTCTCTTATAAATTCTGCAATTCAATCCTGGTCTCTCAAACCCAGTCCTTCCTTCTCAAACACGCCAACGACTGCGGGATCAACTCTGGATAAAATCCAAAGAATCTCTGGATCTGCCGGTTCGAGTAACTTTACAGAGGCTCTTTGTCTGGTTCTAAACATGACAGAGGTTTGGAATATGGTGGCTTCTTTTTATTTAATTACATTTTTTGTTCATTTGGGTAATTACAATTTTTGTTCATTTGGGATTTGAACTTTGAATTTGAGATTTATGATTTATGGAATATTTTTTGAATTTTTTATTTTACAAAGTATTTCATAAATTTAGTGTTTTACATAATATTTCATAACAAGACAATTTTTAATTAAATTGCTCATTAAATTTATATATATATATATATATATATATATATTTTTCAATTATGAGATTTCAATATTGAATTTGAATTTTATGATTTACATAATACTTCTTCAATTTCACTATGTACATAATACTTCATTACATGACAATCTTCAATTAATCTGTTTGTTAAATCTAATTCGTTATCTATAATCTAACCATGCATATGTTTAATTGCAGGAAAAGGAAGAGATTAAGATTTCGACATTTGCCATGAAAGCCCATATGGATTGCGAGGGATGCCGTGAAAAAATGCGGAAATCGCTGTTAAAAATAGACGGTGAGAGATTACATAAATTTCTTCGGATATTACAATGTAGGTCATCATACTCAGTCATTCAATAGTGTGTATTTTTATTATTAATGGAATGCAGGACTGTATGGGTTCACCATAGATTCCAAACAAAACAAGATTACAGTAAATGCAAAAACCACCACGGATTCCCAGAAGGTTATTGAGCGGTTGTCCCGCATGACGGGCAGGCGAGTTCAACTGTGGAAATTAGAAGAGAAAAAATCACAGGAAAATGATGACGCTTCGAAACAAGATACGGAAAATGTGCAGGAGGAGAATCCGCACGAATTTCCCAACAATTCCAACTTCTTTAGCGAAGAGGATCAATCCTGCTCCATAATGTGACTCGTGTATATCATTATTACAAAAGGCTGTGTGTATGGGTGATTCATTGAATTGTGCAGAATTTAACAAATGTAAAGGATTGACTTTGATCATGTCTTGTGTGGAATGTGAAATTCAAAAATGGAGAAGTTTAATTTTGTAAATCTAATTTCCTTGTAATCAAGATTTAACCCAACTACATTTTCTTCTCACTAAACAAAATGCAATTCAAGCATTAAAGTATTTGTTTACTGTGATATAGGCAAAGTACACTCTCAAAACAAAGCAAGATGGGGCCTTTACCCAACGTTGAAGTGTGTGGATTCAACACTATCTCATCCAAAGCATTCTATAAGTTTTGACTATTTTTTTGATCTCAAACTTAGAACTTGTTTTTATTTTTCAATGCATTTGAATCCACATTGAATTGCGGTTAACGTGGGGTTAACTTAGTGAGAAGATGATTTAACTTGTGTGAGAGTAAGTAGTTAAATCAAGAATCTCATTACGTGATATGAGGCCACAAACTTCAATACTTTAAAACATATTTGGGATATTAAATTTATTAATGAAATTTTATTTTTATAGACATTGTGTTTTATGTCATTTTAAGAGTGTACTCCATATCAAGTTGAGAATTAATTTTATGTAGGAAAGATAACAATCATTGTAACTAACACCTATGAGGTGTAGACCAATTGGTTTGTGTATGGTTTATTCCCCACTAAATCACAAGTTCAAAACTCATAAGGAGGCATTGAGAATGAGAGCTAATTTGGGGGTAATTAAACCATCCCATTTCACAACCACAAGAAATAAACTCAATTCAATTCCTTAATGCATATTTTTAGTTGTTAAGATGTATGTAAAATGGTTTGAGGATGTAAAATATCTTGTACATGCATCATTTTGTGTTTAGATGTATATAGTTATGCATGTGGGTGATGAGTATATTGGTTGTGCATAGATCATTCAATATACATTGAATTAAATGTAGGTTGTAAGCCCTATATTGGTGTGAAGAAGATAATGTCTAATGAAGATATTAAGAGTGACAAGATTATGATATATCTTGTTTTATAAATGAGATACAATGCTTTGATACTTTCGTTTGTTAATATGTCTCATGTAGAATACAAAGAGTTTGTCCAATAAAAATATTCTTATGGGCACATTGAGAGGGACAAATATAGGATACTAAGTGGTTAGGGATGATAAAGGTGTTCTAGATTGATTTGAGATGGAGATATCATGAAATTTGAAGGACTTCCTACTACATATCTCCTCCAACAACCTTAAGATCACAATTTTGAGTGAATAAGCCCATGGTACCTTAGAGGGACATTGTAGATCCTTGAGATTCTTGTTGTGAGCTACAAGCAAATACATCCTCAAATCGAATTGCAGTCCTTTTTCAAAATAGAAATAATCCCCAGATGAGAAGAGTTGTGTATCGTTTTAGAAAGTTGGATGATTTGTAATTGAAGGAATATGGCTAATGCAACTTAATATTAACCATAACATAGAGTAATAATAATCCAATTTTCATAAGTAATGACTATGCTTTCTTTAACATGTATAAGAACCAAATTCAATAATGTGATCACACATACACATATAACACAAGGGAGACCTATGGGGAACGACTTGGGAAAACTCCAAGTTTGAAATGGTTATCTTTCTCTTATTATTATTAATGTATTATTTTATAGTTACAAGGATCTCTAGTTATAAACATAAGAAATGTTATTTATTATCAGAATGTGGAACTCATTGTAATCGAATCTCTTCCATGAACTATTTATTTAGCATCCATCTAAGCCACTCTCCCTAAATTATAAAAGCATTGATAAAATTGTTGCCAACCCATCGTTAGACAATCTTCTGCTATATTAGGTCTTATTCAACAAACAAACCACCAATTCAACTCCCCTAGCATCTTTCACATCAAACCCCACTTTAGCTATCTCTATTTTCCTTATGCTTATACCTCCCAAGCATGTAGAAGGCCAAAAACTTACAAATGTTAAATTGTAGCAAGAAAAGGCTTCATTTGACATATGCCTTATTCAAATGGAGAAATTCAAATTTCAACCTCAGCAAGATGAGGTGTCAGAAAATTAGCAAAGGTTACATAGACAAGTCACTCAGTTAAGTTAGTCAATTCGAATTTGTGGGCTAGAAGTAAAGTTGTGAGCAAGTTGGTGGCTAATATTTAGCTATCTAGTGGAGTTATATTTAGTGAAACTTAGTTATCTAATCTCTAGTATATAATAGAGTCAGCATGAGTTCAATTGAGTAGTTGTAACTGTTGTTAATTCATTGATCTCTCAAATAACTAGTCAATTTATTAAAAATAACCCTAGTCATGTATGCAATTCAAATTGCGTAATGGAGTGGAGGAAAAAGACATAATTGTAATCATTATTGTATATTAGTGAGTGTACATTGTTTTCATGTACGTGAGCCATTTCTATTTCGAATTGGGAACGGAAATAGGAGCTTCCCTATTTATTGAATTAAGGCTTCTGTGATCCATATCAAATTTTGAGAAATATTTTTGGCGATAATCACATCAAAATTCATTTGTCGAGGCATTTTGAACCAGTAAGTGTGGTTCATTGTTAGGACAAGATGAGGAATCAGATCATGGTAACTAGTTAAATAGAGAGACCAACCATTCAAACGTCTAGAAAGAAACGATTATTTTTGACCTAAAGAAACGACTACATTTGACTCAGCTTTGACTCAGCTTCAACTGCAAAAAGTTGGACGAGGAGATAGGGACATTTTTTATTAACTAGTTTATTTATTTATTTTTTATTTTTTTTAACTAAATCATTTAACTAATTTTATATAAAACCTTATTTATTATAAATCCTATGTTTAATAAAAACTAATTAAAAATCTATTAGTTAAACATTATATATATTTATAAAAATTAATAAGTTAAAAACATATTTATATTATAAATTTATATATATAATTGAATATACATGCTTATAATGAAAATCGTATAACCACGTTTATATGTAAATTTATTTATGATAGATATGAGGTTTATATATATATATATATATATATATATATATATATATATAATAGTTATAATTTATTTATATTATCATTCTATATAACTAAAAAATGTGTGTTTATTAAAAATACCATGTATTAATTAAATAAAAACTAACTTGAAAATATATATCAATTTAATTTTATGTATTTAAACAAAGAAATTAAATTCAATACATAATTATTAAGGGGAAATTTTCTCTTCATTTTCCCCTATTCTTTAGGAGCAAGAACTGCACCAAGAAATAGGATAAATAAGGAGGCCTATTTTGCCTAAGTATTGGGTAGAGCAGACTCAGGAGGAGGAGATCAGTATTACAATGTAGGTTGAGCTTAAGGATTGAAGTTTTCATTGTAATAGATCATTTTTCTCATATGATATAATACAAATAAAGGAGGGGGTTTTACCAATTGGGTTCCCTAGTGAAAATTGTGTTCATTGTGATTGAATGATTGCATGTGTTTCTATTGATAGTTTTCCTTCCACATGATTGAGTAGAAGAAATTTGTGTCTATTGATTTAAGTCTCATTTCGTTAGCAGTTGCAAATTTTGAGTTATTTCTACATGGTACCAGAACTATTGAAAGACTACATAGAAACAAAGTTACTAATCATCTCTCTAACAAATTTTGAATAATAGATTTGTGGTGCAGGAATTTGTGTACAAGAATTCAAATGCTACAAGTGCATGAATTTAAGTGCAGGAATTTATTCAATGCAAGGACAATGTATTTCAATGAATTAAGGATTGCGTATGCATTGGAGGTGTTAGCATTAGGTGGAACAGTCTATCTTTTTGCAAGTCATAAATCATGTAAAGGGAGGAGTTGTATTCAGTATAAGGTTTCCTAAGCCTATGGAAATGTGTCATTAAAACCATTTTACATAACCCTATATCTATGGAAAATTTCTCTTAATAATTTGACGTATAGAAAAAATTTGGGTGGCACTATGAAATGGTTTCGTAGCACGGTGCTACGAAATGTTTTCATAGCACTTCTCGAAAAAAATTAAAATTTTATTTCCAACACATTAAGTAATTTATTTTGGGTTCTCAATTGGTGGTTTGTAAAATAATGGTTCTCCTCCTACACAATGTGACATTTTCCAGCATTTTTGAGCCCATTTGAGTTGTTTTAAGTAAAACCCTAGTTTTGTCTGTTTTTCCAGCAAACCCAATTTAGTTGTTTTCCAATGAAAAGGGTGCTAGTTGTCTTTCAATCCTATGTTAGGGTATTTCAAGTTCAGTGAAGTTGTTGCAGGTCTTGGGGCTTGGCAAAATGGGTTGGTCTGGCCATGTGAGGAGGTTCGAACCCAATGCTATGTATTTCAAAGTGTACTCTGAAATGCTTGATATTTCTAGAAGTTTAGGTTGGAAACCGATATTTCAACGTTTTAATGGGTGAAACCTCAACTCGTGTCATGATTTTATCTTCTCTTTCGATGGAAATATAGCTAGAATCAGGACATTATAGTTTCGTGTCACAGAAGAGTTGATTGTTGAAGAAACGATTTTGCTAGTAGAAAGTGAAAGGTGGTTCAAGAAGTAGAGGTTGTTGAATGTGGATTTAAATTTCTTCCTGAAAGAAGACTGCCAAAATCAAGACTTGGATGTAGGGCTCCTCCAAATAAAATGGAAACCTCAATGGGTTGCTGCACTTAGAACTGTCTAGCTTTTCTTCACCTATGAAGGTAGGTATTCCAAAACTTACTTATACCACATGAGGTTTCTTTGTCACTAAGAAGGTTTTAGGAAAATGAATTTACCATATTTCCTACATCAAAATTTGTTGAAAATTGTACTAAGGAAAGGAAGGGACCTGAATTACAAGCTCATGATATTTTTCATCACATTCTCATTAAGATTTTATATACTCATGAGTTTAATAAGAAATTAGAAAAGGTGAGGCAAATGAGGCAAAGGAACCCAAACCCACCTATACCTAGAAGATCAAAAAAAGGCCAAAATAAAGTTCCTTCTCAGGTTGTAGCTCATGAGACCAAAGAAGAATCTAGCCAACCCCAAGTTGAAAAACATGAAGAGGTCCATGTGAAGATTCTAGAGGTTGAATTTTATGAAGAAAGGACTAGAAGCCAAAGAAACCAATAGTGAAGTATGGTAGAGGAGGAAGAAACAAAATAGAAATCCTCAAAGAGAAAAATGGGAAAATAGGAAGTTGAAAAACAGGATGAGGAAGTTGAGACTAAGGTTAGGGTTTAGGGCAAGAGACCTCACACTCGTTCTATTAACCAATTGAGTTTCAATTTCAAAACTTGAATGAACCCTAAGTTCAAAGAAACAATTGTCATCCTTTATGAAGAAGAAAAAATAGAGCAGATTACAAAGAGTAGAAAAATAAAGAGAAAAATAGAGTATGCTGAGAAGAACAAAGGAAAAAGCCTAAAAGCTAATAAAAGTCCGCAAAAGTATACCAGAAGGGTGACAAGGAGTCAAGATAAGTTGGATATCCTTGCTCAAGTTGCAGAGGACATAGGAAGGCGATCAATTAACTTCAGATGCAAAGTATAGTATAAACCCTAATTTTTTTTACTGTAAACACTAATTTTGCAGCATCAAACCCTAACAGATATTTAACATTTCAGTTTACCCATGGTTATTCATCATGCAGTAATTATTTTGAGGATACTATGGTAAGATATCATATATTTTTATGGACTAAGGAGTACGAGTCAATATGAGGAAAGCAAGTAGCAAAGAAGGTAAATTGTTACACAGTTTTGGCATCATTTCCAGGTTCATGTATCAGTTGGCAACAAGGAGGGAATACAATTTTAGCTTCAGAGATCAAGCATGTAAAGCAGTAGACTATTCTATACCCTATTCTACAACATACACCTCGTTATTCTTCTAGGATACTAGCAACAGAAGCGTATAATAGCCTTGTACTCTATTTTGACCAGGGATTATGTACCAAATTAGGGATCCGAATAGCTTAGATGATAGGGTTTATATGATTTTGTCAATTAAAATCTCAAATATTATGTAAATATTTTGTAATTATTGCTACCATACTTCAAGGAGTTGAACTCTATTGTATTTTCTATATATTTCATCAATAATATGAAGAAAGGGTTTGTTTTTCAAAAAAACATAGTCACTGTCTCTGTGTGTTTGAATTATTTAATTATTTCATTTTCCAAGATCAATAGATTATGGCTAGTGATATAAAGATCCATGATATGTTTTTGCTTTAGTATGAATTTTCTATGTGTTTTTCAATTTCTCCTTTAATAATCTCATGAATTCATTCCTTCTGAATATTTGGAAAACAATTAATTCAAAATTCATCTTTGCTTTGATGCTCTGAGTTAATTTTTCAAAGGTTCCCATCTTGATCATTGAAAACTACCATAGGATTCACTGTGTATACCCTACGTAGTGGAATGTTTCTCTTTTTCTTCATCCATTTACAACAAATAACAAAGGTCTAGGATCTACTATCCACCTTGCTTTTATCAATCTTGATCAGATAACCAATTATATTGGTAAACGTATATAAACCATAAATATTTGACTCCATCACCCAATGAGGTATTGATTTCAGGCCTAACCAAACACTACATCAGCACAACCTATCTAAAGATCTAGCCATAGTGTAAAGGTCAAAGAGAGCTCTCTTTGAATTGTAGGGGCTAGCCTTCAATCTACAAGTTGGAGTGAAATGGTTACATTGGGAATTTCTCTCCTACAAAAAAGAGGAAGTATTGAGTGATAACATCTTTGCGATCATACTAGGGGTTCAAAATCACATATTCCCTAGAACATTTTTAATGATCAGATCTACTTTCTAATGGAAAACAGAAAGTTAGATGACAATAGTGGCTAGCACTTTTTCCCTGGTGATTGCACAGTGTTTAGTTTGAGCTTATTTCATTGGAAATTCTAGCATATAGAAGGATTTATACAAGGAGCCATCCTAATCCAAATCCACCAGAAGTCATGACAAGTCCATAAAAACACTTCAGGAAAAGGAAAACCGTAAAAGAAATGGGTACCTTTATTTTAGAAAAATCTCTTTCTCTTCATAAAAACATAAAATATGTTGAAGACATTCAATTAGATAAAATTTGAGTATAATATATTCAAATAAAAATCAAAATCCAACTTGTCAGGCACAATCCTTTATGAAACAAAGATAAAAACTTGTACTTCCATTCTTACTCAAAGAATAAGTGATTTAGAAGAATATAATGATATTTGGTTGCAGTTTTACAAATTAGAAAATTTGGTTCATCAACTTCAAACAATTGTTTCTAAATCTCCCACCTTCAAGTATCATGTTCCATCATTTTCTGCTCCAATAGTTTTACTTCCATTATTCATCCCACATAGTTCTATTTCGACTACTCCTATTCGATATGCTATACCCACTTCATCAACTATTATAACAAAAATTTCACTTCCTCTGTCATCTACATTCTAGATCCCTGTTATTGGCTCACCCCCACCTCATACAACCATGGCTGCTAGATATACCCCTCTGAATCTCTCATCTCCCCTACATGAGATGCCTTTGAATGATGGTCAGCGTTTACTTCAATTTCATGGTACAGGATCCCTCGCATCTCAACAACATGTAGACAGGCTAAATGATTTTATTGATCTAGAGGAGGTAGATCACGAGGATGTTAAGCTCAGGATTTTTGCACAAAGGCTATCAGGGGAGGTTAAGAAATTGTTTAGATCTTTACCAGCAGCAAGTATTGCCAATTTTCAATAGTTTGAACAACTCTTCTTGGCTAGGTGGGAAGTAAAGAAGAATCCTATGCAAATACTGACAGAGTATGAGAATTTAAAGAGAAATCTAGGGTAATCAGTTCAAGAGTTTATAGTTAGGTTCAACAAAATCTATAATTCTATTCATGCTAATATCATGCCACCACCTAGTTTATACCTGTTCCATTACCCTAATGGATTTGATGTTGAGTTATCCTATCATATTAGAGAAATAAATCTTGCTACATTAGAAGATATGCAGATCAATGTTATTGGGGTGGAGGTAAGCCTGTTGACCAAGAAAGTTTATATGATAGTTGAAAGAATAGTCGGATTTAAGGAATAACAAGTTGCTTCTTCATCAAACATAAAATCTGATGTGATTCTAAAAACCATGGAAAAATTAGTTGATAAGTTGACTCCTCCTAGAAGTGAGTCTCAGCCTCAAGTAAGGAATCTTGGTTTTAGAAGACCACCTAGAACTTAGCCTTGCCAGAAGAATCCATATGAGAAACAAATTGTCAGAGCTCCATTTCCTAAAATATTTGTTGATGAGGAAGATAATGAAGAAGTCAAACAATAACATGTAAACTATTTTTATGATGAAGAGACACAAGTATTTTTAACAAAGGAAGAACATGATAGGTCTGTTGAATGTTCAGGAGAAAAATATGGTAAGTGTTGTCCTTTGAGATAACTCTAGGTCAATTAGTTATGCCAAAGAATCTATAATGTTTGTTGTTTTGAATTGTTGGATGACCAGTGAACAATTTATAAACAGGTTCTTTAAACTCAGATAGATTTCCAAGTAAAATAAAAGGCTATTCATTAACTGCACATAGTTAATTTGATTTTAATGTGGTGGAAAAGTAGAGCATAAAGAGTATAGTTCATTTAATATTCAAACTGAATACTTAACAAACTATAAGAAGAAATTAAGAAAACAATGTTTACTTAATCAACAAAATATAATTAAATTGTTACATAAATCTGATGTAATTTATATTTAAAGAGGAACTTACAATAACAAATAGTTTTGTAAATTATTCTCTTATTTATAAACACAACTTCACAGGGGATTCAAAATGAGACTGAAACTCAGTTATATTTTGAATCAGATAATTGTAAAAGACTTAATTTATATGAATAAAACATAATGAATGAATAAGATGAAATAGAACTCACTAACAAACATGCCATATGAGATAAATCCATAATCCTTTATTATTACAAAAAAATGCTCCAGCTTAGTACAAATATTCTTGATAGCTTGTTCAAGGGTTCAACCCATAATAACTCAAAGAAGGAGTTATTTATACAAAATTTTGAAAAATATCTACGATCTATTGGAATAGTATACCAAAATAGGAAAAAATTACAAAAATAGGACAATATTGTAGGAACTGAGAAACCGTTGAAGAGGTGGCTCTATCTTTTGGGAATCTGTTGATGATCTGGCTTGAAACAGATGATGAGATGTCATACTATTAGGATTAGAAATTACTCAATTGTTTCACACAATTGATCTCTTCTTTCTTCACTTGGGATTTCCACATTCACCATATTTCTAAATGTTTCATCCATTTTTATGTACCTCTTGAAAGTCAGCTTTCTAAGGAACAAATATCTAATTTCATGCTTCATGGTCAAATCAAACTCCAAGGCTTCCAGAAAGGCCTTCCCTATTATCTGTCCTTTGATTCCTGCAAACTTGGCTATATCTACTGCAATAGTATACAACATTTTGCAATAATCTTCCAATTTGATCAACTTATCATCTATAGCTACCAATCCTGTTAGTCCTTTCTGATTTAAAATATTAAATTTTGAATGAAACCTTTTGACAACAATATCTAGGGTTTGACATTTTGTTTCTAGCTAGTTAATCAAATTCTTCTTTTATAAGACCTTCTTAATCTCTAAGATGGTAGCTGTTCTATCATAAATATTTATTTCTTCCATTTCTTCTCTGTTTTTTTAATTTAACACCTTTATCATATATGTGGCTTCTGTTGGCTTGGTCTTCAAATCTACTTTTTGTTCTTCTATTACTGTAGCTCTGCATCTGGTAATGAGTTCTTTTTGTTCAAAAATTATTTGTATGGATGGCCATACATCTGTCATAGATTGGTTGATGTGTGTCCAAATATATTCCTTGGCATGGCACAAACTATCTGCCATTAGTGACTCACTTTCCAACTTCTAGATCTTAAATTCCAATCTGTGGGACTTCTGCATCTCCTGCGCATACAAAGTATCATTCTTGACTTTCTGCAATTCTAAAGTTTGGAATTTTTGCAGTAATTTCTCATTTTCCTGTTTCTATATGGCCAATTATTGAGATAATTTTGTTGGATCAGATGCTGTTGATGTAGAATTAATGTTTCTTGATGATGAACTAGGCTTTGTACCTACAACTACTATTGGGACTAGAACCATAGCAAATTGTGCTGCCTGTTTTTCCTTTACTAACTGTTCAATATGCTCTTCCATTTTCTTTACTTGTATATTTTTCTCAATGATAAGCTTGAGCATGTCCTCCTTTTGTTTTTCATTTTCTGCTATGTCCTTTGTTAGAGGATATTCTATAGAGGGCAGCTTCAACTATTTCTTTAATGCAGCAATGTCTGCATCTTTCTTCTTGAGGATTAACTCTGCAGCTTTGACATATTTGGAATCATATCCTACTTTAATCACTAAGCGCTCCAGTGACTTTATTCTGTTATCTTTGACTAATGGAGAGATATTTTCTATCTTGAGCTGAGATGGAAAATTGGATATGGCAGTCCTAAGTTTGGAAATAGACATAGCTGTAGTTGTCATCGTGGAAAAAAACATCTCACCATTCTGTTTGTGCATATCCATCTGGTCAATTGGATGGATTTAAATGACATCAAATGAAAACACATTCTCTTTATAATCTGATGGAGACTTAGGAAATGGAATTTGGGTTTGCAAGAAATCCATCTACATTCTGCCTTTCTCACTATCGAAAGCAGAAACAAGTCTATGTTGGGAAGTTGATGTTTCCTTCCAGAATTGGCTATATACATTAGACTTCAAAGTCTCATTCTTCTATTTAATCTCAAGGAACCTTGAAAAAATGTTCTGATCATCTAAGGAACTGGTTCTTGTGAACTGAATGATTTCTAGAGGCTCCCTAGAAGGTGAAGTTGTAGGAGGAGTTGTTGAAACACTAGCTCCTGCTGATGTAGAAACTTTTGAATCTCTAAGATCAATTATTACTAGTTGATCTTCTTCTGCTGATGTTACCAAGCCAACCTTTGGCTTATTTTGTTGTGAAATGAATCCTTTCATAATCTCATCAGTAGATAAAGTATCGTCTCTCACCATTTTCGGTCGCTTGATCTGAGAAACTGGAGTCCATTCATTGCGGCTGGATACATCCTATTCATCTGCCTCTTGAAGTGTCCCATCAATCCACTGCTCTTGATTCATGAATTTTTCTATTTCTGGTCTTGGAGTATGATTATAGGGAGTCATTTTTAATTCAACTCTCAAGGCAAAAATAATACCAAAAGGGTCATAAGACTAGGTAAAGTTAGGCAAGAAATTCATTTTCTTTAACAGTGTATCTGCCTTAACACCAGCTGATCTGGTATTGAAAATGAATGATCCAATCTTTGACTTGATTTTAAACTGATATTTCCTTTTGTCTGACACAAAGTGCAAGTTGTCCATGTTGATCATTTGCCTAATATATTCCAGAGAAAATATTCATATAGGAACATACTAGGACAACTTATATGGTGCAAGCTCATAACCATATAACCTTATCTTTGTATAGTTCTGGTATAAATACCAGTCACTAGTTTTACTCAGCTCACTTAAATGTAAAATCCTATTTATTTCATCTCCAACACTTAACTCTATCTGACTATTGAGAAGTTGTGCCACTGGATGTATGAATGTATCTATAAAATATGAAAATGAAGAGCTTGTGGAAGTGGTCCTGACTATTTCAGTCCAATGAATCATTGATTGATTCACTCATTGTTCATCTTGTTTATTAAGCTTGATGGGAAAAAGATCTCCCTGTTGAAAAAGAAACATGTGGATGATTACAGAGATGTAGTTGAACACTCCTTTTATAGTAATATTCATGAATTGTTCATGTATATTATCAGCCAAGAATTGACCGCAATTATACATGAATGCTGGTTCCTAATCTTTATTGAAGATGGAAAGGAATCCAAGGATGGGTTCATCAACAGACTGGTCATCTAGATATCCTAACAAGCAGGAAAGCAGAAAAATACATTTCCTAGAGGCTTCAAGAAACATGGAAGATGGGTATGGTGGATTGCTTTTTGGTAATTCTGCATCCTCACGTAAAAGTATTTCAAATATTTGGGCTCTCTGTGGAAAGGTTGACTTATAGTACAGATCCATAAGTGTTGATGGTGAAAAATGGTTTAGAGAGTCTAATTGAGGAATTAGGAGCATCTAGTTAATGATTTCAGTAGAGATGGTGATCAAAATGTCTCCATTCTGAATCACCACTGCTCTTTTTACAGGGTCATACTTGGCTTCGCACCAGGTAATTAGGTCAGGGAAATCATGAGTTTTTTGGAAGCTGAAGAAAGGCAACAATGATTCCTAGAATCTGATGGGGTCTTGTTGGTCAAGGTATTTTTGTTTGCGCCATAGGTGCAGTTTATGGAAGTCGAGCTCACACTTGGCATCTACAATTTTGAAAAGAGAATCAGTGAGGGGAACATGGTCAAGATCGACTGGGATGGTGGTAGCATTACTTTATTTTGTACTCTACAATTTAGATTTCCATTTTGGGGCCATGCTAACAGACAGAAGAATGAGGTGATCGACTGAATGGATTTATCAAATGGCAAGAAGTTTTGCGTAGGAAAATGTTTCACCTACAACCAACAATAAGGAGTCAGATGAAAGTCACAAAGAGAGGGGTTTAAGTTTTTTTATAACATGCAGGATTTGGCTAACGGTTTATTTGATGACCGTAGTGGCTTTAATGTTTAGGAGCGGAGTTGTAATGGATGAATCGAGACAAATATGGTAGCTGGGAAACAAACATGTGAGGTGGCAATAGATAGAACAACCTGGAAATGAGTATGTGAGGTGGTGGTATTGGATTGGTCAAGGGATAATGGTCAAAGCGTGGGATCGAGAACCATTGGTGGATTTCGAAGGGGGTAGCAAATAGTTTGTGGTTTTGAGTGGGGTGGTGTGGAGTTATAAGATTGTGACACGTAGGGTTGGGGCATCTACCATTAAAACTACTTTTTGGACCCCCCCCCTCCTCATGTTAATGGGAAATGGTTGAGGGGGGTGTGAAGTTTCATCCCTGCCATTGATCTGGGCATGGAGTAAATGCACCGTTCGATGATGTGCGCTCTTTATTTAAAGCCGACAAGACATTTTGTCGACTAGCGACTTTGGGCTACACATATATATGTGCCATATAACATAAATTTTAATGTCAAAAGATTATAACAAATATTAATACATTTTTAGGGGAAATTAATCATCAATTAATAAAAAATTAACATTCCTAGTGTGGCACATTTAAACAAGCAGCCTTTGAATTTATTCTTTTTGAAACCGAAGCTTTTATTTTCTTTTTTTCTTCCCTAACATTTTTTTTTCTTTTTCCTCCATTCTTTAGGGAGACTAACTCCTAACTAAACATTTTGAATTTATTTTGACAAATATACTAACTTATCAAAACCAAATAATGTTACAACAGTAAGAAACTAATATTTTATTTAGAAATATATCAGCATGGATATGATAATGTTTTTGCTAACTTTCAAATGTAGTATAATCTATGTGGCTGAAATGTGATTGTTGCTAAACCTCCTTTAGGAAAAGTCATTGTGGAGTTCAAACAAACCAAGACCAAGAAAATAGAAGAGCCTAAGAAGCCAGTGGAAGTAAGAAAGGATGCTTCTAAGAAGGGTGAGGAAATCATAAAGGAAGGAAATGTCAAATATGTAGAAAAGGTCCAGTCTTGTTTCAATCTAGAAAATGAAATAGGGAAAACTAAAATATCCATCCCTTTTGTTGAATTGTTGAAGAACCTACAGTACAAAGAACAGATTGTAAAAATGATAAAAATTTCATCAACTGATCAAACTTTCAACATCACTAATCAAGATTATCTGAAATATCCAAGGTGATGCACCTGAGTTCTTATTTGGTCCACATGAAACTGAAGTAAATGAAGATGTGCCACCTTTTTATGTAAGCTTTAATATTCATGACATGGGTCTACATAATGCAATGCTTGATTAAGGGGCTTCACACAATTTGATGCCCAATATTGTTATGGATGATTTAGAACTGGACATCACTACACCATACAATGATTTGTTTTAATCTGATTCTAGAAAAATACAGTGTCTCGGGTTGATCAAAGAATTGCTTGCGAATTTAAGCCAAATTCCAGAAAAGAGCATATTAATTGATGTTGTATTAGCGGACATACCACTGAGATTTGGTACGTTACTCTCTTGTGTTTGAGCAAGTAAAGTAGGTGGTACCTTGCATATGGACATGGTATATGCCTCCATTGGACTATTTTTATAGAAATAAGGAGACTATACAAGGAGATTCAAATGAAATGTGTGGTAAGCAGTAAAGCAGAACCAGAAAATCATCCAATTTATGTTGTTATCACCAAAAAACGACAACCTAGCCATTTCTAACTAGGTGGATTAAAATACACCATGTACGATTAGCTTTACCATAGTAAAACCACTTTCACAATTCGGAAATAATTTAGTAAACCATTTTTATTAAATTATTTTCTGATTAAAATAAAAAAATCTCGATGAGAATAATTGAATAAATCACCATTTATTTAATTTTCTCTAGGAATAATTATTAAATCGTTTTTTTATAATTATTTCTTATCACATTTGACTAAATCCCCTAGGAATAATTAAATAAATCACTATTTATTTATTATTCCTTATTTCTATAATTGTAGTAATTGTTAAATCATTGTTTAATAATTATTTCATTTTCACACCATTCTTAATCCTCGCAGAATAATTAATAAATTATTTTGTTTGTTAATTGTTTCTAAATAAATATATTTGACTATTTTGAATATTTTGAGTATATTTTTCCTCTCCAAAAAATATAATAAAGTACTCATAACAGTTAGATATTGATTTGGTCAAAATTATTTTATTATTCTCCATTTTCAAGATTAGCTCAATACTTTGTTATAAATAGGAGGGTTTTCCCTTCATTATTCACCGTGATCATTATCATCATCACCATTATAGTCTCTTTTCATTTGATCTCCCATTTGGGTCTCCACATTGTTTTGGGTTTCTCACACATTGAGGGAGAGAATCGATTAGTGAAACATCAAGGACATCAAAGGACCCATCCCACGGAGGGGGATATGTAGACCCTTTTGTAGATCTCCTTCATCATGTGTTATCAATAAAATGTTTATTGTTTCTAAAAGTCTTTCCATTTGGGTTATTGCACTGGATATATATATCGTTGTTTTCTATTTTGGATCATACATGTTGTTTTGTTGCAGGTTTTCCCAAATTTTACTACAGATCTAAAATATAAGGAACCAAAAATTGTTGTTAGGGTCACATGTCACCTAGTGAATAAGTGAAGTGTTTTTGGTACACCTTCCAAGAAATTTCACACTACCATATGTTGTAGAAACTGATTTGGGATCAATGATTATGTTTAATGATTTGAATTTGGAAGAAGAAAATCATCAACAGGTAGAAGAACAACTTCAAATAGAAAGTGAACATGTTGACATTAATATGACATGGAGTTTGAGAGTTGATGGCTTTGTTTGAAAAGAAGGAGTAGGAGCTAGTATATGGATTATACCACCTGAGGGAGACAACCAAATATATTCTTTTAAGCTAGATTTTGAGTGTTCTAACAATGTGGTTGAGTATGAGGCCTTAGTAATGGGTTTGAATATACTCAGAAATCAGAGAGATATAAGACTTCACATTTTTGGTGATTCAGAGCTCATTACAAATCAGATTAAAGGGTTATATCAAAAAAAGCATCCAAGGATGAGAGCTTACAAAAATGATGTTTCGGATTTATTTGACAATTTCTTTATTGAGCCCAAAATTTCAGTGGTTTCTAGATAAGAAAATTGCATTGTTGATTCACTTGCTAGTACAACAAGTATGTTCAATGTTCCTATTTACCCTAATCAACAATATTAGGTAGAGGTGAAATACAGACCTTCAATTTCAAACAACATAAAGCATTGACAGGTCTTCGAAGATGATCAACAAATAAAGTTATTTCTAGAAGTAGTTGGTGAGTTTGCTAGCAGTCCTATTGATGAAGAAAGAGATTCAAAAAATCAGGTTGAAACAAATGATTTATAAGTGTTATAGGAGATCAGAAAATAATCGAATTAAGTGATAATTTTCTACCTAGTGGGTTAGTTCCTTTGGAGAATTTCTTTGATAGCAATAATGTAGCCTGATAGTAAAGAATTACAGGACTGCAATTTGCATACAAAAAAGGAGCCAAAGATTATTAAAATTTCAAATTATTTAAATGAGGAAAAAAAGGAAAAGTATATTTCTTTATTCAAGGAATTTTATGATGTCTTTTCATGTAAATATGAATATTTAAGGGTTTATGATAGAGGAAAAATTAAACATACCATGCCCTTGAAAGAGAATCAGAAAACTTTCAAGCAAAAACTGAGAAGCATAAACCCTAAATTGCTACCACTAATAGAGAAAGAGGTGAAAATGTTGCTAGAAGATTATAATTTATCTCAGATTTTCAAATGGAGTGCTAATTTAGTACCAGTAAGGAAGAAGAATGGGGATATTCGATTGTTTATAGATTTTAGAAACTTAAATAAAGTGTCATTGAAGGATAATTACCCTCTGCCAAATGTGGAGCACATTTTGTAAAGTGTTGCTGGATCTGATAGGATTTCAATGCTTGATGGTTTCTCAAGGTACAATCAAATATTGGTGAATCCTGGAGACCGAGAAAAACAACTTTCACTACACCATGGGGAACATTCATGTATTCCAAAATTCCTTTTGGATTGATGAATGTAGGAGCTACATTTCAAAGGGCTACAAACATAACTTTTGTAGGAGAAAAGGATAATTTGTGATGATTTATTTGGATGACATCCAAGTGTATTCAACATCTAACTCAAGGCATTTAAAACATCCTAGGCAAGTTTTCCTGAAGTGCAAAATATTTGGTATTTCCTTGAACCACAAAAAATCGCTTTTTTCTATGAAGGAGGGTAAGCTCTTGGGAAAAATTATATCCAAGGATGGGATTCAAATTGATCCAGAAAGAATTGAGGTGATATAAAAACTTGAGTTACCCAGAAGAAAGAAGGAAATCCAGGCATTCATGGGTTGGGTAAATTTTCTGCGGAGGTTTATTCGAAACTTTGCAGAAATATTGAGAGTAATTAAGAGCATGTTGAAGAAGGATAGTGAAGTCATGTGGACCTCTATAGCCAAGTGGTCTTTTGAATAGATCAAGTTAGTAATAAATAAATCTCCTATTCTTATCAACCCAAACTTTTCAACTGATTTCACGGTTTGTTCATTTGCTTCATAACATACTATCTGAGGGGTTTTATTGCAAAAAAATCATGAAAACCAGGAGCATCCTATATCATTTTCTAGTAGAAATTTGAGATATGTTGAGATAAAATACAATATTATGGAAAAGAAGGAATTTTCCTTTGTGAAAGCACCAAAAGGGTTCAGAGTTTATGTTCTTCATTATCATGTAACTACAATTGTTCCTAATGTTGTTGTAAAGGACATCTTGAATCAGCCTAACAGCAATGATCAGAGAGGTAAGTGGATTGCAAAATTGTTAGACTATCACCTAGAGATTACATGAAAAAATTAATCAAAGGTAAAGGTCTAGCTAGAATGATGACTGAAACAAATTGTGACACTTTGGGTATAAATGTTTTCTCAATTTTTTCAAATGATTCAGAAGAAAGATTGATTTTTCAAGTAGTTGATGAACTCAAAATTCTCCATGGTATAGTGACATAATTTATGTTTTACAAAATTTGGAAGCCCCGCTAGGGATGGATAAAGCCAAATCACAAAATCTGGAAACCCCACTAGGGATGGATAAAACCAAAGCATGGTCTTTGAAGCTAAAAAGTGCCAAGTTGTGGTGTATTGATGGTTACCTGTTTTGGAAAGATCCAGCATAGATCTTTTTTAACTGTCTTGTTGAAGCTGAAACAAAGAAAGTGGTTAAATAATGTCATCAAGAAGTGTGTTGAGGGAATCACTACTTGAGATCCATAAGTGTGTGGAGGGCATCACTACTGGAGAGCCATTGTCAATAAAATCCTTAGGGCAGGCTACTATTGGCCAACCCTTTTTGCATATTTACACAAAGAAGTTGCAGGATGTTTTAAGTGCCAAATTTTTGAAGGAAAAACTAAGTTACTATCCTTACCTTTGAAACCAATCTCAGTTGAAACCCCATTTTAGCAGTGGGGATTGGACTTTATTGGAAAAATGCACCAACATTCTTCAAGACATCATAGATGGATATTGACTACCACAGATTATTTTACCAAATGGATTGAAGCTATTCCTACAATGCAAGCTACATATAGTGTAGTAATTCAGTTCTTAGAGAGTATATTTTCAAGGTTTGGTTTCCCTAGAAAATTATAATAGATAATGCTTAGTCTTTCAAATATCAGAAAATGGTTAAATTCTATGAGAACTATCATGTTACTTTGAGTCATTCTACAACCTATTATCATTAGGGTAATGGACTTGCTGAATCATCTAATAAAATTTTAGTTAGAATTATCAAAATTATGTTAGAAGAGAACAAGAAGGTTGGCACACCAAATTGAAGTTTTCATTGTGGGAAGATAGGATCAACATCAAAAAGTCTATTGGCACATCACCATTTCAATTAGTCAATGACAGAGAAGAATTTTTTCTATTATCATTAAGTCTACCATTGATGAGATTGTTGCAGGAATATGAGGAAGAACCTCATGGTTTTCAAAGGACTAATCAACTTATTAAAGTGCAGGAATTAAGAGATAAATCATATCACCCATCTCAAATGTTTCAGGATAAATTAAAATAGATTCATGATAAGAAGGTCAAGGAGAATAACTTTAAGGTCCACGATTTAGTCCTCAAATGGGATGCAATATTTGACGAAAAAGGGAAACATGGAAAATTTGACCATTTATGGAAAGGGCCTTATAGAATTTATGCTTTTAGAGGTAAGAATGATTTCCTTTTGGAGGACTTAGATGGAGTGTTATTGAGTGGAGGTCCAGTCAATGGATGCTTCTGTAAACATTTCCTGGTTTGAAAATGTCAGTTATCACAATTCATTGTACATATTCATGTTCAGAGCAGTTTGCAGGATTGGAAAACTATTTTGAAGGATTTGAAGCCTAAGGCGAACACCATAAGATCCTAATGAGGGGTTGTCATTCTTTATAGAAATTTCAGTTGCATAGTTCAGTTAAGCGATTTCTAAATGTTTACTTTTAAAATAAAGAAGAGTTACATTTACATATTTCAGAAGTTTACCCAATGGATTAGGCACAGGTTCTACGTGTTATTAGTGCCTCCTAGGAAATAGTATCCTCATTGGAGTGAGCTGTTAGCAATGAGTTTACACCTTCAATCTATCTTTTTGCAAGTCATAATTCATGTAAAGGGGGGTGTTGTATTCATTATAAGGTTTTCTAATCCTAGCAAAATGTGTCATTACCCTTTTACATAACTCTAAGTCTATGAAGAAAAATTCTTAGTAATTTGACCTATAGAAAAAAGTTGGGTGGCACTATGAAATGTTTTCGTAGCGCTTTTCGAAAAAAATTTAAAACATGATTTCTGATCCGTTAAGTCATATTTTTTGAGTGTTCGAGTGGTGTCTTATAAAATAATGGTCCTCTTCCTACATGATGTGACATTTTGCAACATTTTTTAGCCCATTTTAGTCATTTAAATTCAAACCTTAGTTGGCAATGTTTTTCCTAAAAATGATTTTTCCAGCAAACCCAATTTTGTTGTTTTCCAGTGCAGAAAAGGTGCTAGTTTTCTTGCACTCCTCTGTTAGGGTATTTCAAGGTCAGTGAAGGTGTTTCAGGTCTTAGAGCTTGGAAAAATGGGTCGGTCTGGCCATGTGAAGAGGTTCGAACCTGATGTTATGTACTTCGAAGGGTACCCTGAAATGCTTGATATTTTCAGAAGTGCAGGTTGGGAACTAGCCTTTCAATGTTTTAATGGGTAAAACCTCAGTTGATGCCATGATTTTATCTTCTCTTTCGATGGAAAGGAAACTAGAATTAGTAAATTCTAGTTCCTTGAAATAGAAATGTCGATTAGTGAACAAACGAGTTTGCTAGAAGAAGGTGAAAGGTGGTTCAAGAAGCAGGGGTTTTTGAATGTGGATTTACATTTCTTCTTGAAATAAGACTGCAAAAATCAAGACAGGGATGCAGTGGTCCTCCAAAGAAAATTTAAACCTAAATGGTTTGTTGCACTCAGAACTATCCAGATTTTCTTCAGCAGTGAAGGCAGGTATTCCAGAACTTACCTATACCACATGAGGTTTCTTTGTCACTTAGAAGGTTTTAGGAAAATAAATTTTCCATATTTCCTACATCAAAATTTGTTGAAAATGTGTATTAAGGAAAGGAAGAGACCTGAATTACAAGGTCATGATATTTGTCGTCACAGTCTCATTAAGATTTTATATACTCACGAGTTGGATAGGAAGGTAGAATAATTAAGGAAAATGAGGCAAAGGAACCCAAACCCACCTGTAACTAGAAGATCAAAAAGAGGTCAAAACAGAGTTCCTTTTCAATTTGTAGTTCATGACACCAAAGGTGAATCTAGCCAACCCTAGGCTGCAAAAAATGAGGAGGTCCCTGTGAAGATGCCAAAGGTTGAATTTTATGAAGGGAGGACTAGAAGCCAAAGACACCAACAAAGAATTATGGTAGAGGAGGAAAAAACAAAACATAAATTTTCAAAGAGAAAAAAGGGTAAAAAAGAAGTTGAAACATAGGATGAAGAAGTCGAGACTAGGGTTAGGGTTCAGGGAAAAATACCTCACACTCATCCTACTAACAAACTGAGGTTGAATTCCAAAACTAGAATGAATCCTATGTTCAAAGAAACAATTTTCATCCTTGATGAAGAAGGAAAAAAATAGAGAACACTACAATGAGTAGAAAAATACAGAGAAAAATAGACTATGCTGAGAAGAACAAAGGAAAAACCCTAAAAGTTGATAAAAGTCCACAAAAATATACCAGAAGGGTGAGAAGGAGTCAAGATACGTTGGATTTCCTTGCTCAAATTGTAGAAGACATAGGAAGGTGATCAATTGACTTTAGGGGCTGAGTATAGTATAAACCCTAGTTTTTGTTACAGTAAACTCTAATTTTGTTTCTCCAAACCCTAATATATATTTAACATTTTTTTACCCATGGTTAATCATTAAGATGTAATTATTTTGAGTATATTGTGGTATGATATCAAATATTTTTGTGCCCTATGGAGTACAACTGAACATGACAAAAGCAAGCAACAACGAAGGAAAATAATTATGAAATCACTTCTGGAAAGTAGCCAGAAATGACTAATAATTTTGTAACTTGCCAACCTGTTTGCAAAAGCACAAAGATACCTAGGATATCCGCAGAAAAGTAAGAGAAAACCAATTTTCATATTTACCTTCTGCTTGAAGCGATGTGGAGTAAATAAGTTTCTGAACCTGCCTACAAGCTCCCCGATTCCTGCAATACTTCAGTAAATCAAATCTTAGTAAATATCTGCATGGAATAAATGAAGTTGTAAATGTTTGAGTGTACTACACAGGAAAGAGTCTGTAGTGCGTAGTGTCTGAAACTAATTTTTGTATATGTGCACCCATGTTTTGATTTAATATTATAATATTATAGCCATGATTTTCTTAGAGTAAAATTCAATTTCTAAAATTAATTTCTAACTGAGATAGGTTAATGTTTGCTATGTTTTTGTATGAAAACATTAACTAGTCTCATAATATTATAGCTATGATTTTATTCCAACAAAATTCAATTTATAAAATAAATTTCTAATTGGGATAGGTTATAGAACTGATAATATTTTTGTGACATTGATTACTAGTTCATGATTTATCCAAGAGTTCATATTCGTAGGGTTTAATATTATTCACTTGATTAAAATCTCTTTCATTATCAATGTTGATGGTCAACCATGTATAATCATGGTCAACGATAGTCAACCATAGTCAAACATGGTCAACCATGTTTTATAAAATCAAACATGGTCAATCATGGTTGATAATGGTTAACCATGGTCAAACATTACATTGTGAAAAAGATTGTCTGCATATGAAAATCAACCATGGTCAACCATGGTCCAACATCGCATTGTGAAAAAGATTATCTCAATATGAAAATCAATCATGGTTAAGCATGATCTATCATTTATAATGTTGCATTGTGACAAGGATTGTCATAATATGGAAATTATCCATGGGAAACCATGCTTATTTTAAGGTATATAAGATTGATTTTATGGTTTATATACCTTGGGTTTATAATATCAATCCCTTGGGTTTATTAATCTAAGGGTTCATATTCCTAGAGTTTAATATTATTCACATAGCTTTATAGTCCCTTGTGTTTTTAGTATTAATTCCTACTATTCCCTTGGGTTTATAATATCAATGATGGTCATCAATGGTCAGCGATGTTTTATAAATTCAACCATGGTCAACCATATTTTATAAAATCAATTGTGGTCAACCATGGTTAATCATGGTCAACCATGATCCAATGTGGCATTTTCACAAAGATTGTGTCAATATGAAAATCAATCATTGTCTCAACCATGGCCCAACTTTGCATTATGACAAAGATTGTCTCGATATCATAATCGTGGTCAATCATGGTCAACCTTGGTCACTCATGTTTGACCATGTTTTATAGAATCAAGCATTGTTATCCATGGTAAATCATGGCCAACCATTGTCTAACATTTCATTGTGACGAAGATTGTCTTGCTATGTAAATCAAACATGGTTAAGCATGGTCAAGCATTGTCTAATGTTCCATTGTGACAACAATTGTCTCAATATGAAAATTAACCATTTCCTGCCATGGTCAGACATTTATATTTTAGTGTTTATAATATTTTTCTTAGGGTTTATATACCTTGGGTTTATAGTATTAGTACCTTGGACTTAATATTATTCCCTTAGGGTTTTATTATTAATCCCTTGGGTTTATAATATCAATCCCTTGGATTTATAATATCAATCATGGTCAACCATGGTCAAATGTCATATTATGATAATGAGTGTCTCAATATGAAAATAAACTAGGGTCAACCATGGTCCAACATCGCATTGTGACAAATGTTGCCTCGATAAAATCAATCATAGTCAATCATGGTCAACCATGGTCCAATGTTGCATTTTGACAATGATTGTTTCATTATGGAAATCAACTATGGTCAACGATGTTTATTTTAAGGTTTATAATATTTATCCTAGAGTTTCTATACCTTGGGTTTATAATATGTACCATATTTTATAGTCCCTTTTATTTTTAGTATTAATCCCTAAGGTTTATTATTTCATTAGGTTTATAATATTAATCATGGTCAACCATATTTTGTAAATTCAATCATGTTCAACCATATTTTATAAAATCAATCGTGGTCAACCATGGTTGAAAGTTGCATTGAGACAATGTTTGTCTCAATGTCAAAATCAATCATTGTCTCGGCCATGGTCTAATGTTTCATTATGACAAATATTGTCTCAATTGATAATCATGACGAACCATGGTCATCCATCGTCAATAATGGTCAGCCTTGGTCAACCATGTTCAACAATGTTTTATAAAATCAAACATGTTCATCCATGGTCAATCATTGTCAACCATGGTCGAACGTCGCATTGTGACAAAGATTGTCTTGATATGAAAATAAACCATTGTCAAGCATTGTCAACCATGGTCCAATGTCACATTGTGACAAGGATTTTCTCAATATGGAAATCCACCATGGTCAACCATGTTTATTTTAGTGTTTATAATATCTATATTAGGGTTTATATGCCTTGGGTTTAATATTATTCCCTTGGGTTTATAATATCAATCACTTAGGTTTATCATTCCCTTTGGCTTATAATATTAATCGTGGTCAACCATGGTAATCATAACCAACAATGGTCAATGAAGGACGAATGTTGTCTCAATATGGAAATAAATCATAGTCAACCATAGTCAACCACTTTTATTTTAGGTTTTATAATATTAATCCTAGTGTTTAATATCAATCATGATCAACCATGGTTAACCGTGTTTTATAAATTCCATCATGGTGAACCATATTTTATGAAATCGATCGTGATCATACATAGTTAATCATGGTCAACCATGGTCCAATGTCACACTATGACACATATTGTCTCAATATGAAAATTAATTATTGTCTCAACTATGGTCCAACATCACATTATGACAAAGATTTTCTCAATATGAAAATCATCTTCAACCATGGTCAATTGTGGTCAAACTTGATCAATCATGTTTTATAAAATGAACCATGATCATCCATGGTCAACCATGGCAAACCATTGTCAAACGTCACATTGTCACAAAGATTGTGTTAATATGAAAATCATCCATGGTTAAGCATGGTCAACCATGTTTATTTTAGTGTTTATAATATTTATCTTAGTGTTTATATAACTTGGGTTTATAATATTAGACCGTTGAGTTTAATATTAATCCCTTAGGTTCATAATCCCTCAGGTTTATTATTCCTTTGGGTTGATAATATTAATCCCTTATGGTTATTATTTCCATGGGTTTATAATATCAATCATGGTCAACCATGTTCGAATGTCTCATTGTGACAACGATTGTCTCAATATGAAAATCAACCATTGTCAACCATGGTCCAATGACACATGGTGACAAATATTGTATTGATATGAAAATTAATCATGGTCAACCATGGTCCAACGTCACATTATGAAAATCAATCATGATAAATATTGTCTCAACCATATTTACTAATGTGGTTGTGTTAATGTGGTTCAACCATAACAATCTCGACAAATATTGTCTCAATCTGATAATCATGTTCAACCATATTTTATAAAATAAAACATGGTCATCCATGGTCAGTTATGGTCAACCATGGTCAAACATTGCATTGTGACAAATATTGTCTTGAAATGAAAATCAACCATGGTTAAGCATGGTCAACCATGATCAACAAATCCCTTGGGTTCATAACCTTTTTATGTTTTATTATTAATCCCTTGGGTTTATTATTATGTTGGGTTTATAGTATTAATCCCTTTAGTTTATAATATCAATCCATACGGTTTTTTATTATATTGGGTTTATAATATTAATCATGGTCAACCATGGTCAACAAACGATTAATGTCACATTCTGACAATGATTGTCTCAATATGAAAATCAACCATGGTCCAATGTCACATGGTGACAAAGATTGTCTACATATGAAAATTAATCATGGTCAAGCATGGTTAACCATGGTCCAATGTTGCATTGTGACAAGGATTGTCTCAATATGGAAATCAACGATTGTCAACCATGCTTCTTTTAGTGTTTATAATATTTATCTTAGGGTTTATATACCTTGGATTTATAATATCGACCACGTTTTATAGTCTATTTTGTTTTTAGTACCAATCCCTAGGGTTTATTATTTCATTGGGTTTAAATATCAATGTTCGTCAACCATGGCCAACTATGTTTTATAAATTCAATCATGGTCAACCATATTTTATAAAATCAATCATGGTCATCCATGGTTAATCATGGTCAACCATTGTCCAATGTTGCACTATGACAAAGATTGTTTCAATATGAAAATTAATCATTGTGTCAACCATGGTCCAATGTTGTATTATGACAAATATTTTTTCAATATGAAAATCATCGTCAATGATGCTCAACCATATTTTATAAAATCAGGTCAACCATATTTTATAAAATCAAACATGGTCATCCATGGTCAACCATGGTCGAATGTTACATTGTCACAAAGATTGTGTTGATATGAAAAATCAACCATGGTTAAGCATTGTCCAATATCGCATTCTGACAAGGATTGTCTCAAACATGGTCAACCATGTTTATTTTAGTGTTTATAATATTTATCCTAGGGTTTATATACTTTGGTTTTATAATATTAGTCCCTTGGGTTTAATAATATTCCCTTGGGTTCATAATCCCTTGGGGTTTTAGTATTAATCCATTGGGTTTATAATATCAATCTCTTGCATTTATTATTCCCTTTGGTTTATAATATCAATCATGGCCAATCATGGTCAATCATTGATTAATTTAATTTATTACTTTATCCAAGGGTTAGTTTATTCATTTAAGAGTTAATTAATGAAATGAATTATTTAATTATTATTCAATGAATTATTAATAGTATTATTATTTAATTATTGAATGATTATTATATAAATAATTCTTATTATAAATTATTATTACTAAATAATAATTATCATGAATAATTATTATTCAATATAATGATAATAATAATAATTTTATTGCAATATTTTTTGTATTTTTATTTCTATTGTTATATATTTATTAATGGTAGATACAGATGAAGCCTTTGGTTATATCAACCATATTGATATTTTTAATGTGGTTGCGTTAGTCGTAAGGAAATATTATTTTTTTCTTAAAAAACAATGAAGACATACATGAATGGGTTGTAGCGATACAATACTACTAATGTAGTATATAGGTTTTGGATTAAATCAACACTAAAGTGGAAAAAATTAATATAACATAAAACACAACCATAAATCTTAATTACCAACTTGGTACTATTTCATTTAGACAAATATAAAGAGTATATTACTTCTTAGAGAACTATGAAAAATATATTGTAACTATTTGTAATGCACTTAAAATAATGTGACTATTTGTAATGTGATTAAAATAAAAATTATACAACTATAATTTTTTACTATGTAATAAAATGTTATGCTAATTTATTATAAAAACAGAAATTAATAAATTATTTTTATTTAACAACCTTCGAAGTGTATAGCAAATAAGCAAATGAATTGTACTACTGGCATAAAGACTTGAAAGAAATTAGGATATTTATAGTGTTCCTTGCCGCTTAATTTAATAAAATACTCTAATGTCATGATGTGTTGTATGTACTCCAAACAACAACAAAATTGTAAAATGAGTTATATGAATATTTGTTTAACTTTTTTTTATTAATTGTTTTTAATATAGATAAACATTTTTTGGGTATATATATATATATATATATATATAATAGACATTGAAGAGAATGATAACAAGTTAATAATTATTTATGTAATATTGAATGATGGCAAAATTTTTTATAATGCTCATATTGTAGTACACATGTCATGTCATTAGAGTATAGATTGATATAATGAGAGTTGTAAAAATTGTACACATGTTATTTTTACATATTTTTTAAATTATTCTTTGTAAATTAAAAAATAAGTCCATAAAAAATGGTCTATTCAATACTTTTCACCAATCACAGAATGGAATTTTTGAATTTAATTATAAACCATTTGTGTTTATGGTACATAGTAATTAATATATAAGTATACTTTTCAAATTATTTATATTTATTGTACATAATAATTAGTGATATAATACATAGTAATTAATAATAGAGTACAAAAAAGTAAATTCTTGCCATCATTACACAATAAGAAGGGAGACACTTCAACTAATCATATTTGAGATAGATAGAAATAAATTTTATTTAAAAATAATAAATTTAATTTCATAATGTTAAACTTTGGATAGATTTTAATTTTTTAGTCAAAGCAAAACTAATACCTACAGGTATAGTAAGACCCAGCTTTTCAAGCAATCAAAATAAACAAAAATTAGTAATAAAAATAATTTATAGACACATGATTACAATACAAACTAATTATAAAATAAACATTTTTAAACAATCATAAGCAATCATGATAGTTAATTTTTTTTTTATAATAATCTTAGTATTTAAGAAAAATATTTTAATAAAAACCACATAAAAGAAATTTAACAAACACCTTTTATTTATTTTTTATCAACAGGAAATAATTCATGGTCAAATTGTTTATCAAATGCAATATAACCTTTATGTATATTTAAACCTAGCTGTTAAACCTACCATTGTACAATTATATGCCCAATTATGTATATTGAGCACAACAAGCTACGTTTACAATTTCTCAACTATTGGAAATAATACTGAGAGGGGGGGTGAATCAGTATTATCAAGTCAAATATTTCCTTTTTCAATTCCAGATGATATACGCTACTTCTGTTAATAAAAACCGCGTATATACACAACTACAGATAAAGAAACCCGCGTATACAAAGCAGACTAATAATTTGATTTATCTTTCAGATGTCATTTATTAATCTGTATATCAGAAGCAAATAAATAGTACCAGAAATAGAGCAGAAGACAATCACACACAAGAACACAATATATAAGGAGGAAACCCAATGTGGGTGAAAACCCCCTGCTGTAATTCGTCTCTATCTTCTTTTTAATTAGAAACTTCTCCTTACAATGTTTTGTACTGGTGCAGTCTTTACCAGTACGCAGGCTGCAACCTATAGAGAGCTACAACTCTCTCTCGTTCTCCAGCTTTCCTGGAAGGGGGCTCCAACCCCCTAAATTCTTGTACTAGCTTGAGATACTAGTACGCAGGCTCCTACCTGCAGAAGGCTGCAACCTTCTCTTTGCTTTCAGGGACCTCGTTTCATTAATTTTCAGACTAGATCCACAAGTAACATCAATCAAACATCACGAACTTCTGCATAACCCAAACTCCTTTTCACCAATCCAAAAGCTGAACCAAATAAACACTTCTCTGATTGTTGTGAGTATACGCCTCTGTACCACAATCAACCTACGTATACGCTTCTTTCACTCACAGAAAAGGTGTGTATACACACCTGCAATTCACTGAACCTGCGTACAGATCTATAAAGGATAATTTAATCTTTTAAGCATTCAAACATCAGTTAACCCAGATTTATAGATCAAGAGTGTGCCACATATAACAGATCAAAATCATATAGAGATACCAATGTTCAAGCCTTGAGATTTTGATCCATCAATAGTCCTTATCCTTCTTGCGCTCAGGTTCCTCCTTCATTCAGATCTAGATCTGCACGATAACCCAATCACCAGTATTCCAGATCTCATACATTATCAGATATTCAATAATAATTCAGATGATCCCTTGTCACATGATCTTCTTCCTCTTTTATAGTTTTAGGCCTTCCACAATACCACGGTCCAAAACCATAATAAACCAATACCAAGGGCCCAAAACCTGGGGTCAACACTTCTGACGAGGACCCATGGTCCAAAACCATAGGTTCAAATTCCAAGGACTAACAAGCATGGACCAAAAATAAGTTTCCCACCATGTACGCACTTTTCTGTGCATAAAAGTGCGTGTATACGCATACGCGACTTCTGAACGTATAACCCTCGTGTATACGCCTGTTTGGCAAGGTGAACCTGTGTATACAAGATTTCCTTCATTCTGAGCGCCTAAACTGAGATCTGTCACCAAAGAGAGTTGCCATCAAGGACAACACCTGTACCATAGCACCACTCCTATGCCAAAATGCCACAATCTCCCCCTTTGGACTTGATGGCAACCCCAAGATCCTCAAAGTCATTCTCCCCCTTTGTCATCAAGGGCAAAGGGTTGTGCTCCCCCTGAGTACATGTAGATATCCCTGCTCTGCTATGCTAAACATGCTCCCCCTGATTGTAGGCAAGATCTGCAAAGGATGTTCTTCAAGAAGAACCAAGACATATACATTATGAAAGACCTTCCTATCACCAAAAGACTCAATACATTGAACCATCACCCAACCAAGTGGGGATCATCCACCCAACCAAGTGGGGATACATCAGAAATTTACATATGAAAACCAATCACATTGCATCAATCATCCCAGGCATAGTGGGGAAACCAAAATAGGCCGTTACATGACCTTGATAAAAAAAGATATACATGACATAGAAACGAAATATCAAGACTATGCAAATCACCAATAACTACTATCAGCAACATCTGACAATCACTGTATATATCAGCAACCATGTTGTTCTTCTGTTCTCCTTTCTGCAGCTGATCCACCTGAAACAAAAACAGCTTGAGTACTAGAACCAAGAGCTTCTAAGGTAATGCCAACAATGCATTGTTAGAAGATTATCTGCTCCCCCTGAACCTGTGCCTGATGGTCTCTGACAGACCCATATCAGACTCTCTTCAACCAGAGTCTGTTCTTGCTGATTTTCTTCAGAATTCCATATACGCGACTGCACCTGCATAAATCTGCGTATGTACGCGGATTCCCCTCATCCAACTCGCGTACACCAACTTTTCTTTGAAACAGACAAGCTTCAACATCAGGATGAAGCATCAACTACTCCCAGCTTCTGCCTGAGATATTCAAAAGTTTCCCTAGGCAGTGGTTTGGTAAGGATATCAGCAATTTGTTCCTTGGAAGGAACATACTCCAACTTGACTTTTTGCTCAAGCACTTGTTCCCGAAGAAAGTGATATTTGATAGGTATGTGCTTGCTCTTTGAATGCATGACAGGATTCTTTGAAATGCTTATTGCACTTTTATTATCACATAAGATATAGATAGGTGGAGTACAAGTGATTTGAAAATCCTGCAAGGTTTGCATCATCCAAAGAAGTTGAGTGCAACAAGATGTAGCAGCCACATATTCCGCTTCAGCTATAGATAAAGCAATCGAACTCTATTTCTTGCTGAACCAAGATACTAATATGGAACCCATAAAGAATGCACAACGACTTGTGCTCTTCCTGTCATCCACACTTCCGGCCCAATCTGCATCTGTGTAAGCATGAAGTGTGAGATCTGTATCTCTAGGGTACCATAAGCCATAGTTTTGAGTTCCTTGAAGGTACTTGAAGATTCTCTTGACTGCCTGAAGATGAGTTTCCTTCGGATTTGCTTGAAATCTTCCAACCATTCCCACTGCATGCATGATGTCTGGTCGGGTACCTGTCAAATAAAGTAGAATTCCAATCATGGATCTATAGGTTGGTTGATGCACTTCTGCCGATTCATCATTTGCACTGAGGCTGCATCCTGTAACCATGGGGGTACATACTGGTTTTGAATCTTCGATGCCATACTTCTTCAGAATCTGCTTGAGGTACTTGGTTTGAGACAAGAAGATACCGCCTTCATTTTGTTGGATTTGCAATCCAAGAAAGTATGTCAGTTCTCCGAGCAAAGGCATTTCGAATTCTTTCTGCATCACCAAGACAAAGCTTTGACTCGTACCTTCTTCATTGCTGCCAAAGATAATATCATCTACATACACAACAAGTATTAGCAATTTTT
Organism: Pinus tabuliformis; assembly: GCA_031772625.1. Classification (NCBI taxonomy): domain Eukaryota; kingdom Viridiplantae; phylum Streptophyta; class Pinopsida; order Pinales; family Pinaceae; genus Pinus; species Pinus tabuliformis. Next base: position 498,061,288 of record CM062815.1, read on the forward strand.
CATTTTCAATTTTTATATAAAGATTGCTATCTGCTGATCCTTTTGAAAAACCTTGTTGATGAAGGTATTTGTCCAAGCGGTAGTACCAAGCCCTTGGAGCTTGTTTAAGGCCATAGAGAGCCTTTTTAAGTCTGCATACAAGATTTGGATCATTCCCAAGGATAAAGCCATCTAGTTGCTCTATGTACACTTCTTCTTCTAAGTCTCCATTCAGAAAGGCTGATTTTACGTCCATTTGAAATACTTTGAACTTCTGGAAGCTAGAGAGAGCAAGGAAAATTTTGATGGCCTCAAGTCTAGCAACGGGAGCAAAATTTTCTTCAAAGTCTATTCCTTCCTATTGAGCATACCCTTTACAAACAAGTCTGGCCTTGTTTCTAATCACTTCCCCATTTTCATTCAACTTATTTTTGAAGATCCATTTTGTTCTTATGACATTTTTGTCTTTTGGTCTAGGAACCAACTCCCAAGTGTTATTCTTTTCGATCTGCTCAAGCTCTTCATCCATTGCCTTAACACAACACTCATCTTTGCATGCTTCTTTTACATTTTACAGTTCAGTGGAAGAGAGCAATGCCAAATAGATTGAAGATTCTGCTATTGTTCTTCTTGTTTGTATACCTGCTTCTTTCTGCCCCAAAATTTGAGATTCTGGATGATTCTTCTGAACGTACCTGGATGGTGTCTTCTCTTCTATCCTTATCTGTTCCTCTTGTGCCTCTTGGGGTTCTTCTTCATCATCTGTCTGATTTGGAGAGTAGTCTTCATCCTCATTGATATTTTCATGATTCATTTCTCAAGGGATGTATCCTTTTTCATCAACCACTACATCAATGTTGTCAACAATTCTTCCAAGTCTTTTATTATAACACTTATATGCTTTGTTGTAGGGAGAATAACCAAGGAGAATGCCTTCATCTGCTCTAGGTTCAAGTTTGCCAAGCTACTTGTCAGTATTCTTAATATAACATTTGCTCCCAAAAATTTTGAAATGCTTTACTGAAGGACTCTCACCATACCAGAGCTCATGAGGAGTTTGAGTGCTATTCACTTGGACATTTGTTTTGCTGAGAATAACAACCGCAACATATGCAACTTCACCCCAGAAGGTTGCGGGAGTTCCAGACTCATCAAGCATAGCACGAGCCATTTGTTGGACTGTTTTGTTCATCCTTTCTACCACTCCATTTTGCTGAGGAGTCCTAGCTGTAGAGAATTCCCTTCTTATTCCATGTTCTTCACATAAATCAAAAAATTCATTTGAGGTAAATTCCCCACCTCTATCAGACTTGAGGCACTTAATTTTGTAATCTGATTCATTTTCAGCCAAGGCTTTGAAGGATTTGAATTTTTCGAATGCTTCGTCTTTGTGCTTCATAAGTCCTAACCAAGCAAACCTGGAGAAGTCGTCAATGAATAATATAAGGTATTCTTCTCCTCGAGGTGACCTTGTCCTAAATGGACCACATACATCTATATGGACTAGCTCAAGAGGCCTGCTAGCTAATCCTTCCTTCTCAGGAAAGTTAGTTCTGGTTTGCTTACCAAACTGACATGATTTGCATATGGTGTTCTCTAGAATTTTGATATCTGGAAGACCACGAACTGCTTGGTATTTGCATGCTTTCCTTTTTTGTGAAAAGCTTAGATGCCCCAACCTCCGGTGCCATAACCAGTGTTCATCATCCTTACTTAAATAGCATTGTTGTTGTCCTTCTTCAAATATGTATAGATTATTTGGAGTTCTTCTGCCTTTGATCACTGTTTCTCCTGTATCAAGATCACGAACACTACATCCATTTGATCGAAATATTACTTTGGTTCCTTGATCGTACATATGACTAACACTCAGTAGATTATGCTTCAAGCCATCAACATACAAAACATTTCCAGCTTTGACCTGTTCTTTCAACTGAGTAGTGCCTTATCCTTTTATGGCTGTAGGGGTATCATTTCCAAAAGACACCTTCTTTCCCTTTTCTAATGCAGTATATGAATAAAGTTTTTCTTTATCCCCTGTCATATGCTTCGAACATCCGCTGTCGATATACCATATATTTTCCTGTCCTTCTGCATAGAAGGCTATCCCACATCTTTCTGGTTGTGGTTCCTTCATTCTCCATGTTCTGGCACTCGAGGTATGTTCCTTTTGAGTTGTCTTCCAAAACTTGCTCCTGCATTCAGAATCTTCATGACCAAAGTTATTACAAATAGAACATTCAACTTCATTTTCAAGGGCTGAAAAGTTGTTATAAGTCCTTTTCGTGATTCCAATCATATTCCTTTGTTTTTGCGCTTCTCTAGTCATGATTGTCTTATAGGCAACACATTGAGTTGCTTTGTGACCAAAATTATGGCAAGAGAAACATTGGCCATTGAAGAAACTCCTACGATTATCAAATCTTTCATCCAACCGATTGTAGTTTCTACTGACATCCATTCTTGAGGCAAATTGGGAAGATTTTACTTGTGGCTGATTGTAGCTTCTGTTTGTCCTTAAGGTAGCTTGTCCTCGATTTTCTTGATAGTCTTTATTCATTCTTGAGGTAAACTGTCCCTGATTTACCTGATGATTTCTATTAGGCCTTTGCTCGCTCTTCTTTGCTGCATCAAGATAACTTTTGGAGGTAGAAGCTTGAGATGTTTCTCCATTATATCCTAGACCTATCTTGATTAGTGGAGAACGCTGCACATTGATAATATCATCCAGAGTTTCAGATCCTTTAACAAATTTAAGATTAATAGCTTTTGTTTTCTCAACTTCCTTTCTAAGACAAACAATTTCACATTCCAATTTTTCAAGATGTTTTTCCCTTTTAGCCAGTTGACATTGTAGACAATCAATAATTGCACTTTTCTCTTCTAAGTAGATTTTGAGATTAGTCATCTCTTAACAAAAGCCTTCTACATCTATAGCATCCATGTAGTCATCATCTTCAAACGCCATTAAAAGTTTATACTTATTACCTCGTTCATCTTCGTCACTATTTGAAAGTCCATCACTATCTTCATGAGTGTAATAACTTTTCTTATTTGCATTATGTTTCTTGTTCCATCTAACAGGTTCCTTCCCTTTGTCAATCTTATCATTGTGAGGACATTTGGTAGCATAGTGACCGACTCTTCCACAAGCAAAGCATTTGAAAGGTAACTTACCTCGGAACCATCCAGTACCTCGTTGAAGATTTCTGACAAAATTTGATTCTTCTTCTTCTTCTTCTGACACGTGTCCTGACTCATAGTACTCACCTTTGCCTGAAGCCTTGAAGGCAGCTTCTCTCCTGTTTGATGGTCCTCCTTTCCTCATTTCATAAGCAGTTAGAATTTCGTGTAGCTGTGACATTTTAAGGCTTTGTAGATTCTCTTTTTCTTGTATTGCAGAAACTTTAGATTTAAACCTAGGGGACAAAGATCTTAGAACTTTTTCAACCACAACAACCTCTTTTATTTCTTCACCCAAATTTTTCATACAATTAACAATCTCATCTACACGAAGAAAATAGTTAGCCACACTTTCATCATTATACATCTTGAGATTTTCATACTGAATCCTGAGGGTTTGAAGTTTTGCTCGTTTTACCTGATCATCTCCTTCATAGCTTAGGACAATCTTGTCCCATATTTCTTTTTCTGATTTTAACTGCATAACATTCACGAATTCTGATTGACATAGACATCCCAATAGAGTATTGACCACCTTTGCATTTGTTTCATATTTCTTCTTCTCAGCCGGATCTGTAGGAGTTCCTGCTAGAAAAGTATATCCTGTATCTATGATATCCCAGAATTTTGTACCCAAAGATTGAAGATAGGCAGCAACTCTTAACTTCCAATATACGAAGTTTTTCCCATAACAAACCAGTGGCCTGATTGATGCTTCCCTCTCGTAGTTGCTCATGATGAAAGATCTTCCTTCAAGCGATCAAGCTTCTTCAGAAGGACCTGCTCTAATACCAATTGCTGGAAATAATACTGAGAGGGGGGGGGGGGGGTGAATCAGTATTATCAAGTCAAATATTTCCTTTTTCAATTCTAGATGATATACGCTACTTCTGTTAATAAAAACCGCGTATATACACAACTACAGATAAATAAACCCACGTATACAAAGCAGACTAATAATTTGATTTATCTTTCAGATGTCAGTTATTAATCTGTGTATCAGAAGCAAATAAACAGTACCAGAAACAGAGCAGAAGATAGTCACACACAAGAACACAAGATATAAGGAGGAAACCCAATGTGGGTGAAAACCCCCTGCTGCAATTCATCTCTATCATCTTTTTAATTAGAAACTTCTCTTTACAATGTTCTGTACTGGTGCAGTCTTTACCAGTACGCAGGCTGCAACCTGTAGAGAGCTACAACTCTCTCTCGTTCTCCAACTTTCCTGGAAGGGAGCTCCAACCCCCTAAGTTCTTGTACTAGCTTGAGGTATTAGTACGCAGGCTCCTACCTGCAGAAGGCTGCAACCTTCTCTTTGCTTTCAGGGACCTCGTTTCATTAATTTTCAGACTGGATCCACAAGTAACATCAATCAAACATCGGGAATTTCTGCATAACCCAAACTCCTTTTCACCAATCCAAAAGCTGAACCAAATAAACACTTCTCTGGTCGCTGCGAGAATACGTCTCTGTACCACAACCAATCTGTGTATACGCTTCTTTCACTCATAGAAAAAGCATGTATACGCACCTGCAATTCACTGAACCTGCGTACAGATCTATAAAGGATAATTTAATCTTTTAAGCATTCAGACATCAGTTAACCCAGATTTATAGGTCAAGAGTGTGCCACATATAACAGATCAAAATCATACAGAGATACCAATGTTCAAGCCTTGAGATTTTGATCCATCAATAGTCCTTATCCTTCTTTCGCTCAGGTTCCTCCTTCATTCAGATCTAGATCTGCACCAAAACCCAATCACCAGTATTCCAGATCTCATACATTATCAGATATTCAATAATAATTCAGATGATCCCTTGTCACATGATCTCCTTCCTCTTTTATAGTTTTAGACCTTCCACAATACCACAGTCCAAAACCATAATAAACCAATACCAAGGGCCCAAAACCTGGGGTGAACAGTTCTGACGAGAAACCATGGTCCAAAACCATAGGTTCAAATTCCAAGGACTAACAAGTATGGACCAAAAATAAGTTTCCCACCATGTACGTGCTTTTCTGTGCATAAAAGTGCGTGTATATGCATACGCGACTTCTGAACATATAACCCGCGTGTATACGCGTGTTTGGCAAGGTGAACCAACGTATACAAGATTTCCTTCATTCTTAACACCTGAACTGAGATCTGTCACCAAAGAGAGTTGCCATCAAGGACAACACCTGTACCATAGCACCACTCCTGTGCCAAAATGCCAACATCAATGCACTACTACACCAAGGGTATTTTTAAGATATTTTTTAAGACAAAAGAACTCTTTTTGTCTTAAAAAGTGATTTTTTATTTTAGTTATTTTGCATTAAAATTTAATGTCAATTGAATTGTCTTAAATATAAAATTTTGCTTAATCTAACGAGGTAGAGGAGTTGCTCGGAAGGTTATGGAAATTCCAGTCATATGTAGAGAAAATTCGGCAAGGATTTTTGTAAATCCAAGTTATAGTTGTTAAACATCAAAATTTTAGGTGTCCTAAACATTTTTGATGGTGTTGAATCCATTTCCACCATCGAAAACACGATTCAAACACTGCCTCTACAAGTCTTTTTGAATTTTTTTTTCCCATATTCCGGCCACTTTTAGCTGTCTAGGCGATTCCTCTGCCTCGTTAAATCACTCCATAAAATTTAAGACAAAAACAATTTGAGACAAAAATATTTTAAGACAAAACTTTATATTTAAGACAAAAATATTTTAAGACAAAACTTTAAATTTAAGACACAAATAATTTGAGACAAAAATATTTTAAGACAAAACTTTATATTTATGACAAAAATAATTTGAGACAAAAATATTTTAAGACAAAACTTTATATTTAAGACAAAAACAATTTGAGATAAAAACAATTTAAGACAAAAATATTTTAAGACAAAAATAGTTTAAGAGAAAATTATTTTAAGACAAAACTTTATATTTAAGGCAATGACCACTTAAGATGAAACTCATTCAAGACAATTAACAATTAAGACAAAAACATATCAATTTAAGACAATATTATCTAACAACTGCAAAATTGACTCTGACAGTGCACCCTAAGTTCGCTAGCTTGCAGGCTACTACTGTCTTGCACCTATACCGAGGTTGTTTTTTCACTTACCATTCACATTATCATATATAAAGACAATGATCTATTGGGCTTTTTGTTTTGTTGGGGTAACCAACTCCAAAGAACACGACAACTTTTCCTTGCAAGATTTCCTGGACATCAATTGCACTTATGTCCCTTCTATATTTGTTGATATGGTTAGAGACAATTTGTTTGTCGTTGCATTCAGCCCGTGAGTCACTTTGGTGCTTACTATTGTAGAGCAGTTGATAAACTAACTAAACTGTTGACTCCTTCTCCTGGTTCTATGATTAATCCTCAAGTTTAAATTTCCCTTAATATGCAACCCCTTAGACTTTGGATCTATCTCAGGATAATCAGCTGCAAGAAAGATTGCAATGTGGCTGACTTACAATTAGGTGGGGATTTGAAGTCCTTCCATCATTTTTCAATCATCATTAAACACACTGATCGATAAGTGTACATTGCTTATGTGTATTGCCTTATGGAGTGTGATGAATCTTGTTACATTGTGAATGGTGCAATATATTGCATGTTTTTAAATGTAAATGAATGTCTGAGTTTTGACGCTTGTTGTGTCTTCGTGATTAGAATGGTGTCATGTATGCACATCGATTTTAAAGTGTGCCAAGAATATGTTATTCATTATTTATTTTTTGTTAAGCTTGGCAGGTCCATTCCATTTTCTATTATATAATAAACAAGTTTACACCACACAGATTAACTGGGTGGCCTCAACTTGCCCCAAGAGGAAACCAAGTCTGTTGGCCACCAGTCAAAGTTATAAGCCATCCAAAAATAGTATTGTTTCAATCTTTCTAGCCATGGCAGATACATCTTTATCTCATGTCCAGACACTACATAACTATAAATGCTCACATTTGTAAGATAAAAATTAAAAGCTAACCGCATATACCAAAATTAAGAATGGGATGAGTCTCGTCCTTCGGTTCCTCTGAGGCAGATGTGACAGAAGCAAGATCTTCAGCTGTTTCCCTTGGCATGCCATACAACTCCAGAATGCATGGGATGTGGCAGTCAATTCTATCCATTCTGATATCCTGTTTGTGTAGCTGGAAGAGAATTTTCTCCATGTCCTTCTTGTAATTCAACATTCCCTGAATTGTCACCTCTATACCCACAGATATTTGCTCCATCGCCTTGCTGAGTAGACTCTTCATTAACCAGTACAAGTACAATGTTTTCTTGAACTGTGTGATTCTCCCTCGAGTGTCTCCTAGATCTGGAACAAGATTCCTCCAATTATCCATGTCTTCCTCTATATCGCTTCCTTTGTTTACCTCCTCTTCCCTTTCTTCCATCAATTTGTGAATGCCAGCATCCGTCCCCTCATGGTAGGCCTCTACTGATTCAGTGATGAGGTGCTATACTGATTTCCAACCCTTGTGGGTTTCCAACATGCTCGACCCCTTATCTGTCTGGGGGGTTGGGCCTCTCCCGCTACACCCACATCCTCTTGCAGCATAGGCCATGACCTATTTGGCAGAACAATATTGACACCCAGAAAGAGTTAGATTCAAATTCAGAATTTTTGTAATACACCACCTTGCCCGTGCATGTTTTTCCTCTCCTCCATTTTTCACTACATATGTGCATGGGTAGGCTGAAGCCCTCAGGTCCCACAGGGAAGGTCTCTGATCCTTACCCCAAGACCCACCATTGTTCCCTTCCCCCTTACTATGGATTGCATGTAGGTATTCCGTTGGATCTCAAGCCGAGCCCAGAAGCCGTCCTTGAATCCAGTAGTACGCCTGTAATGATTGCATATCCTTGATTCCTCGGCCCAAAGATAAATGGCTTTTCCTCTTAGGTTCCTCCAGCTAGTTTTCCACTCAAGATTCCTGGCCTTCCCATCAATCCTGTGCTGTTTCTATTCCAGCAGTTTCTTTGTAGACTACAGTTAGGATTGTGACCTTGGCCCCCTACCATCAGCTTTCCCTTGCCACTCTCTACAAACCCTGACCCCTCTTGAATTGCAGTGCCTTTATTCAGTTCCCCATGGCCTTAATTATAAAGTGCAAAACCTCACATCCCCACAGCCCGATTTCCCCCCCCGACAGTCATGGTTTATTCCCACTGGGGAGAAAGTATATACATAGAACCAGGCCATGGCATGAAATTTCCTCCCCCATTTCCACCAACAGCATTCAATTCCCCATATTTTTGGACTCTTTCCCCTCCTTTCCCCCTAGCATAACGCCAACTAGAACAGAGATTCAATGTTGATGAAAAGTCGAATTACATACTTGGTTTCTGCAGGCGACCTTCCGCGAGTGAGGTTCCTCCCATTCTGTCAACCTTCCTTTGCTCCATATTGCCACCCTTTTGCATAGCCTTTCACTCATGCATTTCACATAGAATGACCTCGCATACTCCACCACCCTGCCTTATTTCTTCTCCCGCCACCTTTCCAACTTCCCCAACAGGAATTCATGTTGAAGGACACCGCAACCCCTGCTTTGAGCATGTGAGGGACGATGTTAATAAGTGCCCCGGTACTACACATGGTTGTGCCCAGGTTGGCCTCACTAACGACCCTCATCTCGATCGGGAGAATATGTTATTCATTATTATGTGCATGGTGAATGCACAATTATGTATTTATATTCAATCAATTGATTTCAAAATTTATGGGTATACTTAGTTTATCCAATCCCTATGCAAGTTATTTTGTCAAAACTAAGAATTTAGGTATCAAGAATTGTGGCGCGAGCCTCCTTGAAACTACTGGAGGGTGGGTGCACAAATGTTGTAGTTCTTCTTCATGAGCCTAGCCTAGGATTCTTTTTAGTTCATATACGCAATGTTTTCAAGGTCAAGAGGAAGTGGGAGAAGATGACTTTATTGACATGTTAGCAGGTCCAACACCTAATGGGCACTGGTTAAAACACACCCTAGTGGAACCATGTTGTGTGTATAGACACCAACCGTAATCCATTGACCTGAGTCATCAAATCTGAGGTAAGGGTAGGGTCTATACACTTGGTCATTTTTATTTTTTTATTTTTATTTTTTTAGGTGAGAATCCTAAAGGCCAAGAATGTGCTCCAGGCAGAAATGGGTGTGTTGGGAACATTTTTATATGCCCATCACTTAAATATTTGTATCCTACGACATCCTAAGTGTGTAAAAATTAATATAAATTTTATACTATTGATGTATTCGAACTGAAAGCGAGAAATTAAAAATTTCCTCTATTATTTTGCAAAATGGAAATCACAATTTAGAAACAGATGCAATGACATGCAACCATAAAAAAAACACAAGAACACAACTATTTATAAGGAAACACAATAGGGAAAAACCCTTCCACTGCTTTTTATTAATCATATTAGAATGAGAAACTATGACAATGCCTTGCTTAAATCCTAAAGCACACCCTAACTAGTTCTCCTATTGATTGTCTTGTTTTAGCCAACACTTAGTCAATTCAATACCCCATATTTCTCTTATTTCCTTGCACGATTCTAGAGGAAATTAGCTCCTAAATAATAGGGGAATTCATTATTCCCTTATGCAAATCCAAAGTAATTGATCATCTGCCTCAATGCCCAGCATGCACACTCAACTAGTATATAATTAATCGTTACAATGTGCCTTTTCCTCAACTTTAGTTTGGAAATTCAAATTCCATGCATGTTTGGGTTATTTTTAGTTGATTGACTAGTTTAACTAAGAAATCATTGAGTGAGCAACAATTCTACTACTCTATTGACCTTCAACGGAGTCAACTAGTTGCTTGAGCTCGGTTAACTAAGTCAAACTAAAAATAACTTAATTATATTGCTAAATTTTAGAAACGTTGCATGCACAACTATACTTCTAGCCTATAACTAGAATTTATTGAGTAAACAAGTAGGCAATGCCATGTCACATAAGTTAACTTCCATCTAAGTCATATTGTTGATTTAGATAATCGAATTACTAAACTTGACTAAGGAACAAGTCAAATTTAGCCTTTCTACTACATTTTATAACACTCCCTCTTAAGAAGAAAGGGATTTTGAACCACCCATACCATGCACCTATGAAATTTTAATTTTCCTCTTAAAAATGCCTTTTTCAATATATATTTATCCCACTTCTCACTTGGAATGTAATGTAACATCATAATTCTACTCTGCACACAATTCCACAAGTGATGATACCTGATATCAATGTGCTTGGACCTGTCATGAAATACTGGATTTTCAAAGAGTTTGATACAACTCTGATTATCGAAATTAATCGTTGTCAAATCCATTTGTTGACTTAAAATACCCACAAGTATTTTCCTCATCCATATGCCTGCACATGCTTCTTGACTTGTAGCCATGTGTTAAGTCTCTGTTGAGTTAAATGCCACATACCTCTGTTTCCTACTATACCAGGAAATAACTGCAGACCCAACACTGAAGATAGCACCCAAAGTACTTTTCTTGTCTTATTGACTCCCTGCCTAATCTGCATCAGTGAAGCCTTGGTGCTTCACTCCATTTTTCCTCCTCTACCATACCCTATTCTTCATTGTACCTATGAGGTACCTCAACACATGATTTTTCACCTTCCAATAAAGCTTGGTGGGTTTAACCCTGGCTTCAATCAACTAATTAGCTACGTAACATATGTTAGGCCTTGCGTTCACCAGATACATCAAGGAACCCACAAGTTGTTTTTATATCGTATCATCTAGTGCCCCTCCTAAATAAGCACTCTCATTCCTTCAGTTTGTCATTAGAGGTGTGTCCATAGGCTTGTATTTCTCCATGTAAAATATCTAAAGTATTCAAAGGCATACTTACCTTGAATCACAACCATCTCACCATCACCTTGCCATACTTCCAGACCAAGGAAGTAATGTATCAATCCCATGTCCTTCATGTATGAATCACTATTCATCTCCTCCAAGTATCAAGTCATCAACATACACTACCAAGATAAGCAACTTGACATATACCACAATGTGATAGAGGTTGGAATCTACTTCACTTTTGGTGAATCGCAATCAACTGATATATGTATAAATTCAAGTGTACCATGCCTAGGGTGCTTGTTTGACACCATACATGGCTCTTTTGAGTCTACACATGTCTCCCAATCATATGTCTCAAATCCCTTTAGTTGCTCTATGTAAATTTCTTCCTCAAAAATACCATCAAGAAAGATGGTATTCACATCCATCTCGTGGATATTCCACCCCATATGTGTAGCTAATGCTAGAATGATTATGATTGACGAATGTATTTCCACTGGTGCAAATGTTTCCTCATAGTCCACTCCCTCTACCTTAGAGAAGCTTTTGGCCACAAATCTAGCCTTGTACTTCTCGATGCTCCCATGAGCTACATGCTTCACTTTGTAGATCCACATGGAACCAACTATTAACTTGTTCTCTGGCCTCAACATCACCTCCCATACATTTTTATTCATGATGGATTAATGCTCATCCACCATGGCATCAACAAATTTCTTCCTCAAATGAAGAAGTTTCTAATTCAATGAGCTTTGTAATGATATCCATATACCCAATGTACCTATCTCCTGACATCCTCTTCCTGTGCTAAGATAAAGGAGCTCCCACATGCTCCTAGGCATCTTGTATCAATATGTCAGCTTCTCTGGTTCTATTCCTCCGCTCAATGAAATATTCTGGTTGAGTGGGTGCCTCCACTCAGCCTCTTGTCTACTCTACATATGGCTACTCCAAAACCTCCTAAATATTTGCATGAGGCTCCTCCTTAGGAACTATTAGCTCCTCCAATGATGGGATACTCAACTCTCACTCTAGAGAGCATCTCATAGTCTTCTCCTAATGAAATTTGACATCTCTCCTCATTACTATCATGTTGGGTGACGAAACATACACCCTATATTTATGTGGTGTCTCTATGTATCCTACAAAGACTCCCAACTCAGTTGCAGGCTCAAGTTTCTTCCTGTTATCCTTGGAGACATGGAAATACATAGTAGCTCCAACAATTTTCAAATGCGATACAACTAGCTTCCTCCCTTAGAAAGCTTTGGGTGTGATCATTCCAAATATTCTATGAGGACTCTGGTTCTACAAATAGATTGTGTTGTTGCATGCTTATTCCCATAGGTGTAATGGCATACCCTGATCATGCAACATGGCTCTTGCTTCTCCCACTATTCTTTTGTTCTTCCTTTCAACTACCCCATTTTGTTGTAGCTTAGGGGTGGTATCAATTCTCTTCTAATACCATATTTGGGACAAAAGTAATTAAAGGTGATAGATACATATTCTCCTCCATTATCACTTCTCAGGGCTTTCAGTTTCTGACGAGTATCCTTTTAAACCAATGCTTTAAATTCAGAAAATTTTGAGAAAACTTCATCCTTCTTCCACATGAAGAAGATCCAACATTTTGTTGAAAATTCATGAACAAAAATAATATAATGTTTGTGTTTTGTTGTAGAGGTTGTAGAAAATGGTCCACATACAATAGAGTGGACACACTCGAAGATTACTCCAGTTATGTTATCTCGACCCTAGAAGGTGGATTTGACATATTTCCCCAATGTGCATCCCTTGTAGACATCATGTTGGTCAAGGGTGCATTTCAGATGATAGATGGTAATCGACTACATTATTTTTAAGGCCCCATGGTGTAAGTCTCCCATGTGTCTGTCCGAGAGTTCGCCAACATCCCAGCTCTGCACTTCCCCTACCTTGCTACTTAGTGCAACACAAGCTCCCACCTCAAGTTTGTATAGGTTGTTCACAGAAAATCCAATTTGTTTCACTTGCTCATTAGCTATATGTCTTAGAAAGGCTTTCCCCTTACTAAAAACAATATCATAGCCATGATGCTCCAATACAACTATAGATATAAAGTTCTTCTTCATCCAAGTACATACATGACGTCTTCGAAATGAAGGTGAGAGCCTAACTCCCTCTTAAAGGTTACAATACTAGCTCCTTTGATATTGTATCACCCATCATCCGCAATTTTTATGTGCATCTGGAGATCCTTCTCCTCCGGGATACTAGAAGTTGTAGAAAATGGTCCACATTCATTAGAGTGTACACACTCCAAGATTACTCCAGTTATGTTATCTCGACCCTAGAAGGCGGATTTGACATATTTTCCCAATGTGCATCCCTTGCAGACATCATATTGGTTAAGAGTGCATTTCAGGAGACTGGTGGTAATCTGCTACATGATTTTTAAGGCCCCATGGTGTAAGTCTCCCATGTGTCTGTGCCAGAGTTCTCCAACATCCCAACTGTGCACTTCTCCTACCTTGCTACTTAGTGCAATGCGAGCTTCCACCTTAAGTTTGTATAGGTTGTTCACACAAAATCCAATTTGTTTCACTTTCCCGATAGCTATGTGTCTTGGAAAGGCTATCCCCTTACTAAAATTAACATCATAGCCATGATGCTGCAATACAACTATAGAGATCAAGTTCTTCTTCATTCAAGTAAATACATGACATCTTTCAAATGAAGATAGGAGCCTGACTCCCTCTTAAAGAATACAATACGAGTTCCTTTGGTATTGTACCACCCATCATCCCCAATTTTTATGTGCATCTGGAGATCCTTCTGCTTTAGGCTACTAAAGAATTCTTTACATCATGTCATATGGAACCAGGCACCTAAATATAGATACCACACACTCCCCATTATAGTGTTTTCCATACATGCAATCGGGGTGAAGTCTAATTCAAATTTTGAGGCAAGTGCTTCACCTCCTGCTCCTCTTGAAGGATTCTTGTTATACTTCTTGTGAACACTTTGTTGCATAGTGCCCAAATTCATGGCAACGAAAACATTTTATCTTGCTCAAGTCCTTCTTGTCATTGTTCTGGCTAATCTATGGTTTTCTTTGGGCCTTCTTTCCTTGTCCCTTATTTCCCTTTCCAACCAAGGAAAAGTTCTCTTCCTCCTAAGATTTAGATGTTACTCTATCTCTAGTCTTCCATTGAATTTTTCTTGCACTAAATTGGATCGAAGTCTATCCCAATTTGGTAATTTGTCCCTTCCATTTACAAAGTCCCAATAGTTGTGCTAGGATTTTAGAAGGCCTAGGAGGGCTAATGTCTTTAGTTTTGGAGAGGGAATATGTTCTCCAACTCCTCCAAGCTCATCTCAACACTGAGTGAACCCAAAGAGTAATGTGGAATGGTTTCTCCTTTCCACAATCAGATATTTCTGATCTTGCCCCTCAATGCCAATCCTATTGGTGTGTTAGGATTCAAAGTAACTTTTCCTTCCCATAATATTAACTTTTCACTTGAGGAGGTGGAGGATTTTGACGATGGCATATTATGTTCTTCTAAGCAATGTGAGTAGGCCTTTTACTTAGATGTTCTAGGTAAAACAATTTGTTCATATGTTGTTAAATGTGATCATCTTTTTAAAATATACATATTTCAAATTTTGTTCAGTTTATAGGTTTAAAAACATAACAAATACATATCATCGTATAATAAAAAAACATGGGACGTATACTTTTTACTCAATTTTCATAGGATATAATGTATTGCCTTTGGGTAACAAATATCATATTGGGAAAAATATTCATTGAATGTAGAACTTTATACAAGGAAGAAAGACTCTCCTTTGAAGGGTATTGGTCGTTGCATTAATTAAAAGACATAATTTTTCAATATGCTTAAAACAAAATATGATCTCTCAAAAATGTTTCTTATATCTATAAGACATAGATTAAATTCAAATAGAAAATGAAGTCATAAATGAAGTAGAATGGGTAGTAATTAGAAATAGAAAGCTATTATTAGGGATAGATACCATAACGATACTAATGATTTTAAATTTAGGACATTATCAACCCATTCTAATAACTGTCAAGGATTTACGTGCCATAAATTTTGTTTGCTAAGTTTTCTCTTTATGGAGCAAACATTTTATGATTCATGAAAACATGAAGTAGATCTAACATGTAATGTCAACCTTTTTAAAAGATAAGAGAACATGTTTCATCTTATTGTTATAAAAACAAAACCTAAAAATTATGGTACGTAGGCCAATGATAGACTAAGAAAATGTTACTTGTATGTGAATTTTTTGTGGTTTCTATATTGTTATTTGAAAAATAAAATAATGGAAGGGTGATAATGTTTATTTTAGAGATTTGTTTGGGATTTCTTGGAGGTTGTTGGGACATTATCTCAACGGATAACTCCAAAATTAGAGTTATTTGGATTTATTCCAACTATATATGTATCACATATGGGAACGAATAACAAGTGTGAAAAGAAATATTTTTGAGTGGAATATTGTTCTTTATATAAATCAAACAAATATTGAATTGAATAAATCATATTAAATAAATATATAAATTTGATAAACAAATATTAATCTACCACATACAAGAATTCTCTCCTTACTAGTTTCGGATGATGGGTCAATACAAAGAGTGTCACCATTGCACCTATGAAGAGATTTAGAGGAACCCTCTGATTATGGGATCATAATTATACAATCTCTACAAAGACAAAACTTGAAAACAACTTGATAACATTCAACAACTAGATTGTCTCACTTTATCCAAGCTTGGATAAGGTGTGTATTGCATGTCTCGAAAAGCCATTCGAGACTTTAATATTTAGTTGAAAAATTCAAATTAAGTTATATATCAACTCATCCTCGACAACAATCTCACATCGTTTAGGCTCTTTTTTGTGGTTGATTAGCACCATGTCTCCTTAAGCACATGTCAAAATGTTCTGAAAAAATAGTTTAGAAACTTTGAATTGGGTAGGATTTTAATGGGCCTATCCACTTCATTAATAGTGCACAACACTATGTAATCATCACTCATTTCCATACATGTCTCTACAATGTTTTCTTGATGATATGTTTTGTTTCCATCAATCAAACCTTTCAAGTGTTAAATTTTGTTTATATATAAATTTAGAATATGGTAAAAATTAGTTTCTCGTTGTTTAATGAAACTTGTAGTATGCATCCTTTTCGTGATTAATACTCTTGGACACTTTGATATTCTAATTGACATCAGTTTTTCAAACAAGAGGATATATATCTACACATATGAATATGTGATATGTATATTATGGGTAGTACATTAATTGTATGCGATTGTTATTATTATTATTATTTTATTGTTAAATGATGTAAATAGAATATTCAAAGCCTCGTTTTCACATGGACCAAATTCTAATTTTATGATTTATTTTTAAATAGATAAACTATAGTAATAGTAAAGATAAATTCATTTTCATAATTTGTAACTCGAGAAGGAAAAAAAAATAGTTAGTTAAAATAACTCTATCCGTGTATTATGTATTTCAACATACCTTAGTAATATAATGGTTATAGTTTATGAATGAAGAGTGAAAAAATTATAATGATTTATAAAGTCAAAACACCTCCATCTATTTGTATTTGTTCCAATTTTTCTTCTAGTGCTTTTATCTATATGTCCATTTTTTCTGATCTTCCGTTACCTTTTTCATGTTGCAATCACTCAAAATTATATCTCATTCTCAAAACTCCCTATTGAATAGAGTTGAATGGGGCTTTTTTTGTATAATAAGATCAGAATACTTCACACATTGGGATTTATTATGAATATGATGGGAAGACACTCCCCTACAATTTGAATTTATATAGAAATGGGAAAGAGATGGAAATACCCCAAACCTCACCCATTGACTTAAGCTCAAAGATTCCTTGGTAATCACCTTTGTTTCCATAAAACTATCTAAGCATTTTGATATCATTATAATACCCATCATGTTTTGAGAACAAGGGACATCCACATGAAAATTGTGTAAATTTTTTTGGAAAATACTTTAATCATAATTTTAAAGAAAATTATCAACGTAAGAAATCACTTAAACATGCTATAAAAGATGTTCATTATTTTAAATACTCAATCAAATTTGTAGTTACTATATCTTTTTTCAGAAAACATGAAAAAAAATAAATTTTAAAATACACACAAACAATTTTCTCAATATTTAATAAAAATATGTCAACTTTTCAATTGAAGTATTGATTAAAATTAAAATTAAAATTACAAATTATACCAATAAAAAAACTAGAAATAAATTGACATTAATATCTTTATTCATGGTTTTGAATCTTTTTAAGAATTCTTTTAATAAATAAAACAATTGAAATTTATGCCTTAGTTTTAATACATGTAAGATTATAGATATAGGTATTAAAAAAAAACATAAACATTTTTCACATCCGATCATTTTCTTCTTAACTAGGGAATCTACGATAAAAATATGTATATTGAAATTTACATGCGAGAGCAGCCACCTCTGATACATCTTAATAAATTGTAGTTTAATCCAAATACAAGAGTTCGATATGTCTCTAGATGAGAATCATCGTGTTAAAAATCAAAATCAAACCGAAGATTTTACTATTAAAAAACTGAAAATCCATCACAATATTTTGAAATTCGAAAAATGAATGAGATTAAGCTAGAAACCGTCCTATAATTAGATTCAATTCTAGCATCTAAATCCACATCATCGATGTTGAAGTTACGTAATCGAGAGAAGTTAACATGGTACGCATGAGTTTGATTAGGGTTGAAGAGCCCAAAGTGACGCTCCGTCTCATACTGAAGTATGGATACACATTTGCCATGAAGGGAGCCCCGGTATTTGATATAAATTTGAGCATAGAACTCATGGCATCCTTTAAGTTATCGCTGAAAGCACCCTAACAAGGCGGGAAGCTGGCTTTTTTGAGGTTTTTTTCTAAAGGATTTTGTTGCAGATATTGGTCAAGCATTCGTGGAGTATATGAGGGTTTTGTTGTTAAGTTTTTGAGGGTTTTTTCTAAATAATTTTGTTGCAGAGCGTGCGGACATGGAGACAATTGAGCGATTAGACTTCGATGGCTTTAAAGGTGTGAGGAAGCCATGGACATTTTCTGCTAGGAAGCCCCAGATCGGGAATGTAAGGACCTACCATCCTTGAGCACTCCGGCTTGAAGTGCGATGGTTAGAGGTTGAACGAAAAGATGAAGTGCGAGCTCAGATTCATATGTGCGTGTAGTTATGCGCATAAGAGAAGGAGGGCGAGATGTTTATAAGGCATGGCGAGCATGAATGCTCAACCCACAGCCGACCTACAACAAGGAGCAAGCCAACATGTGCTTAGGCGAGTTTGCGATGGGTTGTGGGCGTTGGGCAAGTCGGCTGGGCAGCCAAGACTTTGCCCTAGCCTTGGTATATATGGAGGAGCGTTGTAGCTCATTTGAACATCATTCGCTCATCGCTCAAAAAGAGAAGTGTGCAGAATAAGGTGAAGGCACAGCAAAGGAAGAGAGGCACAGTTTGGATATGCGCCCATCCTTGGGCGAGGCCACAAGGAGTTAGTCGCTTCTCTTGGTTTTTGGTGAAGGGTGTGGGCAGGGTCGCCCGCCGGTTGGAGTGAGGCGTGCACGGGTGTGGCGCTCGGTTTGTGTGACGACTTGGCATGGGTTCTTGGGCGACTCGGGTGAGCGCCCACCCATCGTGGAAGTGTGCACGGTGACTTGGTGATGTGTTGAGATTGTGAACGGAGGTGTGTCTCGGTTAGAGACGCCCATGTGTGGTGACTTGGAGGCGCGCCCAAGTTGGGAAAACAACACGATCATGCACAAAGGTGACTTGGTTGACATGGCGAGGGCATGCGGACGGGCGGCCGAGTGAGGGCGCGCCGTGCACGACGGAACAGTGGAGACGAAGATTGGAACCGGAGGTCGTAGAGTTGGGCAAGCGGTACTACGTGCTGTTTCACACAATTTGGGAATTTGCCAAGGGTTGGCAAGTGGGACTACGTGTGGGTAGGTATACACAGTTTGGGCATTTGTGGACGAAACGGAAAGCGAGCCGGTGAAGACGTGCAACAAGGTGAACGAAGGGTTGGTGAGTCATGCAGCGACTGTGCAGAGGTGTCGTCGAGCTGGGCAACCGAGTTTGCCGAATTTGGAATTTTGGCTAAGTATAAATTTGGGGTTTCCCAAGGACTTAGTATGTACTTTGTAAAAGTGGAAAAATTATATATATTGATATTCGGGTAGACTCATATTATAGGGAGTTACCCCTCCCTTTATACTGCTGTGAATTTCTCTTGTATAATGTTGTTTATGTCAATGTTATGGGCTTTCACTAGTATAAAGTAACACATTAATAATACTTGGTAACAAAAAATAAACGAAGTATGGAATGTTAGGCGTAGTCTACCATCGTAAGTATTGGTGAAAAGAAAACGATTGGTAGCGCCGCACCTTGCTATAAGCAGTTGAAAGACTACCATCAGTGTAGGGGTGTGACAGTTGGTATTAGAGCTGGTGAACTGAATCAAGGAGCTGATTCTACGAAGACCGAAGACTTGGCAGGGAGCTCAAATTTTGCAGGTAACAGGTGGAATATCAGGGTGATTCAGGTTAATGGTGAAACAGGTTTAGCAGAGGTGAAGCTTAGTGCTTGGACCAAGCTGAACGATGAGGCATGGCAAGTTTGAAAGAATGTGAAGGGAAGCTCTTACTTACCTTATACAGGTTGAAGCGGATGAAAGAAGAGAATCCCCGGATTCGAAAAGAACTTGAAGTCTTGGAAAAGAATGTTGAAGACGAACTTCTTCAACTTGCTTGGGCAATGGAGCACGATGAAGTTGCAAATTGTGCTGACAAGGAAGATGAAGTTGTGATGATCGAGGATGTTGCAAATATGATAATGATGGAGGATGAACTTGAGATTGATCAAGTTGCCCCAGGATCGTGCAATTTGTAGACATGGATGGATGAGGATACTCATATGGAGGAGCCTCATGATGATGATGTAAGTATTATTGATAATTGTGTTTCACATGAGCATTTGATAGATGGACCGTATGCAGGGAAGGGCAAAGTCAGTTTGCCGATGCTGGGGAGGATCTTACCATGGATGACCATAATGAAACCTTGTATGGAGAAGCAGGGATTGTTGATTGTTGCAGGACTTGTTGGGGTTGTTTGTGACCTTATGGTAGAAGGTGCAAAGGCCCGTGACAAGGGAGGAACATGATGATCGTTGTGGAGGATTGGGTCATGCTTTAGCCACATGGAGAATTGGCTAAGTGCCCGGCATGACTCATGGACAGATTGAAGGGCACACACTTGGGTATGATGATGCTTCGGTGAACTTATCATGGTCTAGACCAAGAGATAGTCTTGGTGGAACCTTCAGTGGGGGAGATATGATGGAAGGCACTCGTGATGATGATGATATGGTTGGGTGATCGGGTTCACTAGACCGAAGATTGCAGACTTGGATGAGGATGACCAATTGTTGTGATGGATCTACTTGGTTGGACTACATGGGAAACTTAGTCATGGATATCAGATTGGAGACATGGAGCATGGCATTCTTATGCAGGGACATTGTGCAGGGGCACTTGTAGAGGTGTCACTTGTGGACATCCAATGAGAAGTGCCAAGGCAAGGATGTTGTGCAGGTAGATTTCCTAATGTGACATCAAAACTTATTACCTATGAGCCGATGGAGAGGTTGTGCACTTATGTACAACAAGGCCATGGTCTTGGATGGAGTTGTGACCAAACTATGGAGCATTCCTACTACATGGAGAGCTGAAGCATCTTGTAGAGACCTTTGGGCCGAGACTTGTATGCTTGCTAAGATGTTGGTTGGAGATGACACATGGGGCTCACGATGACATGAGATTGTTGTGACTTTTGGAGTTAGAACGCTGATGATGCCTTGGTGGCAACACTTGGGCATGGGTTGAGCCGAGACTCAACTACTTTGGACACATGGGAGCTGATTGATTTATGATCATGGGCAGCACATGGATAGATGAGACAGGTGTATACTTGTTTCTATGACAGACTTGAGAAATGGCACATTGCAGATATGATGGAGGTTGTTTCATGGACCTGGATGTCGCACATCGAGAGTTGAAGTTTGATGAGATGATCTCTTCACTTTGAGGAGATGGATTTTTTGCAGATGGATGAGGATGTTGGGATAAATGCGGTTGATTTCATGTAGCACATTGACACCAAACATCATGGACAACATGTTGCAGATGAGATGAGGACTACTTCATGGACCTGGGCATGGCTTACACTTGTATGGAGATGGATTCTCGATCGAGTTAAGGATGTGACAGGATGTTCTGAGAAACAACTGATGATGGCATGAGGATGTTCACTCTCATGGTTTGAGCGTGAGAGTTGGATTGGCCACCCAACTAGTTCGAGTCATGAGGGCATGCCGTGTGCAGAGATGTGTTAGCATTTGTTGGAGTATCATGGCAGCAGTTCACATGAGGACGACACATGACGAGGTTGACACGAGAGGTTGCAGGAAGCATGTAGCTTGGATGGAAGAGCCAGCCTTCCACGATGGGGAGCAGCATGTGGATATTGTGATAGGGTGATCGATGATCATGGATTGAGATGATTTCCGATGTATGACATATCGATGAGGTGTATACCTTGGTATGGTGATCTTGGTGACAGATGGTTGCCGGGACGAGACATGATGGAGACGGTGGTTCTACATATGTTGCAGAGATGTCTGCGGTATGTGGAAGAGTTGACATCATGGATGAGATAGATATAGATGATCTTGGTGGATGGCTACCACGATGGTATGTTGTTGAGGACGACAATGACTTCATGTGGAGGAGGATGTAACGACCTGTGATCCTTGATTGCTCCGGCTTGAAGTACGACGGTTAGAGGTTGAACGAAAAGATGAAGTGTGAGCTCAGATTCATATGTGCATGGAGTTATGCGCATAAGAGAAGGAGGGCAAGCTGTTTATAAGGCGTGGGGAGCATGAACGTTCAACCCACAACCGACCTACAACAAGGAGCAAGTCGACATGTGCTTGGGTGAGTTTGCGATGGGTTGTGGGCATTGGGCAAGTCGGCTGGGCAGCTAAGGCTTTTCCCTAGCCTTGGTATATATAGAGGAGCGTTGTAGCTCATTTGAACATCATTCGCTCATCGCTCAACAAGAGAAGTGCGCAGAATAAGGTGAAGGCGCAGCAAAGGAAGAGAGGCACAGTTTGGAGATGCGCCCATCCTTGGGCGAGGCCACAAGGAGTTAGTCGCTTGTCTTGGTTTTGGGTGAAGGGTGTGGGCAGGGTCGCCCACCAGTTGGAGTGAGGCATGCACGGGTGTGGCGCTCGGTTTGTGCGACGACTTGGCATGGGTTCTTGGGCGACTCGGGTGAGCGCCCGCCCATCGTGGAAGTGTGCATGGTGACTTGGTGATGTGTTGAGATTGTGAATGGAGGTGTGTCTCGGTTAGAGACGCCTATGTGTGGCGACTTGGAGGCGCGCCCAAGTTAGGCAAACAACATGATTATGCATGAAGGTGAGTTGGTTGACATGGCGAGGGCGTGCGGACGGGCGGCTGAGTGAGGGCGCACTGTGCACGACGGAATGGTGGAGACGAAGGTTGGAACCGAAGGTCGTAGAGTTGGGCAGGCAATACTACGTGCTGTTTCACACAATTTGGGAATTTGCCAAGGGTTGGCAAGTGGGACTGCGTGTGGGTAGGTATACACAGTTTGGTCGTTTGCGGATGAAACAGAAAGCGAGCCGGTGAAGAGTGCAACAAGGTGAACGAAGGGTTGGTGAGTCATGTAGCGACGTGCAGAGGTGCTGACGAGCTGGGCAACCTAGTTTGCCGAATTCGGAAATTTGGCTAAGTATAAATTTGGGGTTTCCCAAGGACTTAGTATGTACTTTGTAAAAGTGGAAAAATTATATATATTGATATTCGGGTAGACTCATATTATAGGGAGTTACCCCTCCCTTTATACTGTTGTGAATTTCTCTTGTATAGTGTTGTTTCTGTCAATGTTATGGGCTTTCACTAGTATAAAGTAACACATTAATAATACTTGGTAATGAAAAATAAACGAAGTATGGAATGTTAGGCGTAGTCTACAATCGTAAGTATTCGTGAAAAGAAAACGATTGGTAGCGCCGCACCTCGCTATAAGCAGTTGAAAGACTACCATCGGTGTAGGGGTGTGACAGTTGGTACTAGAGCTGGTGAACTGAATCAAGGAGATGATTCTATGAAGACCGAAGACGTGGCAGGGAGCTCAAATTTTGCAGGTAACAGGCGGAATGTCAGGGTGATTCAAGTGAATGGTGAAATAGGTTTAGCAAAGGTGAAGCTTAGTGCTTGGACCAAGCTGAACGACGAGGCATGGCAAGTTTGGAAGAATGTGAAGGGAAGCTCTTACTTACCTTATACAGGTTGAAGTGGATGAAAGAAGAGAATCCCTGGATTCGAAAAGAACTTGAAGTCTTGGAAAAGAATGTTGAAGACGAACTTCTTCAACTTGCTTGGGCAATGGAGCAAGATGAAGTTGCAAATTGTGCTGACAAGGAAGAGGAAGCTGTGATGATCAAGGATGTTGCAAATATGATAATGACGGAGGATGAACTTGAGATTGATCAAGTTGCGCCAAGATCGTGCAATTTGTAGACATGGATGGATGAGGATACTCATATGGAGGAGCCTCATGATGATGATGTAAGTATTATTGATACTTGTGTTTCACATGAGCATTTGATAGATGGACCGTATGCAGGGAAGGGCAAAGTCAGTTTGCCGATGCTAGGGAGGATATTACCATGGATGACCATAATGAAACCTTGTATGGAGAAGCAGGGATTGTTGATTGTTGCAGGACTTGTTGGGGTTGTTTGTGACCTTATGGTAGAAGGTGCAAAGGCCCGTGACAAGGGAGGAACAGATGATCGTTGTGGAGGATTGGGTCATGCTTTAGCCACATGGAGAATTGGCTAAGTGCCCGGCATGACTCATGGACACATTGAAGGGCACACACTTGGGTATGATGATGCTTGGGTGAACTTATCATGGTCGAGACCAAGAGATAGTCTTGGTGGAACCTTTAGTGGGGGAGCTATGATGGAAGGGACTCGTGATGATGATGATATGGTTGGGTGATCGGGTTCACTAGACCGAAGATTGCAGACTTGGATGAGGATGACCAATTTTTGTGATGGGTCTACTTGGTTGGACTACATGGGCAACTTAGTCATGGATATCAGATTGGAGACATGGAGCATGGCATTCTTATGCAGGAACATTGTGCAGGGGCACTTGCAGAGGTGTCACTTATGGACATCCAATGAGAAGTGCCAAGGCAGGGATGTTGTGCAGGTAGATTTGCTGATGTGACATGGAAACTTATTACCTATGAGCCGATGGAGAGGTTGTGCACTTATGTACAACAAGGCCATGGACTTGGATGGAGTTGTGACCAGACTATGGAGCATTCCTACTACATGGAGAGCTGAGGCATCTTTCAGAGACCTTTGGGCCGAGACTTGTATGCTTGCTGAGATGTTGGTTGGAGATGACACATGGGGCTCATGATGACATGAGATTGTTGTGAATTTTGGAGTTAGAACGCTGACGATGCCTTGGTGGCAACACTTGGGCATGGGTTGAGCCGAGACTCAACTACTTTGGACACATGGGAGCTGATTGATCTATGATCATGGGCAGCACATGGATAGATGAGACAGGTGTATACTTGTTTCTATGACAGACTTGAGAAATGGCACATTGCAGATATGATGGAGGTTGTTTCATGGACCTAGATGTGGCACATCGAGAGTCGAAGTTTGATGAGATGATCTCTTCACTTTGAGGAGATGGATTTTTCGCAGATGGATGATGATGTTGGGATAAATGCTGCTGATTTCATGCAGCACATTGACACCAAACATCATGGACAACATGTTGCAGATGAGATGAGGACTACTTCATGGACCTGGGCATGGCTTACACTTGTATGGAGATGGATTCTTGATCAAGTTAAGGATGTGATAGGATGTTCTGAGAAACAACTAATGGTGGCATGAGGATGTTCACTCTCGTGGTTTGAGCGTGAGAGTTGGATTGGCCACCCAACTAGTTCGAGTCATGAGGGCATGCCGTGTGCAGAGATGTGTTAGCATTTGTTGGAGTATCATGGCAGCAGTTCACATGAGGACGACACATGACGAGGTCAACACGAGAGGTTGTAGGAAGCATGTAGCTTGGATGGAAGGGCCAGCCTTTCACGACGGGGAGGAGCATGTGGATATTGTGATAGGGTGATCGATGATCATGGATTGAGATGATTTCTGATGTATGACATACCGATGAGGTGTATACCTTGGTATGGTGATCTTGGTGACAGATGGTTGCCGAGACGAGACATGATGGAGACGGTGGTTCTACATATGTTGCAGAGATGTCTGCGGTATGTGGAGGAGTTGACATCATGGATGAGACAGATATTGATGATCTTGGTGGATGGCTACCACGATGGTATGTTGTTGAGGACGACAACAACTTCAGGTGGAGGAGGATGTAACGACCTGCGATCCTTGAGCGCTCCGACTTGAAGTACGACGGTTAGAGGTTGAACGAAAAGATGAAGTGTGAGCTCAGATTCATATGTGCATGGAGTTATGCACATAAGAGAAGGAGGGCGAGCTGTTTATAAGGCGTGGGGAGCATGAACGCTCAACCCATAGCCGACGTACAATAAGGAGCAAGTCGACATGTGCTTGGGTGAGTTTGCGATGGGTTGTGGGCATTGGGCAAGTCGGCTAGGCAACCAAGGCTTTTCCCTAGCCTTGGTATATATAGAGGAGCGTTGTAGCTCATTTGAACATCATTTGCTCATCGCTCAACAAGAGAAGTGCGCAGAATAAGGTGAAGGCGCAGCAAAGGAAGAGAGGCACAGTTTGGAGATGTGCCCATCCTTGGGTGAGGCCACACAGAGTTAGTCTCTTGTCTTGGTTTTGGGTGAAGGGCGCGGGCAGGGTCGCTCACCGGTTGGAGTGAGGCGTGCACGGGTGTGGCGCTCAGTTTGTGCGACAACTTGGCATGGGTTCTTGGGCGACTCGGGCGAGCACCCGCCCGTCGTGGAAGTGTGCATGGTGACTTGGAGATGTGTTGAGATTGTGAATGGAGGTGTGTCTCGGTTAGAGATGCCCGTGTGTGGTGACTTGGAGGCGCACCCAAGTTGGGCAAACAACTCGATCGTGCACGAAGGTGAGTTGGTCGATACAGTGAGGGCGTGCGAACGGGTGGCCAAGTGAGGGCGCGCAATGCACGACGGAATGGTGGAGACGAAGGTTGGAACCGGAGGTCGTAGAGTTGGGCAGGTGGTACTACGTGTTGTTTCACACAATTTGGGCATTTGCCAAGGGTTGGCAAGTGGGACTGCGTGTGGGCAGGTATATATGGTTTGGGCATTTGCGGACCAAACGGAGAGCGAGCTGGTGAAAACGTGCAACAAGGTGAATGAAGGGTTGGTGAGTCATGCGGCGACCGTGCAGAGGTGCCGACGAGCTGGGCAACTGAGTTTGCCGAAGTTGGAATTTGGCTAAGTATAAATTTGGGGTTTCCCAAGGACTTAGTCTGTACTTTGTAAAATTGGAAAATTATATATATTGATATTCGGGCAGACTCATATTACAGGGAGTTTCCCCTCCCTTTATATTGTTGTGCATTTCTCTTGTATAATGTTGTTTATGTGAATGTTATGGGCTTTCGCTAGTATAAAGGAACACATTAATAATACTTGGTAACAAAAAATAAACTAAGTATTGAATGTTAGGCATAGTCTAAAATCGTAAGTATTGGTGAAAAGAAAACGATTGGTAGTGCCACACCTCGCTATAAGCGGTTGAAAGACTACCGCAGGTGTAGGTGCATGACAAGGAGGATCCCATGCAATGTTTGTCAATGGGTACGAGCATTCGTCACCGTCGGATTCCTCGCCCTCAGATCCTCGAAGTGCTGGAAATGTTGATAAGGGCTTGAACGAGGAACTTGGTAAGTATTATAATCCTCATTCTCATGGTGATGATTACAGGAGAAGGCTAAGGGTAATAGTAGCAAGGGTAAATCTGAGATGGGGAAGGATGATTTGGGTAAAATTAATAAGCTGGCTAGTCACAAAAAGGTTGGTGGAGATGATGAGTTGGTGCTCGAGGGGGATGAAATGAAGAGGGTTCAGACGGGTGCTACATACCGGAATGCTCTCCATATTTCCAAGCATTCCGGTAGGAGACCAGATAATGATAGGAATCATGACAAGAAGTATGATAGAGGGGGTTCCAAGCCTTTGGAGTATGAGCTGAGTAAGAGGCCTCAGAAGTCTTTCAGGGAGAAAAGTCACAGGGATGGGTTTTGTTACTATTTCTAGGATTATTCGATTGGGGAGAAGGTCGAGAAGGAAAGGGGCAGATTTGGTGAAACATTCAAGTGGAAGCAGCACTGTGATGATTTAGATCCCTGGAAGCGGTTTTGTGATGGTGGGATGGACAAGAAGGATTCTTACAAGAGGAATGGTTGTGAAAGTTACTGGGATAGGAATAGGGATTGAGAAGTGTAGGGTAATGTGAAAAGCAACGAAGGTGGCTAAGTCCCCAGTCATGTTCACAAATGTCTGGTTGGGGGATTGGGTGTAGGAGGGTCTTTGGGGGACTATTGTAATTCCGATGGGCACAAAGTGCCAGAGAGAAGATCCTGAGATTCCCACAATCTGAGTCAACTAAAAGGAGGAGCTGACTCCAGTTATAGTAGAATGATAGATGGAGGTAGGAGGGCAGAAGGGTTCACTATGGATAGTAGTCATCATGCAGGACAATTAAAATTAGCTAGGGAAGGTCAGAATGGGGGACAAGTCAAAACACCAGTTGATGGAAGAACCTCTCATAATAGGGATTCTGATATGAAGTCTTTGGATAAATCAGTGCCATGGCAAGATGATCTACCTTCTCAAGAGGGTCGGTTAAAAAAGGTGAAGCTTAAGGTAGGTGGAGTTACTCATACTATTCATGCAAATTCCATTGGCAGCCCAGTAGGAACCAAATAGAACGGTTTGGAAGCCTCATCTGCATCTGGCAACACAAGAGGAACCAAACAGAAGGGTTTGGAAGCCTCATCTACATCTAGGAAGCCTCCATAAGCAACTGAAGGTGGGAGACGACGTCAGAAACTTATTTTTCAAGTTTAAGTTGGGCATCTGATGTATAAAGAAATTTATATCATCTTTTAGTTATTCCTTTATTGTTTAGTACCATCTCAACTACCACCAAATCACCTGGGATTTATGCCATTTTTTCAATGAAACTATGGTCAATTTAGGGTAATTTCTATTTTATGTCACTGGTACATGCATAGGTGCCTTGGTAATATAAAAATCCCTACTAACATTAACTCTGCTTGTGAATTTACCTTAACAATCTTTCATACATATACCAAGCTCTAAAGTATCATATACTCGTATTTGCCTTTGTGCAGTGAGAGTAGTGAGGTGCTTTGCAGCCCAACATGACAGAGATGTTTTCATGTACATAGATATGTGAGACCATCTAAAAAATATTAAACCAATGTTGATTAATCTTAAATCCAAATTTATCAAGCACTGAGAGGGATTAAATTCCATTAGCTGTAGTTTTTTTAATCATTTAATTCCATGTCATGAATTAAGTTCTTTAGATTAAATGATAAAAGAAATGTACACATTAGGAAATTTGACCCTCTGCTTGATAGATGTAAGTTTAAGATGGATTTGTTCTAGTTATATTTTCATCAGTTGAAGGCAACATATTTACTCTACCATTTTATTTTGTAGTTCCTGTATATCCCATTGTGTTGTCATTAGCATTTTTTCCTTTTTATTTAACATGTGCATGCAAGGACTTGCCATGTTTAGTCCTGTAATGGGGCTGAGTTACCTAATTGGGCATATTTCTGTAATCTTAAGGTGTTGACACCCATGGCAGAATATGTTTCATACCATTAAACTTAATGAAGGTAGTGGTTTATGTTTTAAATTTGTCTAAAGACATGTTGGTGGTCAAGATCTGTCGATGGTTATATAGAAGATTTCATAATGTCGTATTACTGCACTCAAGGACATGAGTTGACTGGATATCCAATGTGCAAGAAAATTCGGATGATGAAGATCACTTTCCTGTAAGGGTGGAAATGCAAAAATCACCTTAGAAGGAACTTTAGTTTTATACCAATGCATTTATTGCAAAGATGGATATTGTTGGAAGGTTGATAACTAATTATGTAAATTTGGGTAAAATATGATAATTAGTAACAAGTTAGTTTTATACAGAAACATCGGTTATGTAACTAAGGAGGCTCATGTAAAACTGATGAATGCCCAAACTATTGTATGGAGAATCATTATTGATTGAATAGAGATTCCAATCCCTTGCCCCGTGGATGTTTCCTTGACACTCTCTCAGGGTTTTGCCACGTAAATCTTGTGTTATTACTTATGTGTTTGCATTTAGTTTTCCTGTTAGTTATATTATTTTCTTGGTTAATGTATAATTGCAAATGCCTTCTTTCTTTACTTATTCACATATTTGACCTACAAATGGTATTAGAGCGAGTTGGTTGAGTTTGAGTTAGCCATCTACCTGTGGAGAAAAAAGGGGGGGAAATTTGGCATGGAGTCGAAAAGCGTGGAGCTATTGTCTCTGCATGAAGGAAATTAAGTGTGGAGTGAGCTGTTGTCTCTTCGTGAGGAGGCCATCTGCATTGAGGAGGAGAAGTCCTTCTGCGTGTATTCTCTATGGGGAGACGTGTTTTTTTTTCTCTGTGTTGAGGAGTATGTTGCTATCTCTGCGTGGGAGTCTCTATATTTGCTGCATGAAGGTGCTGCGTATTCTCTGATGGGAGGCCATGAAGACCAGAGCGTGTTTTCCAAACCCCTCTGCATGAACTTCATTGCTGTGTGGCTGAGGGTGGATGCATGAACTCCATTGTTGTTTGCGTACTGGAGCAGAAAGGACATTGCTTCATGCCATAAGGAGCATGATCTCTGCGTGGGGAGCGAGGCTTTGTTGCATGAAGGTGCGGGTTGTCTCTGCGTGGGAGCCACTACCCTCTACATGCATAGAGCTACGGTGGAGGTCTTTGCATGCTGCTAGAAGTGCTACGAGAACTGTGCCTGTTTCTGGCTTGGATGTGCTGGAGAAGACCTCTGTGTGCTGGAGTAGAGAGGAAGTGCGTGTTAGAGTAGAGATCATGGAGTGTTGAGGCCATACTGGAGGGCGTAGCTTGCCACTGTCTTTGAATATTTTTGCTAGAACAGAGCCTGCTTGCGGCCAGAGGCCTAGCTTATGGATCCGGATAATTTTGGTTAAATTTTGAGAGAAATTTTTCCATAAATTTTTTCCAGAAATTTGTGAAAAATAAAGTAGTGGATTTGTTTAAATTGAAGGAAATAATTGATTTAAATTGAAGGGAAAAAAAATCAAAGGGTTTTTTCCATTTAATTGAAGGAAAGAAAACAGAGGATTTGAAATAAAAATCTATTGGAGAGTTGTTTTGGGGGAGTTAATTTTTTTTTCCCAAAAGTTTTTGAAGAAAGGAAAAATATAAACCCTAGTTGAAATACTAAATATTGAAACCCTAGAAAAAATGGCCAAGATGTCGAATTCAAAATTCGAGGTGGAGAAATTCACCAGCAAGAGAAATTTTGCTCTTTGGAAACTGAAAGTTAGGGATCTGTTTGTGCAACAAGGGTTGCACAAGGCATTGGATGGGACAACTAAGAAACTTTCAACCATGACTGATTCAGACTAGGAGGACATGGATGCCTGAGATCTCAATACCATCAAGTTATGCCTGGTGGATGAGGTTCTCTTCAACATTGTTGAAGAGAGTACAACTTCAGGTTTATGGGAAAAACTGGAAAAACTCTATATCACAAAGTCATTAACCAATAGAATTTATCTGAAAATACAATTGCACAGTCTTCGAATGAAGGAGGGTTCAAAAGTTGTAGAACATTTGAATGTTCTTAATACACTCATATGCCAATTAACAAATATGGAAGTTAAAATTCAAGAAGAAGACAAAGCTATAACCTTGTTGTGTTCTCTACCCGAATCATGGGACCACTTCATAACTTCAATCAGCTTGAGCACTGCTGATTCTTTGAAATTTGAATCAGTTGTGGGATCTCTCTTGTCTGAAGAAGTACGAAGGATCCAGTACTGAAACAGCTACATTAGAGGCCATGATAGCTAGAGGATGGTCAAAGGAAAGAGGAGAGAAAACAAGGGGGTCTTCCAGATCTAAATCGAAGGGAAGGAAGTGTAAGGCAAAATGTTGGCACTGTAATAAAATTGGACACCTAAAGAAAGACTATTGGAAACGAAAAGAATCTGATAACCCGAAGAAGGAAGCGAATCAGGTCAATTCAGGTATGATAGACGAAGTTTTATTTGCTGAAGAATTATGTTTGATAGATGAAACTTCACCCAAATGTAATGTCTCTCGGGGTTTAGAAAGCTGGTTGTTAGACTCTAGAGCTTCTCATCACATGTGTCCACATAGAAATTGGTTTACTTCATATGAAAATGTAAATGGTAGTTTTTTGTTTATGGGTAATAATGTATCATGTCAGACTGTTGGGATGGGAAATATCAGGATTAAGATCTATGGTAACATAGTTAAACATTAACTAGTGTTAGAAATGTACCTCATTTGAAGAAAAATTTGATTTCTTTGCGACTGTTGGATTCAGATGGTTATAAGTTTACAGGTCAGAATGGCGTGTTGAAAGTCTTTAAAGGCGCCCTAGTTGTTATGAAAGTAGAAAAGGTTGGAAATCTTTATAGACTCAAAAGAAGTACTTAGGTCAGTGAAGTAGCAGTTGCGTCGGAAAAAGAAGAAGCAGGTACTCGTCTATGGCCTCAGCGATTGCGTCACATGAGTGAGAAAGGTCTTCAGATACTGATGAAACGTAAATCTCTTCCCGATCTGAAACCTTTGAAGCTAGATTTTTGTAAACATTGTGTGTATGGAAAATAGTGTAAATAGAAATTTAAAACTGGAAATCATAATAGGAGAGATATTTTAGACTATATTCATTCTAATCTATGGGGACCATCTCCTATTGTATCATATGGAGGTGCTCTTTATTTTTTAACGTTTATTGATGATTGCTCCCGTAAAGTTTGGGTCTTTATGGTAAAATGGAAAGTCGATGTATTCAATGTCTTTAAACAATTTAAAGCAATGGTAGAGAAAAGAACAGGCAAATCAATTAAATGTTTAAGAACTAACAATGGTGGTGAATTCACTTCAATAGAATTTGAACAATACTGTAAGGATGAAGGAATTATTAGACACAAAATTGTTTTTTATACTCCTCAACAAAATGGTGTTGTTGAACGTATGAATCGGACTCTTACGGAAAGAGCCAGAAGCATGATCAACAATGCTAACTTGAAAAAGGAGTTGTGGGTAGAAGCAATATCCACTGCTTGTTATTTAGTTAACAGATCACCTTTAGTAGCAATTAATTGTAAAATTACTGAAGAAGTTTGGACAGGTTAGTCTTGTGATTATTCACATTTAAGGATATTTGGTTGTGATGCTTATTCTCTTATTCCTAAAAATCAGCATTAAAAATTAGATCCAAAATCGAAATGTTATGTCTTTTTTGCGTATGACTATGCAGTGAAAGGATACAGGTTTTGGGATACTACATTGCAGAAGATAGTCATTAGTAGAGATGTAACATTTGATGAATCTTCTCTTTTAAGATCAAATGTTGAAATAATTGAACAGGAACAGATATCGCCAAATCAACAAGTTTAGCTGGAGGCTAGACCTTTCGGTGACAGTCAAAAGGAAGGAGATACTTCTGGAGAAAAAGGTGTTGAAGATACAAAGGAAGCTGTTGAAGTTTCTGAACCAGTTCAACAACTAGTCACTTTAAGAAGGTCTACAAGGGAAAGAAAAACTCCCAAAATTTATGAAGATTCTGCTTCATCTTTTGCTTTGATTACTGAGGATGGGGAACCTTCTTGTTATCAAGAAGCAGTAGATGATACAGATAAAATGGAAAATGGCTATGAAAGAAGAAATGGATTCCTTAGCCAAGAACAATACCTGGGATCTTGTAGAAATTCCTGAAGGGAGAAGTATTGTTGGATGCAAGTGGGTCTTCAAACTGAAACGGAAAGTTGATGGAAGTATCGAAAGATATAAGGGGAGACTGGTAGCAAAAGGATATTCTCATGTTGAAGGTATCAACTTTCATGAGATTTTTCTCCAGTTGTATAACTTATTTCCATTCATATGTGTTGGTAGTAACTGCATTACTTAACCTTGAGTTAGAACAGTTAGATGTTAAAAAAACTTTAGGTATCGACTTTCATGATATTTTTTCTTCTCTTGTAAAACTTGTTTCTATTCGTACTATGTTGGCACTAACTGCATTACTTAACCTTGAGTTAGAACAACTAAATGTTAAAACATCCTTTCTACATGGTGATTTGAATGAAGAGATATATATGGAACAACCAAAAGGTTTTGTACAAGGTCGCAGTAGAAGATTAGTTTGCAAACTCAAGAAATCATTGTATGCTCCGAGGCAGTGTCCCAGACAATGGTACAAGAAGTTTAATTCCTTTACGGTGAGCCAACACTTTATTAGAAGTAAGTATGATCATTGTGTATACTTCAAAAGTTTCAATGGCATATTCATTATCTTAGCTTTGCATGTTGACGATATTCTTATTGCAAGAAAAAGCATGGAAGAGATCAACAGGTTAAAGGCTCAGCTTTCTAGGACGTTTGATATGAAGGATCTTGGAGCATCAAAACATATCTTGGGCATGGAGATACACAGAGACAGGAAAAATGGTAGGCTCTGGTTATCACAGCAGAAGTATGTGGAGAAAGTACTTGAAAAGTTTTGTATGAACAATGTGAAACCTGTTAATGTTCCATTAGCTTCCCATTTTAAGCTTTCTTCGGTTTTGAGTCCTAGAACTGATGAAGAAAAGAAGTATATGTCTCATGTACCATATGAAAATGCTATAGGCAACTTAATGTATGTGATGGTATCTACAAGACCTGACATTTCACATGCAGTTGGACTTGTCAGCAAGTTCATGGTAAATCCAGGTGAAGAACATTAGCGAGCAGTGAAATGGGTGCTTAGATATCAAAGAGGCACAAGTGACCATTGCATCATCTTTAATGGTAGTGAAGGATTAGTCTGCGGATATGTAGATGCTGATTATGCAGGGGATTTGCACAAAAGAAGATCTACTACAGGTTATGTATTTACTTTTGTAGGTGGAGCAATTAGCTTGATGTCAAAGCTTCAAGAAACAGTTGCATTGTCCACTATCGAAGTTGAATATATAGCTCCTTCAGATGCTAGTAAAGAAGCAATCTGGTTAAAGGGTCTGCTTTATGAGATTGGAGGGATGTAGGAGAAGGTGAATTTACTTTGTGACAATCAAAGTGCTATTCACTTGGCTAAAAATCTTGCTTATCACAGTAGAACCAAGCACATTGATCTAAGGTATCATTTTCTGAGACATGTGATCAATAGTGAAAAAGTAGCTCTTCAAAAGGTTCATACGCGAGAGAATTATGCATACATATTCACAAAGCCAGTTACAATAAAGAAGCTGTGATGGTGTTTGGCTTCTCTTGGCTTGCAAAAAAGATGATGAATGTGCATGGGCAAGGGATTAGGAAAATTGTTGTCAAGGTGGTGTTTGTTGGGAGGTTGACAACTAATTATGTAAATTTGGGTAAGATATGTTAATTAGTAACATGTTAGTTTTATACTGAAACATAGGTTATGTAACTGAGGAGGCTCATATAAAACTGATGAATGCCCAAAATATTGTATGGAGAATCATTTTGATTGTATAGATATTCCAATTCCTTGCCTCGTGGATGTTTCCTTGACACTCTGTCAGGGTTTTACCACGTAAATCCTATGTTATTACTTGTGTGTTTGCATTCAGTTTTCCTGTCAGTTATATTCTTTTCTTGGTTAATGTATAACTGTAAATGCCTTCTTTCTTTGCTCATTCACCTTTTCGACCCACAAATACACATCATGCCAATGAAATCACTTCCGGAAAGTAGGAAGAAATGACTAATAACTTTGTAGTTGGCCAACCAATTCGCCAAAGCACAAGGATACCTAAGATATCCACGAAAAAGTAAGAGAAAACCAATTTGCATATTTACCTTCAGCTTGAAGTTATGTGGAATAAATAGGTTTCTAAACCTACCTACAAGCTCCCCCATCCCTGCAATACTTCAGTAAATCAAATCTTCGTGAATATCCGCATGAAATAAATGAAGATGTAAATGTTTGAGTGTACTACACAGGAAAGAGTTTGTAGTGCGTACTGTCTGAAATTAATTTTTTTGTATGTGCACCCATGTTTTGATTTAATATGTCATAAAATTAGTAGGTTAAAATATCCTAAGTTAGTGTCATGACACATAGTTCAGTTGGTTTTGTGTAAGGTCGAATGTCTAGAGCTAAAATTGTGGATAGAAAATAAGTGGGTGCGTGAAAACATAGTTTTTACTATGTGAAAATAGAGACCCGTAAATATATGTAAAATTTCTAGATTAACTATCGTGAATGGAGCTAAAGACCCCTGTTAGTTTGTAATATTTTTTTCTTTCATGAATATATAATTCTCGAATTTCAATTTTATTATTATTCTGCATTACTCTGTTTCACCTTGTCTCATTGCACGTAATTTATGAGTTTAAAGCTTTGTGTTTTACTATCAAGTGACAACAGTTTTATTGTGTTTGTGATGTGTTATTTATTATTACCTCCTCTTCCATTACTATGAGTTTCTCAACCATACTGTGAATTGGTTCCGTATTCTATTCGGGGTTGGATGGAGATCATGATGAGGATGATGATGGTGAGGAAGCATCACAACATAAAATCTCAAGGAATACTAAGAAACATGTTCTAGTTGGTGAGTATGAGGAAGATGAGGAGGGAAATGAAGATGCAGAAATTGTGATGCTAAGCTTGAAAGAAAGAAAGAAGAGAAGAAAACGAAAAAAAGAAGTTGGAAATTCAACTTTTGATGATAAGAAGGAAGCTCCCCTTAATACATGCCAAAGGGTTATGCAGTCACGTAAAGAAGTTGATTCAGAAGTAGAAGAAAATCTGATCGAATTTCCAGGACTACCTCAGAATAGTCAGAGAAGTATGTCCATTTCTGTGCAACTGATCTTAGCATGTTTATTAGCATATTTATGTTTTGCGTTGCGAAATCTTGTATTAAAGAAAATCAAGTTTTAGTGCGTTGTTAATTGTTTCATTATTTTTTTGAACATGATAAGAAAAAATAATAAGCCAATAAAGAGACAATTTATAGTTAGTTCCCAATTTGTAAAATGTTCACTTGAATTTGTTTAGTTTGTTGACCAAAAAATTGTTGAGAAAATTTTGGTTATCAGTTTGATTTTTAGATCTACTATATTTTCTTGCGTTGAGATGATTGCACATTGTTTTCTAACTTTTGATAATGTAATTTTGATCTCTTTCACCCTTTTTGTGTAAACTGTTAGTGTTCACATTCTTCTTTTCCTTTGTGAAATTTTGTTCTTCTTGTTAGGCTGCTTCACATCTCTTGTAAACTCTCCTAAATTGATGGATTTTTTCTTCTTGTGGATAGGAAACTGGTATTTTTTGTGTGATTTTTTCATTACTTTGTATGTCAAAAATATCTTTGTTATCTTATAGAGAAAATAGACTGAAATCTGCTACTCATTATTTTTACTAACAAGGGAAGTTCTTTTGCCAAAGAAATGCACATCATGGGGAAACCCACTGGGCACTTTCCCTCTTCAATAATGGTACCCAGTGTACCTAGTGTACACTAGTTGGTTGCAGTTTTGGTAACCTAACCTAGTAGGAACATCAAGGGAGATCCACAATATTGACAAATACAGCTTGGTTGGTCTTAAGTCCGCAATCTCATGTTTGTAATTTGTAGCACTGAATGGCTTGAGCCAACAAATTTGTAAATGTCTAATAGATGCTATTTGATGTATTTCTGATGCTGCATGCAGTTTGTATTTGTATGTTGTCACTTTTATGTCCACTATTTTGTGATCTATTGTTATATATGTTAAAAGTTTCTAGATGAAATTGGTATATGCATGTTTACACATATATGCCCTCTTTTGTGAATTATTGGGATGAATGCTAAAGTGTGATTTTTTTCGCTTCTAAGGGGAAATATAATGTAAATTTTAGCATTTAAAGTGAGCAAGATGAAGGTCTGGTGCAATTTTGTTTGATTTTTATCCCATTATTAATAATGAGGATGTGCAACCACGTGGGTTCAAAAGAATTTGTAAAGGCATCTCTTGCTTGAATTTTATCTTTGAAAGTGAGGAAGATGAAAGTCTGGTGCAATTTTGTTTGATTGTTATATCATTATTAATAATGAGGATGTGCAACCACGTGGGTTCAAAAGCATTTATAAAAGCATATTTGGCTTTTCTCCTAACATGTACTTGCTTACTACATAGAATGGAATGAAAACTTATCAGAGGTGGAACAACAATTGAAGAAAGAAAAGGCCGCTTAGAGATGCAAGATGCAAGTAGAGAAGGCGGCAAGTGAGATTCAGGGATACATGGCTAGGTTGGATTACAATCATGGGAGTTTCTAGTAGGCTTATTTCTCATAGAAAATTTATATAAAAAAATTAATGTAACTAAGTGGAAGTAGAAAAGGTTGCCAATGAGATTTGGGTATGCATGGCTATATGTGTGTGGGTGGGGTTACAATGGTTTCTACTGGGCATATTTCTCATAGAAAATTTATATAAAAAATCTAATGTAATTAAGTGCTTATGTGGTTTTATATTATAGGCTAAGGCCATCAAGAATATTTTAGGTCAGGACTCATTAAGGAAGAAGCGGGAAGATAAGCGACGGAAGCAAATATATGAGATGGCACAAGTGATTTGATGTCCTGTGGCTTTGTGTAGGATATTTGTTTCTTTCTCCTGAATCTTTCAATTCTATTATTAACACTTGTTTATGAATAGGAGAAGGCTGATAGTGTTATGATGATTGCATCAAACAGTGCGAGATGCGTAATGGGGCCTTCTCGCACATTTTTTTCATTTCCTAAAAATACAGGGCTTTCGAGTATATTCAATTCTGGCCCATGCAGGTTTGATTTTAATTTTTAATTCCTTTGTATCGCAAGTATTTCTAGTCTCCCATCAATCTTTAATTATTATTAGCAATTGGCAGTAGTCAATTCGCTTTTCATATTCTCTGAAGTACCATCACATGGATTTCACTTTGTTTCAAGTTACTTCCATAGTGGTTGGTTTTTGTTCTACTTCATGTACCTTTTCCTTCAGAGAATCAAGCATTTCATCTCTATCATTTTCCAACCTGGTAATTTGAAATTTCTGACCTAGGTTGTGCTTGTACTTGTACTGCTGTAGTCAACTCACTTGATAAAGTGACAACCTTTCTTTGTAAAGCTTCGGAGCTTTCAGTTAACCTTGCAGCTCACTACTTAGGTGCTTCACACTTGACTTTTCTTCTTCTATTAAGGATTTCAAGGTGGAATGTTCTTGCTCTAAGCCAATAGGGATCCAATGGCTTCTTCATATGCAATTAATTTTTCTTTCAACTAATTTGGCTTCCTCTTGCTTGGCAAAAAAATAGCTTCCTAGAAAATACCAAATCTTTAAGTTTTGTTTCATTAATTTCTTGATGCAATTTTACCAGCTTCTCCTTTTTATCCTCTCTCTCCACAACAGCTGATGCAAGTCTCTTGATGATGACTCTTTCAAATGTTGTCCCTTTTGAGCACTTTCAAGCTCTCGCTGAAACTTTTTGATTTGAGCCTCTACCTGTAAGAGTGAATTTCTCATTTGGCCAGTCTTGGAAGAAATCTCTACAGACTCCTTTTCTCTTCCTTTAAGAGAAAATATCAGGCCTTATTCCACCACAATTTTCCTTGACTCACATGAAGCAACCAAGTCCCACCTTTCTTGAGTTCATTAGTTCTTTTTGTTGACTGTAAATATTTATAAGTTATTAATTTACCCTTTTCATAACTAATTCATTTGAAAAAATGAAATGGTTGCAAATGCCAAAAAATAATTAGGAAATAAAATGACATTTAATTTCACTAATATCATGCCTCAAAACCTGAAATGCATTTGCATCAGAGAGATTGACATAGGAACTACATAGTGTAACAGAATTCCACTTCAATGGAGTGTTTGTTTGGGCTGGTGAATCTTACTGATACTTAAAATGGCAAATATAAAATGTTATGCGAGAATATTCAAGTTTCTAAGGATTTTATATATAGTTTCTATAACATTTTGGCAATTATTTAAGAAATAGAAATTTATGCTAGAGAGTCTGGGTGAACCATTTTTGTTAAAAAATGGACACTTGGAAATCAATTTTTGGGAAGAAAATAAAATTAGCAAGAATCCTAAAATGTTCCATCTATTGTAGGAATGTGAATCTGTATTTTTTGTTGTTCTTTAGATTTATAAAAAAAATTATTGGGAAAGTTGTAGATGTAGCATTTTTTGTGCAAGAATTTTTTTCGTTGAAAGTGGAAATATTTACATTATATTTTTAATGGTTTCCTCTCTTGCAGGCATGTGTTGATGAGGAAAACACACAAGACCATTGTTACTAGTGACATCATCAGTTGACAAGATGGTGTTGAAAAATTCCAATCCATGTAGATACAGACCAAAAAGTTGTTGGTGTTGTTACTTAGGTTGGCCACTCATCACTTGAGATTCAAATGATGATATCTCAACCACCTAAAGGTATTTATATCATAATAGCTTACTCTTTTGTGTTCCTGTTGACACTAAATCTATATCAAAACTATATTGAATCCATTTTGTAAGATCAGGTAGCATTCATTATGTATCATGGTGTCTAGGTTGCCTTATTGACCTAGATATTCACTTCTCTAGGAGTAATAATCGTCACACATAAGTCAAAGCTAATATGATGAGGATGTCTCAGAAAGGTCTTATAGAGATGAGCCAAATAGTAGATAATAACACTTTTTACACCACTAAAAAGAAATAGAAAGTGGAACAAATTGAAAACTATCAAAGCTAAATTGTATCTATGGAGAGGAGATGATTTGCAAATATCTCATAACTATTAGTAATTTCCAAAGTCGTTTACTTCTCTAGGTATTTTTAATAAATAATGGAGGACAATGAAAAGCTAACAGCCATGAAAATGGAGTTATAAATTGGATCTAATTGAACTCCTATTCCAACTAAAACAAGGAAATCTAGTGAGTGAACCCTTAACCAAGAATTAGAGTTAGATTTGTGCTATAATTGAGTTCATAATTTGTTCTCTCGCTGGACGGTGCAAGTCTAGGAAAGGTACAGTCAAACAACTGTTGGAGAATCAATCTTGTAGTGTCAGAGTGCTACAGCTATAGAAGTTGGACCTACACACAAAGTTAGTGAAATTTTTGAAATGACTATCAAAACCATTAAAGCATTGTAGGCAAACAGAAAACAAGATACGAGAGTGAACAAAAATCAAACTTCATCCAAACAACAGGGCCAAATCTCCATGTTACATCTTGGACTAGAGGTCTTAGTCTCCCTCATACATGTACAATGCAACCCATGATTTCTTTGGCTGCAATTTGGTCCTGAAGTCCTTGATGTCAAATTGCACACAGATCACGTAGCTTATCTTTTTGCAAGTCTCAGAAGTTGAACTCTCTTTCTGAACAAGGATTTTTTTGGGCTCCATTTTATACATTAACAGAATTTATATGTTTTTTATTTTGTAGGTCAACCATGATGCTGTTTCACTACCAGAGAGGTTTGGTGAGCCTGAGTGTGCTATAAGATAC
Source organism: Pinus tabuliformis (assembly GCA_031772625.1). Taxonomy (NCBI): domain Eukaryota; kingdom Viridiplantae; phylum Streptophyta; class Pinopsida; order Pinales; family Pinaceae; genus Pinus; species Pinus tabuliformis. The sequence continues at coordinate 498,102,293 of CM062815.1, forward strand.
TCTGAATTTTGCATTATGAATTTCAAATTCGAATAGTTATTTGGACATTTTCTTTTTACATTTGAAGTTCCTATAATCTCTCATAGGAAAAATAAGTTTGCAAAGCTTGCATTTATGGTTTTATATAGTCTCTGATATCGGGCAGAATTGCTTTCAATTTTTCAAATATAGATTAAAATCTTTCTAACTTCTTTTCTTGTATGGCCATTAGTAGAAACCCTCTTATCTTGACACCAACTCTTGCAAGTACCCGTTTATTTACAAATGCTAGTCTTCTGAATATAGATTAAAAGGAAGCATGGGCTTGCAACACACAAACACCAAAAATCTATACGCCTTTATCGGGACCTACTTGTATGCAAAGTCTTACAATTTTGTTTTTAATAAATCATTTTACATACTCTTGTTGTTTTTTTGCACAGTTATAATCCTACTCCTTGTCTTAAAAGTTACCCTGATATTGAGCTCATATTAGCCATGGATTTTCTTCTCCATGCTTCATATCATACTGTTGATTAAATGAACCCTTACGTGCCCCCACACATGGCTCACATGGTAAATAAGGGGATTTGAACCTTGAACATCAAATTTTCACGATGACTTCATATCACAACAATCACCAATCGAGCTATACCCTTGGTGGTGAAGATTCCAATTTTTCACTACTCTGGTCAACATAAATAAATTTACCAAGAGAATCTCCAATTCACTCCTTTACTTCATCTTCCCATTTTAGGGTTCAGATTGAAATTAAGAGTCCACGACTTTAAAAAAATGAACCCTACTGAAATTCAGTATCCCTTCTCCAGTTTACAACTTTACACTACCTGTCTTCAGGCTTATCAAAAATATCTACAAAGAAACCTGTGGCATAAAATCTTAACATTACCTCAATTCTCCACTATCCATTCCATCAAGTCATCACTACTTGGCCACAAACTATTGAACATACAAACTAAACCTCTATGGAAGTTGTGGATATTTGATCAATCTTCTTTGAAGACACCTTTAAAGTTGGGGTACTATCGAGGCTCCTCACAATGGAATTGCTAGCATTGTCTAGCTATTGGGGGCTAAAGGGTACTTAGATTGCTTGATCACCTCTTGGAAAGACCAAGGATTCATTAAAACCCCATCAGAGTTGAATGCTTCTTGTTCAAGTTGCTAGGAGTGGCCCTAACCAAGATACTACTGTTACATCCCTCGCTGTCTTTTGTGGCTTTGAAGCCACTAAGGCTAATTGGATGATAGTTTTTTCTTGGGATTTTGACAAACTAGAGATAATATGAGTTAAAGTTGCATGTGGAGAAATTGAATGAGGATCAGAATCTCGATCCTTCTCTATCTGTTGTCCACAACTACCAAAGAAGTTTACTTGTGCTTGGGATCCCCTCGTGCTGAGACAATAGAGGCTACTTTTTTAGCCGTCCAACTACATTTCTTATTGCCTTAAATGATGGCCATGATCAATTACTGTGCAAAAATGGATTGTTTTTCCCACTATGATTTGGAATGCCACAGTCTTATCCAATATTTTATAGGTTGTTCATTAGATCTGGTTTTTCATCATTCATAGATTAAGATTGTTCAAGTCAGATTTATTATTTCTAATATGTTATAATTTGAAAACCTATTGCAATTAACATCTCTACCTCCTGAGGATGAGCCACACTTGATGGCTCGAAATGTCGGCCATAAAAAGTTCAATGTGAGTAATCCAGAAATGATAGAACAAAATCTTCCAAATAATGAATTCGTACCAAAACTTTGATGTTTAATGAGAATCAAGCTCTCCCTATTTCTGGTCTCTATCAAAATGATTTCATAGATATTTTCAAGCTATAACAAAATCAGTTTGCATGGTCAGCAAATAGGTTTTGACCCCTGATCAATTCTAAGTTTCATAACATGGGTTATAGTTTTATAGGCAAAGCCTTCTCTCGAAACTCACAGAGCATTCAAACAATGGTTTTTTGAGTACTTCTACCCCTCTAATAATGGTGGTGGTACTTGTTGTACTTGCATCCTCATGACCTCCTCCTTTGTAAAATAAATTTGTTGTACCCATAGTTCAAAATATCTTAATCCTTATTTTACTATACCCACACCTTATCATACCCATGCATCATAGGTTGAAACATAAAAGCTTATCCATAAATTACTTATTCATTCAAGAACAATGTTTTAAAAGTGAAACAGAAATATATATAGGATAATTTAATTCTTCTTCATTGAAGTTCACTTTCAATTGATAAATAATTTCATTAAATTTGCTTGTCCATTGAAATAGAAATAGGATAATTAAATTTTCTTATCCATTGAAATTTGTTTGCATGTAATAGTTTGCGTCATTTGACAAATTTTAGTTACTTAGAAGCTTATTTGAAGGGACTAATATTTCTACTTTCTTTCCAAGTTCATTGAAATACCTTATCTATTGTATCCTTAGTTCTTAGTTCTTTTACTACCCAAAAATATCACGTGAGTTGAAATAGAAACATGAAGCATGTACCCTTGCAGTGTTAAACCAATGCAGCTTGACGTGCATGAAAAATAGCTCAGACATGCCATTAAATATCAATATTGTAAAATAGTTCTCAATATTATACAGGTGAAGACATAAATCCTAGGGAATAGGAGTGGTAGACAAATCTTGGGCTTCAGAGTGCTACACTTATTCCTAACGAAAAACCCTGCCAATGTGTCAATCAGGGAACATCCAGTTTCAAAAGATTTCTCAACTCCCAATTCTTTGATATAATGGTTGGTATTACGTGTATGTATTGTTTTTGTTTATGTTTTCATAAAGAAAGGAAAAGTTTTTTATCTACTTCGAATTTCTACTACCATTATTCAAACATTCCATGTACATATCATTCATCATATAACTGTTGAAAATAAGAAAATCAAAATGGCCCACATGCTGAGATAATTGAAAATAAAATATTCAAAAATGAAGCAAACCTAAAAATATACTGCGAGAGGGAGTGGGTGGATGGTCTTGTATCATAATGGGGGCCACTCCAATTAAAAATCTAAGTAGATGTACTCATGCCAAGACAACTGTTCCACACACATGTTTTAGGTAGTAAGAAACTATTCTTAGATGCCTTCGAAGGTGGAAGGGGAGAGTTTTAAACTTAGATAGTAAAAAATTACAGTCACATTGTTACTTCATATCCTTTGGGTTGATTCCCTTTCATTAAGCCTAACTAATAGTAACAATGACTCTAAGTCAAATAACCAATAATTAACTCCACCTTTAATTTTGGAAAAAGTGAAGTTGAGAGTATATAAACCATGCAAAGGCCTAAATAATTAATCAGTTAGGGTGAATATATTGCTCAAATACATGCTATAGTGGCATAAACTCCCTTTAGTACATTGAAATAGAGTTGAGAACCTACATGAAGATGTGGAAAGTGTAATATTCTAAGGGAATTTTCTTGCCCTAGGGTTTCTATGTTGGCTAGGGTTCCCAAAATATCAAAATTTTATACAACAACAGTGCACATTTTTTCATTCATTCAACAATAGGTATACAACTTGATTGCTCTATCATGTACTTTATTGTCAGAATTTTGTGTATTGTATTTTGAGAGTCAAACTATTTTTCCAATATGCATAAAAGGAATTAACTTTTGTCATCCCTATTTCCAAATTTCCACAGGAGGATGGTTTATCTTTAGATGGCAACAAATGGCTTTGGGTGGTTGGAATTATGGTTTTAGTTACTTTTGTGAAGTTGTTCCTCGTAATGTATTGTTGAAGTTTTACTAATGAGATTGTGAAGGCATATACTCAATATCATTTCTTTGATGGGATCACCAACACAATTGGTGTAATTGCTACTATTCTTGCAAGTACTCTATACTGGTGGATAGATTCTGTTGAAGCAATTGTGGTAAGTAGTTATTTGACCTTTTGCTTTACAGTTCATTGTTTGCAACTTTTCACATGTTATGCTTATTTATTTTGTTGAGTGGGCACCATGGTTTCTTGGCACTAGCTAATGAAGAGTAGTTTCTCTTCCATTATGTCATCCTCTCCTGTTTATAATCAAAGTTCACTTGTTTAATAAGAAACTCGCTATTGTTTTTTTCATTATCATGATATATCTTTGCATTTATTAGCAACATATATGACATTTTTAGCACATGTTCTCGGTCATCAGTACTCTACATTGTCATAAATAATCATTGGTGTGGAACTCCCAAGCCATATAGGGCCCCAAATCATTGTGGAGATAGGATGGAGCCATGAATCTATCTAGCTTAAAATTCAAAGGAAAAACATATTCCAGGTCTATTAACTTTTAAGTAGGGAGAATTGATTGCAAAGGTGCAAGATAATATATCCACTCCATTTCATTTCTTTTGCTTTGATAATGACTCAATCACAAATTGTGGATTCACAAATCATAATTCTATTTGTTTTATGTTTGGAAATCAAGACATTTTGTTATAGAATTTTATAGGGGCGCATATACACAATAATAGAAACATACATGTGTGGAGAAGAAGATGAAAAAAAGAATTCTTAACATGGAATGAAATCTCAGCATAGGGATATGCCACTGTAGCAAGATAGCATGAATACATGAACACTTAACTGTATACTAATATAAGATTTTGAAATTTTTTGCTAGAGATATAATCTACCTCTCTTTGCACTTTTTGGGGCAATTGATTTGCATTTTTTGGGGAAATTGCTAGTATTGGTAAGTTAAAAATATGGTCTGCATGATTATAGTTTTTATAAAGATTATAGATCATTTGTAAGAACTTTTTTTTTTGTAATTTTTTTTTTTTAAATCAGTGGCTATAAATTTAGTTTTCAAGATTGCCATAACTCTTCACATAATTCTTTAAAATGTCCTATCTCAATAGAAGAGCACCTGCTTTACAAGCAAGAGGTTGGTGGTTTGATTCCACTGTGCACTAACATGAATTAATCAACGATTTTGTAGTTTATTTTTAATTAAATGTTTTTTATATCAATTTATTTCAATGGTGAGATATTTCTGGATTCATTGTTCTAAATTGTCTCTAGAGAGACAAAAGTGATCTTTAAAAAAAAAATTATTGTCTCTACAGAGTCAATAGCTAGTATTAAAGACATAGTGTCTCTAATATGAGTGTTGTCTCTAGAGAGACAAAAATGAAATTGTCTCCTAAGAGACAATAATGCTTGTGTTATATATTGTCTTTATAGAGACAATTTTTTAGACAATAATCTTTAAGACAATATTTTTTAAGACTATAATTTTTATGACAATAATTTTTGAGGCACCCATTTAAAGACAATACACAAGTTTTTTTTTTTTGTCTCAAGTTAAGACAATTCACCCAAAAATTGTCTCAAATATTGTGTTAAAACCCCCCTTTTGTCTTAAAACCCCCTTTATGTAGTAGTGAAAATAGAAACATAGCTATATCTTTGTCTATCATCGCGTGGAAACAAGTCTGGCTATGCTGTTGACATACATCAAAATAAAATGTTTAAGCTTTTCATGGCCATTTAGAATCAGTATAATATCTACAGGACAGAATTTTGAAATACGCACATTACTGAGGGTAATCATATTTTGCTGCTTGGACAGTCCTAATGGTCACTATCCTTTTCAAGATGCAACATTCACAGAAATTTCAGCGTGGATCTAAACGAATCTAAATGTTGGCCGGTTTCCATCTTATTGTTTCGAGAGTTAGATGGAGTACATAACATAGTTTCAGTCAAAATGACAGCCTTTTCCCCTGTATTAGTTACAAAAATAGAATTCAGCTAATTCCACCATGGCGGAATCGCTCTGGATTGACTCTGGATCAGAGTTACCCAATATCCACATGAAATGTTCGAACAACACAAACTCGCACGAAATTGAGAAGCCATATCTGGATTTGTCAACCAAGAGTGCCATTAACAATGGATGGTTGAGGTAGTCTACTTTTACGAAATACCATCTCCTACCCTTCCCAACATACACTATCATGGATCCCCCCGGTGCTTCTTCGACTTTGTGGTTGTGATCTGCATGAACCAGGCACAATGGCTCTTTTTTCGCAGAATAGGGCATAGTAACTTCATCCCAGTCATGAACATCATCATGGACTGAGTGAGGATCGGACCTAAGATTACTGTATGAGCGTGCTACATGGGAAGTTTTGTTAAGTGTGAAGCCAAATTCATGCAGAATTCTAAATCCTTCTACACCACCATTAGTTTCTAGATCTCCATCTAAATCACATGCAGGATTCTAGATCCTTCTTCAGCCTCTATAAATTTATAATTTCTCCGGCCAAGGAAAGCAAGCCAAGGTCCAAGCCTGTTACATAATGCAAAATGATTTCTGTTCTTGAGTTATTGTTTTATCTATTCCACTATTTTTGATTGAGTAATCTTGTTGTTTCTCCATTTGTATGTCTCTAGAATTATTCTTTGCTATTGTCGTCTATGTCTCTGGGTATAAATATGTTGTGTGTTATATATGCTCTAAACTAACAACTAGTATCAGAGCTAGGGTCGAATATCCACCGTGCAACCCTCTTAGTGCCATCCCCTTACTCTAGTAGCATTCACTAAAACGTTGGTTGTTACCTCTGGAGCTGTTGAAGGATCTGTCAAGGAAATCGGAATCACTGCAAAGAAGAGAGTCCAAGAAAATATATGTTCAGGAAATAGTTGAGGAACTAGCTGAGGAACATTAAGACAGTTGTTGTAAGAAATAAAAAGGTCATGGGCATATGGTGAAATGTGCCATGAAGCCTAAAACGTGGAGTGTGTAAGTGCTTTATGTGGAGTTCGTAATTTTTTTTATCAAGCTTGCACGTATACAAACCAACATATGTATGTGTGAAATGTGAAAAGGTTAAAAAGTTATATATGTTTTTTATATTTATATAATTATATGTTGAATTTTAGCCCCAAGGGTTAGCTCAATCGGTCAAGCCGGGGCCTCACCAATGGGAGGTCACACTGTCGAAACTAGAAATCTCTTGGGGTTAGGTCAGTCAATAGGGCAAGGGGTGTGACCCCCTTTGGGTGGGGTCCACCCTAGCGTTGTTCGATCCTAGACGTAGCGGACCCACTGACCATGGGTATCCGTGAACCAGTAGTGAAAAAAAAAAGAAAAAAAAAATTATATGTTGAATTTTGAAAATTATATTTTAAAAAGGAGCAGTAATTTTGAAAAGGGTATTTTAAAAGGAGGAAGGTCATTATTACTAAATTTTAAAGAGTAATAATTAAAGTTTTATTTTTAAGTGGAGCTTTTGTTTTTGGGCATCAATATATTGAAAATGGATACAACAGTGATAGATATGGAGAAGTTAAGCAGGGCTAATTTTTCCCTATGGAAATCGGAGATGGAGGATACACTGATTTGGAAGGATCAGTATTTGATGATTGAGGGCACAACAAAGAAACTCTCGTTGATGACAAATGCAGAATGGAATAAGCTATATATAAAGGCGATTGCAACAATCTGCCAATATCTAGCAAAGAATGTGTATTTCAATGTGTCCAGAGAAAATACAGCTGAAGGATTATGGAAGAAGCTCCATGATCTATATGAGAGGAAAACGACATCAAACAAAGTGTTCTTGATGAAGAAGCTTTATAATATCAAAATGAAGGAGGGTGCTTCAGTTGCTGAGCACTTGAATGCACTTAATATTATTACCCATCAGCCTGCCTCTATTAAAATCATTTTAGATGATGAAATTAGAGCTATTTTGTTAATGTGTTCTATGTCAGATAGCTAGGAAAATTTAATTGTAGCTATGAGCACTTGAACAACTGCAAGGACCCTAAATTTTGATGATGTCAGAAGTAGTTCAATGAATGAGGAATTGCGATGCAAGCCAATTGCAGAAAACCAGGGAGGAGAAGCTCTACCTATAACTGATCGTGGTAGGAGAATGGATCAAGGCCGGCAAGGGTGATCAAGATCGATAGGATGATAAAAATCAAGGAGAGGCAGGATCATCTGCTTTCACTGTGGCAAACCCGGTCACATGAAGAAAGAATGTTGATTCTGGAAGAAAGGAAAAAAGGATCAGAGACCGTCCAATACAAATCACAAGTCATCCTGCAAAAATGAAGGTGAGACTACTGCTGTAGCCACAGATGGTGATGTTTTATTCACCATTTCAGTAGAGGATGCATGTGCATATACATCTAGTAGAAGCTTTGATTGGATCCTCGACTCTGGGGCATCTCACCATGTAACCCCATGCAAAGATAGTTTTGTTTCATATAATCCTGGTCATTACGTCAGAGTGCATTTGGGGAATAATCATTCTTGTAGTATTGTTGGAGTGGGAGATGTCCAGATCAAGATGAAAGATGGACAAGATATATTGTTGAAACAGGTCAGGCATGTACCAGAAATATGCATGATTTTAATCTCTATGGGACGACTGGATGATGAAGGATATTCCACAAGCTTTGGAAAAGGTGGTTGGAAAATTAGCAAAGGAGCATTGGTCATGGCCAAAGGACCCAAGACAGGAACGTTATACACATTGAAGGCACTGATAGAAAAATCAAATTTTGTTGCTGTCACAAAAGAAGGAAATTCAACAGATCTGTGGCATAAACCTTTGGGTCACATGAGAAAGAGGAGCTTAAAAATCCTTGTTGGCAAGAATTTATTACCGGGTTTGAAATCCTACAATCTTGATCTTTGTGAGCATTGTATATATGGTAGACAAAGAAGGGTTTCCTTCCTTAGAGGTGGCCATGATAGAAAGAAAAATGTGTTAGAATTGGTAGAGTTAGATGTGTTTGGGCTTGTTAACATCAAATCATTGGGAGGAGTATCATATTTTGTAACATTTCTAGATGATGCATTCAGGAAGGTTTGGGCATATCCTATGAAAATTAAGAGTGAAATGTTTGGAATATTTCAAAAATTTCATGTTGTTGTTGAAAGAGAGACTAACAAATTTATCAAGTGTTTAAGAACAGATAATGGTGGAGAATATTTCTCAGATGCATTTAAGGAATATTGTAACGGGTTTGGCATAAAGCATGAGAAGACTGTGCCTGGTACTCCTCAATATAATGGTGTCGCAGAAAGGTTGAATCGCACCATTATGGAAAAGGTGTGAAGTATGTTGTCCAATTCCGGTTTGGAGAAGAATTTTTGGGCTGAACCAATCAGGACCACTTGCTACCTCATAAATAGTTCTCCAACTATAGCCTTGGATGGCGTTACCCCTGAAGAAGTTTGGATTGGTAAGAATTTGAATTATTCTCACTTGAAAATCTTTGGATGTGAAACATTTGCACATACTCCCGAAGAAAATAGAACTAAGCTAGATGATAAATCTATGAAATGCATTTTTTTGGGATATGCAGATGAATTTTTTGGTTATCATCTATGGGATCCAGTCAAACATAAAATTATTAGAAGCAGGGATGTTATATTTAATGAGTCAGAAATGTTCAAGAGGACTGTAGGTTAGTTGGTGGTCAAGAAGTTTATTGACAGGTTTGAAGAGCAACAGGAAAACATACCACCAATACAAGAAAATGAACAACAAGTGGAAAATGATGAACAACAAGAAGAAGGAATCTTGTAGGAACCTTTACAGGAGATTCAACCTGATAATGCACCACCACAGTTGATTTGCAGATCTTCTAGGCCTCATAAATGTTCACAAAGGTATCCTCCTTCAAACTATATTTTGTTGACTGATGAAGGTGAGCCTAATTGTTTTCAAGAAGCTTGTAAAGTTGAGCACAGTGAAGAACAAGAGAAAGAAATGGAAGAAGAAATAAACTCTTTGTTGGAAAATAAAACTTGGGAGTTGGTAAACCTCCCAAAAGCTAGAAAGGCTCTACAAAACAAATGGGTTTACAGGATTAGGCATGAATGTGATGAAAAGGGGAGGTATAAAGAAACACTGGTGGTGAAAGGTTTTGCCCAAAAAGAAGGTATTGACTTCACTAAAATTTTCTCACCTATTGTTAAAATGTCATCCATTAGAGTTATTCTTGGTCTAACTGGTGCTTTAGACCTAGATTGTGAACAATTAGATGTAAAAATTGCATTCCTTCATGGTGAATTGGAGGAAGAAATTTATATGGAGCATTCATAAGGCTTCATAGAAAAAGGAAAAGAAGGCCTTGTTTGCAGGTTGAAGAAAAGTCTCTATGGGTTGAAATAGGCACCTCGATAATGGTACAAGACATTTGATTCATTCATGTTGGAACATGGTTTTCAGAGGTTGGAAGCTAACCATTGTGTCTATATCAAGAGGTATGATCAAGGAAAGTATATCATATTATTGTTATATGTGGATGACATGTTGATTGTTGGGCATGATAAGAATAAGATCAATAGGTTGAAGAAGGATTTGGGTAGCAAATTTGCAATGAAAAATTTGGGACCAGCACAACAGATATTGGGCATGTGGATTACGCGTGACAGGAAAAACAAAAGGTTGTGGTTGTCACAAGAAAAATATATCAGGAAGGTGCTTGAAAGGTTTAATATGAAGGATGCCAAGCTAGTTGGTACACCCCTTGCAGCCCACTTCAAGCTGAGTACTGAATTATGTCCTAGTGATGAGAAGTAAGAAGAAGAGATGAGCAAGATTCCCTATGCTTCAGTAGTTGGCAGTTTGACGTATGCCATGGTTTGCACATGACCAAACATTGCATATTCAGTAGGAGTAGTGAGTAGGTTCCTTGCCAATCCAGGCAAACAACACTGGCCAATAGTAAAATGGATTTTCAGGTATCTCAAGGGTACTAGTCATTATTGTTTATGTTTTGGTCATGATGAGACTGTCCTTGAAGGATTTATAGATGCGGATATGGCTGGAGATATGGGCACCAGAAAGTCCACTACAGATTATTTGTATACATTTGCAGGTGTAGAAGTATCTTGGGTGTTAAGGCTACAAAGAATAGTAGCCCTCTCTATGACAAAAGTAGAGTACATAGCTGCAACAAAAGCTTGTAAAGAGATGTTGTGGATGCAACAATTCCTAGCAGAGATAGAAATAAAGCAAGACAAGTATATGTTATATTGTGATAGTCAGAGTGCCATTCACTTGGCAGAAAACCCAACGTTCCATTCAAAAATCAAGCACATTGACTTAAGGTACCTTTGGATCTGGCATGTGTTGGAGGAAGAACAATTATCATTGGATAAGATCTAGACAGATAGGAACCCTACTGATATGCTCACTAAGATTCTACCATGAAATAAACATGAGTTATGTAGAGGCATGGTAGGAATCGGTGTGACTTGATTCATGACTCTTATTTGGCTTCAAGTGGGAGAATGTTAAGTGTGAAGCCAAATTCATGCAGGAGTCTAGATCCTTCTACACCACCATTAGTTTCTAGATCTCCATCTAAATCACATGCAGGATTCTGGATCCTTCTTCAGCCTCTATAAATTTGTAATTTCTCTAGCCAAGGAAAGCAAGCCAAGATCAAGCCCTGTTACGTAATGCAAAGTGATTTATGTTCTCCAGTGATTGTTTTATCTATTCGGTTGTTTCTGATTCAGTAATCTTGTTGTTTCTCCATTTTTCTGTCTCTGAAATTATTCTTTTCTATTGTCGTCTAAGTCTCTGAGTATAAATCTGCTATGTGTTATGTATGCTCTGAACTAACAAGCTTTGCCATCTCTTCAGAAAGCTCCTAATCTTGTTCATCCTACTTTGCTGACCTGTTTTCAGAAGAGCTTTATTATCTTGCACGTTGTCCAACAAATGCGAGTTGAGTGAGGGAAAAATGGTAAGACAGAGGGAGAGGATTGATGATGGGCAGTGGGAAGCTTCTTTATAAAAATAGCAGAGGGATAGGCAACACGTGAAAGATAAAAGAATTTTGTCATGATGTTAACTAGAATTATTAATGACTCCCACATAGAATATTCATCAACTAATGACTAAAATGTGAGAGATAAAATGTTATTCCTATGATGCTTTTTTGTCAAAACAGAAAAAAAATAAAAATTATTTGTCAACTAATGACAGAAATTTGAGAGATAAATTGTTCTTCCTATGATGCTTTTTCTTTTCAAAACAGAGAAAACAACTTTCTATTGATTTTGGAAAGAAATTACATATATCAGAGAGGAGAACTCTCAATCATCATCTAATGAAACATAAAAACAAATATCCAAACATTTCACAACAGATAGATAGTTACATATGACCTTACAATGGGGAGAAATTCAACATACAGATGACGAGAGAAAACAGAGGATTTAAATAAAAAAATCGCAGAGGAAGCATACAACCCAAGGTCCAGAAAAAGTAGTTAGATCGTAGTGTGTCTTGTTACTTGCAAAATTTTATGATCAAAAGATAGGAAGAAAATCCAATCAGTTTCGAGTGACATTTTTTTTATAGTCAATCTGCTTCACCATTTTGGCTCTGATAGATATCCAAATAGATAGGTTGTTGAACTCTTTGATTAGGGACATTGTGTTTAAGTTTCTACAAGACAAGGTAGACTTTGTTTTTAAGTTTCCACAAGAAAAAGTAGAAGAATTCAAGAAAACTCTCTCATTTGCCTATTCAATGATAGATTTTTGAGTCTCGAAATATAGTAAGTTTCCTGAAGCCGAGCTAGATAAGACAATGCAAAACATCCCATAGTGTAAGTAGCTCAACAGACTTGTTAGAGCCAGTACCACATGCCAATGGAATCAACAGAGAGCAAAACAAAATCCCCATAAAAAAAACCATCAGGAAATATAAACTATATGTTGCAGAGAGGGGAGGACACTTGGAACATGAGACAATGAGAATGAAAACTCTAGATAATAAAATAAGATATTACAACTGGTCCACCAAATATCAAACTTCATTTGCTGAAAAATAAGAAAATTCCTAATCTGCCATATACCCCAATCGATAAAGAAAGCATTCCTAATCTGCCATATGCCCCAAACAATAAAGAAGACCAATGTCCGGATGCCTTGAACAAAGACAAGAGGGATAAACAAGGAGAGAGATAAGTAGCTGGATTAAAGCTGGAAGGGTAGGTGCCCAACCGATAGAGAAAGCATTCCTAATCTGCCATATGCCCCAAACGATAAAGAAGACCAATGTCGGAATGCCTTGAACAAAGACAAGAGGGATAAACAAGTAGAGAGATCTGTAGTTGGGATTAAATTTAGAAGGGTAGGCGCCCAAAGGTGTGAGTAGAGTGAAGGAACTAATTTGTTCTAAATGTGTTACGTTTTTGTTTGCCATTTTTATAAAAATTCTTGTGGGAGTCCAGAAAATACTTTATTCTAAACATGTTAGGTTTTGTTTTTTTCCAATAAAAATTATTAATATCAAATAATTAACTTATTCAATTTAAATTTGTGTAGATTAAATTATTAAATGTCAAAAACATCTTAGATTTTCATAGACATTTATATATTTCAAAACATATTTAAAATAATCTTAAAACTTCAACAGTGTCATAAAATTACATATTTCACTAAAGTTAAATAATCAATAATAAACCACAAAATCGAACCGCAAGAAACAATATATAATCTGCCATCCAAAACAGCATAATTGATTACTATTAAAGAATATATACAGTGATGGGTTGATTACTATAAAAGAATATATACAGTGATGGGTGGTGCAATGGTTGTTGGGTGAAATCTACGAGGTTAGGGTTCAAACGACGTTAACTATATTATCTTGTTATAGTGTGCGACCCTAGCCTCCCTCTAATATATATATATATATATATCGTTGCGGTATCTTTCGTTTTGCTATGGACTAACAGAAAAATTAATCATAATGTTTCCTTTTTGAGATTATAATAATCTTAGCGATGGCAGACTAGCGATGGCAGACTAGTGTTTGTCCAAACTATCAGAACGTCCAAACGATAGCTCCGTTCTCGATTTGATTCCAGAATTATGGTGAACTGTTACAAATGCCGCGCCATTAATTTTACAAACTACTAGCTTTAGATTGCTTTCAGGAACGCCCTAATTCTTTTGGCTTTTATGTTATTTCTTCTTATTATTGTAAATAAATAATACTAATGGCTAACTTTATTATTATTATTATTATTTGTTTTCTATAATTGAGTGAGCTTGGATTCGCGACAATAAATGACAGTTGACCTTTTACACAGCCTAATACGTAATAGGATATACCAACACCTAAACATTAATGTGTTTGTTGTTTAGCCAAGTGGGTTGTCGCGATTGGTTTAACACGTGAAGAAGGTTGTAAAATGCGCACTATATTAAAAGCCTAAACATCCATGTGTTAGTGGATTTGCCACCTGGAATATGATAAACTCTTATAGTACGTGAATGATGCATTGGTTGTTAAATCTGGACTAATTTAATCTTTGAGTTCACGTCACAACGTTTTCTTCTACACTTTTTTTTTCTATTCTGATTATAGGTTTCACTTCGCTGTCAAAAGCTCGCTGATATTCTTTTGATTATTTTCATGTCTATAAAGAATGTTTTCGGATTTAATTTTTAATGACCTTGTTTTAAATTATGAAAATAATTTCATAGTTTTTGAATTTTTTTTTATGCTGAGAATTTTTTTGATATATATTTTGGCGTAGAGAATTTTGATGAGATATAATAGCATCTGAAAATATTTGAAAAATCGTTTCAAAATGCCAAAGAAAAGGGGTAATTGTGTAAATTGCGATTTCATTTATGAGTGTTGTGACATTGATATGGCTATATTTAACATTTTATTGTGTGTAAAATCAATAAATAAATAATAAATAAAACCATAATGTAATATTATTATTTTTTTAAACTTGTCAAGAAGTTTATAGCCGTGATTTTGGACTCGTGTTTTTTTATAGCACATGGTATTGTGTCAATAATTATCTTATTGTGTCAATAATTATCTTATGTGAAATTATTTATATGTACTTTTGGTTAGAGATTGTATGGGGTGAGAAGGCAATAAGGTAGAGATCTTTATCATGGTTTTTCCTATAAATTTTTTTAGATAAATCTATTATCCATTCGGTTTTGTGAATTTCTTTTATATTATTTTCCATTAAATTTAAATTTACATGTTAATATAAATCTACTACATTATTCATAGATTTGATATTTATATTATATATTTATCACAATTTACACATATCTAATATTTATAGTGGTACATAATATTTATATTATAGATCTATCACAATTTACAAATATCTATTATAGTGGTACATAATTTATTGGCTGTTTTAGCACATAACAATTTCTCTCCCAAAGTCTTTTATCTAAGTGGGGAGGGGCAATAATCTTATTTCTAATGTTATTTCATTCAATCGAAAGTGGTATTTTGCTTTACTCATCGTAGTTCTTGCAGAGTTCCTTTAAAGCCCAATATCCAATGAGGCGTCGTCATTTAAGTGAGATGTAGTGGCCATATAACACACACAAGGGCTTTACTCAATGAGTCTCTCATATATCACTTGTGTTCATGGCATATTAAACAATAACCTAATTTGATTACATATTGGAAAATACCTCTAAAAATCACGTTATTTTACTCAATGAACCTCCGATATATCACCTACGTTCGTGGCACATTAAACAATACCCCTATTTTGACTACATATTGGAAAATACCTTTAAAAATCACATTATTTAACCACCTACCAATACAAAACCAATATACCTTCCCAATTTAAAAGCTCCTGCTTTCACTAGATATTATAGGTATCTATTTTTTCATTAACATTTTTTATACCCCTTTATATATTTTCATTAACTTTGAGCTCAAAACCGATATACCTTCACAAATTTAAAACCCCTACTTTCACTAGATATTATATGTTTCCATTTTTTCATTAACATTTTTTATACCCCTTTATATTTTTTCATTAACTTCGAGCTCCATTTTTTATACCTGTCAATATAAAAACCTGCTACTTGTATATATACCCCAAAATATTATGTCATTTTTTCCTCAATAAATATCCTCCAATATGAATCCACATGGTATCATATTGCTCCACAATGAAGCCCTGTGATAACACATCTCACACCCTTTTAACAAATTAAATCACTTGGTGATTCATGACTCATACATTTTGAAGGAGTTTACTCACTTGGCGATTCATGATTCGATCGATGGGGGGATATTGATGGCGGACTTTGATTTTAGTAATAAAATGAATCTACAATGGATCTTGTTGTACTGTTAAACAACCCCCATTTTAAGAAATTATAAATTTCCTATGAAATTTATAATATTAAAATAGGGCCTTTGATTTTATTTCTTGAAAAAACAGAACATTAAAAATGGAAAATCAACACAAAAAACTACTAATTAAATCCCATAACCATAGTTTAATTCTTAGGCTTTTTAATTAAAACCCAAGTATTAAGCCTTGATTATTGAAATGATTTCCAAAGAGCCCCCGAGACCAAGACTATACTTAGGCTTTAAAAGCCTTAAAGTATTAAAAATGGGTTATCTAATAACGAATAATAATAATGAAAACTAAAACTCTGACTCATCCAAAATCCTGCTTCCCCACATCATAAATAAACATAAGGCAAGACCCGTTCACCATAACTCCATTGTGATTGTGATTTTAATAACGGACCTAATGACAAATTCAATGTAATTCTATAAATTCCACGAGTTCGTAGATGACAATAACCGTAGAACTTAAGTCTCAGCCTTAACTCATTTGCAATATGTGATATTCAAACTAAACTCAATCAGGAATTTAAGTTTGCGGAATAAAAATATCACATCCACGACATCACAAGATCCAAAGGCTTAAGTCCATACCTCACCCCACACCACTAATTACAATATGCGATATAAACGGACCCGATGAGATTATACATGCTATTCCATAAATTATATGCATCTGTGGCTATCACAGTAACCAAAGGGTCATGCTGCCTACATCATGTTCAATGCAATTGCGATCAGTTGGACCCGACGGGATTATACACTCAAGTTCATAAATTTCCCGCGTCTATGCAATCGTAAGTTTCTAAGGGTCATACCTACTAGCCCATACCAAATGCGATTGCGATCTAACGTTAGATCCATGTTATCCATCCATGTCACGTTTTCACATGGATTTGCCATGTCTCCATCACATCATCCCTCATATCATCCCACAAATCGCAAATCGCAAATATTTAGCGACTATCGGTACCCAACCACTCTGTTGTTGTAATTGCAATATTGCAACCGCAAGATTGAACAGTTCCATGACATATTCTTCCTCTACCTATTCCATTCTGATTGCAATTTGGTTTTGATTGATAATATTCAGATTTCCATCTATTTCATGTCGATTTTTTTTGTAGCATCGAATGTGCTGTAGCCGTGAAATTTGGAGGAGAGCCTAAGGCACATGAGATAACCAAAACCTAGAAATTGTTTTGAGAAATACCTTCTGGATGAGGAGTTATTAAAATAATTAATATTTTTAATGGGTTCCTAAGTCTAAACATAGGAAAATAATAATATTAATGGGTATTAATAAAGATAAGGATGAGAAGCTTCTAAAAGATGAGGAACAAGTCTATTTTGATCTTAGCCATTAATTAGGGACTTAATCTCGATCGTTGATTCATCAAAATGAAAATATAAGAGAAAAATTGAGGGAAATTTGGAGACACACTCGAAGATACTTAGTATCTCAACAAAATTCGATTATGAAGGAAGAGGAGATCGATTTTAGAGGGAGTTGGAAGGTGGAGGAAGAGAAGGGCTTTAGCACCAGGCAATGATCGAGGAGGAGGTGACCCACGGGATATGGAAGACGTCACCGAAAGAGAGAAGCAGTCTAGAGGAGAGAACCAGGGCCTACGAAGGCTGATGCAAAGAGATGTAGAGCCCCTCATAGCCATGTTGGGCCAATCAGAGTGATGAAGGGTTCACGCAAAAATTGGAGCAGGGTCTCCAATCTGTCAGATGCTCTCAGAGGCAAAATCTCGGTTGTTTTCTTTCAGTTTCTGTGAAAAATCATTCCTTGTAAAAGCGATTGTTGCACTAGTTTTCTTTCCCGCATTGGGTTTTGCTGGGGACAATTGTCCAAAAATAATTGTGTTGATGTGATTGATTCTTGTGCATGTATTTTTTCTCTGGGTAATTGTGTGATAGCTATAGTACAATTTATTTTAATATTTTTTGAAGGAATTTCGTAAACAAATTTTTTAGAATAATAAGTAGGTGAAATAAATCAATGGCTGCAGTGACAGAATTTCAGTTTAGAAATTTTCATATGGTATCACAACGGAGATCCGACAACTAGAAAGGAAAACTGATTATGGGTCAAGAGCATGATGCAGAGGCATCCACTCAAGGGGAATCATGCAAATTTTCAAAAGAATGCACAAGGGATGAATATTCAATGTTAGCTTGCAGATTGGAAGAAGAATTTAGCTACCTTGCAAGCTCTGTCTCCTCGAAGGTTTGGTATATAAAAAATGGAGATTCCTCGAATATTGCAGGAATTTGAGAATGCTTTTCAGATTATTAGGAATAAATATTGAATTTTCATATTGTTAGGACTCCAGGAAACTCTCCTAGGTTGTAGCTCGGAGATGCCTCGTAACATATAATCTTAAATATGGTTCTAGGAATTTATTGGGATGGGTGATGGTTTGGTTCAAGCCAGATAACCACTTCTACTCTATTTTCACTCCAGACATGCATGAACACCCTCATACTACAAGGCTTTAGACCACCAATGATCAACAATTTGCAGATTAAGTGAATGAATGAAGAATACTAACCACACTAGCAAATGCATACAGAATGTATGATGGCGAGCTGCAACTAGTAAAGAAACTTACAAATCTAATATATCAATGCAAAGATAAGATGACAATTATCTTGCATTAGATACAGAAGAAACCTTAGTGACCTACTCACTGATACATTCAATTTACTAATACAGAGATAAGATGACAGTTATCTAGCATTAGTCATAGAAGATATCATGAATAAAAAATTTCAGGTACAAGTTTAGAACATAGGAGAAATGGGCATTAAGCAATTAACAACAAAAGAATCTTGCATTGTTGAAAATGAAGATCAGATGCTGCAAGCTACAGAATATCTACAGTCTCTAGAAGTTGAACCAAAACATAATTGCCAACCTTGATTACATATTTCTTCTGGCTATTTATAATCTATCATTACAATGGTTGTTAGCCATTTAGGGATGGAGGGGTATTAATTGACCACCAACTACCATTAACTACTTGAAAGCATCTTTGAATGTAGTTTCTTTCTCCACTACGAAAACCTGATCGGTTCTGGTACCGTCCTGTCCTTTAGGTAGTCGGATTGATCATGGAAGTGGAGCTCCATGACTCTTTAA
Source organism: Pinus tabuliformis (assembly GCA_031772625.1). Lineage (NCBI taxonomy): Eukaryota > Viridiplantae > Streptophyta > Pinopsida > Pinales > Pinaceae > Pinus > Pinus tabuliformis. The sequence continues at coordinate 498,121,616 of CM062815.1, forward strand.
TTTGGTTGTTGAGTCATGTTGTGTCTTTTTCTCCTCCAACCATGCTCTTCTTTTAATTCAGTTTCATGTTCAGAGTGTCTCCAGACTGACAAAGTCAGCCATCTTGTTCTTAGTGTAACGGATAGGATGTGGGGTATGGAGTGCATGGGTAAATGAATGGTGACAAGTAATTGTGAATGGTGGCCGTCGGATCAAGGGAAATGTGTGGCGGAAATCGCTTTTTGGAGGCTAGCGGTCATGGTGGGAGTGGGACATGTCTGGGACGTTAGATCTTCAAGTGAACAATTGAAATGGTGATCGAGCGGCGGAGATGTGCGGGCGATAACATGCGGGGAGTTTTGATTTGACTGGTAATGGTTTTTATCGTGCAGGAATTGTGTGGTAAGCAGTGATTGTCAGAACTTCGCTGATGCCATTCACTGGATGACACGTAGTGACGAGGAAAAAGAAAAACCACCCTCATCGCGCATGTACTTTGTGCGCTTATTTTCCATGCAATATAGGCTCTGATCGTTAGATTTGGTGGGGGTGATCTAATAGTGGAGGAGTGTCGGACAAGTTGGTGCATCAGATGGGACATGGACCATTGGATTGGTGGGGAAAAATCAATAGCAAATATGCGGTGAAGGTAGGAGATGTCTTCGGGAAATGTGTGATAGGCACGTAAGGCATATGGGTGAGGTTTTATGAGGATTTTGGCTATTGCGCTTGGGGCTGAGGCCAAAGAAGAATTTGTCGGGGTGTGAAGGTTAAGTTAGGAAAGAGAAAGCTTAAAGTGGGAGAAGGTTAAGGGAAGCAGAGAAATAATGGCCCATGTGAGACCCTTTTAAGGACAATAGAGCAGATCAAACCTTTCCTTCAACCTTCAAAAAATCAGCACTCCATCTCAGGGCTAATGTTGACTCCTTCTGGGGATGAAATCCTCCCTGTGAGGTTTCAAGAACCATAGACCACTGCCTTTTACATAAGAAAAATATTAGAAATATTGCCTAGTATTCCATTTGGCATGGAGTCTATCTAAGCCTACACTAGAGCTTTGAAAAATAACATATTTACAATACTGAGGCCTGAAAGCCTTAAACAAAATAAACTTTCAAAAACCGCCCATTGACTAGACCATCAAAAATAGTTTCTCTTTCCAAACTTTGCAACATGAAAGTATTGTTCCCCTGGACTTGAGAGGTGACAAAGGGTCCTGTCCAGAGAGCATCAAATTTACCATGATTTCCTTTCCTTTCTTTCAGTGCATCCCATTTGAGAACCTAATCACCAACCTAAAAATTGTCCATCTTTGCCTTTCTGTCAAGAGCTCCCTTGATTTTCCTTTCATGCATTGCAGACCTCTCAATCAGTTGATCTTTGATCTGATGAACTTTGGCTAAGTCACTCATCGTCCTTGCCATGTTACTTTCCTCGTTCTACTCTTCTTGCAAGAATTTGGCTATATGCAGGATCAATTGGATTGGGAAAACAAACTCAGTTCCATATAGCAGCTTGAATGGAGAGCTCCCTATGGACTTCTTGGTGGTGACCCTTCTAGCCCACAATGAAAACATTAGTTTGGAATCCCATCTTCGCTTGTTGTCTTCCAGCAACTTTTTGATTATCCTTACCAGGCTTTAATTGAATGATTCTGCTAGGCCATTACCCTAAGGATAATATGAGGTGGAGTGCATTGATTTAATGCCCATTGAGTCACACATGTCCACCAACTCTTTTACCGTGAAAGCTGCTGCATTGTCTATAACCAAATTGGTTGGGCAACCAAACCTAGTGAAATTTTTTTTCTGTCAAGAACTTCATGACAACTTGGTGATCAGCTTTCTTAGTGGGGATGGCCTCAATCAATTTGGTAAAATAATCAGTGGCTACTAAGATCCACCTATGCTGGCCACTAGAATGTGGATAAATTTCGCCTACGAAATCCAAACCCCACTGTTGGAAAGGGTCATTGGTATGTATTGGCTTCAGGAGCAAGGATTGCAGCTGTTTCCTTCCTGCAAATCTCTGGCATTTCTCACAAGACTTCAAAAATGAGGATACATCAGAGAATAGAGTAGGCCAATAATACCCAGCCCTTAGGATCTTGTGGGTTGTGGTTTTCCAATAATGATGTCCCCCATAGATGCTAGAATGGAACTGGTGCATGCTTTCCACAGATTGTGCTTTGTTTAGACATCTTAAGTGGATTCCATTAGGTCCTTCCAATAAATCAGGTTCCTATTAATGCAAAACTTGGCAACTCTGAGCTTAAGGGTCCTTGTTTGGCTTGAACTAAGGCCTGGGGGAACTTCTAGCTTCAATAGGAAGAGAGATATCCTAGAATACCATCCACAAGAAGCCAGATTTTCATGCAAGGACTGATTCTACCCTCGTTCCACTGTTTCTTCCCCTATTTGTTCAACCTCTGAATTTGTACCCATGCAATTTATGTCCAGCAGTCTACAATTTTCTTCAGCCATCAACTGAGCTAGGCCCTAGCCTTTAAAAGGTTTGGTGGGCTTCAATTCTATGTCGAACTCCATGAGCTTTGAAATCCATTTATCCCTTCTTCCATCAACATTTGGCTATGTTAGGACATCCTTTACTGAGGTAGAAGATATGTAGGAAATCACCTTGGAGTGTAGAGTGTAGATTTGGAATAACTTCAAATACTTAATAAGAGCATAAGACTATTTTTCAATATTTTCGTACGTTAATTTAGAATCCCTTAAGGTTTTGTTGAAAAAGGCCACTGGGTGCTCTATTCCTTCATCATCTCTCTGCAACAAGACTGTTGCAAGGGTGTCACAGGAAGCAAAAGAGAAGATATGGAACTCCTTATTATAGTCTGGGCTGATCAAAGTGGGAGCTTCCATAATAGCTCTTTTAATGGCTTCAAAGGATTTTCTCGCTGCATCGGTCCATTTGATCTCTAATCCCTTCTTCAGCATGGAGATGATATGTTTCACTAGTTCTACAAAATTGGGAATAAACCTCCTTACAAAGTTTATCTTACCCAAAAGGTATTGAATGTCCTTCTTTGACCTTGGAATAGATAATGTCTATATTTCTTTGACTCTTTCTAGGTCAATCTTAACACCTACAGCAAAAACAATGTGCCCTAAAAGTTTGCCTTCTTCTAGAGAAAATTGTGACTTCTTGGGATTTAGTGAGATCCCAAACTTTTTTCACATCAAAAACACCTTCTTCAGATGTTGCAAGTGATCCTGATGACTTCTAGAATAAACTGTTATATCATCAAGGTAAATCAGGACAAACTTTTCCTTTCCTTCCATAAAAACTATATCCATGGCCCTCTGAAAGGTGGCCCCAACATTCATCAATCCAAAAGGCATCTTGGAGTACATAAAAGTTCCCCAAGGAGTGGTGAAGGAAGTCTTTTATTGGTTTTTTGGATGTACAACCACTTGGTCGTACCCTGAAAATCCATCCAAGAAAGACATGACCCTAGCCCTGAAACCTTTTGTAGCAGATGTTTCATTTTGGGCAGTGGATAGTTGTATTTCTTAGAGCATCTGTTCAAGTTTCTGAAGTCAACACATAGCCGGATTTTTCCCACTTCTCTTCCTCACTACTACCAAGTTGGATACCCACTTCGAATACATCAATGGAACTATGATCTTGGCAGCCAATAATTTCTTAATTTCCTTTTTGAACAAAGGGAGCAGTAGAGGGCTTATGGGTCTCAACTTCTACTTGAAAGGGATGGTGTCTTTCTCCAATGGAATTTTATGCTGGAAGATGCTCTTGTCATAAGTTTTAAGGCCACCGTATTCCTAGGCAAAGATATCAGCAAATTTCTTCGCTCGGGTGTAGTCGTCAAAACTATGGGTAGGAGACAGATGGGTGGAGAGATTTATATACTTGGGATGGTCTAGGCTCCCTATGTTATGTCTATGGACTGTAGACTCATTTTCTTCTTGAGTAGGCTTATAGGGTACATCATTATGGTCAAACAACTTCTCTAGAGGCACCAACCCTTTAGGTATATGATTACTAGGTAGCTGTACAATGTTGTCTTGGCCAATGCTGTTTCTTAGCTGAGACTGGTGACATTCCCCCATGGCTTCATTCTTTTGATCTATTTGCAAGTTAGAGAATTCATCAATGACTTGTAGAAACCTATTGACTTCATTATCATCCTCAAAAACTTTCCAATACTTGACATTGTCGGGCAAGGATGGTCTATATTTCACTTGGATTTCATAAGTCAATCTAGGAGGCATGGGAGGGATGAACATGCTAGCAGATACAACAAGGGAATTAGCAAGATGATTCTTAAATATCGGAATATATGAGATACAAAAGCTACTAAAAGAATCTTTGAGCCTCCATACCTCATCTATGTATGCTTTCAACCTTGGGTGCTTTGCTTGGAACGTTTTGTTCACTTGTTGAATAATGAGATCGACATCTCCAAACACCTTTATGTCTTTGATTCCAATTTCTTTAGTAGCACTTAAGCCCAATATCAAAGCCTCATACTCTGCTATATTGTTGGTGACCTCAAAAGTTAGCTTGAATGACAGATGTATGCATTCTTGAGTTGGGGATATCAGCACTACACCTACTCCTGCAGCTTCGCTAGAGCAAACTCCATCAAAGAACATGTCCCAAATTTGTGGACCTTCTTCCCCTATGACCTTACAAATTGGTTTCCTGAGCTGCATGGAGGCCAAATAAGATTCTTCTATTTGGAGAATACATGCTCCAAAACAGCATAGATGGGATGATTAGTGGCCCAATACTTCTCATCCCTAATGATATAGGCCAAATAATCTTCTCTATATAATCTCCTTCTTTCTCCTCCAAAAACTAGGATAATGGCATAAGACAAATCATTTTACAATGTCCCACCTAATCTCTTAATCCATCCTCTGGAAAGTAACATGCCAAACTTAGGAGGGACATCTGCTACCACAATATCCATCATCGTGCTCTTCATGGATAGCTGGGATAAAGTGATGGCTAGATCTTTGATTAACCCCAAACATTTCACTTTCTTGAGTCAAAAGAGAACAAGTCATGATATGGCCTAGTAATTTCAAGGCCTAAATCATCCATGACAGCCTTTGGCATTAGATTATGGCTGGCACCTGTGTCCAATAGACAGTTCTGAAGGGTTTTCTCATGAATAGTCAAGGAGACATAGAATGATGGGGAATTATCATCAGAGGGTTCATTCTTTGGGCTAAGCACAACTGCAGGTTTGTCATCTTGCAAAATCACATAGTCGTTTGATGCTTGCATGGCCTTAAGCTCAAGGGCTTCAAGGATGGGTTTCTTAAAGGCCTCATTCTTTACTAGTTCTATCAGAGGTACAAATATTTTCAACTTTTGGACTTCTGATTCAAAATTGAAAGGGGAAGGGAACTTGTCAGGACCTCTGACCTCTTGAGCTGGTGTTTTGAGGCTGATGGGATCAGGGTGCTAGTCTCTTCTGCTTGCTAATTTGTTGCTCTGTAGGGACAATAGCTCTTTGGACAGGGCTTTCCTTTCCATTACTCATCCTTGACCTCAGGTTATATGTCTACTGATTTTTGGTTTGCTGAATAGCTTCTCTGTCCCACTCTTGGCTGATCTAGTCCTTGATTAACGACTCCTCATAGGCAGTAAGTGTCAAAAAGGAAGCACTGCCTTTGTCTTCCATGTAGTGGATTTCATTCTCTTCATCAAAGTGCTCCTCCTCCATGAATACATTCTGGAAAGGGGTCTTCACCTTCTATTCTTCACTGACCTCTTTACCCCTTTGCATGATCTACAATTGTTCATTTTCTCTCCTATATGGATTTGGATTTCTAGGAGTAAATGTATTAGGAACCCTTCCTTTCCCTGAATGTTACTCAACCTTCAGCTTGGAGATTTCATAGGCCAATGAATCTATCATCTTAGTCATTGTGCCTACCTTAGGGTCTGAGCATTAAGAAGGTTCACCCCTCTGTCTCCTTCTGTCAACATGTCCCTTGAGTTTCTCTACAACCATAATATTAAATTCTACCTCCAAGGCTGCATCCTGCATCTTAGCCAGATAAGCACGTCTTCTTTCTCTCAATAGAAGGCATAAGTCAAAATCATAGGCATTGGCATACGTGAGCTTGGCAAAGGTGGGGGTAGGTTTCACTTCAACTAGTATCTTGTTGTACATACAGTTAAACATTTTATTGAAATCATAAAGGGACTCCCCATTCTCCCTTTTCAGCTTCCCAAACTCAGTATGATAGTAGAGCAGATCTTTCTTATCACCCCAATTCTTTAGGAACACACCATCTAAGGCCTCAATATCTATTATAGATCTAGGGTTCAATTATCTGAACCATTTTCTTGCCTCTCCATCAAGGCTTTGGAAAAATACTCACATCCATACATAATCTTCAATAATATCTAGCTTATCAACATAGATATAGAATGACTCAAGATGTTCTTCAGTTGTAATCCCTTTAGTCCCAGTGAACTTAGGCATGCATTTCTGATATTCTCCAGTAAGCATTACATTCAAAGGAGTGGGTAGTACTAGAGGTCCATACATAACAGCTATGATTCTTTCCATTTTGGTGAGTGTTTGTGGACCTGCCATGGTTGCAGTGGACTGAAGAGTACTGGCAGTTTGAATGATAGAGTGCTGAGGAGTTACTGATAGGAATAAAGGAATATGAGGGGTAGGAGGTGAGGTTTCCTTCGGGCTTAAAGTAATAGGAGAACCTAAAGAATAAGGAGCTTTATAAATCTCTGAAATTTTTTCTTCACTACTAGTGCTAAAGGCTATATTCTCAACATGTATTTGTTCTATTACAAGCCTTTCTTGTAGAGATGCATAAGATTGTTTAGGTTTACCTAATCCTAGTGCTCCTTTCTATGATATCTTTCTTCCTTTGATGATCATTTCAGGGTCAGGTACTGGGTCAGCTGGTGATTTCTAAAGATTTCTTTGAGTATTCCTCAAAAACTAAGCCAGAACTATGATGTGGAGTTGGCAAAAGTTTCGGCCTCCATTAGAGTCGCCAGATAGATGATTACAACCAAAAATGTGTCCAGACTTTGTCTATCATCAAAGCTAAATTTTTGTCGTTCTCCTAGGGAAGCTGAGCTTCAACCTCCTCTCCACGTCAACAATGCCAATTATGTTAGGACTCCAGGAAATTATCGTAGGTTGTAGCTCAGAGATGCCTGGTAAAATACAATCTCCAATATGGTTCTAGGAACTTAATGGGAGGGGTGATGGTTTGGTTCAATCCATATAGCCACTTCTACTCTGTTTTCACTCCAGACATGCATGAACACCCTCAGACTACAAGGATTTAGACCACCAATGATCAACAATTTGCAGATTAAGTGAATGAATGAAGAATACTAACCACACCTGAAGATGCATACATAATGTATGATGGCCAGCTGCAACTAGTAAAGAAACTTACAAATCCAATCTATCAACGTAGAGATAAGATGACAGTTATCTTGCATTAGATACAGAAGAAACCTGAGTGACTTACTCACTGATACATTCAATTTACTAATATAGAGATAGTATGATAGTTATCTAGCATTAGGCATAGAATATATCATGAATAAAACATTTTAGGTATAAGTTTAGAATAGAGGAGAAATGGGCATTGAGAAATTAACAACAAAAGAAGCTTGCATTGCTGAAAATGAAGGTCAGACGCTACAAGTTACAAAATATCTATAGTCTCCAGAAGTTGAACCAAAACACAATTGCCAACCTTGACTACATCTTTCTTCTGGCTATTTATAATCTATCATTACAATGGCTCTTAGCCGTTTAGGGATGGAAGGGTCTTAATTGACCACAAACTACCTTTAACTCTCTGATAGCATCTTTGAACATAGTTGGTTTCTCCACTACAAAAACCTGATCATTTTTGGTACTATGTTGTCCTTCGGGTGGTCGGATTGATCATGGCAGTGGAGTTCCATGACTGTTTAATTTGGTTGTTGATTCATGCTGTGTCCTTTTCTCCTCTGGCCATGCTCTTCTTTTAATTCAGTTTCATGTTTGGATTGTTGCCAGATTGATAGAGTTGACCATCTTCTTCTTAATGTAACAGATAGGACATGGGGTATGGAGTGCATGGGCAGATGAACGGTGATGAGTGATTGTGAATGGTAGCCATCGGATCATGGGAAATTTGTGGTGGAGATCATTTTTTGGATGCTAGCAGTCGTGGTGGGAGTGGGACATGTCCGGGCCATTAGATCTTCAAACGACCAGATTGGACGGTGATCAAGGAAGAGATGTGCGGGCGATAATGTGCGGGGTGGTTTGGTTTGAGTGGTAATGGTTTTTATTGTGCGGGCATCGGGTGGTAAGTGGTAAGTGTCAGAACTCGCATAATTCGATTCACTGGATGACACGTAGCAGCGGGGAAAAATAAAAACCGCCCTCATTGCTTGGGTACTTTGTGTGCTTGTTGTCTGCCCGATATGGGCGCTAATCATTAGATCTAGTGGGGTTGATCTAACGGTGAAGGAGTGTCAGAGTAGTTGGTGTATCGGATGGGAAGTGGACCATTGGATTAGCGGGGAAAAATCAAGGGTGAAGATGTGGTGAAGGTACGAGATGTCTTCAGTAAATGTGCTATAGGTGTGTAAGGCATATGTGTGAGGTTTTATGAGGATTTTGGCTATTGCGCTTGGGGGTGAGGCCAAAGAGGAATTTGTTGGGATGTGAAGGTTAAGTTAGGAAAGAGAAAGGGTAAAGTGGGAGTTGGTTAAGCGATGAAGAGGAATAATGGCCCATGTGGGACCCTTTTAAGGAGAACAAAGCAGACGAAACCTTTCCTTCAACCTTCAAAAATTCAGCACTGCATCTCAGGGCTAACACATATCAGCATGGGGAATAAAGCAAAGTGTACTCCAGTAGGAAGAGGTACCATAGTTTTTCAAACCGAAGTAGGAGAGAAACTTCGGGCAACCAATGTCCTACATGTGTCGAGATTGGGGATGAAATTACTTTCCGTATCTCAACTTCAAACCAAGGGCTATGACATTTTCTTCATTAAGGACAAAGCATATGTAAAACACCCAAGTTGGAAGAAGAAGGCTCATATTGGAATCAGAAGTAACAGGTTGTAGAGGTTAGAGCTAGAATCATTAATGGCACTGATAGGAAGTAATGCAGACAAAGACTTGAATGAGCTATGGAACAGGAGGATGGGACATTGAGAATTCTCAGGAAAATAGTATCAGGAGTTCCAAAACTAAGTACTGAATAAGATGATGTATTTAGAAGGTGTGCTCTAGGAAAGTATGCCAAAGCTACATTTTATAGGAGTAATAATAGGGACAAGAGTGAGCTAGGATTAATGCACTCAGAAATATGTGGACTAATGTCCAAAAAATCTCTTAGTGGTGTTGAGTACTTCGTCACCTTCATCAATGACTATTCTAGGAAGACTTGGATCTAATTTCTGAAAACCAAGGATGAGGTTTTTGGTCGATTCAAAGAGTTCAAGGCTTTAGTGGACAATCTGACATGAAAGAAGATAAAAGTGTTGCGCTCGGACAATGGTGAAGAGTATGTTGACAAGGACTTCACCGATTTTTCACTAATGAATGAGTCAGAAGAGAGTGGACAAGTCCCTACAATCTGTAGCAGAATGGAGTAGTAGGAAGGAAAAACGAGACTATTGTGAAAGCAACTAGGGAAATGTTGTATGATTAGGATATGGCTAGATTCTTGTGGGCAGAAGCATGCAACATGACACTTTATGTCCAGACCAAGAATTCTCATAGGGAATTGGGAAAAATCACTGCAAATAATGTCTTCACTAGGAATACACATGAAGTCAGTCCTTTTAGGATATTTGGGAGTTTAGCATATTTCCATATACTCGAAGATAAGAGAAAGAAATTAGATCAAACTGCTGAGAAAGGATATCTTGTGGGATATAGTGAGAATTATAAGGGATATAAAGTCTATCTTTCAGGGAGTAGGAAAGTAGTAGTTCGATGGGATGTAAAGTTCATGGAGGATAGAGCTTTCAGAAAATCTCAAGAAATGCCTTCCAAGGAGCAGTCAAAAGATGAATCGTTGGTTAGACCACTTCAACCAGAAGAAATTGGTACTAGAAATCCTCTAGAAGATAAGGCTTTAAAACAAGAGGAATCTCTGGAAGAAGAGGATTATATAGATGTACCTAATACCAGTGGAAGAACGAGCTGAGAACTTCGACAAATTCTACAGGATGCATAAGTCTTCATTGGCGCACCTAGGAAGAGTAAAAGGGAGTGATGTTAGCCAGACAAATATCATGCCTTAGTAGCTCAGTTTGGGGAATCTACCAGTTTTAAGGAGGTCATTCAGCATCAAGTATGGGTAGATGTTATGGTGGAGGAATACAACTCGATAATGGTCAATGATGTCTAGGAAGTGGTACCTAGGCCTCATGGCTGATCAGTGGTAGGTTTGAGATGGATCTACAAGGTCAAATATGTTGCAGATGCTAGTGTGGAGAAATAAAAATCTAGGTTCATGGTTAAGGGGTATGTTCAGAAAGAAGGGATAGACTATAAAGAAACCTTCGCCCCAGTATCTAGGTATACTTATATTAGGACCATGATATCTCTTGCAATGCAAATGGTGTGGGAGATCCATCAAATGGATGTCTAGATGACATTCTTGAATGGGGTAATAGAAGAGGAAGTATATATCGAGCAACCAGAAGGTTTTGAGACACATGAGAAGAGATATCATGTATGCAGATTGGAGAAAGCCTTCTATGGGTTGAAACAGGCACCTATGGAATGATAGGGTCGAATTGATGGCTACTGACAGAAGATGGGGTTTGTCAAGAGTGATGCTGACCCTAATCTCTACTATCTGGTTGTAGAGAATGAGCCTCTAATCCTAGTGTTATATTTTGATGATATCTTCTTGACATGATCATCTAGGCTTATCAAAGACTGCAAGAAGAACCTAGCCACAAAATTCGACATGAAGGATTTGTGATAGATGCATTATTTTCTAGGGTTGGAAGTTTGGCATCAGAAGGGTGAGATATTCCTGGGACAAGGGAGATATGCTACAGAAATCTGGAGGAGATACAAGATGCAGGACTATATACCTATGGCTACTCCAATGATCACTGATTGGAAGAAGATTGATGCATCAAAAGATAAGGATGTTGATCCCACCTTGTATAGGCAGCTCATAGGGTCCCTGATGTATCTGGTTAATATTAGGCCAAACATTTGTGACACTGTCAACACCCTCAGTCAGCTCATGGTAGAACCTAAGATGGCAGACTTGGCAATAGCCAAACATGTTCTCAGGTATATACAAGGAACAGTCGAGCATGGACTATTGTACACCAAAGGTAATGACATCAGGCCGAGTGGTTTCACTAACATAGATTGGGTTGGATGTTCTATAGATAGGAAAAGTAAAACTAGTTATTGTTTCAACATTGGATCAAGAATGACCTCCTTGTGCAGTAGGAAAAAAAAATCTGTGGCTCTGGTCTCAGCTGAAGCAAAATATATGGCAACTAGCGCAACTTCATGTGAAGCCATATGGCTTAGGAAATTTCTTATGAATCTATTCAGTAGAAGGATGGAAGAGACTAGGATCATCTGTGATAATCAAAGTTACACGAAGCTCTCCGATAATCCAGTATTTCATGATATTTCAAAGCTCATTGATATGAGGTGTCACTTTGTCAAAGACTCTATCCAACAAGGGGAAATACAATTGAGTACACTCCTACAAAAGAACAGATGGTAGAAATCCTCACCAAGGCTCTAGGAAGAACAAAATTTGTTCATTTCAAGGAGAAGATGGGGATGGTAAAGAATCCACTTCAATAATGGATAAGTATCAAAAGTTGCAGTGTAGTATTTAGCAATGATAGTGCTATGGGAAACATGATGTAATAGGTTGAGAGCGAGCTGGAGTACAGGAGTAGCAGTGAAAGTGGCAGTGTCACGGGTAGTAGTAAAGGAAGCAGTAGTGCAGGGGATTTGAGGCAAAAAGGCAAGCATTAACACCGATATTAATGCGGAAGATTAGTGTGATGTTTCTATAGTGAAACATTGGTAGAGCACATTTCTTTGCTAAGAGGGAGTGTTAATTTTTGGCAGCACCGGATGTGCTCTAGCCTTGAAATTTGAAGGAGAGGCTAAGGCACATTACATCTCCAAGACTTAGAAATTGTTTTGAGAAATTTCATTTCGATGAGTTATTAAAATAATTAATATTTTTAATGGGTTCCTAAGTCTAAACTTAGGGAAATAATAATATTAATGGGTATTAATAAAGATAAGGATGAGAAGCTTCTACGAGACAAGGATTAAGTTTGTTTTAATCTTAGCCAATGATTAGGGACTTAATATCAGTTGTTGATTCATCAACAGGAAAGGTATAAGAAAAGGCTTGAGGGAAATTCGGAGACACACCAGAAAATACTCAATATCTCAACAAAACTTGATTTTGAAGGAAGACGATATTGATTTTAGAGGGAGTTGTAAGGTGGAGGAAGAGGAGGGCTTTAGTAGCAGGCATGGATTAAGGGGGAGGTGATGCAAGGGGTGTGGAAGACATTGCCGAAAGAGAGACGTAGTCCAAAGGAGAGAACCAGGTCCTACGCAGGATGACACAGAGGGATGTAGAGCCACTTAGAGCCATGATGGGTCAATCAGGGTGACGCAGAAGTGGGAGTAGGGTTTCCAAAGTGTCAGATGGTCTAAGAGGGAATGTCTCAGGTGTTTTCTTATAGTTTCTTTGTAAAATCATTCCTTGTAAAAGCAATTGCTATTGAAGATTAATAAAGCCCTCATCTACTGCACCTATTTTCCCAAATTGGGTTTTTCTGGGAACAATTGTCTAAAAGTAACTGCGTTGATGTGATTGATTCTTGTGCATATATTTTTTCTCTGGGAAATTGTTTGATAACTATTTTAGAATTTATTCTAGTATTTTCTGAATGAATTCCATAGATAAATTATTGAGAATAATAAGTAGTTGGAATAAATTACTTGCTGCAGTGATAGAATTTCATTTTAGAAATTTTCATATTCTGATAGGGATTCTCCCTACTCAAAATATGAAGATAATTCATCTGCTCCCAACTTGATTGTGATTGTGATTCGATGCCTTTCGCAGTGAATGTAATTTGATTCTGATAGGGATGCTTCTGATTCTAAGGCCATTGCGATTTGATTTCAAATTCCCCGATTGGATTTTAATTATATCTCCGCAATTGTATGCAATTGCAATAAAATCAGTCATGTTTCCAATTAATAAGTGATTGTGATTTAATTAAATAACCCACCTGTTTTCAGTTGGTCTTATCTTTTTCTGAAAATATAATTTCTATTTATGATTGCCTATTCATGGTTTATCGTTTTCAAGGTATAACCGAAGAATTTGAGAGTGAAGAAAATGAAGAGGTGAAAGTTGCGTAGAGAAAGAAGTAGATCAGTTCCACAAAATCTGAAAATGTAAGGATCCTTTGATCGAAATAAGAGGTCAATCAGCTAGAATGACATTTCAAAAGATTATCTCGAAATTGTTTTCATTTTGCAATATTTGAGGGATTCCATTAATTTCCTTAGCGCTGTGTGCAAACCTGTTATTTTAAAAGATAAATTGTTTTTTTATTTATACCCACTTAATGGGTCAAATAAAAGGTCCAGAATCTAAGAAAGAAAGCCTTGGGGGCTTGCATTTTTGTGTCTCCAAGTCTATTCTAATAGACTCGGTTGGATCGAGAATTCGAAAAGAAAGCCTTTGAGGCTCACATATTTTCACCCTTTAGTATTTTCAATAGAATGATAGGATCTGAGTTCTTTTTCTTTTACTTAAAGAAGCTTTAGCTAGTTGCATTTATGTACTTTTGGAGAGCTTTGTGATGAAGAAAAAGAATCGAGACTGTGAATTTTACAAGAGGAGTGTGCTACATAGGGTATTTTTATTAATTTTTCAATCTTTTGTTTTGTATAAATTGTAGTCATTCCATATTTCAATTTCTATGTTATATGCATGTTATTAACACAATTGAGCATCATCTCATTTCTGAATAAGCCAGTGCTATAATTTTTCAATACATCTAGAAACAATTTTTTTTTTTAGTTTGGATGACGATATATTCTTTAACAATTCCTTTAATTAATTATTTAATTAAACGAATTAACTTAAAATTTGTTATTTCTTTTAATATGTGATTAATTTTTATTATTGTGTACTAAAGACAATCTTTTTAGATCACATTCAAATAACAAGTAAATCTAGGAAATAATTTTTATATGCATATATCTTAGGAATTGGATATACTTCAATCAAAAACTTATGTAACTACTTACTAAGTGTCTTATTGTTAGTATTTATATCAATAAGGAATCAGATCTTGAGAGCTATCTCCTTGATCTAATTCCTTCATTTTTACTTCAATCCCTTAATGTTTTCTTTTAATAAATCAGTTGGTAGTTGGAATAAGGATTCTTCTATCCTTCAATCAAGATAGGATAGATTAATTGCATACTAGTTAAGTCAAGCACGTGTTATCTTAGAAGTCCTCTCTTCGAGGAAAAACTTTAGATCGGTTTGGTTGTTCCACAAAAACAACTTAAGGGTCATTCTTCTTGCAGAGTCTGAAGATTGTCCTACCATGACATCCTTTTTGCCTAATGATCCTCACTTTTTGATATATATTTACCACCTAAATAAAGCCATATCTACTAGTTTTTGATGAAGGGATGCAATAGTATGTCTTCTTGTTCATATTTAACCATATACCCTATTGTTTTATTAAAGTTGCGATTGGCTACCGAATCAGTCTGTTTCCCCAGCGAATCCAGTTTTCTGTAGCTGTCTTCATTGTTCGCAAGGTTACAGAGTTCCAAGTCAGCAGCGAAAGGTGTGGATGGATAGAAGATGACTCCCTCATGGATACCTTCCTATCCATTTGAAACTATTTTCTAAAATAATCATAGGAGATCATTGTCAAAGTCAAAGTCAACCGCTAGATTAACACAAGAACAAAACCCGAGATCAATTGAAACATTATCGTTTTGCCTTTAAAATAGAAAAATGATGGCTTAGCGATATAAGTTTAGATATGTTAGAGATATTAGTCTTGAATTATTCATACAGTTATGCCAAGAGACCTACTATAAAGCTAATGGCCACACTGTTATTTCGGTGAGCGTTGAATGAAATAATTGTGAAAAGTTCGTGAATTTTGTGTGAGTAGAATTGGTTTTTGTGTGCAAGCTTTGTGTTGATTTGAAGCTATAAACTGCTATGTGGAGAGCCCCTACAAACAATGGCAGGTTTTAATCAATTATAATCTGATTTCCTTTAATTCTTGAATTGCTCTATTTTGTGTGACAATGTTGCATAATGATCTCGCCAATGAATTGTTATCTACATAAGATCTTTAATTTTCTTTATATCTAGTTTAGATTGTTATTTAATTTGCTTCACACCCCATACTTCATGGTCCTTTCCTTTGCTTATTATCTAGCATAATTCAAGTGTGTTCAATTCAGAATATAGATGTTGCTTGGGTTACATTGCTTGAGAAAAAATTGAATAAGTGAGAAGGCCTCTCCTAAACAATTGAGTTCAACAATATTCCTTCATAGCTGATAGAATAATTTTCTTTTTTCACTTAGAGAATTAGGAACTGCAACATAGAGATTCAAGATCAAAAATCCCAAACAATCTAACATAAGTAAAACCACTCTCACATCATCTACAAACTAATTGGATAGAGATTAATTCCTGGGAAACTTAACCAACATCCTTGACAATTACAACACTAATATAATTGACAAACACCACCTCCATCTTAAGTTTAGATATTAATAAATACATAACTTCCTAATGAATAACTTCTAAGCACATGTGGTGCACCTGTACTTCATCATTCTATGCACCCTGGTTGATAATTTATGAATGAAAATTCAAGGACATTGAATTGACCAAAAATTTTGGCATCGTTGTCGGGGAAGTACAATTAGAAGCTAAAAAAAAACCATCATTAATTTAAAACATGGCATGTGTAGGAATAGAGACTGTAGGGGTAAATTTGTACGATGAGTAAGAAGTTTAATTCCCACAAATCCACTCACCTCATGATGATTTCGAGATTCCACACCACCTACTCTAACCCGAATTCCATTTAGAGGTTGACAAAGACATCCTGAAGTCTCAAGATCAGAAATTCAATCCAAAACTTCACCTACTTCTTCTACTGAAGCTGTAATTGAAGAAAATCCTACATCCCCAACCATAGGAGTAATCTTTCTATCCCCCATTGGTGCACAAATTTTGGGAAAAGAATTAGAAATTCCTAGCGAAGAAGAGGAATTGTAAACTTATTATGAACAACGATTGATAGAGGAACCAAAAAGATTAGAAGAAAACTATCTTAGCTTTGAAGAATCTATCATGGCTGAAGAAGGGGAAGGAGAAGTACACAATTTCCATGGCGAAGATGATATGATTGGAGGTAGAGTAAGAGGAAGAGGTAGAGGTAGAGGAGGGGGTAGAGGCAGAGGAAATCAAGATCCTTCGGGAATCCCTATTCTTGATGAAGATACAACCCTCATAGTGAAAAATATATCACCCTCAATTTTTCCTAATTTCCATGGGAAAAGAAACAAATATCCAGAGACATTTCTCTTCAAATTTGAAGTATTACATAGATCATATGACTATCTGCATGATGCTCAAAAGATGAAATTGTTCCCTGCCACATTAAAAGACTCAACATTAAAATGGTTCATGAGTCGAGGAGTGCATTCTATAACAACTTGGGCAAAAATGAAAGAGGCTTTCTTAGGCAAGTATAGAGATTATTGTATGCCTAGTAACCTTAAAGATGAAGTCTTCAAAATGACACAAAAGGAAGATGAGAACCTTAAAAACATGGTAGAAAGGTTTGTTTATAATGTTAAAAGAGAAAAAATGGATAATTTGGATGAAGAAACCTTAAAATATCTTTTACTCAGTGCCACTAAAGATGAATGGATCGATCTCCTTAACCTAATTGGAAAAGGAGATATTTTCAAACTACGATTAGTAGATATTTGCGATTTATGTTTACATATTTCAAGGGGGAAAGGAAGATTTGGAAAGAGTCCTAGAGACCCTCTCTTATTGAGAATAAGCAATTTTGTTGTTGGGACAATTAGCAAGGCAGAAATAGGGAATTTACTTGACACCTTTAAAACAGATATTTTAGGGAGCCTAAATGACCAGATAGACACCCTTAAAATACAAAACAAGAAAAACTAAAAAAATACTGCATTATCTATCTTTTGTCCCAAATGTCAGAAGAAGCATGCTATGAGAGAGTGTCCCTTAAATGCAAAATCCATAGAAACCTATGTCATATTAGCAGATAATCATGACACAAAGGAATGTCCATCCTTACCAGGTCTTAAGGCTGTATTAAATGATGAAGGAGTCTCAGGATTGGCAGACCTTCTCTACTTTATAGCCAAAATACCATGGCAAAATCCCCAACCAAATTAATCAAAAAGATTTAGACCACAACAATTTTCCCAGTCTTCACAAAATAATTGGAATTCAGCCTGACAACCTTGGGCTCTGCCACAATCATAACCTTAGAATCAATGATGGAAAAATACTTATGGAGCTTATGCTCAATATCAATAATAATCACCATCCTACCTTCCACCACAATTCTTACCCCTGTCTAATGAAATTCCTTAAGCTATTCAATTACCA
This sequence comes from Pinus tabuliformis, assembly GCA_031772625.1. Taxonomy (NCBI): domain Eukaryota; kingdom Viridiplantae; phylum Streptophyta; class Pinopsida; order Pinales; family Pinaceae; genus Pinus; species Pinus tabuliformis. Next base: position 498,139,332 of record CM062815.1, read on the forward strand.
CAAGTCCCAGTTCAGAATCAAACCTTGCAACTTTCCCTACCATTTCCACAAAAATAAAATCAACTACCAGCTCAACCACCTCCAAATCCTAATAATAAGATAACACAACAACCAATATACAACATGGAGGGTTAGAATCCTCAAACATATGTAATAACCCCACTAGACCTAAACAATGTCCAATTAAGGTCTAGAAGAGTATGACCAAAAAACCCTCCTATTGTCATTCAAAAAACAAAATATGAACTTCAAAAACATAAAAATCAATCAGAAGAAGGGAAGACCTCTCTCCCTCAAAAAGAAAAAATAAACAAACTGAAGAAATTCCAATAGATGCTCTTATCATAGAATAACCTTCAATATCAGTTAAACCACCTTTCCCATAAAGGTTGAAAATCAATGAAGTAGTAGAGAAACAGAATATCTTGCCTGATCAAAATATGATGGATGAGTTGAGAAATATTTGTATTAAGATTCCTTTAATACAATCCATAAAGGAAATACCAATTTTTACAAAATAAATTAAGGAATTAAGTACACAATGATCAGGGAGAAGAAGAAAGGATATAAAAAGAGTTTAGTTAGTCAGAAAAATTGCAGACATTATGATGGGGAAGACGACACTTCAAAAATATTTAGACCCCGGAAGCTCCATTGTAAAAAATCACATCAATGAAAATCAAATATCAAACATGTTGAATGACCTAGGAGTAGCCATAAACATAATGAGCAAACAAGTTATGGACACACTTAGGTGTCCTAACCTCCAAAACACACCAACCTTATTGAAATTAGTAGATAGACATGTTATTAAACTAGATGGTGTGTTAGAGGATGTTTGTGTAACTTTAGATTATTGGGAATATCCTATTGATATCATGGTCTTAACACCCAAGAATAATCTAGGAGGACATCCATTAATTATAGGAAGACCTTGGTTGGCTACAACTGATGCTTTTATTGGCTATAGGTTAGGTGATATTTTTATCTCAGATGGAAATTCTACAAAGAAATTTACATTATACCCCCATGCAAGAACAACAATAGATACAAAAACTAAAGGATGGATAGAGGATGGAGAAGATATACAACCTCTTTTTGTCACTGAACAAGTAAAACAGGAAGACAAAATTTTAAATTTACTAGAAAATAATGAATCTTCCTCACATTATGAGAGTAGTAGAAATAAATATCTCTCATCTAAACAAATATCATTGTTGTCCATGGAAAAATTTGGGAATTTATCAATAAAAATATTTCCAAGAAAAACCTTGAATGTGAATGAAAACTTGGAAGACATGCAAAAGAAACAATTGATACAAATTTTATAGAAACATTCTTTTGCTTTTGCATGGGAATACACTGAAATGAGAGGGATTGATCCTAAGACTTTCATACATCATATCTGCATTGAACGAAAAGCAAGACTAGTTAGACAACTTCATTGAAGAATGAACCCAAATATAAAAGAAATTGTTAAGGAAGAATTGTAGAGTTATTAAATGTAAATTTCATTTATCCAATATCTGACAGTCAGTGGGTTTCACCACTAGTAATCCTCCATAAAAATAATGGAAAATGGAGAGTATGCATCGATTACAGGGAGCTGAACACAACAACATTAAAAGACCACTTTCCATTACCTTTCATAGACCAGGTCTTAGATACCTTAGCAGGGAAAAATATGTTTCCTTCTTAGATAGGTTCAGTGGATATAACCAGATTGAGGTATCTCATGAAGATCAAGATAAAACCACATTCACTTGTCCATGGGGAACTTATCCTTACCGAGTACTTTCCTTTGGGTTATGTAATGCTCTAGCAACATTCTAAAGGGCAGTCCTCAACACTTTCTCTGACCTTATCCATGATTATGTGGAAGTATACATGGATGATCTCATAGTCTACGGGGATTCTTTCAATGAAGCACTAGAAAACTTGGAAAAAGTCTTGATAAGATGTCAAGAAACAAACCTCTCATTAAGCCATGAAAAATGTTTCATGATGTTTAACGAGGGAATTGTTTTAGGTCACCATATTTATAGATATGGAATTAAGGTAGACTCATCAAAGGTGGAAGTCATTTATAAGTTGTCAGTGCCAAGTTGTCAAAAGTATGTTAGAAGCTTTCTCGGTTTTACTGGATACTATAGAAGATTTATAGAAAAATTCACAAAAATTACATCCCCACTCTTGAAATTACCCACCAAAGACTGTGAATTCAACTGGGATTTTGAATGTCAAGTTGCCTTTGAAACAATGAAAAAGAGAATTTTTGAAGCACCCATCTTAAAAGGACTTAACTGGAGATTTCCTTTCCATATCTCAAGAGATGCTTCAGATTCAGCCTTAGGGGTTGTTTTAGGATAAAAAGATCTCACTCCTTATGCCATTTATTATACTAGTAAAAATTTAACCCCTGCAGAGTTAAATTATACTGTAACCGAAAAGGAGTTCTTAGTTGTAATTCATGCCATTATTAAATTCAGACATTATATAAATGGCTATGAAACTTTTGTCAACACAGACCATTATTCCATTAGATACCCAATGAATAAACCAAACACTAATGGAAGAATAACTAGATGCCTCCTACTTTTACAAGAATCCAACATAACCATTTTAGATAGGCCACGCAAACAGAACACAATTTATGATTTTCTATTTAGAATACAAAGTCAAAGCAATGATCAACCCATAGAAGATAAATTTCCTAATGAATATATTTTTGTAGTATCCACTAAATCACCTTGGTATGTAGATATTGCCAACTATTTGGCCACAGGAAAAATGTCATTTCATTTATCTACTAGAGAAAAGAGAAGAATAGTCCACAATAGCACATCCTATTCATGGATAAATGAGGAATTATACAAGACAGGACCAGACCTCATCATTAGAAGATGTGTTCGAGAGGACGAAATACCAGAGATACTAAAAGCTTGTCACGATGAGCCACGTGGAGGGTATTTTTCTGACAAGAGAATTACTTACAAAATATTGCTTTTAGGATATTATTGGCCTTTCATTTTTAGGGACACCAAAGAATATGTTAGAAGGTGTGACCGTTGTCAAAGAATGCCAAAACCTACTCTTTCAAATGAGATTCCACTGCAACCACAGGTACTTATCAAACCATTTGAAAAATGGGCACTGGATTTTGTTGGACCAATTAGCCCACCTTCAAAGAAAAAGAAGTATATTTTGGTATGTACTGATTATGTCACTAAATCGATAGAAGCTAAAGCACTTCCTTTTGCTACTGAAAATATTGTAGTTTCATTTATTTTTGAGGATATTTTTACTCATTTTTGTGTTCCAAGAGAAATTGTAACAGATCAAGGGACACAATTCACATCTAGACTAGTGTAGAAGCTTGTGGACCAATACAAGATAAAACATCGGAAGTCAACTCCATACCATCCATAATCCAATGGAAAAATTGAGTCCACAAATAAGGTGATCGAGGCTATCCCTACAAAGACTGTACATCTACATAGGAAATACTGGGTGTAAGAGCTTCCAGAAGCCTTATGGGCTTATAGGACTACATGGAGGAATACTACAGGACATAGTACCTATGAACTTGTTTATGGGAAGCAAGTATTACCTCCAATAGAGTTCCAGATCTAGACCTATAAGACAACAATCCAGTTAGATATTGACTTGTAAAAAGCCCAGAAGCAAAGAATGACACAATTAAATGAGGTTGATGAAATTAGACAAGAGGCCTTCTAGAGGACCAGCTTAGTGCAACAATACAGGTCAAGATGGCATGATAAGTACATTAAAGAAAGGAAGTTTCATTCAGGAGATTGGACATTGTTGCTTGATTCAAAATTCAAAAAATTTCAAGGGAAATTCCAAACCCATTGACTTGGACCTTATGATATTGAGAATGTCTTTGACAATGGTGTGGTTAGAATCACGACTATTGACAGAGAGAGAACTCCTGTATTAGTAAATAGACATCGACTCAAGCTTTACCAGAAACCATTAACAAGAGAGGAATTCGTTGAAATATTTCAGGATAATTCAGAACTGAAGATGGTAAAGAAGAATTCTTCTTCTTTTCCACCTTAGAAATTTTCATTCAGTTTGCTCTTCAAGAAAAAAAAAAAGAGAAAAAAGAAAAGAAAACTATAATAAATAAGTTATGTGTGTGTGTGTGTGTCTATATATATATATATATATATACATATATATATATATATATATATATATATATGAAAAAAAATAAAAAATAAAAATAAAAAAATAAAAAAAGTTGTATAAACATGAAAACCAATTTGTTGGCACTTCAATTTTTTTTTTCAAAAGAAAAAAGCAATAAAGTCATCTACTAAAGCCTTCTTTCTCTTAATCTGTAGAATCGACAACTTTCCACATCTTGGACAAGTTTCCACAGCTAAACAAATTTCTGCAGCCTAATAATTTTGAAGTCTACAAGGATGCTTAATGATCTAGATTAAAGGACATTTGATAGAATGGCACCCGCAAGGAGATCAAAGGACAAAAAATGAGGTTAGCAAGAGGAAATTAAAGGTACGTGTTGGTTTATATTAACAATAGGGAATTTTATATAGCATGTATGACTAAGAAGATATAGTACTAAAGTGCAATCATTATAACCTAAGGGGAATGGCCGCCTAACAAAATATCATATGCCATCACTTTAAAAGTCATGTCATGACCTTATGCCAAATCTGTCAAATTAATTACCAAATGATAAGTTTGATTTTTCCTAACGGTCAGATTCATTCCCATAATCCTTATGATAACCTATCCTCTGATTTTTCACAACCACTCCATCTTTCTGCATGCTAGAAAACCCTACTAGTCCCATTTTCCTCTCAAGGTAGTCAATATTCGAGCAAAAGCATCCTTCGGCATGGCGATAATTGTTCGAACTGAGCGAGCAGGGAAGTAATTCCTTGAGGGGTACCCACTAACTAGGGAGCTACTGTAAAGAAGACAATGGTTGCAATTCATTGAGAAATTTAACGACTTCCACAAGGAGGTAACCAAGACATTTCCGCACTCATTCGACAGAATCGAAGCTAAAATTTGGGACATAAAGCTCACAGTAATGGAATATATGATTGTTTAGGCCACCGATCTGCGAAGAAATGGATAAAAATGGTTTAAAAACATAGGGATTGATAGCAAGGATTGGAAGGTCTTCCTCAAGAATTCAAACATGGACACTATAGTCTACTGAAAAGGTATTCTAAGCTATGCTCTTAAAAACAAATGGAGAAACTTATTGCTTGTGCTTCAAAAGTTTATCACTTGTGAGGGTAGATTTGGGAAAATGTATTTTTATCATGTTAGAATGATGATGCACTTCCTTGAGGATCATCAGATGAACCTCCCTTATTTCCTCTTCAATAGCCTATGGAAAATGGCTACAAATGTTCAGAAGAAAATACAAGGCATGGAAAAAACCATGTATCATCATGGTCTGGTAAAGATATTGGTTGAATTTCATCTCCAAAGTATAGGGGATGATGGGGAGAGTTTCCTAATAAGGAATCATTTTGAGGAAAAATTGCCATAAAAGACCCAGTAGCAGCAGGTCCCTCAGAGGGAGAAAGAGAACCATAGAAATGATAAAGGAATAGACACCTCAATCTTAGACTGAGGTAATAGAAGGAAATTTTCCTATAGTAAAAAAAAATTGTAGAGAATTAAGAGGGGAAACCCTAGAAGAAAGAAAGCCAACCCAGGTAAAGAATAATTCTCACAAACTAAAACCTCTCCTCTAGAAGAAAAATTAGAGAATAAAAGGAGGAAAGTGCAAAAAGCAAAAACCCCATGGTTGAGAAGGAGCACCAGGTTGAGCATGATTCCACAAACAAGCTAAAAACATATAGAATATATTAATCTTGAGGAAAATGAGGCAAATAAAAAGGAGCCAACTGAAGATGAGCCAATAGAGAATGAGCCAATAGAAGATGAGCCAATTGAAAGCCCTGGGAATTCTCCAAAAGGGTCACCAAAATCATGACCACAACTTTACTTCTCACCTTTACGAAGCCTGATACATAGTCCGGGTATTGACCCTGCTCAACAGGAAATGTATGACTACATAGAGTCACTGGAAAGGAAGGATACAACAACAAAGGAAACCATTCGGAGCCCTGGAGAATGAACCAACCAGGTAAATGAGCAATCAACCTCAAACATCTTGAAGCATGATATCTTTGAACTAAAAACACCGAATTAGTATCTCAAAAATGAAAACCAAGCCTTGAAGACACAAAGTGAGATACATATTTCCAGAGTGACAATCTAATCCTACATCCAAGCTTGTGGTATAAGAAAAGCAAGAAGCTTCAGAAAGAAAACAAAAGTATGCAGAGAGAGATAATCAATTTAAAGTACAAAATTTTAATGAGGAAGCCTACAATGCTAATCTCTGCTAAAAAGAAGAAAACAGTGAAACACGGAGATGACAAACCAGAGCCACAAGCAAAAGGCAAGGAAGAAGTGTATGAGGACATACAACATCTCTAGTCTACGGGAATGTAGAGTTTGAGGATTGTCCTACCATGACATCCTTTTTTCCTAATGATCCTCTCTTTTCATATATATTTACCACCTAAATAAAGCCATATCTACCAGGTTTTGATGAAGGTATGCAATAGTATGTCTCCTTGTTCATATTTAACTTTATACCCTATTGTTTTATTAAAGATTCAATTGGCTACTGAATCAATTTGTTTCCATAGCTAATCTAGGTTTTTGTAGCTATCTTCATTGTTCGCAAGGTTCCAGAGTTCTAGGTCAGTAGCGAAAAGTGCGGATGGATAGAGGATGACTCCCTCATGGATACCTTCCTATCCATTTGAAACTATTTTCTAAAATAAGCATGGGAGATCGTGGTCAAACTCCAAGTCAACCGTCGGATTAACGCAAGAATAAAACAAGAGATCAGTTGAAACCTTATCATTTTTCTTTCGGAATATCAAAACGATGGTTTAGCGATATAAGTTTAGATAGGTTTAAGATATTAGGCTTGAATTATTCATAGAATTATGACAAGAGACCTACCATAAGGCTAATGGCCGCACTATTATTTGGGTGCATGCCGAATGATATAATTGTGAATATTTTGTGAATAGAATTGTTTTTTGTGTGCAAGAGTTGTGTTGATTTGAAGCTCTGAACTTCTATGTGGAGGGCCCCTACAAACAGTGGCAGGCTTTAATCAATTACAATCTAATTTCCTTTAATTCTTCAATTGCTCTGTTTTGTGTGACAATGCTACATAATGATCTCTCTAGCAAATTGTTATCTGCATAAGAACTTTAATTTGCTTTATACCTAGTTTAGACTATTATTTAATTTTCTTTATACCTGGTACTACATGGAATTTTCCTTTACTTATTATTCGGCATAATTGAAGTGTTTTCAATTCAAAATATAGATGTTACTTGGGTTACTTTGTTTGAGCAAAAATTGAATAAGTGAGAAGTCCTATCCTAAACAATTGAGTTCAACAACATTCTATCATCGCTGATAGAATAATTTATTTTTTTCACTTAGAGAATTAGGAGCTGCAACATAGAGATTCAACATCAAAAATTCCAAACAATCTAATATAAGTAAAACCACTCTCATATCATCTACAAACTAATTAGATAGAGATTAATTCCTAGGAAAATTAACTAACATCCCTGAGAATTACGACACCAATATAATTGACAAACACCACCTCCATCTCAAGTTTAGACCTTAACGAATACATAATGACCTAATGAATAACTTCTAAGAACATATGGTACACCTGTACTTCATCAGTCTATGTACCCTAGATGACAATTTACGAATGACAATTCAAGGACATTGAATTGACCAAACACTTCTTCCGTGATCAGCTAGAGGAATTGATCTGATGTCACTACCTATTAACAATTAAAGACATATTTAACGCTAATAGTGGTTGGGAAAAGGTAATGGGACCTAATTTAACCAGTCAGATCCACTACTCCAAACATAAAAGGAATTACTTTAAGGTTTGGACTGGGTGGTTTTCCCCCATGTTGGTGCAACAAATTTTGAGGCATCAACATTTTGGTAGTAGAAGGCGGGCCTTGAATCAGTTACTTTTTTTTTTAAATTTTGTTATATCATTTTTTAACTAATCATGGCTCCCATATGAAGTCCTACACTTCGTTATGTTCAGTTCACCCAAACCTACATGAGGCATGCCTAAGAAGTAGATTGAGTCCTTATCAAAGTTAAAGTACGATGGTAAGAGCAATATTTATGCATTAAATCATATTTCTGGTTTTGTTTGTAGATGTCAGTCATTTAATATAATCATTGATAATGAGATTTGTTGTGTTTTCACTCTTACGTTCAAAGGATGAATCTGCAAATGGTTCTTGTTGCTTCCTTCAAAGTCAATTAATTCATGGAAGCATTTATGCCTGATATTTCTAAATGACATCATAATTATAGTTACGGTAGGTTCTTCTCGAGTTAGACAATCTTTACATGTATAATAATGGATCTTTAGATTATTTTTATAATAGATTTTGGTCACTTTTTTATAGATTTCACTTAGATGATTTTCATTTAATTGAACATTTAATTGAGTATTTTACTTCTCTTGTTTCTTCTAATCTTGAAAATCATAAATCAATTAATGAAGAACAAGACACATCTAACTCGTTAACTAGTCTTAAATAATTAAACGATTTTATGGAATGCAAACCTATAATTGAATAACAACCCTTATTCTTAGAAAATTATAATTTTCATTTTCTCAGTTCTGAAAGAAATGTTTCCATAGAATCTAAAAATGTTATTGCAACAATTTTTAACGATACGTGTGATGGATCAATAGCTCCAATAAAATCTGATTTACAACAACAGTTGGATAATGAACATATTGGTTGGTCATCTTTAAAGGAAAATTCAGAATATCTAGAACCTGTAATTACATTTGAAAGAAATTGTTTAAACCAACAATATAATATGTCAAGTTCTATAAACGATTAATTTCAGTTGTCATTATATTATGGCATGCATTATCTTCCTTATCATGATGTGTTTTCAAATTAGAATATAGTCAATGGTGATCATCTTAATCTTTCAAATGATAATTTTCCTAATCCTTGTGCTGAAAATTCTGCATCTATTACTCATTTGGATGATAATTCTTTAATTGCAAAACCCTCATCTTTCATCTTTTCTAATTCTGTTAGTTTAGATCAGCTATTTAATTTTCATAAGAAGAAGGTAATTTATGACAATTATCATAAGAATGAGGACAATGAATCACATCTTGTACGAAGTGTGCCACTTTCAAAAATTGATATATCTTGTAAAGATTCACACAGTTTAATTTTGTCTCCTCTCAATGAACATAAGCTTAATTTGGAGAATTTTGATGAGTTAATGTTGTGAGTTTCTAAAGTATCTCATTATGATTATCTTCATAAACTTTCATTTATAAGGATTTTAGGGAATTTCCTCTTAGTGGCAATTCATTGACTGAAATCCAAGATGAGTTCCATAATTTCCTTATAAAATTATTTTGTAATTTTAGTTTTCATAATAATTTATTTGTTTTTCCATCCTTCCATTTTGTTTTCTTTTCCTTTTGCAAGCATGTTAAATATTTCCATATTGAATTTCCTCAAGATTTATTAAATTAAAATGATGAAATGGTTACTCATAATCCTGAATATCAAAAAAAAAAATCATTTCCAATTTAATTTGAAATTCTGAAATTCATTCCAATCATTTCAGCATCAGTCTAATCTAAATATTGAGAGCGTCCCTTCACAACATGTCATGCCATCATCTCCTTTGAAAAGTTTTCACTCTATAACAAATATTTATCCATTCTTTGATGATCCCGCAAATATTTGTTTAGAGGATGCTTTTAGAAAGAGATGGTCTACTAACAAGTTAATTTTAAATAAATTTATTTTTGTACATAATTTTACACTAAGTGTGATTAATAAATTTTGTTTCATTTTGATTGTTTTCATCATATTGTTACTAATGTTTGACTTGTATATACAAGTAGGTAACAAAATGAGAGAATGGTTACATTGGAAGTATGACTATACCTAGTCATTTTCCCTCCATTCAGTTAGTAATTAGGAGTAGATTAATTTAGATTAGATTATTTTCTATTTTCATTGCAGTTTTCAATAAGCAAGTAATGAATTTAATATTTTCAACATCTATTTCTCATTTTATGATAAAATGATTTAAAACATATTAGAGACATCTAAATCACATGATTGTCTTTATTTTTTAAAACTCCATCACATTGATAATAATTCTTTTAGAAAACATGTGAGGAGAATTGCTATGTTTTGGAAATATTTGAATTACAAGTACTTCTAAGAAATTTATAGTCATTACTATTGTCATCCTATGTGAAATTGAGGTGAATGTAATCCTAAAATTCATTACATAGCATTTTAGATTTAATAAATAATAATTTTGAGTTAGTTACCTTGCATTGGAGAAATTCATATCTCTCATGTAAGATTAAATGAACTTGTTTAATGGTAAGTCTCACATGCTCACTTTCATTCATTTATTTACTTTTTAGATTTAGTTTTGCTTTTAGTTTTTGCTGATATATAACTATCTTTTACAGGTCTTCACAAGAATTTTTATACTTGCACTAAATCAAACTCTGAGTTCATTTTCTTGATTTTCTTTAAGTTTTTAAAGGAAACATTAACAATTTTTATTGAACTAGTGAAAATGGGGGATTTCTAAACCTTAATATTCTTTCTTAAAGAATTTCTTTGATTTAAAAATGGTTAAGAACTTTTTGCAAGTTTTTCTTTTGAAAAAGAAAATCCATAGTGAACATAAATTTCCTCATTTGAATTGAATTTTATTGTTACTAAACGCTTATAGCTTTACAAGTTAAAATTTATGTAAATTTCAACATAACAAGGAATGTTTACATGATTATATTTTTTTTTATTTTGTTAAGAAATTTATATAAAGAATCTTGTCCAGTTTTCCTTTTAGATTTGGTTTTGGCGGTTTTACCAACATACTTGTGGATAGTCATATCTTGAGAAAAAAATGTTATTATATCACATTTACATTTTTATTTTGGATAATAATGTTAATAACATATCTTTGTATTTTCACAAACATCTCTTGAAACCATTTTATGATTTTTAAGAGATGTTCGTGAAAATCCAAAGATATGATGTTATGATTTTCCATAACTAGATAGAAATTATATAACTCTAAACCTTTTTCCGTTAAGTTGTGAAATATTTAAAAAACCTCAAAAATTATATCCTTTTACTGTAGTATCAGTCAAAAAAGTTATCCTTAAAAACTAAAGACTATTTTAAGATTAAGCACCTTCAACTCAGATTTGTCATCCAAAACTCTTAAGGAGTCAATGATTCTCTCCATCCATTAAAAAGAGAATTTATAGAGTGTAATTCTAAAATATAGTAAATCCAAAAGATAAGAGGTCTCATCACGAGCTTGCTTACCATGATCATAGGGAGCCAATTAAACTGACATTACCAATACTGAACACCAAATCAGGGTAATGGTTTTTGATTTTTTCAATTATAAGACAAGGGGTATCATCACGAGCCAACTTATTCAGTTTGATTATTACCAGTGAATGGAATTCTCGTTATCTAGCCACCAAACTAGGATAATGGATTTTAGCATTAGTTAAAAAAAAAAAAACTTACCTCTAATCATTGCACTAATAAATGGATGGGATACTGGATTATTGTTGGTTAAAAAGTAACCTTGTCGAAGCTATGGACATTTGCTAGTAATAGTGGCTCTACCTGTGACAAATGATTACATCAGAAGCTAAGTCGTAAAATGCCCCTTAGTTTATCTTTATAAGTGATTTTAGCGATATAAGTAGAAAGGTGTTTTTCATTCATGAATTTTTTTTAAAGAAATTACAATTTGATTAGCTTTATAGTTAGAGTAATTTTATTTATCTAAATGTTTCGAAAAGCAATTTCCACTTCCTAAATTACTTTTACTGAATGTTAAAATGTCTTTATCATTCATTACAAGTAACTAGTTCTTCCGGTGAATTTCCAATTGTTGTATTGTTCAACGACCCCCATTTTAATATACTATAAATTTCATATGAAATTTATAATATTAAAATCGGGGCCCTTTAGTCTTAATAAAGCCCTTGATTTTATTTCTTAAAAAAAAAAAATATTAAAACATGGAAAATTAACACAGAAAACTGTTAATAAAATCCTATAACCAAAGCTTAATACTTAGGATTTTTAATTGAAACCCAAGTATTAAGCCTTTATTATCGAAATCATTTCCAAATAGCCCGAGAGACCAAGAATATTCTTATGCTTTAAAAACCTTAAAGTATTAAGCATGGGTTATCTCATAAAATATAATAATAATCGGAACTAAAACTCTTACTCATCCCAAATCCTACTTCCCCGCATCATGTAAGGCAAGACCCCTTGGCCATAACTCCATTGCGATTTTGATTTTAATAATGGACCTAACAATGAAGTTAATGCAATTCTATAAATTCCCCATGTCCACAGATCACAATAACCACAGAACTTAAGTCTCAACCTTAACCGATTTGCGATACGCGATATTCAAATCGGACTCGATCATGAATTTAAATCCACCGAATAAAAATATCACATCCAAGACATCACAAGATTCAAATGCTTAAGTCCATACCACGCCCCACACCACTGATTACGATATGAAATATAAGCCAGACCCAACGAGATTATACATGCTAGTCCATAAATTCCCAACCTCTGCATCTATTGCAGTTAGCAAAGGGTCATTCATCCTTCCTCATGCTGATTTTGATTGCGATTAGTTGGACCCGACGGGGTTATAAACTCGAGTTCATAAATTCCCCACATTTGTGTAATCCGAAGTTCTTAAGCTTCATGCCTCCCAGCCCATACCAAACGTGATTCTGATCTATCATCAGTAGTGACATCAGATCCACGTCACATTTTCACATGGATCTGCCACCTCTCCATCACGTCATCCCTCATGTCATCTCGCAGATCATAAATCACAAATATTTAAAGACTATCGGTACCCAGCTACTTTGTTGTTGTGATTGTGATATCCCAATTGTAAGATTCAAGGGCCACATGCCATATTCATCCTCTACCCATTCCATTCCAATTGGAATTTGGTCTTGACTGATATGATTCACATTTTCATCTATTTCGATAGGGATTCTCCCTACTCGAAATATGACGATAATTCGTCTGGTCTCAGCTTGATTGCGATTACGGTTCAATCCCTTTCGCTGTGATTGTGATTTAATTCTGATAAGGATGTTTCTGATTCTAATGCCATTGCTATTTGATTTCAAATGCACCCATTGGATTTTAATTATATCTCCCTGATTGTATGTGGTTGCGATAAAATGAGTTTTGTTTCCAATTAATAACCGATTGTGATCTAATTAAACAACTCGCATGTTTTCAGTCGTTCTTATCTTTTTATGAAAACACAATTTCAATTTATGATTGCTTATCCATGGTTTATCGTTTTCTAGGTATAAACAAAGAATTCAAAAATGAAGAAAATGAAGAGGAGAAAGTTGCGCAAAGAAAGAAGCATATTAGTTCCATAGAATGTGCCAATTCATGGATCCTTTGATCGAAATACAACGCCAATAAGCCAGAATGACATTTCAAAAGATTATATTTTAAAGCTATTTTTATTTTTTCCAAGATTCGAGGGATTCCATTAATTCCTCAGCGCTATGTGCAAACCTATTATTTAAAAGAAAAAATGTATTTTTATTTATACCCACTTAATGGATCGAATAAAAGGTCCCAAATCTGAGAAAGAAAGCCTTGGGGGATTTCATTTTTGTATCTCCAACTCTATCTTAATAGACCAGGTTGGGTCCAAAATTCAAAACGAAAGCCTTTGAGGCTCACATTTTTGTATATCTTAGTCTTTTTAATAGAATGATAGGATCTGAGTTCTTTTTATTTTACTTAAAGAATCTTCAGCTAGTTGCATTTCTATACTTTTGGCGAGATTTGGGATGAAGAAAAAGGATTGAGACTATAAATTTTACAAAAGAAACGTGTTACATTGGGTATTTTTATCAATGTTTTAATGTTCTATTTAGTATAAATTGCAGTGATTCCATATTTCAATTTTTTTGTTATATGTACATTATTACCGCATTTCAACATCATCTAATTTCTGAATATGCCGATGCTGTAATTTTTCAATATATCTAGAAACAAATTGCTATTTTATTTGGACGACGATATATGATTTAACAACTATTTTAATCAATTATTTAATTAAAAGAATTAACTTAAATTTTTTCGTTTATTTTGGTATGTGATTAGTTTTTATTACCATGTACTGATGACAAGCATTTTTGATCGCATTCAAATAAAAAGTAAACTTGGGAAATAAATAGGTTTTATATGCATCTACCTTAGGAATTGGATATACTTTAATCAAACACTTATGTAACTACTTAGTAAGTGTATGATTGTCAGTGTTTAGATTAATAAGGAATCAAATCTTGAGACCTATCTCTTTGATCTAATTCCTTCATTTTTACTTCAATCCCTTAATGTTCTCTTTTAATAAATAAACTCTTCATTGGATGAAGGATTCTTCTTTCCTTCAATCAAGATGGGATAGATTAATTGCATACCAGTTCAATCATGTATGTGTTATCTTAGAAGTCCTCTCTTCGAGGAAAAACTTTAGATTGGTTTGGTTGTTCCACAAAAACAACTTAAGGGTCATTCTTCTTGCTTGATCAGTGAGAGGAATTGATCCAATGTCCCTAGCTATTAGCAATTAAAGACATATTTAACGCTGATAGTGATTGGGAAAAGGTAACTAGACCTAGTTTAACCAGTGCGACCCATTACTCCAAATGGAAAGGGAACTACTTTAAGGTCTAGACTGGGTGGTTTTCCCCATGTTGGTGGAACGAATTTCAAGGCATAATGGGATGCACCAAATTCATGAGAATCTATGTGCTCCTTCTCTACTTGTTTTGCAATTATTTCATAGTGATCATCCACTTGTGGCTAAGCAGAGTGGGATTCACCAAATTACTCATTTTCAACCTGATTACACCTCCTTTCACCAAAATTATTCTCAAGGGTATCCTAGGCCTCCTTCACTAGATTTTTATTTGTAATAAGGGGAAGAATGTTATCATGAGCGCAATATTTTATTCATTTTAATGCAAAGACATCTTTTTGCCTTTTGGTTTCCAAATTTTGTGGAAAAAATCTCAAAATTTTCTTGTTTTCACTTTGATATTCTCATCCTATTGGCTTTTCCCATTTTTTGGGCACTAATTGACTATGACTCAAACAAAAAATCTAAATCTACTTACAGACATAGCAACTTCTCTATACTCAACTTTTCTCTAAAAGCAATGACGCTCGTCTTACGAATCATTGTTCTCTAAACAATATAATTGTGTAGATTCCACTCAACACCGTCTTTTTTTCTGCATCTATGAAAAAATTCTTGACAAAATTGTTTTCCATTAAGATTTCCAAACGAATAGGGCACGGTATTAACAATAAACAAATCCCCTTTTTTTTTGAATAAGCTTTAGAAAACAAACTTAAATGTCCCTTTTTTTAAAATTAGCATGGTGTCATTACATGGAAGTAGTACTTTATTAAATTGACATTTCACTATATGAAAACTCATATTTACATATTGGTGTATTTAGATTCTATGAAAATTAATTACTTCGTCCATAAATTTTATTGGTTTAAGGATAAAAATTAATACTTACATAGTAAAATAATTCAATAATTTTAAAAATAAAATTTATTTTTTAATAAATGAATGATTTTTTTAAATATTTTTACTTACTATTATAGATATTATATTTACTTTTCAACATACTATTATCATATTATTAAACAATTTTTAATAAAATTAAAATTATGATAAACATAATTTAATAAGTAATTAATGGATATTAAATAAAATAATTATAATCTTTGATTTTCTACTTGGTTAACATTGAAATATTTATATATTTTCTAATTAAATATTTACCTCTTTAATAATAATAACATTCAATAATTATGAACGCATCTGAAGTCACCGCAAAGAGGAAATTAGGGTTTTTTTGGGGGTCTTTACTTTCCCAGTGTTGGGTGGGATCTGTATATTTTTGTCTACCAATGACTTTCTTATGGTTTAATGGTGACTCACGAGGCTACTAACTCATTAAACTAGGACAATGTTTTATTTTTTTGGTCAGCAAGCACTCATAGATTTTTACAATAGACTAGAAGCCATTGACCTGTGCCTGTATCTTGGGATTTCTCAAAGTGACCTTTGGCCACATGAGGATGAGTTTCGGTTATGAGATGGATGAGGAAATTGTGGACTATGACGTAGTTCCCATTTGGAAGGAGTTTCCACATTAGACCTAGGGCATGGAACATATTCTACCATGTGGTTTCTTCTACACGGGGTTTTGTTCATCTTTCCCTAATATTAGGGGTGACCTATAGTCGCCCGTCGCACTTGGTCCTACTTCAATGGGCCTTACTTATGATTTTCAGAGTAATTCGGGGCTGCCGGTGTTTGAAGAGTATGAAAGGCCGGGGGAGAATGATTTAGGGGTCAACGTTGCCAGAATTTCTTTGGAGGCATTAAGATTTGCATTCCCTAATAGCCCATGTGCATATTTGTCGCGTACTATTACTTTTCTTGTCTCGATAGAAGTATCGGGTTTTTCTAGGGTGGGGGAAACTGTGAATGATTTTAGCCTTAAGACTATAGCGGAAGCTAGTGGTTTGAGTGACGTGGGGAATTTTTACAAATCTAATGTACATTTACAAAGCTTAGGGTTCTCTTGGTAGGAGGGAGTCTTTGGGGGAGCAGGGTCTGTGGGGATTACTAGAGGGTCACGTGTCTGTAATATTGGGGTTTTGGTGGCATTTTCACTGTTTGTGATCGAGGACACCTCCCATGGAAATGCAGATGGAGATGGCACAAGGAAGAAGTGTAAGAAGTTGAAATGCACAAAGGTAAAAGAAAGGAACCGTGTTTTGATTTTAGGGGATGGTCTTAGGTTTGATGACATCATGGACACTGCGAAAGTGGTGTTGGTGGGGAGGGTGGTAAGAAGAATATACTCGTCGACGTGATTGAGAAAATTGGCACAAGTGTTATGGATCTAAGCAATGGATGTGTTTCTAGAAGTGTATACCATTGTGAGGTGATGTCTCTTATTCAAATTCAATAAGGTGGAAGATGTGAGATTTATCCAAATATTTGAACACTAAAATGGCCTCCATTTATTTCAAGCCATGGACACCTCTTTTTGACCCAGGCATGAGAAGTTGCGGGCAAAACCAATTTTGGTGAGGTTGTCACGATTAACTTTACACTTGTGGTTATAAGATATCTCCTGAAGCATAAGGGATGACCTGGGAAATTCTTGGTTTATGATAGAGGGTATCTCAAGAGCAGAAAAAAGGCTTATGCAAGGATCTTTGTTGAATAGACACCAGAGAAGGTCTGGTGGTATGTTTGGTCGTTCATTATAAAGGGCTTGTCCACTTACAGAAGCTAGGGTACGAAGGAGTCCCATTTTGATTCCTCTAATGTCATGATGTCGGTCATGTCTACAAATATTTCCCTCCACTTCAGAAAAGTATTAATGTGGTCAGGTCAAAGGAGGAAGATAATCATAAAGGATTGGATAGTAGGGGTTGTCACGGACAAATTTGCTGCAAAATAATGACCATCAATCAACTATTGTATCTGAGAATAGAGCTATAGTGGAGTGGTTGGTGAATTAAATGACCCACAGTAGAGAGGGAGCTCGACCTAGAACAACAGTAATATCCTCTTTTGTGGGTACTTCTTTTCCTTCCTACTTTTTATCATATAATACATTATATTGATAGTCTTCCATGTTATGTTTCCTCTATTTTTGGGATCACTATGTCTACTCAAGGGTTTGGGGTTATTTGGTGTCTGATTGAGCATATCCTTGTATGTTACACAACTCTGATCCCCTCCTTCCCATCCTTAACTGAGGATTCTTCAGAATATATAGGCTGACCTATATACAACCTTCACCCCATATTTTCCCCCCCTTTAAATTTACTAGTAATCCGTGTACCAAGTATGGATTAGGTGCCCTTCCCCCTCTAATGTTTCGAAGATTCCTAGGGGCGTTAATCTCACATCTCCAAACGAATTCACAAGGAATGTAAGGACATAGCTTTTGAATGACAATTGTCATTAGATTGGGTTCTTAGAGAAAAGAAAACCCAATAATATGGTCCCTAATGAAGTGGTTGTCCTTCAGTTGTGGTGTGTTAGCTAGTAACCAAAATAACTTAACATTAAAGTGACTGATTTCGTCAGACAAACTGGATATCATTTTCCTACTGGAGACCCTCGGGAACAATGTGTATATTGTTAATACATTGTAAGGAATGTTTAAATATTGGGCTTTATTTTCTATTGACGTCCATGGGCATTTAGGAGGTTAGGCCCTTGGGGTCAATTACAAATCTATCAAAAATTTAAACACCTTAGGTGCGGAAGGATAATTGCAGTAGACATATTTTCGAAAGAAATGGGAATAAATTTGAGAATAGTTAATGTTTATTTCCCATGTACTAAGAGAATTAATTTATAGAATAAATTGAAGGTAAATTCCTCTTGAGGGTGGATTGGGGGAGGGGAACTTAAGTTTCTCCATGGGAAATTAAGAGATCTGGGGAGAACATGCCCATATTGGCTCTTTATCTAATTTCTTTACATAGATGATTGATAAATAAAAAATAGTGGATATAGATATGGCAAGGGTAATGCCAACATGGAGGAATAAAATATTTTTTGAATCCATGATTTCTTGGAGACTGGATCCATTCTTAGTTCGGGAAGCATTGGCATTTATGATCATCACCTTATTTATTTGGATTTTTCTGGAAATTGAAACAAGGAAAGAGCACCTTTTAAGTTTAATGTGAGATGGTTGAAGGAAGAGTTCGATCTTTGATTCATGATACCTAGCAGTCATGTTCCAAAGGGGGTGATCTTTTAGTGGCAAGACAATTTCATGATAATTGATGAAGGATAAATAAGGAAAACTATTGAGTGGGTCAAGATCAAAATGTTGAATAATGAATAGGCCCTTTAACAAATTGAAATAGATCTATAACTTCTAGAATAACCTGAAAGAGGTGGCTACAAATCCATTGAAGCCAAATTGCAAGTCATCTAGTTGGAAGCGATAAGAGGGAGACTATTAGAAGCAAGAGAGGAAACATGGAGGCTCAAAAGAAGAGTGATTTAGTTACAGGAATAACATGATAGTACAATTTTTTTCCAAAAATGTGCCAAGGGTAGCAAAGCTGTCAACACCATCTGGTCATTGGAAAAATATACTGGAGTGAAAGTGTCAAACCTTGTGGACCTTGCAAGTATGGGCTCACAACATTTTAGAACCCTCTTCTCAAGCATTAGAAATTCTACCTCTGTTGAAATTATTTATAATTTTCGAACTTTCCCCCAATTTTTTGAAGAAGAAAAAAATAGAGAGCTATTGGCGTTGATTACTTTTGGTGAATTGGAGGGGGCTTCATGATGGTTTAAGAAGGAAAAATGTCAGGGAACTGGTGCATGGTCGGTTTAATTCTTCCTCGGATTCTGTGAACTGATTGGGTCTGACTTGCTTAAATTTGTTGAGGAATGTAGAACCTATAGAAAAATGTATGATGTTTTCAACACAACCTTCATTACTCTCATCCCTATGATGGATGATAGGAGAAAATTTAATGACTTTATACCAATTTGGTTTTGTAATTGTATTTAAAAATCATAGGAAAAAATATAGCCAACTCGATTAGGCCCATCCTATCTCAACACATATCTAATGAACAATTTGCCTTTTTGGACAATAAACAAATCTACATGGCACTGCACAAGAAGGATTATACAGCCTGAAATCCAAAAAATGGAAAGCTATGATATTGAAGATTTACCTATCAAAGGAATTCAATAGAGAAAATCGGTTGTACATCTACATGTTACTCGCTCACTTGGGATTTGAAATCAATCTCATAAAATTTGATAATGTGTTTTATATATTCCACGCATTTTTTCATATTAGTAAACATACTAACGTCAAAGTTATTCCATGCTAAAAGGGGTTTACGTTAGTGTTTTCCACTATCCCCTCTATTTTTTATTTTGATCTTTGAAGGCCTCAATAGGATGATCAAGGAGGCTAAGAGGAGGGGGAATCTGATGGGGGCTCTAGTGTCAAATGAAATCAAGTTAAGTCATCTTCTCTTCGTCAACAATGTCCTCACTTTCCTGGATGGCTCTCGCCACAACATTGTAACATTTAATGGTATCCTCAATTTAATATGTAAGGCTATATGTATGGAGGCCAACCATTCCAAATTGAAATTATCTGCTATAGGATGTTCTAGAGCTGAGATGAATTATGAAGTCAAACAATTCCCATTCTAGCACACCAATTTTGAAGAGGGCCTAAAATATTTTGGATTTCATTTAAAACAAAATGATTATAAAAAAAATATGACTAGATGTGGTTAGTGGTGAGGATTGAAAAAATACTTATCTCTTGGAGTCACAAGTGGTTATGACGGGCTCGAAGACTTGTGCTTATCAAGTTAGTGTTAGAATCCTTTCCTGTCTTTAAGATGTCATTGCCATGGAGTCCCAAAGGCATCTTTAATAGGATCCAAAGATGTTATTGCAGATTCTTATGGAGAGGCACAAAAGAAGGAAAATATTTGCATGGATCAGATAGGATAGGATTTCCATACCTAAAAAATGGGAAGGATGGGGTGTAAAAAATATTTCATGTTTCTCACAAGTTGCAGCCAAGGGTGGTTGGATATTACTGACTACAAATAACTTATGGTCATTGGTGGTTACAAAAAAGTACATACACCCACTCATAGTGAATCATTGGATACGGCTACAGAATAAGAACATAATCAATGTGTCCATGATATGGAAAGCAATTCTTTCCTCATTCCACATTATTGGATCAAGACTTGCCTAGAAAATCAACATTGGATCTCACGTTCAAATTGGTATTGAACCCTGGTTTGGAAGTTGTGGGCAACACATACTCCCCCTAGAGCTGCTGGCATTTTTGGTAGAAAAAGGTAAGTATAAAATCACCCATATTGTTGATCTGGTAAACCATACAATTTAGGGACAACAATGGTTGTCAGCACAAGAATTAAACTAGCGCAATGGCACCAAGCATGAAGAATTTACATTAGGTCTCTTTCCTCACCACACATTAAGCTATGCGATAGATAGGACGAACTCATTTGAACCCATTCGAAGTTGGGTTATTATAATCCAAAGGAAGGTCAATTATTCATACAAACAACAAAAGAACCCAAGGAACATAAGTGGTGGTTGAAGCATATCTGGAGGTTGAAGAGTCCAGGAAAAGCCAGGCTCTTTATTTGATGCCACTTGGAAAATAAAATCCGTACAGGTGACAATCTTAGAAGGGGATATTTTCATGGACCAACCCTATGTGTTCTTTGTTGCTGCAAGGAAGAAACAGTTGATTATTTATCATTGCATGGCCCTTTTCTATTACAACATGGAACTTAACATATCAAGCACTAGACATCACGATAAGATGGGTTAGTGGAACCTTTAATGATGCCAGGAACATATGGTGGAATGAGGCCTCTCTTGACAAATTAAAAAACATTCCGCTTTTGATCTACTAGGGAATATGGATTGGAAGGAACCCCAAAATCTTTCAAGATGTTGATTACTAGCCTGAGCTCATTAGTGCACAAATCCTTGCTATCTACATCTTACTCCCAAAAGAAGAACAAATAATCAGACCTCATATTGATCTCCCTAAAACTATTGACCAATCTACACCATGGGCATATTTCGAGGGATCCGCACAAGATGGAAGTTGTGGACGAGGGGCAATATTGTACCTCAACAATATTCATTATTACAAATTAAAATATGTTCTGTGTTGTAGCATGAATAACTTCTCCGAATTATATAGCCTAAAATTACTTATGTTGCACATGAAAAGGGATGCCGGCAACTACAGGGTTTCCGCGACTCTAGAATTGTTATTGATTGGTTCAATCTTCATTCTACATGTCACACATAGACTCCTAGGACATTATTGGAGGATGTTATCATGATATAAGCACAATTTTATGTTATTACATGTCCACACATTTCCTGGGAAATGAACAATCCTTCCGAACATGTTGGCGATGAACACTACCAATACTATATGGGCAGCGAATATTTTTGCACTCATTTTAGTCATAGATGAACAATTCATTACATGCATCACTTAGATGTTTGTTGAGTGATTTTGACATATTATATGCATCTATAGCATCTAATTTTCACTATCACAATAATGAAAGTTACTAATTTTCCTAAAAAATATAACAATCAATGATTATATAAATGTTTATATAAATTATATAAATTATATGCTTCAATATTGAATTGAACAAAACCTATAAAACCAAGGTGGAATCGCTCTGGATCGACTATCGATCAGAGTTTTCCAATTACCACATGAAATGTTCGAACAAAACCACCTCGCAGGACATTAAGAAGCCATCTCTGAATTTGTCAACCAAGAGTACCATTAGCAACGGATGGTTGAGATGTTCTGCTTTTATGAAATATCGTTTCCTACTCTTCCCAACATACATTGGCATGGATGCTACGACTGGATAAAATATTCGTGAACTAATCTGAAGACTGAAGTGTCAGACATAAAATGTTCTTCCTATGATTCCTTCCATAAATGCCAGAGGGTTAAACCAGTGGAGAGAACTCTAATTGGGATTAAGGTTGGCAGGGTAGGCTCCTAAATGTGTCAGTGGAGTGAAGAAACTAGTTTGCTCTAAATGTGCTACGTTTTTGTTTTCTCAAATTTTTATAAAAATGGTTGTAGCAATGAAGAAAATAGTTCCAATGGGTTAGGCTTTTGTTTTCTTCGTTTTAACCCAAAAAAAAAATACGATGAAAGCTTCAAGTTAATAAATTTATATGGATTAAATATCAAAAATTCAAATTTCCAGATTCTATTATATAGAATAAAATACATTTGAAATAACTTAAGAAACTCAAGCGTGTGAGAATTTAATTAAATATTTGACTCAAACTCTAAATAATGATTAATAAACCAGAAGATCGAACCGAAAGCAACAAGGTTGACGTACAGATATATAATCTGCGATGCAAAACAACCAGCTCGATAACTATAAAAAAATATATATTAATTTCGTTAACGCTAACCGGTGATATTAACAATAATGAAAGTCATATAGAATGAATTCACACATTTTTAAGTTATTGAGTTTATAGGTTTATTTTATAACTTAGTGGGAAGGTTATGTGTATTTGTGTTCAATTTGGATTTGCTATTTCATTCTTAATATAAAATCAAAATATTTTTTTAATAGAAATAAAACGTAAATTGTAATAAAAAATAAAAAAGAATATGCTAAGTTGTCTCAAAAATAGAATTTAAACAATGAAAAATTACACATTGGTTTTTGCAATCTAAAATAAGTTTGCACATGATTGAGTAGAGGGGCTCTTTCTACAGCCCAACTTAAAAGGATGTGTAAGTATGTTTGTGCTCAATTTGGAGTTGACACGTATCTTTTTTAAAATAAAAGTAAGGTTCTCTAAATAGAAATGAAATATTAGCTATAAAAAAAAAAAAATAATATGCTATGCATGTTTAGTTGTCTAAACAATACAATCTAAAAAATGAAAAATTACATATTTTTTTTGCACTGTAAAATAAGTTCGTACTTGAAGAAATTTGATCTCTCTAAACTCATGAAATTTTGTCTCTCTCTGTTTATATTAGATCCCTTCTTAAAATAGATATATGCTAGTTTTATTAATGTAAAGAAAAATATTACAATCTATTTTCTATAATTTTAATTGTAATAAAGTTTTTGCTGATTTTTTATATTTTTATTATTTAAAATATTTTTTAAAATAATAAATTAATTTAATTTTTCTTTTATTCAAAATATTTAAATTATGCGAGTTTTATAAATCAATTTTACAATTCATAAATCAATTTCATATGAAATTTAAATGATTTAGCTTTTATAATTTTATATAAAATGTAAAAGGTTTAGACTATAACCAAAAGGTTACAGAATAATTTAAAATATATTCTTAGTTTCATAAAAAAGAATAATCCCATAATGATTTGAATATGTGAAGAACGGTTTCGCTCTCTCTGGTTTTCCTGTGCACTAGCAGAAATGTTAATCATAATGTCTTCCTTTTGAAATTATAATAATCTTAGCCATGGCAGACTAATCAGTAAAAAAAATAGTTCTTATCGTCTTCCTCGTTTGTCCAGACTATCAGAACGTCCAAACGAATGCTCTGCTCCAGATTTGATTCCAGAAATTTGGTGAAGTGTTGCAAATGTCACGCCACTAATTTTACAAACTACAATCTTCAGATTTTATTCAAGAACGTGCAATACTTTTCGCTTTTGTTTTATTTCTTATTTTTAATATAAATAAATACTAGGAATGTCTGACTTGATTAGTTTATTTTTGTCTGTATTCGCTGCCATAAATGACGGTCGACCGTTTACAGAGCCTACGCTCTTAAGTTTCGAAAGAGAAGAGTGTGGGTTTAACACTGGAGATTATTATAAAAATTTTGGTTATATTGTTTAAAATTTGTGGTTATATTGTTTAAGTGGGTATAATGATTAAGAGTAAAGGTTTTTTTAAAGGTTATAAATTTAAAATAAAAAAAATAGAGTATTTATGCCTTCTTCGATTTAAGTGACACTCTTATCTCACGAATATAAAAATTTCATACACCAATATTAATACCTTAATCTTAATAGTGGATTTTCCACGTGGAATGTGATAAACTATTACAGGACGTGAATGACGCATCGGTTCTTATGTGACTAATTTACTCTCTTGAGTTGACTAGAGATCCCTAGTTGGAGTATTAATCTATTTTTTAAAAGATTGTTGAATATTTAGAGTTTGAAGGATAAAGTTTCATTTTATTTTGGTTATATCACGTTTAACATTTTTGTTAAATTAAATATTGGAATTAAATTTAATATCTAGAAGTTATAAAGTACTAATCTATTTTTTAGATGGTTGAAAGTTCGTAGTTTTATACATAAAATTTCATTTTACTGATTATTTATTAAATTATAAATAAATATATCATAAAAAAATAAAAAAATATATATGTTTTAAAATAAGAAAATTATAAGTACACAATCCGATAAAATACGTATGCCTATGTAATATTTAAATTGTTGCAAAGAGAGAATCCATTGTTTCATAATGAGGGGTATGTTCTCCTTCACAAAAGGATTTCAAACTCTGATTTAACGTTAAACTTAATTTCAATACATAATTATTATTATAGTATTATTTGGAGAATAATAATTAATTAGAATACTCTATCTACATCTAACGAAACTTGAACATTATAATATTTGAAATATAAAACATATTTCTATTTTTTTGCTTTAGACTCTTTATAGAAAATGCACACAACTTTAAGGCATTATTTTCTATATTCATGTAAACACATTAATTTGGTTACATGAAACATCACACTTTGACAATATATATACCAAAATGTTGACAATACTGTCCTTTTTAGTATTTTAGCTAATAGATATACCAAAATGTTGTCAATACTATGGTTTTTAGTGTTTTAGCTATGTTTGATAAAACATCATTGAAACTCTTAATTAGGATATGTGGCCACTCAAAATTTTGAAAGCCCCGTGAACATGCTTCATAGAGAAACGAGACCTTTTAATGTGGACAACAAATTATTTTCGTGAGGTTATGACCCAGATAAATTCAATTTCTATCTATCATGGGCCAATAAAAATTAAAACATAATAATTATTTATATTTACAAGGATTTTTTCCTCTTCGTTTATCTCAATTTAAAGAGCGTTTAAACTAGTTTATGACTTATCATGAAATTTGTTCATCATAGATTTGGATTTAAAGAGGATTTAAACTAGTTTATGATTTATCATGAAATATTTATAAAGACACATATTTCATAAGTAATATATTGCACGCATATGATGATGATGGTGGTGGCTAATGTCTACTGAGACCAAAATTTGGTCTATTAGACCTAAAAAAACAAATATATGTGACATATATGGAAATATTTTAATAAAAATATACCTTTAATCATTTCATTTATGGCTTATTTTGAAATTTTTTTATTATTAATATTTTTTAAAATGTCATATGTGAATATGGAAAAAAGTACATGTCTTCACTCTGTTGTAGATTAAAATGAGAAATCTTTTCTTTTTCTAAAATTATTGTACTCTATGCTAAGGACATAAAATATTATACAT
Organism: Pinus tabuliformis; assembly: GCA_031772625.1. Lineage (NCBI taxonomy): Eukaryota > Viridiplantae > Streptophyta > Pinopsida > Pinales > Pinaceae > Pinus > Pinus tabuliformis. The sequence continues at coordinate 498,165,781 of CM062815.1, forward strand.
ATCCATCATGTGATGTAATAATTTTTTTTTGAATTATTATAACCACGACATAAGATATTATACATATCCATCATGTAATGTTATAACTTTCTTTTTTTTGAATCATTATAACCACAAACAAATGAGTGACCTAGTGATTAAGTGTATAACTTTTCTAGTAATTATTATTATTATTATTTTACTTAACATTGATAATGACATTAAAATATCTGTAAAATACACATTTCAATATACATTTTTTTCCTTTACATTCAATTACTTTGGTTATATATAGAGAGAAAGAGATTGAAGGAATGAAGAAATTATAGATTTCCTTATTAGAAAGTAGTTATAAAAAAACAAAAAACAAAATTTCAGTCTATATATTTAAATATTTCATATATCTCTGATATTGGAATATTTTTTGGCAAGTAATGTTATCTTTAAATTCTATTCATAAACACCATTTTGAGCACAAAATTACTAGGTTGTAAAAAGAATTTTTTGGCCTAATAATGATCATTAAAATGAGTGGATTTTGAGACATTGAGTAACAATTTAAATGTTCTCTTAGTGACATTTGAATGTGAAATAATGTTAAAAACAATAAAGCTATAATAAGGAAAATGATGTTAGATAATTAATTTGAAGGATTGGTCTCGTGTAATTATTAGTGTGTAAATATTATTATTTATAACTAAAAAAATTATAGATGAATAACAATGATAATAATTGGACATGTGTCATATTATCTAAAGATTATATCTAAATGTATTTATATATGGATATTATTAGTAAAAATATTTTTTAATTAATTTTTTATTTGGGGTTACTTAAAACATAGTAGTGGTAATAGAGATTTCATTTTTTTAGATATTTTAATACTCTTGTTTTCAGATAACTCAATGATTTTGTTTTCTAATTACTTTCCATGATATTGTTTTTTGTTTGCTTCCCTCCTCAATCATGGATTCCATTATAAGATGTATTGATCTGAACTTAAACAGGAACGCAACAACTTACAGATATAATCATAAACACAGAGATGCAGCAAAAAAACACTTCATTTCATTAATAAAAAAATATTGAACTATTTTTCTAAATATAATAGAAATAAAATAGCTTGGACGATGGTAGCTTATCTCTCAGAAGAGATGTGGCGGCCACGTACCTCTGAACAATGTTACAATGAGGTTCAAGGGCCTATTTTTTATTGGAGAACATGAGAAAACTCTGAACAACCAAAACCCTAACCCTGGGAGATGTAATCCCAAGAGTTTGTAGGCCCCGTTCAGCTTAGTTAGGCAGCCAAATTTTCGAGGTCGTAACTTTGTCATATTATCTTTGTTTGACGTGTACGATATCTTGTTGGAAATATCTCTCTGAGTACTACAAGTTTCATCACAAGCCCCTTCCTATGGCCACAAGCTTGCCGGAGACCCCAAAAAAACATCATTTAGGGGTCAAAATTGCTCCGAAAGTTCAGGACTCGAAAAACTGCGAAAAATAGTAAATGCTGAAATGAACAAGGAAATTGATGAAACTGAATGGGGGGTCTAGGTGGAATATTCGGCTAGCCACCAATATCCACCTGGATCATTCCTACCTCCTTAGTAAGTAATGGTACCCATTGCATGGAGAACCTCCATGAGATGAGAAAATTTATGTTGAACCCGATCCTTGGTGAACCACTTGCCCTAGTGAAGGAGTTGGTATGATTTGACAACTCAATATACCTGTATCCTCTGTTGGTGAGTGTTCTTGATCTATGTGTCCATGAAATGATAAGTTTTGGTATGTTCCATGCAGTCTGGGTTGAGCTCTGTTGGTGTGAGTTGTCCTACAATGTCAGATGTGTCCAACAATGATGGAAAGTATGCTTGAAGGTGATCTACATTGAATACTAGGTGCAAACCATGGAATGATGGGATGCTAAGCTCGAAGACATTGTCACCAACGACCTTGGTGATGGTGTATGGCCCATATCGAAGTGGGCGAAGCCTACAGTGGGGTCCAGTAAGGCACTCCTTCTGCAAATGTAGCCAAACTTTTTCACCCACCTCGACCTTGTACGACACTCGATGTTGATTATGGCACTGCTTGTACTTAGCATTGGCTCTATCCAATATATCATGGACCTACTGGTGGATGTGTTGAATGCATTGAATGAAGTTGTTAGCCCTTTCAACTTCATACTCAATGTGAGATGAATCTAACTGAGTGGCTACAAATGGTATGGCCACATCAATGGGGAATAATAGCTTAAATCCTAGCCCTACCTGAAAGGTGTTGTGGCTTGTTGAATTGTGGAGAGCTCTGTTGTAGTTGTATTGGACATAGGGGAGAATTTCACCCTATGTGCATAGATGCTTTGAGTTGTACCTGCACATAACGTGTATGATCATCATGTTGACAACATTTGTTTGGCAATAAGTTGGGGGATGGAAAGTCATGGACTTAGTAAGTTTTGTATCTAACATCGACCAAAGACTTGACCAAAATGCACTCAGGAATCTTCTGTCCTGATCTCAGACAATGGACTATGAGATCCCAAAGTGTATCCATACTTGCTGAAAGAAGAGCTTAGTAGTGGCGTATATTGTGATACTATTCTTGCAGTCTACCATGATGACCATCTTATAGAATCTGTCGATGACCAGAAAAATGCAATCGTTGTCGTGGTCACTAGAAGGGAGGCCTGACATGTAATCCATGGAGAAAGATTCCCAAGGCCGACTAGGAGTAGGTAAAGGAGTATACAAGGCTTTCTTCTTGATGGTTTTCTTGCAAATGGCATATGCGGTGCAAGATCTAATGTACTTCCCAACATCTTGACGAAGTTTCATATAATAAAAATACTTAGACTGCAATATCGCCATTTTTTTCTCTACTCTGAAATGTCTAATGACCCGACTGTAGTGCACCTCCCAAATCATCTTCACACGCTCACTTGAAGGAACACAAATGTGTCCCTGGTGGCATAACAGTGCATCCTGAAGGTGAAAATTTTGAACTTTCTTCCCTTCCAGGAGTGTCTAGTATATGTTGTCGAATTCTGGATTACTATTGTAAAGATGCGGCCACCCTAATGTCTTATGCCCATAGGAGTCAAGCACAATGATCATCACCATGACCAGTGGTCACATGAGGAAATCAACAACATTATTGGTGTTGCCCTTCTTATACTTAATGTTCAAATGAGACTGTTGCAAATGGGGGGGCCATTTTTGATGGCTATCATTTTGCAACTTCCCTTATGACTGTATGAGATGTAGAGGTTAGTGGTCTATGTGGATGATCGTTTCCTTCCCCAAAATGAATTGATTCCATTGACGGTAGGCCTGCACAATGGAATACATTTATTTTTATCGTAAGTGGGGTACTTTCGAACTGTGTCTGAAAGTGTCTCACATTGGTAAGCCACTGGATGCAAATGCTGACTAAGAACCACACCAATATCATAGTCAGAGCCATATTTCTCAATCTCAAATGGTTATTGTAGGCCTTGTAATGTGACCACTGGTGCAGAATAGAGGCAATTCTTCAACTTGAAGAACCCTGGTTGTTAGGTTTCCAAACAAAAAAAAAATTCTTTCGATCGACCTTTGGTGACCTGACTTAAAGGATAAGTGATATGAGAGAACCGCAACATGAACCTAAGGTAGAAATTGGAAAGACCTAAAAAGTCACAGAGTTCTATTATAGTGATTGGGGCTGGCTAATCCTAAAGCACTTGTATCTTGGATGGGTGAACATGTACACCCTTCTCATCAATGATGTACCCCAGATATTGAATCTTGGTCAGGCCCAAGGTGCATTTCGCCAAGTTCACACACAGCTTGTGTTGGCACAGGGTTTGAAGTACCTGTCAAATATGGTGGAGGTGCTCTTCCCAACTCAGGATGAAGATCAAGATGTCAACTAAATACATCACCATGAATGCATTTGTGAAGGGTCTCAAGATGTGGCCCATCAGTATTATGAAGGTTTTGCTGCCGTTTGTCAATCTGAATGACATGATCAACCTTTCAAAAAGGCCCTCGTTGGATTTGAAGGTAATCTTCCACACATCGGAGGTTCGATAGGCACCTGGTGATAACCTCACTTCAAGTCAACCCTGTTGAAATATTTGGCCCCACTTGTGCTAGTCCAGAAGGTAATTAATCCATCCTTCTTTTGTATCAATACAATCGGGATCCCACAAGGTGATGAGATTGGCTTGATGTGCACTTTCTGTAATAGTTCCTGAATATTCTTCTTGATCTCATTGTTCTCCAGAACATAGTGTCGATAAATCAGTTCATTGGGCAGTGGCATGCCTACGGTCAGAGATGTAGTTCTTGACCTGACAATGTAGAGGTACCCCTATGGGTGAGGCGAAAAAATCCCTATACTCCTCCACAACCTTTTCCATCTGCTGTTGATGTGCAGAGGAACCCTGCCTAGAAGCCGTGGCCACAACTGTCTTCTCTCCCTAAGGGTGAATCATAAGGAAAAAAATTATATGTTCTGGGAAGTGAACTTTTTGCATTTCTTTGTGGTGATCAAAGATATGGCAATAGGTAGGGATATCTCCGGTATCCTTTACAACTTATTAGCCAAATCACATAGCGAGGTCTAGACTCATATACAACATGTCGCTTCCACAAGTATTTTTGTCTTAACAATACATCACAAACTTCAAGAGGAGAAATGTTACACAATAACTCATTTGTGGAGGGCTTAATGTTGTAGGGAAGAAGACACTGCTGGCTGACACAAAGATCTAGTCCTTGGTGAATCCACCCGATGGTGTATGGTTGTGGATGTGTTATAATCTTTAGGCCTAGGTGCCTCATGACATCTACTGAAATGAGGTTATTTTGGCTCCCACTATCAACAATCAACTATAGTAGGGAACCCTTCACCCACATCTATGAGTGGAAGAGGAATTCCCCCTCCTATAGATCTCTAGGCTCAATCTTTTGGATCTTGGTGGTGGCCACGGTGGCACTAGGCTCTGCATCAATGATCTTCTTCCCTTTGTTAGTTCCCTTATCGGGTTCTGATTCAGAGTCGGAACCTGCATCTGATTTCGAAGCCTTCAGTTTGGCCACTAGTCTCTGCCTGGCCCAACAATCACTTATATTGTGAGTGGAGCTCTTAAGGAACTCACACCATTTTCCCATGTCCTTCTTCATCTTCGAGGTGTTGTTCTTTGCTTGCAACTTTGGTGGTCTATCCTGGGTAGCACCACCTTGGCTTGGTCCTTTGTTTTGTGCTTTGCGGGTGCCTTTTCCTTGATTTGGATTCAGAGATCCAAAGTCCCACTTCTTCTATTTAAATTTCTGCTCAATCTTTACAACATACCGATACACTGTGCCAAGAGAGGAAATGTCCAAGAACTCCATCTCGTCCTGGACATACTTGTGTAGACATTCGTAGTACTGGAGCACAAAATGTCGCTTAGTATCCTTGATACCCAGCTTTGTGCCAAGGGTATGGAAAGTATTTGTGAACTCTAACACATCTTGGTCCCTTCCCTGTCGTAGTGTAATCTACTTCATATATTTATCTTCATAGCTACCGACATGGTAATATTTTCCCTTGATGGTGTCTCGGAAAGAATTCCAAGTGGGTGCGGCTAAAAATAGTGAGGGTTCACTCTCGTCCTCTTATTCACAGTAGGTTTCCCACCAATCCTTGATGTGTGGGGCAGATTTAAGAAGTGAAAAAGTAATATTTTCTCGATTGGATAGGTCATGAACTAAAAAATATCCTTCCAATAGATTTAACCATTTATCTACGACGTCTCCATCTATCAGGCCTTCGAATATTGGAATATCAAAGTTAACTTGTACCTTAGAAGGAGTGGTGCCTTCAGAGTGGCTACTGGATGAAGATGCATCGCTTGGGGATAGTCATCGAAGGATCTAGGCAAAGTTATCCATCTTCGTGTCCCTCTGTCTCTTGAGGGATTCCTTGAGAATTTTTTTGAAAGGATCTCCTACACCCTCATCTTTCTTTTCTTCTACCATGGGAGGTCATCGATTTTTGTGTGGCTGATCTTGCAAAGCTTCAAGGAGATCAAGCCCTAACTCATTATACCTTGACCTCCTTGTGAACATACAAAGAGAAATATAGAAAGAGCAGACTACTTTGATACCACTGATCTGAACTTAAACATGAATGCAACAACTTATAATATATAATCATAAAGACGGATATGCAGCAAAAAAACACTTCATTTCATTAATAGAAAAATATTGAACTATGCTTACAAATAGAAGGGAAATAAGTAAGCTCAGACGATGGTAACTTATCTTTGACAAGAGATGTGGCAGCTACATACCTCTAAATTGTGTTACAATGAGGTTGAAGGGCCTATTTATTACTGGAAAACATGAAAAAACCCTAAACAACCTAATCCCTAACCCCAAGAGATTTAAGACCAAGAGTTTGTGGACCCCGTTGGGGTTAGCTGGGTAGACAACTTCCCGGGGTTGTAACTTGGTCATATAATCTCCGTTTGCAATGTACGATACCTTGTTGGAAAGGTCTCTGTGAGTAATACAAGTTTCTCCATAGGCCCTTGCCTATGGCTATGGGCCTATCGTGGACACCCAAAAAAGGTTGTTTAGGGTGTTAAAACTGCTCCAGAAGTTTAGGACTCGAAAAAATGCTAACAATAGTAAATGATGAAATGAATAAGGAAACATATGAAACTGACTCAGGGGTCTAGGTGGAATAGGCAAGTGGCCACCAATATCCACCTAGATCATGTATATGCAGGTATCTTATCTCTATTGTATCTATCCCTACTGTATTAAACGAAGTTGAGGGGTTTCCTTGTATGTACTCTTCATATGGAGAAGAACATTCTCTTCTCCCCTTTTCTAGGTGAAAGTTTTCTTTCTTACACAATAGATGGTGATGGTAGGAGTGAGAATCATTTTGATATATATTGTATATAGAATCTATTGTTTCTATGGTCTATATTTGACCTTGAATTATGTCGATCCTCCTCTACTGCAGCATTCCATGAGACTCATTAATTATTATTATTAATTTGTTTTTCCTATTGAGAATTTATATAATTTGTAGTGTTTAAGTGTAATCATTGATTATCAATAATAATAGGATGTTCTAATTTGTATAGTTAACTCTTAAAATTGTCTTATCGGATACAATGTTCCAAAAACCATTTTTGCTAGGTACAACCATTCCTAGAAATAGCTAACTAGCACAACCACATTAATAAATGTGGTTGATATACATAGTAGGCGTCAACTTAATATATGTTATATTATAAATCTAATATTCTAAATTAATATATTAATATTGTTAATATTAATATTAATATCGTTAATATAATAATAATAATATTCTGAATATATTGTTATAAATCTAATATACAAAATTAATATATTAAATATTATTACTAATATTATTAATTATTAAATATTTTTATTAATATTGTTAATTATATTTCTTAATATAAATTATATTGTTAATTATTTAAATAATTCATTTAACTATTGATTAATTCATTAAATAGTTCAATTCTTTTTAATAATTAATTCATTAATTATTAATAATTAATTCAAAATTAATTAATAAATAATAATAAAAAAATTAATATTAATTAATATTGTTTTATTAATCTAATTATTTTATTTATTTATTTATTTATGAATATAAATATTATTTTTTTTATAAGTTATATCGATTATTATTAAAGAGTAATATTAAAAACATTATGAATAACATTATATCCTATGAATATGAATCCTTAGGTTAATAAACACAAGGGATTGATATTATAAGTCCCATGAAATAATAAACCCGTGGGATTTACACTAAAAACTTAAGTGGTTATAAACCTAAGGAAATAATATTAAACCCAGGGGATGAATATTTTAAAGTCAATGTATATAAGCCCTAAGATAAATATTAAAAACACTAAAATCATCATGGGTGACCATGGTTGATTTTCATTTTGAGACAATCTTTGTCACAATGTGATGTTGGACCATAGTTGACCGTGATTGATTTTCATATGGAGACAATTTTTGTAACAATGCGACTTAGGACCATGGTTAATTTTCATATTAAGAAAATTTTTGTAATAATGTGATGTTGGGCCATATTTGACAATGGTTATAAACACAAAGATTAATATTAAACACAAAGATTAATATTAAACCCAAAGATTAATATTATAAACCCTTTGATTAATAATATACCCTAGGAATATGAACCCTTAGATTAATAATTGAAGGGATTAATATCATAAACCCAAGGGAATAATACTCACAAGGGATTAATACTAAAATCTTAAGGGAATAACATTGAAGCCAAAGGGATCTGAAACGATGGCTAGGGTTTTCAGAAAGATCTGCGCCGCCATCACACCACAGAACAGAGAAGGGGGCACCAGTGAAACAATGCGCAGTCCCCTTAGGAGATCGATAGCTGGGCTCATCAAATCAGGCGCACAGTCAAGGATTTGGTACTGCATCCAACCAAACAAAAATTACCCTGCGGTAAATCTATCCTCGCTCAGGTATTGTTTTGCTGTTCTTGATAATTCCCAATTGTTTTGGCCCGGATCTTCCATTGGGCAGGAATACAATGAATCGAAGCAGACACAACAGAGCCTGGAGATATCCCTTCCTTTCTCGGCCCAGGACGGATTTGGGATATATCTTACTCTGCTTTCGATGTTTCGATGCAGCCATGGTGAAGGCAGAGGTTGGGGGCGCGAAAGCAGCTGTCCCGCATAGGAAATCGAATGAAGGACTACCGAAATCAACTGCGCAGAGATGGAGTCGGCTTCGCGGCGGGCCAAAGGACAAATCCTTCATGGCAGATCGGCACCTGAAGTTAGATCGACCTCCTTACAGGGGTTTCAACTCGCCTCCAATCAGATCTACACAAGACAAAACACCCAGATTGGGAACGGCTGCTCCAACAAATGCCACACAGATCGACACGCCCCCCAACCGACCAGATCTCGCAAAGACAGGGTTCCATAGGAACGATCCACTGCGTAGGGGTACAGATCTGGCTCAACAAAGGCTCCATAGCACCAATCTAAACCATACAGATGCAGATCTGATACAGATCTTCATCAAATTGATTGAAGGAAAACACTATTGCATGCGGCTCAGGAAGGCAACAAGCATCCATGAGTTAAAAAAGGAAATACATGGCCGCCATGGAATCCCAGAACGATTACAAAACCTCATCTACTCAGGGTACAGTTTGCAAGACAACAAAACCCTGCAGCATTATGGCATAGCTAATGATTCAACCATTAATCTAACCCTCCGACTGCGTGGCGGAAGTTCTGGAATCAGCTCTAAAAATACAGGTTCCTTTCGGGATTCAGTAAAAGGAAAGGGAGAAAAAATGGGAAACAAAGCAGCACCAACAACAGAATTGCCAGGACCCTACATCGTCGAACAAAAGCCAGAATCACCAACTCTTCAAGTATCTATGCTAGAGGTAATTAACCTATACACTGATTTATCAAATACTGCAGTCATATGTAGATTCAATGGCTTCTGGCCAAAAACAGATGCCCTGCATCAATGGATTCACTCAACATGGACACCTAACTGTGAAATTTACCTCTGCCCTAAAGGGTTTTTCATAGTTAGATTTGATACAGAACAGGAAAGAGACAGTATTATCAAACAAGGACCTTGGTTCTGTGGCAGTGCTGGCCTCTTCACAACCCCCTGGTTCTCGGATTTTGATGCTACTACAATGATAGTCTCAACCATGCCTATATGGGTGAGGCTACACGAGCTCCCACTGCATTTCTGGCATCATAAAGTATTAACCGCCATTGGGAATTCTCTAGGGAAATTCCTAAAAATGGATGAGGACAGAGCAATCAGGGGAATCTTTACATTCGCCAGAATATGCGTAGAAGTGGATTTGAGTCAGGGGTTACCTGACCACATCACGCTAAACTTCAACAATACCCAATGGATACAGCAGCTTGACTACGAAAACACAACATTCCGATGCAAGAACTGTATGCAGACAGGGCATCTTCAATATGATTGCCCATCAGCTCGAAAGGACCCTAGGAAAACTATGAAACAACAAAAAAAGGCCAAAGGCTGGCAACACACAGAACCATTGGAAGAAGAGGACATCAAGGAGGAACCTACAGAGAACCAGATGGAACCAGAACCTCAAATGGGACGGAAACAAACTCAGGAAGCGAATAACATTTCTACTCATACGGGGCTGATCATTACAGATCTACATAAAGAGTTGCAAATGGAAGTAAGTGGCATAAAGAGAACCCATAGCTCGGAGGGCTCAGAATCAGACAAAGAACACCAAATGAACACCATGGGAAACTAGCTAGCTACAATTACACCCACAGTTGACTCGGGAGGATGGCGTCGGGTGGAGAAGAAGAAGGGAAGAAAAGAATAGGCTTGCTGGAACATTTATTATTTACTTTTTCCGTTACTCTGTTGGATCCTGTCCTTACAGGAATTATTCATTTGCTATTCAGTGTTTTTTTACTTGTTCTGCTGCCTGTTATTACAGGATCAGCCATCTGCATATGCCTATGGCATCTACAAAATGTAATTTTATCAATTATGAATAAAATTACGATTTTTTCCTAGGGGAAAAAAAACATTGAAGCCAAAGGACAAATAATATAAACCCAAGCTATATAAACCCTAAAATAAACATGGTTGACCATGTTTTACCATGGTTGATTTTCATATATTGGTGATCTTTGTGACACCGCGATATTTGACCATGGTTGTGCATGGTTGACTATGATTATAAACCTAAGGGATTTATATTAAACCCTAGGATTAATATTATAAACCTTATGAATAATATTATACCCTAGGAATATGAACCCTTAGATTGATAAACCCAAGGGATTGATCTTATAAACCCAAGGGAATAATAAGGGATAAATATTATAAACCCAAGGGAATAATACTAGAACCAAGGGATAAATATTATAAACCCAAGCTATATAAACCTACACATAAATATTACAAACTCTAAAATAAACATGGTTGACCATGGTTGACTATAGGTGATTTTCATATCAACACAATTTTGTCACAATGTGAAGTTAGACGATGGATGGCCATGATTGATTTTCATATTGAGACAACCTTTGGCACAATGATACATTGGACAATGGTTGGCTAGGGTTGATTTTCATATTGAGACAATCTTTGTCACAATGTGGCATGGGTCCATGGTTGACCATGGATGACCATGGTTGTCAAAATGTGATGTTGGACCAAGGGATTTATAAACCAACATATATGAACCCTTAGATGGATAAACCTAAGGGATTGATTGTGCCAAGAGCCACTCTACAACACAATATAGGTTACATGTGTAGATGTAACGTAAGTATGTAAACAATTTTAAATGTCAACCCAATTAAAAAAAAATGATATCAGGGATGAGTTGAAACATTTAAATGTTGGCTCAATTAATAATAAAAAGTTAAAAGTAAGAAACAAGAAGTTAAAAGCAATATATAAAAATTTAAAAGTAATATAAACTTAGTATTGAGGATGAATGTAAACACTTAAATGTTGGCTCAATTAATAATAAATAGTTAAAGTAATAAAAATAATAACATTCATTTTTTTATATTTTGATTTTTTTATTAACTTCTGAATAGGCTTTGTTACAATACCATGGGTTAGTACCATGGCTTATCAATACCACTTGCCCAACAACCATAACCTATTTCACAACCAAAATATTTTATAACAATACGAGATTCTTAACCATGAATATTCATCCCCATTTTACGTTGGATATTATTAACTTGTAAAAAATAGGCTTTTTTATAATACCATGGCTTATCAATACCACATGCCCTAAAAACTTAACTTATTTCACAATTAAAATATTTGATAACAATAAAAAAATATTCTTAAAGATGGATATTCATCCCCACTTTACCATGGATATTATTAACTTGTAAATAGGCTTTGTTACAATACCAATGCTTATCAATACCACATGCCCAAAAAACATAATTTATTTCACAATCAAAATAGTTTATAACAAAATGACAAGATTTTTAACCATAGATGTTGAACCCCACTTTTTCCATTGATACTTGTGATTAAACTTTGTTACAATATCATGGGCCAATACCATGGGTTATCAATACCATATGCCCAAAACTCAAATCTTATTTCACAATCAAATATTTTATAACAATATGACAAGATTATTAACCATGGATATTATTAACTTCTGAATAGGTTTTGTTACAATACCATAGCTTATCAATACCACATGCCCAACAACAATAACTTATTTCAAAATAGAAATATTTTATTTTAATTTTATTTTATAATATTTTTTTAATTCAATCTTAAAGGAAAAAGTTATAATTACTTTTGAGATATATCCTCACGACTACTAAAAATATTCCCATAGAAATTAAATTAAGGTTTTAATAAAGTGAAAAATGAGAATACTTTTATATATAAAGACATGAAATTTATATAATATAAATAATATTATTAAAAACTAGTATAGATCCATCCTAACTAAGGATCTAAGTAATGAGAGCAAGCAAAGTGACTAAATATAATAGAGGAAAGAGAGTGCATGATTTTTTTAAGTATTTCATTAATGTATTTTAGTTGAAAAAGATGGAGGGGAGAGAAAGAAGGAAAGAGGGAGGGAGATAGTGACAGTTGAATGGAAGGGAGAGAGAGAGAGAGAGAGAGAGAGAGAGAGAGAGAGAGAGATATGGAGATGGGAGAGAAAGGGAGAGATAAGAAGTAAGAGAGAGAGTAGTCAAGAGAGAGAAGGAGAGGGAATTGGATTTGGAGGGATAGAGTGAGGGAGGGAAGAAGAAAGACATAGAGGGAGAAAGGTGGACAGAGAGAGGGAGTGACAAGAGAGAAATGGAGAGAGAGTGAGAGAGGAGAGCAGGAGGGAAGAGAGAGAGACGGAGTAAGAGATGGAAACATATAGTGAGAGAATGCATATGTTTGGGGGGTGAGATAGAGAGAGGGAATAAGAAAGAGACACATAGATAAAAATATAGATATTATATATTATTATATAACTAGCCTAGGTCAATCTCAACTCTAGATCTATCAAGTGTCAAGAGGGATCAAGTCTCTCGAGGTGCAATCCTTTCTTCAAGTTCCACACCGAAAAAATAGGTTTTCACCTTAAGGGATTGGATCCCTCTTGGCGGTTGATAGATTCGGAGTTAAGATGGATCTAGGTTGGTATTATAAACCCAAGGGATTAATTTTAGAACCTGGATGTATTATAAACCCAAGGGAATAATATTAAACCCAATGGATTAATATTATAAACCCAAGGTATATAAACCCTAATATAAATAATATAAACCCAATGGATTGAGACTAAAAGCCCAAGGGATTAGAAAATCAAGAGAATAATATTAAACCCAAGGGATAAATACTATAAACGCAAGGATATAAATCCTAAGATAAATATTACAAAACCTTAAAAAAAATGGTTGACCATGATTGAACATTATTGATTTTCATATTCACACAATCATTGTCACAATGCGACATTAGACTATGGTTGACTATGATTTATTTTCATATTGAGACAACCTTTGGCATAATGCGGCATTGAAAAATAGCTGGCCATGGTTGACTATTACTGATTTTCATATTGAAGCAATGTTTGTCACAATATGGCATTGGACCATGGTTGACCATGGATGAACATGGTCGTCACAATGTGATGTTGGAGCAAGAGACAATCTTTTTCACAATGTCACCATGGTTGACCATAGTTGATTTTCATATTGAGACAATCTTTTACACAATGTGACGTTGGAACATGGTTAACCATGGTTGATTTTCATATAGAGACGATCCTTTTCAAAAGGCGACATTGGATGATTTTCATATTGATAAAATATTTGTCACAATGTGATGTTTGACCATGGTTGACTGTGATTGATAAACCCAAGGGATTTTTATTATAAACCAAAGGCATTAATTCTAAAACCCCAAGGTATGATAAACACAAAGGAATAATATTAAACCCAAGGGAATAATAAACCCAACGGATTAATAGTAAAAACCAAAGGGATTATAAACTTAAGGGATAGATGTCATAAACCCAAGGTATATAAACCCTAAGATAAATATTATAAAACCTAAAATAAACATGGTTGACCACGGTTGATTTTTATATTGACACAATCTTTTTCACAATGTGATGTTGGACGATGGTTGACCATGATTGATTTTCATATTGAGACAACCTTTGGCACAATGCAATGTTGGACAATCGCTGGCCATGGTTGACCATTGTTTATTTTCATATTGATACAATCTTTCCCACAATGTGACGTTCGACGATGGATGACTGTAGTTGACCATGGTTGTCAAAATGTGATGTCGGGCCATGATACCCTGTTTTTGACAATGCAACCATGCTTATTAACCACGGTTTGCCATGGTAGACTATAAATGACCATGGTCGATGATGTTTGATTAATGTGGACCACGATTGACCATGGTTGACCATGGTTGGCCATGACTGACATTGGTTGGCTATGGTTGACCACGATTTCTTTCCCTATTGAGAAAATCTTTGTCACAAACCCATATTGGAGTTATTATAAATGTGAGGGATTAATAAACCCAATGAATTTATATTATAAACCCTAATGGATTATAAACCCAAGGAATTTATATTAAACCCTAGAAATAATATTATAAACCCTATCAATATTATTATACCCATGAAATATGAAAGCTTAGGTTAATACACACAAGGGATTGATATTATAAACCCTAGCTATATAAACCTTAATATAAACATTATAAATAGTAAAAAAACATGGTTGATGAGAGATGATGAGGGTTGATTTTCATATTGAGACAGGCATTGCACAATGTGTTATTGAACCATGGTTGACCATGATCATTTTTCATATTGAGAGAATATTTCTCACAATGCAAAATTGGACCTTGGTTGACCATGATTGATGATGGTTGATGATGTTTGATTTTCATAGTGAGACAATATTTGTCATAATTCAGCGTTGGACAAAGATTGACCATGGTTGTCACCATCTGACATTGGACCATGAGACAATCGTTGACACAATATGACCATGGTTATTGACCATAGTTGATTTTTATATTGAGCAAATCTTTGTCAAAATGTAACGTTCGACCATGGTTGAAAATGGTTGTTGTTGGTTTACTATCATTGACCATGGTTGACCATGGTTCACATATTGTTGATGTTCATATTTAGACAACATTTGTCACAATGTGATGTTGGACCATGGTTGAGCATGACTGAGCATGATTAACCATGGTTGATTTTCATATTGACCATGATAGACCATGGCTATCCATGATTGATTTTAGGATTGAGACAATCTTTGTCAGAATGCAACGCTCAACCAAGGTGGACCATGGTTGACCATGATTGACAAACACAATGTGACCATGGTCATTGACCATGGATAACCATGGTTGATTTTCATATTGAGACAATCTTTGTCAAAATGTGACATTGTCCCATGGTTAACAATGGTTTATTAACTTTGGTTGATTTTCATATTGATACAATTGTTTTCAAAATGCAATGTTCGACCATGGCTGATAATGGTTGAAGATGGTTGAACATTATTGACCATGGTTGAATATGGTTCAAATATGGTTGATGTTCATATTGAGACAACATTTGTCACAACGTGACATTGGACCATGATTGACCATGGTTGATTTTCATATTGACCATGATTGACCATGGTTGATTTTCATATTGACCATGATTAACCATGATTGATTTTGAGATTGAGAAAATCATTGTCACAATGCGAAATTAGACCATTGTGGACCATGGTTGACAATGAATAAACATGGTTGACCATGGATGACAGACACAATGTTACCATGGTTATTGACCATGGATTACCATGGTTGATTTTCATATTGAGAGAATATTTGTGAAAATGTGACGTTGGACCATGGTTGGCAATGGTTGATGATGGTTGACCATAATTGACCATGGTTGACCATGGTTCACATAAGGTTGTTGTTCATATAAAACAGCATTTGTCACAATGTGACATTGGAGCTTGAGAAAATCTTTGATGCAATGTGACCATGGTTATTGACTAAGGTTGACCATGGCTGATTTTCATATTTTGACACCCTTTCTCGAAATGTAACATTCAAGAAAGGTTCAAAATGGTTGATGATGGTTGACCATCATTGAACATGGTTGAAGATGGTTGAACATGTTTCTCATATGGTTGATGTTCATATTAGACAACATTTGTCACAATGTGACATTGGCTCATGATTGACAATCACTAACCATGATTGACCATGGTTGATTTTCATATTGACCATGATAGACCATGGTTGACCATGATTGATTTTAATATTGATACAATCTTTATCAGAATGTGACATTGGACCACAGTGGACCATGGTTGACCATGATTGACCAACACAATGTGACCATGGTTATTGGCCTTATATGACCATGGTTGCTTTTCATATTGAGACAATCTTTCAAAAAATGTGATGTTGGGCCATGCTTAACAATGGTTGATGATGGTTGACCATCAATGACCGTGGTTGAGCATGGTTCACGATGGTTCACATAAGATTGATGTTCATATTGAGACAATATTTGTCACAATGTGACATTGGACCATGGTTGATTTTCATATTGACCATGATAGACCATGGTTGACCATGATTGATTTTAACATTATAAACCCTATGAATAATATTATATCGTAGGAATAATAAACCTTAGATTAATAAACCCAAGGGATTGATAAATTCTTATATAAATAAATCCAAGGCATGAATAAATCCAAGTGATTAATATTGGAAACCAAAGCTATGTAAACCCTAAGATAAATATTATAAACCCTAAAACAAACATGGTTGACCATGACTAACTATGGTTGATTCTCATATTGAGACAATCTTTGTGGCAATGCATTGTTGTAACATCGTTGACCATGACCGATTTTAATATTGAGAGAATCTTTCTCACAATGCGACATTAGAACCTGGTTGACCATGATTAATGATGGTTGACCATGGTTTATTTTCATATTGGGACAATATTTGTGAGAATGCGATGTTGGACCAATGTTGGCCATGGTTGTCACAATGCGATGTTGGACCATGAGGCAATATTTAACACAAATGTGACCATGGTTGATTTTTGTATTAAGACACTTTGTCAAAAATGTGATGTTCGACCATGGTTGATAATGGTTGATGATGGTTGACCACCATTGACTGTGGTTCACATACGGTTGATGTTCATATTGAGACAACATTTGTCATAATGTGACGTTGGACCATGATTGACCATGGCTGACCATGATTGACCATGGTTTCATATTGACCATGATTGATTTTAAGATTTAAATAATCTTTGTCACAATGCGATGTTGGACCATTGTGGATAATGGTTGACAATGATTGAACATGGTTTACCATGGTTGACCCACACAATGTCGCCGTGGTTATTAATCATGGATGAACATGATTGATTTTCATATTGAGACAATCTTTATCAAAATGTGACGTTGGACCATGTTTGGCAATGGCTGATAATGATTGACCATTATGGACCATGGTTTGCATAAGGTTGATTTTCATATAGAACAATATTTGTCACAATGTGACGTTGGACCATGGATGACCATGATTGACCATGGTTGATTTTCATATTGACAGTGATTGATATACGTCATAGGCATCAACTTAATATATGCTATATTATAAATCTAACATGCTAAATTAATATAATAATATATCAAATCTAAGATTAATGAATTATTATTAATAATTAATTATTAATGAAAAAATATTAATTATTAGCAATTAATTATTATTAATAAATATTAATTATTAATTTATTAATAGATAATTAATTATTATTATAATTATAATTAACTAATATTTATTACTAAAAATGAATGAATTATAATTATTGATCTAATAATGAGATCTAAGACAAATAATAAGGTATTACAGACTCATGTGCATGGATTTGCCTATGTTATTTTATGTAATGGATCGATAAGATTGTGAAATACACAGACAATGAAGCAGTAAGAAGCATAATAGAAAACACACATAAACACAACAAATTTAATAAGGAGTTCACCCAATACTCCTGGGCTACATCTCGTAGTCCAACCTTCAGTGGTGACCTCTCTATTATATCTTCCAACATAGTTTTACAATAGTATGAGCTCAATTTGAGACTCAACACACAACAGATACAACAAAAAGAGTTTGCTTGAAGCTCTCAAGCCTCTCTAAGTACATAGACTCTCTCAATCACTCTATGTTTCTGTCTTTGCTCTCTGTCTTGGCACTGCCCTTAATACTGCCTATCTGTGCTTCTGTCTTCTATGGCTTTAAAGCCAATCTACCTTGCTTGTTCATTTTCGATTCTTGACTTTATGTCTCTCGGCCTTTGTCTGCTCGAATCCCTCTTCTAGCATTAAACAGTCATTGCACAATGCATTAAGGGGAGGTGGCCACCTAATCGGCAACTGGTGAGTGCATCGGGCCTTTGAAATCCTTGAAACGGTCACTTTCTATTAACACAGAGAAAATGCATTCAAATTGTGAAATTCTTCCACAACACAATCTTTCGGAGTTCAAAAGTCCTTAAATCTAGTCCATTCTCCTATCGGGTCCATCCGTAAGTCACTGCCGCATATCGCAATGGCCTTGTTTGAAGGTTTCCCTTTGTATTTTGGAAATACGTAAAAACACTAAAAATAGCGTAAAAATGGCTTCCTCTGGACTTGAAACAATATACATTTTCATTCCCAAACCCCTTCGGGTCTGGGTTTTATCGCATCGACGCTGTTTTGAGATATATGAAAATACATTAAAAATGCCAATCGACGGATCTAAAACTTCATAGAATGTCGTTTGAATTCTATCGGGTCCATCTATCGCGTATATATATACATATGTGTCTGCCCTTTTGTATGGCTCTGATGCAAATTTGTGATGTGAGTTGTCATAGTCGCATGTCACATGGGCCTCGGGTCGTGGTAATTGCTTCTATTGAAATCCACCAATGTGATATGGCAGTGCAACGTGGGCCGTCGATATGCGCACTTGATCGACGGTCCTTGTGGACCCCACCAATCGCTATCGCAACATACATATGGTCTCTGCTGATAACCGCCGATTGACACTGCCAATTGTGATTCACTGATCATATCTAGACCATTGATCGGCAATATCTGACAACTACTGTGCATTCACTGTTCAAGCCTCCGCTACACTGTTTTTCAATGTTTTCTTTCTGTTTTTGGCTCTAGATAGCGTTTTTCGTTGTTTTGTGAAGGTTTTCTTATGCAATACTTTTGATCTTTTAGGGGATTTTTGAAGACTTAGAGGGTAAATGGATCCATTTTGGATCACACCTTCCACTATAAAAGGCTTTTGGACCACCAAAAGTTGGTTTTCAAGCATTGCTCAAGTGAGCATAAAACTTCCTCACTTATCCAATCTATATCCATTTGGCACTTCTGGGTTTTGAACCTTTGAGTCCAATTCTTAAGTACTCAACATCCCCTTTCCACGTGGTTCTTACCTTCTTGTCCAGAACTATATCTTCCTGCAACTCATTGAGATATTCAGGCAACAGATCATTAATAGAAGGCAATTGAATTTGCTCTTCGGGATATTAAATTAATGAAGGTTCAAACAGTCTTAAATTTTTTGCATTTACCATTGAATAGATGTGCATGTAAGCTGGAAAATCAAGACGGAAAGCATTCTCACCAATTTTCTCAAGTATCTTGAAAGGCCCATACCTTATTGGCTTAAGCTTCTTTCTTTTACCTTGCATTCTGTCTTTGATGATATACAACCAGACTCGATCACCAACTTCGAAGCTATGCTCCATTTGATGCTTATCATGCCTTGCCTTGTACTTCGCTTGGCTTTTTTCTAGTTGTTCTTGCACTGCCTGGTGAATTTCTTGGATCTGTTCAATGAACCTTGTTGCTTTGTCCACGTCATTGTGTCCATCAATCGCTATGTCTTTTTCAAAGACAAAATCCAAGGGACACCTTGGTATAAAACCAAAACAAGTCTCAAAATGAGATCTCTATGTAGAAGAATGCTTAGCACAGTTGTAAGCATGTTGCACATAACATAAATGTTCACCCCAAAGCTTGGGATGCTTGCTGTAATAACCCCTGAGTAACTGGATCACTGTCCTGTTGACCACCTCTCTTTGGCCAACTGTTCGTGGATGAAAGGATGTGCTCTTCTTCAGTCTGGTGTCCATCAATTCCCACAGACTTGACCAAAAATTCCCAACAAATCAGGAATCTCGATCAGATACTATGGAAGTGGGTAACCCAAAATTCACTGAGACATGCTGAAAGAAAAATTTCGCTATTTGTTCAGCTGTAATCTATTTGTTACAAGGTATTAAAATACACATTTTGCTGAACCTATCCACAATAACATACAAATAGTCTTGACCTTTTCTAGATTTTGGTAATCCCCCAACAAAATCCATGGCAACACTTTCCCAAGGACGAGAAGGAACTAGAAGTGGAGTGTACAAGCCTATTTTTCTATTGCTGGGCTTGCTTTTAGCACACATGGTACACCCTTTAATATATCTAGAAATTGTTTCATGCATTTTTGGCCAATAGTAGAATCTTTGCAGCTATGCAACTGTTTTACTTACACCAAAATGACCTGATATCAAATAAGTATGTGCTTCCCTAATTATGTTAACTCTTTTAGTTTTTTGAATGCATAGCTCTCCCAAATTATACAAGAGTTGGCCCTTAACATAATAGTCCAATTCTTCTACTTGTTTGCCATGATGTAAAGTTGCATATACATCTTTAAAATCTATATCTTGAGCATATTGTTCAATGTAGCTTTCATGTAATACAAAGGTATGCCTAAGTATAGTAGATTCATTTATAATTGGTCTGAATAACATATCTGCAACTTTATTTTCTATGCCTTACTTATGCCTCATGACTAGATGAAACTGCTGTAGAAAACCCATCCACCTATGGTGTCTTGATTGTTGCAATTTAGTCTGTTAGTGCAAATAATGAAGTGGGTGATGATGAGTATGTATAACTGTTTCTTTGCCCATTAAGTAATGTTTCCACTTTTTTACACTCTATACTAATGCATACAATTCTTTATCATATGTGGGATAATTAACTACCGCAGAATTAAATGGCTCAGAATGGTAGCATATGGGTTTACCATGTTGCATCAACACTACTCCCATGGCATAGTCACTCACATATGTTTCAATCTCAAATGGTCTTTGAAGATCTGGAAATGCTAGTACTGGTGTTGTACTAATTTTTTCTTTCAAAGTGTCGAAGGATTTCTGTTGTTTTCCTCCCCTCTGAAACACCTTGTTCAATCATGTTAAAGCGTGTAAGGGAGCTGCAATCAAGGAAAAGTTAGCAATAAACTTTTTCCAATATTGTGTTGCTCCTAGGAAGCTTCTAACTTCTGTAGTAGATTTGGGTTTAGGCCAGTTCACAATGACTTCAACCTTAGAGGGATCTATCTTCAATTCACCACCCCCTACAATATGACCCGAATAATTCAAAGATGTTTTGCCAAATTCAAATTTTGATAACTTAACATAGAGATTTTATTTTTTTCAAAACATCTAGAGTCTGCTTTACATGCTTCAAATGTTCTTCCCATGTTTTACTAAAAACAAGAATGTCATCGAAATATACAATTACAAAATCATCAATAAAAGGTCGGAGTCCATCATTCATAACTCTCATGAAAGTGGCAGGAGAATTAGTTAAGCCAAAAGGCATAACTAGCCATTCATACAGCCCTTGCTTTGTTTTGAAAGCACTCTTCCATGCATCTTGCTCTGCTACTCTGACTTGATGATAGCCACTATGCAAGTCCAACTTGGAAAAGTAAATAGCTTCTTTCAACTGATCCAATAGATCATCAATGTGAGGAAGGGGATAATGATTCTGGATCGTTATTTTATTCAGTGCTCTGTAATCAATGCACATCCTCCACGAGCCATCTTTCTTTCTTACCAACATGATTGGAGATCCACATGGTGATGTTCTTGGCCTTATGAACCCTTTTTCAAGTAGCTCCTGTACCTGCTTCTTGATATCTACATTATTTAAAGCGGATAACCTGTACATTCCGATGTTAGGCAATGGAGCATCTTGCTGCAAATGAATATCATGTATAATTTCCCTTTTGGGTGGTAGACCTTTAGGTTCTTGAAATAGGATATCATATTCTAAAACAAATTTTTCTAAATCAGCTTGTTGTTTAGCATCATAGCCTTCAAATACATTGGTTTTATTAGGTTTCCTTTTCTTTACAACCATCAGTAAAAATTGCTTGCATGAATTTAAAATTCTTTTCATCTACCCTGAGTTTATGAGAGTATAATTATTCTTGAGTTTATGAGCTCTTACAATATATTATATTCCATCTTTAACGAGTTGATACTTATTTTCAGCTCTATAGGAAATGGCTTTTCTATCATACAACTAAGGACTTCCTAAAACAATTCCACATATATCCAAGGGAACGATATCTAATTCAACCTCATATACAAATTCTGACCCAGAAGAAAACGTATGTTTACATTGTCTAGTCACTTGTAGCTTTCCTTTATCACATACCCAACCTAATGGATATGGCTTCTTGTGAGGTTTGGTTAGTAATCCCAGTTTCTTTACAATTTCTTTAGAAATTAAGTTTACTTGTGAGCCACTATCAAATAAAGTATCAGTCTTTTGATGCTTGGAAATAACTCTAATATGAAAAAGATCATGTCTTTTCCTCTCATTTTTTTCATTATGAATAGTTTGTCCAGAATTACTAGTAGATGCTTCAAAATTTTAACCTTTTACACCTCTAGCTATGATTGTTGTTTCATCACGTGAGTCTGACCCCAAATCTTTCTATATAGTAGCAACAATCTTATTCTTGTTGCCATCAAACGTCCTGGGTTTCAGCTCTAAATGCAAAGACCAGCAATGTTCATCATCATGTCCATCCTTCTTGCACTGAGTGCATGAAGGTTTGGCCTTTTGTATAGCATTTTCCTTCCTCTCTTTCCATTTCTGCTTCCTCTTTTCCTTGTTCTTTCTTGCAGTGGGTTTTGATGATCCTCCAATCTCCGGGTTCACATTCTTGCCTCTAGCCTCTAGATGTGTAGCCTGGACAGATACCTCATCTATGCTATTAGGGTTAAACATGAGAATGGTGTGCCTAAAATAGCTATATAGACCACCTATATACTTCAACAAACTTTCAGGTAAGTCCAGAGAAATGCCTAGAATTAAAGCTCTTTTTCTAAATTCCTAGGTATAGATTTGTACACTTTTCCCTTTTAATTGGTGAAGAGTTTGCCAACTCATCATAGCTTGCTACATATAAGCTAGTGGATAGAATTATTTTTTAATGGCAGAAAAAAATTCACTCTAGACAGAAAGAATTTTATCATGCTTCTTCAAGTCAGCTTGTGTCCTGCCTTCCCACCAGACTAAGGTAGTTCCTCCGAGGCATAGGCTAGCCACCTAAATTTTACTCCTGTCTGAATCAATATTCTACACCCTACAATACACATCATTCTGTCTAATCCTATTATCTAGCTTCTTTGCATTTAATTCCCCACCATATATTGGCAAATCAAATTTAACATCTAATTTAATCAAAGATGTTTTCTTCTTTTTATTTTCAGGACTATCAGGAGGTGTTGTTAGAGTAGGCTCTTTTCCTTTCCCTTTGCCTTTGGAATGGACATCTAGAGGAGATTCCTCTATTCCTTTGTCATTTTTGGAGGTTGAATAATCTTCACTTTGACCTTTCTTAAATTCTCAATACATCTCTTCTACCATGGCTCTCATGGTCATGAAATTGTCCATGAACTAAGAATCTGATTCCAAGGGATTTTCTTCTGTCATTTTCCTCCCAGGATAGACTCTTCCTATTTATGGGTTAGTTTCGACCAGTTCTTCTTCTCCTAATTTGAGCTTTGACCTAGTTATCATTCACTAATCCAGCACAAGCTTGTCTAACCTTAGCAACCTAAAGCTCCGATACCACTTGATCTCATAATGAGCTCTAAGAAAATTAATAAGTTATTACAGACTCATGTGCATGGATTTTCCTATGTTATTTTATTCAATGGATCGATAATATTGCTAAATACACAGACAATGAAGTAGTAAAGAAGCGTAATAGAAAACACACAAAAACACACCAAATTTAATAAGGAGTTCCCCCAATACTCCTGGGCTACATCTCCTAGTCCAGCCTTCAGTGGTGACCTCTCTATTGTGTCCTCAAACAAATTTTTACAACAGTATGAGCTCAATTTGAGACTCAACACACAACATATACAACAACAAGAGTTTGCTTGAACCTCTTAAGCCTCTTTGACTACACAGACTCTCTCAATCACTCTCTATCTATGTCTTGGCACTGCCTTCAATATTGCCTATCTTTGCTTCTGTCTTCTATGGCTTTAAAGCCAATCTACTCTACCTGTTCATTTGTGCTTCTCGGCTTTCTGTCTCCTAGCCTATGTCCACTCGAATCCATCTTCTAGCATTAAACGATCATTGCACACTACATTAAGGGGAGTTGGCCACCTAATCTACAACGGGTGAGTGCATCGGGGCTTTTAAATCCCTAAAACGACCGCTTTCTGTTAACACAAAGAAAATGAATTCAAACTGTGAAACTTCGCCACAACATAGTCTTTCAGACTTCAGAAGTCCTTAAATCAAGTCTATTCTCCTATCAGGTCCGTCTATAAGTCGCTATCACATATCGCAATGGCCTTGTTCCAAGGTTTCCCTTTGTATTTTGGAAATACGTAAAAGCACTAAAAATAACGTAAAAATGGCTTCCTCCGGACTTGAAACAATATACATTTTCATCCCTAAACCCCTTCGGGTTCGAGTTGTATCGCATCGGCGTTGTTTCGAGATACATGAAAATACATTAAAAATGCCAATTGATGGATCTAAAACTTTATAGCATATCGTTTGCTATTCTATCGGGTCCAACTCCCGCGTATATATATATATATATATACATATGTGTCCGCCGTTTTGTATGGCTTCGATGCAAATTTGCGATGTGACTTGTCGTAGTCGCATGTCGCATGGGCCCTGGGTAGTGGTAGGTGCTTCTATTGAAATCCGCTTATGTGATATGGCAGTGTTGGCATTATGACACAGGTTTGGCACTATGATACAGGTGTTATCCTTGATGGCAACTTACTAAGATGACGGATCACAGTTTTGGTCTCACAGAGTGAAGAAAAAGATATACGGAGGTTCCCCTTGATAAAGTCGAATATACAAGCGGGATCACCAATCAAAAGGTGTGTATGTGTATGCACACACTTTCATATAAGGAAAAGTGTGTACATATGGGAAAACTTGTTTTTAGTCCATCGTATTTAGTCCTTGGTATTTGGACCTATGGTTTTGGACCATGGTATCTCGTCCGAAGTGTTGAAGCCAAGTATTGGGTCCCTAGTATTGGTTCTAAGTGGTTTTGGACCATGGTATTAAGTAAGGCCTAAGACTATAAAAGGGGAAGGAGATCATTAAGCAAAGGCACTCAAGCATTGAATATCTTATGAAGAGCAAGATCTAGAATACTAGTCATTGGGTTATGGTGCATAGCTCGATCTGAATCAAGGAGGAAGCTGAGTGCTAGAAGAAGGATAAGTTCTGTTGATGGGTCAAGATCTCAAGATATGTATGCAGGTTCAGCATAGCAAAGGCGCGTATGCATACTAGTTCAGTATATCAAAACTGCATATACGCAGGTTTTCCTTAATATAACATCGTATGCACGCAGGTTATACATATTGAAGTAGTGTACGTCCCATGAAATATGTTTTAGCTACTTTTGTTTATTGCTACAGTGTTCTGGGTTCAGGATTGGTTTCTGGTTACTGTTACTGTATTTTGGTTACAACTTTCAGAGAAATGATTGTTTGATTCAGCTTTGGCTGGTATAATGGAGATCAGTTGATGCAAATGTATTTGATGGTTGATTAATGTTATTGATGGATCGAGTCTGAAAATTTATCAAACGTGGTCCCTAGAAGAAGAGAGAAGGTTGTAGCCTTCTGTAGGTCAGAAACTATGTACTAGTACATCATCTAGTACAAGAGTTAAGGGGGTTGTAGCTCCTTTCTAGAAGAAGTTGAAGAATTAGAGGAGGTTGCAGAATCTTGTAAGTAGAAGCCTGCGTACTAGTATAAGACTGCACCAATACAGAAATATTGTAAAAAGAAGTTTCCTACGAAAAAAAGATATAGACAAATTGTAGCAGGTGGTTTTCATGTGTGTGATTTCCTGTACTATTTACTGCACTTGATTACTGTTTTATGGTTCTGATTCACAGATTAAGATAAGCTAACTAAATTAGAAGTCTACAAGATATATGTGGTTTTCTCTAAACACAGTTGCGTATATACGCAGGTTGAATTAACAGAAGTAGCATATAACAATTTGTTTATGGAATGAAAGCTTGTTAAATTGCTAATAGTGATTCACCCCCCCCAGTCTCAGTATTATTTCCAACAATTGGTATCAAAGCAGGTCCTTCAAAAGAAGCTTGATCACTTGAAGGAAGATCTATCATCATGAGCAACTACGAAAAGGAGGCATCCATCAGGGCACCAATCTTTGATGGGAGCAACTTCATCTATTAGAAGGTAAGAACCAAAACCTATCTTCAATCTCTTGGTACAGAAGTTTGGGATATTGTGGAAGAAGGATACACATTTCCATCAGTAACTCCTATAGATACGGCTGGTAAAAAGTAGTATGAAACAAATGCAAAGGCTGTTAATAATCTATTGGGGACTCTATCTCAATCAGAATTCGTCAAGGTTATGCAGCTCAAAACCACCAAAGAAATATGGGACAAGATCATTCTAAGTAATGAAGGAGATGATCAGGTAAAACGTGCAAAACTACAATCTCTCAGAATTCAATATGAAACTCTCAGAATGGAAAGTGATGAAAGTGTGGCTAATTATTTCTTACATATAGATGAGATTGTTAATCGCATGAAAAATTTGGGTGAAGAGATAAAAGAAGTTACTTTAGTTGAAAAGGTTCTAAGATCTTTTTCTTCTAAGTTTGAATCAAAATTTTCTATCATAGAAGAAAAGTTGAATCTTCAGTGTATTACCATGTCACAGTTGCACAAAATCATAACTACTTTCGAAATGAGAAAAGGGGGTCCATCAGACATGAGAGAAGCCACATTCAAAGCTTTAGGAAAAGGAGAATACAATGAGTCAGGACATATGTCAGAAGGACAATAAGAATCAAACTTTGTCAAGAACCTTCAACGAGGACCTGGAAGATTTAGAGGTAGGCTACCTTTCAAATGCTTTGCTTGTGGAAGAGTCGGTACTATACAGCCAAATGTCCTCATAAAGATAAGCTTCATAAAGGTAAGGAACTAGTTAGATGGAAGAGAAAATAGAATGTAAGTAAGAAGAGCTATTATACACATGAAGACAACGATGGATTTTCAAATAGTGATGAAGATAAACATGGCAATGATTATAGAATTTTGATGAATTTTGAAGAAGATGATTTCTTGGATGCTATAGATGAAGAAGTTCTCTGTGAAGAAATTTCTAAACTAAAAATTTGTTTAGAAGAAAAGAGTATGATTATAGATAGTCTGACATTCCAACTTGCTGAAAGGGAAAAACACAATGAAAAGTTAGAATGTGAAATTGTGGGACTTAGAAAAGATATTGAGAAAACAAAAGCTCTTAATCTTAGATTTGCTAAAGGATCTGAAACTTTATATGAGATTATCAAAGTTCAGCGTTCTCCACTAATCAAGACAGGTCTTGGATATACTGGTGAAGCATCTCAAGCACAGAAACCATCCACCTCCAAACGTTATCTTGGTGTAGCAAGGATAAGTGAACAGGTTGACAATCATCAACAAAGGCATAAAGCAGATCACCAGGTAAATCGAGGTTAATCTACTTCAAGGATGAATAGAAGCTACAACCAACAACAAGTAAATCATTCTCAATTTTCCTCAAGAATGAATGTCAATGGAAACTACAATCACCTAGTCATTAGATTTGATAATCGTAGGAATTTCTTTAATAGCCAATGTTTCTCTTGTCATAACTTTGGACACAAAACTGCTCAATGTGTTGCCTACAAGACCATCATGACTAGAGAAGCACGAAATCAAAGGAGTGTAATTGGGATCATTAAAAGGACCTACAATAATGTTTTTGCTCTTGAAAATGAAATAGAATGTTCTATTTGTAACAACTTCAGTCATGAAGATTCAAAATGCAGGCATAGTTTTCGGAAAACATCTCAGAAGGAGCAAGTTTCATTGGGGCCCAAAACATGGAGGAAGAGAGAACTGCAACCAGAAAGATGTGGTATAGCCTTATATGGGGGAGGATAGGAAAATTAGTGGTACATCGACAGTGGATGCTCGAAACATATGACAGGTGATAAAGAAAAACTTCAGTGGTATAGTGCCTTAGAAAAGGAATGGAAGGTCTCATTTGGAAATGACACTCCTGCACTCATAAAAGGTAAAGGCTCCATTCTTTTGAAAGGAAAGGTCAAAGTTGGAAATGTTATGTATGTTGATGGATAGAAGCATAATCTATTAAGTGTTAGTCAAATGTGTGATCAAGGAAATGAGGTAATATTTCGATCGAATGGATGTATTGTTCGTGAGCTTGATATAGGAGAAACAATGATCAAAGGCATAAGAACTCCAAATAATTTATACATTCTCAAGGGAGGAAAACAAAAAGGCTATCTAAGAATGAATGATGAACATTGGCTATGGCACAGAAGATTGGGGCATCTAAGCTTCCCTCAAATAAGGAAAGCATGCAAATATCAAGCTATTTACGATCTTCCTGACATCAAAATTCCAGACAATACAATATGAAAATCATGTCAGTTTGGTAAGCAAACTGGAACACATTTCCCTGAGAAGGAGGGATCAGCCAGTAAGCCACTTGTACTTGTCCATACTGATTTATGTGGTCCATCAAGGAAAAATTCACCTGGTGGAGAAGAATAATTTATATTGTTCATTGAAAACTCTTCCAGGATGTGTTGGATAGGACTTCTAAAGCATAAATATGAAGCTTTCGAAAAGTTCAAAGCTTTCAAAGCCTTGGTTGAAAATGAATCTGATCGCAGAATCAAATGCCTCAAGTCTGATCGAGGAGGGGAATTTACCTTGGATGAATTTTTCGAATTTTGTGAAGAACATGGAATAAGAAGGGAATTCTCTACTGCAAGGACTCCTCAACAAAATGGAGTAGTGGAAGGGATGAACAGAATGGTTCAACAAATGGCTCATGCTATGCTTGAGGAGTCTGGAACTCCTGCAACCTTTTGGGGTGAAGCTGCATTTTTTGTGGTTACTATTCTCAACAAAACAAACATACGGGTAAACAGCACTCAAACTCCTCATGAACTTTGGTATGGTAAGACTCCTACAGTAAAATAATTCAAAATTTTTGGAAGAAAATGTTACATCTAAAGGACTAATGAAAACCTTCGCAAGTTTGAACCTAGAGCAGATGAAGGCATCCTCCTTGGTTACTCTTCCTAAAGTAAAGGATATAAGTGTTACAATAAACGACTTCGATTTTTTTTTTAAAGTATTGATGTAGTGGTTGATGAAGTAGATGACAATCCAAAACAGATAAAAACCCAAGATTTTGAAGATGAATATGACTATCCTTCAACTTCAAATCAGACTAATGATGAAGAAGAAACCTATGAGGCACCAGAAGAACAGATAATGGTAGAAGAAAAGACTCCATTCAAGTATGTCCAGAAGAATCATCCAGAGACTCAAATTTTGGGGTAGAAAGAGGTAGGTGTTAAAACAAGAAGAACTGTTATAGAAGCTTCAAGTTATTTAGCATTTCTCTCCTCCATTGAACCATGAAATGTAAGTGAAACATGCAAAGATGAATACTGGATCAAGGCCATGAATGAAGAACTTGAGCAGATTGAAATGAATAACAACTGGGAATTGGTTCCTAGACCTAATGATAAGAATGTCATAGGGACCAAATGGATATTCAAAAACAAGCTGAATGAAAATGGAGATGTTAATAGAAACAAGGCCAAACCTGTTTTTAAAGGGTATGCTCAACAAGAAGGTGTAGACTTTGAAGAAACTTTTGCACCGGTTGCTAGACTTGAAGCCATAAGAATGTTCCTTGCTCTTTCTACCTTTCAGAAGTTCAAAATATATCAAATGGATGTGAAATCTACCTTTCTAAATGGAGACTTAGAAGAAGAAGTGTACATTGAGAAAGCATATGGATTCATCCTTGGGAATGATCCAAAACTTGTATGCAGACTCAAAAAGGCTCTTTATGGCCTTAAACAGGCTCCAAGGGCTTGGTATTACCGTTTGGACAAATACCTCCATCAACAAGGTTTTTCAAAAGGATCAACAGATAAAAATATATATATAAAAATTGACTATGATAAATTGCTAATAGTTGTTGTGTATGTTGATGATATCATCTTTGGTAGCAATGAAGAAACCATGAGTCAAAACTTTGCTTTGGTGATGCAGAAAGAATTTGAAATGTCCCTACTTGGTGAGCTCACATATTTTCTTGGTTTACAAGTCCAACAAGACAAAGACGGTATTTTTCTATCACAAACCAAGTACCTCAAGCAGATCTTGAATAAATATGGGATGGAGGATACGAAACCAGTATGTATCCCTATGGTAACAGGATGCAGCCTCAGCGAAAATGATGAATCAGTAGCAGTACTTAAACCAACCTATAGATCCATGATTGGTAGTCTACTCTATCTGATAGGTACCTGACCAGACATCACGCATGCAGTGGGAATAGTTAGAAGATTCCAGGCAAATCCAAAGGAAGCTCACCTTTAGGCAGTTAAAAGGATTTTCAAATATCTTGAAGGAACACAAAACTATGGCTTATGGTATCCTAGAGACACAAATCTCATAATTCATGCATATACAGATGCAGATTGGGTAGGAAGCGTGGATGACAAAAAAAGAACTAGTGGTGGTGCATTCTTTATGGGATCTAGATTAGTATCTTGGTTCAGTAAGAAACAAAGTTCAATTGCATTATCTACAACTGAAGTATAATATGTGGCTGCTGCATCTTACTGCACGCAACTCCTTTGGACGATGAAAACATTGCAAGACATTCAAATCACTTGTACTCTATTTATCTCCATTTTCTGTTATAATACAAGTGCAATAAGTATTTCAAAGAATCCAGTCATGCATTCAAAGACCAAGCACATACCTATCAAATATCATTTTCTTCGGGAACAAGTGCTTGAACAAAAGGTCAAATTGGAGTATGTCCCATCCAAAGAACAAGTCGCTGATATATTCACCAAACCACTGCTCAGGGAGACATTTGAATAACTCAGACAGAAGCTGGGTTTAGTTGATGCATCATCTTGCTATTGACACTTATCTAGTTAAGAGAACAATGGTTTTACATGAGTTTCATGAAGTGTAACCGCGTACATTCATCGGTTTCTATGGATAAAATCATGTATATGTTGGTTTGAAGACAAATAGTGGGCCAGCCTCATGATGAAAAGAGTCTGATATGGTTCTGACAGAGACCATCTAGCACAGGTTCAGGGGGAGCATATACTTCTAATAATGCATTGTTGGCATTATCTTAGAAGATCTTGGTACAATCTCACAAATGTTTTTGATTTAGGTGGAACAAGTGCAGAGGGAGATCATGGTTGCTACTCTGGATGATGATTGATAGATACTGCTGATGATAGTTGATGATGACTATCATAGTCTTGTCTGAGATATTTAGTCTCTATGTCATGTATTTCTTTTATTATCAAGGTCATGTAACAGCCTATTTTGGTTTCCCCACTTGCCTGGGATGGATGATGTAATGTTCTTGCTTACCATGTGTAAATTTTTGGTGTATCCCCACTTGGTTGGGTGGATGAGTCAATATTGGTATATCCCCACTTGGTTGGGAGATGGATATATGTATGAGTCCTTGGTGATAGGAAGG
Source organism: Pinus tabuliformis (assembly GCA_031772625.1). Taxonomy (NCBI): domain Eukaryota; kingdom Viridiplantae; phylum Streptophyta; class Pinopsida; order Pinales; family Pinaceae; genus Pinus; species Pinus tabuliformis. The sequence continues at coordinate 498,197,914 of CM062815.1, forward strand.
TCATTTATGATATATAGAGTTATGTTTCTTCTTATAGAACATCTTTTTGCAGACCTTGCCTACAGTCAAGGGGAGCATGGACAACACAGCAGAGCAGAGATTTCATCATGTACCCAGGGGGAATAGAACCCTTTGCCCTTGATGACAAATGGGGAGAATGACTTTGAGTGACTTGGGGTTGCCATCAAGTCCAAAGGGGGAGATTGTTGGCATTATGACACAGGTTTGGCACTATGATACGGGTGTTGTCCTTGATGGAAACTTACAAAGATGACAGATCACAGTTCAGTTTCACAGAATAAAGAAAAAGAGATATACATAGGTTCCCCCTGATAAAGTCGCATATACATGTGGGATCGCCGATCAAAAGGTGTGTATGCATATGCACGCACTTTCATGTAAGGAAAAGTGCGTACATGTGGGAAAACTTGTTTTTACTCCATGATATTTAGTCCTTGGTATTTGGACCTATGGTTTTGGACCATGGTATCTCATCCGAAGTGTTGAACCTAGGTATTGGATCCCAAGTATTGGTTCTAAGTGGTTTTGGACCATGGTATTATGTAAGGCCTAAGATTGTAAAAGGTGAAGGAGATCATTAGGCAAAGGTACTCAAGCATTGAATATCTTATGAAGAGAAAGATCTAGAATACTGGTCATTGGGTTATGGTACATAGCTGGATCTAAATCAAGGAGGAACCTGAGTGCTAGAAGAAGGATAAGTTCTATTGATGGGTCAAGATCTTAAAATCTCTACACAGGTTTAGCATAGCAAAGGCACGTATGCACACTGGTTCGGTATATCAAAACTGTGTATACACAGGTTTGCCTTAATATAACAACGTATGCATGCAGGTTATATATATCGAAGTAGCATACGTCTCATGAAATATGTTTTATCTACTTCTGTTTATTGCTGCAGTGTTCTGGGTTCAAGATTGGTTTCTAGTTATTGTTACTGTATTATGGTTACAGCTTTCAGAGAAATGATTGTTTGATTCAGTTTTGTTTGGTACAAAGGATATCGATTGATGCATATGTATTTGATGGTTGATTAATGTTATTGATGGATCCAGTTTGAAAATTTATGAATCGTTGTCCCTGGAAGAAAAGAGAAGGTTGTAGCCTTCTGTAGGTCAGCAACTACGTACTAGTACATCAGCTAGTACAAGAGCTAAGGGGGTTGTAGCTCCCTTCTAAAAGAAGTTGAAGAATGAGAGGAGGTTTTAGCCTCCTGCAAGGAGAATTCTACAAGATATACACGGTTTTCTCTAAACACAGTTGTGTATATACGCAGGTTGAATTAATAGAAGTAGCATATAACAATTTGTTTATGGAAATGAAAAATTGTTAAAATGCTAATATTGATTCAGCCCCCCCTCTCAGTATTATTTCCAACAGGCGGTGCAATGTGGGCTGTCGATTTGCACGCTTGATCGACAGTCCTCATTGACCCTGCCGATCACTATCGCAACAAACATATGGTCTGTGTTGATAACCGTCAATTACCATTACCGATTGCAATTCACCAATCATATCTGGACCATTGATCAGCCAGATCTGATGACTACTATGCATTCACTGTTCAAGCCTCTGCTACTTTGTTTTTCAATGTTTTCTTCGTGTTTTTGGCTCCCAATAGCGTTTTCTGTTGTTTTGTGAAGCTTTTCTTATGAAATAATTTTGATCCTTTACAGGATTTTTGAAGACTTAGAGGGTAAATGGATCCATTTTGGATCACGCCTTCCAACTGAAAAAGGATTTTGGACCACCAAAAGTTGTATTCAAGCATCGATCAAGTGAGGATACAGCTCCCTCTCTTGCCCAATCTCGATCCATTTTGCATTGCTAGATTTTGAACCTGTGAGTCCAGTTCTAAGGTACTCAGCAGTCCCTCTGCGCATAGTTCTCACTTTCCTTTCCAGAACTATATCTTCCTACAACTCATTGAGATATTCAGGCAACAGATCATCAATAGAAGGAAATTGACTTTGCTCTTCGGGATATTTGATCAGATACTATGGAAGTGGGTAACCCAAAATGCACCCAGACATGTTGAAAGAACAATTTCGCTATTTGTTTAGTTGTAATATGTTTGTTACAAGGTATTAAAATACACATTTTTCTAAACCTATCCACAATAACATATAAATAGTCTTGACCTTTTCTAGCTTTAGGCAATCCCCCAACAAAGTCCATGGAAACACTTTCCCAAGGATGAGAAGGAACTAGAAGTGGAGTGTACAAGCCTAGTTTTCTATTGTTGGGCGTGCTTTTAGCACACATGGTACGCTCTTTAATATATCTAGAAACTGTTTCATGCTTTTTTGGCCAATAGCAGAATCTTTGCAGCTGTGCACCTATTTTACTTACACCAAAATGACCTGATATTAGAGAAGTATGTACTTCCCCAATTATGTTAACTCTTTCAGTTTTTGGAATGCATAACTTTCCCAAATGATACAAGAGCTGGTCCTTAACATGATAATCCAATTCTTCTACTCATTTTCCATGACTTAAAGTTAGATATACATCTTTAAAATCTATATCTTGAGCATATTGTTCAATGTAGTTTTCATGCAATACTGAGGTATGCTTAAGTATAGTAGATGCATTTATAATTGGTCTGGATAACATATCTGCAACTTTATTGTGTATGCCTTTCTTATACCTGATGACTAGATGAAACTGTTGTAGAAAACCCATCCACCTATAGTGTCTTGATTGCTGCAATTTAGTTTGTGAGTGCAAATACTAAAGTGGCTAATGATCAATATGTATAACTGTTTTATTGCCCATTAAGTAATGTTTCCACTTTTTTACACTTTGTACTAATGCATACAATTCTTTATCATATGTGGGATAATTAGCTACTCTAGAATTAAATGTGTCAGAATGGTATCATATGGGTTTACCATGTTACATCAACACTTTTCCCATGGGATAGTCACTGGAATCTGTTTCAATCTCAAATGGTCTTTGAAGATCTAGCAATGCTAGTAATGGTGTTGTACTAATTTTTTATTTCAAGGTGTCGAAGGCTTTTTGCTGCCTGGCTCCCCACTGAAACACCTTGTTCAATCTTGTTAAAGCATGTAAGGGAGCTGCAATCAAGGAAAATTTAACAATAAAATTTCTCCAATATTGTGCTACTCCTAGGAAGCTTCTAACTTCTGTAGCAGATTTGGGTTTAGGCTAGTTCACAATGAATTCAACCTTAGAGGGATCTGTTTTCAATTCACCACCCCCTACAATATGACCCAAATAATTCAAAGATGGTTTTCCAAATTCACATTTTGATAACTTAACATAGATATTTTCTTTTTTCAAACATCTAGAGTCTCCTTTACATGCTTCAAATGTTCTTCCCATGTTTTATTGAAAACAAGAATTTCATCCAAATATACAATTACAAAATCATCAATAAAAGGTTGGAGTACATCATTCATAACTCTCTTGAAAGTGGCAGGAGCATTAGTTAAGCCAAAAGGCATAACTAGCCATTCATACAGCATTTGCTTTGTTTTGAAACCAGTCTTCCATGCATCTTCCTCTGTTACTCTAACCTGAGGATAGCCACTACGCAAGTCCAACTTGGAAAAGTAGACAACTTCTTTCAGCTGATCCAATAGATTATCAATGCGAAGAAGGGGATAACGATTTTGATCGTTATTTTATTCAGCACTCTATAATCAATGCACATCCTCCACGAACCATCTTTCTTTCTTACCAACAGAATCAAATCCCTCAAGTCTGATAGAGGAGGGGAATTTACCTCAGATGAATTTTTTGAATTTTGTGAAGAACATGGAATAAGAAGGGAATTCTCTATTGCAAGGACTCCTCAACAAAATGGAGTAGTGGAAGGGATGAATAGAATGGTTCAACAAATGGCTCATGCTATGCTTGAGGAGTCTGGAACTCCTGCAACCTTTTGGGGTGAAGCTGCATTTTTTGCGGTTACTATTCTCAACAAAAAAAACATCCGGGTAAATAGCACTCAAAATCATCATGAACTTTGGTATGGTAAGATTCCTATAGTAAAATACTTCAAAATTTTTGGAAGAAAATGTTACATCTAAAGGACTAATGAAAACCTTGGCAAGTTTGAACCTAGAGGAGATGAAGGCATTCTCCTTGGTTACTCTTCCTAAAGTAAAGGATATAAGTGTTACAATAAACGACTTCGAAAAATTGTTGAAAGTATTGATGTAGTGGTTGATGAAGTAGACGACAATCCAAAACAGATAAAAACCCAAGATTTTGAAGATGAAGATGACTATCCTTCAACTTCAAATTAGACTAATGATGAAGTGGAAACATATGAGGCACCAGAAGAATAGATAAGAGATAGAAGAAAAGACTCCATTCAAGTATGTCCAGAAGAATCATCCAGAGACTCAAATTTTGGTGTAGAAAGAGGTAGGTGTTAAAACAGGAAGAACTGTTACAGAAGCTTCAAGTTATTTAGCATTTCTCTCCTCCATTGAACCATGAAATGTAAGTGAAACATGCAAAGATGAATGCTGGATCAAGGCCATGAATGAAGAACTTGAGCAGATTGAAAAGAATAACAACTGGGAATTGGTTCCTAGACCTAATGATAAGAATGTCATAGGTACCAAATGGATATTCAAAAACAACCTGAAGGAAAATGGAGATGTTATTAGAAACAAGGCCAGACTTGTTTGTAAAGGGTATGCTCAACAAGAAGGTGTAGACTTTGAAGAAAATTTTGCACCGGTTGCTAGACTTGAAGCCATAAGAATGTTCCTTGCTCTTTCTACCTTTCAGAAGTTCAAAATATCAAATGGATGTGAAATCTGCCTTTCTAAATGGAGACTTAGAAGAAGAAGTGTACATTGAGAAACCAGATGGATTCATGCTTGGGAACGATCCAAAACTTGTATGCAGACTCAAAAAGGCTCTTTATGGCCTTAAACAGGCTCCAAGGGCTTGGTATTACCGTTTGGACAAATACCTCCATCAACAAGGTTTTTCAAAAGGATCAACAGATAGAAATCTATATATAAAAATTGACAACGATAAATTGCTAATACTTGTTGTGTATGTTGATGATATCATCTTTGGTAGCAATGAAGAGACCATGAGTCAAGGCTTTGCTTTGGTGATGCAGAAAGAATTTGAAATGTCCCTACTTGGTGAGCTCACATATTTTCTTGGTTTACAAGTCCAACAAAACAAAGATGGTATTTTTCTATCACAAACCAAGTACCTCAAGCAGATCTTGAATAAATATGGGATGGAGGGTTCGAAACCAGTATGTATCCCTATGGTAACAGGATGCAGCCTCAGCGAAAATGATGAATCAGTAGCAGTACATAAACCAACCTATAGATCCATGATTGGTAGTCTACTCTATCTAACAGGTACCCGACCAGACATCACGCATGCAGTGGGAATAGTTAGAAGATTCCAGGCAAATCCAAAGGAAGCTCACCTTTAGGCAGTTAAAAGGATTTTCAAATATCTTCAAGGAACACAAAACTATGGCTTATGGTATCCTAGAGACATAGATCTCATACTTCATGCATATACAGATGTAGATTAGGCAGGAAGCATGGATGACAAAAAAAGCACTAGTGGTGGTGCATTCTTTATGGGATCTAGATTAGTATCTTGGTTCAGTAAGAAACAAAGTTCAATTGAATTATCTACAACTGAAGTAGAATATGTGGCTGCTGCATCTTACTGCACGCAGCTCCTTTGGATGATGAAAACATTTTCAAGACATTCAAATCACTTGTACTCCACTTATCTCCATTTTCTGTGATAATACAAGTGCAATCAGTATTTCAAAGAATCTAGTCATGCATTCAAAGACCAAGCACATACCTATAAAATATCATTTTCTCTGGGAACAAGTGCTTGAACAAAAGGTCAAATTGGAGTATGTTCCCTCCAAAGAATAGGTCACTGATATATTCACCAAACCACTGCTCAGTGAGACATTTGAATACCTCAGACAGAATCTGGGAGTAGTTGATGCATCATCTTGCTGTTGACACTTATCTAGTTAAGAGAACAATGGTTGTGCATGAGTTTCATGAAGTGTATCTGCGTACATTCGCTGGTTTCTATGGATAAAATTGTGTATATGTTGGTTTGAAGACAAACAGTGGGCCAGACTCATGATGAAAAGAGTCTAATATGGCTCTAACAGAGACCATCTAGCACAGGTTCAGGGGGAGCATATACTTCTAATAATGCATTGTTGGCATTATCTTAGAAGACCTTGGTACAATCTCACAATTTTTTTTTATTTAGGTGGAATAGGTGCAGAGGGAGATCATGGTTGCTAGTTTGGATGATGATTGATAGATACTGTTGATGATAGTTGATGATGACTATCATAGTCTTTTCTGAGATATTTAGTCTCTATGTCATGTATTTCTTTTATTATCAAGGTCATGTAACGGCCTATTTTGGTTTCCCCACTTGCCTGGGATGGATGATGTAATGTTCTTGCTTATCATGTGTAAATTTTTGGTGTATCCCCACTTGGTTGGGTGGATGAGTCAATATTGATATATCCCCACTTGGTTGGGAGATGGATGTATGTATGAGTCCTTGGTGATAGGAAGGTCATTTATGATGTATAGAGTTATGTTTCTTCTTATAGAACATATTTTTGCAGACCTTGGCTATAGTCAAGGGGAGCATGGACAGCACAGCAGAGCAAAGATTTCATCATGTACTCAGGGGGAATAGAACCCTTTGCCCTTGATGAAAAAGGGGGAGAATGACTTTGAGTGACTTGGGGTTGCCATCAAGTCCAAAGGGGAAGATTGTTCGCATTATGACACAGGTTTGGCACTATGATACAGGTGTTGTCCTTGATGGCAACTTACTAAGATGACAGATCATAGTTCAGTTTCACAGAATAAAGAAAAAGAGATATACATAGGTTCCCCTTGATAAAGTCACGTATACACATGGGATCGCCGATCAAAAGGTGCGTATGCATATGCACACACTTTCATGTAAGGAAGAGCGCATACATGTGGGAAAACTTGTTTTTACTCCATGATATTTAGTCCTTGGTATTTGGACCTATGGTTTTTGACCATGGTATCTCATCCGAAGTGTTGAACCCAGGTATTGGATCCCAAGTATTGGTTCTAAGTGGTTTTGGACCATGGTATTATGTAAGGCCAAAGACTGTAAAAGGTGAAGGAGATCATTAGGCAAAGGTACTCAAGCATTGAATATCTTATGAAGAGAAAGATCTAGAATACTGGTCATTGGGTTATGGTGCATAGCTGGATCTAAATCAAGGAGGAACCTGAGCGCTTGAAGAAGGATAAGTTCTATTGATGGGTCAAGATCTTAAGATCTGTACAAAAGTTTAGCATAGCAAAGGCACGTATGCACACTGGTTCGGTATATCAAAACTATGTATACACAGGTTTGCCTTAATATAACAACGTATGCATGCAGGTTATACATATTGAAGTAGCATACGTCTGATGAAATATGTTTTATCTACTTCTGTTTATTGCTGCAATGTTCTGGGTTCAAGATTGGTTTCTAGTTATTGTTACTGTATTATGGTTACAACTTTCAGAGAAATGATTGTTTGATTCAGTTTTGGTTGGTACAAAGGAGATCGGTTGATGCATATGTATTTGATGGTTGATTAATGTTATTGATGGATCCAGTTTGAAAATTTATGAAACGTGGTCCCTGGAAAAAAAGAGAAGGTTGTAGCCTTCTATAGGTCAGCAACTACGTACTAGTACATCAACTAGTACAAGAGCTAAGGGGGTTGTAGCTCCCTTCTAAAAGAAGTTGAAGAATGAGAGGAGGTTTTAGCCTCCTGCAAGGAGAAGTCTACAAGATATACACCATTTTCTCTAAACACAGTTGCGTATATACGTAGGTTGAATTAACAGAAGTAGCATATAACAATTTGTTTATGGAAATGAAAGATTGTTAAATTGCTAATATTGATTCAGCCCCCCCTCTCAGTATTATTTCCAACAGGCAGTACAACGCGGGCTGTCGATCTGGATGCTTGATCGACACTCCTCATTGACCCTGCCGATCACTATCGCAACATACATATGGTCTCTGTTGATAACCGTCAATTGCCATTGCCGATTGCGATTCACCAATCATATCTGGACCATTGATCGGCCAGATCTGATGACTACTATGCATTCACTGTTCAAGCCTCTGCTACTTTTTTTTCAATGTTTTCTTTGTGTTTTTGGCTCCCAATAGCATTTTCTGTTGTTTCGTGAAGGTTTTCTTATGAAATAATTTTGATCCTTTAGAGGATTTTTGAAGACTTAGAGGGTAAATGGATCCATTTTGGATCACGCCTTCCAACTGAAAAAGGATTTTGGACCACCAAAAGTTGTATTCAAGCATCGATCAAGTGAGGATACAGCTCCCTCTCTTGCCCAATCTCTATCCATTTTGCATTGCTAGATTTTGAACCTGTGAGTCCAGTTCTAAGGTACTCAGCAGTCCCTCTGCGCATAGTTCTCACTTTCCTTTCTAGAACTATATCTTCCTACAACTCATTGAGATATTCAGGCAACAGATCATCAATAGAAGGAAATTGACTTTGCTCTTCGGGATATTTGATCAGATACTATGGAAGTGGGTAACCCAAAATGCACCCAGACATGCTGAAAGAACAATTTCGCTATTTGTTTAGTTGTAATCTATTTGTTATAAGGTATTAAAATACACATTTTTCTAAACCTATCCACAATAACATATAAATAGTCGTGACCTTTTCTAGATTTAGGTAATCCCCCAACAAAGTCCATGGAAACACTTTCCCAAGGATGAGAAGGAACTAGAAGTGGAGTGTACAAGCCTAGTTTTCTATTGTTGGGCTTGCTTTTAGCACACATGGTACGCCCTTTAATATATCTAGAAATTGTTACATGCTTTTTTGGCCAATAGCAGAATCTTTGCAGCTGTGCACCTATTTTACTTACACCAAAATGACCTGATATCAGAGAAGTATGTACTTCCGAAATTATGTTAACACTTTCAGTTTGTGGAATGCATAACTTTCCCAAATGATACAAGAGTTGGTCCTTAACATGATAATCCAATTTTTCTACTCGTTTGCCATGACTTAAAGTTAGATATACATCTTTAAAATCTATATCTTGAGCATATTGTTCAATGTAGTTTTCATGCAATACTGAGGTATGCTTAAGTATAGTAGATGCATTTATAATTGGTCTGGATAACATATTTGCAACTTTATTGTGTATGCCTTTCTTATACCTGATGACTAGATGAAACTGTTGTAGAAAACCCATCCACCTATAGTGTCTTGATTGCTGCAATTTAGTTTGTGAGTGAAAATACTAAAGTGGCTAATGATCAATATGTATAACTGTTTTATTGCCCATTAAGTAATGTTTCCACTTTTTTACACTTTGTACTAATGCATACAATTCTTTATCATATGTGGGATAATTAGCTACTCTAGAATTAAATGTCTCAAAATGGTATCATATGGGTTTACCATGTTGCATCAACACTTTTCCCATGGTGTAGTCACTGGAATCTGTTTCAATCTCAAATGGTCTTTGAAGATCTAGCAATGCTAGTAATGGTGTTGTACTAATTTTTTCTTTCAAGGTTTTGAAGGCTTTTTGCTGCTTGGCTCCCCACTAAAACACCTTGTTCAATCCTGTTAAAGCATGTAAGGGAGCTACAATCAAGGAAAATTTAACAATAAACTTTCTCCAATATTGTGCTGCTACTAGGAAGCTTCTAACTTCTGTAGTAGATTTGGGTTTAGGCTATTTCACAATGAATTCAACCTTAGAGGGATCTGTTTTCAATTCACCACCCCCTACAATATGACCCAAATAATTCAAAGATGTTTTTCCAAATTCACATTTTGATAACTTAACATAGATATTTTCTTTTTTCAAACATCTAGAGTCTCCTTTACATCCTTCAAATGTTCTTCCCATGTTTTATTGAAAACAAGAATGTCATCCAAATATACAATTACAAAATCATCAATAAAAGGTTGGAGTACATCATTCATAACTCTCTTGAAAGTGGCAGGAGCATTAGTTAAGCCAAAAGGCATAACTAGCCATTCATACAGCACTTGCTTTGTTTTGAAATCAGTCTTCCATGCATCTTGCTCTGTTACTCTAACCTGAGGATAGCCACTACGCAAGTCCAACTTGGAAAAGTAAACAACTTCTTTCAGCTGATCCAATAGATTATCAATGCGAAGAAGGGGATAACAATTCTTGATCGTTATTTTATTTAGCGCTCTATAATCAATGGACATCCTCCACGAACCATCTTTCTTTCTTACCAACACAATTTGACATCCGCATGGTGATGTGCTTGGCCTTATGAGCAACTTTTGGTGGTCCAAAATCCTTTTTTAGTGGGAAAGCGTGATCCAAAATGGATCCATTTACCCTCTAAGTCTTCAAAAATCCTCTAAAATATTAAAAGTATTACATAAGAAAACCTTCACAAAATAGTAGAAAACGCTATCGAGAGCCAAAAACACAAAGAAAACATTGAAAAACAGAGTAGCGGAGGCTTGAATAGTGAATGCACAGTAGCCGTCAGATATGGCCGATCAACGGTCTAGATCTGATCGGTGAATCACAATTGGCAGTGGTAATTAGCAGTTATTGACAAAGACCATATGCATGTTGTGATAGCGATTGGTGGTGTCAACGAGGACTATCGATCAAGTACACAGATCAACAACCCACATTGCACTGCCATATCCTATCATCAGATTTCAATAGAAGCACTTACGACAACCTGGGGCCCATGCGACATGCGATTGCGACAAGTTGCATCGCAAAGTCACATTAGAGCCATACAGAAGGGCAGGCACATGTGTATATCTATACACAACAGCCGAACCCGATAGAATTACAAACGATATGCTATAAAGTTTCAGATTCGTCGATTGACATTTTTAATGTATTTTCGTATATCTCAAAACAACGCTAATGTGATAAAACTTGGAGAAAACCATATAGAAAGGCGGACACATAATAAATTATTAGCTATTAAATATTAATTAATAATTATAATTATAATTAATTTATGTATTTATTAATTATAATTAATTATCATTATAATTATGACTAACTAATATTTATTAGTCTAAATTAATTAATTAGTTATAGTTTAATACCCTAGCTTCTTTATGAATTCTTACTTAATTACCAAGGGTTTTATCATGTAAGGGTTTAGCCATTGAATATTGACGTCCACTGGTTGTTTATATATTTCTAATTTTCCCATGGCCCATACACAATGAAATTGTATATTTTGGTTCGAAGCTCTAGGCATATTTAAGTTCAGACCTTCCCATATATGAAACCCAACCTTGGATTCGTTTAGGTGTATGAAATAATGTCTTAATGAAGGCCTTCCATACCACCTACTTGGCATCACAGTTGTACCTACGCTACTATTTAGATGTGATTTCACGTGGCTTGTAAACACTTTTATTGTGAACAATTGAGATTTGAAGGTTCCATTAGACAGTAGGAGTTCATTAGGGTAAGTCAAAGCCCTATTACCCAATTTAGGTTTTGATTTTTATTAATATTTTTGCTCGCTTGTCCAGAAGACTGCTCTGCAACAACCCAAAGTATTTTTAACCACTGCCATTATGCTCACGATGAGTTATTTTCCTCCATGGTAGTAGTATATGGAGATTCCGCCATGGCAGACTCTGGTGTATAAATCTCGACACCATCCACACAAGGCATAATTATTATTCTTTCCCTGTTGTTCCCTCGAGAGAAAGGAGAGATAAGGACCTAAGCCATTATTCATTACTTTAATGCTAGGCGAGTCGAATTTAGAGTCAATTGATCTGCAATGTATTGTTTTTTTTTTCTTAATTTTAATAAAATTCATGGCAATGACATCTCTAGTGCTTTCACTATCACATTTAACAATTTCATTTTGTTATTCTAAAATATTCTTTTTATATCTCCAGGAGTGCCATGCATGTTTTACTTATGTATATGCCTCTGGTGAAACGGTTTGTTTTGGTTCTTATAAAAATTCTTTTCATCTTGCCATATATCCATTCTGAGTGGCTTCTTTTATGGCTATAGGTATATCTCTTACCTAAATGTATACTAATCCATATAATTAGAAAATATATATTGTATATTTCGGTGATATATTGGATTATCCAATGTGAGATAGACAATTTTTCTATCCCAGTGGACCCCAATGGCTTTGAGGCGTCTTCGTGTAAAAGACAGAATATAATATCTTCATGAAGGTTCATGTAATTGGCTAGTTTCGTAGGGAGATGAGCAATGAGTGTCGTTGTTGCCGCTAATAATTAAATTTAATCCCAACAAAATTAAATAAATTATATGAATCACATTGGCTGGTTCGAAACACGTCGACAAATGATAGATCTTGTGATTTATGCCGAAAAATCTCTCATAAAAATTAAATAAATTATTTACCATCGCTTGCTATGCCTCGTACCATAGCATCCCTATTCGGAGTAATGCTTCCATGTCATGTATAGTTGTCATTGTGAGTTACGATGAGTCAGTCTAGAAGTGTTGTTTCCAATGTATGACTTGTAATGGTGATTTGGTTATGTCTAAATTAGTAATTTGTGTCTTATATATTTGTATTTGTGATGATCAATAAAAGTTTTCTGTGGTTTGTGTTCTGTGAACAATCTCTGGCTCCATCTCTATTTTTTTAACATGCTATCATAGCTAATAAGAATTCCCATTTTCCCACTCAATCTGCAACCTCATCGAACCATGAATTTTGCAGCTGATATATTACTAGTCATAATGTCAAGAGTTCAAATTGCATGAATCAAACCGGCCAGAGGAAAGCTTCCATGCTTGTTTTGTCAAGTTGGACGCTATGTATTTATCACCGTTTTTGTTTCAGAATAGATTTGTTTGGTGATGCCAAGTACTTGGGGGTTGCTCAGAATCCAAACGTCTCATCACAGCCAGCTATTGCAACGTCATCCACAAGTTCTCCATCGATCTCGGCTCCCTCTACTCTGTCTAGCTCTCGAAAACAATGAGCACCGATCACCAGAAGAATGATCTCTCGGTGCCATAGCTAGGCTCGGCTCAGTTGATCCTTGTTCGCGTTCCGTTTTGGTTGCTTTTATTAGTTTGATTTGTCAAAACTTTATTTATTTAAGGTTATTTTAATATTTTCGAGGTTGTTTGGTATATTATGAAGAGTAAGGAGGCAGGTTGTTTGGTATAAGGAATTTGGTATATTATAAAGAGGTCGAGCATGATTTTTTGGTTTGGTTATTGTGATCTATAATTTAGAAATAAAAATTAAAAAAAGAGTGTGAGAGATGGTGTTTGTGTTTGTATTTTTATTGGTCATAAAAAGGATTGATGGTTCTTAAACTAGAAGTCTCAGTGTCTAAAACGTCAATTCTTGTGTGTTAGTAATTTTGGTTATAAAAAGGGTTGGTGGTTCTACGTCCGAAACAACAATTCTTATGTAAGGCCAAGTTGTTTGATCAACTCTTGAACAAATTTAGTTTCCAGACCTCCATCCTATCAACTGACGGATAGCCGAAAGAGAAATATCCAACAGATGGTGGTTGGTCCATAGGATGGTTCATTACTTCATGAATCTTATCGTGGAATCTGCGACGAGCCGAGTTCTCAATATTGTTGATCCTGCAAAGTTCATCAACAATAGTCAAAGGCGGTTACGTTTTAAATGGAGGTCAAGTGGCAGCTCGAAGATATGGTGGTGAAAGAGAATTGTTTGTGAGATTCCATAGTGGATGTCGGTGTTGATGAAGACCAACCAAACATATATTTATTTATTGTTGTAACATGTGTTTTTATTTATTGTTATCCATCTAAGCATTAAGGGTGGGTGTTGGAAGTAATTCTTCCATGTCATGTATAGTTGTCCTTGTGAGTTATGACGAGTCGATTTAGAAGTAGTTGTTTCCAATGTGTTAGTTGTAATGGTGACCTAGTTGTGTCGAAGTTAGTAATTTGTGTCTTATATATTTGTACCTATGATGATCAATAAAATTGTTAAGTGGTTTGTGTTGTGTCAACAATCTCTCGACCTATCTCTATTTTTCTAACGATGCCTACAACGAATAAGTGTTATTAATTTTAATTCCCATGGAATTCTAAGAAATATTGAGTAGCGCCCAACTAATTGGCCATGATGGGAGATGAGTCACAATTCACATTATCAAGACCATTGACTATCTTAAGATAATTTTGTATTATTTGGTGGAAAATCTACCTCTATTTATCTATTCTTTATAGCATTGGTAACACTTGGATTGTAACCTTCCTTGTGATATTTATCAACATACAACAATTTTAAATATGGATATAACATGCGCTGAGAGGGATCGAATTTTTTCACGTGAAATTTTTTTTGCAAGTCAACATTATTTAAATGTTTTCTATAGTTAATTTTTATTTTAGATTTTTATAAATTTTCATTTTGACTGATATGAGCAAAATTCCAAATTTGATGATGGACAGACATAATTACACATCATACTAGGCTGTAGAATGAGCCTCTCAACTCAATGAGAGTCTAACCTCAAAAATCATAGATCGCTTGTTAATCTAAATTATAGTTCCTTCAAATTACATAACCAATAAATTGGAAAACACTTCCAAATAACCAAAGGAGTATGAGACATTTATATCATTATCGATGGACAACCATAATGGATGACATAATATTTGAATCTTGAAATACTAAGTGTATTTTTTCACATGTGTGACAACTTTATGAGATTTGAACATTTATCCTAAATAATTTCAATTCAATTTTTTCCTTTCCCTTTAGCTTTTATTTTCAATGCATAGAATTAGATCAAAAATTAGATCAAGTATTCTATAATATAATATGCTAGGTGTATATTATTTGTTCTAATGGTGGATTGCAAAGTTGAAGTTAGTGAAACACTTTCAAACAAACCATTTAGGCATGTTGATGTTGTTACAGCATCTAAAAAAGCACTTCACAACACCTTACATATTAAATCGAGGCTCTTTAGCGTAGTAGAAAAGATATGTTATAATGTTATGTAAACATTTTGACTCTATGAAATTATTATCTATTTTCATACTTTGGGTTTTCAAAACCCATGGTTTTTCCTACAGTGTTCTCCTCTGTAGCCTATTTAAAGATATAAAATTCCAATGAGTTTTCTTTTTTCTCAAAGAGAAGGTTTTGATTAGGGTGGAAAAGACTATGAAAATGTTTAGGGGCTAATATATTTGCAGGGTGGCTAATTTTCCATGATATTTCAAGAAAAAATATTTCATCAATCTCCTTTTCTCCCAAAATGATTCACACAAATTTTATGGTATAAAATTAACTTACCTCAGAAATGGTTAGTAATTTCAATTTTTCCTTTTAAAAATCTAAGTATTTTACAATTTACATATTAAGGACAAGTAATATTTTCCAAGGTTTCTAAACCTCAAAATAATTTTCCATCCTTAAAATCTTTGCCGGAAAAGACGATACTCAATAGGTAAGCGCATGTTATGCTCTTAACTTGTAAGACGATACCAGAATATAGAATATGCGAAGAAATATACCTAGAACATAGAACAATGAGAAATAACAGCAAGTATTTTATTATTCAGAAAGCAATGTTCACTTGCCTTTTTGAGGGGGCAACCTCCAATAGAGCTGAGCTCAATACAAAATAAGACACGATGCTCGTCGAGGGGAGTCTCTATCATTTATATAGGATTCATACATGCAATGCCATGGGGCAATACCATGGTTCTTGTTAATACCATCTATCTAATACGATGGCCCATTTGCAACTAACTCTGGTCCCTTTATTAAATGCAGGTTAACCACTTACAATTATTAATATGGGCTTTATTGACTCATTACTTAACTATAACTATGACTTGATCCTATTACATAAATAACAGGGTTAGGGTGGGACCCTAAAATGCCCTCCCCCATGAGAATAGCCTTGTACTCAAGGTTGAAGTTGTGGAAACTGCTGAAGAATAGTGGCTGGTTCCCAGGTTGCATCTTCCAGAGAGGTGTCTTTCCACTTGACAAGGACTTCCTTGATCATGCAACCACACAGGTGCCATTCTCGTGTGTCAAGAACCTATTCAGGTTGGAGCCAGATTGACCCTTCTCCATCCAGTTCAGGTAGACTGGTTTAAATTCTACAATTGGTCCCAATCACTTTATTGAGGCATGAGACATGGAAGATTGGATGGATTTTTGCAGTGGATGGCAAAGATAGCTCGTAGGAAACTTCTCCAATGTGCTGAAGTACTTGATACGGTCCATAGAATTTTGGAGATAGTTTCTGACAACACTTGTCTTTGAGTGATGTTTGCTTATCTGGTTGCAGCCTCAAAAATACCTGATCCCCTTCTTGAAATTGGCATTATGAGCGATGCTGATCTACATGCTGCTTCATGCAGTTTTGAGCTTGATGAAGATTCTCTCTGAGGTGGGCCAGCATGGTTGTGCGGTTCTGTAGGAGTTGATCCACTACTTGTACCTTCGAGCATCCCTTGATAGAAGAAGTAGGGGAAGGAGGGAGTTGCCCATAAACTTCTTCATATGGAGTCATTTTGGTGGTGGTATGATAGTTGGTGTTATACCACCATTGGTTAGAGGTAACCACTATACCTAGAGATGTTTCTTTTCTGAAGTGAAACACCTTAGGTAGGTCTCCATACATTTGTTGACTGCTTCAGTTTGACCATCAGTTTGTGGATGATAGGAAGTACTAAGTTGTAGTTGGGTACCTTGTAGCCGGAAGAGTTCCCGCCAAAAGTTACTGGTGAAGATTGGGTCACGATCAGACACAATGGAAGTGGGCATGCCATGCAATTTGAAGATCTGATCCATGAAAGATTGAGCGACCAAAGTCAGTGTAAAAGGGTGGGGTAGGGCACAAAAATGAGCATAGCTAGAAAGTATGTCCACAACCACCATGATGACTGACTTGTTTCCTGACTTTGGAAGACCCGTAATTAAATCCATAGAATCTTCCATCCAGATTGAGGCAGGGATGGGAAATGGCTGTAATGTGCTTGGGGATTTGACTATTTCTCCTTTTTGGCGCTGACAAACGTAGCATTTAGCTACAAAAGTAAGAATGTAATTTTTCATGCCTGTCCAAAAAAATGATCTTCGAGTGCAAGCATACATCTTCTGAAAGCCTGAATGTCCTACAGTGGGAGATGAGTGCAACTTTGCCAAAATGCGGCTTTTGAGGGTGGATGTTGGTGAGATTACGGCTCTGTCCTTGTAACGAAGAATCTCATCCTATTGCGAGTAGCCCGCTGTGGAATTTGAATCCGCCTGCAATTGATTAATGAGTTGGGAGAGCTAGGGATGTGAAAACCATTCCTTGTGAGCCTCTTCAATCCATTCTTGGATGGGAAGGGAAATTGCGAGCAGGGTACTTTCCTCCTCAAATTGGAGGGATAACACATCTACTACATATTTCCATGCCCTTTCTTGTAAATTATCTCATAATCATATCCCAGAGTTTTGGAAAGTCGTTTATTTTCTTGTGGTGAGGATAGGCGTTGCTCTAAAAAATATTTAAGGCTTTGATGGTCTATGCGGATTTGGAAATGTCACCCCAATAAGTATGGTTGCCAGGTATCTACTGAATGTAAGATGGCCATAATCTCCCTCTCATAGGAAGATTGTCCCATATTCTTCCCACTTATTTGTTGGCTCGTGAAGGCCAAGGGTTGACCTTCCTGCATTAGGACTGCCCCAATACCCATACCCGAAGCATCACAAAAGATTTGGTGAAGTCAGCTAGTGCTAAGACTGGAGTGGAACACATGGCATGTTTGAGAGCTGTAAAGGCTTGTTGTGCTTCATCATTCCAGAGGAACAAATTTTTCTTGAGGAGTTGAGTGAGGGGCCTAGCAATGCGACCATAATTGCGAACAAATTTGCAATACTAGCTTGTGAGACCCAAAAATCCTCTCAGGCTCTTCAAGGACTTATGTTGAGGCCAATCTTGCATTGCCTGGATCTTTTTGGGGTCCACCGTCAAAGCTTCACGCCCCACAATGTGGCCCAAATACTCAACTTCTTCCATACCAAAAGAGCACTTGGACATCTTGACAAGTAGTTTATGCTTGTGGAGCAGTTGCAAGAGCAAATCTACATGCTGAAGATGTGTGGCCCAGGTGCGACTGTGGATGACGATGTCATCAAAGAAAACAAGGACAAATTTTCTGAGATATGGTTTGAGAAGGTGGTTCATAAGGATCTTGAAAGTGGATGGGGAATTACAAAGACTGAATGGCATGACTAGGAACTCATAATGGCCTTCATGAGTTCAGAAAGCAATCTTTGGAATGTCTACTTCTATCATGTGAATTTGGTGGTAGCCCGAGCGAAGGTCGGGCTTAGTAAATAATTGAGCCCCATTTAGTTCATCCAGCAAATCATCGACAACCGAGATGGGATATTTATCTTTGACTGTCAACTTATTAAGGGCCCTGAAGTTTGGACACATACGCCATTCCCCATCTTTCTTGAGAACCATGACCACTAGCAACAAATAAGGACTAATGCTGAGACGAATGACGCCTGCTTCCAAGAGTTCCTTGATTATTTTTTCTTTTTCATTCTTTTGGGCGAACAGATATCTATATGGGTGCACATTTGGTGGTTGGGCTCTGGGGACCAATTTAATGTTATGATCATGTTCCCTTCTCAAGGGTGGAAGCTCATGAGTCTTGTCAAAGACTGGCAGATGGTTGTTTAAGATCTGTTGCATCTCAGGATGAATATGAAGAGAATTGGGTTCTAAGGCCTGGATGGCATTAAATTGAGCTATAAATCCATGGTGGTCCTTTTCTAACAATTTTTCCATCCGATGTGAGATGATGATAGAGGGAGCTCCCGCCTAGAGTTCGCAGAGGGTATGTGTGTGGTTGTTCTGCTTAAAGCTCATATATCACTCTTGGAAATCCATTGTGATTGGGCCAAGTGTGCGAAGCCATTCAACACCGAGGACAATGTTGCACCCTACCATGTGTATGGAAAACATGTGGGTCTTTAACTGATAATCCCCCATTTGAAGTTTGACATTTTCACATCGACCTTCTCATTTCATTGTCCCCCCATCAGCAATTTGGACCTGGAAGTTAGAAAATACTCAGACAAAACAATGGACTGCTTCTGCGACTCTTCGATGGAGAAAATTATGTGTACCTCCACTATCAATCAAGACTACTACTGGGCGATGCTTAATAAAATCTCTGATTTTGAGAGTTTGGGGTGAAGAAATCCCTACAAAAGCATGCAATGAGATAACTAGTTCTTCAGGTACATTGTCCTGCTGGTTGTCCTCTTCTTCCTCCTCTGATTCCCCAAGTGGTGGGGCTTCCTCCGATGAACTGTGATTAGTAGCATCAATTTGAAAGAATTTAGGCTCCTTTCATTTATGCTCGGGGGAGTATTTCTCATCACAGTAGTAACATAATCCTTTCTTTCTTCTTTCTGCCATTTCTGCTGGTGACACCTTTTGAACCTTGAGTGTTTGGGTGGTGCTTTGAGCCTATGGGGGGCGACCCTTGGCGATGAAATTTGGGCGAGTGGATTGGGCCGCTAACACACGTTCGACTTCGCGAGCTATCCTGCAAGCATGCAGCCGTGAGCTAGGGTGGTGCAGTCAAACATGGGCTTGTATAGCTTCTTTGAGACCACTGACAAAACATTCCATGTAGAACTCATCTTGTAGACCTCCAATGCGGAAAGTTAAGGCTTCAAAGGCTGTAATATATTCGTTCACTGTTCCTATCTTTCGGAGCTTAGTGAGACAACCCAAAAAGTCAAATTCATGGTCAAAGCGATCCATAAGAGCTTTTTTGAATGTCTCCCAAGTAAAGGGCCTTCCATAGCAACGTTGATGCCATTGCCACCATTGTCATATTTCATTGTCCAAGTACATGATACCCACACTAAGCTAAGTTGTGTTATCCAAGATGTAATTCAGAGTGAAATATTACTCCATTTGTGCTATCCATGCGGCCGGGTGAGAACCATCAAATTTATACATGTCCAGCTTGGGTGGTCGCGGATGGGATTGTTGGTGGGTGCCAAAGAGGTGAAGAGACTGGCTAAACTCACCCTCACTATTTTCATTGCCAATATATACCTCCGCGTGTTCCTCCATATTTCCCTTTGAGAGTGTTTTATTGATGTTCTTCAGTGATGACAGTACCTCGTTTAATGTTTATTCAAGTTTTTCGATCCTCTCATTGGCCATATCTTCAGCTCTAGTTTGTACCATGCACCGATCTGATGCACTTGAAATTTGGGACTGCCCGAATTTTTTTGCACTAACAATTGAATGGTACCACCTTGCTCAGCTCGTAATCCTAATTCTTATGGGCTAATTCACCAATAAGCGCCTCGGCGGGGGGGGGTCTCAGACTTTTTTTTTTTTTTATACTCCGAACGGATTTTTACTCCTTGCTTAGAAATGTTGCAGTAGCCGAATCCTAGAAATGTCAATACTGCCAAAAGTCATGTGAAAATCACGCCCAGGTATAGGAACCCACACAACTACTGAGATCTGTATGGCAGATCTGATGGATATGAGAGGCCTGAATGGCAGAACTGATTGTGGCTATGGATCTGATGGATCTAATAGATCTAAATGGTAGTTCTGATAGATCTGAATAGCGGAACTGATTGTTGCTACTGCGACAAAACCCCACTTGCGAGATCTGATCTTGCAAAAATTATGCATGATCTAGAGATAGAGAAGGGAACTATGGTCTCCAGGAGTGTTAGGTGCTACAGATCGCAATATACATAAGGGTCTGACAGTAGTACTCGGCCCAATTTTTCAGGGCACTAACCAAGGGGGATCAACCGTACCCTTAGCCATACAACCTGACTACCCTATCGTATGCGCAGGTAATCTCTCCGAGTGTTGTTCTCAGTGTACTGTAGTAGCAAGACGGCTGGCGATTTATCTATGGTGAGGTTTCAAGGGAGCTAGGGGGCTTCTGATATACCAAGAGGGTACTTGGAAGACAGTCCGTGCACGGTTCTATCTAATGTGCTACTACTCGAAGGGTACCCGCAGAGGTTACAAGGGAGTCCAACAAGTGTGACCACCTCTTGTATTTCCTCCATGCATGCCTCCCCAAATCCGCAAGTTTATGTGCTCAATGACAGATCCCGTGGTTTAAAGACGTCGGAACAT
Organism: Pinus tabuliformis; assembly: GCA_031772625.1. Classification (NCBI taxonomy): domain Eukaryota; kingdom Viridiplantae; phylum Streptophyta; class Pinopsida; order Pinales; family Pinaceae; genus Pinus; species Pinus tabuliformis. The sequence continues at coordinate 498,219,167 of CM062815.1, forward strand.
GTCTCTAGCTAAAAAGCATTTTGCTAAAAATTGGAGATCCCACTGGCCCTAGAAAGTGCTCTGACACCACTTGTTATGGTATTATCCTGCAAGACAATACCAATACAGAATATGTGAAGAAATATACCCAGAACATAGAACAATGAGAAATAACAACAAGTATTTTATTATTCAGAAAGCAATGTTCACTTGCCTCTTTAAGGCGGCAACCTCCATTAGAGTTGAGCTCAATACAAAATAAGACACGATGCTCCTTGAGGGGAGTCTCTATCCTTTATATAGGATTCATACATGCAATACCATGGGGCAATACCATGGTTCTTATTAATACCATCTATCTAATACCATGGCCCATTTGAAACTAACTGTGGTCCCTTCATTAAATGCGGGTTAACCACTTACAATTATTAATATGGGCTTTATTGACTCTTTACTTAACTATAACTATGACTCGATCCTATTACTTAAATAAGGGGGTTACACTGGGACCCTAACAGCACAAGATAAAGGAACATAAAATAATCGAGGCCACTATTTCAACAAATGATTGACTAGATTTCAACAACTAGGGAGAAATCGAATTACTAGAAAACTACAAGAGAAAGAAAGCCATAAAAATACAAGTGCCCAATGTTCTTTTAAATTCACAATTTTTGAATTTTTCTAAATTTATAGTTTCTAATATTAGTTGTACCAATAATTGTTCTACATTTTAGAGGGATTGGTGAATGACATTAGAAAACAATGTGTGAGTTGTAAGTACAGGATAAGGGAACATGACTATTGATGAGCTAGAATGTTTCGTCAACAACTAGCGGGTCTCTTGAGTGTGAAGTGCCAAATAGACATCACATGTAATGCACCTATGTTATGTCAATATATTTTCGTTTTTAGACTGAACTATTTTTATATGTGAGGCTATAAATCCGTGATGTATTTGAGTTAAGGTGAATAATAAAGTATGATGATGTAATAAGTGATTTTATTTATGAAAACAAAATCTGGAAATTGCTTGGGAAAGAAAAACTAGAGTTAACAGGTTTTTCCAAGATCTAGAAACTAGTGGTGGTGGATAAGATTCAGATTATCTTCCCTTAAATAACTCCTAAAAATACCTAGGAGTTTATTAATAGGATTTAATATGATGGGAGAGAAAATCTATTAAATCACTAAGTTGTATAAAATAGTAAGTAAGGGTGGAATAAAGCATCATGGGAGAGAAAGGAGGGATTTAAAGGAAAAAAGGAAAAAAAAGAAGAAAAAAACCTAGGCCAATGGGTTGGTAGACCAAAGAAGAGTAGGATGTCACTAAGGTAAAATTTGGTAGGGAAGAAATGTATAAATACTTAATTTGGAATCCAAAGACGGTCGTTGGTTCCAAAAGCAAGAAACCCCAACTCGGGGGGAACTTGTGAATCGATTCATTGTTGGGAGGATAGTGGTCTTCACAAGTGGAGTTTTCTAGTAATAGATTATGGTTATATCCTGGATATATTTCAATTATGATTTTACTGCTTATTTATGTGTTGATGCTTCTGAATTTATTTTTTTGTATAATGGTAATTGGAAATTATGTGTGTAATGAATTGCAATACCTATAAGAGCAAGCTAAATATTTTTGTTGTAGAAATCAATGTCTATAACTTTACACGTTTAGTGGATTGTGTGTGTGTGTGTGTGTGTATACATGCGTTCTGAAATAGTATGACCAAAATGTGTTTCTTAGAGGATAAATAGTTCATTTCCATTATTGTATAAGTCTGCATGTCGATCTTAATATGTACTTATATGTATATTTTTCTATGTGTGGAATTTAAAGGGGGAATTTCAGTTGCTGAGAGAAAGACTCTTGTAGATCGAGAGAGAATCAAACCCACACACACCCATTCGATTATAGTAGAGTTGGGGACACCTTACTAGACAAACATGTTGTCAATTCAATTAGATATGGAATTCAAGGAAAATTTTAGGGGATAATATTCGTAAGTGGGCTAATATTGCATGTTTTTTCCAAAAAAACGATTCGTCAATTTTCCATATTTTCTAAAAATGATTCACCCAAGTTTTATAATACAAAATTATTTTACCTCAAAAATCACCAAAACTTTATATAGACTAATATGAAACCAGTAAAGATCTAAATATTTTTAAAAAAATAATACCAAACATTTTATAATTTTCATATTATGAACTAGGAATATTCACCAAGGTTTATAAAGTTTAATATAAAATTCTATCTTTAAAATTTTCCATCATGACATTGTGAGGAGTATAGGAATCAAGTAATTCAACATGTATATATATTTACGAGAGTGCATCAATAGATATTTGAGTGGTGGATAAAAACTAGTGTAGTAGCTAAATAAAACAGGAAAAGAAAAGAAAAGAAAAGAAAAAGGATAAATCTTAACCACAAGTAAATTAACTCGGAGTCGAGAGTTGAGCTAGCTCAACATCAAAAGGGAAATTTGCTTGAAATAAAAGCTAAGAACTGAAAGGATTTGTACGTATTAAATGTATTGTGTTGTGACGAGCCTTGTTTCCTTAGAAACATTAAGCTTAAGCATGTCTAAGGAATATAAAAACAAAATTAACTCCTGGAAAAATGAGGAATAAATAAGAAGATAACCACATTGTCTTAGCATAGTTCATTAAATCTTAAATCTATCTTTGGAACTAATGGATATAGTCTGTCATTTAGTGTATAACATAAAAATTAGATAATTCTCACGATAAGAGAAACGATACTAAGAAACTATTAAAATTGTTGTGGATGGAAGGGAAACAAAGTGATATGATCATACATGTGCCGAAATCTAACAATGGAAATAACATTGGTCTTTTAATTACCCATTTTTGAGGGAAATAAAAAACCTTTAGCATAATGCAACCATGAAAGACCATACTCCATGTTATAAGAAATCTAACAAAGACGACAAAGACAAGAGCTTCAGTAATGGTGATCATTCTATAGCAGAAAACAGTATATTAAAAATACATGCATATATTCTGGAACCAATAGTATTACATATACAACCCTTAATGTTCAGTGGTAATATCCTAAAAAAAAAAATTGATACCACTCAAAAGCTCAGCAACGATACTGAAAATTATGTAGTTTAGAGGTCCAATAAGCAAAGACGAAATACTATATAAAACATCTGAAGGGTTCGATGTAACTACATTGTTCTACTCTTTAAAGGCTGTAATATTAAATCATATTTTAAACCCAGTTCATTCCATGAGGCTGAAGGTTACATGCCTAGAGGTGATTCCCCATTTACCCTTGGCATATAAATGAAAATTGAAGAAAATCATAGTCACTGATAACTAGACAACGGTTTTAGCCCTTTCACGAACCATGACAATATTTCAATGCCATAAGAAAAGAATAACCTTTGAAAGAATGTAGGCGTGGAGCATTGACCTAGAAGGAAAAGGAGCATAGTTAAACATTGATAGCGGGTTGCACTTGTTAATAACTCGACAAGGTGGTAAACAATACATGCTATCCTCTCAACAAAAAAACAACAGAATGAAATACTTAGTATGAGTTTCAAGGTGTTGAAAAACTAATTACATAATACCACATGTTAGAAAAAAAAAAGACGAAATATTAAAAAGCGGTTATACCTACACAAGAGCGGGTGATAGGTTGTTTTTTGTTACAAACATAGTATAAGAGGTTAGAAATATATATATATACATACAAAAATATAAGAACCATACAAATCTAAGAGGGTAATCCTCAACACTAAACGAATCCTAAATTTGGGAATAAAAAGTAAACTTCGTACTGAGGGAGGAATTTCCTTCCCATACCCTAACTCACTCACCATAAAATTTTACAACCAAAGGTTTGTGCGGTGCTTTGGAAACCTTGCCTAGAGTGAGCGAACTGAACAAGAGGATTCAAAAACAAGGGGTTTACATAGAGTGCGGAAAAAACATAATAAGAAAATGAATTTTCAGTGGCATAATGGTCCTTCCTCTCGCAAACAATGGAAAACAAGGGCTACTTGAGTCTCACCTAGGAAGAGAATAGAAATACACTTGCAGTAACTCAAGTTTTCAGTTCCAACTCCTTTGATGGGGCATTGAGCCTCTACACCTAATACAGATGGAATAAAATGAAGCCACAATCCAAAATTAATGAACAAATAAAATACCCTGGAGATGAAGCATTAAATATAAGAGCACTGAAACACAAAAAGAAAAATCTTTACCACGTTAAGATCCAGTTGGAAATAGGGAAGGAGGTGGTTTTGAGTGGTGGATCATTACATGACACCTTTATGCATATCAAAAATACCAACACACCTTTTTTATGTCAAACAAACCAAATCAAATGAACAGGGGAACCAAAATTGAGATTAGGGTTATAACAGTCCCTATCAATGGTCGGATCAAGGAGGGAGTATCTTGGCCATCCACCTCTCTCGCATAAGAAAACAACCGTGTGAATATCAAGTGATTTTTGTGAGGTGGAAAGATGAAGTAGGGTCACACCGTTCAAGGCATGGTACCTTGAGCTTTGAAAACAGTTATGCCAAGGACAAACAATTACTCCATGTAGAACATGATTTTACTCCTAGAAAGACTAAGAATAGGCTCGATGTATAATGTTACATAGTTTAATTGTAGCGATAGATATGTTTGAATAGTGCATGGTGTATCAATGGAGGTTAAACATGTGATCAACCGAGGGTGGACAACAACCATTAACTGTTTCTTGCATGCTATATTTCTAGCCCCAAAAAGGAAGTGACCACGTATTAAATACATTGTTAGGAGATAAAATAGTTAATATTATGTTGGGTTGGATGGGTTAAGTATTATGAAGAGGGAAAAAAACCATGATTTCAAGTAAACGAAAAATTTACCCATGTGCTTGCTATGTTCTACCTACATCAGGTGGGAAATCGTTTATGAAAATATTAATTTGATAACCTCAATAAAGAAGTTGAAATTAGTATATATATATGTTAGAAATGTATTTATATAAAAAAAAAGTTTGAAGACTTGAACCTAGGGTTGTGATAGATGGTATCAGAACCAAGTTTCAAAACTGGTCCTGAGAGGACCACCATAAAACTAACTAGAGATAGGTATAACTGACAAGTTGATCTAAATATTTCCACACTAATGTTGGGTTGTACTATTTATAAGGTATCTCACATGAAGAAGAATGCCACATAATGGTTGAGGATTCCCCTCGAGCCATAACAGTCGGTGAAGAAATATATGTGGAATTGGGTAATGGAAGTACTCCACAGAACCCTCAGTTTATGGATGTCATCAGGAACCTACAACAAGAGTTGGCTTATATTAGAAGCAATAATGAATGCCTACTAAATGCTAGTGAGGAACATGAGAGGATGATAAAAGAGTTGACCACAAATTCTAGCCATGGAAGCATAGAACCAAAAGGGTTGAAGAGGAAAAAGGTGGAAGAAAAATCAGAGAAGTCTAAGAGTGGAGTTGCATAAGATATGGTGTATCCTAAATCATAGAAAGAAAAAATGAAATGGAGTTACAAGGAGAGTTTGGGAAAATCAAACCCCCTACTTTTGATGGGGAAAAGGAAGAAGATGCAGAAGCATGACTTCTTAATATGATAAAATATTTTAAGGTATATGAGTATAAGATTAATCTGAAGGCCAGACTGGCTATTTTCCAGCTACAGGAAAAATATACTCTATGGTGGTAATGGGCCAAAAGTGTACAAATGTTGTAAGAGAAGACAATTTCTTGGGAGGAATTCTAGAAACAATTTAAGTCCCGGTACCTAATTAGGTGATATTATGATGATCATGCCAAGGAGTTCCATGAGTTAAAGATGGAACAATTAACTATGGATGAGTTTGTAGCAAAATTTACAAACTTATTACGGTATGTTCCCTATATTAAAGAAGAAAAATCCAAGGTACAACGATTTTTGAACTGTTTACCAACCCCTTACAAAGAAAGGATTGAGTTTGACAATCCTAAATCAATGGATGAGGCAGTAAGAAAAGAAAGGTTGTGCTATCAACAATTCAAGAATAGAAGTGAAGGCTTAAAACCATGGAAAAATAAGGACAAAATCAATTCTGTAATGAGTACAAAAAGACAAAAACCTCCCTATCTTAATAATTTTGGAAAGAAACATCAAAGGAATAAATTCAACAAGGGAAATGTAAATCAACGTGCACAATAACATACTAGGTAAAAACCCATGGAACTATACAACAAAAAGAGCAATGAGGTTAAGGAAAGAGAACCATTGAAGTCTTAGGGTTGTGGTGAACCACACTTATTAATGGGTTGTCCATATAATCAATGATCTATTCATAATATTCAAGTAGTCCATGAAGCAACAACTGTGAATGATGTTGCCAAAAATATTCACAGGATCAACACGACATTTGAGGATAGACATGTTGAGCATCAATCTCACATGATTGAGATTGAAGCTAATATTTTAAACTAATTTGTTTATGTTTTAATTGATCCAAGGGCTAGTTTAAGTTACTTTAGTCCCCAAATTTTGGAAAACTATAATTTAAAATATAAAAAATTTAAGAATGCATGGTTGGTATAGATCGCAACTGTTATCAAAAGAAAGGTAACTAGTCAAATAAGACAATGTCTTATTGACTTCAATGGTTATTCCACAGAAGAAAATTTAAAAATTCTTCCTTTAGGATCTTATGATATATTAATAAGCATGGACTGGTTGGAGAAATAGGGATTTGTTATAAATTTTTTGGAGAAAATAGTGAGTTGGATGGGTTAAGATGGGTTAAATTGGTTAATTAGAATTAAACCAAAACCGATATCAGTCTCAAAAATTTCATCTTTACAACTGAAAAGGAATGCAAGAAAAGGATGTCAAATATACATGGTGCACATTGAAACAAATATAAAAAGGAAACATTAGAGACCCTACCAGTCATCAGTGAATTCCAAGATGTTTTTCTAGAAGAAATCCCAGGTTTACCCCTTCATAGAGACATATTTTTTCCATTGATTTAATACCAATTGCCACCCTCGTGTCTAGAGATCCTTATGGAATGAGCATACCAGAGTTACTATAAATAAAAATGCAGTAACAGGAACAGTTAGAAAAAGGTTATATTAGACCCAATGTACTATTTCCCAAGAAAAAGGATGGCACATTTGGAATTTTCATATATTATCATCAATTGAATAAGTTAACTGTCAAAAATAAATACCTATTGCTGCGAATTTATGATCTATTCTATCAAGTGAGGGGAGTGAATATATTTTCAAAACTTGATTTAAGGTCTGGCTATCACCAACTCCAAATAAAAGATGAAGATATTCATAAGACAACTTTTAGAACCAGATATGGTCACTATGAGTTCATACTATTACCCTTTGGTCTCACTAATGCACCAACAACCTTTATGTGTTTAACGAATAATGTACTCCACAAATATCTTGATAGGCTTGTGTTTGTCTTCATAAACGACATTTTAGTGTATTCAATAGATGAATAAGAACACAAAGAAAATGTGAAATTGGTATTACAAACTCTATGAGAACATCAACTCTATGCCAAATTCAGCAAAATTCATTTGTACAAAGACAAAATACAATATTTAGGTCTCGTCATTTCTGATGGATTGTTTGTTGATCCTGAAAAGGTTAGGTCTATTACGAATTGTCCCATACCTAAGGATGTGTTACCAATTCATTCATTTATGAGAATTCTAGGATATTATTGAATATTTATATAAGGCTTCTCCAAATTGGCTTATCCCATTACTTCCGTACAAAAGAAAGGAAAAAAAATTGAATGGATAGTGAAATGCCAGGAAAGCTTTGACAAGTTAAAACAATTTCTAACAGTACCTCCTATACTAAAAATTGGAGACAAGGAATTCACTATTTGTATTGATGCTTGTTTTGAAGGCCTTGGGGGAGTGTTGATGTAGGAAAATGTTGTAGTAGCTTATCAGTATAGGAAACTAAAAATACATGAGAATAATTATGTTGTATATGATTTAGAATTGAATTCAATAGTACATGCTCTAAATTTGCAAAGACACTACCTTTTAGGAAATAAATTTATTTTGATGATAGCTCATATCAGCGTGAAATATTTTTCAGTCAACTAGATCTAAATGCTAAATAGGAAAGGTGGTTGGCTTTCCTCACTGAGTTCAAGTTTGATATTAAACACATAAAAGGTAAACATAATAAAATAGAAAATGCCTTAAGCATACATGCACATGGGTTTTGGGAATATCTATGAGTAGTATTAGTACAGACTTTGTAGAACATATTAAAAGTTTAATACAACAATATCATAAATATATTTTCAACAAAAATTACAACAAATAGAAGTTACAAGATAGGATGAAAATTTTGAAATATTGCTAAATTACAGAAACAGATTGTATTTTCCCAATGTGAGTACTTAAAAAAAAATGATACTAGATTAATATCACAAGAAACCATACGAGGCCATCCTGGTTATAAAACGATGTTAACAACATTAAGAAAATATTTTTTTGGCTACGCAATAAGAAAGAGGTGGCGGAAGACTTAGCAAAATGTATAGAATGTCAATTAGTAAAGGTGGAACATAAACTCCCTGCACGATTATTGAACCCACTGCCCACTCCTAAATGGAAATGGGAAGTGATTTCATTGGATTTTATTACAGGATTACCAAATACAATACAAAAACATGATTTCATTATGGTGGTGGTGTACACCTTGAGTAAAGAAGCAAATTTTATACTAGTGGAGTCTACTTATCGAATAACACAAATATCCAATATTTTTATGAAGGAAAATTTCCAACTTCATGGTGTAACAAAGATGGTAGTGTCACACAGAGATGCTAAGGTTACCTCCAAATTTTGGAAATCTCTATTTGGGAGCATGGGAAATCAAACAAATTTCAGCATTGCATATCACCCTCAAACAAATGGACAGACAAAGAGAACTAATCAAATTTTGGAAGATATGTTGAGAATGTATGTCATGAACAAGCCTACCAAATGGGAATATTTTATGCATATATCAGTGTTTTCGTACAACCACAACTACCAAACTTCAATAAAAATGAGACTTTTGGAAGCTTTGTATGGAAGAAAATGTCATACAGCTCTCAGCTAGATTCAGTCAGAGGATAGATTGATATTAGGACCATATGGTTTGTATGAGATGGAATAAGTAATACGGAAGATAGGACAAAACATCAAAATGACTCAAGATAGGCATAAAAGTTATGCGAACGAGAAAATAATTCATAAAGAATTTGATATTGGAGAACATGTTTATTTAAGACTGAAACCAAGGAAGAGTACTTTAAGAACTGGAAGCTATGAAAAATTGGTGCCATGATTTTGTGGGCCTTTTGAAATCTTAGACAAAGTTGGTCTAGTAGTATATCAACTAGATTTGCCCATTCATATTAAAGTGCATAACATTTTTCATGTGTCTTTATCAAATAAATATTTGCATGACCATTCTCATGTAATTGATTGGAATTTGATACAGGTAGAACCCGAGGGAGATTTTCTATTAGAGGTACTCCTCATTTTAGATTGTAAAGAGATCTTTCTTTGGAATCGAGTCACTCGGGTTAAGGCGCAGTGGAGGCACTTTACACTTGAGGAGGATAGTTGGGAGCGAGAGGATACAATGAATAAGCATACCCATCATTGTTTCAGAAATGAAATAAAGGAAAAATAAACATCAGGGACGGTGTTAATTTAAAAAGGAGGGGAAGATGTAACACCCCTTTGTTTTTATGTACATATCTTTCTATTTTTATACTTAACTATTTTTAGATGTGAGGCAAGAAATCCACGATGGATTAGAATTAGGGTGAACAATAAAATATGATTATGTAATAAGTGATTTTATTTATGAAAAAGAAACACTAGAGTTAAGAGGTATTGCTAAGATCTAGAAACCAGTGGTGGTGGGCGAGATTGAGATTATATACCCTTAAATAATTCCTAGAAATCCATAAGGGTTGATTAATAATATTTAATATTATGGGAGAGAAAATCTATTAAATCACTCTGTTGTACAAAAACACTGAGTGAGGGTGCAATAAAGTGTCATGAGAGAGAAAGGCGGGGTTTAAATGAAAAGAGGAAAAAAAAACCTAGGCCAATGGGTTGGCAGACCCAAGAAAAGTAGGACGTCGCTAAGGAAAAATATGTTAGGGAAGCAATGCATAAATATATTATCTAAGAATCTAAAGAGAGTTGTTTGTTCCAGTAGTGAGAAACCTCAGCTCAGGGAGAACTAGTGGATCAATTCATAGATGGGAGGATAGTGTTACTCCCAAGTGTAGTTTTCTAGTAATATATTATAGTTAGATTTTGGATATCTTTCAATTATGATTTTATTGGGTATTTATGTGTTGACGCTTCTAATTAAATTATTATTATGCATAGGAATTTAATTTTGTGTATACTGGTGACTAGAAATTATGTGTGTAATGAATTGCAATACCTATAGGAGTAGGCTAAATGTTTTGGTTGTAGAAATTAGTCTATAAATTTGTGTGTTTAGTGGACTGTGTATATATATGCACACATGTGTTCTGAAATGGTAGGACCAAAATATGTTTCTTAGAGGATAATTAATTCATTTCCATTATTTCATAAGTCTACATGTAGATCTTAATATGTACTTATAGGTATATTTTTCTAAGTGTGGAATTCAGAGAGAGAATTTAAGGTGCTGACCAAAAGGCTCAAAAGATTCTTATAGTGTTATAGATAATCAAACTCACACACCACATGTTATCAATTCAATTAGATATGACGATTTTAGGAGTCTTATAGAAATCAAATAATTAAACATGTATATGTATTTACAAGAGTACATCAACAAAATAATTGGGTGGTGGATAAAAGCTAGTGCAATAGCTAAACAAAACGGGAGAACTAAAATAAAATAAAAAGGATAAATATCAAGCCGCGACTAAATTAACTCTGAGTTGAGAGTCGAGCTAGATCAACATCAAAGGGAAATTTGTTTAAAATATGAATTAATCACTGAAATGTTTGTATTTATTAAATGTATAGTGTTGTGACGGGTCTTTTTCCTTAGTACAAAATTAAACTTAAGCATGTCTAAGGAATAAAAGGAAAAATAAAAAAATAGACCTCCTAGAAAACAAAGGAATAAATAAGAAGATAAGCACCTTGACTTAATGAAGTTTATTAAATTTAATTTTGGAACTAATGCATATAGTCCCTCATTTACTGTATACTAGAGAAATTAGATAATGCTCACGATAAGAGAAACAATTATCAGAAAGAATTAAAATTGTTGTTGATAGAAGGGAAACAAAAGAAAATGAATAATACATGTGCAAGAATCTAAGAATGGAAATAACATTGGTCTTTTAATTACCCATTTCTGAATGAAATCAACAACCTTTACCACAGTGCAACCATGAAAGATCATACTCCCTGTTATAAGAAGTCTAACAAAGAGAAAAAAGACAAGAGAACCAATAATGGCGATCATTCGACAACATGAAACAATATAGTAAAAACGCATGCACATATTTTGGAATCAATAGTATTAGAGATAAATCCCTTGATGTTCAACGATAATGTCTTAAAAAAAAATTGAGACCACTCAGAAGCTCAACAACCATACTGAAAATACTGCAGTCTAGAGGTTCAACAAGAAAAGAAGAAATAATATACAAAAGCCCCGAAGGGTTTGATGTAACTACATTGTTCTATTTTCCTTCTGAAGGGTTGTATGATTAAATGATATTTTTATATTTGGTTCATTACATTAGGCCAAAGGCTACAAGCCTTGTGCCAATTCTTCGTTTACTTGTGACATAAAAATGAAAACTAAAGAAAACGCTAATAAATCATAATTGGACGAGGGATTTAACTCTTACGCAAACCACAAAAATATTTTGGTGACCTAAGGAAAGGATAACCTTCCAAAAAAAGTAGGGATGGATCACTGACCTAAAAGGAAAAGGAGTGGAATTAAACACTGATAGTGGGTTTCACTTGTTAATAACTCAACAAGGTAGGAAACAGTACTTGAAACCATCAAAACAACAAAACAACAAATGAAAAGACTTAGTATGAGGTCTGAGGTGTTGAAAAACTAGTTACAAAATATCGCATGTTAAAAAAGAACGAAATCTTCGGAAGGAGTTATTCCTACGCAAGAGCAAGTGATAGGTTGTTCTTTTCCTGCAAATAGAATATAAGAGGTTAGAAATATATATAATAACAAAAAGCGAAGAACAGACAAATCTACGAGGATAATTCCCAACAATAAACAACTCTTGAATTTGAGAATAGAAAGTAAACTTCATACTAAGTGATGAATTTCGTTCCCATACCCCAACTCACTCACCATCACATTTGCTGGAAAAAAGGTTTGTGCGATGCTTTGGAGACCTTTCCTGGAGCGAGTGACCAGAAAAAGAGGATAAACAAAGAAGGTTTGTAGATAGAGTGGAGAAAAAAAAACATAGTAAGGAAACAAATTTTCAGTGCAATAAATTCCCTTCCTTTTGGCGAATAGGGGAAAAAAGAGGCTACCTGAATCTCACCTGGGAAGAAAATATAAATACACTTACAGTTACTCAGTTTCTCAGTTATTACTCCTTTGATAGGGCACCCCTCTACACCTAAGACAGATGGAAGAAAATAAGGCTACATTCGGAAACAAGTAGTGAAATAAAATACCCTGTAGATAAAGAATTAAATATAAGAGCAGTGAAACAGAAAAATAAAACTGTTTACCATGTTAAGATTCATCTGCGAACAAGGAAGGAGGTAGTTTCGAGTGGTGGCTTGCGGGATGACACCTTTCTACATATGAAACAAACCAACACACCTTTTGTATGTCAAACAAACCAAATGAGATGAAAAAGGGAACCAAACTCAATATTAGGCTTGCACAAGTCCCTATCAATAGTCAGATTAGGAAGAGAGTATCTTGGCCATTCACCTATCTCACGTACAAAACAAGCCTGTGACTATCACATGTTTCTTATGTGGTAGTGAAATGAAGTAGGGTCACATCATTCAAGGGAGGGTACCTTGAGCTTTGAAAACAATTATGTCGACGAAAAACATTTACTCTCGGTAGAACATGATTTTACTCCTAGAAAGATGGACAATATGCTAGATGTATAATTTTTCATAGTTTAATTGAAACATAATATATGGTCGATTAGTGCATGGTATATCAATGGAGGGAGAGCACAATCAGCTAAGGGTGGACACTAGCCATTAACCCTTGGTTGCATGGTATATTTCTAGCCTCAAAAGGGTAGTGGCCATGTATTAAATACATTGCTAGGAGGTAAAATAGTTAAGATTAGGTTGGTTTGGGTGGATTAGTTATTATATGGTTCAAAGTTATACGTAGAACAAAAAAAAATTGAATTGATAAATAAATTCACTTAGTTCCTTCTTATGAAGAGGAAAAAAACCATGATTCCAAGTAAACGGAAAATTTACCCATGTGTTTGTTATGTTCTACCTGTGCCAGGAAGGAAAATGTTTATAAAAATATTAATTTGATAACCTCAGTAGAGATTTTGAAATTAGTATATATATATATTAGAAATGTATTTATGAAAAAAAAATTGAAGGCTTGGACCTAAGGTTGTGACATCAAACTATTTGGGATAGGAGCCTCATCTGGTATGTAGGCTCAACTTCCATCATGTTAGGTTCACTACTAGTTGTCAAATGTGATGGTTATAGAGTGAGGAAAAGAAACAAATTCCCAAACAATGAGACGAAGTCAACCCAAGAATGACAAATTACAAAAAGAGGTATAAGAAAGTTAAAAAAAATAAGAATTATGTCATGAGAAGAATGAGTGAGCCAAAACCACCTCAAACATATAGGAAGAAGAACATGTGAGAGGTTAATTGAAAATTATCTCAAAATAGGTCACCAGCTTGTTGTGGAATAAGTAAGCACATATTCATAAGAAAACACATATGCAACAACTACAAATTAAATCATAACATATTTCCTGCATGAAAGCACACTTATAAATACAGTTAAAATATTAGAGAACCAATACAACCAGTATGAGTAAGCATGGGAATCAAATCCAGAAAAGAATAATTCTTATCTATGATGCTGCAGTTCACCAAATCCAAATAATCTCACATGGTTTTCTCAAACCATTATCTAATGCAAAATCCTAGCCTCACCAAAGCTCACCCTACTAGCTACCAAGAGTTGCGTGCCTCTAGCTCGCAAGCACAAATCAACTATCTAATGCAAGTCCTAACTCAAGTGTTAAAATTCCATTACAAATGAGGAATGAGGGAATATTTATAGAAATGAGGTGATTTTTCACCTGCCATTTTCGCCTACCATCATGACTTTTGAACTTCCTCATTGGTCTCTCGTGTCTAATGACTAATACATGCCCAATTCATCTCGACATAGTTGGGGCAATTATGATGAGAAATATGTAAATATCAATAGAAGAGAAATTGTGAGGAAAAATAAGGTTGTTGGAAACCCTAATGTTTGTTTCCAATGTTATTGCAATGATATGGTAACTTGTACATTATGACGAATAGAGTGGCAACACTCACTTGTTCTGTTAAATGTCCATTTTCCTACTAGTACACTTGTTATAAAGGTTGAAAAAATTCCATAGGTAGCTAAGTGGATCCATTTTTCCTGTTTGTTTAAACCCTAGTTCTATAGCTCTTAGTGATCTAAAGATCAAAAAATAGGCCCAAAAATGAAATTTCTCAAAATCTTCTAAAACTAGCACCAGGTCGTAGTGTTTGTCCTCCTGTTTCCAAAGTCACTTGAATCGTCTCAAATTGAAATCGTATTCTCAAGTTATGATGTTTTGAAGTTCTGGACATAGAGGTAAAAAAATCGTGCTGATGGGTTGACTAGGCTGCTGAATCAGAAATTTGTACTGCTGATGTTAGCATACCAACTGGGCATATGGGGGGTTAATCATAGCCCGCTAAGTGTCGGTTTGTATAGTGGTGATTTGGCATCATTCTATTGGTTCAGGATATTTTGGTGGCCAAATAAGATGTTGTAACATAGCTCAATTAGAGTCCACTACACAGTGCCTCCTCATTGGTAAAAATTATATCTATGGGTCGAATGCGGTTGGCGGGGGTCAAACCCTCTACCTGTCATGTATAAACTCCACACTATACTGGTGGACCACACAATATTTCTTAACAACTATAGTCATCTGGTTATATCTCAAGTCAATGTGTTGGATGGTTGGGAGGATGGGTCAGGTCGCTAGCCTCGACTACAGGTCACACCATTCAATTGGACCATGATTAAAGTGGATTGGCGGCGGGGACTAGGTCGAAGCCCTTGATCATGTGTGAAGGCATGACGAATGATGAGAGTTAAGGTGGTCAGCAGAGAGGGAAAGATTGTAAGACTTGGCCCTTGGTTACATTAGACACCATATTCCCATGTGGAGGAGTCTATGTCGAAGGGTGTAGGTGGATAGCCCCGACCCCTGGTTCTTGGTACACCATACGACCATGTGGCAAATTCCTAAGAGGAGGGTGCAGGCAGATGGCCTTGGCCAGTGGCGACATCACTAATAATCTGACTATATGCCGAAGGAATGGGGGCCAAAGTCAGTGGGGGCATACCATTGGGCCAAGACCTTGGCCTTTGGGCGCCATGTGGCCCTAATTTTAGGCATAGGGGTTATTGTGCAACTTAATGAGGAAAGAAATTTCCCATTTTTTGGTGGGAATCACACGAGTCCCAAGTGAATTTGTTGCTCAACGAACTGTGTAAAGCGTGAATTTGCAGGACAATTAGCAAGTTTTGTCAATTTATAGGACAAATAATAGAGCCTGTCTTGGAGAAGCATAACTTGCTCAATTTTTAACGTTTTTGAGCTTAAGAAGAGCTTACCTAGCGATTTTTGAGCATCCTAAACTCATTGGTAGCCTTAGTTTTCTGATTTGAGCACTTTATGATGGAAATTTTGCAAAAGAAATTATTTCAGTGCCAACGTAAATCAAAATTTCCAAGGAGTATGAAGGCATAATGAACATGGAGAGAGCATTGTTAGAGGTTTTCCAACCGTCTAATTTCATCCGTAGTAGTTGTTACTCCAATAGAGCAACTCTTTTTAGTCTTTTCTTAATATGTGCTCATGAGAGAAGCTCTTTTTAGCACCTCACTGTGGAGTTGTTGAATGTTTTAGTGCTTGTATTTTTGGTGGATTACAAAGACCTGTTGTGTGAGTCCTTTTTATGTTGACATTTTCATTACTTGCTATAGGGAGTCATTTTTCTGAGTGAGAATTATATGTAGGAGAAACAAGCCATTGTACTGTAAAGAATTTGTATGTACTCATTTTCTTTTCAAATCAATAGAGTGGTCTAGTTGTTGGAGTAGGCTTAGATATGTAGACCAGGAGAGGTGAACTTTGTCATCAAATGTTGGTGTCTTATCTTCATGTTTTTCATTTTGAGTTGCATGTGAATGTGTTCTTTTTAAAGTTCAAGTGAAAACAAAAATCACCATTTTGAAGAAGTTGTGAAACTTGTTTACCTTTAAAGACCCATTTTTTTTACTTGCAAAGCATTAGAGGACAATCAAATTTTGAGACGAGAATTTCTCCTCCATTTTTAGATAAGGTGGCATCAGAGCTGGTTTTGACTAAGTTGCAAGGATCTGCAATAAATTGAAGCACAAAAGAGTCCAAGAGTTGGAGGAGATCAATTTGTCTCCTCGAATCGAGAATGTTGAGATCAGGAGGTTGCTTGAAATTGTAGAGGAAGAGAAAAGGGAAATGCTCCTATAGTTGCAGCATGTAGTGGAAAAACAAACTTGTGAGAGTTCCATCTCGAGAGTAGCAAATAATCCCTCTATGATGAAGCTAAGATGAAGTCAATTGGTTGCAATACATAGGACATATGAACCCTATGTTGAGAATGATGCTTATGATTTTTTTCAGCATCTGAAAGATTCTCATTATGTGCCAGTTGGTAAAAATGGTTGGATTGAGTCATCATCCACTGCTTGATCAACATCTAAAATAGAAAATATGGGTGACAAGTCAAAGGAGGTAATTAGTATTTATAGTTCTACTCCAACTAATGTTGATAACACATCTTTTGCAGCTTTTGAAAACCATACCAAAGGTATTGGTATGAAGATTTTAACTCGGATGAGTTACGAAGGAATAGGCCTCTTAGTCAATGATGAAGGTATAACTATTCCTATCGAGGTGAAGGAACGACCACAATATGAAGGATTAGGTTATGGTCATGGAGAAATTGGAGAGTTTTCTAAATTTTTTGAGGCAAAGAAATCATCAAGTTATGATAAGTCACACCATGATGGTAGTGATAATGGAAAATTGTCTCCAAAGAGAGACAAATGTTCCAAGGGACATGCAAAGTCCAGTCCTCATCATCAAACTCACAACCCAAAGGATAAGTATAAGTGTCATGGGGATTTTAGAAATGATACTGATTTTGATTATTTATGGTAAAAATTTCCTTGCACATATTGTGATGCAACTCACCATTGTGTGGCTGATTGTGAGCAACATATGGTGATGGTCAAATAATGGATCAAATACTTGGGGAAAAATGTGAGGAATATCTCTTTGTTATGAAGACTTCTTTGTCTATGGGCAAGAGAAAGAATTTTTGCACCCATTGTAGCATCAATGTGTACCAGACTGAAAAGTGTTGGAAACTCCATCCAAAAATTCATCCCAAGAAGGACAAAGAGGTCATGCAATCCCTTACAAGGAAAGATATAGGTGGAAATGTGGAGACTGGTGTAGTTCCTAAAACATCCTTCAAAGAAGAGTAGGTGCAGAAAGAGAACCCATAAGCCTGGGATAGGAAAAGGATGGGTAGAATATTTTTTACAGTTTGTTTTCTTTGTAAAGTTGTAATTACTTGTTGTGAATTATTGTTTGGGTACTTTGTAAAGTGAAGTCATGTACAATCACTTAACTGCAATAAGTGTGTTTTCTCTGACATGTCATGTTATTTTAGCTTGATGATATGTCCATTTGTTTGGGGAATTTTGGGATATGTATATGTATTTCATCTAGTATGTCTAGAACTGTGTCAAGAAGTCACTTATACAAGTGTTTCTAAATGAAGCTTGTTTGTGAATTTAATATTTGGTAAAGTTTGTGTAGAACATGATCACGATTATGTAGAAAAATTAAAGCATGTCATTAAAGAAATGCATATAATATACAAAATGTACAAGTGAAACTTGAGGAGAGTAAAGCAAAGTATGAATCAGTGCATGACAAGCATTGAGTTGCTTATAATTTCTAGGTGGAAGATCAAGTTTGTCTTCAGAAAAGAAGGACTTCAGGATGGAGTTTGTCCAAGACAAACAAAGATGTTTTTGGAGAGAATATTCAAATTCCATCCATAGAATTTTTTTTTTGTTCATGCATGTTTAGAAGAATTGTGGCTTGATTCTTGATAGGAAGCTAAGGACTTCACATAGAGGCAAGGTGAAGTATCTTGATTGGAGCTTTAAGGCACCAATTCAGCATAAAAAGAAGCATTGAGATCGGGAAAGTTAATGAGACTTTTCCTCACTTATTTGTTGATTGGAGATAAAATTTTAGGGTCCAAAAGTTCCTATTGGGGAGGTATGATCCAGAGATCAAAAAATAGGCCCAAAAATGAAAGTGATCAGAATATCGTGAAACTGGTGTTAAGTCCTAGTGTTTTACATCCTGATTCCAACACTAATTGAATCACCTCAAACCAATATCATATGCTCAAGTTATGATTTTATGAAGTTTTGGCCAAACAACTAAAAAATTTGTGTATATGGGATAACTCGGTTGTTGACTGGGTAGTCTGTATTGCTGACGTCATGCTAATGTCAGCATGCCAAATGGGCATATGGGGGGTTGAATCAAAGCCCGCCAAGTGTTGATTCGTACATGGGTGAGTTGGCATCATTCTATTGGTTGAGGATATTTTAGTGGCCTAATAGGAGGCCACCACATGGCACCTCCTTGTTGGTCAAACTTGTATGTATAAGTCTAACGAAATCGATGGGGGGCAACCCTAGACCTTCCCAATATAAACTCCGCACTATACCGATGGAGCACACAATGTTTCTTAACAACTATAGTCATTAGGTTATATTTCAAGTTGATGTGTTCGATGGTTGGGAGGAGGGGTCGGGAGGGTAGCCCTGGCCCCAGGTCGCATCACTCCGCAGGACCACAATGGAAGGATATTGGGGTCAGGGACTAGGCCCCAACCCCAAATCATGTGTGAAGGGCGTGACCACCAACGATAGGTAAGGTGCCTCGTGGAGAGGTCTAGGTTGTATTCCCTGGCCCGTGGTTACATTGGACACCATATTCCCAGGTAGAAGAGTCTATGCTAGAGGGCGTGCATGAATAGAATCAACCTTTGGTTCTCGGCACATTATATGACCATGCGGCAGAGTCCTAGGCAGAGGGTGCAGGAAGTTGGTTCCACCCCCAGCCACATAACCAACAACGTGACCACATGTCAAAGGAATGAGAGCCAAATTCAGCTAGGGCGAACCGTTAGCCCCAACCCCCAACCTTATGGGTGCCATGTGGACCTTATTTTGTGCATAGGGTTTATTTTGCAACTCAAAGAGGCAACAAATTGTCTAATTTTTGGTGGGAATCACACCAGTCTTAGGAAATTTGGTCACTCTACAGATTGTGTAAAGGGAGAATTTGCAAGACAATTAGCAGGTTTTGTCTATTTGCAGGAAATATAGTAGAGATTTGCTTGGAGAAGCACAAATTTCTCAATTTGTAACCCTTTTGAGCTCAAGAAGAGCCTAGATGGGGGTTTTTGAGTGTCCTAAACTCTATAGCAAGCTCAGATTTATGATTTGAGCACTTTACGATGAAATTCTTGGAGAAGAAATTATTATAGTGCCAAAGACAATCAGATTTTTGAAGCAGTACGAAGGCATTTTGAGCATGGAGAGAGCCTAGTCAGAGTTTTTCCAACCTTCTAACTTCATATGTAGCGGTTGTTACATCAGTAGAGAAACATTTTTTAGTATTTTCTCAATATGTGTTCCTATGATTCGAACTTAAACAGGAACAAAAAAAATTACATATATAACCATAAATACAGTGATGTGGCCAAAATAACACTTCATTTCCTTAATCTCAAATATTATAATATGCTTACAAATATAATGGAAATAAGACTAGCTCAGGTGATGGTAGCTTATCTCTAAGAAGAGATGTGGCGGCTACGTGTCTTTGAACTATGTTCCAATGAGGCTCAAAGGCCTTTTTATTATTGAAAAACAATGGAAAACCTTAAACATGCAAAAACCTAACCCTAGGAGATGAATCATTGGGAAGTATGGTCAAAGGTAGTCCACATGAACACTAAATGTAGGCCAAGGAATGGGATAATTCTGAGCTCAAAATCATTGTCTTCCACAACCTTGGTAATGCTGTAAGGACCATATCGGATTGGTCTAAGCTTCTGATGGGCTCCGGTAAGGTGTTATTTCTACAAATGAAACCAAACTTTTTTGCCCACTTGCAACTTTTGTGGCATCCGATGTTGAGCATGTCGCGACTTGTACATGGAATTTAATTTCTTCAAGATGTTGTGAACCTACTAGTGAATGTGTTGGATGTGTTCAATAAATTTGGTCACTTTATCATCCTAAAACAATAGATGTTTGGATTATGTATGTGTAGTCGCATGGGGCATGGCAACATCAATCAGACATAATGGTTGAAATCCTAGACCCACTTGAAAGGGACTGCGACGAGTTGAGCATTAGAGAGCTCTATTATAGCTATGCTACACATAGGGAAGACTCTCATCCCAAGTTCATGGATGCTTAGAGTTGTACATGCAGAGTATGTGCACTATCATCCTATTGACGACCTCCGTCTGGCTATCTGTCTGGGGATGGAAGGCAGTCATCTTGGTGAGCTTAATGTTCAATAGTGTCCAGAGGCTTGACTGGAATTTTCTTAGGAACCCATTGTCTTATTCTATTATAATGGTTTGCGGGATCCTAAAATGCACCCATATGCATTCAAAGAAGAGTTTGATAGTTTCCTCTGCTCTGATACTCTTCTTGCAAACCGCCAATATAGAGATCTTAGAAAATCTGTCCACGACCAAAAGTACACAATCATTACCATGCTTGGTAGAAGGGAGGCAAGACATATAGTGCAAGGAGATGGTTTCCCATGGCTGGCTGGGAGTAGGCAGAGGAGTGTAGATGCCTTGTTTCTTGATGGTTTGCTTTTCAATAGCGCAGGGAGTGAAGGATCTGATATATTTCCTAACATCTAGTCAGAGTTTGGGCCAATAGAATTACTTTTGTAGTTCATCCACAATTTTTTCCACACCAAACTATCCTACGACCCAACTATAGTGCGCCTCCCAAACCAGCTTGGCACATTCACTTGAAGGAACACAAAGGTGGCCCAGGTGGTATAAAAATGTGTTCTATAGGTGGATATTAGGAACTTTCTTTCCATATACTAGCATTTGGTATGTGGAAGCAAACTATGGATCATTTTTGTATAGTTTTGGCCATCGAGAGGTCTCATGGCCACAAGAGTTGAGAACAATAGTTAGTGCTACAACTGGGGCTTTG
Source organism: Pinus tabuliformis (assembly GCA_031772625.1). Lineage (NCBI taxonomy): Eukaryota > Viridiplantae > Streptophyta > Pinopsida > Pinales > Pinaceae > Pinus > Pinus tabuliformis. The sequence continues at coordinate 498,240,805 of CM062815.1, forward strand.
CTGAGGCAGTGTATAATATTATTGGTGTTTACCTTTTTGTATTTAATGTTCAAGTGGATTTTTTGCAAATATGTAGACCACTTGTAATGGTGATCATTTGGTCACTTCCCTTGTGTTTGTATAAACTCAAGAGGTCATTGATCAGTGTGGATGACCATATCCTTCCCCAGAATGTAATTCTTCCATTGTCAGCAATCTTGCACAATGGAATACATATCTTTATCATTGGTGGGGTGCTTCTAAATTGTATCAAAAAGTGTCTCACTATGATAGACCATTGGATGCTCATTCTGGGTGAGGGCTACACCAATAGCATAGTATGAGGTGTTGGTCTCCATTTCAAAAGGTTGGCTCAAGTCTAGCAGTGTGAGTACCGATGCATAGCAGAGTCAGTGATTCTACTCAATGAACACCTTCTATTGGGACTCAGACCACAAAAATTTTTCTTTCGCCCCACCCTTAGTAATCTAACTCAAAGGCCAAGTGATATTGGATAATCCTAACATGAACCTTCAGTAAAAGTTTGCAAGGCCCAAAAAGCTACAAAAATCCGTTAGAGTGGTCTTGGCTGACCAATCCCAAATTACATGGATCTTAGTCGGATCCACATGCACGCCATGCTCATCTATGATGTAACCCAAATATTGGACCTGCCTCATGCCAAAGGTTCATTTCTCGAATTTGGAACACAATTTTTTTTTAGTGAAGGGTTTGAAAGACCTATCAAATGTGATGCAAGTGTTCTTCCCCACTCTTGCTGAAGATCAGGATGTCGTCGAGATAAACAACCACAAATGAGTTTGCGAAGGGCCACAAGATGTCATCAATTAGCCTCGTAAAAGTAGTAGGGGAATTTGTCAATCCAAAGGGCATAACGAACCATTAAAAAACGCCTTCCTTGGATTTGAAGCTCATCTTCCATACATCTGTGGGCCCTATTGGAACCTGGTAATAGCCGTACTTCATATCGATCTTGCTAAAATACTTGGCCCCCTTAAGTTGGTCCAAAAGGTCCTCAATCCATGGGATTGGATACCTGTTGCTGGTAGTGATTTTGTTTAGTGCCCGATAAACAATGTAAACTTTGAAACGGGAACTGATACTGTTACCCGTTTTGTAGAGCTAGCAAAAATGTGAGCCGATTTTGAAAAGGGATGATGCAGAACACACATGTTTTTTTTTAGAGCATATTTTTTGGCACTATAATTTTTTTTATGTACATTGCGTTTTAGAGTGGTACTGATTTTGATGCTCATTTTAAAAAGTGGTAATTCTACACCATGCCTTTTTTTAAGAGGCTTTTTTTTTTACTTTTAATTTTATAATCCGTGAAATGTAAATAATTATTTTGTAAATTTAATAACTTTCGAAGTGGTATTCTTCTTCATATTTTCTTATTTTTATTTTTTTTTTAGTGAGGTTTTTATTGTTTTTCATATTTATGGAAGGTTGATATTTTGCATTTTTGATATCCTACATATTTATATATAGTTAATTAAATTTTCAATCCACATGAAATAATTTTCTCTGAAAAAATATATAAAAATATATATCAAAAAGAGAAAAATGAAAAATAAAAAATGTTAAAAAGAAATTATCTCATAAACCATAAAATAATTTGGGAAAAAAAAATTTAAAAAAATATAAATATAAAATTAAGTAAAAAATAGAGAAATTAAAAAAAAAAAACATTAGCAAAAACTAGGAAAAAAATTAAAAATTAAAAACAAGGTAGTTAAAAAAAAAAAAAATTAATGAAGAAAAATTAAAAAACTAGTAAAATTAATATTTAAAAAAAAAAATTAACTCAAATTATAAAAAAAACCAAAAAAATATGAAAATTATTTAAAAAAAATCCCAAAAAATCTTAAAATATTAAAAAACCAAAAAAAATTTAACATTAAATTTTATTTTTTTAAACAATATTTTTTATTAAAAAATTTTATTATTATTAACCCTTTTTTTAAAACAATTTTTTTATTTATTATTAAGCTAGTTAAAATTATAGTGAACTCGGGAGGCTTCTCTCCAAGCTTTTTGAGCATAGGAATAAAATCTTAAATCAAAATAAATAATTTATCTTTTTAGGTCCGATAGATCATTATTTGGTCTCAACAGACGTTAACCATCATCATCATCAAAAAATATTCATTAATTTTTTTTTTAACCAATTGAAAAAAACTAAAATTTAAAAAAATTAAAAAAATTAAAATTTAAAAAAAAATTATGGGTTTTTTTTAAACATTTTATTTTTAATTATAAATTTTAAAATAAATAATTATTATTTAAAAAAAAATTATACGTTTAAATTTTTTTACTTTCAAATCTTAAAATATATTACTATTATTTAAAATTTTTTTAAAATAAGGAAAAGAAATTGCTTTTAAAAAAAATTCTAACGATAATAATTTTTTTTAATAAAAAAAAAATTGTTGAAAAGGAAAATTTTAATGTTAAATCTTTTTTGGTTTTTTTGTATTTTAATATTTTTTCGGTTTTTCTTAAATAATTTCCATATTTTTTTGTGTTTTTTTTCTTTTGAGTTAATTTTTGTTTTTTTTTTAAATATAAATTTTAGTAGTTTTTTATTTTTTTCGTTAAATTTTTTCTTTTCAAAACTAACTTGTTTTTAATTTTTCCTTTTTTTTTCCTTGTTTTTGCTAATCTTTTTTTTCAATTTCTCTATTTTTTGCTTACTTAATTTTATATTTACATTTTTTTCCAAATTCTTTTATTTTTTATGACATATTTTTTTTTAACATGTTTTACTTTTCATTTTTGTCTTTTTCATATATATTTTTATATATTTTTTTTAAAGTAATCAACATTTTAATCTAAATTTTAGTAGTTTTTTTATTTATTTTTCTGTTAATTTTCTATTTTTTTTTTAAATCTAGTTTGTTTTTAATTTTTATTTTTATTTTTATTTTTATTTTTTTAATTTTTTCTATTTTTACCTACTTAATTTATAGTTTATTTTCAAAATTTTAAATATATTTTTTTTCTCCATATTTTTGTTTTTTTTCTTTTTGCCAATTTTTTTCCATTTGTTTTTACTATTTATTTGTTTATAATGTCTTCTTTTTTTTTTTTTAATTTTTATCATTAATTTTGTTTTTTTTTTTACATTTTTATGATTTTTTTTTTTTGTTCATTTTTTATTTTTATTTTTTGTTTTGTTTTTAGTATATATTTTTAATTTATGTTTTGTTATTTTTTTAACCTTTTTTTGTTTTGTGTTTTTTCATTGTTTTAATTTTTAATTTTTTAATTTTATTTATGTTTTCATTATTTCTTTTAAATTTTAATGTTTTTCGAGGTCATGATAAAATACTTTACACCATTATTTCGAAATGTTGAAATTTTACTTTTGAAAAAAAAAAGTGTTTTCTCAACATTAACACTTTTCGTTTTGAGGGTGTTTTTTCGACTAATTTTTGCGAAAAAATTTGGTTTTCACCGCCATTTTTAAAACATGTTGAAAATTTATCCAAGAGAACAAAACGATGTTATTCCAGCATCAACACTTTTCATTTTTTACACTATTTTTGATGTTTTTTCGAGGTTTTTTGGCCAGAGTTCCCGTTTTGAGGTTATAGTTCCTGTTTCAAAGTTTACATTGTTGATAATTAATGTAGATCCTCTAGGTCTCATGCTTCTTTTGTACAAGTATAATCAGGCTCCTACAAGGCGAAGAACTTGGTAAGATGTGCCCTTTTTGTAGTAGCTCCTAGATCTGCCGCCTGATCTCTTCCTTTTCCATAATGGAGTGGTGATATATTGGTCTGTTGGGTAGAGGTGCTCTGAGAGTCAGATCGATCGAATGCTTGACCCGATAGTGTAAGGGTACCCGTGTGGGTGAGGAGAAGATGTCCTTGTATTCTTCCACGACCAAATCCACCCGCTTCTGCTGCATGGGGGAACCCTCCCTGAGTGTCATACTTGTGGCTATGATATTGCCCTTACTTTGAGAGTGAATCATAAAAGAAAAAAAATTCGCATCCTGGGAGATGATCTTAATGCATTTCTTAGCAGAGATCAAAGAAATGGCGGTAGGTGAGGCTACCTCTGGTATCCTATATAACTTAATACCTAAAGAAATAATAATAGAGTGGCATCTAGACTCATAGACAACATGTCCCTTCCGCAAGTATGGTTGTCCTAATAATACATCACAAACATCAAGAGGAGAAACATCACATAATACCTCATCCTTGAAGGGCTTGATGCAATAGGGAAGGCAACACTACTGGCTAACGCAGATATCTCATCATTGGTGAATCCACCCAATGGTGTAGGATTGCAAATGTGCTATCATCAATAGGCCTAGCCGCTTCACAATCTCTGCTGAAATGAGGTTCTTTTAGCACCCACTGTCAAAAATGAACCATAACGGAGAACCCTTCACCCACATCCATGAGTGGAATAGTATTATAGACATTTTTTGGCACTGCAACCCCAATCAAACATGTCCATAAACCAAAGGCTCCTAAGTCCGTAAAAGTGTTGTTCCATACCCTAAAAGAACAAGGTCAGCAGATTACATCATCTCCTAGAAGTTCTCCATGAAAAATTGTTGGAAATAATACTGAGAGGGGGGGTGAATCAGTATTATCAAACTCTTTTCAATTTATACAAATATTTGCAGTTCTGATTAGTGAAACTTGTGTATACCTTATAGACTTATAATTTCATATATTCTTCAGATGTGGATCATTAATATGTGTGTCAGAACCATATAACAGTAAGCAGGAACAAGAAAAATAGAGCAACCAATCACACCAAAGAACACAAGATGTAAGGTGGAAACCCAATGTGGGTGAAAACCACCTGCTGCAATATGTCTCTATCTTCTTTCTATTAGAAACTTATTTTTACAATGCTTCTGTACTGGTGCAGTCTTATACCAGCATGCAGGCTTCGACCTGCAGAAGGCTACAACCTTCTCTTTTCTCTCAAGGACCATGTTTCATGAATTTTCAAACTAGATCCATGAATATCAAAATAGATTTGCAATTAATCAACTTCCTTTTGCAACTACGGAATCAATAACTTCTTACAACACAGTACCAATATCTAGACAATAATTCAAAACCCAAAACACAACAGTAAAAGAAAGAAGTAGTTAAAACAGATTTCAAGAAAAGTCCGCAACTTCACCAATAGAAACCTGCGCACATCGACATCTTCTCTGAGTCTAATCTGTGGGTCTTTGCGCCCACACTGTGTCAGTCCTGCGAACTTCGCACCTACGGTGTGCAAAACCTGCGAACCTCTGCACCTTTTCCTTGATAGACCTGTGGATCTCCGCACTTTCTGCTTCACTGGCCTGCGGATCTTCGCACCTGCACCATGTCGCACTTACGGTCCTCTAGTTATAGGGTTTTTCAAACTTCAAGTATACCTAGAGTATCAGATTTACAGATCTGTTCATGCACCAAGGCGATCCTGACCCATCAGTAGATCTGCCTTATAAAGCTCAGGTTTCTCCTTGATTCAGATCCAGCTATCACTCACCAACTGATCACTAGAATTTTAGATCTTGCTCTCCTTAAGATATTCAACACATGAGTGCACAGCCAAATGATCTCCTTTCCTTTTTATAGACAAGCCCTTACTCAAACCATGGACCAAAACCATAGAAAGCCAATACAAGGGACCCGAAACCGGGGTTCAATACTTTAGAAACAAAAACCACGGACCAAAACCATAGGATCAAAAACGTCAGACTAAATACCATAGATCAATCATAAAATTTCCCACGTGCGGCGCTTCTCTGCATGAAAGAGTGTGAATTTGACGTCCACACTTTTTGTTCGGAGAACCTATGGGTATGTCTGCACCTCTTGTTCAGAGCACCTGCGGGTCTGCAGCTTTTGTTTGGCGCACCTACGGGTATCTCATTTTCTATCATTTTGAGAGCTTGAACTGCGATTTTCCACTTGAGTGAGTTGCCATCAAGGAAAACACTTATGCCATAGCGCCACACTTGTGTCATAATGCCAACAATCTCCCCCTTTGGACTTGATGGCAACCCCAAGATCCTCAAAGTCATTCTTCCCCTTTGTCATCAAGGGCAAAGGGTTATGCTCTCCTTAAGAACATGCTAAAAACTCTGTTCTGCTGTGCTGATCGTGCTCCCCCTGACTATAGGCCAGATCTGCAAAAAAATGTTCTTCAAGAAGAACCATAATCCACCATACATCATAAAAGACCTTCCTATCACCAAAAGACTCTATACATACATTCATCACCAAACCAAGTGAGGATCATCCAGAAATTTACATATAACAACCAAGAACATTATATCATTCATCCTAGGCATAGTGGGGAAACCAAAATAGGCTGTTACATGACCTTGACAAAAGAAATATAAGACATAGAGACAAAACATTAGCAGCATTATTCAAATCAGCATCCATGTTCTTCTTCTATACTTGCTCCTCCAAGATCTTCTACCATAATTCCAACAATGCATATTTAGAAGAATATATGCTCCCCCTAAACCTATGCCAACTGGTCTCTGACCAATCCATGTATGCGTATACCCCATATGAAATTCACGTACAACAGACAAGATTCAATAGCAAGATGATGCATCAACTACTCCCAGCTTTTGTCTGAGGTATTCAAATGTTTCCTTCGGCAGTGATTTGGTGAGTATATCAACAACTTGTTCCTTAGAGGGAACATACTCTAACTTGACCTTTTGTTCAAGCGCTTGTTCCTGAAGAACATGATATTTGATCGGTATATGCTTGGTCTTTGAATGCATGACTGGGTTCTTTAAAATGCTGATTGCACTTGTATTATCACATAGGATGGAGATAGGTGGAGTACAAGTGATTTAAAAATCCTGCAAAGTTTGCATCATCCAAATAAGTTGTGTGCAACAAGATTCAGTAGCCACATACTCTACTTCAGCTGTAGATAATGCTATTGAACTTTGTTTCTTGTTGAACCAAGATACTAATCTAGAACCCATAAAGAATGCACCACCACTAGTGCTTTTTCTGTCATCCATGCTTCCGGCCCAATCTGCATCTGTATACGCATGAAGTGTGAGATCTGTATCTCTAGGATACCATAAGCCATAGTTTTGAGTTCCTTGAAGATACTTGAAGATTCTATTAACTGCCTGAAGATGAGTTTCCTTTGATTTTTCCTGAAATCTTCCAACTCTTCCCACTGCATGCATGATGTTTGGTCAGGTACCTGTCAAATAAAGTAGACTTCCAATCATGGATCTATAGGTTGGTTGATGCACTACTGCTGATTCATCATTTGCACTGAGGTTGCATCCTATAACCATAGGGGTACATACTGGTTTCAAATCTTCCATGCCATATTTCTTCAAGATCTACTTGAGGTACTTGGTTTGAGATAAAAAGATACTGCCTTCATTTTGTTGGATTTGTAGACCAAGAAAATATGTCAGTTCTCCAAGCAATGACATTTTGAATTCTTTCTACATTACCAAGGCAAAGTTTTGACTCATAGCTTCTTCATTGCTACCAAAGACAATATCATCTACATACACAACAAGTATTATCAATTTGTCATTTTCAATTTTTATATAAAGATTGCTATTTGCTGATCCTTTTGAAAAACCTTGTTGATGAAGGTATTTGTCCAAACGATTGTACCAAGCCCTTGGAGCCTGTTTAAGACCACAAAGAGCCTTTTTTAGTCTGCATACAAGATTTGGATCATTCCCAAGGATGAAACCATCTAGTTTCTCAATGTACACTTGTTCTTCTAAGTCTCCATTCATAAACGCTGATTTCACATCCATTTGAAATACTTTGAACTTCTGGAAGCTAGAGAGAGCAAGGAACATTCTGATGTCCCCAAGTCTAGAAATGGGAGCAAAAGTTTCTTCAAAGTCTATTCCTTCTTGTTGAGCATACCCTTTATAAACAAGTTTGGCCTTGTTTCTAATCACTTCCCCATTTTCATTCAACTTGTTTTTGAAGATCCATTTTGTCCCTATGACATTCTTATCTTTTGGTCTAGGAACGAACTCCCAAGTGTTATTATTTTCGATCTGCTCAAGTTCTTCATCCATTGCCTTGAACCAGCATTCGTCTTTGCATGCCTCTTTTACAGTTTTTGGTTCAGTGGAGGAGAGCAATTCCAAATAGCTTGAGGCTTCTGCAATTTTTCTTCTTGTTTGTATACCTCCCTCTTTCTGCCCCAGAATTTGAGTTTCTGGATGATTCTTTTGAATGTATCTAGATGGAGTCTTCTCTTCTATCCTTATCTGTTCCTCTGGTGCCTCTTAAGCTTCTTCTTCATTATAAGTCTGATTTGATGTTGAAGGATAGTCCTCAGCATCTTCGAAATTTTTGGAATCTACTTGCCTAGGAATGTTTCCTTCTTCATCAACTACTACATCAATGTTGTCAACAATTCTTCCAAGTCTTTTATTGTAACACTTATATGCTTTGCTATGGGGAGAATAATCAAGGAGAATGCCTTCATCTGCTCTAGGTTCAAACTTGCCAAGATTTTCAGCATTATTTTTAATATAGCATTTGCTTCCAAAAATTTTGAAATGTTTTACTGTAGGAGTCTTACCATACCAGAGCTCATGAGGAGTTTGAGTGCTATTCACCCAGACATTTGTCTTGTTGAGAATAACAACTGCATCAAATGCAGCTTCTCCCCAGAAAGTTGGGGGAGTTCCAGACTCATCCATCATAGCACGAGCCATTTGTTGAATTGTTTTGTTCATCCTTTCCACTACTCCATTTTGCTGAGGAGTCCTTGCAGTAGAGAATTCCCTTCTTATTCCATGCTCTTCACAAAAATAAAAAAATTCATTTGAGGTAAACTCCCCACCTCTATCAGACCTGAGGCATTTAATTTTGTGATTTGATTCGTTTTCAACAAAGGCTTTGAAATAGTTGAATTTTTCGAAGGCTTCGTCTTTGTGCTTCATAATTTCTATCCAACACATCCTGGAAAAATCGTCAATGAATAATATAAAGTGTTCTTCTCCCCAAGGTGACCTTTTCCTGGCTGGACCACATACAACAGTATGGACAAGTTCAAGTGGCCTGCTAGTTGATCCTTCCTTCTTAGGGAAGTTAGTTCTGGTTTGCTTACCAAACTGACATGATTTGCATATTGTATTGTCTGGTATTTTGATGTCTAGAAGACCACGAACTGCCTGGTATTTGCATGCTTTCCTTATTTGTGAGAAGCTTAGATGCCCCAATCTCTGGTGCCATAGCCAGTGTTCATCATTCCTGCTTAGATAACATTGATGTTGCCCTTATTTGAATATGTATAAATTATTTGGAGTTCTTACGCCATTGATCATTGTTTTTCCTGTATCAAGATCATGAACACTACATCCATTTGATCGAAATATTACCTTAGTTCCTTGATGACACATCTGACTGACACTCAATAGGTTATGCTTTAAGCCATCAACATACATAACATTCCTAGCTTTGACCTTTTCTTTCAACTGGATAGAACCTTTACCTTTTATGAGCACAAGGGTGTCATTTCCAAATGAGACCTTCTTTTCCTTCTCTAAGGAACTATATGACTGAAGTTTTTCCTTATCACTCGTCATATGTTTCGAACATCCACTGTCAATGTACCATTTATTTTCTTGCCCTTCCACATATAAGGCTATACCACATCTTTCTGGTTGCGGTTCTTTCATTCTCCATGTTTTGGCACTTGAGACTTGTCCCTTTTGAGTTGTTTGACGAAACCTGCTCCTGCATTCAGAATCTTCATGACCGAAGTTGTTACAAATAGAACATTCAATTTCATTTTCAAGGGTAGAGAAGTTATTGTAGGTCCTTTTCGTGATCCCAGTCATACTTCTTTGTTTTTGATCTTCTCTAGTCATGATTGTCTTATAGGCGACACATTGAGCTGCTTTGTGACCAAAGTTATGACAAGAGAAAAATTGGCCATTGAAGAAACTCCTGTGATTATCAAATCTACCAGCCAAATGATTGTTGTTTCTATCGACATCCATTCTCGAGGCAAACTAAGAAGGTTTTACCTGTGGCTGGTTGTAGCTTTTGTTCATCCTTAAAGTATATTGCCCCCGATTTACCTAGAGAGCAACATTGTGCCTTTGTTGTTGATTGTCAAACTTTTTACTTCTCCTTGCTGCATTAAGGTAAATTTTGGAGGTGGATGGCTTCTACGCTTGAGATGATTCTTCATTATATCCGAGACTTGTCTTGATTAGAGGAGAACGCTGCACTTTGATAATCTCATCTAAAGTTTCAGAACCTTTAGTAAATCTAAGATTAAGAGCTTTTGTTTTCTCAATCTCTTTTTTGAGTCCCACAATTTCATATTCTAACTTTTCATGATGTTTTTCTTTTTCAGCAAGTTGCAATTGCAGAGTATCTATGATCATATTCTTTTCTTCTAAGCAAATTTTGAGTTTATAAATCTCTTCATAAAGACCTTCTTCATCTATAGCATCTAAGAAATCATCATCTTCAAAAGCCATTAAGAGTCTATAATTATTACCTTACTCATCTTCATCACTATTTGAAAGTCCATCACTATCTTCATGAGTGTAATAGCTTTTCTTATTTATATTCTATTTCTTGTTCTATCTAACAGGTTCCTTACCTTTGTCAAGCTTATCTTTATGAGGACACTTGGCAACATAGTGCCCAACTCTTCCACAAGCAAAGCATTTGAAAGGTAACTTACCTCTGAATCTTCCAGCACCCCGTTGAAGGTTCTTGACAAAATTTGATTCTTCCTCTTCTTCTAACATATGTCCTGACTCATAGTAATCTCCTTTGCTTGAAGCCTTGAAAGTAGCTTCTCTCCTATCTGATGGTCCTCCTTTCCTCATTTCGTAAGTAGTTAGAATTCCGTGTAGCTATGACATGGTAAGGTTCTGTAGATTCTATTTTTCTTCTATTGCAAAAACTTTTGATTCAAACTTATAGGACAAAGATCTTAGAACCTTTTCAACCACAATAGCCTCTTTTATTTCTTCACCCAAGCTTTTCATACAATCAAAAATCTCATCTATACGTAGGAAATAGTTAGCCACACTTTCATCATCGTGCATTCTGAGATTTTCATACTGAATTCCGAGGGTTTGAAGTTTTGCGCGTTTTACCTGTTCATCTCCTTCATAGCTCAGAACGATCTTGTCCCATATTTCTTTTTTGGTTTTATACTGCATAACCTTGACGAATTCTGATTGAGATAGACATCCTAACAGAATGTTGACAACCTTTTCATTTGTTTCATATTGCTTCTTACCAGCCGGATCTGTAGGAGTTGTTGAAGGAAAAGTGTACCCTCTATCTATGATATCCCAGACTTCTGTACCAAGAGATTGAAGATAGGCTGTGACTCTTACCTTCCAATAGACGAAGTTGGTCCCATAAAAAATTGGTGGCCTGATCGATGCTTCTCTTTCGTAGTTGCTCATGATGATAGATCTTCCTTCTAGCGATCAAGCTTCTTCTGAAGGACCTGCTCTGATACCAATTGTTGGAAATAATACTAAGAGGGGGGGGGGTGAATCAGTATTATCAAACTCTTTTCAATTTATCCAAATATTTGCAGTTCTGATTAATGAAACTTGTGTATACCTTCCAGACATATAATTTAATATATTCTTCAGATGTGGATCATTAATCTGTGTGTCAGAACCATATAACAGTAAACAGGAACAAGAAAAATAGAGCAACCAATCACACCAAAGAACACAAGATGTAAGGTGGAAACCCAATGTGGGTGGAGACCACCTATTGCAATATGTCTCTATCTTCTTTCTATTAGAAACTTCTTTTTACAATGCTTCTGTACTAGTGCAGTATTATATCAGCACGCGGGCTTCGACCTGCAGAAGGCTACAACCTTCTCTTTTCTCTCAGGGACCACGTTTCATGAATTTTCAGACTGGATCCATGAATATCAAAATAGATCTGCAATTAATCAACTTCCTTTTACAACTACGGAATCAATAACTTCTCAGAACACAGTACTAGTAACCAGACACTAATTCAAAACCAAGAACACAGCAGTAACAGAAAGAAGCAGTTAAAATAGATTTCAAGAAAAGTCTGCAACTTCACCAATAGAAAACTACGCACATTCGCGGCTTCTCTGAGTCTAATTTGCGGGTCTCAGTGCCCACACTGTGTCAGTCCTGTGAACTTCGTACCTACGATGTGCAAAACCTGCGAACCTCTGCACCTTTTCCTTGATAGACCTACGGATCACCGCACTTTCTCCTTCACTGGCCTGCGGATCTCTGCACCTGCACCGTGTCGCACCTATGGTCCTGCAGTTATAGAGTTTTTCAGACTTCAAGTATACCCCAGAGTATCAGATTTACAGATTTGATCATGCGCCAAGGAGATCTCGAACCATCAGTAGATCTGCCTTATAAAGCTCAGGTTTCTCCTTGATTCAGATCCAGCTATCACTCACCAACCGATCACCAGAATTTCAGATCTTGCTCTCCTTAAGATATTCAACACTTGAGTGCACAGCCAAATGATCTCCTTTCCTTTGTATGGACAAGCCCTTACTCAAACCATGGACCAAAACCATAGAAAGCCAATACAAGGGACCCAAAACTGGGGTTCAATACTTTAGAAACAAAAACCATGGACCAAAACCATAGGATCAAAAACATCAGACTAAATACCATGGATCAATCATAAAATTTCCCACGTGCACGCGCTTCTCTGCATGAAAGAGTGTGAATTTGACGTCCGTACTTTTTGTTCGGAGAACCTGCGGGTATGTCCGCACCTCTTGTTCGGAGCACCTGCGGGTCCGCATCTTTTGTTTCGCGCACCTGCGGGTATCTCATTTTCTATCATTTTGAGAGCCTGAACTATGATTTGCCACTGGAGTGAGTTGTCATCAAGGACAACACTTATGCCATAGTACCACACCTGTGTCATAATTCCAACAAAAACTGGTCAAAACTGGACCATGTCACCTGCTCCATAGTCAAAGTGCGATGCATCCCACCTAATGCACACGGGAGGTGCGATGCATAGTGAAAAGCCCTTCTATGGGGTGCGATGGGCGAGAGTGGACAAATGGCAGAAATAGTTTGCGAGGTGGATGATCATGGAATCTTCCAGAAATTTCTCCTGTGACACTTGCCTCTGTGAATTCGCCCAGGGATGAGTAAGAGATCATCAATCTCCAAGTGGAATCAAGAACTATTAGAGAGAGGACACTAATAAAAATCCCAGAAGCTGACTCACCCCCCTGCAATCATCTATATATGAATCCTTCATCCCAGAGATCCGGAGGCTGGAATTTCGTATCATGTAAGGAAGCGTTGTTGGTTTCTTGTTGGAATATCATAGTGTTGGGTGATCCAAGCTTTTCATGAGGTGAAAGAAGGGCTTTCATGCTGGAGGATGATGCTGGGTCAGAACAATTGGTTGTAATCCTCTTTGCTATTCTTGATATTAATAAAGCTATTCAAGTTTTCCTCCACATTCTTGTATGTTTGATGATATATGCATTTGTGTGGTCAATATACATCTGGTCCTATATTGTTTATGATTGTAGATCTCTGTTCTTCGATAGTGTTATGCTACTTTGATTCCACAAGTACTCTTTGAAGCTGGGTAGACGAAGGAGAAGCGGCGAGGATCTGTCAGAAGGGAGAGGAATCGAGCAAGGAACCAAGCGCAAGACTGAGGTTGGTGTCCTTGATTCCACTCTTATCTACTTCTCATAAAGGAAAACGAAAGTAGTTTTAATTTTTTTGTTTCTAAGATAGCTACCAGTCTTAGTGGGAATAGCAGCTCCGAGTGGACACTAGAATTCCCGATAACAAAATGGCGACTCCATTGGGGAGTGAATAGATTGTTTGTTTGTCTATATTTGTTTGTTTTATAAACTTATAGACGGAGCCTGAAGTCAAGCCAGCTAGCCTTCGAACTGCATTTGCTATGCAAGTGCAAAGTAGATCAATGTTGCTTCAGTCTATCTCCGGGTTTTGTTTATAAACTGAACAATCAATTTGCAAACTTTCTAATTGCCCTAGTGGTGGCTCTAGTAACCTCATTAGATCAGCCCCTATGATTTCGATTTACTATACATCACTTGCCCAGCCTAAATCCTGGAACTGAGCTGCAAACTGTGACCCAGAACCCAGTTGAAGTCTCGTCCCTAGACCATTGCACCTTTTACTCCTAGGAATCTGGATGCATCGCACTTCCCGTGTGTAATAGGTGTACTGCTGTTATGAAGCCAGCTCAAGAAAAGATAGAAAAGATAGATCAACGCCTTAGAATTCAGCCTCTTCGAGGGGGAAACCTCCTTTACATTACATAAATAAACAATTCTTCGATGATACAAATGAAAAAACCTCCTTTCTATATATAGGAGTCTAAGGAGTCACAATATAACGCAGCCGACCTAACAATAATAATATAAAGCCACAAAAATAACAATAGAGGGATTCTATGGGGCACAATAATAACAATATGGGGGCAATAGGGGCACAACAATATTAATAAGGGGTATAACTACAATAGTAATGGGGTAATCACTAGTATTATAGGGACCCAACATGACCCTCTCCTTCAAAAAAGTGTTGTCCTCAACGCTTGAGTAGTTCTGGATACTTCTGTATAAAATTCTCATCCTCCCATGTGGAATCTTTAGCAGATAAGTTCTTCCACTTGATAAGATACTCTGAAATTGATCGATTTCGTAGCTGTCGAGTTCTTTTTTTTGTGACTGCTTCCATTTCCAAGATAATTTTTCCTTCCTCATCAAGTTCTAGCAATATTGTTTGAACTTGGAGCTTGTTGCCTATAACCTTCTTTAAACATGAAACATGGAAAACTGGGTGCGATCGAGAAGCTGCAGGAAGCTCCAATTTGTATGCCATAGTACCAATCTTTTGCAACACCTTGTATGGACCATAATACTTTGGTGATAATTTATTATCCTTCTTAGCTTGCTTGAGGGACATTTGCTTATATGGTTGTAGCCATAGGAATACCCAATCACCTACATCAAAACTTATTTCATTGCGATGTTGATCTACCTGTTTTTTCATTCTATTCTGTGCCAACATGAGGTTATTCTTTAAGAGTTGGAGGACTTGTTGTTGATGTTCGATGTGATGTTCCACTGCCTGAACCTTAGAATTTTGTCTTAAATAATATTAATAAGGGGTATGCTTCTTGGTTGCCATAATTTTGCTTTCCATTTTTCTTGCTAACCTGAATGCCTTCTCTAATGAATCAGGTTCCCAAAGGCTAACATCATGTTGGATATTATCCTTTAAAGAACCTATGAACACATCAATCCTATGCTCCTCTGGAATATCTTTTACCCTTATGTTCAATTTTTGGAACTCCTCAATGTGCTCCATTATTGAACCCTTTTGTTTGAGACTTATCAATTGGCTAAAAAAAGTGTTGCTTTTTGTATCCTCATAATGTGCTATCAATTCTTCCGTAAAAATTGCCCAAGAGATAAATTGTTTACGAGAGAAAAGCCATTGATACCATACAAACTGATTTGGTTCCAAATATAAAGTTGCCATACGTACCTTTTGTGTGTTTTGCACATTATTGAGATCAAAAAATTGCTCCATCTGTAATATCCATGTTGTGGGATCCTTGCCATCAAACTTCCTCATATCGATTTTCAGAATATGGTGGGTCTTTGATCCAACATTAGAGTCTATGGAATCATTATTAACATTTCTTTTGTTCGCATCATGAGTTTCCTTTACAACCTTTTCACCATTAGTAATTATTTCTTGTAGAAAATTTGTCAAATCTGTCTTCAAATCTGCCATGTCTGTCTTCAAATTTGTCATGTCTCTCTTCAAATCTGTCTTCGAATCATCCATCTTAGCTTCCATACCCTTTACTTTATATTCCACTCCATTTATCTTAGATTCCATGCCATTTATCTTAGCTTCTGTTAGCTTTTGTGAGCGTGACATTTGTTGCACTTGTTCTTGTAATTTTGATATATCATGTAGCATTTCTTCCTCTTCTTCATGAGTCATGCTAGAGATTTTAGGTTCCTTACTAGGTGTTTGCATTTTCTTTCCTCAGAGTGTCAGTTATCGATAATAATGCTTTACTATGCCCTTTGAATTCCTTCAAACCAAGCTTACGCAAAAATTTAAAAAAAAAACTACACACCTTTTTCACTTCGTAGAAGCTTGATATTGAATCTGATGTATCTCTGTAAGTTCGGATCATCTAGTTCTGAAATTGTGACCTATAGTAGCCTTCTGTGTCTTCTTTACAATGCCACCAATCTGATCCAAATTGGATTCTCCAAGGAATAGTTATGCAAAATATCCCACAGTGACCTGCTTATAGACTAGTTCAGTAGAGCCAACTTGTACGACGTGCCACAAATCACTGTTTCAACCTTTGGCCCTAAAAAAATATATACAAGAAACTACAGTCCGTTCTCTTTCTGTACCTTCTTACGAAATTTTAATCCAACGCCTAGAAAGAAAGTTATGACGATTTTCCCCAGGTCACCTGTTTGGAATGTAATTCAGGAGTTTGCAAGAAGACCAACTTCCTCAGATCATATCTCTGCAAATATAGTGCGAAAGGTTCTGAAATTTGGACCCGAGATTCAACGTGATGTCTTCTCAAATGGGGTTTTTTTTTTAGCTTCTAAAACGTCGCAGAAAAAAGTTATAGTGAAAATTACACGATGCCCTGTTGGGTGCAGCGAAACCCTAGAATCCAAGCCTCTGATACCAAATGTTATGAAACCAGCTCAAGAAAATATATAAAAGATAGATCAATGCCTTATAATTCAGCCTCTTAGAGGGGGAAGCCACCTTTACATTACATAAATGAATAATTCTTCGATGATACAAATGACAAAACCTCCTTTCTATATATAGGAGTCCAAGGAGTCACAATATAACCCAGCCGACCTAACAATAATAATATAAAGCCACAAAAATAACAATAGAGGGATTCTATGGGGCACAGTAATAACAATATGGGGGAAATAGGGGCACAACAATATTAATAAGGGGTATAACTACAATATATATGGGGTAATCACTAGTATTATAGGGACCCAACAGCTGCATCGCACTTTCCCTGTGTTATAGGTGCGCTGATCAGACAGGACCTCTTCTGCTCTCAGATTTTGGTTTCTATGTTCACTCTCTTCAGCTCTATTAAGGAGTTTTACTGTCTGTGATCAGTATACCACTGTGGAAACCCCCTTCCTTTCCATCATTTCACCTTCATTGTGCAAAGAACTGTGAATGTTTTTATGTATTTTCCACCATTTTCAGTTCTCTTTTACAAAGTAGTAGCATAGTTGAACTATCATCTTTTGATTTGAAAGTGTGACAAGTGTTGTTTTCAGTCAAAGAAAAGAATTCTAATGTTCTTGATGGTCGATTATATAGTTACCCTTGTATTTGATTTGAATTAGTAGTTTTTCAAGTGTCGAAAGCAGTTATCAATTCAAAATAGTAAAGTGTCGTCATTATCTTCCTTTCGTTTTTGAAGAGAAATTTGTTAGTACTGTCGCTTTGAAAAGATAATTTATATTTGTACTTAGCATTGTTCTTGTCATTCACACATTAAGAAAGTTGAAAACAAATACATGCACGTGCATTTGCATTTATACTGCTTGTTGGTTTGATTTAGGACAGTGCATCTATTGTGTGCTCTCTGCTCTATGTTGAAAGAATATCATCTCTCTTTCTTTAGTAGCTAGGATTTTCATTGCAAAAAGAAGATTAAATGATTGTTTATCATGATAGATTGAATTTTAGGAATTGTACATCTACATCACACGGTGAACCTGAAAAGAAAATTTCTTAAGAAAGATCAACTGTAAAATAAATTTAATGAACCTAAAAACGCTTTGGAACCTAACGCACAACATCTAGAAGTCTAGGCTAGAGACGTATTTTGGCGTCGTAAAGCCTAGTAACTATCGCTTTCACTGTTCGTTGGGTGATTCCTCCTCTTTGAGACGATAAGTGCTAGTATGGACTTGTGCTCCCATGTACCATCGAGTATATATTGGGAGACCACAATAGGCTATATCCTTTATCCATAGGAAGGCGTGTTTGCCACCCTATCGATTGCAATTCACTGAACAGAGCATTCGGGAAGATTGACTGTCGTACCGTAAAAAGTATTCTACAGTTTTGCGATTGGTTTGGTAATCCCTCTGTCTAGATTTCCAGAGTAGTCTCTTTCGTTCCTTTTCAGACTCCTTAAAGGAAAAGGTCCATCTGAGCACTTGTCACTTCAGGCTCATTAAAAATCGAAGGCGACTAGAGTCATCTTTTGTTTCTTCCCGACTCTTAAAAATTGAAAAAACAAGTTGTGTCAATGATTCTAAAATTTATTTTAATCAGAATAATTTCACCATTCCCGCGTTGGTCTTCGGTTGAGGAAAATGGAGTCCACCAACCAAGGAATTCCCCTTGGAGGAAATTCTAGTCCTTTCTCCTCTTGGGGAGATGTTGGTGCACCTCATATGGCCACATTGTCACTTCCAGTATTGATGATTGGCTTGCCAATATGGCTCTTCTCGACCTCTGTCATTTAGAACACTGTTATTCTTGAACAACCAAGTCAACAACCAGATGATACTAAAGTTACCCCTCAACCTTCTACTTCATCTGATTCTCCCTGTCCTCCTTCCTCTTCACTTGATAAAGCCGGTAAGGTCCAAAACCAAGTAACTGAGAAGAAGAAGGAGAAGAAGAAGAAAGAGAAGAAGAAGAAGGAGCCAAAGGCAAAAAGGGGTAACCAGGCGTCGTCTAGCGAAAATCCACACACTGCACCATCTAAGCCTAAATCTCCATGTGTCATTTGCAAAGGAGACCACTACCAATGAGATTGTCCCTGCATCCTTTGGATATTAAGGGTTCTGGTCTCCCCATTTGCACAATCCAGTGTCATCGACCTCTAACGATCATGTTGAGAGTACACCATCAACTAGTGAAAATGAAGTCCCTGGACAAAAAGGAAAATGTAAATTTCCTTGTAAACTGTGTGAAGGAGATCATGCCGTCCACCGTTGTCCCTTCCTAGATGAAGCTAAAAGAGTTTTGGATGACCGTCCAGCTTCACTGCTACCGCTTCCTCCTGGATATAAGAAACACTTGCCGAGTCCGTCACTAGTTGAAAATCTGACCGACATGCCATTGTGGTCGGTCGAAGCATCTGTCATTGAAGATAAACCCGCTAAAGCCATACCAAATGAAATTCAAAAGGTTGAGGCAGCAGTCGACCCGGTCTTGTCTTCGGAAGGTCCATCTTTAGATGACAAAATCACCGAAGAGAATGAGAACGACACCGTCCAAATTCTTTTCGTAAAGACAGACTCCGATGAACATTGGGGCAGTCTACTGGTTCCTTTACCGCAGGAAGGAAGTTCGTCAGAGTCATATCCAGTCGTCTATTTGGTCCCACCTCCAAGCAACCTAGTCATTTCTTTCGATTGGAATCTACTAGGCAGACCCCAGGTACCAGCCAATGTACCATTCTGAATCATTGTACAAGCTTAGAAAATGATCATGGTCGGTACCATCATAGATAAAGGGGTTTCTGTGAGTATCCTTTCCTAAATTTCTTGGGAAGCACTTGGTTTGCCATCGCTTCTACCTGAGATGAGAAATCTGACAGGCTTTGACAAAAGAACCAGTCAACTATTAGGGATCCTTCCCAATGTGCCCATAACGTTGAGAAGGAAAACCATTTACATGAACGTAATGGTAGTCCAAGAACCTCTAGATTATAATCTACTCCTAGGACGTGACTATATTTATAGCATGGGAGCCATTGTCTCCTCAGTCTTTAGAGTAATGTGTTTTCCACATGAAGGTAGAGTGGTCAAGCTTGTAGACCAGCTGTCGTTTCCTGGCTCACACATAGCTAATAGTCAAATACCATCCCTAAATCGTCTTTTCACGCAAGGAATGTCTCATCAATCTCCAGTTCTTCCACCAGATGAGCACGAATAATTCAGGAGGACATGACTGAATCCTAGGGGTCATCCACCCCGGCCTGCTCCGGCAGGGAAACTCTAGGTATAGAGTAGGTTTCCACGAAGGAAAATGACTCATTCGATACCCATCTGGAATTGGACCGGAATAAGATTCCTTCATCAAGGTTAGGAGGTTGAGATTTAGAACCACCCTGGTCCAGATGGACTAAGCGAGGAAGTTTTTCTATCTGTAGTGTGGATGGAAACTATCTTGCGAAAGTAGGAATGTCTATATGGTAGCCTGGAAATTTTTCACTATACCTGGGGGCATGCAAACCTTTTTGCATGCAAGTGAAGAGCGACCATTTATTTTCTTAGTTTGTAGATTCGCAAACCCTTTAAACTCGTAGGATTGGTCGTTCCTAACTTGCATAAAGAAAGGATCCAGGGCAAAGCTTTGAAAGGTGCAAGCTCCATAAAAAATGGCATCTTAGATGAGATATCCTTATTATATGATTCGCATGAGCAATTTTTATGTGGAGTTCAAGCTCGTTAAAAATTAAACATAAGAAATGAGAAAACGTTCCCCCAGAGTTTAAGCTCATTAAAAAATGAACCAATTTCCGGTAAATAACTATTGTGAATGCATTATCATAAGCTTTTGAGCCCTGGTCGTGTTCTCATCATCACCTCGACTCTGTTTTAGCTGATCATTCACCTCCATTTGATTGTTTACCCCTTTTGAGGAACAACTGCGAAGAGTGATCCTGTTAGCCATCCTTGTGACACTGCTGTGATTGGAAAATTCCAAACCTTACCTGGAATCAGTTGCTACGCAAAATTATCACTTGTTCCTCAAAAACGAGTATCCTTTAAGATCTTTTCACCTAACTCATAAAACATGAAAATATTGTCGAGGGATTGGCCTCTCCAGCTCGTTAAAGCAACCATAAGTGTTATCCCTCCTCTAGATTTTAATCTTTTTGGACCTGAGGGATTATTACACAAAAATATCGAGCGCTTGTTTTGTTCGGCTCGTTAAAATTACCGAAAATTCATCCCTTTTGTATTATTTTATACTTTTTCAGACTTAAGGGAATATATGACGAAAAAGGATTATTGGAGTTTCCTTTACATCCCTTTCAGACTCTCTAAAATTGAAAAGGACTGAGTTAAATCTTTGTTGTTAAACTCGTTAAAACCGAATAGAAACAAACTTGTCCATACAGACAAGAATGAGTTTCACTGTCACTAGGCTCGTTAAAATATAGCAACGGGTTTGCCCGAAGGGAAAATTATAGAACAAGCATATGTTATCCTCCTTAAGCTTGACAAAAATAAAGAGGTACTGGTCAGCAATGACTGGGGGAAAATTGGGAAGAAAACTTGAAGAAACTTTATTGGTAGCAAGTCGCTCTTGAACATGACACTTTCACTCCGCATCCAAGTCGGGTTGGGTTGTTTCATTCACTGGTCATATCACCATTGGTCCATCACACCATCCATCTTTGGGGTTAATGCTACTAATCCATGTTAGTGTCGCCAGTATGTTCAAGAGAAGTCGCTCAGAGAATTCACCTATGTCTCTTCCGCTGCAATACATTCGCGCTCCATTCTTTCATGACCGCCACCCTGAACCCTGTATCATCAGATCGTTTTCACCTCCAAAATCATTTACTCCATTCCATGTCGTAGTTGTGGGATTCATTAAGGCCCTCCTATGGCGGGTCGCTTCTTGTCGACACCAGCTCATTATCCAAGAAGTCAACTTAGGAACAACCCTTTCAGTACTTTGAAGCTTGCATGCCTCAATTGCATGTTTCTCACTTCCGGCGATAGGTTTACATCAATGGACTTCGACCAAAATATTTTGCGTGGTGTTCTACACCAGGTCCCTTATTCGCACCATGCGAATTGTACTATAGTACCTTGAGGGTCATCATCATTATCAATGATTCCTCTCGCGCCTATTAACAGCTTACATCATTGGCTGGTAATCAGGCGATGTCCTTCCATGTTCGACTCCCAAACATCTTTCACATGGATCGACTTATACTCTGAGTGAAGATTGAATGAGTTTGAATACCCTAGATCTAGTTTCATTCATCTGGGTTGCGATATATTTAGGAAAATGAAGACATCAAATGTACATTGTTGCTGCACAGATGATCATCCGAATCAAAGGATGATGACTCTATTAGAATCATCAGTCTTCCGCACAAACAGTTGTTTGTCTTATGTACATGGAAATAAATTTATAAAGCTTAGCATGGGAATGCCCACCTGAGCTAGATCATTAAAAATATTATGAAGATAATGCATTGTATTGTATCTTATTACAGGTCGCCTTCTAGCTCGAAAAAACTTGGGATCCTCATGATAAATCATTTCACCCGACATCAAAAGATTAACGACCTCATGCTTTAGGGGGCAACTTTTATAGACATTTTTGGGCACTGCAACCCCAATCAAACATGTCCATAAACCGAGGGCTCCTAAGTCCCTAAAAGTTTTCTTCCATACCCTAAAAGAACAAGGTCAGCTGATTACATCATCTCCTAGAAGTTCTCCATGAAAAACTGCTCAAAACTGGTCAAAACTAGACCATCTCACCTGCTCCATGGTCAAAGTGCGATGCATCCCACCTAATACACATGGGAGGTGCGATGCATACTGAAAAGCCCTTATATGGGGTACGATGGACGAGAGTAGACAAATGGCAGAAACAGTTTGTGAGGCGGATAATCATGGAATCTTCCAGAAACTTCTCCTACGACACTTGCCTCTCTGAATTCATCCAGGGATGAGTAAGAGATCATTAATCTCCAAGTGGAATCAAGAACTATCAGAGAGGACACTAATCAAAATCCCAGAAGCTGACTCACCCCCCTGCAATCATCTATATATGGATCCCTCATCCTAGAGATCCGGAGGCTGGAATTCCGTATCTTGTAAGGAAGTGTTGTTGGTTTCTTGTTGGAATATCAAAGTGTTGGGTGATCTAAGCTTTTCATGAGGTGAAAGAAGGGCTTTCATGTTGGAGGATGATGCTAGGTCAAAACAATTGGTTGTAATCCTCTTTGCTATTCTTGATATTAATAAAGCTATTCAAGTTTTCCTCCACATTCTTGTATGTTTGATGATATATGCATTTGTGTGGTCAATATACATTTGGTCCTATATTGTTTAAGATTGTAGATCTTTGTTCTTCGATAGTGTTATGATGCTTTGATTCCACAGGTGCTCTTTGAAGCTGGGTAGATGAAGGAGAAGCGGCAAGGATCTATCAGAAGGGAGAGGAATCGAGCAAGGAACCAAGTGCAAGATTGAGGTTGGTGTCCTTCGTTCCACTCTTATCTACTTCTCATAAAGGAAAACAAAAGTAGTTTTAGCTTGTTTGTTTCTAAGATAACTACTAGTCCTACTGGGACTAGCAGCTCCGAGTGGACACTAGATTTCCTGATAACAAATAGGTGTTCCCCCTCTTCTGAATCTTCAGGTTCAATATTCTTGATCATGTTGGCGGCCACATTAGTGTTGAGCTCCACATCAATGATCTTCTTCCCTTTTTCAATTCCCTTATTGGGTTCTAACTTAGTGTTAGAACATGCGTCTGACTCAAAAGCGTCAACTTGGCCAACAGTGACTTCTTGGCCTGACAGTCACTTTTGTTGTCAGTGGATCTCTTATGGAACTCACACCACTTTTATGTGTCCTCCTTTATGTTTGTGGTATTTTTCTTTACTTCTGGCTTCATTGGGTGATATTGGGTTGTCCTGCCTTGGTTTTTCTCTTTGCTCTATGGTTTGGGGGCACTTTTCCCTTTCTTTGGATTCACATATCCAAAGTCTCACTTTTTCAATTTAAACTTCTTCTCAATCCTGACAACGTATTGGTATGCCATGTCGAGCGAGGATATGTCCAGGAACTCCATCTAATCTTGGATGTACCTATGTAGGCAACCACGGTACTTAAGTACCAAATGATTCTAAGAATCCTTGATACCCAACTTCGTGTGAGGGGTATGAAAAACATTAGTAAAATCTTGCATGTCTTGGTCCCTTCCCTGCTGTAGCATGGTCCACTTTATGTATTTATCCTCATAGCTCCTGACAGATTAGTACTGCTCCTTGATGGCATCCCAGAACAAATTCCAAGTGGGTCTAGATGAAAATAGTGAGGGTGTACTTTCATCCTTCTTCTCACAATAAGTTTCGCACTAGTCCTTGACATGGGGGTGGCTTTGAGAAGAGAAAAAATAATATTTTCCTTGTTGGAAAAATCATGAACAAAATAATATCCTTCTAGCAGATTTAACCATTTATCTATGACATCTGCATCTATTTGACCCTCAAATATCGAAATGTCAAAGTTAACTTGTATCATAAAGGGTGTGGTGCTTCTAGAGTGGCTACTGGAAGAAGATATGTCGCCCTTGGGTAGCCTCTGAAAGATTTGGGTAAAGTTATCCATTATTACATTCCCTTGTCTCTCGAGGGCTTCTTCGAGCTAGATTTTGAAAGGATCTTTTGCCCCCTCGTCTTTCTTCTCTTTTACCATAAGAGGACATTGGGATTTGCGAGGCTGGTTTTGCAAAGGTTTGACCAGATCGAGCCCTAACTCCTTATATTCCAAGCTCGCTGGGGACATGCAAAGAAAAACAACGAAAGAGAAGACTGCTTTGATACCAATGATATGAACTTAAACAAGAATGGAACAAATTATAGATATAACCATTAACACAAATATGCGGCATAAATGACACTTCATTTCATTAATCTCAAATACTGAAATATTCTTACAAATAGAATGGAAATAAGACTAGCTAGGGTGATGGTAGTTTATCTCTGAGAAGAAATGTGGATGCTACATGCCTATGAAATCTATTCCATTGAGGCTCAAAGGCCTATTTATTATTGAGAAACAATGGAAAAACCAAAACATCCAAAAACCTAACCTTACGAGATGAAGCACCAAAACTATGGGCCCCGTTTTGGTAAATCGATATGTCAACTTCCAAGGGCTATAAATTTGGCATACAATCTCTGTTTGATGTGCACAATACCTTGTTAGAAATATATATAAAAGGACTTAAATTTTTGGGTGGCCAACATCAGTTGATATGCTATGTTTGCATCGATTTTCCCAAAAAAAGTTTTTTAGGGCCTCAAAATAGTTCTGGAAGTTCAGGACCCGAAAAATTATCAAAAATAGTAAATTTTGCTACAATTAAGGAGACTGAGAAACTAAAAGAGACAGTGGTGGGGGTCGAAGTGGAATAGGTGGGTAGCCACCAACATCCACCTAGATCATCATGATAGAAGCTATTTTCAACACCTCATTGTGGATTTATTGTATGTTTTTTTGCTTGGATTTCAGGTGGAATACAAGGACCTGCTATGTGAGTCATTTTTATGCTGACATTTCCATGAATTACTGTAGGAAGCCATTTTCTTGAACGACATTTCTTTGTAGGAGAAATAAGCCACTCCACTGTCAACAATTTGTATGTACTCATTTTTTGTTCAAACCAATAGAGAGGTCTAGCTGTTGGAGTTGGCCCAGATACGTAGCCCAAGAGAGGTGAACTTTGTCATCAAATGTTGATATCTTCTCTTCATGTTTGTAATTTTGAGTTGCATGTGAATGTGTTCTTTTTAAATTTCATCTAAAAACCAAACTCACCATTTTGAAGAAGTTGTGAATCTTGTTTACATTTAAAGGCCAATTTTGTTTAATTGCAAAGCATCAGAGGACAGTCAGATTTTGAGAAGATAAGTTCTCCTCCATTTTCAAATCACCTTGTAAGAAACCCTAGTTTTCTTCATGCAAATAAACATTTCATTCCCTTTATTCTACCTCCAAACAAATAACATTTTTCATATATATTTAGAAAAAAAGAATGACATTAAAACAAAATCAATTGAAAATACATTAATTTGGACCCCGAGTAGTCCCTTTCTATGTGAAAGTGTTGTCAATGTATGTGGTCTATGCAAGGGTGTTTAGGGCTTCATAATGTTCACAACGAATCATGAAAGAAATACCAACATCCATCTTTGCTCAAACATCAATAGTGATGCTTTTATTTTGATTTAGGCATCCCTCAAATCAATGTTGTAGATTATATCATAAGGGCATTCATCGAAAGGCTCCAAACGTTTAAGGAAAGAGGGCTATACTTGGAGTCCAAGAAGCACATAGTATAATAGTGTTATTAGAAAAGTGAGAATCATGCCAAATATCACCATGATGTTGAGAATTTCAGGATGCATATTTTACTCCGCTAAAATTATCAACGGAACAATTCTTTGAGGTACAACTCCGATATGCAAAATCTGGTCTCAAAGATCATTTTCATTGAAAACAACTGCCACAATTGTCAGTCTAGTAATAAAACAGAGAACCATTGAAAAGAGGAATTTGGTTTTCCATATGTTATAAGTCGAGGTTGATGAGATAAGAGTAAACCTAGACTAAACATGGCCATCCCAAGGCATACATATGATAAAATCATTATAGAGTATGAGGCATTACCAAAATCCCACAAGTTTACGCGAGACTATGTTAAGAATTAGGTTGATCATAACAATTGTTGGTTACAATTCATGTTGTTATAAATCTGCTTCACCCAATTGCCTTGGTGTAACAATTGTCATACCACTCGAGGTAAAGTTGGAGAGTCATGGACCATCTTTATCCCTTGATATTGCATTTTCCATCACAACACCTTTGTTTCCAAAACTCAAGTCCTCTTCTTGGGGGTCCTCCTTAACTTGTGGTCTCTTAAGGATCATGCACTTTATAAGCATGAGCTTCAGAATCCTAGATCTTGACAAACATGGAATTTTAATTCCATTTCTACTAAAAAGAAGTTAACCCTCTTATTCTTGAATATTTATATTTTTTTTGCAGCTCTCTTGAACCATCATCATGTAGCGCTCATTTCCATAAATGAATCTTTTGATTTATGCAAACAAGAAACTTTCATTAATTGCATTTAGATTGTACACAGAATGCTTCATCTCCTTCTCAGTAATAAGTTGTAGTTTACCATATTCAACCAAAATGCTAAAATTCAGTTGTTGATAGCTTCGTTCTCTTTAGGTAATACATATGTTTTCATAACAAAAGTTTGGGCATTCTTGTCATTTGTAAATGAAAAATTGAGGATGGGACATCCATTTTCATAAGTATCAAGTTGATATTAAATAATTTCAAATGTTTGATCATCTAACAAGCACTCAAGGTGTGTTTTTGTCTTCTCAATATTTATATGAGAATACTCTATGTTGCAAATGGCAAAGTTGGAGACTACTCCTAATGGAAAATGAAGTTTTTTTGAATGTTGTCAATTGTCCTAATAGTAAGTAGGTCCTCATTTCCAATTGCAAGGTTTCTAAGGAAATTGAATCAGAATATCGCATGTGATTGTCTTCCTTGAGATTCACATTGTTATACAACAACTCCCCATTGCTTCGGTCAATAACTACCATCTTTTATGATGTTACAAAAACACGCGTTGTGTTCTTAGAATGAACAGTCCTTGAGGTAACACTTTTGGTACCCAAAGAAGTCATTTTCTTATCAAGCAACTCTCCAATGGTCATATTCACTTCAAAGTTAAATAGATGCCCATCCCCAAAACCACATAATAAGTATGTAATCCCTTCAAATATACAAATAAGAGTAAAGTAAGATGGAACATTGTTATCGGGAAATCTAGTGTCTATGCATAGCTGCTAGTCCCACTAAGGCTGGTAGCTACCTTAGAAACAAACAAACTAAAACCACTTTTGTTTTCCTTTACGAGAGATAGATAAGAGGGGAAAGGAGGAGACCAACCTCTGTCTTGCGCTTGGTTCCTTGCTTGATTCCTCTCCCTTCTGATAGACCTTTGCCACTTGCTTCCTCGTTTACCCAGCTTCAAAGAGTACCTGTAGAATCAAAGCAACATAACACTATCCAAGAACAAATATCTACTGTCATAAACAATAGAGGACCAGATATATATTGACCACACAAATGCATATATCATCAATCATACAAGAATGTGGAGGAAAGCTCAAATAGCTTTATTAATAATCAAGAATAGAAAAGAGGATTATAACCAATTATTCTGACCCAGCATCATCCTCTCAGCAAGAAAGCCCTTCTTCACCTCATGAAAAGCTTAGATCACCTAACACTATGATGTTACACCAAGAAACTAGCAGCACTTCCTTACAAGATACAAAATTCCAGCCTCTGGATCTCTGGGATGAGGGATCCATATATAGATGTTTACAAAGGGGGGTTAGTTAGCTTCTAAGATTTGATTAGTGTCCTCTCTCTGATAGTTCTTGATTCCAATTGGAGATTGATGATCTCTTACTCATCCCTAGGCGAATGCAGAGAGGCAAGTGTCACAGGAGAAGTTTCTGGAAGATTCCATGATCCTCCACCTCACAGATTGACCTTGACATTTGTCCACTCTCGCCCATCACACCCCATAGAAGGGATTTCCAGTATGCATCGCACCTCCCATGTGCATTTAGGTTGGATGCAGTGCACTTTTACCATGGAGCAGGTGAGATGGTCCAGTTTTGACCAGTTCTGAGTAGTTTTTCATGGAGAACTTCTGGGAGATGCTCTAATCAGTTGACCTTGTTCTTTCAGGAGTTGGCACAACACTTTTAGGGGCTTAGGAGCCCTTGGTTTATGTAAATTTATGATTGGGGTTGCAGTGCCAAAAAATGTCTATAACAGTTGCCCCCTAAAGCATGAGGTCATTAATCTTTTGATGTCGGGTGAAATGCTTTATCATGAGGATCCAAAGTTTTTTCAAGCTGGAAGGCAACCTGTAATAAGATACAATACAATACATTATCTTCATAATATTTTCATGATCTAGCTGAGGCGGGCATTCCCATGCTCAACTTTATAAATTCATTTTTATGTACATAAGACAGACAATCGTCTGAGTGCAGACTGATGATTCTGGTAGAGCCATCATCCCTTGGATTGGATGATTATCTGTGCAACAATGATGTACATTTGATGTCTTTATTTTCCTGAATATATATTGCAGCCCGAATAGATGAATCTAGATCTGGGGTCTTCAATCTCATTCGATCTTCACTCAAAGTACAAGTCGATCCATGTGAGAGATGCTTTGGAGTCGAACATGGAAAGACATTGCCTAATTACCAGCCAATGATGTAAGTTGTTAATAGGCACGTGAGGAATCACCGATAATGATGATGACCCTCAAGGTACTACAGTACAATTCACGTGGTGTGAATAAGGGACTTGGCATCGAACACCATGCAAAATCTTTCGGTCGAAGGCCATTGATGTAAACCTGTCGCCGGAAGTGAGAAAATTGCCATTGAGGCATGCAAGCTTCAAAGTACTGAAAGGGTTGTTCCTAGATCGACTTCTTGGATAATGAGTTGATGTCGACAAGAAGCGATCCATCATAGGAGGGCCTTAGTGAATCCCACATCAATGAAATGGAACGGAGCAAATGATTTTAATGGAGGTGAAAACGATCTGATGACATAAGGTTCAGGGTGGTGGTCATGAAAGAGTGGAGCGTAAATGTATTGCAGTGGATGAGACACAGGTGAATTCTCTGAGCAACTTCTCTTGAACATATCGGTGACACTGACATGATGGATTGGTAGTATTAACCCAAAATATGGATGGTGTGATGGACCAATGGTGATATGACCAGTGAACGGAACAACCCAACCTGACTCGAATGCAGAGTGAAAGTGTCATGTTCAAGAGCGACTTGCTACTAATAAAGTTTCTTCAAGTTTTCTTCCCAATTTTTCCCCAGTCATTGCTGACCAGTACCTCTTTATTTTTGTCAAGCTTGAGGAGGATAACATATGCTTGTTCTATAATTTGCCCTTCGGGAAAACCCATCGCTATGTTTTAACGAGCCTAGCGATAGTGAAACTCGTTCTTGTCTGTATGGACAAGTTTGTCGCTATTCAGTTTTAACGAGTTTAACGACAAAGATAACTCGGCCCTTTTCAGTTTTAGAGAGTCTGAAAAGGGACGTAAAGAAAACTCTGACAATCCTTTTTCGTCATATAATCCCTTAAGTCCGAAAAAGTATAAAATAATATAGAAGGGATGAATTTTCGGTAATTTTAATGAGCCGAACAAAACAAGCGCTCGATCTTTTTGTGTAATAATCCCTCAGGTCCAAAAAGATTAAAATCTAAAGGAGGGATAGCACTTCCAGTCACTTTAACGAGTTGGAGATGCCAATCGCTCGGCAATGTTTTCATATTTTACGAGTCAGTTGAAAAGAGCTTAAAGGAGACTCGTCTTTCGAGGAACGAGTGATAAATTCCAGTAGCAGCTAATTCCAGGTAAGGTTTGGAATTTTCTAATCATGGTAGTGTCACAAGGATGGCTAACAGGATCACTCTTCATAGTTGTTCCTCAAAAAGGGTAAAAAATCAAATGGAGCTAAATGATCGGCCAATATAAAGTGGAGGTGATGATGAGAACACGACCAAGGCTTCAAAGGCTGATGATAATGCATTCACGATGGTTATTTACCGGAAATTGGTTCATTTTTTAATGAGCTTAAACTCTGGGGGAGCATTTTCTCATTGCTTATGTTTATTTTTTAACGAGCTTGAATTTCGCGTTAAAACTGCTCGATCCAGTCGTATAATAAGGGTGTCTCATTTAAAATGGCATTTTCCAATGCTTTTCCCCACATCCTTTCTTTATGCAAGTTAGGAAACGACCAATCCTACGAGTTTAAAGGGTTAGAGGACCTACAAATTTAAAAAATAAATGGTCGCGCTTCGCTTGCACGCCAAAAGGTTTGCATGCCCCCAGGTATAGCGAAAAATTTCCAGGTTACCAAAGATTGTTCTATCCACACTTCAGACAAAACAATTCCTCGGTGATGTCTACCAAAATTAACAAAGGTGAATGGCGCAACTAGCTCCACTCACATAACTTTGACGAAGGAATCTTATTCCAGTCTAATCTCATAAACTAGTCATATATCCTTCGCGGAAACCTACTCTATACCCAAGGTTTTCCTGTCAAAACAGGTCATGGTGCATGCCCCCTGGGTTTCAGTCATGTCCTCTGAATCACTCGCACTCATCAGGTGGACGAATTGGGGATTGATGAGACATTCCTTGCATGAAAACACCATTCAGGGATGGTATTTGACTATTTGCTATGTGTGAACTGGGGAATGAAAGCTGGTCTACGAGCTTGACCACTCTTCCTTCATGCGGAAAACACATTACTCTAAAGAGTGAGGAGACAATGGCTCCCATGCAATAAATATAGTCGCGTCCAAGGAGTAGATTATAATCCAAGGGTCCTTGGACTACCATTACGTTCATGTGAACGGTTTTCCTTCTGAATGTTATCAGCACATTGGGAAGGATCCCTAACGGTCGACTGGTTCCTTTGTCAAAGTCTGTTAGATTCCTCATTTCAGGAAAAAGCGATGGCGAACCAAGCGCCTTCCAAGAAGTTGAGGAAAGGATACTCACAGAAGCACCTTCATCTATGATGGTACCGGCCATGACCATTCTATATATTTGAGCAATGATTCAAAATGGTAACTAGCCGATAAACGGGGTCTGCCTGGTAGATTCCAATCGAAGGAAACAACTAGGTTGCTTGGAGGTGGGACCGAATAGATGGCCAGATACGACTCTGACGAACTTCCTTCCTGTGGTAAAGGAATGGGTAGACTTCCCCCATGCTCGTCGGAGTCTATGCTTACGGAGAGAATTTGAACGGTGTCGTTCTTGTTCTCTCCGGTGATTGTATCATCCGAATATTGACCTTCTGAAGGCAAGACCGGGTCAACTGCCACCTTGACCTTTTGACTTTCGTCTGGTGTGGATTCAGAGGGTTCGTCTTCAATGATAGAAGCTTCAGCCGACCAAAATGGTGTGTCAGCCGGATTTTCAACTAGTGATTGACTCAGCAAGAGTTTCTTATATCCAGGAGGAAGCCGTAACGGTGAAACTGGACAGTCGTCCAAAACACTTTTAGCTTCGTCTAAGAAGGGACTACGATGGACGGCGTGATCACCTTCACATAGTTTATAGGGAAATTTACATTTTCCTTTTTGTCCAGGGGCTTCACTTTCACTAGTTGACGGTGTATTCTCAACATGATCATCAGAGGTTGATGACACCAGATTATGCAAATGAGGAGACCAGTCCCTTAGGATCCGAGGGATGCAAGGTCAATCTCGATGATAGCGATCTCCTTTGCAAATGACACATGGCGATTTAGGCCTGGACGATGCAGTGCGTGGATTTTCGCTAGATGATGCCTGGTTGCCCCTTTTCGCCTTTGGCTCCTTCTTCTTCTTCTTCTCTTTCTTCTTCTTCTCCTTCTTCTTCTCAGTCACTTGATTTTTGGTTTTACTAGCTTCATCAAGCGAAGAGGAAGGAGGAGAGGGAGAATTGGATGAAGTATAGGTTTTGGGGTAACTTTGGTATCATTTATGTCTGTCAGGGGAGGGATGCAAGCCATTGCCTAGACCAGAGCTACTTAACTACTCTATGGCTCTTAAACATGAAGGTATCAGTGGATATTTTCTCTCCACCGATGCTACGGGCTACGGGCAAGTTGCTGACTTGATTGTTCAGGAATCATGGTGTTCTGAACAACAGAGATCAAGAAGAGCCATACGGGCAAGCCGATTGTCAATCCTGGAAGTGACAATGTGGCCATATGGCGTGCACCAACATCTCCCCAAGAGGAGAAAGGACTAGGATTTCCTCCAAGGGGGAATCCTTGGTTGGTGGACTCCATTTTTCTCAACCTAAGACCAACGTAGGAAAGGTGATGTTTATTCTGATTAAAATAAATTTTAGACGCTTTGACACAACTTGTTTTTTCAATTTTTAAGAGTCGAGAAAAAAAAAAAGATGACTCTAGTCACCTTCAATTTTTAATGAGCTTGAAGTGACAAGTGCTCAGATGGACCTTTTCCTTTAAGGAGTCTAAAAAGGAATGAAAGAGACTACTCTAGAAATCTAGACAGAGGGATTACCAAACCAATTACAAAACTGCAGAATACTTTTTACGGTACGATAGTCAATCTTCCCGAATGCTGTGTTTGGTGCATTGCGATTGATAGGGTGGCAGACACGGCTTCCTATGGATAAAGGATAAAGCCTATTGTGGTCTCCCAATATATACTTGACGGTACATGGGAGCACAAGTCCGTACTGGCACTTATTGTCTCAAAGTGGAGGAATCACCCAACCAGAAATGAAAACAACAGTTACTAGGCTTTACGACGCCGGAATACGTCTCTAGCCTAGACTTCTAAATATTGTGTGTTAGGTTCCAAAGCGTTTTTAGATTCATTAAATTTATTTTACAGTTGATCTTGCTTAAGAAATTTTCCTTTCAGGTTCACCACGTGATGTAGATATACAATTTCCTAAAATGCAATCTAAGATGATAAACAATCGTTTAATCTTCTTTTTGCAATGAAAATCCTAGCTACTAAGGAAAGAGAGATGATATTCTTTAAACATAGAGCAGAGAGCACACATTATATGCACTATCCTAAATGAAACCAACAAACAGTCTAAATGCAAATGCACATGCATGTATTTGTTTTCAGCCTTCTTAATGTGTGAATGATAAAAAGAAAGCTAAGCACAAATCTGAATTATTTTTCAAAGTGACATTACTAAAAAGTTTCTTTTGAAGACAAAATGAAGACAATGATGACACTTTGTTATTTGGAATTGAAAACTTTCTTGCGACACTCGAAAAACTATTAATTCAAATCAAATACAAGAGTAACAGTGTAATCAACTATCAAGAACAATCGGATTCTCTTCTATGACTGAAAATGACACTTGCGACACTTCCAAATCAAGAAACAACAGTTTAATTATGCTACTTCTTTGTAAAAGAGAACTGAAAATGGATCACAATACATAAAAACATTTACAGTTCTTGGCACAATAGAGGCGGAATAATGGCAAGGAAGGGGGTTTCCAACAGAGGTATACTGACTACAGACAACAAAACTCCTGAATAGAGCTGAAAAGAGTGAAAAAACCAAAGCCTGAAGGCAAAATTATTCCTTTCTGATCAGTGCACCTATTACACAGGGATTCCAGTATGCATCCCACCTACAGCACACGGGAAGTGCGATGCATACTAATATCATTGAAGAGAGGGTGCGATGGTATAGTGCGAGACTTTTGATCTAGTTCTTGATCACAGTTTGCAGCACAGTTCAGGTATTTTAGCCGAGAAAGTGCTAATCAGTAAATAAATCATAGGGGTAGATCTAAGGAGGTTACTAGAGCCACCACAAGGGCAATTAGAGAGCTTGTAAATCGATTGTTCAGTTCATAAACAAAACCCGGAGATAGACTGAAGCAGCATTGATCTACTTTGCACTTGCATAGCAAATGCAGTTCGAAGGCTAGCTGGCTTGACTTCAGGCTCTGTCTATAAGTTTATAAAGCAAACAAATATGGACAAACAAACAATCTATTAGCTCCCCAGTGGAGTCACCATTTTGTTATCGGGAAATCTAGTGTCTATGTAGAGCTGCTAATCCCACTAAGGCTCGTAGCTACCTTAGAAACAAACAAACTAAAATCACTTTCGTTTTCTTTTACGAGAGATAGATAAGAGGGGAAAGAAGGAGACCAACCTCTGTCTTGCGCTTGGTTCCTTGCTTGATTCCTCTCCCTTCTGATAGACCTTTGCCACTTGCTTCCTCGTTTACCCAGCTTCAAAGAGTACCTGTAGAATCAAAGCAGCATAACACTATCCAAGAACAAAGATCTACTATCATAAACAATATAGGACTAGATATATATTGACCACACAAATGCATATATCATCAATCATACAAGAATGTGGAGGAAAACTCGAATAGCTTTATTAATAATCAAGAATAGCAAAGAGGATTACAACCAATTGTTCTGACCCAGCGTCATCCTCTCAGCAAGAAAGCCCTTCTTCACCTCATGAAAAGCTTAAATCACCCAACACTATGATGTTACACCAAGAAACCAGTAGCACTTCCTTACAAGATACAAAATTCCAGCCTTTGGATCTCTGAGATCAGGGATCCATATATAGAGGTTTGCAAAGGGGGGTGAGTCAGCTTCTGAGATTTGATTAGTGTCCTCTCTCTGATAGTTCTTGATTCCACTTGGAGATTGATGATCTCTTACTCATCCCTAGGCAAATGCAGAGAGGCAAGTGTCACAGGAGAAGTTTCTGGAAGATTCCATGATCCTCCACCTCACAGATTGACCCTGCCATTTGTCCACTCTTGCCCATCGCACCCCATAGAAGGGCTTTTCAGTATGCATCGCACCTCCTGTGTGCATTTAGGTGGGATGCAGCGCTCTTTGACCATGGAGCAGGTGAGATGGTCCAATTTTGACCAGTTCTGAGTAGTTTTTCATGGAGAACTTCTGGGAGATGCTGTAATCCGTTGGCCTTGTTATTTTAGGGGTTGGAACAACACTTTTAGGGACTTAGGATCCCTTGGTTTATGGACATTTATGATTGGGGTTGCAGTGCCCAAAAATGTCTATAACAAACATTCTCTCCAAAGTGTGATGTTGTAATGGACTCTAGATTAGGAAGGCATTATATCTTAACATTATAGTCTTTACCAACTCACCATGCATAGGATTGTGGCCAACTAGATTTATAACCTCGACCCTTCAAGTAACAAATGGAGAGTGTGACTTGTGAATATTTTAATAAGACAATTCACATTTTAGAGAGTAATGGAGGTTTCAAGGAAATGTGACTTATGTAGGCCGCATGATCTCACTGTAATGGAGGTCTCATCTTTGGGTTCAAATGTTGAAGCTTAAAATAGTGGTTTTGCAACTTGGATGGTCCCATCGACTTAGAAAAGTGGCATACTCACAGTAGAGGGTAGGTTGCACCTTCTCACTACATATATAAGGAATAGAAATGTGATTCTATGACCTTCACGGAAGCTGTGATCCAACAAAAATTGCAATTTGAAGTGCGACTACACGATTTCTTTAGAAAATTGTGACCTGCAAAAGAACTATGCAATATCAGTTCTCCAAGCCTTTCCAACTTTTAGAGTGTTTTAGGGATGAATTATAAAACTATAGTAGCTTCTCTATATTGTTGAGAGAGGTGAAAATTATACTTACTACAAACCCAAATACATTAGCTAGAGATCAAAAAAATAAAAATCCTTTACTCAAACTAATAATATATGATGTACCTCAAACCAATATATCATATGGAGGTTGGAGTAATGCTTGATACTCCTATACAAAAGTATGACCAAGTATGACCTAGTAAGAAGCTTAATCTATTCATATAGAGATCTGATCCTACACATCCGATCCTACACAGGATATTCCCCATATGAATAAAGGAGAGATTCTATAGAGTATTTCTGAGTTCATCCCTTATGTTTTGAAGTACGGTGAGGATATGGAGAACAACCTCGCCTCTTAATCCATATCTTCTCTCCTCTTTTACGCAAGACTTCTTCCTTTCCCATGGTTATAAGCTTCCTTAGATTGCTTTCAACACAATCATAAAGCGATTTGTATAGTGTTGTGAGAATTGTGGTGCATTGCCTTCCAAAATCAACATAATCAATACATATCACTTGCGTTACAAATGATACGCATGAACCATGCGTTGAATTTGATCTGATTTTGAGTTGAAATATCGCTACATATGTTAGCTTCAAAGCATGGTATGTAGGCCAATAACTTCAACACTTTGGCGTTAAGCACATGTATACCATGTATAGCTCATCGCATTCATTTGTTTAGTCTCTATATATGCACTTTTCATATCAGCCATGTGCCATGCTTTCTTGGCATCTTTATAACTATTGTAACATGTGTTGGTCACACTGTTATCACACACTTTATTTTTTATTTTCAATGCCTATGCGTATGTAACTAATGCATTCTATATATATATATATCATTGTGCCTTTGGTGCGTGCGATATATATATATATATCATTGTGCCTTTGGTGCGGCTTCGCACATGTATGCGCGTTCAATGACAAGCCTCCCTCTAATTATATGCGATAATATACATAAGTTGAGAGTCCCAATGTGTGTTAACTAAAAGGTCTATATTTCCTCTTTTCGACTTGATGTTCCTTTTGCAAGCACAACCTTTGGTGGTCAAGGAAAAGAACTGCAATGCCAACATTGTAAGAAGGTAAGTACTTTTGACGCTAAGTAGTAAGGGTGAGGTAATTAATTAAAATATCTAGCTTTAGACCTTCAATATTAAGTCAAAACCTTGGCAAGCATGATCAAATTATCGTAAACTAAAGTATAGGTTTTGGCAAGCATGATCAAATTATCGTCAGCCAAAGTATATTTTGCAACCATTAGAATAAAGACGTATAGATAAATTTGTAAGTTATATTGACTTGAATTTAAAAATGTCTTGTCAAAGGAACCATATGCCAAGTGGAATTCAAAGTTTTGAAAACTTCTCTTTATAAAATTGAATGCTCTCGCATGCGAATATTTAAAGAAATGATGGTATGAACAATGCAACAAAAATATGAGGATAAATTTAATATGGTTCAGTGTTTCATTCTTTGGTATGATAGCTTAGGATTTTAGGATGTATGGACAATAGAGTTTTTCTCTATATCTTTACGAAGCTTGTGTGATGCCAAGATGTTTTTATTTCGCAATCATGTATATGATAAAAAATAAAGTCTGACGAATAAGATATTCAATGCATTATTAAGGAAATAGATCCACTAAAAACCTAATGCATTTGGAGAAAATGTCACTACAAAAATGTAGGTATTAGTAAAATTTGATGGCAATTGGGTCGTGAGGGGTCTGACCAATTCCAAACATTATCAAAATAGGTATGACTTTAAGCAAGTAAGGCGAACCTTCAATTTTAAATATGCCTAAAATTTTTTTGGGTCCTAAAATTTTTTTTGGTCAAGTTGTAAGGGCTACAACAATAATATTCTCCAAACTATTTATTTTCCCTTGCATATATTTGTCTTACATATCTGTGTGTATTAGTTTTTACATGTATATAAATATAATTAAACTAACTAAAACTATATTAAATATATTTATATCATTACGCTTTAAAAGAAAAAAAAATCATATAAATATAAATTTATACTTCAATATTTTTTTCTTAATATGGAAATATTAACCCTGCATATATCTATCTTGAATTTTGATCTATCAAGTGGTGAGTGGAATCCAATATCTCAATGTACAAACATTTACTCAACTTGTGCACTTGAAAATTCATTTAAGTTCATTAATTTAAAAAAAAATATCATATGGCCAAGTATCATATGAAATGAGTTATGGTTTTTTGGGCATGTTGTATTGATAAGCCATGGTAATTTCTGATGACTATTTATATATTAAGAATATGCTTAATAAAGTGAAGCTTAATCTCCATAGTTAAAACATTGTTACACGTTTTTTTAAATATATACATTTTTAGCATATATATTATTTCATTTTATTATTAATATTAATAATAGTAATTATTTTAAATATAATTTTAATTTAGTTATCTTTTATGATTTTTTTTAAATTTTGGCCACTTGAAATATATGATAAAATGTATGTGTTTTATATAGATTGATGTTTATATATATATATATATATACATACCCTACTCAACTCAATGATTAAACATATATCTCTGAACAACAAAACCATGCTTTTAACTACAAAGTGTACCTAAATTGTATTAATGTAAGGAACAATTATCTCATAGGTGTGACTATTTTGGAATAGGACTTCTATATATTTAATTTAATTTTAAATTGTTATTGCTTATATGGTAAATATTTAACCTCTATGGAATATTCTAGAATATTTTTAGTAGTAGTGATATATCAAATATTGAGATTTATCTCAAACATAGTTATGACCTTTATACCCTTTTAATTAAAATTATTTTTTCAAAAAATGTCATGTGAACTAGTTTCAAATTAAATGAGGTATGTTTTTTAGGCATGTTTTATTATTGGTTCATGTTATTGTAACAAAACCTATTTATAAGTTATGCATATCCAAAGTAAAGTGGAGGAGAATCTCTGTGATTAAGAATCTTGTTACATGGTGTTTTAAATCTATATATGTTTAAGTCTTATATTAATCTTTTTATAACTAATATCAATAATTTAAAATTAATTTATAAATTAATTATTTTTTATGAATATTTTAATTTTGGCAATATGACATCTATAACAAATTAAGTGTTTTGATGTTTGTCCTAAATTAATGCCTCCTTGCATTTACCACACACTTAATTTATATAGCTAAGCTTAGCCACAATAATAAAATAATTAATATAATATAAAATATTATTAAAAACAATCAATTTGTAAATATTCAAATTAATCTTAATGTTGAACCTTCTAACCCAACTCATTTAAAGAAAAATAAAAATAAAAAAAATTGTGAAGCAACAAGTCTCTGCCACTAATTAAACAAAAAAACAAAGTGCAAAACCTAGACACTATAAAACCCACCACTTTTGACATGAGAATGAACAAGTTTGACAACAAACAACATCCAAAACCACATCCAGATCTTCGAAAGTTCCTTTCTACAAAAAGCATGTCTGTGACTGTAGCAATTTTAAAACTATATAAAGAACTGTCAGAATAGTAGGCATGACGCTTGCATTTATTTAAAATTTATCACACAGTGTATATCAATTATATGCATTCCAAAAAATTACATTATATATTATACGCAAATTCAAAAATTATAACACAGTGTATATCAACCATGTATTATATATATGCATTCCCAAAAACTTATATTATATTATATGCAAAATACTAATCTAACCTACTCCAGTAAAGCTATCCAGACCAGTCTAACATAGACAAAAACTCTCCATAGAGAGAGCATATACTCTAAGGATGGATTAATGGCCTCCACTTAGCACGTGCGGAACTTATATGGGAGAACCATCCAGACAGACCCTATCGGAGAAAGCGGTCTTCTATACTATTTTAATATCTCCTGGCGATGGCGTAGTCAATTCAATACGTTAACCAACTAATAACCTTAAAATAAAGGGGGCTGGATTCACTTCCCCCAATGACGAACCTCTAATTCACAATTGGGCCTAAGATAAAAGGGGCAGGTGATAAAGGAATGTTGATTGGGAAAATGGAGGTACAAGTAAGGATTTTAAGTTTCATAAGAAATAGACATGCATACTATTGCATGAGCTATTGAAATGCATGCTTTTAGTCATGAATAAGCGAGCTTTAAAAGAATGATAGATAACAAGAGCGCTTTAGGAACAATAGTGAGTCGGCATACGCCCTCTCCTTAGTAGCCCAGTGCCTAAAGACCCTGGCATGTTATCTCTTCTCGGCTAACCCCACTATCTATCTATCATTATTCATTATTTGAATATATATCGATATATTATCAGTCAGATTTATTACATACATACTAACAACTGCATATTCAATATCTTCTTAGAGGTGGAATATTAACAACCAAACCAATGACTGAACGAGGTGAACCATTCCTTTTAGCTGGAGCTCATCAGTCTAGGCTGAGGTGACCCATGCTATGTTCCAGATAATGGAAGATGAGACACATGCCCCTCATGGTGTGTCCCTCATCGCGTTATGAGTCGAATTGTTATGTCCACAATGGTTACATTTTTCAGAAAATGCACAATGGTTACATACAAATAAATGACGATAAGTTATAATATCTAAAATTTGCAAATTTTCATGGTTTACAAGTTCTTCACCATTGAAGCAAAGGACATGGAAAACAATTTTACTCAGCAACTCGAGTAACCTTTAATCTTCCAACAATTTAGAGAATGAACCATTCGGGTTTTATCTGTTTGGAAATTTCTTTCAATCACCTCTTCGTATGCACCACAACATGAGAAGGGCTAGGAGAGTGACCTTGATAAAGCTAGAGCACACTTTGTGGGAATTGAGCATACTGAACAAAATCTATTAAGTAGTGCAGGAAATCAGTTTGTTGGGTGGAGACGTGCGTTAGAGTGCATGTGGAGTATCAGGGCCCAAAAAAACAAAGCGCTGCGTAATTTTCTCGTAGGTTAGTTGGTCTTACTGGGCAAGCCTTAAAGGAAAGGAAACTTATCTATGGTAAGGCTATTAAGGCTATTAAGGCTGTTGATCCATAGTACAGCCATGTGTGGTTTGACTATAAGTTTATTTGGGCGAAGTCTGGGAGACCGTAGGTCAAATCTCATTGGGTACACTGGCCTGCTGTGGTGAATGCTGGAGATGCAGATTCCCAACCCCACCTTGGGGACACGAGAATCCCTTTGCAAAAACCATAAGATCTTAGTATATCGACTTGCAGGTAGTTTGATGTACTCTTGGTGCTATAGTGGCAGCTACGAGGATTGATCCTAGGTCTCCCATAGATTAACACTGGAAGTTACCGATTTACCATGTGGCTAAAAAAAAGACTATTTATCCATGGTTGATCATAAGTTAGTTTCCCTGGTACGTTGGGGTTCCTGTTGATCGGAGGTTAGCTGGAAAGCATAGGAAACTTATCTATGGTAAAGCTATTGATCCATGGCTGATGAGAAATTACTTTCCCTGGAAAGTACCTTGGGGTTCCTGTTGATCGGAGGTTAGTTGGAAAGCATGGGTTTATCTACTTGAAACTTCCTTTTCATCAACCATCCATAAACACTACCAATGAACTGATAAACAATGTATCTGCTTGGGTATATGTGCAAAATATCTAGAGTGATAAACAATGTATCATGGAAATATATTGAATAAATAGTGTAGGTTGCACAAGAAGGATCAATGGGAGGAAAGATGCAGCGAAGAGAAAAACTATATTCGTGGATATAAGTTAAATAGATAGAAATATACTTGGATTTTAATGTACTTTGTTCAAGTAGAATTTATGCAATTAATTTAGCAATGTATAGATTGAGAATTTGCGGTTAGTGTAATAAACATCATGTTAACTGCTTCTGATATGCTGTATTTTTAATTCAATAGCCAGATGTGTTGACAACCATGGTCACTAGAATAAGGTTTGTATGATTTGTTAATATATGGTTTGAGCCTATGCTTCAATCTGTATTTTGTATTATTTGATCTTGAAAATTGTACATGCTATGATAGACTCACATCATACTCAGCACAGTCCCCCATTTACTGGAGAAAGTAACCACAACATGTTATGCATCCAATTAATGTGGGTTGGAGTTTACGTATCGTTGTATTAGACGCCTACCCCATGCCATCTTGCAAGAGGATGATATAAAAGGCCATTGTTAAGCATTTTCCAATCAATGGGTCCAAAATGGGTCCAAATTTAGATTTGTTTAGATTTGGACGTTGAATTAAAAGTCTGGTTTGTTCATAAATAAATGTTGACTGTGTTTTCTAATTTAGATTGCTATGCAGAATTGTGTTGACTGTGTTTTCTATGAATAATTATGATTTTGTTATATTCAATTTAGTAGTTTCCTTGTTATCATTCCATTTTTTAATGAGAACTCGAGCATGTTGGTCAATCTGTGCAAATTGTCTTTATGTTTATTTGAGGTCAGAATTAACATAATTTTTTTTTGAGGTTAGAATAACAAAACACTAGTGGATGAAACTATTAATCTGGGTTAATTGTAATAATCTTGAACTCAAATAATTTTATATGGAGAATATAGGTTTTTAAACCCTCTTAAAAATGAGTGTGGTGTTCATTTCCAGTTTAGCCAGAGTGTGGTATTGCTTTCTAGTTTAGCCACATGATAGTGTTAATTTTTTTTGGTTTTTCTCCTTGGATAATAACTAATTAAATACTATGTGTGGTATCCATTCTACCCTACTTTGGATAAGAATGCATACAATCTTGATAATGGATATACGTTAAGAAAGAAGAGAGGGAGTGAGATAATAGTCACATGTGAGAAAGAACTAGGAGAAGTTAAGAAAGAACTTGGAACAGTGATACAAAGATATAAGAGATTCCCTAGAAGTAGATAAATATGTTAAGTGTGAAGCCAAATTCACGCAAGATTTTAGATCCTTCTAGATCAAATTTTTCTAGATCTCCACACCGCCATTAGTTTCTAGATCATTCCAGATCTTCATCTAAGTCACATACAGGATTCTAGATCCTTCTTCTGCCTCTTTAAATTTTTAATTTCTCTGGCCAAAGCAAGGCATGTAAGCCAAGGCCCAAGGCTGTTATGTAATGCTAAGCCATTTCTGTTCTCCAGTGATTATTTTATCTATTCCACTGTTTCTGACTGAGTAATCTTGTTGTTTCTTCATTTGTCTGTCTTTGTGAATTATTCTCTGCTCTTGCCATCTAAGTCTCTAAGTATAAATTCGTTGTGTGTTATGTATACTCTGGTCTAACAACTGGTATTGGAGCTAGGTTCGAATATCCATTTTGCAAGCCGCTTAGTGCCATAGCCTTACTTTGGTAGCGTTCGTTAAAACATTGGTTGTTACCCCTAGAGTTGTTGAAGGATCTATCCAGGAAATAGGTGAGGAATGTTGGAACTAAAAGACAGTGGCCACAAGAAAAACAAGGTCGTGGACCTATTTTAAAACATGTTGCTGGAGTTTGAAACACGGAGATCCGTGGAGTTTGGAGTTGAAACGTGGTGTTCGTAAGTTTTTCTTCACATCAAGCTTGCACGTATACGT
This sequence comes from Pinus tabuliformis, assembly GCA_031772625.1. Classification (NCBI taxonomy): domain Eukaryota; kingdom Viridiplantae; phylum Streptophyta; class Pinopsida; order Pinales; family Pinaceae; genus Pinus; species Pinus tabuliformis. The sequence goes on from CM062815.1 coordinate 498,284,480, forward strand.
CAAGTTTTTTCTCAAACCAACATATGTATGTGTGAAATGTGAAAAGGTTAAAACATTATATATGTTTTTATATTTATTATGAAACATATATAATTATATGTTGGAATTTTGAAAAGTATATTTTAAAAAGGAGGAGGAATTTTGAAAAGGGTATTTTAAAAGGAGGAAGGTCATTATTACTAAATTTTAAAGAGTAATAATTAAAGTTTTATTTTTAAGTGGAGTTTTTGTGTTTTGGGGCGTGAATTTGATTGAAAATGGAGACAACAGTTACAGATATGGAGAAGTTGAGTGGGGCTAATTTTGCCCTATGGAAATCATAGATGGATGATATACTGATTTTAAAGGATCAGTATTTGTCGATTGAGGGCAAAACAAAGAAACCCTCATCGATGACAAATGAAGAGTGGAATAGACTAGATAGAAAGGTGATTGCAACAATCTGCCAATATTTAGCAAAGAATGTGTATTTCAATGTGTCCATAGAAAAGACGACAGAAGGATTATGGAAGAAGCTCCATGATCTATATGAAAAGAACACGACATCAAACAAAGTGTTCTTGATGAAGAAGCTTTATAATCTCAAAATGAAGGAGGGTGCTTCAGTTGCTGAGCACTTGAATGCATTTAATATTATTACTAATCAGCGTGCCTCTATTAAAATCATTTTAGATGATGAAATTAGAGCCATATTGCTGATGTGTTCTATGCCAGATAGTTGGGAAAATTTAATTGTAGCTATCAGCACTTCAACAACTACAGGGACCCTCAATTTTGATGATGTCAGCAGTAGTTTAATGAATGAGGAACTGTGACGCAAGTCAATTGCGAAAAACCAAGGAGGAGAGGCTCTAGCTCTAGCTAATCGTGGTAGGAAAATGGATCAAAGCCGACAAGGGCGATCAAGATCAAGAGGTCGATCAGAATCAAGGAGAGGTAGAATCATCTGCTTTCATTGTGGCAAACCTGGGCACATGAAGAAAGAATGTCGATTCTGGAAGAAAGGACAAAAGGATCAGAGACCGTCTAATACAAAACAAAAGTCATCCAGCACAAATGAAGGTGATACTATTGTTGTAGCCATAGATGGTGATGTGTTGTTTACTATTTTAGTAGAGGATGCATGTGTATATACATCTAGCAGTAGTTTTGATTGGATCCTTGACTCTGGGGCATCTCACCATGTAACCCCATGCAAAGATAGTTTTGTTTCATATAATCCTAGTGATTATGGTAGAGTGCATTTGGGGAATAATCATTTTTGCAGTATTTTTGGAGTGGGAGATGTCCAGATCAAGATGAAAGATCGACAATATATATTGTTGAAATAGGTCAAGCATGTACCAGAAATGTGCATGAGTTTAATCTCTATGGGACGACTGGATGATGAAGGCTTTTTGACAAGCTTTGGAAAATGAGGCTGGAAAATTAGCAAAGGTGCATTGGTCATGGCCAAAGGACCCAAGATAGGAACATTATACACATTGAAGACACTGATAGGAAAATCATATTTGGTTGCTGTCAGAAAAGAAGGAAATTCAATAGATCTGTGGCATAAGCATTTGGGTCACATGAGAGAGAAGGGCTTAAAAATCCTTGTTGGTAAAAATTTATTGCCATGTTTGAAATCCTACAATCTCGATCTTTGTGAGCATTGTATATAAATGGTAGACAAAGAAGGGTTTCATTCCTTAGAGGTGGCCATGACAAAAAGAAAAATGTGTTAGAATTGGTACACTCAGATGTGTTTGGGCCTGTTAACATCAAATCATTAGGAGGAGCATCATATTTTGTAACATTTATAGATGATGCATCCAAGAAGGTTTTGGCATATCCTATGAAAAATAAAAGTGAAGTGTTTGGAATATTTCAAAAATTCCATGTTGCTATTGAAAGAGAGACTAACAAATTGCTGAAGTGTTTAAGAACAAATAATGATGGAGAATATTGCTCAAATGCATTTAAGGAATATTGTAATAGGTTTCGCATAAAGCATGAGAAGACTGTGCTTGGTACTCCTCAACATAATGGTCTCACAGAAATGATGAATTGCACCATTATGGAAAAGGTGCAAAGTATGTTATCTAATTCCGGTTTGGAGAAGAATTTTTGGGCTGAAGCAGTCAGGATCACTTGCTACCTCATAAATAGATCTCCAACTACAGGGTTGAATGGCAGTATCCCTAAAGAAGCTTGGACTGGTAAGAATTTGAATTATTCTCACTTGAAAATATTTGGATGTGAAGCATTCGTACATATTCCCAAAGAAAATAGAACTAAGCTAGATGATAAATCTATGAAATTCATTTTTTTGGGATATGTGTATGAGGATTTTGGTTATCGTCTATGGGATCCAGTCAAACATAAAATTATTAGAAGCGGGGATGTTATATTTAATGAGTCGGAAATGTTCAAGAGGACTGTATGTGAGTTGGAGGTCAAGAAGTTTATTGATAGGTTTGAAGAGTAGCAGGAAAACATACCACCAATACAAGAAAATGAATAGCAAATTTAGGAGCATGAAGAACAACAAGTGGAAAATGATGAACAACAAGAAGAAGGAATCTTGCAGGAACCTTTACAGGAGATTCAACCTGAGAATGCACCACCACAATTAGTTCGTAGATCTTCTAGGCCTCATAAGCCTTCACAAAGGTATCCTCCTTCAAACTATATTTTGTTCACTGATGAGGGTGAACCTAATTGTTTTCAAGAAGCTTGTAAAGCCGAGCACAGTAAATAATGAATGAAAACAATGGAAGAAGAAATGAACTCTTTGCACAAAAATAAAACTTGGGAGTTGGTAAACCTCCCAAAAGGTAGAAAGGCTCTATAAAACAAATGGGTTTATAGGATTAAGCATGAAGGCGACGAAAAGAAGGAGAGGTATAAAGCAAGGCTGGTGGTGAAAGGTTTTGCCCAAAAAGAAGGTATTGACTTCATTGAAATTTTCTCACTTGTGTTAAAATGTCATCCATTAGAGTCATTCTCAGTCTAGTTGTTGCTTTAGACCTAGAATGTGAATAGTTAGAAGTAAAAACTGCATTCCTTCGTGGTGAATTGGAGGAAGAAATTTATATGGAGCATCCAGAAGGCTTCATAGAAAAAGGCAAAGAAGGCCTTGTTTGTAGGTTGAAGAGTCTCTATGGGTTGAAACAGGCACCTCGACAGTGGTACAAGAAATTTGATTCATTCATGATGGAACATGGTTTTCAGAGGTTGGAAGTTGACCATTGTGTCTATATATCAAGAGGTATGATCAAGGAAAGTATATCATATTATTGTTATATATGGATGACATGTTGATTGTTGGCATGATAAGAATAAGAACAATAGGTTGAAGAAATATTTGGGTAGAAAATTTGCAATGAAGGATTTGCGGATTATGCGTGACAGGAAAAACAAAAGGTTGTGGCTATCACAAGAAAAATATATTAAGAAGGTGCTTGACAGGTTTAATACAAAGGATGCCAAGCCAGTTGGTACACCCCTTGCAGCCCACTTCAAGCTGAGTACTGAATTATGTCCTAGTGATGACAAGGAGAAAGAAGAGATGAGTAAGATTCCTTATGCTTTAACAGTTGGCAGTTTGATGTATGCCATGGTATGCACATGACTAGACATTGTATATTCAATGGGAGTAGTGAGTAGGTCTCTTGCCAATCCGGGCAAACAACATTGGCAAGCAGTAAAATGGATTTTGAGGTATCTCAATGGTACTAATCATTATTGTTTATGTTTTGGTCATGATGAGACTATGCTTGAAGGATTTATAGATGCGGATATGGCTGGAGATATGGATACCAGAAATTCCACTACGGGTTATTTGTATACATTTGCGGGTGCAACAGTATCATGGGTGTCAAGGCTACAAAGAATAGTATCCCTCTCTACAACAGAAGCAAAGTACATAGCTGCAATAGAAGCTTGTAAAGAGATGTTGTGGATGCAACGATTCCTAGGAGAGATAGGAGTAAAGAAGGACAAGTATGTGTTATATTGTGATAGTCAGAGTGCCATTCACTTGCTGAAAAACCCATCATTTCATTCAAAAACCAAGCACATTGACTTAAGGTACCATTGGATTCGGCATGTGTTGGAGGAAGAGCAATTATCCTTGGAAAAGATCCATACAGATAGGAACCCTTCTGATATGCTCACCAAGATTCTACCATGAAATAAACATGAGTTATGTAAAGGCATTGTAGGACTCGGTGTGACTTGATTCATGACCCATATTTGGCTTGAAGTGGGAGAATTTTAAATGTGAAGCCAAATTCACGCAGGATTCTAGATCCTTCTAGATCTCCACACCGCCATTAGTTTCTAAATCTTTCTAGATCTTAACACTGCCATTAGTTTCTAGATCATTCTAGATCTCCATCTGAATCACATACAAGATTCTAGATCCTTCTTCTGCCTCTATAAATTTGTAATTTCTCTGGCCAAAGCAAGGCAAGTAAGCCAAGTCCCAAGCTTGTTATGTAATGCAAAGTGATTTATGTTCTCCAGTGATTGTTTTATCTATTCTGTTGTTTCTGACTGAGTAATCTTGTTGTTTCGCAATTTGTCTTTGTCTATGAATTATTCTCTACTTTTGCCGTCTAAGTCTCTGAGTATAAGTCTGCTATGTGTTATGTATGCTCTGGTCTAACAAAATACACTACACTGAGTTAACCACGATGTTTTTCATTCTAAATTTCCTTTGTAGGTTAAAGACATCCAAATCAAGTAAAGATGTGGCATGTATGCAATGAAAAGAGATCATAATACATTAATTACAAGTAAAACTGAAGAAGATGATCTATAGAATACAAATACTAACGCCAAAAGAAATGCAGAGTAAGACCCTAAGCTTTTGAAACAAATACAAGTATAATGTAGTTGGAGCGATGATAATACGGTGATTAACTTATACCTATGCTCATGCATTATGCTACTTTTATTGTTGGTTTAATTGATGTTTCTACTCCCCTATCTGGTTGCCTCTTCCACGCATTATTGAGCACTCTTGAATACAACATAGAAATGGGAAATGGAAGAACTTCCACTGCCATACATCGCGTCCACAAAGCAAAGCTCACTTAATGCTCACAAGTTCAGGTCTGAAAGTGAATGAGCAAAGAAGACGGGCATGAAATGTGACTGCTAGATGACACACTTTACCTCTAACTTGACAGCTCACCACTACACAGACATAGGATGTGACTGCTAGATGACACACTTTACCTCTAACTTGACAACTCACCACCACACACACAACATTTAATTATTACAAACTAATGTTATCATTTAGGAATATGAATAAAGTAATTTAGGAAGTAAATCGAATTTATATGAAGAAACATCAAGCATATAGCCTACCTGCTTGAGGAGAGGCCAAATAAATTATAAGACCATCAAATACACGATTAGTGGCAGAAATCATTCCAACAATATAATAGGCTCATCCACTGTAGTTTTATAGAAAACAGTTAAAAACTTTAGGATAACCAAACAGATTAATAATGATAACCTCTCATTTCAATTATTATAGTCTAATGTTGCAAGCGGAAGGGACTAATAAGATCATTCAAAAATCTCCAGTTTTACTTATCATTATTACATTGTTAATATTTTATTGTTTTTTTATTAATTATCAATTAAAATTTATGAGTTATTTATTAGGTATATTTTGTTTAAGATAATGATTATTGTTTTCATTAAATAATCACCCATATAGATGTATTTTAGTTCCAAATTTATTTCAACGCTAAATTTACTAAGTACTACGAGATATTAACGTTTTTTCAATACAATTTTTTTTTGAAAATTTTCGAAAAATGTTTACACTTTCTGAATTTTTTTAAGTAGATGAGAATAATATGGATTTATGTTATTTTTAAGGAGAAAAATTAATAAAATATTTTAACTATATTTTATTTTATGAATTTTACTCATTTTATATGGTAAAAATTGACATTTAAATATTTTATTTGTGATTCATATTTTCCACATTAAAATGTTAATACATGTCCTTTCATATTTTGTGGTGCAAACTCTCTCTCTTTGTCTCTCTCTCTCTCTCTCTCTCTATATATATATATATATATCTTTTCAGCACGCCTTGAATTTAAAAGAACCTATTAATGAAATAAGAAATCTCTTTCTCTCTCTATATATTTGATGCTAAATTTCTTTAGTCAAAATAGATATTAAAATATTTCATTTATGACTCACATTATTTTTTTAAATATTATATATCAATTTTATATTGGCAATAAAATAAATTACGCATCTTCCTCACAATGAAAAGTGAAATTGCAAAGAAATTTTTAAATTTAATTACTTTATTTTTCTACATAAAGTTGATATAAAATTATGTTGTTGTTTAATATGGACATTGAAATATTTTATTTATATCTCACATTAAATAAAAAATGAATTACACATTATATAATTTGAGTCATATTATTTCTAAATGACATCTGTGAAAACCATATTAAGTAGTGAAGGAATTACATCTCACCCTCATACTAAAAAGTATTTTTTTTCAATTACTATCTCTGTATAGAAATTTAATGTAAGTAAAGGTGGAAATTGAATTGTTTAATTTATTTATTTTTTCACTTCGAATGAAAGTAATGAAAACCCTAAGTTAGTTCCACACATTTTGTGAACGGTAAAATGACCTTGCCCCATCAAATTTGCAATGAGTAGAGATGGTGATCAACAACAACTAGCAACAATATCTAAGAACTAAGACTTGAAATTTAAAGTGTTTTATTTTTGTTCAAAATTAATTTATTATTATTATTATTAATTGTTAATTTAAATATATTTTCTTTAATATAATATTATGAGACAACATCTTACTCATATAAATCTCTTGAGTACCCAATAATTTATTATATATGTTATTTTTTTAAAATTAATAATGTTACTTTGAATTAAATTTTCTAATTTATATTATTATTACATTACGTATATAATAACACTTCATAAAATATAGTTTATGATATATATATTCAACCTATGATATAATTTAAAATAAATATTAATAATAAAAATAATATTTTAATGATAATATTAATTTATACAATTTTCTATACTATTTTCATTTTCTATTTTGATACTTTCTTTCCCTGTAAAACCATTGACAAATACAAAATAATGGTTAAAATATTTCAATAGCGCGTTGCTCACGCAAGAGATGCGTATTTATTTATTTGACGTACAACCCAATATTCTTCCTAATTTATTTTAAATTTATCATAAAAAGATGCTTATTTAAATTTATAAGATGCTTGTTTATTTATTGGACGTACAACACAATATTCTTTTTAATTTATTTTAAATTTATGATAAAGATAAAAATATAAAGTTGATTAAAGTGAAAATTGCCTTTCAAATAAAAAAACTCAATGAAATATTTACACCTTATGAATAATAAAAAATTAAATTTACTAATAAACTTGATTGGATGTAGAATTAAGATTAATATTTATATGGTGTCATAGGATGAGATTTATCTACCTTATTAAACTAATAGTTAACCTTACGAAAATTTATATTTACATAATAATGTATATATATATCATATGAAAATTAATTACTGGTTTACTTCAACTATATATAATTACAAATTTTCAACTATATATAATTACAAATTTTCATAACGCTTTAAATTGAAAAGAAATTAATAATGGAATAATATTTTTTAATTATTTTATTCAAAGTCTATATTTAAATAATTGATTTATGATTTATATTATTGCTTTTTGAATATTATATATCAATTTTATATTAGTAAGGAAATAAATTACTTATTTTTTTAGTAATGAAAAGTGGAATTGTATATTTTTTTAAGTTAAATCATTTTATTTTTTCCATATAAAGTTGATATAAATTTATGTTATTTATATGAACATTGAAATATTTTACTTATATCTCACAATAAATAGAAGATGAATTACACCTCATATAATATGAGTCATATTATTTTTACATGCCATCTCTTAACTCAATATAAAGTAATGAAAAAATTACATGTTTCTTTATACTATTTTTTTTTTTCAATTATAATATCTTATTATAGAAATTTAATGTAAATTAAAGTGAAAATTCAATTGTTTTATTTATTTATTCATTTTTTTTTGAATGAAAGTACTTCCCATATGTTATTTATAATTAATATTCATTTCTTATTATTAATAAATAAAGTATATATTATATTAAAATAATATTATAGAACAACATTTCACTCATATTCATCTTTTGAGCCCTTCTTAATGCCATAATTAACTTTATGTATTATTTTTAAAAAAATTAATTGATGTTTCTTTGCATATATTTTTTTCCTAACTTACCTTATATATATTAATAAATTGGTATATCCTTTTTAAACAATGCTTCGGATCCATGAGGTGGTATATATATGTCAGTAATAATGCTATTTGAATCTTGAGGTGGTATATATATGTCAGTAATAATGCTATTTGAATCTTTATACTCTATAAAAACTGTAAAAATTATAAAAATTTTGAAAGTAAATTTTAAATTTCTAATTAATATTGTTAATTAATTTTTAATAATTTATAAGTTAACTAATTTAGTAATATTAGCATTTTTATTACATAATAAAATTTGGCTAGATTATATTAACAAATAATTAGTAATTAAAAATAAAAAATTATTATTAAAGGTTGCAAAGTATAATTTAATTTAGTTTGATAAATAAATAGTAGTAATTAAAGATACAAATGTATATTTATAATTTAATTTAGTTAGATAAATGAATAATAATAATTAAAGATAGAAATGTATATTTTGAGAATTTTTATATACACTTAAATTTAGAATTTATGTTGTTCATTGCAAGGTGGAATTTATATAAAGATCAATTTATATTAGACATCGTATCATATATGATAAAATTGGATATACACATGAATACATAATTTTTTATAATCTATTATACTTTGTTCCAAAATGTAATTCCATATTTTTTTTTTGTAATCTATTACACTTTGTTCCAAGATGTAATTCTATTAGTAACATAACTTTATTCGCAAGATTTATCATTAACAACAATTTTTAAGAGATTTTTTTTCTATTTCACTTTTTTAGATATTGAAAAAAATAATATATTCAAGGACGTATACTGTCATTATTCAATATTAAACGATCGAATTTTTTTCATCGAATTCATATTGGAAATTTAAATTTGGTAATGATGCGACCAGCGACCTTTATCATTTCTGGACGATAGCGATATAACTGTATCTTTGCCTATCGTGGGGTGGGAAGCAAGTCTGATTAGACTGTTGACGTACCTCAAAATAAAATGTTTTCAGCTTTCAAAGGCCTGTTCGGAAGTAAACGCAATGATCATATTCACTTCTTACATATTTCTGACTCAACATGAAAGAATCAAACTTCTTATACCACTGCCGAGGCGACTGCTTCAGGCCATATAATGACTTCTTGAGCCTGCAAACAAAGTTCTCATTGCGATGCTAAACAAACCCTTCCGGTTGTTCCATATATATTTCCTCATCTAAATCACCATGTAGAAATGCAGTCTTAACATCTAACTGCTGCAACTCCAAATCAAACAAAGCCACTAATGCTAACACAATTCTAATTGAAACAATTTTAACCACTGGTGAAAATATCTCATGAAAGTCTATGCCAGCTTTCTAAGAAAACCCTTTTGCAACCAGTCTCGCTTTGTACCTGCCTTCTGTATCATTCACACCCCGTTTCAGGTTGAACACCCACTTGCATCCCACAGTTTTCGTGCTTTTGAGAAGTTCAACCAGATCCCACGTGCCATTCTTACCTAAGGCCATCATTTCTTCCTTCATGGCTGCTTTCCATTTGTCACTATTTGAACCTTCTACAGCTTCCTGATAACACAAAGGTTCATCATCATTAGCGATCAAAGCAACTGAAGTAACATGATCATCATACCTTCTCGGAGGGCGTTTGATCCTTGTAGACCTCCTTAAGAATGTTTCTGGTGCTTCCATAATTGGCTGTCTATCAACTGTAGGAATTTCTTCATGATCGCCATCTGAGACCTGTTCATGTCCTCCATCTGAACCCTGTTCATAATCTGATTCTGAAACCTGTTCATGACTAGAATCTGAACTATGGTCGTTATGACTATCATTAGAAATGCTGTCAAACTGAATATGCTGGAAATCAGATACATCATCCTGTTTCAATCTTCTATTTACATCTAACTGTACAAGAGAGGATTCATCAAACTTTACATATCTGTTGATGATGATTTTGTGGGTAGTAGGATCCCACAATCTAAATTCCTTTATTCCATCACCATACCCAACAAAGACATACCTTTTCGATTTCGGATCTAATTTAGTTCGCTAATGTTTAGGCACTAGAGCATATGCATCACAACCAAACACTCTGAGTTTAGAATAGTCACAAGGGTGTCCTTTCCATACCTCTTGCGGAATCTTGCAGCCTATTGTCGTTGATGGAGATCGGTTTATCACATAACAAGCTGTTGCCACTGCTTCCGTCCACAACTCCTTTTGCAACCCGGCGTTACTCAGCATACACCTTGCTCTCTCTAGAAGAGTCCTGTTCATGCGTTCAGCAACTCCATTCTGCTGAGGAGTATAAACCGTGGTCTTATGTCTCTCGATCCCTGCATCCTTGCAATAGCTGTCAAACTCCTTGGAGGAAAACTCACCACCATTGTCAGTTCTTAAACATTTTATAGTTCTACCAGTGTTGTTTTCTACCAATGCTCTAAACTGCTTGAAAACTGTAAAAACATCAGACTTCTTTTTCAACATGTAGACCCATACTTTCCGAGAAAAGTCATCAATAAACGACACAAAATACGACGAGCCACCATATGACGCTGTAGGGGTTGGACCCCAAACATCTGAATGGATATAATCAAGTATGCCTTTACTAGTATGTTTGCCTGTTTTAAACTTTTGTTTACTTTGTTTACCAAACAGACAATGTTTACAGAAATCCAATTTTCCAGATCTTAGATTAGGAAGTAACTTTCGGTCATCCAAAATTTTCAATCCTCTTTCACTCATATGCCCCAATCTTTGATGCCATAAGTGAATGGAACTACTGTCCTGTTCAGACACCGACACATGATCTGACCCAGTTCTACCTTCTAATTGAAAAAGATTTCCTACCTTCTTAGCCTTCATCACTAGTAAGATACCTTTATAGATTTTCATAACTCCACCTTGAATTACAGTTTTATATCCATTTGAATCAAGTGCTCCTAATGAAATCAAATTTTTCCTTAAATCTGGTACATGCCTCACATCAGTTAATATTTTTGTTGTCCCATCAAACATTTGCAGTTGTATGCTCCCAATTCCCACAATATTACATGTTACATCATTACCCATGTACACAACACCATCATCAATTGATTTATACGTTTTAAACCAATCTTTATGAATACACATGTGGTTAGATGCCCCGGAATCTAACAACCAAGGTTGATCATGTTTTGAAACATTAACAGACAATACCTCATCACTCATACCTGAACCAGATACTGAACCTGTATCCGTGGTGTTGGCTTCCTTCTTTTCTGTCGAAGAGCCTTTAAAAAAAAACAAACTGCCCTTTGCACTTATATTACTTTTCTTACAAAAAAAAACTTTCTGCCATATACACATCTCAAAAAAAAAATAAGATACGTCCCTTTTTAAAAAAAAAAAAACTTCAATATCCCAGCCGACAAAAAATTCCCACAATCTAACTGGCACTGCGTTTTATAGCAGAGACTGGAATATATTCACGCGGGTTTTATCAAATCACACTGCGTAGGGGTTTCTTATGACATTCGGTCCTAAAAAAAACAAACACGCGCATGGACAATACCATTGGCTTGAGAATCCGGCCTATCATAGTAAATCAAAGCATATTCCAATTAAGTACCATTTTGTAAGACAGGTTATCACTGAAAGGGGAGTCTCTCTTGAAAATGTGCATACAAAGGAGAACTATGCAGACATGTTCATGAAACCAGTTTTGTTAGAGAAGCTACGCTGGTGTTTGGCTTCTCTTGGCTTGCAGAAAAGATAAAATAATAATAACAGGGCATCAGGTGAATTGTTGTCAAGGTGGAGATTGTTGAGATTTTCTGTTTGTAGCAAAATAGGAAAAATCTCAGCTCATGACAACAATAGAATTCAGGTCCTAGATTAACTCCAGGTTGTTGGGAGGGAGTTAATGCCTCCTATATTTGATGTGAGGGAATTAATGAGGCTGTTAGATTCTCTATGCTATATAACAGGCAACCATTCGGATGGTTTGCCAAGAGGGTGAGAGTTTTGTGAGGATTTCTTGATGTAATCTCCTGTTTTGATTAATAAATTCCTGATGCTTATGTTTGGTGGACGTAGCCCAGATTGATTGGGTGAACCACGTTAAAAGCTGTGTTTACTGTGGATGATTAATTCTGCTGTGTTATTTGTTGTTTAATTTAGCTGTGCATCACTCCAACATTGCGAAATCATATTTTGCGGACAGTCCTAATGTTCACTACCATTTTCAAGATGCAACATTCACAGAAATTCCAGCGTGGATCTAAGCCTTGCGAAGTTGCCATCTTATTGTTTTCGAGAGTTAGATGGAGTACATAACACAGTTTCGGTCAAGCCCTCTGCTCTTACATGCTCAGGAGGAAACCTTTGTTCTCACAGCCTATAAGGAAGGTGGAGCCGATACAAAGGGCCACCAAAACAACAAAAGAGATAAATCACGGGCCTTCTTGCCGGTTTAGTCACAAAAATAGAATTCGGCCAACTCCACCGAGGTGGAATCGCTGTGGATCGACTCTGGATCAGAGTTATCCAATATCCACATCAAATGTCGAACAACACCACCTCGCACGAAATTGAGAACCCATCTTTGAATTTGTGAACCAAGAGTGCCGTTAACAACGGATTTTTGAGGTACTCTGCTTTTATGAAATATTGTCTCCGACTCTTCCCGACATATACTGTCATTGATCCCTCCGGTGATTCGTCTATTTTGGGATTGAGATCTGCATGAACGAGGCACGATGGCCGCTTTTCTGTAGAATCGGATGCATTAACTTCGTCACAGTCATGAACATCATCATTGAATGGTTGAGGACCGGAGTTGAGATTACTGTATGAACGTGCGACAGGGGGAAAGCTTCGCCATCTCTTGAGAAACCTCTTAATCTTGTTCATTCTCATTCGCTTACCCACCTTCACAAGAAGAGCTTCATTAGCTTGCAGGCTCTCCGATGAATGCGAGGTGAGGTGAGCGATGGGAGAATGGTATGACAGAGGGAGAGTACAGAGGATGGGCACTAGGGGCTTCTTTATAAAATAGCGGAGGGACAGGCAGCACATGAAAGATAAAAGGATAACGTAATTTCAATGGTTAATGACGCCTCGTCAAGTCCTCCTGAGTCCTACTCCTAAGACTGAAGTGAGAGATAAAATGTTCTTCATATGATCACCTGCATAAAGGAAAGAGGGATAAACAAGCGGAGAGATCAGTCGCTGGGATTAAAGTTGGCAGGGTAAGTGCCCAAATGTGTCAGTGGAATGAAGCGACTATATGTTCGGAATGTGATAGGTTTATGTTTTCTCGTTTTAATAAATTAGTTAAGATGAAGATTTAAGTTATTAAATTTATATAAATTAAAATCCAAAAATATTTATAAGCTCTCAAATTCATTATATATTTTAAATATTTTTTCGTGAAACATGCTAGTGGATATTATGTTTTTAGAAAACTGAGATATAAAATAGAAAAGTTATTTTTTATAATTTCTTATTTGAGTATAACTATTTTCCACCATTTAATTATTAAGTTATGAAATTTAATAATGAAAAATCATTGTACCAATATTTAAAAATCATGACATAAATATTGCAACTACATCCATAAATTAATGTAAAAAATGGCACAAATTAAGTTTAAAGTTGTGGTCCAATGAAATGTTTGGAAAATATTTTTTTCAATATATTGAAAAATAAATATTTATTTTTCAAAGTTAAACATTATACTTGCATAAATTTTTGGTGGATATTAAGTTGACACATTTACAATTTTACTCCTACATGTTAAAGCATTGAAGAAAACATAAGTAATGGTAAATGGAGTAGGTATATTTATTTCTATCTTGTTTCTACTCAGTTTTTATACTTGCTTACTTGAGTATGAGCTATTTTCAAGGATTTAATTATAAAGCTTAACAATGAATATTGCACCAATATTTAAAAATCGTAGCATAAATGTTGCAACTAAATCCAGAAACTAATGCAAAAAAAATGACACAACTACCTTCAAAGTTGGGGTCCAAATTTGTGGTCTACTCCCAAGACTCCCTCTGAATCTGGAAGATTTGCCATACTAAGAAGGTGGAAAATTGAAAAACACTTCATTTTAGACTCACGACTCTTACTCACATGAGCTCTCAATTAACTAACATCTACCACACTTCCAATCTTCTTGACTTATTAAGCCAACCCAACTATAGTTTCTCACCCTTTTTATCATAGAAACAAGATTTTGAAGAATCACAATTCGACTATTTTTCTTTTCTTGAGGTCCAATTCTTGACTTTTAAAGCCAACCAAACTATAATTTCTCTCTTTTTTATCACAGAAACAAGGTTTTGAAGAATCACAATTAGATTATTTTTCTTTTCTTGAGTTCTGATAGACCACGTTGGTCTTAATAGACTTACGTTAATCATCATCAACATTTTTTTTCAAAGTTAAACATTATAATTTGGACTGATCAATAATAAACTAATAGTAATTAAAAAATAAATCTATTACTATAATCCTATCCTCAGAAAAAAAAGAATAACTTAAAAAAATCAGACCTTACCAAAAAAATTACATATTTGACTCAGCTAAATAGTCGATAATAAACCAGAAAATTGAACTAAAAGAAACAAAGATGATATACAGATATACATCTATATAATCTCTAATGCAAAACAAATAACTTGGTTACTATAAATATAAATATATATAGAGTTATGTTAAAGGTGATATTAACCACAACCAAGGTCATGCATTTTTAGGTTATTGTATTCGAGTGCAGGAGTGTTATACGATCTTCTTTGTATAGTTTTGATTGTAATATGTTTTTGTTAAATTTGGTTTTTTATTATATGGAATGTGTTTTATAACTAATAAATGAATTTAACTCATTTAAAAAAAAATTAATATTTAAACCACACAAATCTCTAAAACAATCTTATATAAAATTGTAAATGATTTAGTTTACATATATTTTTTAATGAAATATAAAACAATTAGACTATAAGCAACGCTTATAGAATAGTTTGAAATGATTTCTCAGACAATTTTTTTCATCCGATAATGATTTGAATATGTGAAGCACGGATGCGGTACCTCTCATTTTCCTGTGGACTACTAGAAATGTTAGTCACAGCTTTTTCATTTTGAGATTCTAGTAATCTTAGCCATGGTAGACTAATCAGCAATAGAAAAGTAGTTTTTGTCGTCATCCTCGCTCGTCCAGACGATCTGAAAATCCAAAGGATGGCCCCGTTCCAGATTTGATTACAGAATTTTGCTGAACTGTAAACATGCGGGGCCATCAATTGTACAAGCTACAAGCTTTGATTCCATTCAAGAACGTGCTAATTTGTTGGCTTTTATGATTTCTTATTATTATAAATAAATAATACGAATGGCTTGTTATTATTCCTTCTCGTTTGTCTTCTAGAAGAGAATTTGAATTCGCGGCCAGAAATGACAGTTGACCCTTCACAGAGCTTATGCTAGGGTTTTGTTCGATAAACAAAATCATCAATGCGTTTGTCGTTTCCCCACATGGGATGTCGTGACTTGGTTTAACACGTGAAGATGGTTGTAAAATGCGCACTATATCGAAACCCTAAACTTCCATGTGTTAGTGGATTGGCCACGTGGAATGTGGTAGATGACTGTTATAGTACGTCAATGATGCATTGCTGGTTAAGTGTGACTAATTTAATCGTTTGAGTTGACGAGATATCTACTTGGAACGTTACTCCATTTTTTAAGTAAGATTGTTGAAAGTACGGGGAGATTGTAATGTTATGTTATTTGAGCTTAAAAAAATATAATAAATAATTATTATTTATTAATCAAAATAAAATAAAATTGTTAAATTAAAAATTATAATTTGAAATGTTAAAAATGAGTTCATACCTTTTTTAAAAATCAAAATTCTAAATATTTCATATTCATATTTGAATTTCTTATTTCTTTAGATGCAACAACTATAATAATAAAGTCATTTTTTCTCTTCACCGAAATATAGAAGGCTTTTTAGACATCCAACGATATTAGAAAAGTTAATAGGATATGTTATTATGTCATTCTATCCGTACATCATCAAGGTTTTCATGTGGCTTTCCCACGAAGTTAGGGCATGACTCTCTTATTTCATCTATGCAAGTGATATCTTTTGTTGTTCCTCTATATGATGAACACCGAAGTAAATTTCAAATTGCTGCAATGATTTATTTAGCTTTAGAGCATTGATCTCACCTTGATATGACTTGATATCGACATTATGTTCCATTTTCAGCGTTTCTATGAATTGTTCACGACCCTCATATTTGTTTGACCTTTTTCAAGCTCTTTCTTTTGCTCCTCTCTCTACTTCTTCCCAATCTTTAGATCTTCCCTATGATTGGACCTATGTGTTAGAATTCCCATCTTTTCTAAATAGCCCCCACTTATTGGTGAGGCCTGTCATGAGTAGGCACACATTATGGTTTGTATCTACATCTTGTGCTTCCAACTACAAAAACCTATCCTCCATGGGATCAATACCAAAAGAAACTTGGTTTGATACCAATATGATTTATAAACTGTCATGGATATGCTACTAGAAAATTCATCACATCAGAGCTACTCAAATATATTAGAAAATATGAAATATACACTATGAAATTTGTTTATTGTGTGTACTCGGAAATTATAATTACATAGAAAAGAGAGAATAATAAAATAAAAACTCGCAAACCACAATTGTCACAAAATATAGTTTGGAAAAACCTTTTGGGAGAAAACCTAGATGGAAGGTGTGATGGTTATGCTCTATTTCTCTGAATATAATATGGATGCAAGTACAAAGAAATAAGGTCTGTGGCCCATCGGTTACTACAATGCATGAATCCTTTCATTGTTCTCTCTACCTATCCTTCTTGCATACACTACTTTTATATAGAAAATAAATGAAACCCTCTTCCTCCTAGTGGCCTGAGTATAAGAAAGCCAAATAGTCTACTATTTGTTGGGTTTGACACCTTCATCACTTAACGAGAGCTAACTCTTAAACATGTTTTTCCCTTTATTATCATCCTTACCACTCTTTATCGCTTCCTCATATCCTCCCCTTGCCCCTCCTCCCAATCTCTCCCATGGATGTTTTATCACCTTTTCCCTTATCTTCTCAAATTTTCTTATCACCGTCTCGTGCTTTACCCTAGGGAATTTTATGAACCTCCCCCTTATTCACCATTTTTCCATGATTACATTCATTAGCTCTGCACTTCTTTGGCTTTAACCCTTTCTTACCCCTCTCTAGCCCTAATAATAATAATAATAATAATAATAATATTGATAATTAATATTATTTATATCTATTAATAACATGATCTTTTAATCAATATTAGGTATTAATAAGATTTATATTAAAATATATTAATGATAGTTTAAAACATAAGTTTATTAAATCTTATCATAAATTAAAATAATTAATAAAGTGAAAAATTAATCCTACTCTTCTATTGTAAATTAAAAGAAAAAAACGATTTAATTTTAAAATTAAATTAAAATATATTAATTAAGTGTAAAACTAAACCATATACTTGTATTCTCACTCAAAAGTCAAAGAAAATTTATTATTACAAATAAAATTAAAATTAAATTCTAATTAAATAAAAATGGTTCCTTTCCAATGAGCTGATCGGCTTCTCCCATCCTGGCAGCATTGCATCTCATTCTTATAGCTTCCATATTGTTTCTCTTTTTTGTAGATTCCGTCCAGAAGATGAGTCTTGTTCTAGACTCGAAACATAGACATAAAAATGTAGACTGTTGAATTTTCCATCTCTCAATCCCAAAAATTGCAAAAAAAATCTCCAAACTATTATTGTTGTCCTGCATGGAGGGAAAACCTCAAAAGAGGTCTCTAATCTCGAAAAAATGAGGGTCAAAATACAAAGAAGAGAATCCTATTTATTTTTCCTTAAGCAATGCCGTAATTCCAATATGACTCCACCCTTTGCGTGTGTTAAGCACAGGTTGCATAACCAACACAATCACAAAGATTTCGACCAACTCAACAAGTCTCTAATCCACCTTGAAATACGTAGAATGAGATTTTATTGGGATCGATTATCTTCATTATCTTTTAAAAGTCATTTAAAACTGGCAACAAACATCCGTAAATACATGTGGACAGTCACTGATCCTTCAGCAGTGCTCAAATATGGCAAGGAAGGGCACGTGGCTCATTTAAGATAGAATAGAAAACTCGAGAATCTAGAAACGTGGGTAGAAAAATGGCATAATTCTGAGAAGACAACGATTCCTTGCATAGAAACTAGCAGGCATAGGCAGGTAATAAAGAACGAGCTTAGGACACGAAACGGTAATAATTGGTGTGAACCTGAGAACGATACAATCAAAATTTGTGATTCCACTCTAAATCAGCTCTTAAGAGGCATGACAGGATAGGACATGCACCCATCGTGCGAAAAGAAGCCTGGGGATAAGCAGATGACGATGTGGTCAAATAGGAACATGTAGAAACATAAGACCTCAAATGGACTAGTGGAATTGTGGAGTGTTGAAGATAATAATTCAAAGGAGGCATCCAACAATATCCGTAAAGGAGGTAAAAGGGTACTACACTCTAATTAGAATATTAAAACAAATAATGTAATAGACAATGGATCGAATGAATTAAATAATAAATTAGATAGTAATGCAAATAAATTAGATAATATAACTAATAACCTATGTGATAACTCAAATAATAAGTTAGACAATAAATCAAATAAGTTATATAATATAATAGATAATAAATCTCACAATAATTCCATTAACAATAAAAAGGTAAAAAATATTTCCTCTTATGAATTAAAGAAGGAAGAAGCTGAGGTCCTTAACAAGGGACTCAATTTTTCCTTAACCCCCAACTGGATCCTGAATGAAGAAATCATTTGCAGTCTTGAAGATGGAAAGAGAGCACTTAATGATGAGGATAAGGAGCTAGGGAGGCAAGAATGCATCATCATCCTATGAAAATCTAGACCCTAAAAGCGATTTAAACGAGAAGCAACTTAATGCCCTAAAAAACCTAAAAAATAATAATGACAATGTCATTCTAAAAGTTGACAAAGGGGCTCCATAGTGGTGATGAATCAAGAAGAATACACAAACAAAATGAAAGACCGCCTATATGACAGTGGCAGCTACAAGAAACTAGAAAAAAAAACCATCTAGAAAATTGCAAGACTCGTAAAAAAAGTGATTGAAGAGACTAATTTAGATGATAAACTAAAAAAGTGCCTTTCACCTGATAGTGAAATCACTCCTCAAATTTACGGGGCCCAAAAATTCATAAATATCATGTCACCCCTAGACCTATCATCAATAGTATCATAGCACACACATAAAAATGAGCAATGTATGTTGCTAGCACCCTATCACTTCTAGTTGGTAAAACCAACTCTTTCATTAAAGACTCCACCTAGTATGTTGAATTCATAAAACAAGCTAAGCTAGATCTAGGTGATAAAATTGTTAGTTTTGATGTTGTCCAGCTCTTCACCAAGATTCCTTTAAATGAAGTAGTTCAAGTGGTAAAAGAAGTTATAGACCCCCAAAATGCAAAGCTGACTGAAATCTGCCTCCATTCTACCTTCTTCACCTTCCAATGCGAAATATTTGAGCAAACATCAGGAGTTTCTATGGGATATCCTCTATCACCTATAGTAGCCAATTTATTCATGTAAAAATTGGAAAACAAAGCTCTTGACACCTACCCATTAAAACCTAAATTTTGGATCAAGTTCGTGGATGACACCAGTGTCAATTGGCCTCATGGGGATGATGAACTTAATAACTTCTTGAACCATCTCAATAACATATCCGATGATATCAAGTTTACAATGGAGGTCGAAGAGAATAATTGCATCCCATTCCTTGATATCCTCCTCATAAGAAACAAATATGGATCTCTAGGGCATAAGGTGTTCAAAAAGAAGGCACACACTGATAATTACCTTCATGCAGATTCACACCACCACCCAGCTCAAAAGATGGGAGTTCTTCAAACCCTTTTTACTAGGGCCTACAGAATATCAGATGAGATTTACAATGAAGAGGAGATTTCATACTTAAGAAAAGTATTTACAAGCTTAGGATATAAAAATAAAGACATCATCAAAGCCATCCAGAAAGCCAGATCCAGAAGTAGAAAGGATAAATCTGAAAATCCCCTAACTGCTAATCCATACCTTCCATGTATATGTGGAGTCATTGATAAGCTGACCAAGTTTCTCATGAAGAAAGATATCAGAACTTCATTCAAGCATGAGGAAAGATACCAGAACTTCATTCAAGGCCATGATGACTATTAAGCAAAGGATGAAATCAATAAAGGATAACTTGGATCACCTCCAGCAAAAGGTTGTTTATATGATCAATTGTTCTTGTGGAGAATAATATATTGGCAAAACAAGTAAGTCTTTCAAGATTAGGCTTAAAGAGCATGGTCAAAATATCTCAAATGAAAGAACTTGATCTTAAGGTTTAACAGAACATGTAGGCAAGACCAACCACCATATCTTCCTTGAAGACACTTAGGTCATTGCCAATGAAAAACATTATTTTAAACATAAAGGGCGGGATTCCCTTGAAATCATTAAGAACCCTCACAACCCCAATAGGGATGGAGACTTAGAAGTTAGTAGAAATTGGATTTCCCTTCTTCCCCACGATACCAAGGAATAAATATATTTTTCCCTTTCTTATCATCCTTACCACTCTTTATCGCTCCCTCATCTCCTCCCCATACCCCTCTTCCTAATCTTTCCCATGGATGTTTTATCACCTTTCCCCTTACCTTCACAAATTTCCCTATCACCTTCTCGTTCTTTACCCTAGTGAATTTTATTAACCTTTCCCCTTATTCATCCTTTTGTCATGATTCCATAAATTAGCCCCTCCCTTCTCTGGCTTTAGCCCTTTGTTACCCCTCTATAACCCTACTAATAATAATAATAATTAAAATCATATTCATAATTAATATTACTTATATCTATTAATAACATGATCTTTTAATCAATATTAGGTATTAATAAGATTTATATTAAAATATATTAACAACATTTTTATTAAATCTTATCGTAAATTAAAATAATTAATAAAGTGAAAAATTAATCCTACTCTTCTATTCTAAATTAAAAGTCAAAAAAGATTTATAATTAAATTAAAATAAAATTTATTAATTAAGTGTAAAAATAAATCATATACTTCTATTCTAACTCAAAAGTCAAAGAAGATTTATTATTAAATTAAAATTAAAATTCTAATTAAATAAAAATGAGTCCTTTCTAATGAGCTGGTCAGCTCCTCCCATCCTGGTAGAATTGCATCTCATATTTATAGCTTCCATACATTTTTCTCTTCTTTGTAGATTCAGTCTTGAAGATGAGTCTTGTTCTAGACTCAAAACGTAGACATAAAAATGCAAACTATGGAATTTTTGATCTCTCAATCCCAAAAATTGCACCACAAAAATCTCCAAACTATTACTGTTACCCTTTATGAAGGGGAAACGTCGAAAGAGGTCCATGATCTCAAAAAAATGAGGGTCAAAATATGAAGAAGAGAATCTGATTTATTCTTCCTCAATCAATGTCATGATTCCAATATGACTCCATCCTTTTCCCTTGTTAAGTGCATGTTGTATAATTAGAAAAATCACAAAGCATTCGACTAATTCAGTAAGTCTCTCATCCGCCTGGAAATACACATAACCATATTTTCTTTGGATCGATCATCTTCATTATCTTTTAAAATTCATTTGAAACTAGCAGCAACCATCCATAAAGACACATGGATAGTCATTGGTGCTTCAATAGCGCTCAAAGCTAGCAAGGAAGGGCACGCAACTCATTTGAGATAGAATAGAAAACTTGAGAAGCTAGAAATGCAGGTAGAAAAATGGTGTAATTTTGAGAAAGCAACAGTTCCTTGCAGAGAATGTAGCATGCACAGGAAAGTAATAAAAAACGAGTTTGGGACATGACGCAGTAATAATTGGCATGAACCTGAGAATAATACAATACACATTTTCGATTCCGCTCTGAATCAACTCCCAGGCAGCACGACAAGATACGACATGAATCCATTGTGCAAAGAGTAGCGCGAGGATAAGCATACAGTAGCATGGTCGAATAGAAACATGCGGAAATAGAAGACCTCAGACGGATTGGAGGAACTACGCATTACTGAAGCTACTAATTCGAAGGAGGCATCCAACAATATCCTTAAAGGAGGTAAAAGGGTACTACACTCTAATAATATTATTAAAATAAATAATATAATAGAAAATGGATCTAATAAATTAAATAATAAATTAGATTGTAAGGCAAATAAATTAGATAATATAGCTAATAACCTATGTGATAAATCAAAGAATAAGTTAGACGATAAATCAAATAAATTATATAATATAATAGATAATAAACATGCTAATAATTCTATTAAAAATAAAAAAGTAATAAATATTTCCTCTTCTAAATTAAATAAGGAAGAAGTTGAGGTCCTTGACGAAGGACTCAATTTTTCCTTAAATCCCAACCGGATCACGAACGAAGAAATCAAGTCTTGAAGATGAAATCAAAGAACTTAACGATGAGGATAAGGAGCTTGTTAGGCAAGAATGTGCCATCATCCTAAGAAAAACTAGACCTCCTAAAAGAAATTTAAACTAGGAGAAACTTAAAGCCCTAAAAAACCTAAGAAATAATAATGACATTGTCATTCTAAAAGCTGAAAAAGGGGGCACCACAATGGTGATGAATCGAGAAGAATACATAAAAAAAATGAAATACCACCTATATAACAGTGGCAACTACAAGAAACTATAAAAAAACCCCATCTCAAAAATTACAAAACTCGTCAAAAAAGTCATTAAAGAGACTAATTTAGATGATAAACTAAAAAAGTGCCTTTCACCCAATAGTGAAATCACTCCTCGAATTTATGGGGCCCCAAAAATTCATAAAGGCGATGTACCCCTTAGACCTATCGTCAATACTATTGAAGCAACCATATATGAATTAGAAAGGTATGTCACTAGCACCCTAGCCCTTCTAGTTGGTAAAACCAACTATTTCATTAAAGACTCCAGCGAGTATGTTGAATTCATAAAACAAGCTAAGTTGGATCTGGGCGATAAAATTGTTAGTTTTGATGCTATCTAGCTCTTCACCAGGATTCCTTTAGATGAAGCAGTCCAAGTGGTAAAATAAGTTGCAGACCCCCAAATGGAAAAGCTGGCTGAAATTTGTCTTTGTTCTACTTTCTTCACCTTACAAGGTGAAATCTTTGAGAAAACATCAGGAGTTGCTATGGGATCAGCTCTGTCACTTATACTGGCCAATCTCTTCATGGAAAAATTTGAAAACAAAGCTCTTGACACCTACCCATTAAAACCTAAGTTTTTCATCAGGTTCATGGATGACATCAGTGTCAATTGACCTTATGGGGATGATCAACTTAATAACTTCTTGAACCATCTCAATAGAATATCTGATGATATCAAGTTTACAATGGAGGTAAAAGAGAAAATTTGCATCCCATTCCTTGATATCCTCCTCATAAGAGACAAATATGGATATCTAGGGCATAAGATGTTCAGAAAGAAGGCACACACCAATAATTACCTTCATGTAGATTCACATCACCACCCTGCTCAAAAGATGGGTGTTCTTAAAACCCGTTTTAGTAGAGCCTACAAAACATCAAATGAGATTCACATAGAAGAGGAAATTGCATACTTAAGAAAAGTATTTACAATCGTAGGATATAATAATAAGGACCTCATCAAATCCATCCAGAAAGCCAAATCTAGAAGTAGAAAGGATAAATCTGAGAATCCCCTAACTGCTAATGCATACCTTCCATATATACGTGGAGTGAATGGTAAGCTGGCCAAAGTTCTCATGAAGAAAGACATCATAACTTCATTCAAGAACACTACAACTATTAATCAAAGGATGATATCAGTCAAGGATAACCTAGATCACCTCCAGCAAAAAGGTGTTTATATGATCAATTGTTCTTATGGAGATTACTATATTGGGGAAACATGTATGTCTTTCAATATTAGGCTTCAAGATCATGGTGCAGATATCCGAAATGAAAGAACTCGATCTTCAGCTTTAGCAGAACATGCGGGCAAGACCAACCACCATATCTTCCTTGAATACACTAAGGTTGTTTCCAACGAAAAAAATCATTTTAAATGTAATGTGTGGGAGGCCCTTGAAATTATCAAACACCCTCACAACCTCAATAGGGATGGAGGCTTAGAAGTTAGCAGAAATTGGATGTCTCTTCCCCCCCGTGATACCAAGGAATAAAGATGTTTTTCTCTTTCTTATCATCCTTACCACTCTTTGTCACTCCCTCATCTCCGCTCCCTACCCCTCCTCCCAATCTCTCCCATGGATGTTTTATCACCTTTTCCCTTATCTTCTCAAATTTCCCTATCACCCTCTCATGCTTTACCCTAGTGAATTTTATTATCCTTTTCCCTTATTCACCCTTTTTCTGCAATTCCATTCATTAGTCCCTCCCTTGTTTGGCTTTAACCCTTTATTACCTCTCTCTGACCCTAGTAATGATTATTATTACTATTATTAAAATCATATTCATAATTAATATTGATTATATCTATTAATAGCATGATCTTTTAATCAATATTAGTTATTAATAAGATTTATATTAAAATATATTAACAATATTTTAAAACATAGGTTTATTAAATCTTATCATAAATTAAAATAATTAATAAAGTGAAAAATTAATCGTACTCTTCTATTCTAAATTAAAAGTCAAAAAACATTTATAATTAAAAATAAAATAAAATTTATTAATTAAGTGTAAAAATAAATCATATACTTCTATTCTAACTCAAACGTCAAACAAGATTTATTATTAAAATTAAAATTAAAATTCTAATTAAATAAAAATGATTGCTTGCCAATGAGTTGGTGAGCTCCTCCCATCCTGGTAGTGTTGCATCTCATATTTATAGCTTCCAATTTTTTTCTCTTCTTGTAGATTTGGTACTAAATATTAGTCTTGTTGTAGAATCAAAGAATAGACATAAAAATGAAGACTATGGAATTTCCAATCTCTCAATCCCAACAAATTACACCACAAAAATATCCAAACTATTAGAGCTAGAATATTAACTCTTCTAGAAACTCTTCATCATGATCAGGTGGCTAGCCCTTTATCCATGGATATGGGGACTGTCATGGCATCCTCTCAAATTGTAGTGGTAAAAAAATAAAGTAAGCTTTGAAGTGGCATAATTTTTGCATACAAGCTTTATTTGAGGTAATTGTTGTGTCATTGGAAACACCTATTTGTATACAATAGGGAGGAGACGCACAACGATAGAGTGCAAATTTTTAGCCTAAAAAAATACCATTATATACCTCAAAATGTTCTTGGAAGGTTTCATACCCCAATTCTCATAGTTGAGTCATGCTGGTAAAAGTGGTCATATGAGTTGATTCTTCCTCTTTTTTCACTATAAAAACATCAAGGCATATGAAAAACATGATCCAATCCATATTGAATATTCATGATGAGGTAAAAAAATAGGTTCATTCGTTCTGGGGATGTGATTTTCTTATTTCCACTTGAAGTGACAATACTATTGACTAGAATTTTTTTCATATTGACAACTTTTCCTGCACAAAGGCATATCAACAGTGTGATAATAATATTCCATATATTAAATTTGGGGTGCCTACCTTGGATCAATATCTAGAGTATCCTTGGAAGTGTCATCTCTCCATCAAGTAGAAGATCTAACCACTTGATTAGAATGAGGGATTCATTTGGATGAAGTAATTTCGAGGATTGAAAAGTTGAATATTGATGAGAATGTAATAACATATTAATTGTTGGAGAAACGTGAAGCATAATGGAAATATCTAAAGTGGATAATGAATATAGTCGACAGTTTTTATCCTAATGAAATCGAAAAGAGAGGAACTAGATACAAAATAAGAAAAGGTGAAATATGTGTTGTAGGTGCTTCATATATAGGTGATGTTAATCATATGAAGGTTTCATATGATTGTTAATTGAATTTATATACTAAATTTTGGCCAACCTCCTTTGAATAATATATTTCTCATGATGATGGGTAAGCTTTAGAGAAGGAGTATGCTACTCTAATTATGAATGTAATATACGAGCTAGTGGATCCTCCACTTGGAATAAAACCAATTAGTTATGCATAGGTTTACAAGGAAAATTAAAAGTAGATGGTTCACTTAGTGAGCACAAGGTAAATATGTTGGCAAAAGGATATATAGAGGAAGAATGTAACAATCCCGGTGAAATTCTATGTAATAAAAGTTAATAAAGGAAAAATAATAACCATGATTATGGGATAGTTATTCCAAGATGAATGATGGACAAGACATCCTAGTGTTTGGTTTATTATGGCAAATGAAATTGGAAAAGGAAATGACAAAGGCTTTGGAAAGGCATGAGGCATTAATTCCATTTTATTTAAGAAAATAATGCAAATTAGGAGAAAATTATGGTGAAAAGTCACAAGTTGCATGTGAGGAGGAAAATGAAGAAAAATAGTGGAAAATGAAGAAAATAGAGGTCTCATTAATAAAAAGGCTTATGAGGATAAGTTCACAACCTTTTGCTAGCTTAGATTTGGATCTCTCTCTCTCTCTATTCTCTCTCTCTCACACACTCTTGGAGCACTTCAACATTGAATCAAGAAAAGAAAAAAAGGTAAGGGAAACAAAAATCAAGCAAGGAAGAGAACGATCAAGCAGCTACAACAGGTTATTTATAGTTATCGATTTGCATGTGTGATTTCCTTGCTAGATTTGGCATGCATAGTTATGCATGTGTGTTCTTGGTTGTCTTGTTGTCATTGGCATGGGTTTTTCCATATGTGATAGTGTTCTTCATCCTTACCTTATCATTCCTGGATAGCCATGGTGTGATGGATTGCCATGTTTTTGGTTGAACTGGATTTTCAGATGGATTTAAAATTGAGTGAGGTAGTTTCTGAAAGAAATAACACATGGCCTAGTGATCCATGAATAATATTGTGGATTGTGGTAAATTCTTGGCCTAGTAGCCACTGAACTGAACTGTGGCTTACGATAAAGCCAAATTTTTTGTTTCCTTGGTGGGCATACGAATCCTCAACCATTGAATGGCGGGATATGCGGTAAAAACTAGAGGTGGGTGCCCTCTATCAGGACTAGGAATCCTTGATCAATGAATGGTAGGATATATGGTAAATCCTGGAGGGAGGATTCTTGATTAGGGCTTAGTGATTAAGTGTGGATTGTGGTAAATCCTAGAGACTAGGAGATAGCAAAATTCCTGATGGTGTAGGTGGAGAAATATGGTGGCATCCATGATTGTTTAGGGCCTAGTGATCTAGTGAGAATTATGGTAAAGGCTGGTTATATTGATGAGGGTGAGGAGGTTTAGCCTTGGGAAGCCCTAGCTTATTTATGGTTATGAGCCCCACATTCATGCTTGGAGTATCGCACAGGGGTGCTTGGCTAAAAGAAAGATTTGGTGAAGCCTATATATGGCCGAGTGGTTCGTGGAAGTCCCATACCTGGTTGGATTATGCATTTGTTAATAATAGTTCCTTTTCTTTGGTAATTCATGTGTAAATGTACTGGTTTATATGTGGATTTTATGGTTGTTATATCCTTGTTATTTTTATTGTTTATATGTTGGTTATGAGTATGTTTTAAAAGACAATGATGATGTATGGCTCACATCATATTTTGATTTGTAAATGAATGAACAATGAATATATCACCTAGTAGATGATAATGCAACTAATGTAGTAATGCATCAATGCTTCTTAGAAATTCTCCGATAAGTATTAGACCCCTATGCTTAGATATGTTGTTATGACCTGTAGAATGAATATTTGTGAGATGTTTGACGAAATTCCTCAAATGGCTAGTAGGGGTCCAGTGAAGTCATTGATCAAGTATTTGTATTAGTACCATTGTTTCAATGTTAATTCTCATTTCTATATGCTTCATGAAGTTCTAAGTAGTGGCCTGAGTCCTAGCCGTGAAAAAGTGGTACAAAATCCAAGGTTGTAGGCTCAGAACTAGCTGAAAAAGTCCCTAGTCACTAGCATGCCCTTGTTATGGGAATGAATAGAGGGTCCCAGTCACATGCATCCCCATGTCATGGGAGAGAATCAAGATTTGGGTTAGTAAATTGTCAATTTCTCTAAGGGTTGGTCACTTGGAAGGGTTGGTTGGCTCTTGAAGTTTTGTAATAGCTGTAGAAGGTCAGATTGGTTGTGTTTTGTCAATTCCACTTCCTTAACCATACATGGGGAGTTGAATCATATCCTAGTAGCCTCTCATCACATGTTTACCTCAACGAACCGGTTAACTTAGGTAAATGTGGGAGGAGGGCGTTAGAGAGTGGTATCAGAGCATGGTTCACCCCTTGGATTGGATGGGCAGTGTGTTGGTCATGCATTCATGTCGGTTTCATATGTGTTCCTTATGCTTGTGGTCTATGTACTTGTTTTGTAGGCATGGTGTGGGTCATGTTTGCATTTGTGTCATTATGTGAAAGTGGATGATGTGTCGCTGGATGTGGTTGTCATGACTGTATGGCAGTTATGTATTGGTTATGCATGTCAGTGCTTATATGTTGTTATGCATACATCTGTATGGTTATAGTTTTCATGAATGGGGTCGTGATGTGTGGTTGATATCGTCATGAATTGATGACTAGACTATAGTTAGTATGATATCTATATGTTGTTATGATTATGTTTATACATGTATTGTGCTAATATGTTTAATCTTTCAGATGAGAGATCCTCCCCAAAGTATACTGAGGTATGTTGATTGTGTTTATATTTTGGTTTAGCTAACATGGTATGATTTGTAGGAAAGGGATCAAAGATGACTAGGAACATGTTAGACTACAATTGATGAGACTCTCCGTATGGATCAGATGAGAAGTGTGGTTTTGGGAACTCTTCTAAATTAGTAGACACATTAAGAAGCTTGAAGGAAGAAATAAGAAGTTGCTAAGAAGATAATGAGAAAATCATGCAGGATCAACCATGGAAAAGAGGACAGGACTTATGCGGCATATGGAAGTATATCTCATGGTGGGCATATCGAATAAGGATGACACGATTAAAGATGACAATCTCTTGGATACTCTGGATAGGAGAGGTGATGGACATAAGTAGTACTCTAGTTTTGGTTCTAATAAGCACTATGATCGTCATCGTTATCACCCTTACAAGAGGAGTGATAGGGGATACTTTCCATATGAGCTTAAGAAAGCTAAGTTTCAAATTTTGTAATTGTTCAATGTTGTATCAGTTACTTTAGCCCAATTTATCCTTTTCATTAATAATGAATCCAACTATTAGCAGTATAATCAATCATAAATGTAACTGAAGAATGAAAAATATAAGAAGTGATAGAGAAGGAAAAACACACAACCATAAAAGATAGTTGATTGGTCCAAGACTACAATGAGCCCAATAGAATCAGCAACATGTAACAATAAACTAGATCTACAGATATGTTATTACATCAAAGATACTCATATCTATCCATCTGTAGTAGAGATACCCAGATCCATAGATCATTGATGCTAAGATGCCAAACCCTAGATATGAATTTGGTCACTATCACCAACACTGTCTATGTGCGATGGAAAACTTCATGGTTGCACTCATGAAGATAGCATGAGGGGGGCTGTAACAACAAAGTCCCTACTTGGAGGTCTCTGTGCCTATGACTATGGATCTGAACAACACATACCCAAAGTCACTCCTTTTCCAGGTTTTCTGAGCGACCGATGAAGGAAAAGTCACACTCATGAAGTGTTATCCGAGTAACTAACAAAGTAAAATCATTCCCTCGACTACCTGAAGCCAATGACGAGAGATCAAAACCTGCTAAAGGAAAATTCACTCCCTCTTAACTGCATCCTGACGACTAGAGTGATAAAGTTTCTCTCTTACCCACTCTGCACCAGCGACTATGGACGAAGTTCACTTGTGCACCAACGAAAAACCCTAAGACAAAGTGAGCCTTTCACCTGTGATCTCAGACCCAATGAAGACTTTTGTCGATGAACCTATGCGATCCAAGACAAAATAGAAAAAATAAAAACATAACTTGAGTGTGTTTCCAAATGAGCTTGAGGTTGCTTTCTTTTATAGGTTTTCTTGAAGGCTACTTGGGGTTAAGAATGACCCAAGTAGTTACCTAAGTGGTTAGGGCTGACCCAATCCATAATGAATGAATTAATAAAATAATTTAAAACTTAACTTTCTCTTGAACGAATCAAGTGATGTATAGGTCCATTTTGATCCTCTCGAAAAGAGGAATTTAATGCAACCATCATCTTCATCATCTGAGATGTCCAATGTGGAATATTACTACAATTTCAAAAATTAACACTCCCTCTGAACTAGGGAGACTTCCACTTTCCCTCATGTTTATATCATCGTGTCAAGTTGTTGTAATGATTGACTATCTCTACTCAACTCTAACAGCTGAAACTTTCTCTTATCTACAAGAAGAAAAATTTGTTACTAGAGGGGATCTTAGTCTACCACCCTCTATCCATTAGGCTATTGTTTGGAATATTTTCTATCAGGCTATCACCCAGAGTATCATCATCAATCATCATCGGAGAGTACATTATCAGGGAGATCATATCAATGTAGAACCATGTTGGGGAGAAATAGCTTCTACCCATATTGAGCCATAGGATAACTCTTCTTAGAGGGGAGTAGACCCTCAACCCGAAAATCTCATCGAGGAGCTTACTCTCAACCCAAAATCATATTAGGTTATCTCAACCCATCCTATTTCCTACTGATATTCCCATCGATGGTAGAAGACCTACATCATTATTAAATTTGATTGTACAGGCTAAGTACACTCTTGACTTATTGGCTAAAACAAGGAGCATATCCCCATCAAGCTAGCCTGCTTGAGGGTATGATGCCAATTGGGGTATACTCTGCAAATACCAAGAGGGGAGAAAAGTTCTCTGAACCGATAAATATAGGGGAGAAACATTCTTCAACCTTGGGTAACAGATAGGGTACCTCCCTATTGTCCAGAGATCCCTCAACCCCAGGAGCCTTGTATCTCAATTCCTCACCCTAGGAGCTTAAGCAGGGTGGGAAGAACATGCTCAATGTCCTCAATTAATGCTACTGATTATCTAGAGGGGCTACATCCATCAATCTAATTTGTTCTCTGAAGAGAAAAAAATTTCTCTTCAGTGATGCCTTGGTGAGAATAGATGCAATCTGATCATCTGATGATATGTGTTGGAGCATGATGGCTCCTCTCTACACCATATCTCGAATGAAGTGATATCAGATTTCAATATGCTTGGAATTTTCATGGAACACAAGATTTTATACCAAATGGATCCCACTGTTGTTGTCACATTATATTATTGTAGTGTCTAGGAGCTGCTAAAACATCTCTCCAAAGAGATTTCTTAACCATACTACTTCGCAACTAGCCATGCTAGTGGAAACATATTTTTCTTTCTTTGTGCTCAATGCTACAAAATTTTGTTTCTTGCTCATCTAGGATATCATCGGAGATCCAAGACTAAAATAGAATCCAGATGTACTTTTCCTATCCAATGTATTTCTGGCCCAATGAGCATCAGTGTGTCCATGAAGTTGAACATTTCCTATAGAATATCTGAGGCCAAGTGTAATTGATGCATGCAAGTATCTCAAGATGTGTTTGGTAGCTATCCAATGTGAGTGATGGGGCTTGGTCATAAACTGACTCAGAGTGTTTACTGCATAGCATATACTTGGATGAGTGTTCACAAGGAAAATCAGAGCCCCAATCAGTTGTTTATACTGAGATGGATTTCCTAAGTCTGGCCCTACAACATCTCCACTTAATTTATTGAAATTTATTTCCATCGCTGTGACCATGGATTTACTTTGAGTCATTCCAAATATTTCTAGTAACTTTACAATGTGTTTCCCTTGTGAGAGAAAAGTTTCACCAGAATTTTGCCACACTTCACAGGCCAAAAAGTATTGCATAAGATCGAGGTCTTTCATTTCAAACTTAGAGGCTGGCTTCCTCTTACATTCAAGCATCATAGGCTGATTACCTGTCAAAAATAGATCGTCAACATACAAAACCATAATAAATGGCATACCTTGGATTACCTCGAAGTAGATTTTGGGATCATCACTACTTCTTTTGAATCCAAACTTTGTTAAGTAGTCAATATGTGAATACCAAGCTAAGGGAGCTTCCTTCAAACTATAATACAATGCCTTCATCAACCTACACACATGTGTTTTATGGTATTCCACTTCAAATCCTTTTTCTTGTTCAACATATACCTCTTCCTATAACATGCCATGGAGGAAGGTGGTCTTTACATCCATCTGATGAAGAGTCCATCCCTAACTTGCAACAAGGGAAACTATATAGAGGATGGTTGTGTATCGATCTACTCGAGCAAATATCTCATCATAATCTTCTCCCTCTTTCTAAGAGAAGCCACGAGCCATGAAACTTACCTTATATTTCTCGATTCTCCCCTCACTTCCATGCTTGATTCTACACAACCATTTTGAAATCATAACATACTTCCCTTTCACTCTAGGTACAATATCCCAGGCATCATTTTCCATAATTGATTCATATTATTCAACCATAACATCCTTCCAAACTTATTATTTAGTTTCTTCTTCGAATGAAGACGGTTCGACATAAATCATAGTACTCATTTCAACAACATATCCCTGATACTTGCAAGGCTGTTTCCTTTTTTTTAATGATCTGCGGATGGGGACATTCCTTTCAGTATACTATAAAGTGTCGCAGAGCCATGATCATATCTTCTTAGAGGGAGGATCAATTGAACGAGGATCTAACAAATCCATAGGTTCTATGGCATCATCAACCATATCCGGTTCAGGTGTAGTTGGACCATCCAGAATATCCCAACCATCATTCTCTTCCTTGGGAGGAGGAAGTGGAGGAATATCTCTTGCTTTTCCAAGAGTTTCATCTTCATCAAATGTTACATCCCTGTTAATTTTGAAGTTTCTCTAACCATAAATATAAATTCTATAAGATTTATAATTATCACAAAAACTCACAAACGTACTTTTTCTACCAATAGCCTCCAATTTGTTTCTTCTGTCTTTCGGCACGTGAAAATATATTGGGCATCCAAATACACAAAAATGGTTGATATCAGGCTTGATCCCTATGAATATTTCTTCAGGAATCTTGTTTTCCAACTCTTGTTGAGGCACCCTGTTCTGAACATATACTGCAGTAGATGTAGCTTCGACCCAAAGGAATTTTGGCATCTTTTGATCATGGAGCATAACACATGAAACTTCTAATATAAATCTATTCTTTATTTCGGTGAGACTGTTATGTTTAGGAGTATATGGCACAATATTTTCCATTTTTATTTTGTCTTTCTTGCAGAATTCTCTGAATTCTTTTGACATGTATTCTCCTCCATTGTCGGACCTGAAGACTTTGATTCTCTTACCTGATTGATTTTTTATCAATGCTTTGAATTCCTTGAAATTTTCGAAGGCTTCATCCTTGTGCTTAAGATAATATATCCATGTATTTCTTGAGAAGTCATCAATGAAGGAAATCTAGTAGAGATGACCACCAATAGAATGCACCGACATCAGACTGCATGTATCATAATGAATGAGATGAAGAATGTCATAAGTTTTGTTCTTACTAGAGGGAAATGGTTTATTGTTTTCTTTCCATTTGTGCAACCTGGGCAGACTCCATCATGCTAATCGTGAATAATGGGAATACTAGAGACAAACTTATTCAATTTTGGAAGTGCATCATACTGAATATGATCCAGTCTGTGGTGCCATAATTCTTTCAAGTAATTTGTATTATGAGTCAATGCAAGGAGAGGTATTCTTGTGACCCTGTAGAGTCCTTCAAATCTTGGTCCTAATGTAAAGGCATCTTGTATAGATGAATCTGCAGGCCAAGATATAAATTTACCTTTGATGAAAGCAACCCTCATCCCTTTGTCTTCTATTTTAGATATAGATACCAAATTCTTCATTAATCCTGTTACATACATGACATCATGTAACAGAACTGATTCCCCAAAATTTAGTTGAAACTTGACGGACCAAAAATATTTCATGGGGTGAGTATAATTGTCTCTAAGAATTATGTTTAGCTTAGTCTCCCTCTCTACCAAATCAGAAAGGACTTCTTTATAATCAGATAAGTGATGAGTGGCCCCACTATCAACTATCCAACTATCCCAAGAATCTCATGGAGAAGAACTAGTAAGAGCATAAATGAGAATGTATTCATATTTATTTGCAATGTTACCTTCATACCTGGGTTCCCTTTGTTTCTTTTGAGGAGGATAATGTTCTTCACGGTCACTTGATGGATCTCTTCTTCTTCTATCATCTCTTTTTGTCACGGTTCTTTTTTTGATAGTCTTTTCTTCTTTTGTTATTGTAGTTGTAGTGTGATATCTTTCCTTTCTTAGGATAGTCACATGTATAATGACCTTTCCTGTGATAATTGAAGCATTGAATATGAGATTTTGATATGTCATTCTTCCGTTTTGAGTTTTGAAAGAAGGTCTTCTTTGAAGAACTTCCATTTTTCTTCTTCCTTTTTCCATGAGTGATGTATGTTGTGGGTTCTCCTTCTTCATGCTTTTGAATTCTTCCTCTTGCTATCAACTTGGATTCTTCTTGAGTGAATTTTCCCATGATCTCATCATATGATAGAAGGAAATTACTATAGCTGATGGTATTAATGAAGGTTTCCCATATAGAGGGGACACCTCTAAGAGTCATTATTACCAGTTACCTCTCTGTTATATCTTCCCCAACTCTTTGCAATTGATCTCTAAGGTGAGAGATCCTCATAATGTAAGATTGAACAATTTCTCCTTTGTTCATTTTGACTTCCTTGAGTTGATATTTCAAGGTAATGATCTCATTTAGATTATTGAATTCATACATGCCAATTATCTCGTCATACATATCTTTCTACATTCTTATATTCCCAACACAGGCAAGTAAATGATCCTGTAAAGCATCATATTTAATTTTATTTTTTTTAGACTCACCGTTCTTGTACTTGTTCTTAAGTGTAGTGGCAGCATATTTTGAAGGCTCGGCTATACTTCCTTGAATATATTCAAGCACATCATGGTTGATGGCTATGATCTCCAATATGACTTTCCATGCAGCAAAGTTTGATGCATCAGCTATATTCTCATGCTCCTTGAAGGTAGAGGACGACATCTTGACTTTGAATCATGCGATCTACTTTTTGAAGAAGAGTGCTTCAAGATGTGTCTTCTATTGGGATTCACTTTCACCATAGATCTGATACCATGTTAAATTTTTAATTGTTCAATGTTGTATCACTTACTTTAGCCCAATTTATCCTTTTCATTAACAATGCATCCAACTATTAGCAGTAAAATCAATCATAAACGTAACTGAAGAATGAAAAATATAAGCAATGATAGAGAAGAAAACAACATACAACCATAAGAGACAGTTGATTGGTCCAAGACCAGGGAAAAACCCCAGAAGGGGGAAACCCTTTCAAATCTTCTTCCTCTTTAGTAGATCATCATAAAAATTCACAACAGTGAGTACAATGAGCCCAATAGAATCAACAACAGGTAACAATAAATCATATCTACATATCTACATATTTGTTATTACATCTGTGATACTCATATGTACTGATTTGTAGTAGAGAGACCCAGATATATAGATCATTGATGCAGAGATCCCAAAACCCCATATCTGAGCTGGGTCGTTATCACCGACATTGTTTGTGTGCGATGAAAACTTCAGGGTCACACACACGAAGATAGTATGCTGGTGACTGTAACGACAAAGTCGCTCCCAGGAGGTCTCTGTGCCTGTGACTATGGATCTAAATATAAAATATCCAAATTCGCTCCCTTTTCGGGTTGTTTAAGCGACTGATCAAGGAAAAGTCACACTCAAGTGTTATCTGAGTGATCGACAAAGTAGAGTCACTCCCTAGGCTACCTGAAGCCAACGACCAGAGACCAAAACCTTATGAAGGTAAAGTTTCTCCCTCTGAATAGACTCCTAGCAACTAGAGAGCCAAAGTCACTCTCTTACCCACTGTATGCCAGCAACTATGGAGGAAAAACTTCCATTCTACACTAGCGATCGAGATCCAAAATACCATAACTCAGAATGAACCTTTCGCCTGTCATCTCGGACCCAATAAACACTTCCACCAATGAATCTATGTGAGACAATATAAAATATAATAAATAAAAACACAACTTGAGTGTGTGTCCAAATCAGCTTGAGGTCCCTTTTATAGGCTGTCTTGAGGGTTTACTTGGGGTTAAGAATGACCTGAGCACTTACCCAAGTGGTTAGGGCTGACCCATTTTGTAATGAATGAATTAATAAAATAATTTAAAACTTAAATTCTGCTTGACCAAATCAAGTGATCTTTAGGTCCATTTTGATCCTCTTGAAAAGAGGAATTTAATGCAAGCATAATATTGGTCATTTGAGCTTTCCAATGTGGAATTTTACTGCATTTACAAAAATTAACACTAAGTTGCCTACCTTTGGTGGAGATTTCAACAAGCTAGAGGATGTAGAGGCTTGGTTACTTGGGATGAAGAAGTTATTTGAAATGCATGAATACATAGAATATGAAGTCCAGAATAGCTATATTTAGCTCGAAAGGGAAAACATACATCTAGTGGTAAGATGTGAAGTGGGTTAGAGATATTAGGACATAAGACTTGAGTTGGCATGAATTCAAAAGACTTCTCAAGAAGAAGTACTTATCATAGAAGTACTACGATAGTAAGGCTAAGGAATTATATTAGCCAAATTTGGGAGAAATGATAGATGAGGAGTATATGACCAGGTTCCTGGAGTTACTAAGGTATGTACTATATCTTAAAGATGAGAAAGATAAAGTTCACATATTTTTCAGCAGACTGTCATTATCATTTAGAGATTGGATTGAGTATGATGAGCCTCAGTCACTTGAGGTATTCATTAGGAAATTAAAACACTATTATGAGTAGCCAAACTGTAAGAATGAATATCAACAAGTTTGGAAAGGGAAAGACAAAGATACAGGTAAATGGAAACCAAAAAGAAAAAGGCCTCATAATTTAGAAGAGAAAGAGAATGTTGCATCATACAAGAAGTTCAATGTAGCTAGATAGGGACACAGTTATAACAATATAATAGAGGTTTTGGTACATGAAAGTTGGAGTGTTGGACATGTGGTATGGAAAATCTTAAGAGGGATTGTTTGTAGATTCAAGGTGGTAGGCCTCAGATTTACAATGCACATGAGGTGCAAACATTTAGGGATGTGTGGCAAAGAATTCCATGAATTTATGCCGTGCTGGATAGCAAGAAATAAGAGCACTAGGTAATGGTTATCGAGATGGACATTAAGCTTTGTGATCAAGTTGTTTCTTTTTATATTGAGTCTGGATCAAATTATAGTTATATTAGCGATGACCTGGTGGATAAGTGTGGTTTCAATAAATAAGTACACGCATAATCCTTGTTAGTATAGTTGGCTACATGTACAAATAAGAGAGTGTACAACTAGGTAAGAGGTTGTGCATTTGATTTCAATGGTATTCTTACATCAATGCATTTGAATGTATTTCTGTTGGAATCATATAGTATGCTATTGGGTATGGACTGGCTATATCTTCATTGGATAAAGGTAGATTATTATGAAAAATCCATTCAGTTCTTGGATAACAATGTAGAATATAGAGTATTACAGGGTAAGAAGAAGGAAACATCTCTTAGAATGGTTACAACTATGTAAGTAAAGTGTAGTCATAAAAAAGGGTGTGTGTTATTTGGAGTGCACCTTTCTAGTGATAAAGGTAAGGAGGACGAGGATGCATAGGTATTGAATAGGTTCTCGATCTTGCATCAGTTTCAGGATGTGTTTCCAACAGAGATTTCAGAGTTGTCACCTCACGAAGAAGTGGAATTTTCTTTGAGTTGGTACTAGGGGAAGCACCAACATGAAATAACCGTACAAGATGAGCACACTAGATCTAGTACAACTAAAGTTATAGTTGAAGGGAATTATTGACAAGGGATACATTATGCCAATTTTGTCGCCTTGGAGTGCACCGATATTGTTTGTCAAGAAGGATGGTAATCTCCACTTATGCATCAATTAAATATAGTTAAACAAAGTGACCATCGAGAATAGGTATCCGTTGTCGAGGATTAAAGACTTGTTTGATGAGTTGAAGGGAGAAGTAGTGTTCTCAAAGATTGATTTGAAATCAGGATATCATCAGGTATGCATTAAGGAAGAAGACATATGGAAGGCTTCTTTTCATACCAGGTACATGAATTATGAGTTTTTTGTAGTTCCATTTGGTTTGACTAGTTATCCAACTACATTCATGTGCCATATATGTGGACAATTTTGTTATTTTATTCATTGATGACATCTTGATATATTCTGAAAATGAGGAAGAGTTTGGTGAACACTTAGCATCAATCTTGATATTACTAAGAGAGCATTAGTTGTATGCTAAGCTTATCAAATGTAGTTTCCTTTAGAGAGAGGTACATCACTTGGGAAACATTGTTTCCAAGGAAGGCATAGTGGTGGATCCAGAAAAGATAAGGGCTATCATGGAGTGGGTAACTCCTAGAAATGTGGATGAGGTAAGATCATTCATGGGGTTAATAGGTTACTATAGGAGGTTCATCAGTAAATTTTCTTGTATTGCATATCTAATTACCTCATTACAGAGGCAAGGTAAGGAATTTGAATGAACAGAGGAATCTGCAACAAGTTTTTAGTAGGTGAAGCAATTGTTGACAAATGCTTCGGTGTTAAAGATTGCAGATCCAGAAAAAGAATTTGCGGTGTGAATAGATTATTGCAAGAGAGGGCTTGGTGGAAATCCTTATGTAGGAAGGATGGGTAGCATGCTATGAGTCACGGAAACTAAATGAGAATGAGAAGAATTATCTAACACATGATCCTGAGTTCACAACAATCATCCATGCATTGACAATGCAGAGGCACTATCTTCTTGGAAGGTGGTTTGTATTAATGTGTGATCATAATGGGTTGAGATACTTGTTTGATCAAATGAACTTGGATGTTAGGAAAGTTGGATGGTTAGCCACGACTAGTGAGTTCAACTTTGAGATCAGGTACATCAAAGGTAAGGAGGATAGGGTTGCATATGATCTCACAAGAGGATATAGGTGAATCATATATCGGTTATGAGTTCTTATGGGATGGAATTACATGATAAGATTTTACAGAAAGGTCAATAGGATGACAGGTACATGGATATTATGCATAGATTACATAGGGGTATTGGGGGTGTGGATGTAGAGTATCATCGTACAACATATGGTTTGATTAGATCTGGGGATAGGATATATGTGCCGAATAGTGGTGAGCTCAAGTTTCTATTTTGAGAGAGCTTGGTGTGAAACTGTATTCAAGTCACCCAAGATACCAAAAGGCATTGACAATAGTGAAAGAGTTTTACTATTGGTTGAATCTGAAAAAGGATGTGGAAAATTTTATGGTTAGATGCTTGGACTTCCAGCAGGTGAAGGAAAAATGTAAGCATCGAGGTGGACTACCACAACTGATTCTAATTTCAGAGTGGAAGTGATAAGTAGTTTCATGGATTTTATCATAGGTTTTTCAAGGACATCTAGATAGCATGATTCCATCATGGTTGTGTTGGACAGGTTGACAAAGGAAACACACTTCATTCCCGTGAAGTCTAATTACTCAAATAGTGATGTAGCACATGTCTTCGTCAGATATTTGTTTAGATTGCATGGTGTTCTGAAGAATATTTTGTTATACATGGATGTTAAGTTCACTTCCAAGATTTGGAAGGAGTTGCTTACAGGATTGGGGACAAAGTTGGTCTTTAATACAACTTCTTATCCATAGAGATATGGATAAACATAATAGATTAATATGATATTGGAAGATATTTTTTGGGGATGTATGTGATGCATCAATAGAAAAAGTGAAAAGATAATCTTCCACTAGTTGAATTTTATTACAATAATGGTTACCATGAGTCACTGAGGATGAGTATGTTTGAAGCACTATATGGGAAAAGTTATAATACCCCCATCATTTGGAGTGATACAATGAATAGGGTGTTGATTATAATGGATATCTTGGCAAAGATGGAACACAAAATGTAGGTAATCAAGAAGAATCTAAAGGAAACACAGGACATACAAAAAATTTATTCAGATCAGAACAAGTTGTTTAAGGAGTTTCAAGTTGGGGAACAAGTGTACTTGCACATCAAGCCCAAGACGATTTCCTTGTGGATTGGATCATGTGTCAAGCTTGCACCTCTGTTTTTTGGACCTTTCAAGATTCTTGAATGGATTGGACTAGTAGCCTATCGACTTTCACTGCCTGCAATAGTGAAATTACATGATGTTTTCCATGTGTCATTGCTTAAGAAGTATGTTAAAGATGTTGTTCATGTGATTTACTGGTTTGTATTGCAGGTGGATCTAGATGGAGAATTCCAGTCGGAAGCTCAATGTATAATGTAGAGAAATATGCTCATGATTTAGAACCAAGAAATTGACTAGGCTAAAGTGCAATGGAAGCACTTTGGGCCCGATGAAACTACATGGGAGATGACATATTAGATGTGGGCTATGTAGCCTTCTCTATTCTCTGGTTGAGAAATTTTATTTTCTATATGTTTTGGTGTGATGTTTTGGTATTTGTACATATATATATGGATGTAAACACCGCAATGAGCTATGTTATAAATCTCCAATAAGCGATATGGGTATCATTTGATTATGATTGTCATATTTTAGGTTGTCATGTTGTTTTCATTCTCAATAGGTTGATCATTGTAAATACTCCAACGAGCTAAGTTATAAACCTCCCTGGAAGTATGCTTTTTCTTTCAATATTCTTGTTGGTTGTAGTTGTCATTTAACACCAAGGATGGTATTCCCCCAAGCGGGAGTGTTCTATAACATCGTCCATGAAAATTCTATGTGATAAAAGTTAATAAAGGAAAAATAATAACCATGGTTATGGGACACTTATTCCAAGTTGAATGATGGGAAATACATCTTAGTGTGGGTGTTCATTTGGTTTATTATGGCTAAGGAAATTAGCAAAGGAAATGACATAGGCTTTGGAAATGCATGAGGTATTAATTAGCATTTTCTTTATTAAAATAATGGAAATTAGGAGAAAAGGAAGGTGAAAGGTCACAAGTTGCATGTGACGAGGGAAATTAAGGAGAATATTGGAAAATGAATAAAATAGAGGCCTCATTAATAAAAAGGCTTTTGAGGATCAATTCACAACCTTTTTTTAGTTTAGTTTTAGAGCCCTCCCTCTATTCTCTCTCTCACACTCTTGGACACTTAAATTTTTCTTAGAGCACTTCAGCATTGGATCAAGCACCTACAACAAGATTATCTGCAAGTATTGATTTCCATGTGTGATGTCCTTGATATATTTGGCATGCATGTTTATGACACAACCTTTTTTTAGTCTAGTTTTGGAGCCCTCCCTCTATTCTCTCTCTCTCACACTCTTGGACACTTAATGTCTTCTTAGAGCACTTCAACATTGGGTCAAGAAAAGAAAAGTAGGAAAGAGGAAGCAAAGATCAAGTAAGGCAGAGAAGGATCAAGCACCTACAGAAAGATTATTTGTAAGTATTGATTTCCATGTGTGATTTCCTTGCTATATTTGGCCGACATGTTTATGCATGTGTGTTATTGGTTCTCTTGTTGTCATTTTCATGGGTTTTTCCAGGTGTGACAATTTTCTTCAACCTTGCCTTGCCTTTTCTGGATAGCCATGGTGAGATGGGTTCTCATGTTTTTGGTTGAGCTAAATTATCAAATGGACTCAAAACTTAGTGAGGTCATCTTTGAAATAAACAACACATGGCCTAGTCATCCTTGAATTGGAATGTGGATTGTGATAAAGCCATGGCCTAGTAGCCCCTAAATGAGACTGTGGGTTGCAGTAAAGCCAAATTTTTGGTTACCTCGGTGGCCCTAAGAATCCTTGACCATTGAATGTCAAGATATATGGTAAACCATAAAGTTGGGTTCCTTTGATCAGGCCTAGGAATCCTTGGTCAGTGAGTGTCATTATATACGGTAAATCATAGAAGTTGGAGTCTCAATTAGGGCCCAATGATATGATGGATATTATGGTAAATCTTAGAGACTCGGATACAAGAAAATTCCTCATGGTGTAGGTGAAGAAATCTAGTGGCATCCATGCTTTTTAGGGCCTACTGGTCCATTGATGATTATGGTAAAGCCTAGTTATATTGATCAGGGTGAGGTGGTTTAGCCTCAGGAAGCCTTGGTTGATTTCTGGTTATGA
Source organism: Pinus tabuliformis (assembly GCA_031772625.1). NCBI lineage: Eukaryota > Viridiplantae > Streptophyta > Pinopsida > Pinales > Pinaceae > Pinus > Pinus tabuliformis. Next base: position 498,327,306 of record CM062815.1, read on the forward strand.
GCCCCACATTCATGCTTGGAATATGGCACGAGGGTGATTGGATGAAAGAAATATTTGGCTCAGCCAATCTATGGTCGGGTGGTTTGTGGAAATTATCAATAAAAGTTCCTCTTTCTTAGTAATTCATGTGTAAATATACTGGTTTATATTTGGATTTTATGGTTGTTGTATACTTGTTATTTATGTTGTTTATATGTGGTTATGAGTATGTTTTATGACAAGGATTGTGTATAGCTCATATCATGTTTTGATTTGTAAATGAATGAATAATGAATATATGACCTAGTATATGATAATGCAGCTAATGTGATAAGGAATCAAAGCATCTTAGCGATTCTCAGATAAGTATGAGACCCCTATGATTAGATTTGTTGTTATGACCTATAGAATGAATATTGGTGACATGTTTGACAAAATTCCTGTCATGGCTAATAGGGGTTCAGTCAAGTCCTTGATATAGTATTTGAATTAGTATCATTGTTTCACTGTTACTTCTCATTTTTTAAAGTTTCATGAATTTTTGGACAGTGCCTTAAGTCCTGGGCCCAAAAAGGTTGCATAGAATCTCCGGCTGTAGTCTCATAGGTAGCTAAAAAATTCCTCAATCACTAGCATGCCATTGTTGTGGGAGCGATTGAAGGGTCCTAGTCATATGCATGCCCATGTAATAAGAATGATGGGGGCTCTAGGTAAGTAAATCATCAAGTTACCTTAGGGGTTGATCACTTGGAAGGATTGGTTGGCTCCTAAACATTTTGTAACATCTGTAGAAGGGAAGATTGGTTGTGTTTTGTTGGTTCCACTTCCTTAACTATACATGGGGAGTTGAATCAGATCCTAGTAGCCTCTCGTCATGTGTTTACCCAAGAGGGTCATTTATCATGGGTAAATGTGGGAGGAGGGTGCTACGAAGAAGGAAAAATCTATTAAGGGACGTCCACCGTGCATAAAAATAGATCACCATTCATGATTTTAAGTTGTTCGTAGCATAGAATAGGTGGAACATTAATCACATGGATGTTTAGAGAACTTTTTGAATGGATATTTGGAATTAATGTGCACATGTCTCAACTAGAAGTATTTTCAATGGAGGATGAATAATATAAGTTATGTAAGCTCATTAATACTATGTATGTCCTAAAGCAAGAACCTCTTGCATAGTATTAAAAGATAAATTACCATCTTGTGTAGACTAATTTCAATCAACTTAATATATATGATGCAACTTTGTTCATCAAGAAAGGTGGAAATTTTTTTGTATATCTTGTGTTTTATGTAGAATCCGATGTTTGGTAACAAGAAATAATGAAGAATATATTTCATTTATAAATAAATAATAGAAAAAGAGTTTTTGGATGACATACAAGGGACATTTTTCATATTACTTGGATATTGAAGTAACTCAAAAGATAAGGTATTCATCATTTCTGAAAATAAGTTCATTGGGGGCTTATTGAATAAATTTGGCATGATTGCTTATATTACTTTCTCTAATCCAATGGGCAAAATTTAAAATCTAGGATCAAAAGAAGATAATGAATCTGAGGATGTAGCTAAATAAAGATATATTGTGGTGAATCTGATACACCTCCACTAATAGACCCTATATTCCTTATGTGGTTGGATTCAACCTTATGAAGGGAATTGGTACACCACAAACGATGTTCTAAGGCACTTGAAGAGAACTTACAACATTGGTATTAAATACTCAAAAGTGGAGGAATTTAAAGTAGTTGGATATATAGATAAACAAATTAATGGGAATAAGTAGAGTGGAGTGTCTACCTCAATATAACTAATGCAACTTGGGCCAATAACTATCTCTCAGAGCTCATGCAAATAATTTTCTCTAGAATATTCTACTATAGATGATATGACACTGTCAAACTGACTACTTTTATGTATTTGAATATTGTTACTGTAGTGAGCCAAGTTGTGTTGGGTAGATGTTCCCATATGTATGTATTTTTTTAGGGATGTAATTTCCTATGTTTATGTGTTTTGAGGCTACCATGACTTTGACCAAGGCTAGAGGACTTATGTGTAGAAAAGCAAATGAAACTAGACAGGTAACTTGTTATGATAATGACATTAATAAAATACATGACTATTGCAAGCCAAGTGAAACATGAGAGATGGGTGGCTATGATTTAATAAGTGAGAAAGGTGAGGGTGTTAAACCATTAAAATGGTTCCCAATATAATAAATAAAATAAATTATTCCTAATGTCAATCTACTAAGTGTAACCCAACCTCAAGAGGCATGATATAATATGAAATAATATTATGATGTTATATTTGGAGTCCAAAAATAAAGTATATGGATAATTGAATTGAGTTACCAAGCGATGGGGGTGAGTTCTTTGGGTGAAACTTGTTGAAAATAAAACATGCATACATGAGTATTTTTTTCCATGTTGATACATCATTCTATGATCATTCTTTCAGCGTTATATGATCACCATTTCATTATTGTTCGCTAGTTCTTCCTTCATTCATGATGGAATTTGGAGGGGTATTAGTTGGGGAAGAAATTCAGCCCTATCACCTATTGACACTTGTGAATCTATGGTGGGATTCTATTTCAAATTCTTATTGGGTCAGTATGGGTTGTTATGGAGCCACCAAGTGGAATTGTTTGGGTAGGAATATTGATTGTGATGCCTAATGAGTGCCTAGAGCCTCCTAAGAGCATTTGTAACTCCTAGAGGCACAATACTCTAAGAATTATTTGATGGCACGTGATATATCCCTATAATGGTGGTTGTTATGGACCATTTTATCACATTCAAAGAAATGACCATAAACCTGGATCAATCATAATCCATTCACAATATGCAATCATCCCCTACAAAGCCAAAGGAATGTCCTTTCTAGAAGTTCCAAAATTTTTCCATTATATTAGCTAAAAACCCTAAATCAAGTCCTCATAATACTTTCCTAGTTTAGTAAGTGCAATGGCACAAGTTGCATCAAAGGGAAAAGTGCTAGTCAACACATATTTCTTTCACTACATGTGTGATGACCCTTGAAATGAGAAAAAAATAAATATAATTTCAAATATTCTGCTTCTAGAGGATTCTATAATGGAAGTTTCCATTCTTTGTTAAAGATGTCCTTGAATTCCTACAAGTTAGGTTTTATCACTTACCCATGGAGATTATCCCCTTTAAAGTGGGTCTTACCCTATTTTAATGGATCTACAACCTCTGCATTTCTCATATAAATGCATTACCTACTATTGGGACTAGGTTGGCTTTGGAGTAATCCATCCATGTAATTGAGGTGTAATTGAAGGCTTGTTATTGTGGAAAAGGAAGGAAAATATAGTTGGGAGAGATCTATAAGGTCAAGGCCTACACAGGTTTTAATATTCTCCGACTTTTGTTAATACAAAAATTCCTTGTTTTCATATACATTATGTCTCATTTACGCATATGTATAACAATGAATCTTTGGATTATTGTTTAGAGTTGTTTGTATATGATATTTGTCTGTTTCCATTTTCTTTCTTGTTTTAGATGAGCTGTAGGTTCCAATTTTAGCATTTGGAGTTGGATTTAAAGCTTGCAAGCGGGGAGAAGAAGAGAGTATGTGTTGGTTTCCAAGTAAGTCTTTATTCCATATTTAAAACTTTTGTAAGGAAAGCATAACAATTTTGTCTTGGTTGTTTCTAAATCAAGCCACTAGATTTAGGGAGATTTCTTCTTTCCACAGAAGGAATTTATTCATAAAACAACTTTGTGACTTCATTGTGCAACAAGGTTTTCTTTAGAGGTTTCCTTTTCTTAGCCTTTCAGGAACTATGAAATTGATTAAATTTTACTTGATCTGACAGTCAGTAGGCCTAGGAAAGAATAATTTTGAGCTTGGTTAGCATTAGTATTACGTGTTTCAAGTAAATTTTCTCCATCGATTTTTTGTTGTGAGATAGAGAGTCCCAATGCACTAGATACATTATTTAAGTGTGATGACTAGCTTTGGTTTCTATATACTGCCTACGATCACCCCTGTAAGGGAATTTTTTTTTCATTTCCTTGCCTTCTTTTGAATTTTGTTTCTATTGTAGTGTATTCCTCAGTCCCTGGTCTTTTCAAGGTCTCTATAAAGCTAGAAACTTGTTTGGAATTGTGTGTGTTTGATTTTTTTATAAGAGTTTGTTTGTTTTTGTTTCTTCATGTCAAGTAGGGTTTCTAATCATTGGGATTTTTTATTGACTTGTTGAAATACTTTCATATTATAGTTTTGAACTGTGTGAATGTTTTTTATTCAATAATGTAGTCGTGTTTCAGTTTTCATTTCATTGAAACTTGAAAAGGAAAAGAAAAGAGAAATATCATTTTCTCATGCATTAGGGCTTTGAAGTTTTGAATTAGAATAGTATAATTTGAACATCTTCTTTGGAATTTTTTGTTTGATGCATCATTGTTTGAAACTTCTTCCCTTTTGTAGATAGATCTTCATTTAAGGAAAATAGTTCATTTTATCATGCTAGTTTCATTCTAGAAGTTTAGGTGAATTCATTTTGAGCCTTGAAACTGAAACCTTAATCAATATCAACATTTAAAGTTATCAATTAACCTAAGCATCATTGTGAACATTAATGACACTTTTGTTTGTCTAGGATAGAAGACATGTTCTGACCTCTCTAAACGTAGGAGTTGTCATTACTTCTTAGTGTTACATTCCAAGGATGTTTTGTTTTCCATATACATTAGCATATATCAAAACATTCCTTCATGTACCTTTTGGTATATAGGATGGTGGTCCATGTACAATGAGTATATCACAATGCCCCCATCATATGGTTATGAATTAGACAACACTACTACAGATTTTGCTTCCACACACCTTTGGGTATATTTTGGAAGTCCCCACTAGGTTGCAATCCTACCATAGGTTAACGATTCGGTCACCTTATTAACTATGATAAACTGAACAAACCATTCAGGGATATTTCCTTCACGTACTTAACTGTATATTACAATTTAGAGTGACTTGGTAAACCTTTTTTGCTTAGTTTCCCCTCTTTTATTTTACTTTTGTTTTTAATTTATAAATTAAATTAATTAACTATGGAAGAACACCCTTTCCACTCATGTACAATGCAAATATTTCCTCCTCTACATCTATAGGAAAAAACCTAGTTGTAATAAGAACAATAAAATGCAAATTGTTGAACCTCTTACATTATAAGTTACCCCATATGGAACTACCTTTGAAATTGATTGACGAGAAAAATCACTTCATGTTAGTATCAAACCTAATGTTACATCATTGGAAAATTGTGAGTTTGAGACATTTGAAACTTATTAACCAAAATTGGTTGAGACATTAGAACATGAAGTTATAGAACCTGAATTTGTAGATTCAGAAATATTACAACCTCAGGAAGTTCAACCTAAGGAATTACAAGTTTCTATAACAATCACTTTAGGAACTTATTCTTATATTTCTTTGCCTTTCTCTCATCCACAACCTTTGCCTTCAAGTGTTGAAGAAGAACAAATTTCACCTAGTTTATTGAGTATAGAGGAAATTACTATGGAAGAGCCTACTCACCCTCAAACTCTTTTTCGCATAATAGGAAATCTTGTTTATCAAAATTTTCCTTTTTTGACCCCTAATACTCAACATAAAGTTGCTTTACATCCAACTCCTCGATTTAATTCACTCTTGAAATCCCCTCGGCAAATTCATCCATATACCCCTTTGCGAATTCTATCCATGATGAAATCAGTGACAGTCACCCAACCTATATCTTCCATTACGAGTGAAACAAATTAAGTTGTGGTGAGCTCTATGTTCGTCACTTCACTAGAAACTCACCTATATGGTGGTCAATCAATACCATCTAGATACCAATAATTCTCAGGAACCTTTTTTAGTGCATCTACTGGTCCTTGTACTTCTGCTTTACCTTCATTGTTTGGAATATTACATGGTTTATCTTTACCAAACACCCCACAACCTGTTCCACCTGTTTCACCCCAAAATCCTTTGGATTAATAGTAATGGTGTGTTCGTCAATGGATTAGGACACTGAAAACAACCCACTTCATATTATATTAGATACACTCCCACCGGGGTCTAGCGGCATTCTTTCACTCCCTATCCTCCAGTTGGGGGAACATGTTGCTAGAATTTTCCCACCCACTTATCAAACATTACAAGTTAGTGTTCCACCTATGACGAGTCCTCCTCCTACTGGTGCTCCATTTCTAGGAATGGCTTCCACTCCTTGGAATGTTACCCTTCCTCTGTCTGGTCAACCTAGTCAGGTCTTAACTCAAATTCCAATAGGAAAACATGTCCAACCTATGCCTCATGTTCTTACTTATTAACCCATTAAGTATATACCTCAACTTCCTATTAGTCAACTCATCCAAGTCCCACTTCAAACAATTCAACCTGTTAAGATTGTATCTTAAATATGAACTAGTCATCCGTTAAAGCAGATCTCTCAAATCCAATCTACCTAATCTTTTCAAGGTGTATTACAAACCTCATATAACCCACTTTGTCAGAATATACCCTAGATACAAGTAAATCAACCTGTTTACGGCATGTCATAGTTACAAACTAGTCAGACTAGTCTAAGAATGTTACAAATTCCATTTAGACAACCTTTACAAGATGTACCACAACTTCCTATTGGCCAAACAACAACCATTCCACAAGTATCTTATCAAGGACATTACATCCAAGGCCAACCTTTCCAACCTTATCAAGGTTTTCCTTGAACTAGGAAACCTAGTATGGGTTATGCTACGTTTCAAACTCCTTCTTACCCTGGTAGAATTCAAGTGCCTGTCGCTCAACCCATTCTATCTTATCCAAAATATCCCCTACTAGCAGTTAACCTTTACCCACAAGGTTAGGAACCCCCACAAACAAACTTCAATAGGAAATTCCCATTTATTACAACATTAGAATTTCTATATCTCTCTTGGTTCACCAATGATCCAATCCATCATTCTCCTTGGTGGCCCACTATTTGAGCTAAATTGCCAAGTGATATTCCAAAGCTCAACAGGAATCTTGGGGAAGACCCATCAAACCATGTCATGACTTATCATTTGTGGCATTCTTTGAACTCCTTAAATGATGATTTCATTCGTTTGCATCTTTTCCAATGAAATATTATTGGTTCAACAACAAAATGGTATGTATAATTACCCAAAGCTTCATTTAACAACTTTAATGCATTCAAAATAATGTTTCTAAATGATCTTCAATTACCAATCCATTACAAAATCAGTACCAAACTTTTGAAGACCCTAAGAAAACATGATTCCATATTCGATATCAATTGTTAGCATAATGGTCTGTTAAATCATTGTTTCCTTCTATAACTGAGGATTTTTCGAAAGACAAAGCTATTACCAAAGATCAATTCATTGCTCATGCCCAATATTTTCATTTAATTTATACTCGATCAGGCACTTTCTATGATAAAATACCTAATGCTCTATGACCCTCTCGTATTGTTCCACCTCCTCCCTTAAAGGAATCACACACTATTGATGGCATGATTGGTTTAGTTGGTCAACAAACAACGAGTAAGTCTTCTGGTAAATCCAACCTAAAGTTTTCTCCTACTATGGCATATCAAATCCCCTCCCTTAATGTTCCTATGAATACTTCCAAGATTAACATTGTTCAATATAATAAAAGAAAATATCAACAACTGGGGAGTAAAAAGAAGGGTTAAGATGAGAATAAAAAACCCTCCACAAGACAAATAGGAAAATTAGTCTCCTGACGAGAAAGATAAGTTGCATTATCCTTGTATCATGTATAATGAAGGGAATTTCACCTAGGATTGTTGAGATCAAGTAGAAATCAATCAATTTTTGAAAGTTGCATCTATTGTGCTTGGTGTGTTGATGGAACCTTTCTGAAACCAAGAAATGAATATGGTTGTACAAAACCCATCTTCCTCTTCCAAAGTATTGATGTTAATGGCTACCGAAAATAAGGAAGATGTATTGGTGGCTACACAAAATAAAGATTATGCTAACTTCAATCCTTCAAATGGAAAGGCTACTAATCAACCTTCTAGTTTGACTCCAGCTAACTACGATCCTCTGAAAATTGAGAAACCCATTGTTGAACTAAAAATTAGACCTCCTACCAAGGGAATTATTTGTTAGTCATCATTTAACCCTCATGTGAGATTTGCACAGAATCATAACATAGTTGGATATCTGGCTCAAGATCCATTGGCTATGTCAACTCTCAAAGTTTTGCAAAACTTCCATTCATAGAAAACATCCTTGTTAGCAGTGATTGAAGTAGTGGATCCTTCATATTCAGGACCTATTGTTATTAAACACAAAAATCATATGCCTAAACATTCACCTCAACTTTCATTAATGATCCAAGTTAATTTTAGAGGTAAAAATGCTTCTGCATGATAGTAGATGAAGGTGCCTCTACTTGTATCATGTCAATATCATGTTGAAAGGTCCTAGGTTCTCCACTGCTTAGCTAGTCACTAAAGACCCTTAAAGCCTTTGATAGAAGAGGGTTCAAACCTTATGGGATCTTAAATTCATTACAAGTGGAATTAATAGGTAAGATAGTTTCAGTAGAGGAAGAAGTCATTGATGGAGCTTTATATTATAACTTCTTACTGGCCCATAATTGGGTTTATACTATAGCAACTACAATCTCATCCTATTTTGAGATGACTGATTTCCCTCTTCAAGGAGGCATTGCAGCTATTAATCAACTAACATGTTTTTTCATTTACTGACAAGCTACTGGTATCATACTGCTTTGTGGTAAAAACCCACTTCCATATGATAATGTTCGAGTAGGATTATTAAAAAGTTCATCCTTAATTGGAAATTTCACATTCACTCCTCCTGACATTCCCACTACGATTTCTCCAATTAATATAATTTCATCTAGTACTATTCCATATGACCCCTAGATAGTACCTAACAGTTCCAATATCGACTCTTTTGGTGACTGTATGCTGCTTAGTATTGTTGAGTTTATTTATGAAGCTATTCACGAAGCCTCTTCGACAATTACTGAAACAAATGACCTAGTGAAATTGGTTGACTTTCATTCTCAATATTCAGGATTAGTTTTGCATAATGACCCTTTTGATGATATATTCCCTACCAAGAAAGACATCATGGTGATTATATTGTCATATGAGAAACCCTGGGGTGATATTCATTATCATTCCTATTTTCAACCATGATAAGAAATTTTTGAGAAAAAGTTTAAAGAATTTTTCTCATCCAATATTACTGAGGAACTTCAAAATCCCATACCCATTGATGAAGTTATTTCTGGAAAAAACTAGAGAATATCAAGGAAAACATTCCCCTCTATATCTCGGTCAAGCCCAAATTGTTGAAATGTCCACATAGGTGGCTCTTTTTCTGCAGATGAGATTAAAATTTACAAGGCCCTATTTCAAGAATTATGTGATTTGTTTGCTTCGACCTATGAAGAGATGCCAGGCATTGATCCAAATATTATGGTGCATGAAATTAAAACATATATGGATGCCAAACCAATCAGACAATATCTACATCCAGTCCACCCTAAGAAAGTTGTTGTGATTAAAGTGGAAGTTGAGAAACTTTTGCATGGTGGTTTCATTTCTCCTATTCCTTTAACCGATTGGGTCTCAAATATGGTTCCCATAATGAAGAAACAAGTACAATCCAAGTATTTGTCAATTATTGGGATATTGACCAAACTTATCCAAAAGATAACTACCCGACCCCTTTTCTCGACCAAATTATTGATGATTGTGTCAGGAGTAAGATTTTCTCATTCATGGATGGATTCTCTAGCTATAATCAAATAAATGTACTCACTTCAAACCAACATAAGTTTGTGTTAATATGTCTATGGGGTACATTTTCTTATCGCAAACTTCCTTTCGGTCTTAAGAATGTAGGATAAAGTTTCCAGCAAGTAATGAACTATGACTTTCATGATATTAACCATATCACGCAACCATACCTTGATGATTTAATTTCTCATTCTAACGTCTTTAAGAACATATGATGCATCTTAGATCAATCTTATTACAACGTCGACATTATAACATACGGTTTAATTTGCACAAATGTGTCTTATGTGTTCATTCTAGTCGACTTCTAGGATTCATTGTGTTTGAGAAACAAATTCGTATTGATACATTCAAAGTATAAAGAAATACTTAATTTTCCTACTCCTTCCACTCTCGTTTAGTTACAACACCTGCAAGGGAAGGCTAAATTTCTATGATGTTTTGTTCCTAATTATGCATAACTTACCAAAGGTTTCAATCTTTTATTGAAAAAGGGGGTTCCCATTCATTAGGATAATACCACTCAAAAGCCTTTTGACACCCTGAAAGATATATTTTCCTGGGAATCACTACTGTATCCCTCTGATTATCATCGATACTATTACTTGTATAGTCTTGTGTTTGTTACCACTATCATTGTGGTATTGGAACAAGAAGAACGTTTAGGTTATGAGCACCCTATTTACTACTTGATTCATAATTTTATCGACACTGAAGCTAAGTACTCCCATGTTGAAAATGTAGATTTGGTAGTTGTGCATTCTATTCAAAACGTTTTCCACTATATTCTGCTTCATAAGGCTATTTTGGTTTTCGATTACAACCTTATTACCTACATCCTATCATGTCAATTTTTAGGGTTGGGAATACTCAAAGTGGATCGCTATCATCCAAGAGTTTTGTTTGGAGTTCATTAAATCCAAGTCTAAGAAATGTTTAGTCTTTACCAAACTAATATGCAACCTTCCTTCTCGTGAGTCCAAAGCAATGCTTGATGACTTTATCCATGATGAAATGTTGCCTCTAATCAACTCCACTAGTCCATGGTATGTTGATATCATTATTTATCTCTAGATACAAAATTTTTGGCCTGACACCGTTGATTCTGATCAACATCGTATTTGGTAATAGGCTCTCCATTATATCATAATAAATGACACTCTTTATTCTCATGGTGTCAATATAATATTTTGAACGTGACTCACTCATGTGTAGGCTAAGAAAGCTTTAAATGGTTTTTATGTTTGAGCATGTGATGGACATATGTCTGGATATGCTACCGCCCAAAAAATATTATGTGTCAGATACTTTTGGTTGACTATGTTCTTATATTGTATCCTAGCAGTAAAAAAGTGTCATGTATGCCAGATCCATAACTGTAAAGCCCTTGCTCCACCTGCTCCATTCCATCCAGTTGTCATTGTTTGACCCTTTGCCAAATGGGGTATCAACTTCATGACTTGAAACCCTTTTGTAATATCCCTAGTTGAAATTTCCATGTAAAAAATATAAGACCAAGGTCATGGGACACGTATTCCAAGTTGAATGGTGGGAAAAACATCCTATTGGGTGTTCATTTCAGTTTGTTATGGCTAAGGCAATTGGGAAAGGCAAAGAGGAATTAAATGGAATTTATTTATAAAAATAATGGAAAATAGGAGAAAAGGAAGGTGAAATGTCACAGGTTCCATGTGAGGATGGAATTTAAGGGAAAATAGAGGAAATTTAATAAAATAGAGGCTTCAATGATAAAAAGGATTCTAAGTATCAGTTCATTTCTTTTTGCTAGTGTTAGCTTTTTTCAGTTTAGTCCTTGGCACTCTCATTCTATCCTTTCTCTCTCATACTCATGGAAACTTAAATTTTTCTTGGAGCACTCTTGGAGGAGTGCGGAAGACTTGGGAATCGGAGCAAGAAGGAAAAGGAACAGTGGTAAAGCACAAGGGGAAAATGGGATGAACAACTACAACTAGATTTCTTTATAGCTATCAAGTTGCATGTATGATTTTCTTGATAGTTTTTGCATACATTGAACATGTATGTGGTCTATTGGTTATGACTTTCCATTGGCATGGAAGCCCTGGTTGGGCAAACACTCTCGAGCTTGACAACATTTGTGGGTTGAGTTACTAGTTCTGGAAGCCTTCGTTGGAACAAATGCTTTGAAGCCCTGGAAAACTTGGGTAGAGACTACTCTAGTGATGGTTAGTGATGTCTGACCATGAGGTGGAATCACTGGTTGAGGGCTAAGGTGTTTTTTCCTCTCAAAGCCCTAGTTTAGTTTTCTTATTCCATGAGATACCACATTCATGCTTGGAATATGGCGTGGGGGAGATTAGATAAAAGAGATATTTGGTTTAGCCCAATCTATGGTCAGGTGGTACATGGAAGTCCCTAACTTGGTTAGATTTGCATATGTTAATAAGAGCTATTATTCCTTTGGTATTACATCAGTAAATATTCTTGCCATTATGTGGCTTCAATGGTTATTTCATCATTGATATATCTCTAGCAAATTGCTAGTTATAAGCATGTTTTATGACAATCTCAATTTATGGCTCTCATCATGTTCGATTAGTATGTGAAATGTTAATTAATGAATGACCTAATAGATAACAATGTAGCTATTGGGAGAAGACATCAATCCTCCTTGACAATTCTCAGATAACTATGAGCTACCTATGCTTAGATATGTTGTTATGACCTATCGATTACATGTTCATGATCTGTTTGACGGAATTCCTATCAGGACTGGTAGGGGTATGGTCAAGTCCTTGTTTAATTTTTGCATTAGTATATTTTTTTCAATTCTATTTATCATTTATATAAGTTTCATGAAGTTCCCAATGGAGGCCTAAGTCATAGCCCTGAAAAAGTGGCTCAAAATCTGGGGTCGTTGGCATAGAACTTCCTAAAAAAGGCCATAAGTCGGATGGATTCTTTGCTGTGGGAGTGAGTGGATAGTCTCAGTTTCACTGATTCCTTTTCATGGGAATGGCCGGGGTTTTAGATCATCAAAACATCAATTTTTCTCATGGGTTGGGCACCTAGAAGGGTTGGTTGTTTCCTGAAGGTTATGTAGCTCCTAAGGAAGGTCAGATTGGTATTGTCTTGTTGGTTTGACTTCCTTGAGTGTAAATGGGGAGTTAAATCATATCATAGTAACCCTTCATCACATGTTTACCCTAAAGGACCAGTTATTCTGAGTAAATGTGGGAGGAGGGTGTTACAGAGTGGTAGCAGACTGAGTTCTGTTCTATTTGGGGGATTTCTAGTTTTTGTTTCTTTGGGTGTTATCTGATACCATAGAGTGGTATTGAGCATGGTTAACTCTTGTCCTGGATAGTCATAATCTGTTTTTCATGAATGCATGAAGGATGTACATGTGATTCTTATGTATGCATGGTGGTAGTAATTTGTATAGTTGTGTTGACATGTAGAAGTTGATGATGTTGTTGTTGGGATGTGTTTGTCATGAATGTGCGTTAGTTGTATATGCATTTGCTATTCATGTCAGTGTATATATGTTGTTATGCATGCATGATCATGGTGAATTTTGTTGTCCATGAGGTCATTGTATGCAGTTGTGTCATCATGATTCTAATGCGTTGGTTGAGGTATAAAAGGAGAAGTAGATTAACAAGGCGAGGTTGCAACAGTCAACCTTGCGATAAGAGTAGATAGTCATACAAGTTTGTATTTTGGGTATGTAGGTATGTTAGTTAATGGTTGTTATAATCATTAGGGTTATTTACATGTATGTCAGTCTATGGTTGTTGTAGTTACATGTATGATATATGTTAGTTAATCAGTGTGATCATATGTATATGTGTTGGTTAGTCATGAAGGATAGTAACTTGTTGTTATATGAATTGCTGTCATATGCATTATTGTTATGGTCCTTGTAATTAAAATCTTTATTTTATATGTATCGTGATAATCTAGATTAGTACATGCAGATGATTTTGGTTATGATACTCAGGTATGAGTTAATATAATGGTGATATTGTGTCACACTAATCTGGACTAACTTGTGGAGATGTGATAGTCTCCCTTGAGATAGATTGAGGTATGTGTTGATTATGTTGTCTATTTGGTGTTTGAGTGTTTGGTGTCTATTATATTTTCTATATTTTTTTTGAATGTTTGATTAATTTCTTGATATGAGAATGTGTCTATAATATTGCATGTAGGAATTGTCTTGTGCTAAGATGATTGTGCTAACATAATATGTACTGGGACAACTGATATGTACTTTGGTGTAAATGAGTGCTAGTTGTAGCACTATGACTAATGACTATTAGTTTATTGTATACTATGACATGGTTGTTTGTATTGGTAAAGGTTGATTTCAAATTAACTGACACAAAGTCTTGATATTGAGAAAATGTGACTAACATGTGTGAGCATTTATAGGGAAACATGTTTGGTATTAACATGACAAGATAATAGTTGATTTTTTTATATAACTAACAATTGGATGATGTGATAGTATACAATAAGACTCAATAGTAGCAAGGCAAGGTGAAAGAAATGAATTGGGTGAGAATTCCTATGGCTATGTTTGGAAACTGCAATTCCAAATGAATGGGTACTTTGCATGAATACAAGAAGTATTCTTAACCTAGATTTCTTCTGACACTATGTGGATATGTACTGTATTCATGAACATACATTTGATAAGTATAATAGTTGGTTTTCATTTATAGTTAGATTCATCAAGGAATTGGAGTCCCTTGAGTGATGATATAGGTACGTGTTCAGTTACAAGGAAACATGCTTGACAATTTAAGGTGAGATAACGAGTATACTGTGATATTTATTTATGCATTAATAGGTATGTGTTTATGGTAGTATGATGTAAGTGATTTCACGAAAAAGAGACTGCCATGAAATATTGAAGAAGGCTCGAGTTGAGTTTTCCCTTAGAAGCATTGGGAACCCATGGGAATTGAGTCATGTTAGATTAGGGGAATTTTGAGGTCTAAAATCGGCCTCCAAAGGAAATTATATAATAATAGTCGAATTAATAAAATAAGATTACATTACATCATAAAATTTTAGAGGGAAAAAGGAAAAAACTATTTTTTCAACTCGTATTTTCAACTTATCTCCCTATGGGTTTACACAAATTTCAAGCAAAAACACACCTTGGATGCAAACTTTGGTTCCTCATCCAAGGATTTCCCATGTTGCATATTTTCGATGGATCCTGGTACACAAAAATGATTAATACATGAAAAGTGTGATTGCAATCATGTTTTTTTCATGTAGTAGGGTCCATCGAAAGTATGCAACATGGGTACTCCTTGGATGAGAAATTAAATTTTTCATCCAACAGGTACTCCTGCTCAGAATTTGAGTAAAACCTTAGAGAGATAAGTTGAAAATACGAGTTGAAAACGTAGTTTTACTACTTTAATATTTTTTAATCTTATAACTCTTTTACTCCAAAAATGGTGAATCATCCCCCATGGTTGACATCATCATCTTGAATCCTATTGGTTCTTATAAAGTTTATTTTGGTTGTACATTTTTCTTAGGAGTCCCATTTTAGACCTCAAAATCCCCCTAATGTTTGTTGCTAGTTTTGTACTTTCAATGCTTTGTGATTTTTTTGTGTTTGAGTTGTAGTTTTGTTTATGTCTGGTGCATGGCCTTTCCACTTTGTTTATGTTGTCGTATTGTTATTGGTTTTTCCTAGTTTTATTCTTGTTTGTTTTTTGTTCTTGTCCTCTATGTTTGCGGGTCTAAGGAATTGGTTGGGAAAGAGGAAACCTAATGGAGCACAGGGAGCTGAATGAAACTCAACATGTAGTAAAGACTCAGATGAAGCCCATTGCATGAGTAAAGGGTAGATTTAATGCAAAAGTATGACAACTGGTTGAGTTGGTTGGGTCCATTGAGATAAATGGACTATGATAGGAAAATCATGAGAATAGTAACTGGGAAGGTAAAGTAAATGGATTTTAGGCACTAGATGCCTAGGCTATGTTGGGAATTTCTATTCTAAATATTATTTATGTGTTGCACGGATAAAGGCAGTTCTCTTAACCTTGACCTTATGCTATTTGGTAATTATGTTGTGATCATGATTATGCTAATATCTATATATGTATACATGTATGTATGTATATCATTGTCTGACAAGGTCATCAAAGATTATGATTATTTTATGTTAATTTTTATATGTATGTATGCAATTGTCTCACATTATCGTTAGGGATCATCCTTGTGGAGGAATGATTACTTATGCAGGTGAATGGCATGAAGAGGTTCTTGGTATTATGAGGAATCAACTCAGAGGAGTAGTCTTGACAAATCTATTAGGTTAGTATCATGTGGATATGAATTGATATTATGTGATCATACCATGTCTATCTTATGGCAGGTAATGACGAGTAATACATCTGTAGAATGAAAGCAATCTAATTTGCAACATGTCGGGGCAAGCATGGATGGTGGAAAGACACTAGAAGCAAGGTTTCCTCATAGAGATAGTGTGGTCTCTCGATGTGTAGTTCTATTATTTTGTATATCTTGTACATATTGTACATGTTGTACCTGTGATGTTGTATACATGCAGTGTTGTGTATATATGGTGTTGTGTGCATGTTGGATACGTTGTGCTATGTAAATATGGTGTTGTTCACATGTTGGATATTCAATGCTATGTATTGATCCAAAATGGATTTTGGATAGACTCCTAAGTCTGAGTGTTCCTCACAGAGGAAAATGAAAGTCGAAGGAAGTTCCTAGATATAGCCCCCTGGCAGAGATCGTTTCATTCTGAATCTACTGCAAGTTGAATGGGCTAAAATGGACTTAGGATGCAGAAGTTATCGCAGAAAGAAGATGCCCTTTGTTTCTTTGGAAAACGAGGAAAAATCCCCTAAAAATGGCAAAAGAACCCTTATAAAGGGAAATCGCATCGGAAAAAGGCAAAAGGCCAGACCTAAGCGGAGGCAAAAGAAACTCTGATCCATTGATCCGATGTATTGGATCAGAGGTAGACATATATGCGATATCGGGACCCTGGACCTGGTGACTGCGATCATGTGATACGCCAATTGCCGATGATTAGATCGGCGAATCGGCATCAGCAATGGACAGAGCCCCTAGGCCATAGGCGACGTGATATGCGATAGCGATCACGATGGGCAATCTCAGCCATCAGATCATGAGAGGAATGGATGGCTAGGATTAAAGCGATGATTAGCGATTGCTAGACTCGATAGATTTCATAAGCATAATTTATAAAATTTGAAATCCAGTAAAAGGGATTTTTTGTGTATTAACATTTTTCAGTGTAAAAACCAAAATACAAAGGAAAATGCCCGAAGGTGATAAAACGGACCCGAAGGGGAATTCTAAGCCTGATTGCATAGATTTTGAGTTTTGTAAAGGCGGATTTCGGGTGGGCCTCAAGTGGTAAATGGTTTTGGGCTGGCTTCGCCCGATCCCACAGACTGGTCGACACGTGGCTGGTGGAGGAGAGAGGAAAACCACCTTTTTGGGCAGGTAACCTCCGTACTCCTAAGCTGCCCGAAATTGCATGATGACCGTTGGATCGAAGATCACCAAAATCGACGGTGGAGATTACGACAACAGTCAAAGGTGAACCCGATACGATTATAGGGTGGATGCGATAAGTTTTCAAGTCCGATAAAAGGATTTTGTCGGGTATTTCAATGATTTCTCGTGTGTTTGGGATTTTACCCAAAACACTTCTACAATGCAATATAACGCCTAATGGTAGACCCAATAGGGATTTTAGGAGTGATTAAATGGAATTTCATGTTCGAAAAACATGCTTGAAAGTGTATTTTATGGGAAAATACCTGTGTAATGGATTTTTGTCTATTTTTTGTTTATTTCCTGGAAAACATCCTCGATCCCTTGTAACAGCTCCTAATCATCATTCCATGCTACAAGCGGGAATTTTTGGTAGACGATAATGTGTTTGAAAGCCATAGATCCACATAGCCAGATGGCTAGTCGAATAGACAGCGCAAAGAAGACACAAAGCCGCAAGGAATGACTGAATGCAAGGAAACAGCTAGGGAAGCCAAAAATTAGGAAAATGCCTCAAAGGAGCCAAGAAAGCTCAATTGAGAGAAGGAGGAAGGCAAGAAGAAGGCAAAAGTAGAGGAGCAAAAAGCTACTGTGCAGAACAACTGAGGGAGTCTCAGGGATCACTTGGAGATCAAGTGAAAAGCCAGAGAGCTAAAGGTTGCAGAAAGCCAAAGCCAAAGCAAGGGAAGCCAGAGTTGAAGAGCTAGAGCAAGAGTGAGAGTGAGAGCTAGAACCAAGAGCTAGAGACATGAGCCAGAGCCAAGAGCTAGAGCCAGAGCCAGAACCAGAGCTAGAGCCAGAAAGCTGAGAGCTTCAGAGCCAAGGAGAAGATGGTGTTCTAAGCCCACTGAGTTCTGTGTAAACCAGTGGAGTTGAGCATGGAGCTTGTAAAAGAACTTAGACCATAATCCCAGAGAGCCTAGTTGAGTTGACTAGAGCTCAAGGAGATGTAGCCCAAGAGTTTTGGGTGAACTCCATATTAAATTGTTGTCTTATGTGTTGGTTATTTGTTGTACTGTTGCACTTTTACATGTATTTACATATCAACACAAACAATAAATTTTAAAGCACATAAATAGTTTGAAAGAAACACAAGCATACACCTATTTTCAAGCACATTTACTTCCACATTGGTTAATAATTTGTGACTTGGGAATATATAAGCTTTGGAAGTGGGAGAGGTTCTTGCAAACTAGACAAGAAGCCTAAGTGCCCCATTTTCAGATTAGGTGGTACCAGAGCCTGAGATTGATTAACCACACCTTTAAAGAAGGTTACATCAGAATGCTTGATTAACAGAGAAAAGATTGCTTGTCTGAAAGGTGTTTAAATAGTCAGAGGTTGATTGTATGCTTGTTTGCAGAGTGACTATTGTTTGATTTTGCAGTTCAGGAAGGACAAGAAGGAAGAAGGGCTGAAGGCATTCTTCTATCCCAAAGGACCTCAAGGAAATCCTTGACACACAAGAGGTTTGTTGCAAACGGTTGTTGGATAAAGCTCTTTATTAATCTTGTTTGAAGTTATTTTATTCATTGGCATAATGACAACTTCTACAAGTGATTCCTCAAATTCTTCTTTCTTCATCACAAGACTCTTTGATGAAGACATGAAGCAATACTTCTCCATGATGATGGATATGGTGGGAGAAATGTATGAGGATGGAAGGAAGAGTAGCATACCTAGAGAGCAGTTGAATTCCATGAAGGAAGAGAAGAAATTTCATTCTGACAAATTGCAAGAAATGGAGAGGCAACTTCATATTGCAAATATGAACCTGAGAAGGATGCATGAGTTGGAGACATAGCTCTTTGTTGCCCAAGAAGCCTTAGTCAAGTATCAGCTTGAAGAAGAGGTAAATAATTCCAGTCCATCTTCAAATTCCTCTAAGAATGATTATATTGCTTCTTTTGAAAAATATACCAAAGGCATAGGTTCCAAGCTAATGTCCAAGATGGATTATGAAGAAAAGGGCTTGGGGAAGCATGCACAAGGTATTGTTGAGCCAATAATTGTTGAGGAAAGGCCTAAGTATTTTGGTCTTGGATATGGACAGTATGATGGAAAGAGTTCCAAAGCTGCTATGAAGGCCATTGAAATAGCTCCAAGAAGGGGCTGCATTGCAGAGTGTGAAGATTGTATTCAGGAGGAATGCAATGGCTTGAAACATCATTTGTAGGGTGTGGGTGTTTAGAAGCACAAACTTGAACCAGAGAATTATGGAGACTCTGACAACCTTGAAGAGATTGATGGTGTTCCAAAGGGAGCCACTTCTTCATTTGCTTCACCTCCTCATGAAGGCAATAAAGGTTAAATAGGTAGGTATAAATCTGGTTCTAAACATTTTCCTTTGGATTTTCAAAGCATGATAAATTTCCACATAGATATGAGAAAAGAATTGCATGTTCCTTTTGTGGTTTGGATAACCATAATGTTTCTAGATGTTGGAAGAGAATGGCCACATACAGGAAACTTTTGAAGGAAAAGAAGCAAGAAGCCAAAGGTCCATTGGACAAGGCAAATCATGTTGTCAAGAGGATGCACATGCAATTCACTTACTGCCATAAGCAAGGACATCTTGCTGCAAAATGTTGGACTTTGAATCCAAAAATGCTTCCACAAAAGCTAAAGAAAGTGGAAAGAGAAGATGGCAGAAATGGAAAGGAAGATTCCATGGATGATGTGTCTCAAGATGATTCACATGATGATGCTAATGTGCAGACAAAGGTAGTACCTTTTAAAGGGATTGGTAAGAAACAGTTAGAGTTCTTATCTGATTAAGATTTCATGTCTATTGATGCATCTACATTATATTTCGTTTCAGCTTCGAAAGTACAGTGTGCTTAAGTGAAAGTTGAAGAATGAAATGCATGCATGAGCATGAGATGCATGAAAATAGGGATGTTGATGATTTCCTTATTTTTGAACATGTATGTGTAATTAACTTGCAGGGTTGATTGATTTGGCATGCATGTGATGCCACGTTGACTTGAGAGAAGTTAACTTGGTCTCCAAATGGAGATAATGATGAAGTGTTTCATCTTTTGAAAAAGAGTCCTAATGGTTTTTTTCTACATGCTTGACTAGAAGGGTCATTTGTTTAAAGGCATGTTTTGTGGGCTTGTTATCTAGTCCATCATTTATATGCAGATGTAAGACATGGAGGTGTTCACAAGCTGTGAAATCTATTTCTTTTGCTGAAGCAGGAGTTTAGGCCATCCAGTTGTTGTCTATATTTTTGTTGTTGTTAACAATTATTGTTGACAGCTTTTCAAACAGGTACAAATGAAAGTTTTGTTGAGTAGATGACTTCACATTTGTTTGAGCCACCTTGGATCAATGATCAAGGCAGAAAAGTTCAAACCACCTTCTATGCCCATTTCAGTAGAAGTTCTGCATGAAGGCAAGAAGGAAGACCGTTCTTCCTAGGAGAACCACCACATCCAGAAAGGAAAGTGCTCAGAGACTTTGGTTCAGAGGCACTATGCAAGGCCAGTGTATGGAGGCTGAAAGAAGAGGGTGTTGTTAATCTCATTTACTATCCAGATCAATATATCAGCCTTTCGGAGACCAAAAGTTCTTTAGTGGGAAGGCATGATCCAAAATGGATTTTGGATAGACTCCTAAGTCTAAGTGTTCCTCACAGAGGAAAATGAAAGTCCAATGAAGCTCTTGGAAATAGCCCCCTAGAAGAGATCATTTCATTCTAAATCTATTGCAAGTTGAATGGGCTAAAATGGGCTAAGGATGCAGAAGTTATCGTAGAAAGAAGATGCCCTTTGTTTCATTGGAAAAAGAGGCAAAATCCACTAAAAATGGCCAAAAAAACCCTTATAAAGGGAAATCGCATCGGAAAAAGGGAAAAGGCCAAACTTAAGTAGAGGTAGAAGAAACTTTGATCTGCTAATCCAATGTATCGGATTAGAGGCAGACATATATGCGATATTGGGACCCTGGACCTGGTGATTACGATCATGCGATACGCCGATTGCCGATGATCAAATCGGCAAATCGGCATCGGTGATGGATAGAACCCCTGGGCCATAGGCGACGCGATATGTGATAGCGATCGCAATGGGAAATCTCAGCCATTGGATCATGAGAGGAATGGATGGCCAGGATTAAATCGGCGATCGGCGATTGCCAGACCTGATGAATTTCATAAGCGTAATTTATAAAATTTGAAATCCATTAAAAGGGATTTTTTGTGTACTAACGTTTTTTGGTGTAAAAACCAAAATACAAAGGAAAACGCTCGAAGGTGATAAAACGAGCCCGAAGGGGAATTATAAGCCCGATTTCATAGATTTTGAGTTCTTTAAAGGCAGATTTCGGGCGGGCCTCAAGCGGTAAAGGGTTTTGGGCTGGCTCCGCCTAATCCCACAGACTGGTTGACACATGGCTGGCGGAGGAGAGAGGAAAACCACCTTTTCAGTTAGGTAATCTTCATACTCCTAAGCTGCCCGAAATTGCATGATGACCATTGGGTCGGAGATCACCCATTTTGACGGTGGAGATTATGACATCAGCCAAAGGCGGACCCAATATGCTTACAGGCTGGATGCGATAAGTTTTCAAGTCCAATAAAAGGATTTTGTCGGGTTTCTCAATTATTTCTCGTGTATTTGGGATTTTACCCAAAACACTTATGTGATGTGATATAACACCTAATGGCGGACACGATAGGGATTTTAGGGGCAACTGAATGGAATTTCATGTCCGAAAAACACGCCTGATAGTGTATTTTTAGGAAAATACCTGTGTAACGGATTTTTGTCTATTTTCGGCTTATTTCCTAGAAAATGTCTCTGATCCCTTGTAACAACTCCTAATCATCATTCCATGCTACAAACAAGTATTTTTGGAAGACGATGAAGCATTTGAAAGCCATAGATCAGTAGAGCCAGATGACCAGTCAAACAGACAATGCAGAGAAGCCAGAGAGCTACAGGGAATGGTTGAATGCAGGGAAATGGCTGGGGAACCTGAAAAGCTAGGAAAATGCCTCAAAGGAGCCAAGAGAGCTCAATTGAGAGAAGGAGGAAGGCAAGAAAAAGGCAGAAGCGGAGGAGCAAGAAGATACTACGCAGAGCAGTTGAGGGAGTCTCTGGGGACACCTGGAGATCAAGTGAAAAGCCAGAGAGCTAAAGGTTACAGAAAGCCAAAGCCAGAGCCAAAGAAGCTAGATTTGAAGAGCCAGAGCAAGAGCAAGAGCTAGAGCCAGAGCCAAGAGCTAGAGCCACGAGATAGAGCTAAGAGCCAAACTTAGAGCCAGAACCAGAGCCAGAGCCGAGAGCTAGAGCCAGAATGCCGAGAGCTTCAGAGCCAGGGAGAAGATGGTGTTCTAAGCCCACTGAGTTCTGTGTGAACCAATGGAGTTGAGCATGGAGCTTGTAAAAGAGCTTAGACCATAATCTGAGAGAGCCTAGTTGAGTTGACTAGAGCTCAAGGAGATGTAGCCCAAGAGTTTTGGGTGAACTCCATATTAAATTGTTGTCTTATGTGTTTGTTATTTGCCGTACTGTTGCACTGTTACATGTATTTACATATCAGCACAAACAATAGATTTTAAAGCACAGAAATAGTTTAAAATAAACACAAGCATACACCTATTTTCAAGCATATTTACTTCCACATTGGTTAATCATTTGTAACTTGGGAATATATAAGCTTTGGAAGTCGGAGAGGTTCTTGTAAACTAGACAAGAAGCCTAACTGCCCCATTTTCATATCATATACATATGGTGATTTGCGCATGTTGCATAGACAGTGTTGTGTACATATGGGATTGTGTGCATGTTGTATATGTGGTGTTATTTGGATGTGGTGTTGTGTACATGTTGTACATGGGGTGCTATGTGCAGGTGGTGCTATGTACATGTCGTTCACGTGGTACTATTTACATGTGGTGTTTTGTACATGTTATACATGTGTCGTTGTGTACATGTGGTGTTGTGTATGCACTGTGCAGAAGATTTTGGGTACATGTGGTGTTTTGTACATGTTGTGCAGGGGCGTTATGTACATGTTGTGCATGTGGTACTATTTACATGTCATGTTGTGTACACATCATACATGTGGTGCTGTGTCCATGTGGTGTTGTGTACACATTGTGTAGAAGTTGTTGGGTATATGTGGTGTTTTGTACACGTTGTGCAGGTGGCGCTATGTACATATGTTATTGTGTACATTCCATACATGTTATTTGTGTATATGTCCTATTGTGTTACAAGTATTGTGTAGTCATTGTATCGTGACATGTGTATTCATTGTGTTGTACTCTGTGTATGTATATGTATTTTGTTGTACACCAGGTGTAGGTGTATATGTTGTATGATGGGTGTAGGTGCATGTATTGTGTGGTTCTATGTGTATGTTATACATTGTGCATATGTGTACATGATTAAAGAGGAGATAGGACACTAGGTGCTTACCGAGTTTGGTAACCAATCTGGTGTGTGTACGAAATGGGCAAAGGAAAAATGTAGAAGCAAATGACCAATTAGAGGATAAGTTTGTGTATTTTATTTCAGTTTTACTATGGATGTGATCTATGATTCTGATTTATGATGGTAACATGTGATATTAAATTTTGGTTTATGATGATTTCATGTGATTCATGATTTTGATCTATGATATGATGTGACAGGAAGTGAACATAAGTGCAAGTGTACCTTATTAATGGGCCACCAATGAGGTATGATTCGAATTTATTTCAATTCATTTTGAGTCTAGTGGAAATTATGTACTTGTTACAGGAAAGCATGGAAAATGCATGGGTTGGGTGGTTGAAACTAGATGCAAGAATTAGAAACATCAGTGAAAGGAATTGGGACAGACAACAATATGCTAGTAAATTAGTTCAGGAGCAGGGCCATTATGGGACACTAGTACTCAATAGTGTCCATTGATTTCTGTGAGCATTCTATGACCGATATGATGGTTTTGAGGTAGGGATATTCCTTGGTTTCTCGACCTTATTGTTAGAAAATTATATATTAAGGAGAAATGGAACACATAAAATATTGCAGAACTATAAACAAAAAAAAATGCATAAGACAAGAGAGACACAGATATATGTGGTTCACCCAATTTGGGCTACATCCACCCCAAACAGCCAGTTCTTCCTTTCTATTATCCAGCAAAATGAAGAGACACAACCTACAGCAGATCTGCTGTAATATCCTCTATTTTCTCTCATAGTCTCGCCTCTCTGTTTCTCACTCAGAAAATGAACATCTATTTCACAACCTCAAATACAATGCCCTCATACAAAGAGAGGGGGTTGCCTTCTAGGGAAAAAACCATAAACTAAACATAAGTTCTACTGTCAGATCATCCGCCTAATGAACGGCCCAGATTGACTAGAAATTACTATACTTTTATAAGGCAATTTTACATCTATTTTTGGCTTCGGGGGTGCTGCCCCCGAGCCCCCGCCCGGGGACTGTTGGCCCTTAGAGCCCCCAACCAGGGGGGATCGCCCCCCTAGACCCTTGCGGGGGGTACAAGTCCCCCCTGTGTGGAGGGGTGTACAAACTTCCTGGGGTATACATCCGGCTAAAACAAAGACCTCTGAACAATCATGCTCCACACACAACAATATCCCACTTGGAGAATGATTGTAGCAACTCCACTGCTACTTCATTTGATGGACAATGACTCCTCTTTGGACCTAGCTATTTATCATCTTCATCATCATCCTTGAAGGCCAATTGAAACTGAGCATATTCTCAGTTTCTCCCTGGCTACAACTTTTGTTAGCATATCTACAGGATTCTGGCTAGTGTGTATCTTTTCCAGCTTCAACTCTCCATCTTCCAACACTGATCGTATGAAATGGTACTTGAGCTGTATGTGTTTAGCCCTAGAATGAGATGCTGAGTTCTTTGCAAGATGAATGGCACTTTGGCTATCACTGTATAACGTGCCCATATCAAGCTCCTTACCCAATTCACCCATAAACCATTGTAACCAAATCATTTGTTTACTAGTCTCTGTAGCAGCAATATACTCTACTTCTGTTGTTGAAAGTGCAACAACACTTTGGATTTTTGAAACCCAACTAACAGTTGTTCCACCAATAGTAAATACATATCCTGTAGTGCTCCTCCTGTTATCTCTGTCACCTGCCATATCTGCATCAACATATCCCTGTAGAGAAATATTTGAACCACAAAAGCATAATGCTTTATTTGTGGTACCTTTCAAATATTTGAGAATCCATTTCACTACCATCCAATGTTCCTTTCCTGGATTATTCATGTACCTTCTTTCAGCTCCCACTGCATGTGCAATATCAGGCCTTGTGCAGACCATTGCATACATTAAGCTTCCAACTACTGATGCATATGGAACTTTAGACATATAATCCACGTCTTCTTGGTTCTTTGGGCACATTTCCTTACTAAGTTTGAAATGGCTAGCAAAAGGTGTACTAACTGGTTTTGCATTATGCATATTAAATCTTTTCAACACCTTTTCTATGTACTCATTCTGAGACAAAGTTAATTTGTGATTTTTCCTGTCTCTAGTTATTCTCATACCAAGGATTTGTTTTGCAGCTCCCAAATCCTTCATTGCAAATGAATTTGCCAATTTTCTTTTGAGCACATTTATTTCTAGCATGTTAGACCCTACAACAAGCATTTCATCTACATACAATAACAATATAATATAGGTGCCATCATTTTGCTTTTTCAGATAAGCACAATGATCAGAGTGACATCTGTATAACATTGTTCAAACATAAACTTGTCAAATTTTAGATACCACTGCCTTGGAGCCTGTTTTAAGCCATACAAGCTCTTCTTCAACTTGCACACTAGTTTCTCCTTCCCTTTTACCTCATATCCTTGTGGCTATTGCATATATATCTCTTCCTCCAATTCCCCATGGAGAAAGGTTTTCTTTACATCTAACTGCTCAAGATGAAAATCTTCAGCTGCTACTAGACTTAGAATAGTTCTGATTGAAGTCATTATAACAACAGGAGAAAATATTTCATCAAAATCAATACATTTCTTCTGTGCAAACCCCTTCACCACAAGTCTAGCTTTGTACCTCTGTTTTCCTCCATCTTCTTCCTTCAACCTGTAAACCCATTTATTATGCAATGTAGTTTTTCCTGCAGGAAACCTGACTAAGTCCCAAGTCTGGTTATGCATTAATGACTCCATCTCTTCTTCCATGGCTAGCTCCCACTTCTTCCTGCTTTCAACCTGCATTGCTTCTTCGTATCATTCGGGTTCACTAGAATCAGTCAACAATAAATAATATAATCAAGGAGAGTATCGTTTAGGGGGTCTACTTATCCTGGTAGATCTTCTAACACCACTTTCAGGTGTTTGGGGTGCCTATTGCTATTGTGGTGGTTGTTGTTGTTGTGGTTGTTGATTATTATTATTTTTAGGCACCTTTACTTTTTCAGTGATTTCATCAAGAACTGCATATTCCTTGTTTTCTTTTTCATGTTTCATTTCCTGCAACTGATTCTTATACAAGACCTTTTCATTGAATATTACATCTCTGCTCCTAATGATTTTGTGATTTTCGTAATCATATAAGCGATAACCAAATTCATTAACACCATATCCAATAAAGGTACATTTCTTTGACTTTTCCTCAACCTTTGTTCTATTTTCTTTATCAATATGGACAAAGGCCTCACAACCAAAAGGCTTTCAAAAGGAGTAGTTTACCTTTTTACTTGTCCATGCTTCCTCTGGAACACCACCATCCAAGGAACTTGAAAGCCCTCTATTTATTAGATAAACAACAGTATCTATAGCTTCTACCCAAAACTATAAAGGCAATTCTGCATGCAATCTCATGCACCTTGCATGCTCCATGATTGTTCTGTTCATCCTTTCTGACACACCATTTTCTTGTGGTGTTCTTGGAACTATCTTCTCTCTGTGAATTCCATGCTCTAAATAGTACCTATCAAACTCTTTGCTGCAATATTCACCTCCATTGTCTGATCTGAGACACTTTAATTTCTTTCCTGTCTCAATCTCAACCAAAGCTTTCCATTTCTTGAAAGTATCAAATACATTAGATTTATTCTTAATACTATAAATCCAAGTTTTTCTAGTTGCATCATCAATGAAAGTAACATAATAACGAGAGCCACCGAGAGATGATACCTGAGTAGGTCCCCATACATTTGTATGCACAAGCTCTAATTTCTCGCTCTTCTTTTCTTTCCCAACTCTGAGAAATTTGACTCTCTTTTGTTTTCCATAAATGCAATTCTCACAGAATTCCAAATCAACATTCTTCAAACCCGGCAACAAATTCCTTGACTGAAGAATTTTCATCCCCTTTTCACTCATGTGTCTAAGCCTATGATGCCATAATGTTGCATCTGCTCCTTTGGAAGTTAAAGCATTAACAGAGTTAGAAATACCATTGCATAAATACAATGTACCAACCTTTTCACCTTTTGCTATTACCAGGGCTCCTTTGGTGACCTTCCAAGCTTTATCTGTGAAAGTTGTCACACAACCTTCACTGCCTAACTACCTTGTTCAAATCAGATTTTTCTTCAGATCAGGAACTTGCCTTACCTCCTTTAGTAGCCATTGGTTTCCATTATGCTATTTTACAATAACCTTACCCATTCCAACAATTTTACAGGGTTTATCATCACCCAAATGAACTTGTCCAAAATATCCTTGAACATAGTCATGAAAGTATTTATTATCAGGTGTGGCATGGAATGAGGCCCCTGAATCTGCCACCCAGGAATCAGTAATATTTTCAAAAGAAAGAATCAAATCATCTTGTAACACCTCACCTGTCACATTTGCTTCATGATTTTTTTCTCACTGTGCATATCCTTCTTTTCCCTTCCGATATCTATAGACTTTCTTTAGGTGTCCTTTCTTTCCACATTTCCAGCACACTATCCCCGATCTAGACTTGGATCTGCCTTTCCTTGATTTATTGCGATTTCCTGAGCTCTTTCCTCTTTCCATTTTTCTTCCCCTAGACTTTGCACTCAAAGCATTACCCGATGTCTCACCGAAGCTTTTCTGTCGCATTTCCTCGCTAAGGATAGCACCGACAACATCATCAAACTTTAAAGTACTAGATCCAAAGACAGAGTTACTAATGGCCATTACTAAACCATTCCAACTTTCTGGCAATGAGCACAAGAATAACAGAGCTCTAACTTCATCTTCAAAGTTTACCCCTACAGAACTTAACTGACTTGTAATTGTATTAAAATCATTTAAATGATCTGCAATGGATCCATCTTCTGACATATTCATATTAAATAACCATTTTATAAGAAACACCTTGTTTGAGGTCGAGGGCTTTTCATATAGTTTCAACAACGCCTGAATCAAACCCTCTGTCATTGTTTCCATCGAAATGTTGAAGGCGACTGACGTAGCGAGGCACAACAGTATTGTTCTGAGTGCCTTTCTATCGAGAAGGTTCCATTCTTAATCTATCATAGCCGTCGGCTTCTTTATTTTTCCGCTCAATGGTAGGTACATATCTGTCTGATACAGATAATCTTCATTCTGCATCTTCCATAACGAGAAGTTTTGGCCGTTAAATTTCTTGACCCCAAACTTACCATATTCCGCCATTGCTCCCACTCGAATGAGGAGCCCTTCTTTCCTACGAGTTTATCAGCCAAGTAGACCTTCAGCTCTGATACCAGTTGTTAGAAAATTATATATTAAGGAGCAATGGAACACATAAAATATTGCAAAAATATAAACACCAAAAACACATAAGACAAGAGTTTTATAGACATTTTTGGGCCCTACAACCCCAAGCATGAAATGTCCATAAACCAAGGGCTCCTAAGTCCCTAAAAGTGTTGTTCTAACCCCTAAAGGAACAAGGTCAATGGATTATAGCTTCTCCCAGAAGTTCTCCATGAGAAACTTCTCAGAATTGGTCAAAACAGGATCATTGCAGCTGCTCCACTGACTAAGTGCATTGCATCTCACCCAAATACACTGTGAGGGTGTGTTGCATTTCAAAAGTCCCTTCTGTGGGGTGTGATGGGAGAGAAATGACAAATGGCAGTGTCATTCCGCGAGGTGGAGAGGCAATGGAAGCTTCTAGAATCTTCTCCTGTGACACTTGCCTCACTGAATTCGACCAAGGATGAGTAAGAGGCCATCAGTCTCCAAGTGGAAGCAAGAACTATCATAGGGAAGACACTAATCAAATCACAAGCTGACTCATTCCCCTTACAGATATCTATATATGGATCCCTCATCCCAGAGATCCAGAGGCTGGAATTTTGCATATTGTAAGGAATTGCTGTTGGTTTCTTGAGACAAACATCATATTGTTGGGTGATCTAAGCTTTGTTTGAGGTGAAGAGGGGCTTCTTTGCTGGGAGGTTGATGATGGGTCAGAACAACTGGTTGTAACTCCTCCTGGCTCTTTTCTTGTTTTATCAATAAAAGCTATTTGAGTTTTCCTCCATGCTTTTGTGTCATTGATGCTTGTTACATTTGTATGGTCGATTTACATCTGATCCTAGATTGTTTATGATTATAGTCCATGTCTTTGTATAGTTCTATGCTTCTGTGATCTTACAGGTACTTTGTGAAGCTGGGCGTGCAACGGAGTAGGTAGCTGAGGACTATCAAAGAAGAGAGGGATCAAATCAGGAGATTGGCGCAAGACAGAGGTTGGTCTACCTGTTCCTCTCTATCTATAATTCATAAAGGAAAAACAAAAGTAGCTTTTCTCTGTTTGTTTCTAAGGCAGTTGTCACACCTTAGTGGGATAGAGCAGTTCTATATAGACACTTTTCCCTGTAACAAAATGGCGACTCCGCTGGGGAACTAATTAGTTTGTTTGTTTATCATTCTTTGTTGTTTCTTTCATAAACTTACGAGTAGCATTCGAACTGCATTTGCCATAACAAATGCAAAGTAGACAACTGCTACTTCAATCCATCTACTAGATCTGTTTGTGATTTAAACAACTGATTCACAAACTATCTGATTTCCCTTGTGATAGCTCTTAGATCCTCCTTAGATCTACCCCTGATTGTTGCATTACTGATTTCTTTTTGCTCGGCCAAAACCCAAGAACTGAACTGCAAATTGTGACCTGGAACCTGAACAGAGTCTCGTTTCTAGCCCAGCGCAGGTACTGTTCAGAGATTCTGAATTTCAGCACACATCCCGAGTGGACAACCTGCGCTGCATTTCAGATTCTCTGTGTTACAGGTGCGCTGATCAGACTAGTTCTGTGCAGTTGTGGCTTCTGTGGTTCTTTCTTTCCAGTTCTATTCTTGAATTTTGCTACCTGTGATCAGTATATGTCTATTTGAAACCCCTTTTTCTTAATGTTATTCCCCCTCCTTTGTACAAAATAACTGTAGATGTTTTTGTGTGTTTGTTGAGTCATTTACAGTTCTCCTTTACAAAAGTAGCGTAATCGTACTGTCGTCCTTTGATTTGAAACTATCGCAAGTGTCGATTTCAATTGTAGGAAAGAGTTTAATTGCTGTTGATGGTCGATTATCCTATTACTATTGCTTTTGGTCTGAATTTGTAATTTTCTAGTGTCGAGAACAAGTATTCATTTCAAAATCGTAAGGTGTTGTGATCGTCTCCATTTTTTGATTTCGAAAAGAAACTTGTTGATATTTGTCGCTTGAAAAGAAATTCAGATTTGTGCATCAACTTTCTTTTTAGCATTCATATACTAAGAAAGTCGAAAAACAAATACATGCATGTGCATTTGCATATAGACAGTCTGATTGGCTTGATTTAGGAAAGTGCATTTAGAGTGTGCTCTTTGCTCTTTGTGAAAAGATTCTGTCTTTATTTTCCCTAGTAGCTAGGATTTTCATTGCATAAAGGAGATAAAAAGTTTGTTTATCATCTTAAATTGCATTTTAGGAATTACATCTACATATCGTGGTGAACCCGAAAGGCGAACTTCATAAACAAGATCAACTTAAAGTAAATTTAATGAATCTAACAACGCTTTGGAACTTAACGCACAACATTTAGAAGTCTAGGCTACAGACGTATTCCAGCGTCGTAAAGCCTGGTAACTATTGTTCTCACTGAAGGTTGGGTGATTCCTCCACTTTGAGACGATAAGTGCCAGTACGAACTTGTGCTCCCATGTACCGTCGAGTATATTTTGGGAGACCCCAATAGGCTTAATCCTTTATCTATAGGAAGCCGTGTCTGCCGCCCTATCGATCGCAATGCACTGAACACAGCATTCGGGAAGATTGACTGTCGTACCGTAAAAAGTATTCTACAGTTTTGCGATTGATTTGGTAATCCCTCTACCTAGATTTCCAGAGTAGTCCCTTTCGTTCCTTTTCAGACTCCTTAACGGAAAAGGTCCATCTGAGCACTTGTCACTTCAGGCTCATGAAAAATTGAAGGAGACTAGAGTCATCTTTTGTTTTTTCTCGACTCTTAAAAATTGAAAAAACAAGTTGTGTCAAAGCGTCTAAAATTTATTTTAAACGGAATATTCATTACCCTTTCCTACGTTGATCTTGGGCTGAGAAAATGGAATCCACCAACCAAGGAATTCCCCTTGGAGGAAATCCTAGTCCCTTCTCCTCTTGGGGAGATGTTGGTGCACCCCATATGGCCACATTGTCACTTCCAGGACTGACAATTGGTTTGCCTGTATGGCTCTTCTCAACCTCTGTCGTTCAGAACACCACAATTCTTGAACAATCGAATTAGCAACTAGACGAGTCCAGAGTTACCCACCAACCTTCTACTTCCTCTAATTCTTCCTCTCCTCCTTCCTCTTCGCTTTATGGGGCTGGTAAAGCCAAAAGTCAAGTACCTAAGGAGAAGAAAGAAAAGAAGAAGAAAGAGAGGAAGAAGAAGGAGCCAAAAGCGAATGGGGGCAAACGAGTGTCATCTAGCGAAAATCCACACACTGCACCGACCAGGCCTAAATTTCCATGTGTCATTTGCAAAGGAGACCACTATCACAGAGATTGTCCTCGCATCCCTCGGATCTTAAGGGACTGGTCTCCTCGTTTGCACAACCCGGTGTCGTCAACCTCTGATGATCATGTTGAAAACACACCGTCGACTAGTGAAAGTGAAGCCCCAAGACAAAAAGGAAAATATAGATTTCCTTGTAAACTATGCGAAGGTGATCATGCCGTCCACTGTTGTCCCTTCTTAGACAAAGCTAAAAGAGTTTTGGACGATCGTCTGATTTCACCGTTACAACTTCCTCCTGGATATAAAAAACTCTTGCCAAGTCTGTCAGTAGTTGAAAATCTGGCTGGCCCGCTCAGGTGGTCGGTTGAAGCATCTATCATTGAAGACAAACCATCTGAACCCATACCAGACAAAAGTCAAAAGCTCGAGGTGGTAGTTGACCCGGTCTTGCCTTCAGAGGTTCCATCTTCAGATGATACAATCACCGAAGAGAACAAGGATGACACCGTCCAAATTCTTTTCATAAGCACAGACTCCAATGAGCATGGGGGCAATTTACCCGTTCCTTTACCACAGGAAGGAAGTTCGTCAGAGTCGTACCCGGCCGTCTATTTGGTCCCACCTCCAAGCAACCTAGTTGTCTCCTTCGACTGGAATCAACTAGGCAGACCCTGTTTACCGTCTAGTATACCATTCCGAATCATTGTTCAAATATATAGAATGGTTATGGCTGGTACCATCATAGATGAGGGGGCTTCCGTGAGTATCCTTTCCTCAACTGCTTGGAAAGCATTTGGTTCGCCATCGCTTTTGCTTGAGATGAGAAATCTAACAGGTTTTGATAAAGGAACCAGTCAACCGTTAGGGATCCTTCCCGATGTGCCCATAACATTGAGAGGGAAAACCGTTCACATGAATGTAATGGTAGTCCAAGGACCCCTAGATTACAATCTACTCCTTGGAAGAGACTATATTTACTGCATGGGAGCAATTGTCTCCTCACTCTTTAGAGTAATGTGTTTTCCGCACGAAGAAAGAGTGGTCAAGCTCGTAGACCAGCTTTCATTTCCTGGATCATACAGAGCAAATAGTCATATACCATCCCTGAATGGTCTTTTCACGTAAGAAATGTCTCAATCTCCAGTCCGTCCACCCGATGAGCGCGAGTGATTCTGGGGGACATGACTGAAACCCAGGGGGCATGCACCCTGGTCTGCTTCGGCAGGAAAACTTCGGGTATAGGGTAGGTTTCCACGAGAGAATATGACTAGTCTGTACTCCCGTCTGTGATTGGAAGAGGGGGTTATTCTAGAACAAGATTCTCCTGTCAAAGTTATGTGAGTGGAGTAGCCTCCTTAACTCACCTTTGTCTATTTCGGTAGACATCACCGAAGAAGTGTTTTGTTTGCGCTGTGAATAGAACGATCCTTGGGTAACCTGTAAGAGGTAGGCCTCTCTCGGTAAAACAAATGTTTTAACGGACTAAAGAAGGGGTAACCTTGAAACTCTGTTTTATGCTTGGGGGCATGCAAACGTTTTGGCTTGCAAGCGAAGAGCGACTATTTATTTTTTAAATTTGTAGGTCCTCTAACCCTTTAAACTCGTAGGATTGGTCGTTTCCTAACTTGCATAAAGAAAGGATGTGGGGCAAAACTCTAAAAGTTGCCGTTTTTATATGAGACATTCTTATCACACGACTGGATTGATCGAGTAGTTTTAGCACATAGTTCATGCTCATTAAAAAATAAACATAAGCCATGAGCAAATGTTTCCCCCTGCGTTTAAGCTCGTTAAAAAATGAACTATTCCCCAGTAAATAACCATCGTGAATGTAGTACTTTAGCCATTAAAGCCTTGGTCGTGTTTGCACCGTCACCTCCACTTTTTCATTGGCCGATCATTCACCCCCATTTGATTGTTTACCTATTTTGAGGAACAGCTGCGAAGAGTGATTTCACTAGCCATCCTTGTAACATTGCCGTGATTGGAAAATTCCAAACCTTACCTGGAATCAGCTGCTACCCATTTTATCACTCGTTCCTCAAAAGACGAGTCTCCTTTAAGCTCTTTTCAACTGACTCGTAAAATATGAAAATATTGCCAAGCCATTGGCCTCTCGAGCTCGTTAAAGGGACAGGAAGTGTTATCCCTCCTTTAGATTTTAATCTTTTTGGACCTGAGGGATTATTACACAAAAAGATCGAGCGCTTGTTTTGTTTGGCTCGTTAATAGTATCGAAAATTCATCCCTTCTGTATTGTTTTATACTTTTTCGGACTTAAGGGATTAGATGACGAAAAAGGAATTTTGGAGTTACCTTTACGTTCCTTTCCAGACTCTCTAAAATTGAAAAGGACCGAGTTATCTTTGTCGTTAAACTCGTTAAAAATATTAATAGCGACAAACTTGTCTATAGACGAGAACGATTTTTACTGTCACTAGGCTCGTTAAAACATACTGATGGGTTTGCCCGAAGGGAAAATCATAGAATAAGCATATGTTATCCTCCTCAAGCTTGACAAAAATAAAGAGGTACGGGTCAGCAATGACTGGGGAAAATTGGGAAGAAAACTTAAAGAAACTTTGTTGGTAGCAAGTCGCTCTTGAACATGACACTTCCACTTCGTGTCCGAGTCGGGTTGGGTTGTTTCATTCACCGGTCACATCACCATGGTCATGCCATACCATCCACATTTGGGGTAAATGCTACCAATCCATCACATCAGTGTCGCCGATATGTTCAAGAGAAGTCATTCAGAGAATTCACCTGTGTCTCACCCACTACCATACATTATACTCCATTCTTTCATGACCGCCACCCTGAACCTTATATCACCAGATCGTTTTCACCTCCATTAAAATCATTTGCTCTGTTCCATGTCATTGATGTGGGATTCATTAAGGCCCTCCTATGACGGATCACTTCTTGTCGACATCAGCTCATTATCCAAGAAGTTGATCTAGGAACACCCCATTTAGTATTTTGAAGCTTGCATGCCTCAATGGCAAGTTTCTCACTTCTGGCGACAGGTTTACATCAATGGCCTTCGACCGAAAGATTTTGCGTGGTGTTCGACGCCAAGTCCTTTATTCACACCACGTGAATTGTACTGCAGTACCTTGAGGGTCATTATCATTATTGGTGATTCCTCTCGCGCTTGTTAACAGTTTACATCATTGACTGGTAATCAAGCGATGTCTTTCCATGTTCGACTTCAGAACATTTCTCACATGGATCGACTTGTACTTCGAGTGAAGATCGGATGAGATTGAAGACCCCGGATCTAGTTTCATCCATCCAGGCTGTGATATATATTCAGGGAAATAAAGACATTAAATGTACATTATTGCTGCACAGATAATCATCCACTCAAAAGGATGATGGCTCTATCAGAATCATCAGTCTACACTCAGACGATTGTCTGTCCTATGTACATGAAAATGAATTTATAAAGCTGAGCATGGGAATGCTCGCCTCAGCCAGATCATGAAAATATTATGAAGATAATGTATTGTATTGTATCTTATTACACGTCTCCTCCCAGCATTGAAAGAACTTTGGATCCTCACAATAAAGCATTTCACCCAACATCAAAAGATTAATGGCCTCATACTTTAGGGGGCAACTGTTATAGACATTTTTGGGCCCTACAACCCCAAGCATGAAATGTCCATAAACCAAGGGCTCCTAAGTCCCTACATGTGTTGTTCTAACCCCTAAAGGAACAAGGTCGACATATTACAGCTTCTCCCAGAAGTTCTCCATGAGAAGCTGCTCAGAATTGGTCAAAACAGGATCATTGCAGTTGCTCCTCTGGCTAAGTGCGTTGCATCTCACCCAAATACACTGTGAGGGTGCGTTGCATTTCAAAAGTCCCTTCTGTGGGGTGCGATGGGTGAGAAATGACAAATGGCAGTGTCATTCCGCGAGGTGGAGAGGCAATGGAAGCTTCCAGAATCTTCTCCTGTGACACTTGCCTCACTGAATTCGACCAAGGATGAGTAAGAGGCCATCAGTCTCCAAGTGGAAGCAAGAACTATCAGAGGGAAGACACTAATCAAATCACAAGCTGACTCATTCCCCTTACAAATATCTATATATGGATCCCTCATCCTAGAGATCCAGAGGCTGGAATTTTGCATATTGTAAGGAATTGCTGTTGGTTTCTTGAGACAAACATCAGATTTTTGGGTGATATAAGCTTTGTTTGAGGTGAAGAGGGGCTTCTTTGCTGGGAGGTTGATGCTGGGTCAGAACAACTGGTTGTAACTCCTCCTGGCTCTTTTCTTGTTTTATCAATAAAAGCTATTTGAGTTTTCCTCCATGATTTTGTGTCATTGATGCTTGTTACATTTCTATGGTCGATTTACATCTGATCTTAGATTGTTTATGATTATAGATCCATGTCTTTGTATAGTGCTATGCTTCTATGATCTTACAGATACTTTGTGAAGCTGGGCGTGCAAGGGAGCAGGTAGCTGAGGACTATCAAAGAAGAGAGGGATCAAATCAAGAGATTGGCGCAAGACAGAGGTTGGTCTTTCTGTTCCTCTCTATCTATAATTCATAAAGGAAAAACAAAAGTAGCTTTTCTCTATTTGTTTCTAAGGCAGTTGTCACACCTTAGTGGGATAGAGCAGTTCTATATAGACACTTTTCCCTGTAACAAAGAGAGACACAGATATACGTGTTTCACCCAGTTTGGGCTACGTCCACCCCAAATATCCAGTCTTTCCATTCTATTATCTAGCAAAATGAAGAGACACAACCTACAATAGATCCGCTATAATATCCTCTGTTTTCTCTCACAGTCTCGCCTCTCTGTTTCTCACTCAGAAAATACACATCTATTTCACAGCCTCAAATACAATGCCCTCATACAAAGAGAGGGGGTTGCCTTCTAGGGAAAAAACCCTAAACTAAACATAAGTTCTACCGTTAGATCATATGCCTAATGAACGGCCCAGATTGACTTGAAATTACTATACTTTTACAAGGAAATTTTACATCTATTTTTGGCTTCGCGGGTGCTGCCCCCAAGCCCTTGCCGGGGGACTGCTGGCCCATGGACCCCCCAGCAGGGGGGGACCAGCCCCCCCGGACCCTTGTGGGGGGGACAAGTCCCCCCCTCCATGGATGGGTGTACAAAATTCCTGGGGTATACATCTTGCTGAAACAAAGACCTCTGAAAAATCATGCGCCACACACAACACTTATAATGCAAGGAAACCTTTGCAAGGGAGGGCTTACCCGAGGGATTGTGTAGAAGAGAAGGGAATGCCCACAAAAGTTGGAAAGTGTGTGACTGCATGGAAGGGGGTGATTAGATTCCCCAAGGGACTGTATAGCATAGAAGGGAAGGTCGGGGATGGGTTCTTTTTTGTCATTAGAATTACTAGATGGAATCAAATACACATTGGGAGTGTGCCCTGGAACGATGAGCCGGTAACTATTCACTGAGAGGACAAGTGGCACAAGATTGTAGAATTGGATATTGGATGCAACTTTGACTTTGGAAGTGGATTTTGGACTTCCTCGGAAGGAGATGAATCGTTGTATTACATTGAGGGTGGAGGTGTGAGCCTATGGATTCCTTTATTGCTGATACATGCATCGTATCCTTGTACTTGTTGGTTGAGAAAATGTGCATATGTGTATATGTGTATATTATTGTAAATATTGTATCGAGATAGATTTATAAATCTCCATAGATAGTATGATTATTTTTTGGTTGAAGCAAATGTGTATAAGTGAATATGTGGTTATTATTGTAAATACCATAATTAATTCTATTATAAAGCTCCAGTAAATGGTATGATTGTCATATCTTTAGTAGTGGTCATTGTAAATATTGCAACGAGCTATGTTATAATGATCCATAGGTAGTATGTTTTGTTTTTAGCAGTTTGTTGGTTTATAGGTGTCATTGAAAATCGAGGACTGTGTTCACCCAACTGGGAGGGTTCTGTAACTGGCCTAGTTCAAATTACCATGTAAAAAATATAAGACCAAGGTCGTGGGACACGTATTCCAAGTTGAATGGTGGGAAAAACACCCTAGTGGGTGTTCATTTAAGTTCATTATGGCTAAGGAAATTGGCAAAGGAATTCACAAAGCCAAATAGGAATTAAGTGAAATTTATTTATGAAAATAACGAAAAATAGGAGAAAAGGAAGGTGAAAGGTCACAAGTTGCATGTGAGGAGGAAATTGAAGGAGAAATAGAGGAAATTGAAGAAAATAGAGGCCTCACTGATAAAAAGGGTTCTGAGGTTCAGTTCATGGCTTTTTTTTAGTGTTATATTTTATCAATTCATTCTTAGGCATTCTCATTCTATTCTCTCTCTCTCATACTTTTAGACACTTAGAGTTTTCTTTGAGCACTCTTAGAGGAGTGTAGCATACTTTAGACTTTGATTAAGAAGGAAAATGAAGAGAAGGAAAGCGCAAGAGGACAATAGGATCACGAGATACAACTGGAGTTCTTTGCAGGTACCAAGTTGCATGTATGATTTCCTTACTACTTTTGGTATGCATGGAACATGCATGTTGTTTCTTGGTTATGATATTTCATTAGCATGGGGGATTCCCTAGATTGATAGTGGTTTTTCCTAGTCTTTCAATTTCCTAGATAGCCATTGTGTTGTGGGTTTTTTCTTTTGTTTTCTGGTTAGTCTTTATGTTCCTTATAGTTGTGGGTTGAGTTACTAGTTCTTAGAGCATTGGCTGGACAAACACTTGAGAAGCCCTGTAACATCTTGGGTTGATTTACTAG
The DNA here is from genome assembly GCA_031772625.1 of Pinus tabuliformis. Lineage (NCBI taxonomy): Eukaryota > Viridiplantae > Streptophyta > Pinopsida > Pinales > Pinaceae > Pinus > Pinus tabuliformis. The sequence goes on from CM062815.1 coordinate 498,366,405, forward strand.
TCCTAGAATCTTTGGTCGAAAAAACACTCTAGAGCCCTTGGTGGGTTCCATTACTAGTCCTGGAAGCCATAGTTGGAAAATTTCTATGGAGCTCAGTAACAGTTGTGGGTTGAGTTACTAGTCCTGGAAGGCTTGGTTGGAAGAAATTCTCTGAAGCCCTGGACAACTAAGCGAGATACCGATTTGGTGATTGTTAGTGATGTCTAACCGTGATGTGGAATCAATGCTTGAGGGTTAAGTTGGTTTGAAATATGGAAACCATGGTTTTGTTTTATCGATTTATTGCATGGGATCCCACATTCATGCTTGGAATATGGCATGTGGGTGATTGGATGAAAGAGAGATTTGGTTCAGTGAAATCTATGGTCATGTGGTACGTGGAACTACCTAACTTGGTTGTATTTGCATACGTTAATAATATTTAGTCTTCCTTTGGTGTTACATGAGTAAATTCTCTTGTCATTATTTGGCTTTAAGTTTTATTTCATCATTGATATATATTTCGTTGATTACTACCTATAAGCATATTGTATGACAGTCTTCATGTATGGCTTTTATTATGTTTTGATTATTATGTGAAATGTTAATAAATGAATGACATAATAGGTAACAATGTAACTATTAGGAGGAGACATCATTCCTCCATGAGATTCCTATGCTTAGATCTATTGTTATGACCTCTAGATTACATGTTCATGATCTATTTAACAGAATTCCTTTCATGGCTGGTAGGAGTCTGGTCAAGTCCTTGTTCAAGTCTTGCATTAATATCTTTGTTTCAATTTTATTTATCATTTCTGGAAGTTTCATGAAGTTGTGAGAAGAGGCTTGATTCTTAGCCCTCAAAAGGTGGCTCAAAATATGGGGTCATTTGCAGAAAACCACCTAAGAAGGGCCACAGTCACATGCATTCCTTGATGTGGGAGCGACTAGAGTGTTTTAGTTCCACTGATTCATTGTCATTGGAGGGATTAGGGTTCCATATCAACAAAACGTCAAGTTGTCTTAGGGGTTGGTCACCTATAAGGGCTACTTGTCTCTTGAAAATCTTGTTTTACTGGTTCCACTTCCTTGGCTATACATGGGAAGTTGAATCATATCATAGTAATTATTCATCACATGTTTACCCCAAAGGACCAGTTAGCTTGGGTAAATGTGGGAGGAGGGTGTCATACATTTCTTGGTCGGGGGACATGGTTACAAAATTGTTGTAATATATTATTTTACTATATGGGCCGAAGTGATGCCTACATATGATAATATTCAAAAACTACTACATTATTCCTTTTTAATTATGTTATCGTAATAGTTGGTGTACCACAAGCTATAGTCACAGAGAATATAATTTTTTTTGCAGTTACATGATGTTTGAACTGACTGCCACGTTGGGCTTACTGCATGATAGCTAAACTCCCTACTACCCATAAGCCAACAGGAAAGTATAAGCCATCAACAAAGTCTTAAAAATGATGCTTCAATGAATGGTAGGGATTCACAAAATGAAATGGAATACTATCCTTTTTTTCTCTTTGTGGGAATATTGGACCTTTGTCTGAAACAAAACCAGAGTCACATCTTTTGAGCTGGTGTGTGCTTTGGAAGTCATCCTTCCAATTTAATGTGAAATTTCTTCATTGAAACTTTTCATCTAACTTCTTCCCACTACCTCTGTTAAAGAAGACAACTTTCTGCAGTTATCCCATCTAGATGAGAATCGACGTGATGTTATGATGGCCCACAAGGCTTGCAAAAAATGTACCAAATCAAAATCTCCCCAAAATGATAAATCTCATGCCTTTTTGGATGGTGATCTGGTCCTCTTGTATGACTAAGAAGTTGATATATTAGGAGTTGGGAAACTTGAACAGATGTTGTTAGGTCCACATCTAGATAAATGTATACTTGCAAAAGGGGCCTATGAGCTTATAGACTTTGACAAAATTCCTTTCGCACAACCCCCAAATGGGTTGTACCTCAAAAATTACTATTCTTATATTTTTTTACATAGTCACTATGTACATACTGTATAGGGTTGTTGGTGTATTTGCAATGTGTTTTCTTGAGATTTTTCCACCACTTCTTCTTATCTTGGATTACATTAGATTTGTAAATTTCGGTGTTCCCTCAATGATATGTTGGTTATGTTAGTGGTGATATTTATAGTTCCAAAAATCTTTCTTCCACGTCAAGGGAAATATATACCCCTAATGATGAGTTGGTGAGTTTACAAGGAATATACATCGGTCGCAAGAATAATAATATTGTTGAGTATAGTTGTGTGATCGAACTATTGTCTGATTTCTTTTCACATGGTATTAGTTGCTTCATTGTCATACTTGATTGACAACTCATGGTGATACATTTGAATAACATTTATTTAGTGAGGATTCCAACTATGTTACATATGTTTCTGAGAGTTCAAGACGTTTTGATTACATTGAATATGAACATGTCCCATGAAGTCTAAATAAATTAATAAATGCATTGGATAATAATGTTTTATATAACTTGCAACATTATTAAAAATACAATCATCATCACATATTGTATAATATTGGGGAATAAAGTAGAAAACATCCATCGATTACATCTATAAATAGTTTTTGAGTTTTACAAAAATTGCGTCTGAGACACATATGGCTCATGCCCTACAATATCTGAATACATGAAAAAGACAAAATGTGGTCAAAATACCTAGGTGACTAACCATGGTGGTGATCTTAATAACCGAAAACTGCACAAGAAACCTTGTGCAACAATCGACCGATTCAAGCTGACACTCCTATAATGTATCTTTGTAAATAGATAGGGGTGTCATCCACCCCTGTATCTATAATGGTGCAGGATAGACCTTCAACATGGTGCTCAGACTAGGCTAATGTCTCTTCTAGGTCTGGATCTCCTAGCTCCTCCATCTCTTCCTCACCGACTCTAACCTATCTGAGTTGTGGTTGTCCTCTTGATGGAGTGGGGACATGCCCATTGGTCTCACTGGTTAGATGTATACATGTAAAAACAATAGTTAGTCGTTGATACATTAAAAGAAATTTGTAAAACTTAAAAACCAAAAATATCCAAAATGATTATGCTTTTTACCTATTCCACTTCACTGCTCACCCTCAATTAAAATAAGCTTTGGATCTCCCCAAAAATTTGCACCAACATAAAGGCAGTCCCATGGTAATCCTCAATCATGATAAAATTCTCTCATAGCCATAAAAAGCAAGTATGAGTGACCCTCATCATAGGTCCTCCTTCATGTAAAGACATCAACTCCACTCATTGCTTCATGCAAGGATCTCTCAGTCTAGGTGGCTCATGAGATATCCTCTTAGGTCACAATAATAGTACCCTCTAAAAAGTGAATGATTCTATGATAGGGTCGTACCTTAATTTGTTTAGCTGCTTGGTTTTCGCATTGTTCAACTTCTCCTTTATGTTGACTAAAATCCCTTCACACTAGTTGAAGACTATGGGTGCAAGACACTCTAGTGCATATTGCATCTGAGCCTTGGTAGTCATGTGAGGAGAATCTCTACCAACGAATCTTGTAATGGTGAATAGAATGGTTTTGAGGGGAAATTGGTGAATGTATTTAATCTTAATCTTCTCACCCTCTCTAGCCTGAGAGGAGGGGTAGCAATATATAGCTATATAATCCCTCACTATCTCTTTGCCTCTCCTATATCTAGAAAAATAAATAGGAAGTCCTCTACGCAAAAGCACTATCAAGAAATATGTCTTCAACCTCTCTTGTGACCACATGCTGAGCAATCTTAAGGAATTTCCCCTATATGTCCTAGACTCTAACTAGATACTGCAACAACTCTAACTGTGCCCTCAGTCACGAAATTTAAAAGAATTTTAATAGCCCATGGTTCCTTAATGCTTGCACTATGGAAAAATCAACTTAAAAATTAAAAATTTCAAATGCTTCTTGTGATCATCACACTGTCTATTCGTGGAAAGTGCATCCCATCACACTTAGCATTCTTGGTAAGTGTGTTGAGCTAGGCCTTGTAGTATAAATTTAAAAGACACAATGCACTTCCCATTAATATAGGAAAAGTGCATTGGACCAAGGGCATAATATACTTCGTAAAAACTTAAAATATTTCCTAAAAAATGCATGATATTGAAAATGAAAACCATGAAAATGACGAGAAATGACAGATCTCTTACATGGAACTAATGAAAATGAAATTATTTCATTGGATTGTCCATAATCATCTGCTAAAGAATCAAGGTGAAAACCACTTACAACTCTGCAAAGTGGTAAAATAGTAAATGGTAAAAATAAACTTACTTTTACCTCTTTTATCATCAAAATGAGTCATTAATTTAATATTTTTACCTAATTTTACCAAATATCATATATTTTTAATGTTTTTATGATTCTCTGAGCAGGTTAACTGACAATGGAAGAACATGATGCAATATATATATTGCAATTTTAAATGCAGGTCATTTTTATGAATTAGTACAATTTTATCACTTTTTTAGGCTCTTTAAAATTTTTGAAAATGGAACCCCTCAGAGTCCTCTTTAAGCCCTTTTCAGACTCCCAAAACATGACAATATTTCCAATCACTTGTCTTTTCAAACTGGTTAAAGTAAATGAAAATATTTTTCCCTGTATAAATTTAACGCTTTTTCGAACTAGATGGACTATTTATAAAAAATTGTTGGGTGTGGAGCCTTATTATCTTCTGTATTCAAAGGTTTCAGCCAATTGTATACCCTAGGAAGACTGTACACCCCCCCACGTGGGGGGGGACTTGTCCCCCTCGTGGGGGTAAATCCCCCTCAGCTGGGGGGTTCGGGGGCAAACGGTCCCCCGGTGGGGGTTAGGGGGTAGCACCCCCGAAGCTAAAAATAGATGTAAAATTTCCTTGTCAAAGTCTAGTAATTTCTAGTCAATCTGGGCTGTTCATTAGATGGATGATCTGACGGTAGAAGTTATGTTTAATTTAGGGTTTTTTTTCCCTAGAAGGCAACCCCTCACTATGTATATCTGTATTCTGTGTGAGGAAGATAGAGGAGATTGAGAGTGAAGAGGGTGTTACAGCGGATCTGTTGTAGATTGTATCTCTTCAGTTTGCTAGATAATATAAAAGGAAGGACTGGTTGTTTCTCCGTGGACATAGCCTAAACTAGGTGAACCACATATATCTGTGTCTCTCTTGTTTTATGTGTTTTCTGTTTTTATATTTCTGCAATATTTTATGTGTTCCATTGCTCCGTAATATATAATTTTTTAACAAAAATGATTACAATAGTTGAACATGGCTAAAAGGTTCTCCTAAGTATTGTTTTATGCATTTATGAAAATGAAATTCTTGGAGTTTTCTTTTTTGCCTCTTTTTCAAACTCTTTATACATGAAAAATAGGGCAATTTATACCTTCTTTGTACTTGTAAAACCATTAAACAACATAGGACTCATTGAGCATGACGAGATCCAAGCACTCCTTCTCAGGGTTCACTAAAAATACTTAGAAGGATTCATTTGAATGATGTACTTATAGATCCAACATATGTTATTGTCCTCAATCTTGTCAAAAATAAAGAGGTAATGGCAATAAATGTTTGGGAAATGGGGAAACGTGCCACCAAACCTATTTATGGAAATATGTCGCTCTCGAACAAGACACTCTCTCACCTCCATGACTATTTTGGGTTAGGGAATCCACTTGCCTCTTTGTTGATGGGTGCTTCATTCAATGCTACCAACTCCATAAAGTGTCACTGATATGTTCAAGATAATTCCACCATAAATTGAAATTTGGTACTATACTTTTAAGCCTCAATTCATGTTAGTTTTCCTTGAACCAGTTCTTAACCATCGATATTCTTTCTCAAATCTTGATACCTATTCTGTGTAATTGATGGGGTATACATCAAGGCCCTCCTCCAACAAGTTACTTCCTCCCAACATTATCACATTATCCAAGAAGTTAAATTAGAAACTCCCTTCAATGCCTTCAAGCTTTCATACCTCAATGGAAAGTTTCCTTGCTTTCGGAAATAGGTTTTCATTATTGGCCTTTGACCAGATGATTTTTTATAGTGTTTGAATTCAGCTCATTCATTCACACCTCATAGCATGTGGTTCTTAGTACCTTGAGGGCCATTATCATTATTGATGGTCCCTGTCATGTCCATTAATGACTTTCTTCATTGTCCGGTAATCAGATGGTGTCTGCCATGTTTGATTGCAACACATTTATTCACATTCTTAGACTCATACTATCGAGTGACAAGTTAAAAGACCTCATATATAGTTTCATCCATCGAGGCTACAATATTAGGATTCATACAAGATTACAAAGTATGATGGCTATGGTCATATAAAAATTCATCCAAGCATGGGTCCACAATATGTCATCAGTGGACATGGATTTGATCATTGTACATGTCAAATGGCTTATATACTAAGTATGATTATGCCTACCATAACATTTATATCATGATGATAATGTCTTCACTAGTATGAAATGGAAAATTATTTACTAAAAAGTGACTAAAATTTGCATATAAAGGACTATTTTTCAGTGAGTGACCAATAGTGGCTAATTTACAATATCTTATAACGCGTACAACATTTAGTTGTATTTAGCTTATTCATTAATTGGTTGTCCCAATTTTATCATCTAGTAGTATATTTAGTCATAAATTTGGTCATTAACTTAGTCTTTGAATTAGTCATTAATTGTCACAATTAATGACCAAATACGCAACAAAATATACTACTGCATGATCACCTGAGAAAACTAATTAATGACCAAAGAAATATGACCAAAATGTTGATCGCATTATAATATACTATAAATTAGCTACTAATAGTCATATATATCCAAATTTTAGTCATCGTTTAAAACCAATTAATGACCAAAGAAATATGACTAAATTTTGGCTATGTTATAAGATACCGTAAATTAGCTACTAATAGTCGTATATATGCGAAATTTAGTTATCATTTGAAATCAACAATTTATCATTTACAGTAGCCATCTATGTTTTTTTGGTAGTTTCATATTCATTATATAAATGACTAATTTTAGTAATTTATATTCATTTCATTTACTTTCATTAAGAATCACTATAAATGACTAACTTAATCATCGTATATTCATTTGATCTATGTTTATCATTAATCAATATAAGCTACTAATTTAGTAATTTTATATTGATTTTATGTGTTCATTATTAACCAACATATAGTAATTTATATGATTTTGCGACTAAATTAAACAAGAGCCAGATGGTGGCATGTCACTGCTTATTTGCGTAGATGAATTTTGTACATATAGTTTTTCGTTTGTTTATTTAAAACGATGTCTGCTTCATGTTGTGGGTCCAATACATCTCATTGATGGTTCAAAATTCAAACCTAAAATTCGTTGACCGTGTTGGCTTCCAACCGGGAGTCATGGTGTGTAGAGCTAGTGCTTGGAATATTGAAGGGTCGGCTAGATGGTTTTTTGAGTTTATTATAGTAAACATATTATCAAACACATTTGTGTGGGATTGGGATTTGAACATTGGTATCAACTATAAATATAGTAGGGTTGAACATGGGTCTCAATCATAAGATCTTTTTAAAATTTGACCTAACCCATCGTCATACCAAGAATACTTGTGTTTTGGGTACTTCTATGCTGCATTTTTCTAAAATAAACTTAAACAAGTATTTTTTTAATGTGAATATTTTACTATTTTAAAACACACTTACATATTGCATAACTCCCGATAAATAGCATTAAAATTTCAAAAAAGCACCAGTTTTTGCAAATATTATAAAACACATAAAATTTGTATTTGCAGTACGACGTTACATCCATCAAGAATATAATACCCACGTCACTTGAAAACATAAAGGCAAATGATATATAAATAAATGAGCAGCATCAATAAAAACAATATTGATCACTAGTACAAAATGGCTAATTAGTTACTAAAACAATGACTAAAATTTGCATATAAAAAACCATTTTTTAGTCGGTGAGGAGTAGCAGCTAATTTACAGTATCTTATAACATGACCAACTTTTAGTTGTTCTTAGTTTAGTCATTAATTGGTTGTCTCAATTTTATCGTATAGTATTATATTTAGTCATAAATTTTTTCATTAATTTAGACATTGATTTAGTCATTAATTTCCACAATTAATGACCAAAATTTATACAATGAAATATATTACTATATGATCAACCCTAAAAACCAATTAATGAACAAAGAAATATGACCAAAATGTTGGTTGTGTTATACGATACTATAAATTAGCTACTAATAGTCATACATATGCAAATTTTAGTCGTCGTTTGGAACCAATTAATGACCAAAGAAATGTGAATATTTTTTTGTCATGTTATAAGATACTATAAATTAGCAACTAATAGTCATATATATGTAAAATTTATTTTTCATTAGTAATCACAAATTAATCATTTGTAGTAGTCTTTTATATTTTTTTGGTAATTTCATATTCATTATATAGACAACTACTTTGGTAGTTTATATTCATTTCATTTATTTCCATTAATAATAATTATAAATGAATAATTTAGTCATATATTCATTTTATTTATATTCATCATTAATCAATATAAACTACTAATTTAGTAGTTTCAGATTGATTTTATGTGTTCATTATTAATCAACATAAATTAATTAGTATGATATTATGAATAAATTAAAAAAATGTCGTACAATGTGAACTAGTTCATCTAATATGAAAATGCCAAGTTACATATGTTAATTAAAATACTAAACAATATCAAGTGCAACTATAAATAATTTCAACCACATAAATTATATTATATGAAATGTCAAGTGTTACAATATGAATTTCGAACTTAACATTGGTTGGACTATAGTTTACACTTGAAATATCATTTCATCACTACAAAACATTATTATTGTGTTGCCAAGTCATTACAGGTGAATTCACCAACTCTTAATACTTGAACATTAGTTTCTATATGTGTGTCTTATGTGGGATATTGGCTTTAAGGGTATCACGAAACTGGTTCTCTTCTCTCTCTTCTTACATTTGTTGCTCCAGTGTTAGTGTTCTCCTCTTTCTTCAAATATTGTTGCTTACCATCAATAATTAGTTCCTTTTCCAAAAATAAAAGAAGATACAGTGCAGAGTTTAAGATATTAAAGACGATGAACACTAGAATATAAGCTAATGTAGACTATAAAATATTTATATGACATATAACTCAACATCAACGGTGTTAAAGACATTCTTCCCCATAAAATCAAGAAACTCGAACAAGTTTTTTTCAATTGAGTGATAGTGGCCACTATGTGGCTAGATGACCTGTAAAAACAAATAAACATCCCTATAGAAAAGAACACCTTAGTAACTTAGCACTCAACTTTCAAGGAAATATTAGGCACAATCATGCCAACTAAGTTACATGCTAATAGGCTCAAGTTGTAAATAACTTGTGAAAAAACATAATCTGAGGTGTGATGTCTAATCCTTGTCCTTTTATTCACAACAAAATTTTGTTCTCTAATGGATTAACTTGGTTAAGTATATAAACAACATGTGCTCAAATAACAACATGAAAATAAACTTTTCTAATAGTCATGAAAATCTTTCAAGACAAAATAGATAAAAAGATTTCAATCAATATCATGTAATACTAATTTCATCTTCAATCTTTGGTTATTGTTTAAATGGATATTGTTGGAGTGTTTTCTTCTTGAAGGTGTGCAAAAAGAAACCACTTTAGATTGTGGATGACAAACAACCTCAACAGCGAAAATGGTTGTAAACCAATGTGAATCTGCAACAAATGATAGAAATAAAACTTGCCAAAGTCCTGATCTATGCAACATAAATAGTTAAACAACAAAATGAAATAAGGAATTAAGTGCAAATAACTCCAATAACCAAATCAAAACTAGATATAAAGAATATATTTTACTATGCGACACCTGTGAAGGGAACAAATCATGTTACCAGTCCCCCTCTATGGGATGGGTTATCGGCTATCTTCAATGTCTTTAGCTCTGTAGAGTCTCTCCTATCTATAATGTGTAAACCCAACAAAAAAATGTTTGAGCTCAATGGGAACTCAAATGGAAAACACAAATGGCAAACGATAGTTATTATAATCAAAGTTACAGCAGTGAGCACAAGAATTAAGATAACCGAAAGTGAAGAACGGATGTAAAACCCTCCAATTTATAACAAAATATTGGGTTATTCTTGAATAATGGAAAATAATATAATATTATTAAACAAAATCTAAAATAACTGTTTGGAATATTTTCTTATATTTGGTTGGAGGGAAAAAGTATTTAAATTGGTTAAATAATTTTCTTTAGAAAAAATAAATAAATAAGCGATTTTTTTATCATATTAAGGAATGTGGTTAAGAAATAATAAACAAATAATGATTTTTTTAAGTATTCCTAGAGGATTTAGTCAAACTTGACAAGGAATAATAACTAGACAATGCTTAAATAATTATTCCTAGAGAAAAATAAGAACAATGATTTATCTAATTATTTCTCATGATTGGGTCAAATATGACAATGAATATTAGTTAAACAATGGTTTGATTAATTATTCCTATAAGATAATTTAATAGATATAATACCAAGTATTTTCAATTTCATAACTAAAATAGAAATAAAAATCAAAATAAGCATTCAAAATACAATCAAACAATAAAGAGAGGATATCATGGAATGGATATTGCAATTATAAATTATTTTTTTTACCTATCCATTTATGTCTTATCAGGCATTCCTAAAACATGTTCTTGCCCAAAATAACCATGAGGTGAAAGAATCACAACATTAAAAACCATAGGAATACCTACTAGAAACATTTCCAAATTTTACGGCTCAAGTGTGTGAAGGATCCCCAACAACAAATGAATCATATCCAAGACATGATCTCTATATTGTCTCCCCATCCTTTTTCCAATTACATTTCATGTAACCTACCCACACCAGAGTCAACTAATAATCAAATTAAGTCACTGGCATTTTTTATTATCTTTTATATGTATAAAATTTGCATATAATTGGTTTTGGGAATATATTAATTCGTACTTAAATCATTCCTTTAATAAGAATGTATCAATCAAGTAGGAAATCAGAAAAATTGACCTCAATGAGGTCCTCTAACAATTTCTACAATATCAATATTTTTCTTGTTGTGATATCTTTGATAGAAAAAAGAACATATCTGTAAAAGAAAAAGCCATATATTACTTATGTTCAAACTATGTATATGGTGTATTCTTAGGTAACTTTTTAATATGTCCCTCTACCTTTACCAAAGAGGATTGTAGTTTGGTTAAACTCTATATCTTTTCATTCAACATCAATTTTTGCAAAATAAATGTCACACATTATTCTTTCCCATTTCTCAACATGCTACATATGATAAATTTAAAGTCACATAAAAGCAAGAGAAAAACCTTTTCTAACCAAAATTAACAAAAACACATTGCCTCTAATGAAACTTAACACCTCAAAAATTACTCTTCCACGTGCTCAAACTAAAGGTGATATTCTTTGAATCATCTTTAGGTCATTTTTAATGGAATATTTGTATGTATATGATGAGCCTCATCAATGGTTAATTATATGGGCCTTAAATCACCTCCTAGCTTAGTCATACCAACTCTTCTCACAACTTATTACATGTTTTTATTATATTTTGTTTAATGAGATAAGCTAAAGTGAGATATTATGCCTAGTGAACTAATATGCATTGAATGCAAGTTTGGAAGAGAAAATCAAGGAATTTTGGTAAGACTAAGGTTTGAAACTTGAATGGGACAAGGGAGAGATATTATAGGAGGTAAATTCTCCTCATTTAATCCTCCCCCATTCGAATATTACTCCATTAATCCCACCATCTCGGATTGCAAGTAGCCAAGTCATGAAGATCAGAAGGAAACCGAGCAAGTGATAGACAAAGAGTTAGTTCATCTTGAGTTTGGGAGTTGAGCCTTCCTAAATTTGAGGAATTCGTTGGGGACTTCAATTGTATAAGTAGAGAGGCCTACAGCCTCATTAGGATTCAAATTTTTGTGGTAGAAACTCTAGTTATTTTCAAGCTACATACTTGTGGAAGACTTTGATGTAATTTTTTGTTTTGGTAATAAGAGTGAGCATTTTCTTGATCCAGCACTGAGTTAACTCAGAGGGCTAAAGCTCTTGGGTTAGGGCCCAACCCTAGCAGCAAAGGATCCTCTTCTTGTATCTATATTCTTAACTTAGTTTCGTAGATTCATGGTTAAACTGTCTTTAGAAGTATTTCATTGCAAGTAGTGTAGATTTGATTAATTGTTTATTAGTTTTCTTCCATTTGTCCCTTACTTTAGTAGTAGGTTAAAAAGGATACAAGAATAACCACAAAGCTATCAATAGGTGTCCTAGCATCACTTATTCCTTCTGGGATCATGATTTGAGGAAAAGACCCTTACCTAGCCCCAAAAAGATAGATTTCCATTTCTTTCATAAGATTTAGAGTTTACTGTACTTGAACCAGCATTTGATCAGTTTTGCAAGTGTATTATTTCATTGCCATCTCTTCTATATTCATTATTGTAGTAGATCTCATCCATAATTCCATTTTATTCAACAATTTCCTCATGCATAAGGTAGATAGTTAGTTCATTAAATATGCTTTTCTAGCTCATGAGAATTCTTCTTGTTTACATGACTTTTTGGATATTACACATGTTTGGTGCAAGGCAGGTGCTTCAGAAGTAGAAATAGATCTCATAGCAAGAAACCACCTTCCAACTTCATCCACCCATAGGAATTCCTTGTTTTCATCAAGACCTTCACCAATTTGATCATTTTACATAGAAATTCCCCCAAGCATGTTGAACAAATCCAACCATCTCCTAAACTTGGTTCTGGGTTTTGAGTGATCTTAAGCCTTTTCTCACTCCATTCCACCCATCAACCACCTTCCCTAAGACTTACATCACCTCGAACACCCATCGTCTTTCTCTCGGATGTATCCTATAGAAATATAGGGAACCTTGTAGGTTTCTAGTACATCTTGTAGGTTTTCTTGTAGTGGCCTATTTTGGGGATGAATTGAGGGAAAACCTCTAGGTAGCCACCCAAGGTCACCCAAGGATCTCCCAAACCTTCCAACCATCTCCTAAACCTTCTAGTCATCCACCAGCATCCCTAATCCACCTTCCACATCACCAAAAGAGATTAGCTTGCACACTTGATTTTTCATGAAAAGCATAAAAAGACAAAACATATTTATTACAGTCCTTTACATGCATAACAATGATGTTTTATTTTTTTAACTTCCATGCTTAGGACAGTAGCATTGTGTTCATGTTAATTTAGCATTATTTCAAAGCATATCTCTTAGAAGTTAGTTAGAAAATGGTGTGCCTTAGCATTGAGTTGCAATCTTTTTCATTATTATAGTAGATCAGCTCTCTCTTAGACTAGATTTCTATTTCTTTCATCAAGGAACCAAGTTTCTTCTGAATCCATAGAATTCTAGATTGAAAACTCTAGTGGTTTCTCGCTATTTGAACAGTGAAAAAAGGCAGAACCATCACTTTTACTTGTGTATACAACATTGTCACCTCTAAGTCTGTATGAACCCCAGCTTGATAAAGTAAAGTTCATAGCCCAGGAGTTGCAGTATTCTTGCTGCAATATTGGTGCTGATCACTTTTTAGCATCGTTGTCGGGGAGGTTTCTGAGTAATATGTGATTACTACTTTCTTTCTTCTATTTCTTGTTTCTAATATTTTGCCATTAGTTTCATTTCTGCAAAAGTAATTTAGTTTCTTCCTTTTTCATTCTACATTCTCTTCTTTCCTTTCCATTTTGCAAGTAAGATTTCAATTCAGAAATTAGTTTTTCGTTCAGTAAGTAGTTTTCATTCAATCTGCAATTTCAACTTTGCAAAGTATTTCCCAAAGTTTGAAAAAAACACAAAACCAAACCAAGAACATCTCCTTTCATGCCTCGTAGGAATAGGGAACTAGAAGAACCCTTAGGTGAGAAACCAGACATATTTGAAGAACCTACAGGGGAAGAAGAAGAAGAATAAGAACCCATTGCTACCGAGCCAATGGTTGAAAACAGAAATGACAGAGGGAATATAGAGAGAGAGTTGAGGGTGCCTTCCCCATCAAGTAAACCAATGGGGAGACTAAGATGAAAAATGCAAGCCCCTCTGCCCTTCCTCATTTCCATGGCCTGACCACAGAAGATCTTGACACTTTCCTATTCGAGTTTGTTGTTATATGTCGAACCTATGACCACACAAATGATGAGTAGAAGTTGAAACTATTTCCATCTACCCTCAAGGATGCATCTTTGTGCTCGTTCATGGGTTTAACTAGGGATAGCATCACAACTTGGGCTCAGATGCAACAAGCCTTTAATAAAAAGTATCAAGACTACTGTAGGTCTAAAGATACTAAAGAAGAAATTTTTAGAAGTTCCTTAGGTAATGATGAATCCCTAGAGGATTATGAAGAAAGATTCCCTTTTAGTTACAAAAGGGCCAGGGGCACACTTGACCTGAGTCACTGAATCTGGTCCTGCTTAGAGGAGTAAGGGAAGACCTTTTGTATACCCTACACTTGTTAGAAGGAGGAGATATATACCAATTACCCTATGAGGATATTAATACTCTCTTTAGGAACCATTCTAGGCCAACTATGAAAAAGGGTAGGGGAAGTCAACCTATGGTCAGTACATCCTCTTCCAATTCACCCATCAAGGGTGAAATTGGAAACATGCTAGAAGATTTCAAGAGTGAGATGCTACAAACCCTTGTCTTATAGATGGACACTATGCACATTAGGAGAAAGTAGGAGGAAGCATAGAGAGCATTGGCCATTTTCTATCCTAGATGCACCAGGAGGTACCCTAGGAATGAATTTCCATTGACGTCTATTGAAATTTGCTCAGTCTGTGAAGAAAGCCACTCCACAAACAAGTGTCCTTGTCCTGGACTCAATTTTGTATATCAAGGAGTTGAAGGGGTCACTGAGCAGCTCTATTACATAAACCAAAGGAGACCTCATGGGCCTAGGCCATACTAGTAGTGTGTGTAAGGGTCATCCCATGCATATTACAACCCAAACCAGACCATGTCCATACCTTCTTGGGGACCCCCTTCTCATCCTTCCTAGTCTAAACCTCCTCCTTGTTTCTTTGCATCTCAGTATCATTCCTAGCCAGCCAGCCAATCATTTCAAACATATGCTCCACCACAACCTAAGTGGAATCCAGTGCCCCAAGGGTGGAGGCCCCAATATAAAAAATGTTCCTACTTTATTGCCTTCACCACCTTCTGAACCACAGTTGTTACACTCTACTCCACCTAAACAACCCGAAATTCTTGCCCAGCCAAATCCAAACATAAAAAATAGATAGGCACAACAAGTCTACAATGGAGAGACATCATATCTAGTTTATGCTATGGAGATATAGGAAATTAACCTGAGATCTCAAAGAGTTCTCTCGGATAACCAACCTCAACCTCCACCTAGGGAGGTTGAATAAAAAAGAGAGGAAATCATTCTTAAAGTAAATCCACCCTTTCCTCAAAGATTAACTCAACCACTCCAGCCTACCCCAGAAGAGACTGAACTTCTGGGAGAGTTGAAAAACCTATGTGTCAAGATTCCACTTCTCCAAGCCATTAAAGATGTACCTATTTACAACAAGTTGATTAAGGAGAAGTGCTTCAATCATCCAAGGAGGCCAAGAAGAGATGCCCCTATATTTAATGTCATTGGATAGTTGTCCAACTTAATGTTGAAGCATGGAATCTATCCAAAGTATTTGGACCTTGGGAGCCCTGTAGTAGATGTGCACATCAATGGCACAATTGTCCCACACACTTTGATCAATCTTAGGGTTGCCATTAATGTGATGACCAAGGACACCATGCTCAAACTCAACCTCCAAGGTTCATTGAGAAAGACCACAACCGTCCTGTAACTTGCAGACCACTCCACAGTGACCCCTGAGGGGATCTTTGAGGATGTGATGGTGTCCATTGACTCTTGGGAGTACCATACAAATTTCCTAATTCTCCAGCCTAAGACTAAGCTTATTGGTTACCGTCTCATCCTTGGGAGGCCCTGGTTAGCCAATGTCAACACTTACATCAGCTGCAGAGCTGGGAGTATGACCATCAATAATGGGCATATGTCCAAGAAGTTAGCCCTATACCCTTTTGCTCAACCATCTCTAGAACATGAGTTAACTTTATGGCTGGAAGAGGAGGAAGAAGATGAAGTTTATTCTGCCCAACTGTATACCTTAGAAACAACCATGGGAGGAGGACAACAAGATGAAGATGATTTTATTGAACACCTACTCCAAAGTACAACTCCCGTAAAGGAAACCCAGAACAACCATCCAATTGATCTGTACCTAGTCGATTCATACCCTCTCCGTGTGAAAACCATAAAATTCGTCAATGAGAGAACTTTGAAGATCAATCCATCTCTTTCTATTCTCCCAAAGGAGAAGTTGTGCAACATGCCAAAGGAACATCTAGATGCCTTCACATGGATTTAGAAAGAAATGAAGGGAGTACAACCCTCATTGTGTGCTCACCATATTTACATCAAAGAAGGTGGCAAGCTAGTCCAACAACCCCAAAGGAGGATGAATCCATCTCTTAAAGATATAGTCAAAGAAGAACTGCAAAATTTGCTAGATTCAAGATTCATTTGTCTTATATCTGACAGTGAGTGGGTCTCTCCTTTGGTGTTAGTTCCCAAGAAAAATGGTAAGTGGAGGATTTGTGTCAATTATAGGGAATTGAACAAAGCCATAAAGAAGGACCATTTCCATCTACCTTTCATCGACCAAGTGCTAGATGGCCTGGCAGAGAAATTTTTTTTCACTTTCCTAGATGGATTCAGAGGGTACAATCAAATCCAAATCAGCCAGGAGGACTAGGATAAAACCACCTTCACTTGTACTTAGGGCACTTTTTCCTATAGGGTCCTTCCTTTTGGCCTATGCAATGCTCCTTCCACTTTCCATAGAATAGTCTTGAGTATCTTTGCCGAGTTAGACCATGATGTAGTAGAGATTTATATGGATGATTTTACACCTTATGGATGTGATTTCGACGAGGCTTTGTCCAACCTAGGTAAAGAACTGCACAAATGCATTGAAATGAACCTGTCTCTAAGTCTTGAAAAATGTGAATTCTTGATGACTGCAGGGACTGTGCTGGGTCATTCAATATCTCAGCAAGGACTACAAGTGGACCCAAATAAAATAGCTATCATCCAAAGGGTCCCACCTCCTCAAAAGTAAAGAGATGTCAGAATTTTCCTAGGGTTAGTGGGATACTACCGAAGGTTCATAAAGGATTTTAGCAAGTTGGTCTCTCCTTTATTTGGGTTTTTGGCCAAAGGCTCTGAGTTTATATGGTTAAAAAGTTGTCAAGAGGCCTTAGACATACTGGAGAACAAGTTAACCACTGCATTGATTCTCTGATGCCCAAATTGGGCCCTTCTTTTTCATTTTCATGCTAACACCTCACACAAAGCCATAGGAGAATCCCTAGGTCAGACAGATGAAAAACTTCCTTATGCCATTTACTTTATGAGTAAGTTTCTATCGAAGACCCAACTAAACTACACAGTGACTAAAAAGGAGCTCCTAGCTATTGTGCATTCATTGAACAAATTTAGGCATTACATTACATGCTATCAAACATTTCTCCATATTGACCATGCTGAAATCAAATACTTAATGAATAACCCTGATGTGAATGCTTGTATTATAAGTTAGTTACTTTTATTATAGCAGTTTGATCTAGTTATTTTCGATAAGCCTGGCAAGGAAAATGTTGTTACAAACTTTTTGTCCAAGTTAACTCTGCCTACAGGTGAGGAGGGAATGGTTGATGACCAGTTATCGGATGAGCGCTTGTTCTCCATTTTAGTTCTCTCTCCATAGTTTGCTGACATAGCAAACTATTTGGTATCTGCACAGTTCTCATCGAACTTGTCCTCCAAAGAGAAAAGAAAGATTATAAGGAAGAATGCCCCCTTCACTTGGATTGGGGGCAATCTCTTCAATCTTGGCCCAGATCAAATTCCGAGAAGGTGTGTCAGGGAGGAGGAAGTCTTTGAAATCCTTTTGACCTGTCATGATGGGCATTGTGGAGGTCACTTTGCACCAAAGAGGATAGAATTCAAAGTGGTACAAGAAAGCTATTATTGGCCCACTCTTCATCAGGATGTGAAAAGATATACTAGTTAGTGTGATCAGTGCCAAAGGATGGGAAAGCCTACTCCAAGGGATAAAATGCCTCTGTAGCCTCAAGTGACTTTCGAGCCATTTGTCAAGTGGGGCATGGAATTCATTGGACCTATTGACCCTCCTTCCAAGAAAAAAGAGTACATCATTGTGTTCACTAACTATCTGACTAAGTAGGCTAAAACCAAGGCAATTAAGGCAACAACCGAGGAGAAGGCAGTTGAGTTCTCAAGGGAGAATGTATTTTACAAATTTGGGTACCCTAGAGAGTTGGTCACTGATCAAGGCAGCTAGTTTACCTCCAACATGATTGAATACTTGCTCAGCCAGCATAAGATCAAGCATATAACCTTCACTCCCTATCACCCACAAGTTAATGGGCAAGTGGAGGTGATTAACAGAGCCTGGAGGGCATCTTGACCAAAGTGGTTAACAACAGTAGGAAATATTGGGCAGATAGACTAGTTGAGGCCACCTAGGCCTATAATACCACTTCAAATACCACCACTGGATTTACACCCTATGAGTTGGTCTATGGGAAAAAGGCTCTGCTGTCCATTGAATTTGACTATAACACATTAAGGATGGCAGCCAAACTAGATCTAGATCTCGGGAGTTCACAAAAAGAAAGATTGCTCTAGTTGAATGGTTTAGATGAGTTCAGAATTCAAACCCTCCTACACATAGAGGTAACCCAACTTGAGAGGAAGATCTGACATGATAAGAACATCAAGGATAAGGAATTTCAAGAAGGTTATTGGGCTTTGTTGTATGATTCTAGATATAAAGACTTTAAGGGCAAGTTAAGTACAAGATGGCTAGGGCCTTACATTATAGAAATATGTCATGATAATGGTTCAGTGCAGATCAGAACCATAGATGCAGAGGCTATTCCTTTACTTGTTAATGGACACATATTGAAAGTTTACAAAATACCATTTTCAAAGCAAGAGTTCATTGATGGTATCAATAAAACAATGATGATAATGGAGCAAGTCTTAGCTCCTACCTCATCAAGTCACTAAAAAGAAAAAATATGGAGACTCAGGTGAAAACCTCCATGAGGCGCTCAGTCCCACTATTGGGTTGAAAACCCCTTGTTGCAAAAAAAAGAGAAAATTAAAATATCTCTAGGTGAAAACCTCTCTTAGGGTGCCGAGGGAAAACATCTAGGATGAAAAACTCTTAGAGGCAGACTAGTTGTTTTAGAAAAAAATAAAAAGAAAAAAAGAGAAAAAAATCATGAAAATTTCTATTTGTAGGTCAACAAGGTGGCTGATTAGAGAACAGAGGAGAATAAAAAAGGAGCCTATTCCACTCCCATGTTTATTTTTCCACCCATTAGCATTCATCACTCCACCATTTATTTCATTTTTTTCTATCATTTGCTTCAGTTTACAAGGGGACTGTGTTTTCTACAAGATCCCCTAAAAACCTACAGGATCCCGTGAAAACCTACAAGAAGATCCTGTAGGAATTACAGTGGCTCGGGAATCCTACAGAAAGTGACCCTAGGATGAGCAATTGACCTACCATGTCAAGATAATAACATCCCTACATCACAACTTCATTACCATACTTGTCTCCACTTTGATTACGCTTGCATTCACCATTAAAAAAATAAGTGTCAAAAAAAATAAAATATTTTTCAGTCTTCAAGAGAAAACCCAGAGATAAAAAATGAAACAGAGAGCAGAAGCGAGCAACACCTTAGTATTTCTCATTCTCCACACTCCTAGTCTTTGTCTCAATCCATGTCATCATCCTCAAAATCCCAACAGAAGAAATGATTAGAAATTCTGAGGGAGAAGCAGCTACAGGACATCCTATAGGAAATCCTCTAGCAGCGTATCCCATAGAATAAAAATCATGATTGCAGCAAGCTTCCAACATGAAGATCCAAGGGTAGAAAAAGCTCCAAAGAAGCAGCAGCACCATCATCTTCAACACTAGGTACCTACACATTGAGGGAACCATAAAAAAATAAAAAAAATAAAAAAATAAAAAAAGAAGAAAGGAGAAATAGCATGCAGCCAACACACAGCAAGCACATCAGGTCTTCAACAACTATAGCAAGGTATTAGCACTATAGGTAAGTATCTCACTTCACTCTTTCATTTGCATAATGTAGTCAAAATATGTAAAGGTTACAACCAAGTTGGTTTATAAGAAAAAGGTGGCCAGTTAACTTGGGCACCTTCGTTCAGTCAACAAAGACAAAACAATTGATCCTCCCAGACATGGTAGCATTCAAGTCAAGAAAAGAAAGGAGAAGGACAAAAGCAGTTAAGGCTATGGATGCATGAAGTGGTATTTGATTACGAGGATAGGGGAATGATGAGGTGGTAATGGGGACCAATGGTCCAAAAATGTAAAACGTACCTCGGTTGCCAACACACCACCTCACCCAACTCAACCATAAGAGGAAATAATTGTCGATCCCCATGTGCTCATGCATTCATTTCCTTAAGGCTCACTCTAGCAAAGTCACTCTCATACCCAAGAAACCTACAAAAGAGGAAAATTCCATCTTTATCCTGCACAGGACTTCCCACAGGATTACACAGGAAATCCTGCAAGATCACAGAGGAATCCTACAAGATACAGACAGACAGTCTACAGGATTGGCTGAGAGGAGTTTCAGAGGGGAAAACATGGGGTTTGGCTACAACAAACACTATGAGGAGGTAGGCTCTATAATTACTTCCCTTTTAGAAAGTGAATTGAATAGAAAATCACCTAGTATTGAGTGAATTTGGTAGCTGTGTAAGGGAATTGTCTCCACAATTCTTTCAGTTATTTATTTCTGCATTTAAAAATTGTATCAACCATCTCATCTCCCCAAAATTCAACAACCAAAATGAGAGTTTGGTTTAATAGAAGGGATCACATTAACAATGTGAGAATCCACCAACACCCTTAGGTGTTAGATATCTTCACAAGGCATAATTGGATGGGGTATTTTGAAAAATGAAGAGGGTATGATGATGAAGTGGGTTGAGATTTTTCTCTCTCCCTCATTCCACTGACCAGAGTCCATGCCACTATTGTGGTGAGAGGCCTCTCCATAGAGCTCACCCATGAACTCATAAGCAGAATTACCACACTTCCCCTAAGAGTGCCTTGGAGAAAGTAATACAAGGGAGATAGCCAGACTGGCAAGAAGAAATTAATTTCAGAGGGTGAGAAGCCCATTGAGGAAAAGAATGGAGTAAGGAGAACAAGCCCACCATATCCCTAGAATGAGGTGAGCTACCACATTATCAAATACATATCATGTGAGGGTAGGTATAGTGTGGTTTATGGATATCACTTTAGGCTTCTTGAAGAATTGAGGTTTGGAGTAGAAACACCTCCTCACCATAGGCTCAGCATACCATACTTCCTTTTGTAGTCACTGATAGACACAATCATAAAGGTGCAGGAGGGAAACCCGAGTAGTTAGGTCACCATTGATTAATTAGAATAATTATAGAAGATTCCCTCCACAACCTCAAAATTCCTATCCAATGGTCAATTTTTAGAGACATGTAGACAGAGGAGGATATCAAAGCCCTCACATATCATGTTAGATCTACTATCAGGGAGAAGGATGAAGATGAGATAGATGAGGAGATAGATGAGGAGGAGGAAGAGGAGGAAGAGAAA
This sequence comes from Pinus tabuliformis, assembly GCA_031772625.1. Taxonomy (NCBI): domain Eukaryota; kingdom Viridiplantae; phylum Streptophyta; class Pinopsida; order Pinales; family Pinaceae; genus Pinus; species Pinus tabuliformis. The sequence goes on from CM062815.1 coordinate 498,388,330, forward strand.
GATGATGATGAAGAAACAGAAGAAGATGACAAAGAGGAAACTGATAAACAAGATGAGGATCTACAAGGAGAAGGAGAAGGGAAAGACATAGGAGAAAAGGGCAATGGGAAAGAGGGGGCAGAAGACAAGGAGGAGTCACCTAGGTTGTCTCCAGAACCCACTAAGAGAGAAGAAGTAGCTTCCCTCACTTCTCTTAGCACCTCTATCAAACAAAAAGACAAAAGACAGAGGCAGACCCCCTTATATTTCAGAACAAGGAAAAGCACAAGGATAAGGCAAGGGAAACCCCAAATGCCAACCAAAATTCCCATTGTAATTGAGGACTCACCAAAATGGCAGGAGAAAATGCCTCCTCCTATGAAAACTCAAGAAAGAGGATCCTCAACACAAACCTCCCCTAAGTCTCCTATCACCTATGTGAGAAGACCTGTAACTAGATCCACCTCATACAAAGGAAAAGAAATCCTACATGATACATAGCAAGTCCCCCAGGAAGCAGAAGAAATACTACAGGAGACTCAGAAATTGGATAAGGAGGGAAGCCTATAGCAAGAAACTAAAGAAGAGGACCCAGAGCTAAGGGAACCTAGCCCCCAACCTAACCTTGACTCCTACTACAAATTTATTGAAGGGGGTAGGGTCATTCCAAACAAATTTGTTATTCCATTATTATTTGAGCTTGAGAAGGAGAGAGCCAGAACTAATTGATGGATGTAGATTTTCATGTCCAAGGGGGTGGAGGACATTGGTCACATGGAGGAGAAGCTCAAGGAGATGGGTAGAGAACTAAGTAGCTTGAGAGATAGAGAGGCCATAATGAAAAATCAGTTAGAGATAGAAAATGCATGGTTGAAAGGACAACTACAAGAAAGAGAGGAGAAATTGGCATCCATGGCTAGTCTCTCTTTGGAAGCAATCCAGTGCAGGATTCCAACTAAATCCTCTGCCCTATACCTTAAGGAACAGTGGCTGTAGTTCCAAATCAAGACCCTAACACAGAGAGGCACTATGCCATTTTAGGATTATAGACTACACATTGATCCTTGTGATCAAAGTACATTGGAAGATAGGGCCAAGATGCCTAAGTTTTATTTGCATAACATAGCCTTAACATACATGAATGTATGGGACCCTAATGCCAAGCTAGGAGATTTATAGTTGATGGCTTTGGCATCATGGATGAACCATGAGGAAGAAACGACTGCAGAAATGAAGAAGATATTTGAAAGAGAACACACATAGCCTCTTATGATCAAAGCTAAGTATTCCAACATAGTGGCCCTCATTAGTACACATAATTTAATTGAAAATGATCCTCGGGTTGCACCCGGGTATGTAGCAGCCTAAGAGAAAGAAATTACACATTTTGATGACATGTTCAGGTTGTTAGGGGATGGCAACATGCAATCTTTCCTGAGGATATGGAACACATTTCCATATAGTTTAAAGATAAGAGATTACCACTCTCCTCAAAGAGAGATAGAAGCACTAAATAGGATACCCATGTACAAGCAATCTATTCAAAGGCTCAAGGTTAATTGGATTGGCCTGAGACTCAATCAACCATTGTTCTTAGGGATGCTAGAAGGAAGGAAGGAAGAATACGAAAGGAGGCAGTTAGAGGAGGTAGAAAAGAAGGCTGGTTTCTATGCACAAGAAGAGGAAACCACATCAGAGGCATGGGATGCCAAGGATGCCACTAGAGCTACGAAAGACATGGATATTGATTAAGTAGCTCAGAGGATGAGCAACACTTTAAGTAGTGGGGTGATGATGAGCCTCATCATTAGGTAATTATATGGGCCTTAATTCACCTCCTAGCTTAGTCAAACCAACTCCTTTCACAACTTATTACATGTTTTGATTATATTTTTTTTTAATGAGATAAGTTAAAGTGAGATATTATGCCTAGTGAACAAATATGCATTGAATGCAGGTTTAGAAGAGAAAATCAAGGAATTTTGGCAAGAATAAGGTTTGAAACTCGAATGGGACAAGGGGGAGTGATTGTAGGAGGTAAATCCTCCTCATTTACTCCTCCCCCATTCGAATATTCCTCCATTAATCCCACCAGCTCGGAGTGCAAGTAGCCAAGACATGAAGATTAGAAGGCAGCCGAGTAAGTGATAGACAAAGAGTTACTTCATCTTGAGTTTGGGATCCGAGCCTACCTGAACTTAAGGAAGTTGTTGAGGACTTTAGTTGTATAAGTAGAGATGCCTAGAGCCTCATTAGTATTTGAATTTTTGTGGTAGAAACTCTAGTTATTTTTGAGCTCCAGACTTGTGGAAGACTTTGATGTAATTTTCTGTTTGGGTAATAAGAATGAGCTTTTTCTTGATCCATCACTGAGTTAACTTAGAGGGCTGAAGCTCTTGGGTTAGGGCCCAACCCTAGCAGAAAAGGCTCCTCTTCTTGTATCTATATGCTTAGCTTAGTTTCATAGATTCATGGTTAAACTGTCTTTAGAAGTATTTCATTGCAAGTAGTTTAGATTTGATTAATTGTTTATTAGTTTTCTTCCATTTGTGCCTTACCTCAGTAGCAGGTTAGAAGGGATAAAAGAAGTACCACAACACTATCAGCAGGTGTCATGGCCTCACTTCTTCCTTCTAGGATCATGATTTGAGGAAAATACCCTTATGCAGCCCCAAAAAGGTAGATTTCCTTTTCTTTCATAAGATTTAGAGTCTATTGTTCTTGAACTAGCATTTGGTCAGTTTTTCAAGTGTAATATTTCATTGCCATCTCTTCTATCTTCATTCTTGCATTAGATCTCATCCGTGATTCCATTTTATTCAACAATTTCCTTATGCATAAGGTAGACAGTTAGTTCATTAAATTTTGCTTTTCTAGCTCATGAGAATTCTTCTTGTTTACATGAATTTTTGGAAATTACACATGTTTGATGTAGAGCATGTGCATTAGAAGTAGAAAGAGATCTCATAGCAAGGAATTACCTTCCAACTTCATCCACCCATAAGCATTCCTTATTTTCATCAAGACCTTCACAAATTTCATCATTTTACATAGAAATTCCCCAAAACATGTTGAACAAATCCAACCATCTCCTAAACTTGGTTTTGGGTTTTTAGGGATCCTAGTACTTTTCCAAGTCCATTCCACCCATTAACCACCTTCCCTAAGCCTTCCATCACCTCCAACACCCATTGTTTTTCTCTGGACTGTATCCTGTAGAAATACAGGGAATCCTATAAGTTTCTAGTACATCCTGTAGGTTTTCCTGTAGTGGTCTGTTTTGAGGGAAAAACTATAGAAAGCCACCCAAGGTCACCCAAGGGTCTCCCAAACCTTCCAACCATCTCCTGAACCTTCCAAACATCCACTAGCATCCCTAAGTCACCTGCCACATCACCAAAAGGGATTAGCTTGCACACTTGTTTTTTCATGAAAAGCATAAAAAGACAAATCAGACTTATTACAATCCTTTACATGCATAATAGTGATGTTTGATGTTTTTAACTTCCATGCTTAGGACAGTAGCATTTTGTTCATGTTAATTTAGCATTATTTCGAAGCATAGCTCTTAGCAATTAATTAGGAAATGGTGTGCCTTAGCATTCAATTTCAGTTTTTTTCATTATTACAGTAGATCAGCTCTCTCTTAGAGTAGGTTTCTATTTCTTTCATCATGGAGCCTAGCTTCGTCCAAATCCATAGAAGTCTAGCTTGAGAACCCTAGTGGTCTCTCACCAGCTGAACAGTGACAAATGCAGAACCATCACTTTTACTTGTGTATACAACACTGTCACCTCCAAGTTTGTATGAACCCCGGGTTGATAAGGTAAAGCTGGTAGCCAAGGAGTTGTAGCATTCTTGCTACAATATTGGTGCTCATCAGCTTACCATGATGTCAATTTGGTGCTAAAAGAAATACATAAATCCAGGTCATTATCACTGAAATTCAAGTATAATTCAAAAAAAATAATGTCATTACAAGGTATGGAGAGAGAAACATCTTCATCATTAGGATTCTCTATGTTAGTTTGATTTGAGTTGAGTTGGTATTTGAATATATAGTCTTCCCTAAAGAAGTAAAATAGGAAGATGTGAATTGAAATAGCCCTGTGAATTTTTAATTAATTCATATTATATATACCTAAAATAGCAAGTTCATCCTTCTCTGCATTTTGATAAAGATTTATTGGCATAGAATAATAATGAATTAACTATAAAATGAAATGATGCAATATACTAGCCAAGGAAAGAAAAATGACATGGCTATGGTTTTTGTGTGCTCAAACGAAATCCAACAATGGTTGTGTGCTTTCTTTATCATGAAATAATATTGAAGAAAAATGTTGGTTCAAAAATTTAACTCCATTACAAATAGGGGATGGTTGTGTTGGGTAAGGAAAGGATGAATTGAAGGGCTCAAGGTATATCTCCAATACATAGTTATCCTTGTTACTAGAAAATACAAAGTTGTCATCATTTACTTTTACAGGTAAAATTAAAAGTGAGTTTGTATTTGTGCACTTGTGATAGTATATGAAAAAGAGAGTGCTAGTGGAAATTAAAGTGTGTCATCCCATTATCCAACCTACAGAGAAAACCTATATATTTAGTTGTTGATTATAGTGGAAATCAAATGTAAAACCCACTCAGCTCGATCTTTACATGACATAGGCGTAATGAACTAGTACAATAGAAGCATGGTAACTCAGAAACAAGAGATGATAAAAAATAATAATGGAACACCATTTCCTGCCACATAACTGGCATTCATAAAATTTCCACAAAATCCATCCAAAAAATGAGAAGAACTTATGGAAAAATAACATATCATTAGTGTTTTTTACCCTTTTTAACACATGTAGCCTAGGGAAGTAGAGGGAAAATGTAGCAGGATTCCAATTGTGTGGGATATAAAAACAGAATGTGGGAAAACATGCATGCCAATTCAGGAAATCTCACTCTAAATAATAGAACATGCTGAGGATAGTAGTGATGAAAACAAAGCATGTATGAAGATCAAGCACCTTTAACTTGCACTAAGATTTAGATTCTCCACATTTTTTAATTTTATGAAAACAATCAAGAATAACTTGGGTATATAGCTAAAATACTATGGTTTTTCATTTCCATAAATCACTTGAAAACTTATACAGTCCAAAGGCTTTTCAAATCCAAATCTCAACATTGTGTTGGCATTATGATACAAGTGTTGTCCTTGATGGAAACTCACTCAGAGACAGGTACAAGTAATGGCAACTTGATCAGAGGACAGATCTCAGTACAGCAAGTCAAGAAAGCTATATACGCAGGTTCAGTAAGGCAAATCAGTGTGTACACGCAGGTTGGCTTCAGGAAAAATGCGTACATGTGAAAACGTACCTTTGGTCCATGGCAGTTAGTCCTTGGAAGTTGTGCCTATGGTTTTGGACCATGGCGTCTCGACGGATGTGTTGATCCCTAGTTTTGAAGTTGATGATATTGTGTTACTATGGTTTTGGACCGTGGTATTGTAAAGGGCCTAAGGCTATATAAGGAGAAGATCATTAGGCAAATGAAGGCATGCAAGGAGCAAGAGTGTGGGAGTGATGAAGATCTGAGGAAGTGTGAGATCCAAGTGCTGGTTATGGGTTGCTGATCTGAACCAAGGTTTCACTCATGTGGAGGATGATGAATGATGGAACGAGATCTCAAGGCTTGGATTGATTATCTTCATATGGTTTGCCTGTGGATAGATCAGATCTACTAACGCAAGTTTATTATTATGATCTGGGTATGTTTTGATGTCTGATATAGCTGCAGAGTTATAAGTTAGAATTTGCAGATCTGTACGCGGGTTGGCTTTGGTAAAAGAGCGTATACACGCAGGTTGGGTTCATCCAAGTAGCATATACAATGTGAAGTATGATATTTGAAGATGAAGTTGGATCTGGTTGTTGTTATGTTGTTTGGTTGTTGTTGACAGGGTTACAGTGATTCAGAATTGGGTGTTTCAGTGATTGATGATGCAGGTTGTTCTACAATGGTGATTGTTTCATGGATCCAGTATGAAAATGTATGAAACGTGGTCCCGGAAAGATCGTAGGCCGGCACCTACGTACTGGTAAACATATCAGCCAGTACAAGAGCTAGGGGGTTGAAGCTCCCTTCCAGGAGCAGCTGGAAAACGAGTGAAGGTTGTAGCCTTCTGTAGGGTTGGCACCTACGTACTAGTAAATGGATCGGCTAGTACAAGAGCTATGAGGGTTGTGGCCCTCTGCAGGTTGTAGCCTGCGTGCTGGTAAATGACTGCACCAGTGCATTGTAAAAGAAGTTTCTTATTAAAGAAGAAAGAGACGAATTGCAGCAGGTGGTTTTCACCCACATTGGGTTTCCACCTTATATCATGGTGTTCATGTGTGTGGCTCTTGTGTGATGTTCTGTTCTATTATTCTGCACCTGTTTACTGTTAATATGTTTAATAATGATTTGATGCATTTACTGAAGATTAAGCTAACTGAATTATAAGATCTCTGGATATACGCGAGTTTCATTAGACACAGTAGCGTGTACACGCGGGTTCACTTAATTGAAGTAGCGTATATGTTTCTGAGCATGAAATTTGAAAAGTTTGATTGATCTGATAATACTGATTCACCCCCCCCCCTCTCAGTATTATTTCCGACAATTGGTATCGGAGCAGGTCCTTCAGAGAAGCTTGATCGCTTGAAGGAGATTCGTAGAACAATGGGGAAGAAAGCACGTCAGAAGAAGAAGATAGCTCAAAGGAACAATGACAACCTGTCGTTGAGTGGAAGTAAGAATTCAGATCCTGAATCACCTCAGAATGAAGATGGAAAAACAAATGAAGCATCAGATCAAACCATAGATCAGCAAGATCTACCTAGCAAAAAGGAGAATGCCCTCAAAGAAGAAATCATCAAATTAGAAGATCTATTGGAATGTGCCTCCAGAACTCGACAAATGCTGCTAGCACTGAATAAAGAGCAAGAAAACGAGATCCTCAAACTAAGGCATCAGTTGGATGAAGGAAGGAAAGCTGAAGAGACCTTGAAGAAGCAATGTCTAGACAAAGAAGAGCAACATCAAGTTGAGGTAAATATCTTGAAAAGTAAATTAGAAGAAAAGGATAAACTATTACGATTTCAAGATAGTACTAAGATCTTGGATGATATTCTTAGTAATCAAAGGTCCCCTGCTATCAAAAATGGTCTTGGTTTTCATGAGTCTATTGAAGGTGAATCTGGTTCACAAAGTAAGACAAGAATCTCTAATGCAAAATCTGAAAGGCTCTACAAGGAAATGAAAGGTCAACCTCATCAACAATCAAGGAAAGAGACTCCTCAAAGAAAATCTTTTACTCCTCCCATGAATAATGTTGAATGTTATGTATGTCATAATCTTGGACATATTGCAGCCATATGTAGAAGAAGAAGGGTTCAAGACCATCATGCAGAAAGATCATCAAATTCAAGGTATTTTAATGGATATTGCTTTTCTTGCAATATATTTGGCCACATAGCTGCTGATTGCTATAAGAGGAATATGAAACATGTAAGATGCTATGCATGTAACAAGTTTGGACATAAAGCAAGAGATTGCAGGAACAAAGCTCATGATAAGAAGAAATCATCAACATGCTTGAAGATATGGAAGAAGAAGGAAGTTCAGCCAGAAAGATGTGGCACAGCACAGGGTACTCAGCACAACACAGACATAACAGACTCAGGGGGAGCTGAAGATGTAAAACTTCAGTGTTCTAATTATCATACGCAAGTTTCATGAAGTAAATCCGCGTATATACGCGAGTTTCACACTGCAAAGTCGCGTATATGTCAGTTTGTGAAAAAGCAGTGGGGACAGACTCAGAAAAGGGGTCTGATATGATCCAGTCCAACATATGCTCTATTGGTTAACAGTTACAGTCTGCTGAGGATGTTTGGAAATGTTTTGATACTTGTAAGATGTTAGAAGTGTTTAATCCTAACTTGATGATAATGAGATCTTGATGCTTATTATTGATATATGCATGATCATATCTAACTACAGATGGCACAGGCTCAGGGGGAGCATATACTTCAAATAATGCATTGTTGGCATTATGGTTAGAAGTTGTTGATAAAGTCTATGAAGCTAAATGATACATCTTGTTGTTGATCAAAAGAATGGTATTGCAGGCTGATGGTACAGATCATATATGATGAATGATAGTCATGGTCTTGAATGAATTGCTGGTCCTAGAACTTGCATCTACTCAGGGGGAGCATGGATGGATTGATACAACTAGGAGCCCACTCAGAAACTTCAGCATGTATCTCTTTTGTGATATCTCTTTTATGGTGTCAAGGTCATGTAACGGCCTATGTTGGTTTCCCCACTATGCCTGGGATGAATGATGTAATGTTCATGTCTTATCATGAGTAAACTCTTAATGTATCTCCACATGGTTAGGTGGATGAGTCAATATTGGTATATCCCCACTAGGTTGGATGATGAATGTATGTATTGAGTCTTTTGGTGATAGGAAGGTCTTCTATGATGTATAAGTCCTTGTTCTTCTTGAAGAACATCTTTTGCAGATCTTGCCTACAGTCAAGGGGAGCATGAACAGCACAATTCAGCAAGAGCAGGATGGATAGATTGGTACACTTTGGCATACACAAAGGGGGAGCACATTTGGAGATTGCAGCAGGTACTCAGGGGGAGTATGGACAGCAGAAGGTATACCAAAGAAGAGAATATCTTGGTCCACCCTTTGCCCTTGATGTCAAAGGGGGAGAGTGACTTTGTGTGGTGGTTGCCATCAAGTCCAAAGGGGGAGATTGTTGGCATTATGATACAAGTGTTGTCCTTGATGGCAACTCACTCAGAGACAGGTACAAGTAATGGCAACTTGATCAGAGGACAGATCTCAGTACAGCAAGTCAAGAAAGCTATATACGCAGGTTCAGTAAGGCAAATCAGCGTGTACACGCAGGTTGGCTTCAGGAAAAGCGCGTACATGTGAAAACGTACCTTTGGTCCATGGCGGTTAGTCCTTGGAAGTTGTGCCTATGGTTTTGGACCATGGCGTCTCGACGGACGTATTGATCCCTAGTTTTGAAGTTGATGATATTGTGTTACTATGGTTTTGGACCGTGGTATTGTAAAGGGCCTAAGGCTATATAAGGAGAAGATCATTAGGCAAATGAAGGCATGCAAGGAGCAAGAGTGTGGGAGTGATGAAGATCTGAGGAAGTGTGAGATCCAAGTACTGGTTATGGGTTGGTGATCTGAACCAAGGTTTCACTCATGTGGAGGATGATGAATGATGGAACGAGATCTCAAGGCTTGGATTGATTATCTTCATATGGTTTGCCTGTGGATAGATCAGATCTACTGACGCATGTTTATTATTATGATCTGGGTATGTTTTGATGTCTGATATAGCTGCAGAGTTATAAGTTAGAATTTGCAGATCTGTACGCGGGTTGGCTTTGGTAAAAGAGCGTCTACACGCAGGTTGGGTTCATCCAAGTAGCGTATACAATGTGAAGTATGATATTTGAAGATGAAGTTGGATCTGGTTGTTGTTATGTTGTCTGGTTGTTGTTGACAGGGTTACAGTGATTCAGAATTGGGTGTTTCAGTGATTGATGATGCAGGTTGTTCTACAATGGTGATTGTTTCATGGATCCAGTATGAAAATGTATGAAACGTGGTCCCGGAAAGATCGTAGGCCGGCACCTACGTACTGGTAAACATATCAGCCAGTACAAGAGCTAGGGGGTTGAAGCTCCCTTCCAGGAGCAACTGGAAAACGAGTGAAGGTTGTAGCCTTCTGTAGGGTTGGCACCTACGTACTAGTAAATGGATCGGCTAGTACAAGAGCTATGAGGGTTGTGGCCCTCTACAGGTTGTAGCCTGCGTGCTGGTAAATGACTGCACCAGTGCATTGTAAAAGAAGTTTCTTATTAAAGAAGAAAGAGATGAATTGCAGCAGGTGGTTTTCACCCACATTGGGTTTCCACCTTATATCATGGTGTTCATGTGTGTGGCTCTTGTGTGATGTTCTGTTCTGTTATTCTGCACCTGTTTACTGTTAATATGTTTAATAATGATCTGATGCATTTACTGAAGATTAAGCTAACTGAATTATAAGATCTCTGGATATACGCGAGTTTCATTAGACACAGTAGCGTGTACACGCGGGTTCACTTAATTGAAGTAGCATATATGTTTCTGAGCATGAAATTTGAAAAGTTTGATTGATCTGATAATACTGATTCACCCCCCCCCCCCCTCTCAGTATTATTTCCAACACATTGTACTTGTAGCCTTGATTGCTCCAGTTTGGTATACATTTATTTTTGTTGGCCTGCATATAATCAATATTTAGGTGCTTTATGATTCCATAGGAACTGACCCATCCTAAAGGTAGGCTAAAACTTGACTTTTTAAAGCAATCCCTCCCTCGAATCTTTGTAACATGATTTGTTTCACACTTGTGAAAAAAATATGCATCTTTCACTACAAGCAATAACTCTTATAGACATATTTCCACAAAAATATTGTTTATCAATTCAGAATACATCTAAGTTCCCCCACTCGTGTGATTAAATATGAACACGTGCATGAGCATCAGAAAGCCTCAACTGATACTTACGCTGGTAGAAGGAATAGGAGAGTGGATCAAGAATTCACCTTAACATAGGGCCAAATAGATTAATTTGAGGACATGCTTCGTGTTTTAACATTGGAGATAAATCAGATAAAAGAAGAAATGGGGTTTACTCTAGATAATGTCGACACAACTAGCGAGGTAGTTGAGGTACCTACAGAGTATTTGAATCAAAAGGAGACGCCTATTCCAACTAAAGTTGCAAGGCTCATGTTAGGTTATGATATTCTTCGTAATAGTAGAGCTCCTCTGAAAAATACTTCTGCATATAGGACAATGTTTGAATAAACATTGTCTCATATTATGGAAATATTTAATGACTTATATTGAAACATCACTGGTTGGGTTACTGTAGTAGCTTTGAGGGAGATGGTGATGAAAGATCTCTATGTTTGGTTAGGTTAGTTTCTCTTTTCAGATTCTTATGTGAATGTACTGAGAGCTACCTTTCTTTGGTCAGGAAATTCAGGTGTCCCTCCTTTTCATTCAATATGTAGAGATGCCTGTTACACAGTAATTTGTCACCATTCCTGTTACTCCTCTTGTCGTACTTTGGAGGACTCATCCCGGGAGTTATAAGAAGTGACAAAGTCTAAGAACACTGGCATTATGTTCCCTTGAGTATGTACTTCATGTTCCCTGAAGACACCTCCTATAGATTACCCCTGAAAAGTGCTCCTTTTCCATTGGCGCAAGTCCACAGTATCTTACCCACGCCAATCATGGAGATCCTCAAAAGAGGGCGCGACCATTAGCGCTCTGTCTTAGAGCAGCAGTCGCGCCAACCAAGTTTGGTCATGCTTTTTTCCTTAATGCACGTCCGACTGTTGTTTCCTTCATTACATGGAGCTTTTTGAAGATAAAAAATCAGTCTTATGCCGAGCTCTATCCTATCTCCATCTTTAGTGGCTTTCGGGGAAAAGATGTTAATCCACAAAAGGTGTCCCGGTTCGTCGTATCCTCCTCCCTTCTTCATCTATATAAGCTTGTCCTTATGCATTTGACAAGCTAGTCGCTAGTGCTAAGAGTCAGAGTTATGGAGTGTTAGATGTTGAGTTCTTGAGTTCTTGGAGGAATGCTAATGAGAGCTAGGGAGGTTATGCTGCCGGAGTGGAGATGCAGTGCAAGACACATATAGTTACTCGCCCAGCCAGGAGAGGTTCAACGTCAGAACCATGGTTGTAACTTTTCCTGTTTATTATTAATTAATGAGCGACTGCTATTATAGTTCCAATCTCATTGTCTATTATGGTGTTGATTTATTTCCTTTCTGACTGAAATATAGTTATGCTTTGGTAGATTTTATGTTGGTATCTGTCTCTCCCTTTGCATGTGCAGGTGTTCGTTTATAATCTGCTGGAGCGAGGGAGCGGGAATATCAGCTCTACCTCAAACATAGCGTTGGACTCCAGGTTGGTCTTTTTAATCCACCTTTGATGCATAACTAGGAACTTGCGTGGCAGCGTGGTTTGATTGTGGCTAGTTCTGCTTTAGACTAGTGGGATCGCCTCTGTCCGCAGAGGGGATTTACCTGTCCAACAATGCCCTAGCATTGAAGGACCTTAATAGTTCTCAATCTAATCTTACGATCATAACATACAAACCTAGTCCAATTCAAGATGTTGCTCTGGCAATTAGAGAGGGAGCAACAGCTTGAAAATGTTTTAGTATTCCTCTTGTGGAGATTGAAATGCAGTGTAGGAAAAATCGTTTATCTATTCGTTGTGGTAGGGAGGTAATGGTTTCCTAATTTCTTAGCTTAGAAGAAGAAAAGAAGCATAAGAACCAAGATCAAGACGAGGATGTCAGGTATGGGTATAAATTTTCAATCATAGGGAGGAGTGCAAGAGAAACTAATGCTTATAAAAAAATGGGAGGAGGGTTGTGGAGCATAGGTGAAGAAAAGAAAATCAATGCTTGATGATTCTAAGGACTATATTTCAAGATCTAGGAAAAATGTTTATGAAGAATCATATTTATGGTCACGGGCTAAAGAACGCGAATCAATGGATTTCCCTTGCCGTGGAACTTTACCAAAAAATGTTGGTGTGGTGGGGACCTCAAAGACATCAATCACACAACTAGATATAAAACGTTTAACATGCAATTCTATGAAAACACATCACCTATTATAGGCTTCAAAGTGGACTCATGAGGATGGTGGAAATGATACAAAGGACAAGGAAAATTTTAAGGGACTTGGTTAGAATTACTCTTCATTTGGTAGTGATGACATATTTGGGGGTTCTGGGAAAGAAGACAAACACGAAGTCAGATTGGAAAACATTGCTTCTACTCTTAATGACAATGGAATGGATGAAAGTTACATGTGGTTCTCCTTGCCTCTAAGATGCTAATTTATTTTGTTCCTTTATATATATACCATCTAGTTTTATACTATAGACATGTAATATGAGGCTAAATCCACGTCAATTGGAGGTGACACTCATGCAATATCGTGAGTCTCTTTAAGAATGTGGAACTAAGAATGCCAAAGAAATTGTAATAAAAGTCTCTTCCCAAGGAAATAGATTAGTATTTGAATATGGGTTAATAGATATTGTGACTAATAAAGACACTAGATCTGATTCTAAACACTACAGGCATTCGTCTCGCATGGTAGGTAATGCATGAAATAGTGAAAAATACTTCTGCATATAGGACAAAGTTTGAAGAAACATTGTCTGATGTTATGGAAAGATTTAATGACTTATACCAAAACATCATTGGTTTGATTACTATAGTAGCTTTGAGGGAGAGAGTGATGAAAGCTCTCTACGTTTGGTCAGACTGGTTTGTCTTTTTAGGTTCTTATGTGAATGGACGGAGATCTACCTTTCTTTGGTCAGGAAATTTAGATGTCCCTCCTTTTCTTTCAATATATGGAGATTCCCCAAAATTGAAGGACCTTGATAGTTCTAAGGCTAATATTATGGACATAACAGACAGACGTGGTCCAAATCAAGATGTTTCTCTGGCGATTATACAGGGAGAAAAATCTCAAAGATGGTGTAAGAAAAATGGTTTATCTATTCGTGGTGGTAGGGAGGTAATGGTTTCTCCATTTCTTAGCTTAGAAGAAGAAAAGAACCATAAGAACCAAGATCAAGATGAGGATGTTAGTTATGGGTATACATTTTCAATTAGAGGGAAGCATGCAAGAGAAACTAGTGCTTATATAAAATTGGGAGGGGGATGGTGGAGCATAGGTGAATAAAGAAAATCAATGATTGGTGATGAGAAGGACTATATGTCAAGATATAGGAAAAAATGTCTAGGAAGAATCATATTTATCATCATGGGCTGAGGAACATGAATCAATGGATGCCTCTTGCGGTGGAACTTTACCAAAAAATGTTGCTGTAGTGGAGACCTCAAAGAATTCAATCACACAACTAGATATAAAATGTTTAACATGCAATTCTATGAAAACACATCACGTATTATAGGCTTCAAATTGGACTCATGACGATGGTGGAACTGATACAAAGGACAAGGAAAAGCTTAAGGGACTTGGTTTGAATTACTCTTCATTTGGTAGTGATGACATATTTGGGGGTTCTTGGAAAGAAGGCAAACATGGAGTTAGATTGGAGAACATTGATTCTGCTCTTAATGACAATGGAATGGATGAAAGTCACAGGTGGTTCTCCTTGCCTCTAAGATGCTAAGTTATTTTGTTCCTTTATATATATATATATATACCATCTAGTTTGATACCGTAGACATGTACCATGAGGCTAAATCCATGTCAATTGGAGGTAACACTCTTGGAGTATCATCAGTCCCTTTAAGAACATGTAACTAAGAATGCCAAAGAAATTGTAAGGAAATTCTCTTCCCAAGGAAATAGATTAGTATTTGTATATGGGTTAATAGATATTGTGACAAATAAATACACTAGATCAAATTCTGGATACTGCAAGCATTCATCTCGCATGGTAGGTAATGCATGAAATTGTGAAAAATACTTCTACATAGAAGAGAAAGTTTGAAGAAACATTGTCTGATATTATGGAAATATTTAATGACTTATACTAAGACATCATTGGTTGGATAATTGCAGTAGCTTTGAGGGAGAGAGTGATGAAACCTCTCTATTTTGGTCAGACTGGTTTCTCTTTTTAGGTTCTTATGTGAATGGAATGAGATCTACCTTTATTTGGTCAGGAAATGTAGGTGTCCCTCCTTTTCATTCAATATGTGGAGATTACCGAACATTGAAGTACCTTGATAATTCTGAAGCTAATCTTACGGACTTAACACATAGGTCTGGTCCAAATCAAGATGTTGTTCTGGCAATTATATAGGGAGCAAGAACTCGAGAATGTTTTAGTATTCCTCTTGTGGAGCTTGAAAGATGGTTTAGGAAAAATGGTTTATCTATTCGTGGTGGTAGGGAGGTAATGGTTTCCAAATTTCTTAGCTTAGAAGAAGAAAAGAAGAATAAGAACCAAGATAAAGATGAGGATGTTAGTTATGGGTATAAATTTTCAATCAGAGTGGAGCATGCAAAAGAAACTAGTGCTTATATAAAATTAGGAGAGGGATGGTGGAGCATAGGTGAGGAAATAAAATCAATGCTTGATGATAATAAGGACTATATCTCAAGGTCTAGGCAAAAATGTTGATGAAGAATCATCTTTATGTTCATGGGTTTAGGAACATGAATCCATGGATTCCTCTTGCAGTGGAACTTTACCAGAAAATAATGGTATGGTGGGGACCTCAGAGTCATCAATCACACAACTAGATATTAAACATTTAACATTCAATTCTATGAAAACACATCCCATATTATAGGCTGCAAAGTGGACTCATGAGGATGGTGGAACTGATACAAAGGACAAGGCAATGCATAAGGGACTTGGTTTGAATTACTCTTCATTTGGTAGTGATGACATATTTTGGGGTTCATGGAAAGAAGACAAACATGAATTCAGATTGGAAAACATTACTTCTACTCTTAATGACAATGGAATGGATGAAAGTCGCAGGTGGTTCTCCTTTCCTCTAAGATGCTAATTTATTTTGTTCCTTTATATATATACCATCTAGTTTGATACTGTAAACATGTAATATGAGGCTAAATCCACGTCAATTGGAGGTAACACTCATGGAGTATCGTGAGTCTCTTTAAGAACGTGGAACTAAGAATGCCAAAGAAATTGAAAGAAAAGTGTCTTCCCAAGGGAATAGATTAGTATTTGAATATGGGTTAATATATATTTTGACTAATAGAGACACTAGATCAAATTCTAGATACTGCAAGCACTCATCTTGCATGGTAGGTAATGCATGAAATTGTATATCTACTAGCTTGCATAAATATATTTATTTTGAGTCATCATATCTTCAATTATTGACTGCATATTTTTTTTATCTAGGTGGATACCACCACATTTACCAAAACAAAGTACAAAGAGTCTAGAGCATGAGAAAGCATCAATTGCAACTTACGCTGCTAGAAGGACCAAGGTAAGGACCATATCATCTATTGGGATTACTTTTTTTTTTTTAACACTTTATTAAAGGTCATTTCAATATTTGTGAGACTTTGACACCCATTGACTTTTAGTAATTTTAAACTTCACCAAATATTCTAAAGGGTCAACATGTGATTAATTTTTTTTGAGTTTGAAGTTTGAACAACTTTCTGCCTCGTTGTTTCTTATTTGAAGTGTGATGTAATTGTGCAAGAGAGTGGATCAGGAACATGCCTTAACAAAAATCCAAATAAATGAATTTGAGGGCATGCTTCATATGTGGACAACACAATCCACTTGAAGATTACATAGTCATACCTCTAGGAGTTGCACCCGCATTGTAGAGCACATCATTCAAATAAAAAGAGAGGGTTGCTGAATAGAAGCAAAGGTGAAAAAAACCAAAAGCACCAAAAAAATGGGAGCAATGAAATTGTAAGACAAAAGAGAGGCTTGTGACTGGTAAAAACAAAGGTTACAATATAAGATTACAATTTGTTGTCAATCAACAGAAATAACACTTTAAAATTAGCAAAACAAGAAATCCAGAGAAATCTAGAGAAACATGATCCAACAAAAAGAAATATCAATTTTTGAATTCAAAAAGAGTATACGTGGTTGAATAGAAAAAAATATCTAGACACTCAAAAGGGGGTGCACACAACGATATAAAGCTAAACCACAATAGATGTGCATATATGCGTGTATACTAAATCAATATGCTTTGAAGGGAATGGAATTCTAAACCAAAATAAATTGAGTAGTTATAGGAAGATGAAAGAGGGGACATACAATACAAACTCAATTCGTGGGGTCTGCAGAGCTCTTGTTACCCTTATTTGTTGCCATCTCTATATAGGAAAAAGAAGATAAAAGGAATATAAAGCAAAGCACAACTGCCCAGACAAGAAAGAAAGTGTCCTGTAGTAAGGTTGGAAACATCGAGGAAAGTGGCTAGAAGTAGGGCTGGAATCAGACGACCAAGTCTTAATTCAATTTTGAGACTTAATTTTATTAATTATTTTGTAAAGTTTTTAATGAATATAAATTGAAGCACAACTCTCTACATATATTATAGATAAAGAAGGTGGATGGTAATTTAGGTAGTGTAGATTTGCATTAAGGATTAGAAATTAAATAAAGTCATTACTTGATTTTGTTTCATATCAATTATATATACTAAATCTGCAAACAAGACATAATAATGAACCAAAACATAATAGTCAACCTAAGCTACTATTGGGTCCCTATAATACTAGTGATTACCCCATTACTATTATAGTTATACCCCTTATTTATATTGTTGTGCCCCTATTACCCCCTTATTGTTATTTCTGTGCCCCATAGAATCCCTCTATTGTTATTTTTGTGGCTTTATATTATTATTGTTAGGTCGGCTGGATTATATTGTGACTCCTTAGACTCCTATATATAGAAAGGAGGTTTTGTCATTTGAATCATCGAAGAATTGTTCATTTATGTAATGTAAAGGAGGTTTCCCCCTCGAAAAGGCTGAATTCTAAGGTGTTGATCTATCTTTTCTATCTTTTCTTGAGCTAGTTTCATAACATTTGGTATCAGAGAGGAAGCGGAAGTGTGGTGGGCCCATAACCCACAGGTCCTAGGATCATGATCGTGCTATTCATCTGATTCCAGGAAGTGTTCCTCCAAACATCAGGCTGTACAGATATCCCTATGTCCAAAAAAGTGAAATTGAACGTATGGTTGCAGAAATGCTAGAGGCTGGTATAATTCAACCGAGTCAAAGTTCTTTCTCAGCTCCAGTAGTGTTGGTGCACAAGAAGGATGGATCATGGTGCATGTGTCCAGATTATAGGGAGCTCAACAAGCTCACTATTAAAGATAAGTTCTCCATTCATGTCATTGATGAATTACTGGATGAATTACATGGATCAATTTACTTCACCAAGTTGGATCTTCGTTCGGGATATCATCAAATCAGAATGAAGATTGAAGACATTCCGAAAATGACATTTAGAACTCATGAGGGTCATTATGAATTTTTGGTCATGCCTTTTGGCCTTACCAATGCACCTTCAACATTTCAAGGTTTGATGAATTCAATTTTCAAACCATTCCTTAGAAAATTTGTGTTAGTATCTTTTTTTAAAGATATACTAATCTACAGCAAGTCTTGGAAGGATCATGTTGAACATGTTGACAGGGTGCTACAACTATTGGAGGAGAAACAATTATATGCAAAAAGATCCAAATGTTTCTTTGGAGTCCATGAGGTGGAATATTTGGGTCATATTGTATCTCATGAAGGAGTTAAGGTAGACCCTAGCAAAATTAAAGCCATTAAGGAATGGAAAATCCCCACATCCATAAAGCATCTGCGAGGATTTCTTGGGTTGACAGGGTATTATCGCAAGTTTGTTAAGAATTATGGGAGAATAGCAGCACCTCTAACAACATTATTGAAGAAAGATTCATTTTCATGGACTCTGGAAGAAACAAAGGCCTTTGAACATCTTAAAGAGGCAATGTGCCAAGCACCGGTCTTAGCTACACCGAACTTCACAAAAACCTTTATTGTGGAATGTGATGCTTCAGGAAATGGAATTGGTGTTGTTCTAATGCAAGATGAAAGACCCATTGCTTTTGAAAGTCGTCCAATCAAGGGAAATTTAAGCAAAGCTATTTATGAGAAGGAAATGTTGGCAATACTCCATGCACTTAAGAAATGGCGACCCTACCTAATGGGAAGACACTTCAAGGTAAAAACGGATCATGATAGCCTTAAATACTTTTTAGAACAAAGATTATCCTCTGAAGAGCAACAAAAGTGGGTCACAAAGATGTTGGGTTATGACTTTGAAATCATCTACAAAAAAGGGAAGCAAAATGTGGTGGCAGATGCACTCTTTAGAAAGGATGAGGATGTGGAAGCATTGTTGTGTGCCATTTCTATTATCCAACCAGATTGGATAAACGAAGCAAGGGAGCAATGGAAGAATGACGAAGAAGTGTGGGCACTTATTCGAACGCTACAACAAGATTCCAGTACTTCTGATACATTTAGCTGGCAAAATGATTCGTTATGGTACAAAGATCGCTTATACCTCTGTAAGAATTCCCAGCTAAAACAAAATATTCTTATGGAATTGCACACTTCTCCCTTAGGAGGGCACTCAGGATTTTTAAAAACTTACCACAGGGTTAAGAAGGAATTTTTTTGGGATGGCTTTAAATCAGATATTCAAAAGTTTGTGGCGGAATGTTTGGTTTGCCAACAAAATAAAGTTGAAACAATTAAGACATCGGGTCTATTACAACCTTTATCCATTCCAAGCCAATGTTGGGAGGAGGTTTCAATGGATTTTATCACAGGTTTACCCAAGTCTAAGGGAAAGAGTGTCATCATGGTGGTAGTTGATAGACTTACCAAGTATGCACACTTTTGTGCATTATCACACCCATTTAAAGCCAATACAGTTTCTACTGCATTTATGGAAACAGTTCAAAAGCTACATGGAAACCCAAAGATTATTGTAAGTGACAGAGATCCAATTTTCACTGGAAATTTTTGGACAGAATTATTTTCTTGTCTTGGTACTCAGTTAGCTCATAGCTCATCTTATCATCCTCAATCTGATGGGCAAACTGAGATAGTAAACAAATGTTTGGAAGGATATCTTCGTTGCTTTGTATCTGATAAACAGACACAATGGGTCAAATGGTTGCCTCTGGCTGAATGGTGGTATAACACTTCCTTCCATACAGCAACAAAAATGTCCCCATTTATGGCACTTTATGGGTATAAACAACCATCCATCACATCATATTTAAGAGAAAATTCTAAGGCTCAGGCAGTGGAACATCACATCGAACATCAACAACAAGTCTTCCAACTCTTAAAGGATAACCTCATGTTGGCACAAAATAGAATGAAACAACAGGCAGATCAACATCGAAGTGAAAGAAGTTTTGGTGTAGGTGATTGGGTATTCCTATGGCTACAACCATATAAGAAAATTTCCCTAAAGCAAGCTAAGAAGGATAATAAATTATCACCAAAGTATTATGGTCTGTACAAGGTGTTGCAAAAGATTGGTACTATGGCATACAAATTGGAGCTTCCTGCAGCTTCTCAATTGCACCCATTTTTCCATGTTCCATGTTTAAAGAAGGTTATAGGCAACAAGCTCCCAATTCAAAGATTATTGCGAGAACTTGATGAGGAAGGAAAAATTATATTGGAACCGGAAGCAGTCATAGAAACAAGAACTCGACAGCTACGAAGTTGATCAATTTCAGAGTATCTTATCAAGTGGAAGAACTTATCCGCTGAAGATTCCACATGGGAGGATGAGAATTTTATGTAGAAGTATCCAGAATTACTCAAGCATTGAGGACAACACTTTTTTGAAGGAGAGGGGCATGTTGGGTCCCTATAATACTAGTGATTACCCCATTACTATTATAGTTATACCCCTTATTTATATTGTTGTGCCCCTATTACCCCCTTATTGTTATTTCTGTGCCCCATAGAATCCCTCTATTGTTATTTTTGTGGCTTTATATTATTATTGTTAGGTCAGCTGGATTATATTGTGACTCCTTAGACTCCTATATATAGAAAGGAGGTTTTGTCATTTGAATCATCGAAGAATTGTTCATTTATGTAATGTAAAGGAGGTTTCCCCCTCGAAGAGGCTGAATTCTAAGGCGTTGATCTATCTTTTCTATCTTTTCTTGAGCTGGTTTCATAACAGCTACGCTAATATATGCTTTGTATAATTTCTTTTGATGCTATACCGTGACCCTATGTAATATTTTTTCTACATGTGAAACATTGTAAACCTATGTATGAGACATTATTGCGTGGACCATTGCAGTGTGCAAACATATAATGGGTTGCAATCTGGTCCATAATCCATGGAGCTTGTTGTTAAAGCTATGACGGGTGGATTTATGAATTTTTGTTTGTGCACATTGTAGGAATAGATCGCTGGAAGAGGAAGTGTTATCTTGTTTTCTTCTCGTATGTGTACGAAAATGAATCACTTTAGAATATGGATGAAAAACAGTCCTAACAATATAAATGGTTGCTAAACATTGTAGATCTGCACCAAATGATAGAAACAAAACTTGGCAAAGCCTTGATCGGTGCCCCAATCATAGTTAAACAACAAAATGGAATAGTAAAACAAACACAAATAAATCCAATAATCCAATGGACATTAGATATATAAAGAATATATTTTATTAAACAACACCTTTGAAGGGAACAAATAATGTTACCAGTCCGCCTCTATGGGATGGGTTCTTGGCTATCCTCAAATGTCTTCACTTTTTGTAGAGTCTCTCTGCTCTATAATGTATAAAACTCAACAAATAAAATGTTTGAGCTCAATGGGAACTCAAATGAAAAATAAGATGGTGTGCGACAATGATAATCAGAGCTACAACAATGAGTGCAACAACGAAAATAATCGAAAGTGAATAATGAATGGAAAACCCTTTCATTATAACAAAATATTAGGTTATCCTCGAAGAATGAGCAATAATAAAATATTATTAACCCCATTCTATAAATAACCATTTGGAATATTTTATTATATTTGTTTAGAAGGAAAAAGTATTTAAACTTTTATTTAGAAATAATAAATAAATAAATGATTTATTTATCATCTCAAGAAATATGGTTAAGGAATAATAAAAAATAATGATTTATTTAGTTATTCCTGAGGGGTTTAGTCAAACTTGAGGAGTAATAACTAACTAGTCATTAACTAATTATTCTTAGAGAAAAATAAGATAATTAATGATTTATCTATCTATTTCTCATAAGTGGGTCAAATATGATAAGGAATATTAATTAAACAGTGGTTTAATTAATTATTCTTAGAAGATAATTAAACAATTAGTGATTTATTGATCCAGGTGGCTTCAGAAAGACACATAGGACAAAGAAGGTTCATGAACACTCGAAAATCAAAATGTTCAGAATGATGTCAACCCATGATCAGATCGAACTACTCGTCGTCCTAATTCCCAAAGTGTGAATGAAACTCCTCCGAGTCTGGATGATGAAGTTATCGCAGAAAGAGTTTGCCATAGTCCCTTTGAAAAAGGAGGCATTTCCTCTAAAAATGGCTTTTAAAGCATTATAAGGAAAATCTCAATTGGAGGAGTCCAAAGGGCGAACTTAAGGTTGGGCCTTTAGAACCCCCGATCATCAATCTCCAATTAATTGGAGTTAGAGGCATGCTATCGGTGATATCAGGGCTTAAGTCGTTCGATCGATGGTCAGCATCGGCAATCGACATTGGTGATCGACGTCAACAGATTCCAAAGGACGAACCCCAAGGCCGTAGCGATTGCGATATGAGATAGTGATCAATGATGCAATCTCAGCTGTTGGATCGGAAGTGAGATCAACGATATAGATTTAATCGGCGATATCGGCGATCGACATATCAGCAGATCAGCGATTGGAGATTAGCATATCAGCATATCGGCATTCGGCGGATCGATATATCGGCTATCGGTGATTGGCAGATCCCCGTGATAGGGCCATTAAACAATATGATAGCAACATGTGATGCAATCTGAACCCTCCAACCAAGGAATAGATCAACGGTGTAGATCTAATCAACATATCAGCAATCGACGGATCGGCATATCGGCAATCAAGGATCGGCGATTCCCCAATAAACAGGGCCATTGACAAAGTGATATGCGATTGTGATATAGCGCAGACCCAATGGGTTTATGGACTTGATTTGATGATATTTGAAGTCTAATTTATCATATTTCTCAATGTTTTATGTGTATTTTGAGTTTGAATGAAAAATGCCATTTCAGTGGTTTTGTTCCACCAGCCAAACCTTCTGTTCAAACGAATTCTATTCTAACTTAACAGACTCCACATATTAAGTGGCCTTATGCCAAAAATGTGTTATAATACACGATGAGTGATAGAGAGGACAGGCTAGGGTAGTATTGTGCCAAAGAGAGCTCGAGAGCCTGTGCTAGAGCGACCCAAGAGCCTAAAGTGTCGGAGAGCCAATGAGGAGGCTACGCCTGATGGAGAGCCACAGAATGAGAGGGCTAGATAGCCAAAGATAGCTAGACATTGCTACAAGTCTACTCAGAGAAGCTTGATCAAAGAACCACAAAGGGTCAGGCAGAGCCGTAGACTTGCAGCTACATAGCCAGAGTGCTACAAAGCTAGATAGCCAGAGAGCTATATTGCAGTTATCTAGAGCAGTCTTCTTCTTGTAATCGATGTTTCAGCAAGCTTCAACACTTTGACAGCTCTCTTTCAGATGCCCCTGATTACTAATTGTGATAAGCGAGAAAATGATCGATGCAAAGGGAGCCGAAGTCCAGATTGGTAATAGGCACTGCCCGCACATCGACAAAGTGAACAGTGTTATTCACTGTGGATTGTTTTTGCTAAAGATATGAACGTCCACTTCTTCAAATGGCCCATGGTGTGAGGTATATGATTATTTTTCATGTATTTCTTATTTATGTATTATGCTACATGGATCCATTGATTGATATTGAAGCAGGATCTTATTTATTACATGTTGTGATGATTCCTTTCTTGATTTGATGCGGAATCTTCTATGTGATGTACTTTCTGTCATAACTAATCATGTTATGCTTTGAGATCCCTTGTTGTATGTTGTTGGGATACTCTTGTTGTCATCATGCATGATTTTGTTATTGAGATCCCTTTTGTGCCATGTTGGCGGGATGCTCACCATGCATGTTTTTGTGTCATACTAATAGGAGTCTTTTGATTGAGAATTCTAGTTGTGGAACATCTCTAAGAGCCACTCTTGCAAGAGGGCATTTTTCCTTGTATGATCGCGACATCATCTCTTTTCTACATCATCTTTATCGACATCACTTAATGCAATGGCTTACACCATCTTCACACCGGGGCCTGGAGACATAGCCCCCCTTGGATGAACTCTATTATCAACACTTATGTTTTCATGTGTTGATAATTGTTATGTTCCTCTTCTTTTCCACATGCAGATGTATTCATTAAGGTTATTTTAAAATTCAATTTAACACATCACGAAAGTAAAAGGTCTTGGAAGGGTCCTTCATCACACCCGGACCTGGATCAATTGGTATTAGAGCGGTCTTTGCATTGATTTGAATTGCAGCCTGAACAATGGAACATCTAGCAACAGAGAATGAATGAACGATTTACGAAACCATGGTCATTGTTTCCAAGAGAGTGGAAATTATGTATGAAACTCTACAGAAAGAGACAGAGGAAAAGGAGCGATTTCAGCTTCAATTACAAGCCACAGAAGAGGCCATGGATGAACTGAAGCAAAATAAGCATCATCTTCAAACAGAGAATGATGAATTGAAGATGCGCCTACATGAAGAGAAAGAGGAAAAACAAAGTTTTCTACGACAGTTGCAAGCAAAGTACGAGACCTTGGAAAAGCTGCAGTGTAACCCATGCGAGGTAAAAAGTAGTTCTCCATATTTATGTATATTTCCTGATGATGATTTCATTGTTTTTGAAAATCATCCCACAGGAATTGCCTCCAAACTGTTGAAGAGAATGGGGTATGAAGGCAAAGGCTTGGGTGTTAATGCCCAAGGCATTGTCAATCCCATCAAAGTAGAGGAATTACCCTGTCGAGCAGGACTTGGGTATGTCAGGAAAGAAGTTGGGGAATGTATTAAGACAGCAAACGAACCACCAACAATGGTGTTATCAGGAAATCCAGTGTCCACTCGGAGCTGCTAGTCCCACTAAGACTGGTAGCTATCTTAGAAACAAACAAACTAAAACTTCTTTCATTTTCCTTTATTAGAAGTAGATGAGAGTGGAATGAAGGACACCAAACTCAGTCTTGCGCTTGGTTCCTTTCTCGGTTCCTCTCCCTTCTGGCAGATCCTTACCGCTTCTCCTTCATCTACCCAGCTTCAAAGGGCACCTGTGGAATCAAAGCAGCACAATACTATCGAAGAACATGGATCTACAATCATAAGCAATATAGGACCAGATATATATTGACCACACAAATGCATATATCATCAAACATACAAGAATGTGGAGGAAAACTTGAATAGCTTTATTAATAATCAAGAGTAGCGAAGAGGATTACAACTAATTTTTCCGACCCAGCATCATCCTCCAGCATGAAAGCCCTTCTTTCACCTCATGAAAATATTAGATCACCCAACACTATGATATTCCAACAAGAAACCAACAACACTTCCTTACAAGATACAAAATTCCAGCCTCTGGATCTCTGGGATGAGGGATCCATATATAGATGATTGCAGGGGGCGAGTCAGCTTCTGGGATTTGATTAGTGTCTTCTCTCTGATAGTTCTTGATTCCACTTGGAGATTCATGATCTCTTACTCATCCCTGGGCAAATTTAGAGAGGCAAGTGTCACAGGAGAAGTTTCTAGAAGATTCTATGATCATCCACGTCACAAAATGTCTCTACCATTTGTCCACTCTCTCCCATCACACCCCATAGAAGGGATTTTCAATATGGATCACACCTCCCGTGTCGATTTAGGTGGGATGCATCACACTTTGACCATGGAGCAGGTAAGATGGTCCAGTTTTGACCAGTTCTGAGTAGTTTTTCATGGAGAACTTTTGGGAGATGATGTAATCAGTTGACCTTGTTCTTTTAGGCGATGGAAAAACACTTTTAGGGAATTAGGAGCCCTTGGTTTATGGACATGTTTGATTGGGGTTGTAGTGCCCAAAAATGTCTATAATAGTTGCCCCCTAAAGCATGAGGTTGTTAATCTTTTGATGTCGGGTGAAATGCTTTATCATGAGGATCTGAAGCTTTTTCGAGCTGGAAGGCGACCTGTAATAAGATACAATACAATACATTATAATATTTTTCATGATCTAGCTGAGGCGGGCATTCCCATGCTCAGCTTTATAAATTCATTTCCATGTACATAAGATAGACAACCGTCCATGCGGGAGACTGATGATTCTGATAGAATCATCGTCCTTTGATTCAGATGATCATCTGTGCAGCAACAATGTACATTTGATGTCTTTATTTTCCTGAATATATCATAGCTCGGATGGATGAAACTAGATCTGGGGTCTTCAAACTCGTTCAATCTTCACTCGGAGTACAAGTCGATCCATGTGAAAGATGTTCTGGAGTCGAACACGGATAGACATCGCCTAATTACCAGCCAATGATGTAAGCTATTAACAGGCGCGAAAGGAATCACTGATAATGATGATGACCCTCAAGGTACTACAGTATAGTTTTCAGGGTGTGAACAAGGGACTTGGCATCGAACACCACACAAAATCTTTCAGTCGAAGGCCATTGATGTAAACCTGTCACCGAAAGTGAGAAACTTGCCATTGAGGCATGTAAGCTTCAAAGTACTGAAGGGGTTGTTCCTAATTCGACTTCTTGGATAATGAGCTGATGTTAACAAGAAGTGACCCACTGTAGGAGGGCCTTAATGAATCCCACATCTACGACACGGAATGGAGTAAATGATTTTGGAGGTGAAAACGGTCTGATGATACAGGGTTCAGGGTGGTGGTCATGAACAAATGGAGTGTGAATGTATTGCAGCGGATGAGACACAGGTGAATTCTCTGAGTGACTTCTATTGAACATACCAATGACACTGACATGATGGAGTGGTAGCGTTAACCCCAAATGTGGATGGTGTGATGGACCAATGGTGATATCACCGGTGAACAGAACAACCCAACCCAACTCGGACACGGAGTGAAAGTGTCATGTTCAAGAGCGACTTGTTACTAATAAAGTTTCTTCAAGTTTTCTTCCAAATTTTTCCCCAGTCATTGTTGACCAGTACCTCTTTATTTTTGTCAAGCTTGAGGAGGATAACATATTCTTGTTCTATAATTTTCCCTTCGGGCAAACCCATCGCTATGTTTTAAAGAGCCTAGTGACAGTGAAACTCGTTCTTGTCTGTATGGACAAGTTTGTCGCTATTCGGTTTTAATGAGTTTAACGACAAAGATAACTTGGTCCTTTTCAATTTTAGAGAGTCTAAAAAGGGACGTAAAGGAAACTACAATAATTATTTTTCGTCATGTAATCCCTTAAGTCCGAAAAAGTATAAAATAATACGAAAGGGATGAATTTTCGGTAATTTTAATGAGCTAAACAAGACAAGCACTCGATCTTTTTGTGTAATAATCCCTTAGGTCCAAAAAGATTAAAATCTTGAGGAGGGATAGCACTTCCGGTCACTTTAATGAGCTGGAGAGGCCAATCACTCGGCAATCTTTTCATATTTTACGAGTCGGGTGAAAAGAGCTTAAAGGAGATTCGTTTTTGAGGAATGAGTGATAATTTCAGGTAGCAACTGATTCCAGGTAAGGTTTGGAATTTTCCAATCACAGTAGTGTCACAAGGATGGCTAACAGGATCACTCTTTGCAGTTATCCTCAAAAGGGGTAAACAATCAAATGGAGGTGAATGGTCGGCTAAAAACATAGTGGAGGTGATGATGAGAACATGACCACGGCTTAAAAGTTGATGATAATGCATTCACAATGGTTATTTACCAGAAATTGGTTCATTTTTTAATGAGCTTAAACTTTGGGGGAACGTTTGCTCACTGCTTATGTTTAATTTTTAACAAGCTTGAACTCCACATAAAAACTACTCGTGGCGGGTTTATTTTTTAACAAGCTTTAACCCTGCGGTAACACTGCTCGTGATAAGTTTGCATGCCCCCAGCATAATAACGCAAATCGAGGTGCATGCCCCCCAAGCTTCATTGCCTTCAACTCGGTGGTTGGAATGGATATTTACCTTCGAGATCTTTGAAAGGCTCGTGTTTGATTTTACGAGATCGTAATCAAAGATTCGATTTGGAAAGGGAGTTGTTTCATTTTTTAATGAGGTTGACGCAGGATAGGAACCATCCTCATAATCCATCGTATTTACAGTATTTGATATAAAATCAAGAACTAAGGGATTATGAAGGTCACTAGGAGTATCTTCTTTGTAATCCAAAAGATGGGAATGATGGTGGTAATCTTCCGATGGTGCCCCGTCAATCATCATTTACTGAAAAATTCCTTCGTTTGTATAGTGTACTTGCAACCAAGGATTTGAAGGGGTATCATATTCCTTAAACCTATCTATCCAAACGCTTGATGAGCATTGATTTGGGTTTGACTCCCATGCTAGAAACATTGATTTCTACAAGATTTCTATTGGGCTTGGAGGCAATACCTGCAGATGATCCATGTTAATATCGTTTTCAGAGATCTTTTGAATGGAATATATCATGTTGCAGGTTCCCACCATTTCCACTTCCACCAGATTTATTGGAGGCGGTAGGGAAAAAGTCCCCATTAATATAAGTTCTTTTAGTAGGCCTATTCCGATATTTTGAAGTGAATGAGGGCTTCCATGGATCATCGGAATGCTTCTCGTAACTTGTGAACTGTTGGGGAGAAAAGTTTGTTGGTCGAAGATTGTAATTCCTCCTTGAAAGGGAAATGCAATATTCCTGAAATAGGTCGACACAACTGCTGCCATTGCATATATCCAGGGCCTTCCCAGTAGGATGTTGTAATCGAGGTTTTCGTCAATTACTTCAACATCTATTTCTACTGTTTTTCACCCCAATTCGACTTGCAAGTTACTTAAAATCCCATATGGGGTGTATGTTCGTCCATCAAATGCTTTTAATGTCGTCAAAGATCGTGACAAGGTTGGAGATCCTAAAGTTTTCTAGCATCTTATTGACATAATATATGTAGATGCCCCCTCATCAATAATTGTTCAATGAATAGTTTTATTGAGGGCTTTCACTTGAATGAGGAAAGCTAGTTGAGTTGGTAACTGAGGGTCATATCCTTTGTGATTAAAGGACACAAGATTGGAATCCGTTGGGTCAATCCCACCTATTGCTAATAATAAAGCCTGCTTTTGGGAGGGGAAATTTTGCAGTACCTCAAGTGTCGACATAGCAGATGGCGATTGGGCCAGATCCTCCACTATATTATAATGTTGTGCTTCTCTGGCACGAGGACTAAATGTTGATTTGTGTACTACTCCCTTTGGCAATTTTATCGTTGGTTCAAGAATGATGGGTGGCACAACTTCGGTTGAATTTGATGTCGAACTACTAGGCTGATCATTCGCCTTGTTGTTTCATAGCTGCGGATTCCCGTAATCTTTATTCCTTGTTGATATCAAAGCATCATTTTGTTGTTTTGAAACTCACAACATTAGCACTTGGGACGGCGAAGCATTTTCACTAGCAACCAGATTTGTTCCTGGATTTGGAAACGGATCAGTTAATACTGCCGAGGTTTTTGAATTCTTGAAGAATTTTCTAAGCTCAGATTTATATGGACACTCTCTTGTCCAATGATCCTGATCACATACTAGGCATGGACTTTTTGGTTTCCTGTCTCCAGAAGGGTTTGCATAAGATTTTTCAGGGGACGACTCCTCCTGTTTTTTCTTCTTCCCTTTGTTTTTCTTCTTGCCTCCTAGTTGCTTGGTTTCTTTGCCTTTGTCAGTCGATACGACATTTACTTCCAAGGCGAGAAGTTATTAATTTGCATTTTGACCTGAAACCGTACGGGCCTTTTTTGACTTAGCCTATGTGGTTTTCGTGCTGGTCATTCCTTTCACGTCGTCCTGGACATGAGAGTCTTTTTTTGATTTAGGAGATGGAGGAATGGAAAATTCTGGTCTAGGAGCATCAGGGATTTTATCATAGAGTGTGCCAAACTAAGTATAGATCAAGTCTAGATATTGCACACGAGCAATTACTTGCTCTTCAGTGATGACTCCGCCCTTTGCCACATCTTCCGTAATAGAAGGTAACAATGACTTAATAAACCATTCAGCCAATAACTGATCATTAACATATGTTTTTACCATTCTACGACAATGTCGCCACTCATGAATATGATCAGATATGTGAGTGGCTGTCGTTTGCTTGAAATTGGTAAGAAGCTCTGTTCCCATTTCGTACCTTATGGGTAACTGAAAATGGGCTAAAAAGGTTGTGGCTAGGTCACTGAAGTTATCAAACGAAGCTCTAGGCAATTTGATATACCATTTTGCCGCCAGACCAGTTAACTTTTGTTGAAAGAGGGGAAGCTTGATCGAATCATCATTTAGAGTGTTAGATGAACACCACAAGTGAAAGGTCATCACATGATTCAACAAGTCTTCACCCAGATTTCCATTAAATTTAGGAATATCTGATGGAAGTTTGTGAGGAATCACTGGCCACCGAGGGGCGTAAGCAATTGGATCATTTGTTAGCCGATTTAGATCTGGTAACTCTAAATTCACCACGAAGGGCAACTGTTGATTCATGTTCGGCAAAGCATACCCAGGATAAGATGGGATTTCCTGAGTAGTGGGTCTTTGCATACCAGCATAGTGCATTTGATGCTGATAACTTTGATAAGGTTGATGGGCATAACCACTTTGAAATGGTTGATGTTGACCATTTTGAATATACGTCTGCCCATTACTTGCAAAGACTTGGTGCTCATATCCTTGGTAAACTTGTTGGAATTGTGGTTGTTGATATTGCACCAGCCATGGTTGTGAGACCATGTGATGTTTCCCAATACTGGTTGTTTGACCGAGATGAGGGGTAATAGTACCCGTTTGAGCCTAGGTCACTCCAGTTAAGGAGCCACTAACCGATGATTGTGGTGGCGTCATAGGGACAAGAGGCTGTTGGATTGCGACCTAAGAGACCTGAGGTTGGCATACAATAGGTAACGCTTGTACTTGTGACACCGTCAAAATAGCCAGTGTAGTGGGGATATTTGACATAGGCAAACTTTGTTGCATTGAGCATACAACTCTTGGTTGTTGAGGCAATATTCGCATCCAACCACTGTATGTAATTCCAGCATAACCTGAATTCTATTGGGAACTCACGTATGTTTGACCTCCTGGAGGAGACAATGAAAGGGCGTATTGCCCCCCATACGGCGATAATCCAGTGCTTAAGGGAATTATTTGCCTTTGAGGACCGGACTGCCCAAATTGACATTGCGAAGGATCAATTTGCTGAGACTCAACATAAGAGATTCTAGATATTATTCCAGCTGAACAAATGGGAATAGACCATACCATCGAAACAACCCCTAGATGGATCCCATCTAGTGATTGAGAGCTAGTTGCGATAGACAGTACATCAACGAACATTGTTGGAGTAGCAGCAGGAAGTTCTGCCACTGCTGTGTCAGATGAAATAGTCCCAGATGTCGACAGTTGTTCAGACATATCTACTCTATCCACAAGGTTTCCTAGCAATTCTACAGGAACTTCCGATAACGGTGGACTAATTTCTGACGAAGAAGGATATAGAGTGATCCCGACTCCAAATTGTGATGGAGTACTAGATGGTGGATCCTCCACAATCTCTTCTATAGCAATCAAACCAGGTGGAAGAGGCAGACCGTCAGGTCCGTAAAATATTGCTGGTGCCAAAGAAGGTATATATTCTGCAGCGACTGATGTTTGTGGAACAACACCTTCCGAATCAGCTATGGATGGAGCCAGTTCAGGTATAGAAGTGTTTACCTTCACACTAGGATCAGTTCTACTATCTTCTTATGGCTGCGAAACTTCTTCTGTAAAGTCAGGGGTACAAGAAATGTTTGGAGTAACTGGAGTCTCTGAGGGTGTCGGAACACTTGTTCGAACCCGACCGGGGGACTTTGAACCGGTTAAATGAGTTCGCTTTGTCCGGAATAGTTTTGATTCTGGGGACAAAGATGGTTGACTCGTAAGCCTACGTGAACGATGGGGTTTCAATTGATTTTCTTCCATGATTGCGGATTACTAGATCAACTAAAAATAAAGGGGAAAATGTTTCTGAATTAAATGAGTTTTAGACGCTTTGACACAACTTGTTTTTTCAATTTTTAAGAGTCAAGAAAAAACAAAAGATGACTCTAGTCGCCTTCGATTTTTAATGAGCCTGAAGTGACAAGTGCTAAGATGGACCTTTTCCTTTAAGGAGTCTGAAAATGAATGAAAGAGACTACTTTGGAAATCTAGATAGAGGGATTACCAAACCAATCGCAAAACTGCAGAACACTTTTTACGGTATGGCAGTCAATCTTCCTGAATGCTGTGTTCAATGTATTGCGATTGAAAGGATGGCAGACATGGCTTCCTATGGATAAAGGATATAGCCTATTGTGATCTCCCAAAATATACTCGATGGTATGTGGGAGCACAAGTCCGTATGGGCACTTGTCATCTCAAAGAGGAGGAATCACCCAACCAACAGTGAAAGCGACAGTTACCAGGCTTTACGACGCCAGAATACGTCTCTAGCCTAGACTTCTAGATGTTGTGCGTTAGGTTCCAAAGCATTTTTAAGTTCATTAAATTTATTTTACAGTTTATCTTTCTTAAGAAATTTTCCTTTCAGGTTCACCACGTGATGTAGATGTACAATTCCTAAAGTGCAATCTAAGATGATAAACAATCATTAATTCTTCTTTCTGCAATGAAAATCCTAGCTACTAAAGAAAGAGAGACTGTATTATTTCAACATAGAGTAGAGAGCACACACTAGATGCACTCTCCTAAATCAAACCAACAAGCAGTCTAAATGCAAATACACATGGATGTATTTGTTTTCAGCTTTCTTAATGTGTGAATGACAAGAAGAATGCTAAGTACAAATTTGAATTATCTTTTCAAAGTGACAGTACTAACAAATTTCTCTTCAAAAACGAAAGGAAGATAATAACGACACTTTACTATTTTGAACTGAAAACTTCTTTCGACACTTGAAAAACTACTAATTCAAATCAAATACAAGAGTAACTATATAATTGACCATCAAGAACAATGGAATTCTTTTCTTTGACTGAAAACGACACTTGCGACACTTTCGAATCAAAAGACGACAGTTTGACTATGCTACTACTTTGTAAAAGAGAACTGAAAATGGCGAAAAATACATAAAAGCATTCAAATTTATTTGCACAATGGAGGTAGAATAATGGAAAGGAAGGGGTTTTCCACAGTGTTTTACTGATCACAGACAGCAAAACTCCAGAATAGAGCTGAAAGTAATGAAGAAAAACCAAAACCTGGAGGCAAAATTAGCCTTTTCTGATCATCGCACCTGTAACACACGGAAACAGGGATGCATCCCACCTACTGCACACGGGAATTGCGATGCATCCAGATTTCCTTGAAGAGAGGGTGTGATGGTACCAGGACGAGACATTACTTGGCTCTTGGTCACAATTTGCAACTCAGTTCAGGGATTTAGGCTGAGCAAATGATGTACAATAAATAGAAATCATAGGGGCTGATCTAATGAGGTTATTAGAGCCACCACTAGGGCAACTAGAAAGTTTGCAAATCAACTGTTCAGTTTATAAACAAAACCCAGAGATAGACTGAAGCAACATTGATCTACTTTGCACTTGCATAGCAAATGTAGTTCGAAGGCTAGCTGGCTTGACTTCAGGCTCCGTATGTAAGTTTATGAAACAAACAAATATATACAAACAAACAATCTATTCACTCCCCAGTGGAGTCGCCATTTTGTTATCAGGAAACCTAATGTCCACTTAGAGTTGCTAGTCCCACTAAGATTGGTAGCTATCTTAGAAACAAACAAACTAAAACTACTTTCATTTTCCTTTATGAGAAGTAGATGAGAGTGGAATGAAGGACACCAACCTCAGTCTTGCGCTTGGTTCCTTGCTCGGTTCCTCTCCCTTCTGACAGATCCTTGCTGCTTCTCCTTCATCTACCCAGCTTCAAAGAGCACCTGTGGAATCAAAGCAGCACAATACTATCGAAGAACAGGGATCTACAATCATAAACAATAGAGGACCAGATATATATTGACCACACAAATGCATATATCATCAAACATACAAGAATGTGGAGGAAAACTTGAATAGCTTTATTAATAATCAAGAGTAGCAAAGAGGATTACAATGAATTGTTCTGACCTAGTGTCATCCTCCATCATGAAAGCCCTTCTTTCACCTCATGAAAAGCTTAGATCACCCAACACTATGATATTCCAACAAAAAACCAACAGCACTTTCTTACAAGATACAAAATTCCAGCCTCTGGATATCTAGGATGAGGGATCCATATATAGATGATTGCAAGGGGGTGAGTCAGCTTCTGGGATTTTATTAGTGTCCTCTCTATGATAGTTCTTGATTCCACTTGGAGATTGATGATCTCTTACTCATCCCTGGGCGAATTTAGAGAGGCAAGTGTCACAGCAGAAGATTCTAGAAGATTTTATGATCATCCACCTCGCAAACTATCTCTGCCATTTGTCCACTCTAGCCCATCGCACCCCATAGAAGGGATTTTGAGTATGCATCACACCTCCCATGTGCATTTAGGTGGGATACATCGCACATTAACAATGGAGCAGGTGAGATGGTCCAGTTTTGACCAGTTCTGATTAGTTTTTCATGGAGAACTTCTAGGAGATGATGTAATCAGCTGACCTTTTTCTTTTACGGGATGGAATAACAATTTTAGGGACTTAGGAGCCCTTGGTTTATGGACATGTTTGATTTGGGTTGCAGTGCCCAAAAATATCTATAACAAACGGATGATGAGAAACCCTCATCAGTTCTTTCCAAATCAAAAGAGAAGGTAAAAGATGTTGATTTCCTTTCGATTTCATCTTTTCATAGTATGATGTCTGTTGGAGATTTGGAGATCCCAATTACAGGGACAAACATGAGGCTTCTTACAAGGATGAGGCACAAGGAGAAAGAAGAACTTGTTGTTAATTACCAAGGCATAACTCCACCTTTAGAGGTTGTCCATGAATATCCATTTGTGGGCTCAAGATACACTAAAGGGGAGTGCTCGAAGGCGTTAGATTTGTCCTAGATATTGTCGAGGAAAGAGTATAATGGGAAAGCATCCCCATCATCTCATGGTAGGTTCCATTACGAGGAAAGAGCTGAGGCAAGCTCTCATCGCCATACTGACATCCGAGACAACAAGGGAAGGTATGATCATATTCGATCTTCGAATGTCCATTTTGATTATGAGCATGTTGTTAATAATGAACGAAGATCCAGGCATCGAAAAACATGTACCTGTTGTGTTTTACCTAACCATACCTTTTGTAAGTGTTGGAAAAGAATGGTAGCACTTATGAGGCATGAAAGACCCTCTCAATAGCATGAAAGGGAACATGTTAAGCAGATATGGGGGAATAAAACCTACTATAATAATTGCGATATAAATGGCCATCAAAGAGGCACTTGTTGGAGGTTCTGTCCATAGTAGCACCTTAAAGACAAAGCGTCTATGCATGAACCAGGAAGAGCAGTTGTTCGACAAGAAAAACCACCTCAAGGAGGTGACCCATTCACATTGATAAGTGAAAAATGGTTTCTAGACATGTTGTCGTTTCATGGTCATTATTTTGTAAATCATTTGTTGCATTTTAAAGTGTAAAAGTGATGATATGTTTTCCATCACTTGGTCAGCAATAATGATGTCTGGTCATGTTTTGAGTCATATTTTACACTCTGAAAGTGATGTTATGTTTCCATCACTTGTCAAAACAATAGTGTTTGGCCTTATGTATGTAAATCCTGTATTAGAGTGATGATGTGTTTTCCTTCACTTTTTTAAGCAACCATGATAGGGTGGCCTGGTTGTCATGGCTGGGATATTATATCCATCTTGTTGTAAACTTGACCACTGAGTATTTGTTATAAACTCGTGGCAAGTATGGGATGTTTGGGTCTTTAGTTGGTCATGTCATGCAAGCATGTAATTTTCAAAACCATGTACCATAGGTTGCAGAGGTAGCAGGTGTTGGCTCGTCACTTAAGGCTCCAAAGAATAAAGGTGAAGCAGATGGAAGCGAGACCTTTTCAGGATGCTTGTGATGTAGATAGGGCAGAGAGAGAGTTTTAGATTATTTTTCATGCTTTTAGAGGACAAAAAGCTCCTCAGTGAGGAGGATTGATCCAGGTGGCTTTAGAAAGACACACAAGACAAAGAAGGTTTATGAACGCTTGAAAATCAAAATTTTCAAAATGATGTCAACACAAAATCAGATCGAAGTTCTCGTCACCCTGATTCCAACGGTGTGAACAACACTCCAATCCGAGTCCAGATGATGAAGTTATCGCAGAAATAGTTTGCCTTAGTTCCATTGAAAAAGGAGGCTTTTCCTCTAAAAATTGGTTAAATTTAAATCCTTATAAAGAAAATTGCAATTAGATGAGTCCAAAGAGCAGACTTAAGGCCAAGCCTTTAGAACACCCAATCAGCGATCTTCGATTAATCGGAGTCGCAGGCATGCTATCGGTGATATCGGGGCTTAAGTCATGCGATCGGCAATCGGCATCATAGGATGCCAAAGGTTGAACACCCAGGCTGCAGTGATTGCAATATGCGATAGAAATCAGTGATGCAATCTCAATTGTCAGAACGGAAGTCAGATCAATGGTCCAGATTTAATTGGCTATATCAGTGATTGGAATATCGACAGATTAGTGATCGGCGATCATCATATCAAAATATCGACGGATCAGCATATCAGCAATCGGTGATCGATGATCAGTGGATCCCCGTGACAGGTCCATTGAACAGTGTGATAGCGACATGTGATGAAATTGGGACTATCCGATCAAGGAACAAATCAGCAGTCTAGATCTAATCTGCATATTGGCGATCGACAGATTAGCATATCAATGGTTACCGATCGGTGATTCCCCGATAAACAGGGTCATTGATAGAGCGATATGCGATTGTGATATAGCAAGGACCCGATGGGTTTATGTACCCGATTTGATGAAATTTGAAGTCCGTTTTATCAGATTTCTCAATTTTTTTGTGTATTTTTAGTTTGAATGAAAAAATTCCATTTCAGTGGTTTTGTTGCGCTAGCCGAACCTTCCGTTCAAATGGCTTCTTCTAACTTAACTAACTCCACATTTTAAGTGGCCTTGTCCATGCTATAAAACACAATGAGTGATAGAGAGCCGAGGCAAGGGGAGTGCTATGCCAAAAAGAGCCCAAGAGCCTATGCTAAAGTGCCTTGAGAGCCTGAAGTGCCAAAGAGCCAATCAGGAGGTTGTGCCCGATGGAGAGCCGTACCACAAGAGGGCTAGATAGCTAGAGATAGCTAGACAGTGCCACAGGTTTACTCAAAGAAGCTTGAAAGCTCGAGCGCTTGAATGCCAGAATGCCAAGAGCCGTAGAGCCACAGAGCTTGATCAAAGAACCAGAGGGTCACGTAGAGCCAAAGACTTGCAGCGACATAGCCATAGTTGTTACACAAAAATATCGTCACCATGATTATTTGCAGTCAGTATGGGTCTATCATCACTTGTACTGTCCTCCTCAGCAAGTCTCAGACCTCAGCTCTTCAAGCCGAGCTTGGAAAATGAGAGAAAGACATTGAAAATCAACAAAGCTCTGGTTCTGCACTTTCTCTCACTGTTGCCTGCAGTCCCGCACCTACAAAAACTGTAGACTTGCCCGCTCTGTCCCTAAAGGAGTGGGTGCGGACCCCTGTGAAAGTAAAAAAGCCGCAAGTTTATTCTAAAAAACTCACTTTGGGTTAATTCTAGATGATTCTAGAAGGAATTTTGATGTGGATTGGTCGCTCTTAGGTGGTTCATGCATCCCAAAAGAGAAGAATCTAATCCCTTGATAAAAGGAGCTATCCCTTTGAAGGAGGGCTTTATCCGTTTGAAGGAGGACCTAGTAACTTCCCTCCATTGCACTATACATTAAGGCATCGGGCTGGTTGCTAGGGAGGTTGAAAGCTGAACATTTTTGAGGGTAAATGCTGGTGGAATTGAGACTTCCTAGTTAAGCTTGAGAGGAGAGATCACATACCTTTTTGGCTTCATTGGGAAGAGAGTGAAACTTGTCAAAGTAGAGGAGACTTCTTGTTGGACCCTGGGAGGAGCTTGTACAGCATCAAGGCATAGGTTGTAAAGTTCTTCTTTGATTTGAATTAATACAATCAGATTCATTTTTCTCAACAAATTGTCTTATGTCATTTGTTTCATGAATTCCTTGATCATCATGTTAAGTATGTTTTATGATATTGGCTTTTCAGGTGCTATTTAATTTGTTTGCTTGTTTGTGTTTGCAGATTCGCAACGAGGGAGCTCATTTGGATCAAAGGAGCAAGGCTTCCACAAACTTGCATTGGACCCAAGGTAGGCCTAAACACTTGTTTTCCTTTGTTTATAAATGCATATTTAGAGAAAGATAATTTTTGATTGGCTTGCTTGTCACTAGATATCATTAGATTCTAGGAAGGTCTATCTTGTCTGCAAGATTGACTCATTCCGTGTGACAAAATGGAGACTCCACTGGGGATTACATTAAATTAAATTGAAAGTCGGCCATATGAGTACATTTTTATCATTTTTTCGAACTCATTAAAACTTACGAAAAAGTGAAAACCATGAGTACATTTTTATCATTTTTTCAAACTCGTTAAAACTTATGAAAAAGTGAAACCTTAGAGTCACCTTTAAGCTCTTTTCTGACTCCTAAAACATGAAAAGATCGCCGAGTTTTTCCTTTTAACTCGTTAAAATGGAACTAAAAAGACGGTCCACTTACAGCTCTTTTCTGACCATAAAAACATGAAAAGATTGCCGGATTTTTGTCGTTTCAAATTCGATATTGGTTATAAAAGGACGTTTCGTTGATCGCTTTTTTACTTTTTCAGATTAGGGGCACTAATTACGAAAAGTACTCCTTGGTCGTAAATATCAAGCGGTTCTCTCAAGTATTATTTTATACTTTTTCGGGCTTGGGAGACACAAATTTATGAAAAAGTTCAACCCTGGAGTCTTCTTAAGTTTTTTCAGACTCTCTAAATGTTCCTGATTCTAAAGTGGTATCTACCCCGCCACAGGTTAAATATGTGGCAACTGGTCCCATGTTTTTAGTTACCGATGTAAGTGAGCCTCTCACTGTTTGCTCATCTTCCTTTGATTTAGATTCGGTAATTGACATGGAAAACTCTATGGGATTACTTGAACATGATGTTCTTATCCCTTTTGAGTCCCTTGACATGTGTTCCTTCCAGAGAACTATTCTTCCTTCTGATGAAGACCTCTTGGAAGCCATGATCAGAAGATTTTTGAGGAAAGTTCCTGTTACTTAGTCAACCTCGTTAAAAAATGAATTAGGTATGAGGACAGTTCTTTCCTGTGTCAACCTCGTTAAAAAATGAATTAGTTGTTTCGAGGAAAGTTCCTTTTACTGTGTCGACCTCGTTAAAAAATGAATCAGTGAGTATGAGGAAATTTCTTTTCCTGTGTCAACCTCGTTAAAAAATGTATCAGTGAGTTTGAGGAAAGTTCCTGTTACTGAGTCAACCTCGTTAAAAAATGAAATAGATGTGAGGATAGTTTTGTTCCTATGTCAACCTCGTTAAAAAATGAAATAGGGTGTTTCGAGGAAAGTTCCTTTTACTGTGTCAACCTCGTTAAAAAAGAATGAATCAGTGAGTATGAGGATAGTTCTTTTCTTGTTTCAACCTCATTAAAAAATGAAACAACTCCCTTTTCGAGTTGAGTCTTGAAGGTAAACCTTCATTCCATCCACATGGTTGAATGCAATGAAGCTTGGGGGGCATGCACCTCACTTTGCATCGTTATGTTGGGGGGCACGCGAACTTCTTGAGCATAGTTCCTTGTCTTGTGTCAAGCTCATTAAAAAAAATGAAACAGGGAGTCTTGAGCATAGTTCCTTATCTTGTGTCAAGCTTGTTAAAAAATGAAACAAGGAGTCTTAAGCATAGTTCCTTATCTTGTGTCAAGCTCGTTAAAAAATGAAACAAGGATAGGTTATATAGGTAGATTGTAGAGAGTAGTCATGAGCATAGTTCCTTG
Organism: Pinus tabuliformis; assembly: GCA_031772625.1. NCBI lineage: Eukaryota > Viridiplantae > Streptophyta > Pinopsida > Pinales > Pinaceae > Pinus > Pinus tabuliformis. Next base: position 498,428,348 of record CM062815.1, read on the forward strand.
TCTTGTGTCAAGCTCGCTAAAAAATGAAACAAGGATTTTAGAGCATAGTTCCTTGTCTTGTGTCAAGCTCGTTAAAAAATGAATCAAGGATTTTAGAGCATAGTTCCTTGTTAGGTAGATTGTAGAGAGTAGTTATGAGCATAGTTCCTTATCTTGTGTCAAGCTCGTTTAAAAAATTAAACAAGGGTTTTTAGGATAGTTCTTTTCCTGTGTCAACCTCGCTAAAAAATGAAACAACTCCCACGAGTCTTTCCAAGATTTCGAAAGTAAACCTTCATTTCATCCACTTGGTTGAATGCAATGAAGCTTGGGGGGCATGTACCTTGATTTGCGTCATTATGCTAGGGACATGCGAACTTATAACAAGCATAGTTTTTCATTTCAAGCTTGTGTAAACATGAAACTGGATCCAAGCATAGTTCTTTTCCTGTGTCAAGCTCGTTAAAAAATGAAACAAATCCTCCTCTAATTGAGTCGAGAGTTTGACTAGATCTCATAAATGTTAAGTTTAATATTTAGGTTAGTTATTTCAGTTTTTTGCATAATTTTCTTACAGTTTTAGGTCGAGTCTTTCAAATGATCTCGTAAATGAACCTTCATTCTATCTAGATATTAATTACCAGCAGTGTACTTAGTTGAATGAAATGAAGCTGGGGGGGCATGCACTCTAGCAGTTACGCTTAGGGGGCATCAAGCACAGTTTTCTCTCTGATTCAAGCTTGTGTAAAAATGAAACTACTTTGAAGCATAGTTTTTCTCTATTTCAAGGTTTTGTAAAAATGAAACCTATCTCGAGTCAATTTCAGTTATTCTCAAGACTCGTTAAACTCATGAAAATCCCGAGATTATTTTTCTATCTTTCATTCTTGTAAAACAAATGAAAATGCCGAGTTCTTTCCGTCTTTTTCTGCTCGTAAATTAAATTGAAAGTCGGCCATATGAGTACACTTTTATCATTTTTTCGAACTCGTTAAAACTTACGAAAAAGTGAAAACCATGAGTACATTTTTATCATTTTTCGAACTCGTTAAAACTTACGAAAAATTGAAACCTTAGAGTCACCTTTAAGCTCTTTTCTGACTCCTAAAACATGAAAAGATCACCGAGTTTTTCTTTTTAACTCGCTAAAATGGAACTAAAAAGACGGTCCACTTATAGCTCTTTTCTGACCGTAAAAACATGAAAAGATTGTCGGATTTTTGTCGTTTCAAATTCGATATTGGTTATAAAATGATGTGTTGTTGATCGCTTTTTACTTTTTCGGATCAGGGGCACTAATTACAAAAAGTACTCCTTGGTCGTAAAGATCAAGAAGTTCTCTCAAGTATTATTTTATACTTTTTTGGGCTTGGGAGACACAAATTTATGAAAAGGGTCAACCCTGGAGTCTTCTTAAGCTTTTTCAGACTCTCTAAAATTGAAAAACGTCGAGTTTCTCCTATACTGGACTCATTAAAATTTAACAGTAAAGGACCTATTCAATAACAAACAGGAACGAACCACTCCTTCTTAGGGTTCGAATTTAAATTAAGTTGGAATCATTTGAAGGATGAGCTTATAATCAAGAAAATGTTATACTCCTCAAGCTTGTCAAAAATAAAGAGGTACTTGCCAGAAATGGTGGGGGAAAAGAGAGAAAAATGAGCCTATTTGTCATACTTTGTAACCACTCTTGAACACGACACTTTTATTCACCTGGGTTGGGAAATCCTTTGCCTAATAGTTGATCAAACCACATTGAAAGTCTTCAGCCGGTTTCTGGGTATTAACTTTGGGTCAATTGTCACCAAACCATCTGTTGTGTCGTTATGTGTTCAAGAGGTCACTTCCAATAAAGCCATTCATCTGCAAAATATCTGTCATCCATCTGGACCATCCCTGAGTCAGTCGTTGCAACTTAATTTCTTCAACTTGATCTATGATTTCGTGTTGTGGGCTTGCCTACGACAGATCGCTTTCTATCAACTTCAGCTCACTATCTACAAAGATGATCTAGAAATCGTCAGTACCTTGGGATCTGCATGCCTCAATGGCAGGTTTCTCGCATTTGACGACATGATGCATCATTGACCTTCGATCAAAGGATTGCGTGACATGTTCGACATCAACACATCTATTCAAATCTCATGGATTGTACTGGGTACTTTGAGAGCCATTGACATCACTGGTGATTTCTCTCACACTTGTTAACAATTTACATCATTGACTGGTAATCAAGTGGTTTCTACCATGTTCGACTTCAACACATTCATTCGCATGGATAGAATCGTACTGTTTCGGGAAGTAGAAATGAAGACCCTAGATCTAGTTTCCGCAATCCAGGCTGCGAGGAATTTTGTATTCATTATATGGTGGACTATTCATAAACAAATGGCTATGTCCATACTGTGTCCACATAAGTCTATACTTGTGATGTATTACAAGATCATTCCTATATCAGAGCAGTAGTTAGTTTTCTAAGTCAGTTTTGATCTAAGCATGGGAATGCCTACCTCAGCGATGATATGATCTCATATATATATCTTGCATTGAATGTTTTTACAGGTTCCAACCGGGCTCTCCACAAGATGATCCTTGAAATGATAAAGTACTTCACTCTTCCTAAATGATAAATGAAATCCTCATCTACTACAGACTTCGCATTTTAGGGGGCAATCTGTTACACAAAAATAACGTCACCATGATTATTTGCGGTCAGTATGGGTCTATCATCACTTGTAATGTCCTCCTAAGCAAGTCTCAGACCTTAGCTCTTCAAGTCAAGCTTTGAAAATGAGAGAAAGACATTGAAAATCAACAAAGCTCTAGTTCCGCACTTTCTCTAACTATTGCCTGCGGTCCTGCACCTCCTGTTCACAAAAACTGCAGACCTGCCCGCTCTGTCCCTAAAGGAGTGGGTGCAGACCCCTGTGAAGGTCAAAAAGGAGCAAGTTTATTCTAAAAAACTCACTTTGGGTTAATTCTAGATGATTCTAGAAAGAATTTTGACATGGATTGGTCGCTCTTAGGTGGTTCATGCATCCCAAAAGAGAAGGAGCTAATCCCTTGATAAGAGGAGCTATCCCTTTGAAGGAGGGCTTTATCCCTTTGAAGGAGGACCTAGTAACTTCCCTCCATTGCACTATAAATTAAGGCATTGGGCTGGTTGCTAGGGAGGTTGAAAGCTGAACATTTTTTAGGGTAAATGCTAGTGGAATTGAGACTTCCTAGTTAAGCTTGAGAGGAGAGATCACATACCTTTTTGGCTTCATTGGGAAGAGAGTGAAACTTGTCAAAGTAGAGGAGACTTCTTGTTGGACCCTGCGAGGAGCTTGTACAGCATCAAGGCATAGGTTGTAAATTTCTTCTTTGATTTGAATTGATACAATCATATTCATTTTTCTCAACAAATTGTCTTATGTCATTTGTTTCATGAATTCCTTGATCAACATGTTAAGTATGCTTTATGATATTGGCTTTTTAGGTGCTATTTAATTTGTTTGCTTGTTTGTGTTTGCAGATTCACAATGAGGGAGCTCATTTGGATCAAAGGAGCAAGGCTTCCACAAACTTGCATTAGACCCAAGGTAGGCCTAAATGCTTGTTTGCGTTTGTTTATAAATGCATATTTAGAGAAAGATAGTTTTTGATCGGCTTGCTTGTCACTAGATATCGTTAGATTCTAGGAAGGTCTATCTTGTCCGCAAGATCGACTCATTCAGTGTGACAAGAGCACTACAAAGCCAGATAGCTAGAGAGCTATATTACAGATAGCTAGAGCAGTCTTCTTCTTGCAATCAATGAAGTGAGATCGATGTTTCAACAAGCTTCAACACTTTGAAAGCTCTGTTTCAGATGCCCTTGATTACTGATTGTGATAAGAGAGAAGATGATCGATGCAAAGGGAGCCAAAGTCCAAATTCGTAATAGGCCCTACCCGTGCATCGACAATGTGAACAATGTTATTCACCTTGGATTGTTTTTACTAAAGATATGAACATCCACTTCTTCAGATGGCCCGTGGTGTGAGGTATATGATTATTGTTCATGTATTTCTTCTTTATGTATTATGCTACATGGATCCATTGATTGATATTGATGCAGGATCTTGTTTATTAAATGTTGTGATGATTCCTTTCTTAATTTGATGCAGAATCTTCTATGTGATGTACTTTCTGTCATAACTCATCATGTTATGCTTTGAGATCCCTTGTTGTATGTTGCTGGGATACTCTTGTTGTCATCATGCTTGATTTTTTTATTGAGATCCATTTTGTGCCATGTTGGCGGGATGCTCACCATGCATGTTTTTGTGTCATACTAATAGGAGTCTTTTGATTGAGAATTCCAGTTGGGGAACATCTCTAAGAGCCACTCCTGCATGAGGGAATTTTTCCTCGTATGATCGCGACATCATATCTTCTATACATCATCTTTATTGACATCACTTAATGCAACGGCCTACACCTTCTTGACACTGGGTCTCAAAGACGTAGTCCCTCCTGGACGAACTCCATTATCAAAGCTTATGTTTTTAGGTGTTGATGATTGTTATGTTCCTCTTCTTTTCCACATGCATATGTATTCATTAAGGTTCTTTTAAAATGAAATTTAACACATCACGAAAGTAAAAGGTCTTGGAAGGGTCCTTCATCACACACAAACCTAGATCATTTATTCAATTATTCTTCATGGGTTTAATTATAAATTGCCTGACAAATGTGGTTTATTAAGTAATTTCTCATAGCAAAACCAATTTTACTCTGGTAAAATTGGCCCTACATGGTGTACTTTGACCCATCTAGTAAATTATGGCTAAATGATCATTTTTTTATAATATATTGGCCCCCAAGGTACGAGTGTTAGGAGAAAAACTTATGACCGAAGTACGTTGTAAGGACACAATCAGTAGATAATGAAGTGGAATCAAAGAGAGAGAGAGAGAGAGAGAGAGACCAATAGAGCTGAAGTGAAAGAGGATATGGACAGAGGGGGCAAGACCAATGCAAGTATATTTTTATGTTGTGGTACCATATCTCAGTGAGGTGGGGGAGGAATTCCTATACCCGCCAAGATAAATTAGTACACAAATAATGATGTGCCTAGAAACATGAAATTGAGCAATAAAAATACATGTTGAATGGTACACGATATGCTGGCATAACTGAGCCAGAAAATAATACAATGTGTCCGATATACATAATTCACCTAGATAAAACATGAGCCGAGATTCAATACAATAACATCTGAGCACATGAGATATAATGGCCCTTCCCTCGAAAAATGGGTGGGAGGGAGGATAAAACAACCGAAGAAGCCCCGTGGAATAGGGAAGGGCTCTACAAAACTGAATGGATCATCCGAATGAAACATGCATGTTGTGAACACTTCAAGCGGTGCGAATCAAGCCCATCATATCTGTGGAACTTTATCGGAGGCTGTAGTATAATATGAAGTCATCCAGCCATCTGGGGAGCTACCTAAAGGGCCACCCTGTCATGAGGTCTAAAACATCTCACACACAACTGGGAACCACTCGTACAATTTGTTGCGTCACTGGAACATCAAGTATATGAATTACGAGCATGAAACAAACAAGTAAAAGGGAAGTGATGAGTCCCAAACAAGGGTGGAAGCTGGATCCAAGATACACCACCCTCTAGGTCATTCTTTTGGGATAGATGTGTTGATGTCGACAGAATAGGGTCTGCCATAGGTGAGGTAATGAGGATCCTCAACTAAGGCACAGGGGAAAATAGTAATGTGATTTATGGATTAACACCACGAACAATGGAAAATATGGGACTGAGAGGAAAACAAACAATTTCCCTTGTCACAGCATAAAGTGCATGGCTGACCTGGCAACGACTGACTCAACTCCGGAGGGGATGGGGAAAGTAGGACTAGAGGTCAAAATAGGCAACACAGGATGAATGGTATGCAAATATGGATGGAATACTATGACATGATATAATGGGATATGAAACGGGCTCCATGGATGCAAGGGTGACTCATCACGGATTCTCTGAACAAGGCTGACTCGATGACACTGCCACGTAGAATAGGCCCAGTGGGGAACATGAAGACATGAGAAAATGATGGTTACTTATGATGAAAAGCGACATGTGAGATGAAAATAATTAAGGAGAGGTGTTCCACAAGGTACAAGTGTCGCATATGAAGGAATTCGATTTTAAGAGGAGATGAAGTGACCCTTCTTGGAAAAATGCCTTTCGGGTGAAGTGTCAAATCATCAAATGAAATGATGCAACCTACCTAAATGCATGACATAGATAAATACGTGCAAATCAATGGGAGATGCTATGGGTAAATTTTCTTAAGGTAGAGTGCATTGTGAGAATTAGGAAGGGTTTTGCCTTTGAAATCCTCCAGGAGATATGCCCCCTTGCCTACGTCCTTACGAATGATGTAAGGTCCTAACCATACTAATTCGAACTTCCCATGTCCCAGGGTATCATGGGCCTAGTCATACACTAGAAGAAGATCACATTCGTGGAAGGCATGATGGTTTACTTTGCAATTATACTGGGCTTTGGTGCACTTTTTAGCTGCTTCAATCATTTACAAAGAAACACGACGGTCTTTAGAGGCATGTTCAAGCATGATAAGTTGTTGTTCTAATGGTTGGGTGTTAGGGAGAAGTTCAATATCTAGGTGAAGGGAAGGAATCTCACACATGATTGGTAAGACTTCCTCCTTACTAAAAATAAGGTGGAAAGGAGTAAACCTGGTGGTAGTTTTAACAAAAGTTCTATAGGCCCACAAAGCTGGGAAGAGAATAAGGTGACAGTTGGTTTTGTGATTATACACTCCTTATTGAAGCATCATTTAGAGAATCTTGTTGACAACTTCAACCTATCCATCACCTTGGGGGTAATAAGATGATGAATACTGGTGCTAGAAGCCCAATAGCGAGGATAACTCATGTCATACCTCATCTTCAAAATGTCAGCCATGGTTAGAGTCCAATTGCTTCAGAACCCCAAATTGAGCGATAACATAGTTGAAAATGAAAGGGGTCATGGTAGCTATAGTGTTGTTGAAAATTGGCATGGCCTAAGCCCATTTAGTAACATATTCAACTACCATGATAATATATTTATGGTTATTAACAAATGACAATTGACACTGCATAAAATCAATGGCTCATTTGCAGAAAGGATTAGCTGTGATGACAGGATGGAGGGGAGTTAGTGGGGCTCTTTCCCTTGGGAAAAAATGTTGGCAGTTGGGGAATTGTTTGACTGCCTCAATGTAATTTCTCAAGAGAGAAGGCCAAAAGTAACCAATGTGCATGATTTTCTAGGTAGTGGCCATACTGGAGAGGTGACCACCACAAGCGCCACTGTGATAGACCTGTAGCACTTATTCTGCTTCAGGATGGGTGAGACAATGATGAAGGATAAAATCTACACCGCAATGATAAATTTCATTATTGATGAGAAGGTAGTGAGGGGCCTGGTATCAAATTTGTTGTCGATCATCACGGGTGAGATAGGGGTGAAAATTTGGGTTTGAAAATATGTGAGCATATCTTTGTACCAAGGATCGTCCAAAGTGATGATGAACAAGTGTTCATCTGGGAGCTCGTCATTAACTGGTGGATCACGTGCACTAGTGGGTAGTTTAGAAATGAGTTTGGCGAGGGCCAAACCTTTCTTACTCTTAGGTGTAACAAACTCAAGATCGAATTCCTGGAGGATGACGATCCAACGTGCATACTTCCAATTGATGATCCATCGACTCAATAGGAAGGTCATGGGCTTAGACTTTGTTATGACCCGGTGGAATGTGTAAGGATACAGTGATGGAGCTTTTGGAAGGAGAACACGATAGCTAGTGCCAAATTATCTTTGTGAGAGTAGTTCACAAGGGGACCTATGAGGTTCTTACTAACATAGTATATAACATGCTCATTCTGATTATCATCTTCCTAAATAAGGACCCCAACGACTGAATGGGTAAAAGATGAGATATATAGGATGAAATCCTTGGTGAAATCAATGGGACTAATCAAGAGAGTGTAATTGAGAGCATGTTTAACGAAATCAAAAGACTTTTTAGTGTGATCATCCCAAACAAATGGAATAGTTGAGCGAAGTAGTCTAAGAAACCCATGCGCAGTGCTTGCATAGTCAGGCATGAACCTGTGAAGGAAGTTGGCCTTGCCTTGAAGGATTTGTAACTAGCACACGGTACGAGGAGGTGGTAACTCAAGAATGGCTTGAACTTTCAAGGGGTTAAGAGTGATACCATCCTTCGACACAATGAAACCTAACAGATGGTTGACAAGAACACAGAAGACACATTTCAGCAGATTAAGGCGGATCATTAGGCAAATTTTGAGGTCTAAAATGGGCCTCCTAAGAAAAATGTGCAACCAAAATAAACTTTATAAGAATCAATAGGATTCAAGATGATGATTTCAACCATGGGGTATGATTCACCATATTTGGAGTAAAAAAGTAAAAAGATTAAAAAATAATAAAATAATAAAACTACCTTTTCAACTCGTATTTTCAACTTATCTCCCTAAGGTTTTACTCAAATTTTGAGTGGGATTACTTGTTGGATTCAAAATTAATTCCTCATGCAAAGAGTACCCATGTTGCATAATTTCCATGGACCCTACTACACGAAAAATGAGAAATACATGAAAGCACATAATTTCAATCATGTTTTTCATGTATTTCTCAATTTTTGTGTAGCAAGGTCCATCGAATGTATGAAGCATGGGTACTCCTTGGATGAGGAGTCAAATTATGCATCTAATGATCATTTCCGCTCGAAATTTGAGTAAACCCATAGGAAGATAAGTTGAAAATACTAATTGAAAAAATAGTTTTCTCTTTTTTCCCTATAAATTTTGATGATGTCATCTAATTTTATTTTATTATTTCCACTATTATTTTATAATTTCCTTAGGAGGCCCATTTTATACCTAAAAAATACCCTAATGGTTATACTTGTGACATCGGACGAAAATGGTGCACAAATCATGAATACGTTGCGTCTGAGACCTAGAATGAGTTGTGAGAGCATCAAGGTAAGCAAGGATAAGCTGCGCCATGTCATGAAAATAGGATGGAATGGCCTGTTGAAATGTGTCTCCGGTATTCTTTAAGCTAAATGGCATGACCCTGTATGAAAAGGCTCCCCACAGACTAATGAACATAGTCTTTAACTGATCAGCATGACAGATGCTGATTTGGTTGTACCCGAAGAATTCATCCATAAAGGATAGAATCTCATGCCCCACACACTCATCAATGATCTGGTCAATAAAGGGTGTGGGAAATTTGTCTTTGGGACAATTTTTGTTCAGGTCACGAAAATCCGTGCATACACAAATGGTGCCTTATTTTTTGAGAACACGAACTTGGTGGGATACCCATGTGGTATACTCAATGGGATACATGAAATCAGTGTTCTTGAGCTTGTTGATGTCATCTTTGATGACCTCGATACGAGAAGGGTGAATGGTTTTCAACTTCTGATGGAGAGGAGTGGCATCAGACAAAGTATGGATATGGTGTTCAACAATGGCAGGATCAAGTTCGAGCATCTCTGAGTAAGACCGGGTGAAAACATCACGAAATTCCCTGAAGAGATTGGTGTAAGATTCAATTTCTTCTGGGGTGCACTGTGCCCCCAAAGATTCAATTTCTTCTGGGGTGCACTGTGCCCCCAAGGTAATGTTTTCTTCAATCCCTGGTTTATCTGAAATGTTGATTTTAAGAGTAGGAGGGATGTTGGCCATATTCCCTTCTTCAGAAGCATCTAGGGTAGGAATTGGATTTCGAAACCAATCTAATTCACCATGGATGAAGTCTTTTGATTCCATAGCATATTGGTCATGAGACTGTTGTTGCATGAAGTATGCACAATGGTGCATATAATCCCAAGGGTAATGAGGGGTAGACATGGCTTCCATGATGTCCTCATGAGAATGGAAGATGGGTGGACTGGAGGAAGACTGAATACATGATGCGGCGGTGGTACTTGGTGCATCATCTTCAGAAAGAAAGTTCACATATGCATCATCAGGAATGGTAGACAACGAGCTAGTAGATGAAATATCTACTACTGTTGAGACCTAGGTTTTTGACGAAGAAGGTTCAATCAAAGCATGCGTAGAAATATCAGAAAGTTTGTCCTTTGAGGAACTCAAGGATGATGATGGAGGTTATGATGTTCTGATGTGTCAACGAGGAATACAATCAAATGATCATCTAAAGGATCTACTTATTAGAGATTTCTTTTGAGATGGGAATGACTCGAGGACTTCTGTCATCGACATGGAAACCGAGGATTTTTCCAGTTTGTCTACTATACTATATCTATGGGAAAATCAGTTAGAAGGCGTGTTATGGTGTAATGGTCCATTTGTGATCTTAGGAATTGACTCAAATTTAAGTTGAGGGATATGTAATGCACCATTTGGTGTCATAAGAGGCTCAGTAGATGCTTTGGTTTTGGGCTCATTGGCGGAGGAAGTCGATGGAAATCATTGAGCACTAACTCTGCTTCCTCTAAGGTTAAACAATTCCTAAGGATTGAATCAACCCCTCGATAATATAATGTATCACCAATGATGACATAGTTCTTAGCCAGGTGACATATTTTTCGACATTCATCCTTAGAGAACGTAGAGGGAAAATTCGAAGTCTGGAGATAGACAATGATATCTCCATACCAAGGGTTGAGTGAAGAGATGAGGAATAAATGTTTGTCGGGAAAACTTTCCTCTTAAACAATATCCTCTCCACACAGCACCTCGGAAATTAACTCTACAAAAACCATAGATTTCTTAGACTTGGCGGAAAAGAACTCAAGATCGAATTCTTATAAAATGATGATCCATCGATTATATTTGCCCCCAATCACTGGCCTACTGAGGACAGATTGGACCAGATTAACTACTGCTAAGACAAAAAATTTACGTAGCAAGATATAATGGCAGAGCCGCTGGACAGCATGGACAGCTACCAAAGCCAACTTCTCAGTAGGAGAATAGCGAAGTTTAGGACCTACCAAGCCTTAACTCAAGTAATAAATCACATTCTCCATGAAAGCATCGTCTCCCTGAATGAGAACCATACCTATGGTTGATTCCATAGCAGCGAGATATAAAAGGAAATCCCTACCATAATCTGGTGGACTCAAAAGTGGGGTAGAGACTAATGCCTTTTTCAAGGCATCAAATGACCACTGCGCAAAGTCATCCCATATGAATGGAACTCCTTTTCGTAGCAAACACATAAACCCTTTAGTGATCTCAGCATAATTCGCTATAAACCTTCTTAAGAAATTAGCCTTCCCTTGAAGACTTTGAAGTTGTCGAATTGAGGACGGGGGAGGCAACTGAATTATTGCCTCTACCTTGAAGGGATCAACTTGAATCCCTTCAGTTGACACAATGAACCCTAATAACTGACCAGATGTAACCACGAAAATGCACTTATTGGGATTCAACCAGATCTTGTAAAATCGACATCGCTCAAAAACCAATCGAAGGTGACTAGGATGATCAATTCTCTTTCAAGAACAAGTAGCTAAATCATCCAAGTATGCTTCGATGATATGTTTAATGTCATGGAAAGCGTATGACATGGCCCACTGGAAGGTAGCTCTAGCATTTTTAAGACCAAAAGGAATCTTTATGTATGCAAAGGTACCCTAGGGACATATAAAAGCTATCTTATGCTGATTTTCAGGACGGATAGAGATATGATTATAACCAGAAAAACCATCCATGAAGGAGAAAATCTCATTACCCACAAGTTCATCAATAATATGATCAATAAATGGCATGGGACAATTATCTTTGGGACAAGCTTTGTTTAGGTTTCTAAGGTCAATGCATACTCAAATTGTTCCTTGCTTTTTATTTACAAGGACTAGATTAGAGACCCAATCCATAAGAGGAACAGGGTATATAAAACTTGCCTTGAGTAGCTTCTCTACTTCAGCTTTAATAGCTACTGCTTTCCTAGGATTAACTGGCCAAAGCTTCTAATGAATTGGCTTAGTGTTTTCATACGTCTTGATCTCATGTTGAACTATGGATGGATCAATTCCAGGCATTTCTTCACAAGACCAAGCGAATACATCTCGAAATTCCTTAAAAAGGTCAGTGTAACTTTGAATTTCTTCAGGGGAACATTTAGCTCCGATGAAGAGATTCTTGATAATGTTAGGGTTCCTAGATATGTTTATAGATATCATTTTTGAAATCACCAACATATTACCTTTGGCACGAAAGTGTGCTAGAGCCAAAGGATTTGACACCATACAAACATCACTATTAAACAACTCGGAGAACCTAGATTCTACTTCCTGCAACAGAGGAAGAAAATATGAACGATGGTGTAAGTATTCTGAAGGTGAATCTACAAACATCGTTACTTCTAGGATTTCTTCCTCAGATGGTAAAACCATATCTAAGCAGTCCATAGTAGAGGTAGAATCAAGGGTCCAAGCTGGGGCCACATCACCATCTAACTCCTCTTCAGAGAAAGGAGTAGAATGGTTTTCTGCAGAATTGACGATAGACTGATATCTAAGCTCTGTTGCAAACATAGGAAATGCATTCCACCAACTTGTCCTTCATCTAATGTGGTCGTAGGTGAAGGCAAGGTCCAAGGGTTTGAAAAATAATGACTTCGAAAGAACTCTTCCTGTGAAGACTCCTTAGATGATGAAACGACATTAATTCTAGCGATAGGAGAGGGAAAGTCAAATGTACCCATCAATGAAGAATACATCCAAACTCCTAGATTCTCAGTAGGCAGACAAGGGTTATCTACTAAGGGAACAGTAGAATCCGAAGTTGCTCGAGGATCAACTGGAGAATAATCCAATCAATCAACCTTAACAATTTTTCCCTCATGAGGAAAACAAATGACACTAAACAAAGTTGAAATAACAACATCCATTTCGTATACGCAGTTCCTTCCTAAGAGGAGATTGTAATCTAGGTTAGCATCAATGACTTCTACTTTGATATTAGCGACCTTTCCCCAAACACATATGGGAAAGGCTGGGATAATCCCATGTGGTTTATGAGAATGCCCGTCAAATGTTGTCAGGAGGGTAGGTGAAGGAAAAGCTGAAGGTGATCCAATGGCCTTCGAACATGACATTGACATGACGCACGTTGAAGCTCCTTCATCAATAACTGTTTGAAAAATGTTAATTTTCTTGTATGTAGACTTTATTTGAAAATCCATGTGATGAGGGAGTCCCTTTTTGACATTAAGCATGTCGAAAGTGAGCACTAAAGAGTTATTTGGATCAGCTGCCCCTATCGCTGAAAGCAAAGCACTTCATTGAGCTGGACACAACTAGAGAACCTCTAAAGCGGACATAGCACATGGACTCTGAGCTAGATCCTTAACAATTGAGTAATTCTGGGTGGCCCTAGCATTAGGATTGATAGTCACACATTTAGCGGAACCTTTCGGTATCATAGGTATAGTCTCGACAGAGGGTCACTCAATATGAAGGTCGGTAGTTTTGGGAGCAGATTTGTACTTGGATGTTTCAGTTTCACCGTAATCATGTGACCGTGTGGCGACATGGATGTTAGAACCTATCATGAAAACATTTGATGATTTCTCCCCTTCCTGGTTTTCCCCTGCAGAGGTACCAGGATTTGAATTCACGCCAACAAGCATATGCTGCCCTTGGGGGAAAGGGTTGGTTAACATAGCTTGAGATCTAGAAGTCCCTTGCTGCCCTAACAAGTGCTGAGAATCATGAATTTTTGGGCAGAGATGAGTTAAATGGTCTCCGCTACATAACTAGCATGGAAACTTGACTTTCTTTCTAGACTCATTTCCACCACCACCAGCATTATTGCCATGTGTATTTTCATTAGCCTTCCCATATTGACTCTTTTTCTGACCTCATCCTTTCCTTTTCCCATTGGAATTTTGATTTCCTTTGGGGTTGGAAGATTGGACGACATTAACAAAAGAGGGTTGAGAAGATGAACAGTTAGACGATGTGACCTAATTGGCTCAACAAGTTCATCGCATTGGTGTCTATGGATCCAATGATACCATCCACATGGGGACCTGGCTTCGACTTGGCTATATCAACCTTAGTCCCAAGAGCATTAGACAAGATTTTTTATAGAATCCCAGACTAAGAGTAAATCAATTCTAACCACTGGGCCCTAAAAATAGCTTGCTCTTTAAAATAGACTAGGGACAAAGAGACATCCTTAGAGATCTCAGGTTGTAAAGATTTCAAAAACCATTCGGCACGATATTGAGGAGGAATTTTAGCTTTAATGAGCCTCTTTCTTCGTCTCCATTCTTGAATATGATCAAAAATGTGAGTTGTCGTATCCTGACAAAAATTGGCTAGAAGTTCAATTCCGGCATCATAACAGACGGGCAACTGGAAATGGTTTAGAAAAATGTTAGCCAAATCGGTGAAAGATGTAAAGCTGCCCCCTGGCAACTCTATATACCACTTGGCCGCATTGCCAGTTAAGGTGTGTTGAAAAAGTCTCAACATAACCGAGTCATCGATGAGGGAGTTTGATGAGCACCACAAATGGAATGTGGTTGCATGGTTGCTTGGGTCTTCACTACCCTTCCCCTTGAACTTTGGAATGTTTGATGGAAGTTTGGTTGGGGCTGGAGGCTAGGCCGGATTGTATTTGATTGGATCATTTGTCAATTTCATGAGATCTAGCAAATTTAGCATTGCTAGAAAAGGAAGCCTAGGAGGACCTTGGGGGTTCCATCCAGATTGGGCGAAGTTCCCAAAGTTCTGAAAAGATTGGCCTGGATTTTGTAAGGCACCAGGCTACCTGAAGTAACCAGCAGAACCAGCTGAACCAAAAGGTGAACCTTGTGATCTAGCAAAACTCGGAGTTTGACCAAATCTGGGTGAAAAACCTCCATACCTAGCGAAGCTCCCTCCTAAGGCATTATAAGGAGTCGATAACCCCTAATAAGGATTCCAAGCAAAAGCTAAGGGAGGAATACTTCGAAATTAACTAACTATGGAGTACTGCCTATTCCCTTGTTGACCGAAAAATGGATTCCCAGTTCCTACGCCACTAATCACAGGGTTAGTCCAACCTTGAAAGGGATTGGTGCCTTGTCCTGTAGAAGAAAAAGGAATAGATACTATCGTTGGGTTGGGATGTCGTATATGACCACTTCCAAAAGGAAAACCCTAAAATGAAGCTGATCCACCCTTCATGGATGTGGAGGCACTAAATGGAACTGATGGAATACCCTGTGAATGGGTGCCAAACAGGAAAAATCTAGAACTAGATGCATTGGCTTGGGAATTTCCACTCATAGAAGGAATGGAGGTAGACCCAACTAAGGATGTGCTAGCAAAAGACCCAAATAAAGATGCAGAGGGGATGGAAATAGTTCCTCCCCCTTGTACTGATGTTGGAGTCTGCATGGTTGTAGCACTTGTGGTAGAAGCCATGCTTCCAGTGGTGGTCATCGAAGGTAAGTGTGTAATATGACCTGGACTTGACGGTCTATGCATCGGAGTCCCAACGTATTGTAATATGTCTAGATGATTAGAAGGTAGAGGAGAATTCATAGCCACTAACGACTCTGGGAGTTCTTCTACCTCAATGTTATCTTCTGATTAAAAGAGAACTTGAGAAAGAACTGGGGTGCTCCTCTCTAGTTCTATGGAAGTACCAGACCTATCTTGAACACTAATGCCCTCTGGGGGATGATCAATCCCCGATGCACTGGCTACCATGGGATGGAACCCACTGGTAGTATTACCTCTGCACCTTCTAGGAGAAGGCTCTAAACTTGGTGGTGAAAGACCACGAAGTCTTCGAAATTGTCTAGGCGATTGGTCAACCACTTTGAATTTTTTATTAAGATCTAATTAAAGACTCAAGAAAAAATGAAAGCTAGGCCAACTAAGAGCACAAAGCACACACTAAAAAGTCCCTAAAATATGTCAGCCAGTTAAACAACTTTCAAGTGTTTCCGCTTCGAGTGATGAGGACTGAACACCAAAATATAGGAGAGTGAAGTAAGGGGCCTTCCAAAGATAGTCTAGGATAATGACGGCCCAGTCCTACCAGCAAAGGTAACAGAGGAAGTTACACTGACCTCCTAACAACAGCCTGTGCCAGTGCAAGCCCCCAATCTTCGCAAGGGTGCCCTCTAGAAGTACTGCTGAGAGTGATACAATTTCAACCTCAGGTGCCACGAGATTCCCCTCTACAGCCACCTATGTAGATCCCTAGGAGAAGCAACTAAGGTTACCAACTTGTGTCAGAAGGCAAGCGGAACAACCTTGAGGTAAGATCTGACAAGTAGGAGAGGCGGTATCTCTCTTCCTTATATTCAAAAACCCTCGTGCTTAGCTCCCAGATCCGGAGCTTTCCTGGTCTCCCTAATTCTATTGGATTTGCACTCGTTATTCAGACTTCTATGTTTGATAGTTTAAAGTGGCCTTGGAGAGTTTTCTCTCCACTCACCTAATGCAAGGCCCTAAAATATCCTAAAACTTTTTGGTTTGTCTAAATTGACAATATAAAAAAGTTCTAGTATATTTTAATTAGCGCTTATTTTTAAATGGGTTGTTCTTAAGTCAAGGGATAAGCGGAAATGAAACTTTTGGTTTTTTTTTATGCAAAAGAAATTAATAAAAGACCAAACTATAGGAAAATGCACTCATTTCATTCTTCGATGAAAGAAATTTCTACTAGGTTGTAAGGAACTTCTAAGAGAGCAATAAATTTTTCTTTTCTTTTCCTTTAACAAGCTTCACACTCACCAAAACTAACAAAAACTATGGATGCCCTAAAAGATACACAAACTATCCTAACGCAATGAGTATATGCTGATGCAAAAATTTAATACTACTCTAAAGCAAAGAATGAAAGTAACTTGTTTATCGCTTCTAATTACCCACTTAAGATGTTTAGATAGAATATAAGTTGCTAATGCTCATTTTCGTCCAAACACTAAAAGCAAATCTCAAGACAAACAAAAATGCACTTTCACTCACAAAAAGAAACTAAATCAAAACAAGGCCAAAGAAAGAAAAAACCAAGTTTTCAAGAAGTTTTCTTCAAAAGAAAAAACAAAAAATGACTTTTCAAAAGTGCTCCAAATACTACTAAAAACTTTTAGATCAAAGGATAGGCAACAAAAACACTTTGCAAGTTATCAACTCAAAATGGATGAAAACTCAATAAAATAGTTATTTCAAGATGCTCTTAATGACCAAAAAGCAGCAAAAAGAGCTTGGTGAGAATGATCAAAAGATCAATAAGGACAACTCTCAAAATCGTCACTCAACAACTTTAAAAAAGTGAGAAAAGAAAATGGCCACAAGATGCAATTTTGACACAAAGCAAGAAGATCACAAAGATAAAGTTTGTCACAAAGATTGAAACCAATCTTTCTACCCTGGAAGACCAGAACAACCAAGATTCTCAGAGAGAAATCTCATGTTCTCAAACACGAATGATGACATTTGTAACAAAACAAAACAAGACCAAAAAATTTGCACAACCGGAGAGAATTCGAAACCAAAAACTTGCTGTAAAAACAAAGACTGACAATCAAACTTTACTGCTCAGGAAACACTCAGACCAGCAAACAAATTTACCAAACAAGAAAGATTTGCAAGAATCTTGGAAAATTAGGGTATACGCGACTGTGTCAATGCACAGCTACATGTATACATGATTTGACCCAAAGAAACTTGCATATACGTGGGTTGATATGGGGAAACTTGTGTACATACGCTTTTGTAACCTGACAAAACTACATATATAACAGTTCACAAGAAAAAGAAAAAAAGGGGTTTGGAGAAATTGTTTAGACTTAAAGTCTGAGTTTCTATAGGAACAGACAACTCAATTATAGCAAGAAAATCAAAATCTGAGCCCTAATTGGGTTAAATTAACCCAAAATAGGAACAACAATACTTTTGTCCCCAGCAGAGTCGCCAATTCTGTTGAGGGACAAAGGCCCCCAAGGGTTTTGGGTCAATACCCTAGTAGAGCAGGGATTATCTACAATAAAAAACAAGCATTCCACACATCCATGATACTAATATAAGCAAACTTCACGAAGAGAGGTGCACCTGGGGGTCCTTCATTCGGGTAGATCCAATCAGGGTCCAAACCCTCTTGGAGTTCCTTTCGATATTTAAACTCGCAAAACAATCAATTCAAAGAAGCATAGCAGTATATGGACCAAGCATCATATAGAAATCCACTTCATAGCATATTGAAAGGTAGTTAGTTATACAATTGAAACAACTATTCATATGCAAACCATAGCAACAACATCATAAGCATGAAGAAGATTGATTTTAGGAACAAGTCAAATGTTCCTTTATTGCATATAACTAAAACAAAGTGAGGAATGATATCATCTAAATCTTCCTCTCGTTGGCTCCAAGTGGAACCTTCCACCAAATTCATCCAATCCCATGTCTTCAAAAGGCTCTTTCCATGACTCACACAAGGATATCTCAACTAGTGAAAAGACATCATAACTCAAGGAAACAAGGGTTTCCTATAATGGGGGAAGTGTTGGAAGCACAAGGATCTTCAGACTTGATTAGGGATAATCTTAGCAGAGTGATTTTTCTCTCTATTCTCTCCTCCCTTAGGCCTTCCCATTGAAGCCTTTTTATACTTCTCCCAAAGTAGTTTTTTAGTTGGGAATTCATTGGGAATAGTTGGGCCATGGGCACTAATAGGTAATCAACAGGTAAAACTTGTAATCTCCACCTAAAATTAAGGAGATTTTATTTTTTTAATTGCTTTAAGACATACGCATGTTGGGTATACACAGACTCACATACACATGGGTTTAGCTCAGGGCAATGTCACGTATATGGAGTAAAACATTGTTTTTTAAGTTTTTGGACTAGGTCTAGAAGGAGGGATTGCCCTAGGCCATGAGTGTAGCATTACAAACATCAAGAGTGAGATATGGAGCTATAACGCATATTGATGTGATCGAGTTTTCAAGTTGGCATCAGAGGTATTAACCTTGTCAGAATTCATCATGAGGATATGGTAGTCACTAGGACTAGAAGGTTGGGGAAGGTGAGCTGCTTGACCTGACTAAGTTTGAGAAGCAAGAAATCCTTGCTGAGGGAAAGGATTTGTGAACACAGCTAGTTGAGATGATGCAGAATTCTGAGGTAGTTTTTGTATGGGAAGTTGTCCTTTAGTATATTCTTGTACTTCCCACATTTTTTGCATCTGGGGTAAGAGGGGACAATAATGAGTATAATGTCCATGTGCACCACAACATGCACAAGGCTTGTTCGTTGTTATAGCTCCAAATCTCACTCTTATGGTTTGTGATGCTGCACTCATGGCCTAGGGAAACCCCTCCTTCCAGACCTGGTCCTAAAATTTAAAAAACAGTGTTTTATTCCCTATACGCGACATTGCCCTGAGTTAAATGCATGTACACGCGGGTCTGTGTATACCCAACCCGCGTGTATGTATTAAAACACTTAAAAAAATATATAATTCCTTATTTTCAGGCGGAGATCGTGGGTTTTACCTGCTGGATCACCTGTTAGTGCCCGTGGCCCAATTGTTCCCAACCAACTCCTAACTAAAAAACTACTTTGGAGATGGTATAAAAAGACATCAAAGGGAAGGCCTAAGGGAGAGAGAAAAGAGAGCAAGATTATTATGCTGAGATTTTCCCCTTAGACCAGGTCTGAAGTCCTTCTGTACTTCCCCCATTTTGCATAGGAAACCCTTGTTTCCATGTGTATTGGTGATCATTCATCCTTGATATCATCATTGAGTAAGACTTGGAAGGAGCTCTTGTTGGAGGCTTGAGGCTGGAATGAATCCGGGAGGAAGCTTTTCTTGGAGCCTGCTGAAGGTGTTCAGGTGATATCTTTCCGTTATATGTACTTTATTTGCCTTTATATATAAAGAAACACGTCTTTGTTCCCGAAACAATCTTTCTTTATGCTTATGAGATTCTTGTTTTGAATTCTTATGCAAGTGGTTACTTAAAGATTTTTATAACTAACTTTATAGCATAAAGATGGTTTATACATAAGTATTTGTACATGTACTGTTGTGTTCTTTGATTTGTTTGTCTTGCAGGTCAAAGGAAGAAGAAGGGAACTCCAAGAAGGGTTTGGACCCTAAAGGCCTTCTGGAACGTAGGACCTTAGGTACATACCCTTAACATTAGAATTTTCTTAAAAAGATGATGGCTGTGTGTGTGTTTCTTTGAATAAGCAATTTTCAGTCTGGTAGAGTCTTAGCCCAAAGGACCCTAGGGGTACTTTCCCCTCCACCAGAATTGGCGACTCCGCTGGGGACAACACTCTTGTTGTTCCTAGTTTGGGTAGTCTTCAAGCCAATCAAGGCTCAACCCCTCTGTTTGTTGGCTCTGACTGTCTGATCTGTTCTTGAACTCTAAGCTTTTCCAGTTTTTTCAGTCTGCATTTTTTTATTTTTCTTGAAAATCCCAGATACGCTGTTTTTCTGGATTACAGAAGCGTATATACACAAGTTGTACTAAGTGAACCTGCGTATACACAGGTTTCCTCAGTTACAGTCGCGTGTACACGCACTCTGCACATCACTGCAGGTGCGTATATTATCTAATTTTCAAGATTTATAAATTTTCTTTTTGCTGAATGTCTGTCTGGTGGTTTGGGTCAGTTTGAAGCAGTCATTTTCCAGTAACAGTCCTCTGTTTAACAGGGGGCATCTTGTTCCAAACTCTTTCTAGTTATAAGGAGTATCAGTCTTGTTTTCGTTGATTGCAAACGTCATTGTTTTTTGACACACAAGATTTCTGGTTAAGAATCTTGACTGCTCTATTTTGGCAGAGTAGGAAGATTGGATTCAATCTTTGTGTTCATTTTGTTTTGGTGACCTTTTGTTTGCTTAACGAAACCATTTTTGTGACCATTTGCTCCTTCGTTTCGGGAAAGTTGTTTGTTACCATTTTCTTGAAACTTGCCTTTTGATCTTTTGAACTTTCATTGCTGCTTTGATTGTCATGAGCGATTTCAAACGCATTTATTTTTGTTGGGTTTTCATCATTTGAAAGGTGTCAATTCAAAAAAGTGTTTGGTTGCCTATTCATCAATCATTGGTGTCAGTGCTTTTGAGAGCATTCTTTGAAAAAAGACTTTTTGGTTTGATTGAAAGAAAATCTTTTGAAAGTTTTGAGTTTCGCTTTCTTAAACTTGCTTTTCATTTGATTTCCTTTTTTGCGAAGTGAAAGTGCTTTGTGTTTATCTTCGAACTTGTTTTTATTGTTTGGACTAAATGATTGGTAGCACATCATATTCTATCTAAGCATTTTAGTGGCAAGACAAATTTGATAAGTGAGCAACTTTCCTTCTTTGTTTGCAGAGTAGTCTTAAAATCTTGCATTCACATATAGTTGTTGCATTAGGATAGATTTGCATCCCTTTTTATGCATACATAGCTTTGTTAGCTTTTGTGAGTGTGGAGTCTAAAAAGAAAGAAAAAAACTTTGTTTTATTTGAAGTTCCTCTGAACCCTGTAGAGATTACTTTTCATCAAAAAACAAAAAGTGCATGTGCATGTAGCTAAGTTTTATTAACTTCTTTTGCGTCAAAAAACACCACAAGTTTCATCTCCATTACCCTATGACTTAAAGAACAGCCTAATAAAATCAAGCGCTAATTTAAAATCCACTAGAACTTTTTGTTTTAGTCAGTTACACCAACAAGTTTAGGATTTTAGGGCCTTGGATTAGGCGAGTGGAGAGTTAACTCTCCAAGGCCACATAAAACATCAAACATAAGAGTCCGAATAACGAGAGAAAATCCAATAGCGTTAGGAAGACCAGGAAAACTCCGGATCTGGGAGTTAAGCACGAGGCTCTGTGAAGACAGGGAAGAGAGATACCCCCTCTCCTACTTGTCTGAACTTACCTCACGACTGTTCCGCCTGGCTTCTGCGACAAGTTGGTACCCATAGTTGCCTATCCTAGGGATCTACACTGGTGGCTGCAGAGGGGAATCCCGTGGCACCTGAGGTTGACGTTGTATCACTCTCGACAGTACTACTGGAGGGCACCCTTGCGAAGCTTGGGGGCTTGCACCGGCGCAGGCTGTTGTTAGGAGGTCAACGTAACTTCCTCTATTACCTTCGCTGATAGGACTGGGCCGTGATTATCCCAGACTATCTTCGGAAGGACCCTGACTCCACTTTCTTGTATTTTGGTGTCCGGTCCTCATCATCCGGAGCGGAAATACTTGGAAGTTGTTTGACTGGCTGTATCTTTAGGGACTTTATAGTGTGTTCTCTTTGTTCCTTGTATATAGTTGCCTTTAGGTATTTTTGTCTAGTCACGTTTGGACTTTGTGTTCTGAGTGACTGGCTTACCACTCTACCAATCCTGAAAGGCTTTTGGTCGTTCTTTCAGAAGTTGTAGAGTTGCCTCCTCAAGGGCAAAGGTTTTGATTGCTTATCCATATTCCTTGAAGAGTTATTTCTATATTCCCGTAGGGGAAGGGTCTTTGGAACAGTTAGATATGGCCAATATTCCTGTGGAAACCAACCAAGGTCCCCTCCCAAAAGGGGATCCTTGTGCTTTTCCTTTCTTTGGAAACGTTGGTACTCCCTTGATGGCCACTTTGAATATTCCTGGGTTGAATGTTGGACTACCCGTTTTGCTGTGGTCCACTCCGAATATTTCGAATGCTCTTGAAGCTTCTTAGTTGAATGCTTTA
Source organism: Pinus tabuliformis (assembly GCA_031772625.1). Taxonomy (NCBI): domain Eukaryota; kingdom Viridiplantae; phylum Streptophyta; class Pinopsida; order Pinales; family Pinaceae; genus Pinus; species Pinus tabuliformis. The sequence continues at coordinate 498,451,082 of CM062815.1, forward strand.
TTTCAGGGGCATCACATGGGTGCTAATTGTTCATCTTCTTTCAAAGAGAAATCTGGGGTTCCTTCTTCTCCTCCTTCTTGTCACAAGAAATCTAAAAAGAGGAGAAAAAGGAAGTCAAAGAAGAAGAATAATTCTATCCTTTCATCACCGACCTCTGCAAGTCATGTTGGAGATGAGCCTTCAGCCGCTGCTAGTCATGCTGGGGGCACAAGTCTAGTCACTGCGAGTCACACTAGCACTTCATCACCGACCTCTGCAAGTCATGTTGGAGATGAGCCTTCAGCCGCTGCTAGTCATGCTGGGGGCACAAGTCTATTCACTGCGAGTCACACTAGTACTTCATCACCGACCTCTGCAAGTCATGTTGGAGATGAGCCTTCAACCGCTGCTAGTCATGCTGGGGGCACAAGTCTAGTCACTGCGAGTCACACTAACACTTCATCATCAACCTCTGCGAGTCATGTTGAAGATGAGTCTTGAGCCGCTGCAAGTCATGCTGGGAGAATGAGTTTAGTCACTGCAAGTCATACTAGCAAAGAGTCACCGACCTCTGCAAGTCATGTTCAGGACTCTCCGCAAACCACTGCTAGTCATGTTGGCGAAATGGAGGTTGGTAAGAAACCTGGACGTAGAAGTTTTAAACCTAAGTTCCCTTGTAAGATATGCCAGGGAGACCATCTTACTCATTTATGCCCTGGTATTCCAGAGGTTCAAAGGATATGGTCTGAGTCTGAAAGTACTTCTACTCCTAGACTTGATATGGTTTCTCATCAATCCCATCAACCATTGGTCGATAATGTGGTAGCGCCAGTGCAATCGCTGGCCGATTACACTCCTCTTTTGGGGGGTGAAGTGCCCGATAAAAGAGTCTGTTTGATCTCTAGTACAGAGTCTTCTAGTATAGGGGGCATTCCGGTTACTTCGAATGTTCCCCCTCCAAGTGCTAAGAGTGTTTCCTTTGATTGGGATAGTCTTGTTGAGCCTCGTCTTCCTTTCGCTGCACCTTTCCAAATAAAGGTCAGAGTTAATTCCACAAATGTCTATCGATGTATGGTGGATGCAGGATCCTCTACAAGTATTATATCCTCTTTGACTTGGAAAGCTTTGGGTTCCCCAAAGTTGTTGACAGCTCAGAGTCAGTTGTTAGCCTATGATAGAAGGCCTGGTGAATCTATGGGTGTTCTTCCTCAAGTGCCTATCACTTTAGGTGGGAAGACCGTCTTAATCGATATGATGGTGGTTGATAGCCCTTTAGACTTTAATATGCTACTTCGGCGTGATTATGTCTATGCTATGAATGCTGTGGTGTCTTCACTCTTTTGAGTAATGTGCTTTCCTCATAACGGGAATATTGTCACTATTGATCAGCTTGCATCTGATAATCACCACCCTAATTCGACTTTACTGCAGAATACCCCTTGGTTTGTTCCAAGTGTTCAAGTAGACTCTACCCCGCCACGGGTCAATTATGTGGCATTGAATACTCAATGTTCAATCGCTTCTAAGAAGGATCCTTTCACCTATTATTCTCCTTCTTGGGACTTGGTCCCAGCAGTTGACCGAGAGATTCTTCCTATAGGGACATGGGACCCTTTAATTCCCTCTTTTAATCCTTGTAGTTCTCGTGATTTCTCAGATCTTGCTTTGCCTTCACAGGAGGAACTCTTTGAAGCCATGAGTTATGACTACCAAAAGAGCCCTTGGCCTGAGCCCTGCAAGGGGTTTGTTCAACAGAGCTATTATGCGTAAGCTGCAAGGCTGCGTGGTTCCCTGTACCATATTGTATATATGAGGTACGCATTTTCAAGTTTTGTATTCTATAACACAAGATCTTATATGAAGTTTATATGTGGGATGTATTAACTTCGTGTCTAGTGTTCCTATTTATGTTTACAGAACTTGGAAGATTTCTCCTTTGGAAGTTTGTGGTTGGTCCGTTCTGACAGGTATTGGTTCTCGAAACTGGCATATTGGTTAGGTTTTTCCGCCTGCATTGTGCATTTATCAGTTTCCTTTCCCATTTTGCCTTAGGATCGACCCCACCAAGTTATGGTGCGGAACCTTCTCATTGCTTAGAAGTATCATGACTTGTGTGGTAGAGCCTACCTTATCATGGGTGCCCTAGTTAGTACCTTTTTTGTCGCTTAGCACTCATGCAGATTTTTCATCCCTAGGGTCGGGAGTCCTCTGTAGTCCCGCCATGACTTATGCGTTGAAGACTCATTCCTCTTTGCTTCTTCGCTTCGTTCTGGCCTTATACCCTAGAGGCTCCTATGTGTGTCGAGTTGTAGTTTTGCATTGCATGTTGACCACTTGCACCTTTTGGCCTAGAGCCGGCTTCACTTGGACTCGTGTTTAAGCCAAATTTTGACCATGACGTCTGCAAAATCAACCTTGCATACCTTTGACTTCTGCAGCTTGACATACCCAGATCCATGGAAGGAACATACCTCTGAGTGTCACTGACCAGTTTTCACCTCCCTGCATTGAGCATAGGAACGTTCCTTTCCCAGGAACTAGATCATCTGTTTCACCGACACTCGTTCTTTCCACTGTACCATAGCATTCTTTTATTCTTTTTCCGGCTTATCAGAAAAAGACAAAAAAATTAAATATTCCAAAAAGAGCGGGAACATGGACATTATTTCCATTTATTGTTGGCAGCTAGAGTCAGTCATGTCGCCCTTGAACAAAGCACTCAAAACAAAGTCTCCTCCGCATGGGTGGGATGTAGTTTGACTTAGGTACACCATAACCTTGTTATCAAGTCAGTTCTCCCCCGATTGGTTATCTCTTCCAATCATATGGAGGGTTCGTTCGTGCCTCCTGCATGACGAACTTATACAGATTCATCATATGCTGCCACATAGTCACATTGAGTCGTGCTTTTGTTCAAGGGAAGTTAGCCTGAGTCGGCCTTTCTGCGATGTCTCTTGACTCATTTTTCAGTCGGCCATCCCTGGTTGTCAGTGTCATGTCTATCATCACATCAGTTATATTGGTCCTTTACTCGTGCCAGTTTGAGAAGGTCCCCATTGACTTCTTGCTGGCGGGTCTTGTCCTTATCGACGACGACACCTTGCTCTGAGGACAGGCCTAGAGCTGCACCCTGGCCCTATTTTCATTATTGATAGGTCACCTTGTGCTCAACATCGATCAGTATCATGGGTCTTTGACTGAGTGGTTTCCCTTGTGTTCGACATCAGCATACATTATCACACATTGGGATTCGTGCAGTACCTTGGTTTCCATTTGACCCTATTGGTGGATACCTCACCTCTGTGTCAGCTTTCATTATTGGTTGGTTCAGAGGGTTTCTGCCGTGCGCTAGCCACATCTTGTGTACATCGGAAACGTACTTCGGTTGGGTTCCTACATCTTTTTCGTCTGATTCCTTCCACGTTATTGGCCTACGGGTTACACTCGCGCTAGATTGATGAAGGATGCCTTAATGCCTTCCTTCTAGCGGATCTTTCCCTATCGACTCCGACTTATTGCTCTGGGGCAAAGATCTAGAGTCCATTTGGCAGTACCTTGGGGTTTGCAGTCATTAGTGGCAGATTCCTCGCTATCGACAGTGGGAAACCATCATTGTCTCTTGATCGATAGATTCTCACAGGTGTTCGACTTCAGCTCATCTATTCACACTTGTTAGATTGTACTGGGTACCTTGACGCTCATTATCATTATCGGTGAGTAGTCTCGCGTTTGTTAACGGTATACATCAATGACCGGTAATCAAATGATTTCTCACATGGTCGACTTCAGATCATTTATTCCCATGGTGTAGAAATGTACCACGGCGGTCGGTGAAGACCTCAGGTTGTATCAGCATTCATTGGTTCACTTGACAGTTGCTCCTGTTGCTGCTAGTTGATACCACTCCACCTTATATGTTGCAGTCAGTCATGGCGACATTTTATATGCTGGCACCTGAGTTTGCAGTGTAGTACCATCCTATTCCATCATGTTCAGTTGGTACCTTTTGGGATCAGTCTTTGATTTCAGTGATCCGTTGCATCTTTCAGCATCATTGACAGTCTTATATGTGATATTCAGACATGTACTTGCTCCTTATGATCAGATGATCCATTATGTATCTTCCAGTCATTTATACTTGTATACTTAGTGGATCCGCTTGTACTTGATATGCGGACATGCTTTACTTTTTCTGAGCATGGGTATGCCCGCCTCAGACAGTGTTTCTTTCTGATCTCCTTTTGGTGGCTTGGCAGGCTGAATTCTGATGCAGTCCTCCTCGGGTTTTCGACAGAGTTCCTTTCCATGTACTTACATAATATATTTCGGCCATCATGTTCCCCTTCTGACCTCATATATTAGGGGGCATCTGTTATAGCTCCAAATCTCACTCTTATGGTTTGTGATGCTGCACTCATGGCCTAGGGCAACCCCTCCTTCCAGACTTGGTCCTAAAATTTAAAAAACAATGTTTTATTCCCTATACGCGACATTGCCCTGAGTTAAACGCGTGTACACGCGGGTCTGTGTATACCCAACCCGCGTGTATGTATTAAAACACTTAAAAATATATATAATTCCTTATTTTCGGGTGGAGATCGCGGGTTTTACCTGCTGGATCACCTGTTAGTGCCCGTGGCCCAACTGTTCCCAACCAACTCCTAACTAAAAAACTACTTTGGAGATGGTATAAAAAACATCAAAGGGAAGGCCTAAGGGAGAGAGAAAAGAGAGCAAGATTATTATGCTGAGATTTTCCCCTTAGACCAGGTCTGAAGTCCTTGGTGCTTTCTGCACTTCCACCATTTTGCATAGGAAACCCTTGTTTCCATGTGTATTGGTGATCATTCATCCTTGATATCATCATTGAGTAAGACTTGGAAGGAGCTCTTGTTGGAGGCTTGAGGCTGGAACGAATCCGGGAGGAAGCTTTGCTTGGAGCCTGCTGAAGGTGTTCAGGTGATATCTTTCCATTATATGTACTTTATTTGCCTTTATATATAAAGAAACACGTCTTTGTTCCCGAAACAATCTTTCTTTATGCTTATGAGATTCTTGTTTTGAATTCTTATGCAAGTGGTTACTTAAAGATTTTTATAACTAACTTTATAGCATAAAGATGGTTTATACATAAGTATTTGTACATGTACTGTTGTGTTCTTGGATTTGTTTGTCTTGCAGGTCAAAGGAAGAAGAAGGAAACTCCAAGAAGGGTTTGCACCCTAAAGGCCTTCTCGAACGTAGGACCTTAGGTACGTACCCTTAACATTAGAATTTGCTTAAAAAGATGATGGTTGTGTGTGTGTTTCTTTGAATAAGCAATTTTCAGTCTGGTAGAGTCTTAGCCCAAAGGACCCTAGGGGTACTTTCCCTTCAACCATTCGTACAAATAGCCTTGTTTTGCTTGGGTTGGTGGCCCTGTTGCTGGTTGTTGGTGTTAGGCTGGTTCCCCTTGGGTTCATTAGGTTGATTAAATTGGTTACCCTAGTTACCCTTGTTACCTTTCCGCTTATTATTTTTCTTCGAATTTTTTGGATTGGTCGCACTCTCTTGTGAAAACACTTGACCTGGAGGGGGCGGTGGTTGTTGGGGTTGAGGATGCGTAGGAGGCTGTAGCACTAATGCTGGAGGGGCTAGAACACTCGTTGTTGGGTCCCTATAATACTAGTGATTCCCCCATTACTATTTTAGTTGTATCCCTTATTAATATTGTTGTGTCCCTATTGTCCCATATTGTTATTACTGTGCCCCATAGAATCCCTCTATTGTTATTTTTGTGCCTTTATATTATTATTGTTAGGTTGGCTTGGTTATATTGTGACCCCTTAGACTCTTATATATTGAAAGGGGGTTTTGTCATTTGAATCATCCAAATTTTTTTCATTTGTGTAATGTGAAGGAGGTTTCCACCTCGAAGAGGATGAATTCTAAGGCGTTGATCAATCTTTTCTATCTTTGTGTGAGCTGGTTTCATAACATTTGGTATCAGAGCCTTGGATTTTAGGGTTTTGCTGCTCCAAATAGGTCATCGTGGAATTTGTGCTATAAATTTTTTCTGCAACGTTTCAGATGCTAAAACAAATACCCATTTGGGCTAAAATCATTCTGAACCTCAGATCCAAATTTCAGAGCTTTTCACACTATATTTGCAGAGATATGATATGAGGAAGCTGGCCTTTTTGCAGACTCCGAATTACATTTCAAATAGGTGACCTAGGGAAAATCGTCACAACCTTTTTTTTGAGCATCGGAATGAAATTTCATAAGAATTTATAGAAAGAGGACATATTGTAATTTCCTGTATATATTGTTTAGACCCGAAGGTCAAAACAGTGACACGTGGCTCTTCATACAAGTTCTCTCTTTTGAAAAGGTATATAATCAGGTCATCTTGGGAGATTGTGCATAACTCTTTCTTGGAGAATCTAAATTTTATTAGACTGGTGGCATTGGAAAGAGGACATAGAGGGCTACTACAGGTATCAATTTCAGAAATGTATGATCTGAAATTAAAGAGATACATCAGATTCAATATTGAGCTCCTACAAATTGAAAAAAGGGGTGTAATTTTTAAAATTTTTCATTAGATTGGTTTAAAAAATTAGTTTGAAGGAATTCAAAGGGAATAGTGAAGAATTATTAGCATTAATTAACACCCTGAAGAAATAAAATGGAAACACCTAGTAAGAAACCTAAAAGCTCTAGCATGACTCGTGAAGAAGAGGAAGAAATGCAACATGATATATCAAAATTACAAGACCAAGTACAACAAATTTCCCTCTCACTAAAGGCAAATGCAGCCAACATGAATGGCATGGAAGTTAAGATGAATGGCATGGAAACTTAGATGAATGGCATGGATGCTAAGATGGAAGTTAAGATGAATGGCATGGACGACAAGATGGAAGAATTGAAGATAAATTTGAATAAGTTGCTACAAGAAATGGTCACTAATGGTGAAAGGGTAGTAAAGGAAACTCATGATGAGAAAAAAAGAAATGTTAATCATGATTTCATAGACACTAATGTTGGATTGAATACCCACCATATTCCTAAAATCGATATGAGTAAGTTTTATGGCAAGGATCCCGCAACATGGATACTACAGATGGAGCAATTTTTTGATCTCCATAATGTGAAAAAGACACAAAAGGCACGTATTGCAAAATTATATTTGGAACCAAATCAGTTTGTATGGTATCGATGGTTTTGATATCATAAAAAAATTGTCACTTGGGAAATTTTTACAGAAGAAATGATAACACATTATGAGGATACAAAAGCAACACTTTTATAGCCAATTGATAAGTCTGAAACAAAAGGGTTCAATGATGGAGCACATTGAGGACTTCCAAAAATTGAACATAAGGGTAAAAAATATTCTAGAGGAGCATAGGATTGATGTGTTGATAGGGACTTTAAAGAATAATATCCAACATGAGGTTCGCCTTTGGGAACCTCATTCATTGGAGAAGGCATTCAGGTTAGCAAGAAAAATGGAAAGCAAAATGATGGCAACCAGGAAGCCTACCACTCACAACTATAAAGATGGAAGTGTTGTCGCCCCTATCCTTCCAAAACCTATAAGGTTGACACTACAACAATTGGAAGAAAAAATAGAAAAAGGGCTTTGTTACAGTTGTGATAGCAAATACACTAAAGGTCATAAGTGTGCTGAGAAGAAATTATTCTACATAGATTGTGAAGAGAAGGAAGAAAAGGAACAAGAAATGTCAAAAGAAGAGGATATACTCCAGAAACAAACCCTAAATAAAGAAGAAATTAATCCGACCATATCTTGTAATGCATTGGCTGGAATTATGACTCCTCAAACTATCAAGATAGAAGGACATATCAAGAAGAAAAAGGTAATAATGTTGATTGATTCAGGAATTACCCACAGTTTTATTCATTGTAAGATAGCAAAAGAATTGAATTGCTTCATATATCCAACACTAGATTGTCAAGTGATGGTTGCAAGTGTAGGAACCATAAATTGCTCTGGAAAGTTCCATAATATCAAGATATCCATGGGAGAATATTTATTAAACAGCCCAATGCTTTCCATTCCAATGGGAGGTGCTGATGTTTTACTAGGAGTCCAATGGCTACAATACTTGGGTACAATAGCTTTTAATTTTCAAGAACTTTTCATGAAATTTTCTGCGGAAGGAAAGGAACTTGAATTAAGGGGTATTGCAAGGAAATAGTAAAAGATAATCAACTCTAATGGTATGACAAAGCTTCTAAAAAAGGAACAACGAGGTGTAATTACACAATTATTTTCGCGAGATGTTAACACATCGAAATCACCTATTTCTCCAAATCTCCAAAACGTCTTGGACAATAATTCCAAGGTATTTGAGACTCCCAAAGTTCTCCCACCTATTCATGATCAAGATGATGCTATTCATTTGATTCCAAGAAGTATTCCTCCAAACATCAAGCCGTACAGTTATCCCTATGCCCAAAGGAGTGAAATAAAACGTATGGTTGTAGAAATGCTCCAGGCTGGTATAATTCAACCTAGTCAAATTTCTTTCTCTTCTCTAGTAGTATTGGTGCACAAGAAGGATGGATCATGGCGCATGTGTCCAGATTATAGGGAGCTCAACAAGATCACTATTAAAGATAAATTTCCCATTCCAGTCATTGATGAATTATTGGATTAATTGCATGGATCAATTTACTTCACCAAGTTGGATGTTCGTTCAGGATATCATCAAATCAGAATGAAGACTGAAGACACCTCGAAACCAACATTTAGAACTCATGAGGGTCATTATGAATTTTTGGTCATGCCTTTTGGCCTTACCAATGCACCTTCTACATTTCAAGGTTTGATGAATTCCATTTTCAAACCCTTCCTTAGAAAATTTGTGTTAGTATTTTTTTTATGATATACTAATCTATAGAAAGTGTTGGAAGGGTCATGTTGAACATGTTGACAGTGTGCTACAACTATTGGAGAAGAAACAATTATATGCAAAATGCTCCAAATGTTTCTTTGGAGTACAAGAGGTGGAATATGTGGGTCATATTGTATCTCATGAAGGTGTTAAGGTAGACCCTAGCAAAATTAAAGCCATCAAGGAATGGAAAACCCCACATCCATAAAGCATCTGCAAGGATTTCTTGGGTTGACGTGGTATTATTGCAAGTTTGTTAAGAATTATGGGAGAATAACAACACCTCTAACAACATTATTGAATAAAGATGCATTTTCATGGAATCTAGAAGCAATAAAGGCCTTCAAACATCTTAAATAGGCAATGTGCCAAGCACCGGTCTTAGCTACACTGGACTTCACAAAATCCTTTATCGTGGAATGTGATGCTTCAGGAAATGGAATTGGTGTTGTTTTAATGCAAGATGAAAGACCCATTTCTTTCGAAAGTCGTCCAATCAAGGGAAAGTATTTACACAAAGCTATTTATGAGAAGGAAATGTTGGCAATACTACATGCACTTAAGAAATAGTGAGCCTACCTAATGGGAAGACACTTCAAGGTAAAAACGGATCATGATAGCCTTAAATACTTTTTAGAACAAAGATTATCCTCTAAAGAGCAACAAAAATGGGTCACAAAGATGTTGGGTTATGACTTTGAAATCATCTACAAGAAAGGGAAGCAAAATGTTACAGCAGATGCACTATCAAGAAAGGATGAGGATGTGGAAGCATTGTTGTGTGCCATTTCTATTATCCAATTGGATTGGATAAATGAAGCAAGGGAGGAATAGAAGAATGATGAAGAAGTGTGGGCACTTATTTGAAAGTTACAACAAGATTCAGTACATCTGATACATTTAGCTGGAAAAATGATTCATTATGGTACAAAGATCGCTTATACCTCTGTAAGAATTCCCAACTCAAACAAAAAATTCTTATGGAATTGCACACTTCTCCCTTAGGAGGACACTCAGGATTTTAAAAACTTACCACAGGGTTAAGAAGGAATTTTTTTGGGATGGCCTTAAATCTGATATTCAAAAGTTTGTGGTGGAATGTTTGGTTTGCCAACAAAATAAAGTTGAAACAATTAAGAGCCCAGGTCTATTACAATCTTTATCCATTCCAGGCCAATGTTGGAAGGAGGTTTCAGTGGATTTTATCAAAGGTTTACCCAAGTTTGAAGGAAAGAGTGTCATCATGGTGGTAGTTGACAGAATTACCAAGTATGCACACTTTTGTGCATTATCACATCCATTTAAAGCCAATATAGTTTCTACTGCATTTATGGAAAAAATTCAAAAGGTACATGGAAACCCAAAGATTATTGTAAGTGACAGAGATCCCATTTTCATTGGAAATTTTTGGACAAAATTATTTTCTTGTCTTGGTACTCAGTTAGCTCATAGCTCATCTTATCATCCTCAATATGATGGGCAAACTGAGGTAGTAAACAAATGTTTGGAAGGATATTTTCGTTGCTTTATATCTGATAAATAGACACAATGGGTTAAATGGTTGCCTCTGGCTGAATGGTGGTATAACACTTACTTCCGTACTGCAGCAAAAATGACCCTATTTATGGCACTTTATGGATATCAACCACCATCCATGACATCATATTTAAGAGAAAATTCTAAGGTTCACGCAGTGGAACATCACATTGAGCATCAACAACAAGTTCTCCAACTCTTAAAGGATAACCTCGTGTTGGCGCAGAATAGAATGAAACAATAGGCAGATCAACATCATAGTGAAAGAAGTTTTGATGTAGGTTATTGGGTATTCCTACGGCTACAACCATGTAAACAAATGTCCCTCAAGCAAGCTAAGAAGGATAATAAATTATCACCAAAGTATTATGGTCTGTACAAGGTGTTGCAAAATATTGGTACTATGGCATACAAATTGGAGCTTCCTACAGCTTCTCGAGTACACCCATTTTCCATGTTTCATGTTTAAAGAAGGTTATAGGCGACAAGATCCCAGTTCAAACAATATTGAAAGAACTTGAAGAGGAAGGAAAAATTATATTGGAACCGGATGTAGTCACATAAAAAAAACTCGACAGCTACGAAATCGATCAATTTTGGAGTATCTCATCAAGTGGAAGAACTTATCCGCTAAAGATTCGACATGGGAGGATGCGAATTTTATACAGAAGCATCCATAACTACTCAAGCATTGAGGACAACACTTTTTTGAAGGAGAGGGGCATGTTGGGTCCCTATAATACTAATGATTCCCCCATTACTATTGTATTTATATCCCTTATTAATATTGTTGTGCCCCTATTGTCCCCATATTGTTATTACTGTGCCCCATAGAATCCCTCTATTGTTATTTTTGTGCCTTTATATTATTATTGTTAGGTCTTCTTGGTTATATTGTGACCCCTTAGACTCCTATATATATAAAGGAGGTTTTTTCATTTGAATCATCCAAGAATTGTTCATTTGTTTAATGTAAACGAGGTTGCCCCCTCGAAGAGGCTAAATTTTAAGGCGTTGATCTATCTTTTCTATCCTTTTGTGAGCTGGTTTCATAACACTCGTTGGTGCATAGATATAAGATGGTGAAGGGGAAATGTTCTGGTAGAAAGGTGGAGCACTAGCCAGCCCTGACATCTACTGATGTGGATGGGTAAATGCATAAGAGGTGCTTTGTCCTAAATACACGTTGCTGGAAGGAAGGGAGCAATTGTTGGAGGAACTGGTGCCCCCCCCAGATAGTCATAACTCTGCTGAGTATATCGTGAAGGATGTGAAATAGCTCCAATGATACCGTTGGTGGTGTGAGATGCCCCTAGCGCATTGCCACCACTAGGACGTGGGAGGTCTAGTATAATGGTATAGACATAACTGGATTGAGTATAAATCTAGTCATATCTCAGAGCAGTCTGGAAAGCCTCTTCCTCTGTCTGAGGAAAATGAGACGCAAAATTTTTGGCAATAGGTGATAAGATAGTGCTAAGGAACTAATCGAGGTAGCCATGGTCTTCGAAGGGTGGAGCATGACACATGCTCCTCCTTCTACACCATTCTTGGACATGATCAGAAAGACGGGTGGCAGAGGACTGACGGAATGTGTTTAAGAGCTCTGTACTATTGCCATATCGAAGAGGTAACTGAAAATATGAGAGGAACGCTTTAGAAAGTGTCAAAAAAATGGAATGAGAGGCGATAGACTAGTCTACATAACACTTTCCACCATCACTAGTGAGCATGTGTTGGAACAACCGAAGAAGAATTGAATCATCGGTGGTGAAATTGGATGAACAACACATATGGAAGGAGTGGACATTATTGGTTGGGTCCTCTCTAGTAATACCCTCAAACTTGAGAAAATCATAGGGAAGCTTAGTCGGCATAGCTGAAAAACCAGCATCGCGGTGTATAGGGTCATTAATCAACTAGCTAAAATCGGGAGGATTAACCCAACCATGAAAGGTAGCATGGGAGCTGCCAGAACGATTCCTGAGACGGTTCCACTAGATGTGACCACCGGGTTAGAGCCGGAGCCAACACCAGGTTGGGTTCCTGCACCTGTCCTGACATGATAACGGTATGTGGTGAAGGAGGCTTGGAATCAAATGATGAATCAATGAACTAGTAGAAGAGTCGGTATGGGGACTCGGGGGACTATGAACTTGAACCCTACGGGAAGGAGTAATATGGCCAAGCGGAAACTAGGGATGAACGCCTAAGAGTCTCCGCGACAAACACCTTGGTGGCATAATGGTTGTAAGGCACAAGTCACACGAAAATGGTGAAGGGAGATCAACAAGATGTTTTTGTCTATATGTGGGGAGATAAATTAATTAAGTCTTGGCTTCGTGGTGTAAGCCAAGCACTCTTCGCTTAAGGTGTGATTGTGTGTGTAAGTGTGTTTATTAATTAAGCCCAAATCATGTTTGAAAAAATAATAATATTCCTGAAATAAACTAAAATTAAAAACATAAAATGAATAGAAAATCATCTTTCTAAACCACACTCAAACTGTGTTTGCGAACACTGTGCTGGTTGGTGGCAAAATCAACTAAAAGCAAACGAAAAAGGCCAAGATATCTAAGCATCTGTGTGGCTGGGATAAAATGGCACTATGCTGCTGGAAAATGGTGCAATAACAGTAAAAAACCAAGGGGGAAAATCGTTGCAAAAAGATAGGGAGATGGGTGTAAAACCTAGGGAAACCAATGCAACCTTAAGGAAAATGACGAAACAAGGTTCAAGATGGAACGTTGGATGGAAAAAAACTATCTTTGAAGATCTAAAACCGGAAGGTACATATTTGGAAAATATGGCGGAAAGATGTACAAAAACTAAAACTACTTACTCAGCTAAACTCCCCATGTAAAGGTGGAAGCATACTAGAAGCCCTAAGGGGATAAATTCACTTCGACGAGAAAATCATAGTAGATCAATGCCTAAGTGGGCTAGGATAGTGGTCACCAACACAACAGATAGCTCTCGGGAAAACCCAGAAACAGATTGGAAAAAATCCCAGAAACCCTAAAGATCACAGGTACTAACCTGATTCCTGGGATATCACACTTTTTGGGCCAGAAAGTGAGCTCTAGACCCCCTGATCACAATTTTGGGGCAGAAAAGTGTGATTTATTCTCCTTGATTCTCGGTCTGCAAGTCTTGGACAAATTTGTTGTCTTTGTCATGGATGGTTCCTATTAGCTGCAGAAAAGACCACGAAAATTACGAAAGTTGGAATTTTGATTGATCTAGGGTTAGAAAGCTAGTAAACAACATTAAGAGACTAAAAAAAGAAAAACCCTAAGTTGAAAACTGAAGGTCACCCAAGTTTTCGAATCAGAATTAAAAATGCAATGGAGTTGCCAAATTTTGTTATTGTGTTTTCTTCTCGTATGTGTATGAAGAGTAATCACTTTAGACTATGGATGACATACTGATCTAGGTGGATGTTGGTGGCCACCCACCTATCCCATTTGGACCCCCACAACTGTCTCTTTCAATATTTTTCAGTTTCCTTAATTGTAGCACAGTTTACTATTTTTAGCAGTTTTTCGAGTTCATGTACCAATGTCTCCCTTCCCAAAGTGGTGGTTCTCGGATAGATCTCTCTAATGATCTATTGTACGTGTCAAACAAAGATCGTATGCCAAAGTTACGACCCAAGGAAATTGATGTACCAATTTACCCAAACAAGGCCCACAATTTGGCATTTCATCTTCTAGGGTTAGGTTTTGGGATGTTAAGGGTTTTCCATTGTTTCTGAACAATAAATAGGCCTTCGAGCCTCATTGTAACACAGTTCAAAACAGTTCAGAGGCACGTAGTTGCCACATCTCTTCTCAGAGATAAGCTACCATCGCCCTAGCTGGTTTATTTCCATTTCTGGTTGTAAGCATATTTCAGCATTTTACATTAATGAAATGAAGTATTATTTCCACTGCATCTTTGTGTATATGGTTATCTCTATATTTTATTGCGTTCCTGTTTAAATCTGGATCAGTGGTATCAAAGCGGTTTGCGTTTTCTCTATTTTTCTTTGCATGTCCCCAACGAGGTCGGGATATAAGGAGTTAAGGCTTGAACTAGTCAAACCTTTGCAAGACCAGCCTCACAAACCCCGACGGTGTCCCATGGTGGATGAAAAGAAAGATGAGGGGGCATGAGATCCTATCAAAATCTTGCTCAAAGAAGTTCTCGAGTGACAAAGGAATGCGATGATGGACAACTTTGCACAGATCCTTTAGCAGCTACCCAGAGGTGATGCGTTGGCTTCCAACAGCTACTCTGGAAATGCCACACCCTTTAAGGTACAAGTTAATTTTGAAATCCCCATCTTCAATGGTCAAATAGACGCATATTCCGTAGATAAATGGTTAAATTTTTTAGATGGGTATTTTTCTGTTCATGAATTTTCGAGTCGGGAAAAGATTGTGTTTGCTCTTATCAAAGCAGCGCCCCACGTCAAGGACTAGTGGGAAACCTACTGCGATAAGAAGGATGAAAGTATAGGCTCACTATTTTCTGTTGCACCCACTTGGAATGACTTCTGGGATGCCATCAAAGAGTAGTACTACCCTGTCAAAAGCTATGAGGACAAATACATTAAATGGACCACACTGCGGCATGGACGAGACCAAGATGTGCTAGAGTTCACAAACATTTTTCATACTCTTCACACATAGTTGGGTATCAAAGATTTTGAGTTGCATCTAGTACTCAAGTACCACGGCTACCTACATAGATACATCCAGGAAGAGATGGAGTTCCTGAACATCTCCTCACTCGGCACGGTGTACCGATACACTGTCAAAATCGAGAAAAAGTTCAAACAAAAGAAGCGAGACTTTGGATCTGCGAATCCGAAGACCAAAGGACAAAGCCAAGGCGCAGTGACCCAAGACAACTTGTCGAAGCTGCAAGAAAAGAGCAACACAACGAAGTCAAAAAATGACATAGGGAAGTGTTGTGAGTTCCATAAGAGCCACACTAACAACACAAGTGAGTGTCGGACCAGACAGTCGTTGGTGGCCGAGTTGAAGGCTTCCGAATCAGATGCATGTCCCAACCCTGAGCCAGAACCTAACAAGGGGAATGGCAAAGGGAAGCAGATCATTGATGTAGATCCCAGTGCCACTGTTGCCACCGCCAAGATCCAAAAAAATGAGCCCGAAGATCCAAAGGAGGGGGAATGTATTTTCCACTCACAGATATGGGTAAAGGGTTCACCGTTGCAATTCATTGTCGACAGTGGCAGCCAAAAGAACATTGTTTCAGCAGAGGTCGTGAAGTGGTTGGGTCTACCGACTACACCACACCCACATTCGTACAGTATCGAGTGGCTTCATGAAGGACGTGATCTCAAAGTTCACCAGCAGTGCCGCCTTCCCTACAACATCAAACCCTTCACAGATGAGGTATTGTGTGATGTTACACCTCTGGATGTTTGTGATGTATTATTAGGCCAGCCATACTTGTGGAGGGGACATGCTGTGTACGAGTCATGGCCATGTGCTATTATTATTTCTTTGGGTAATTCATTATACAGGATATCGGGGGTAGCCCCACCTACCGCCACTTCTTTGATCACTACCAAGAAAGGCAACAACCTCATCTCCCAGACTAGGAAATTCATTTTCTATTTAATTCGCTCCCAAATTAAGGGGAAGATCATTGCTACATCCATGACCCCCGCAAAGGGTTCCTCCACGCAGCAACAGCAGCAAAGGGATACAGTCGTGATAGAACACAGAAACAACTTCTCCTCACCCACAAGGGGTACCACACAAGTTTCAGGTGGGCGACAAAGTATGGTTACATCTATAGAGAGAATTCCTTACCAGAACCCACCAGAAACTCAGACCACTCCAACATGGTCCTTACACTAGTACCAAGGCTACAGGCAACAATGCTTTGAAGCACATCATTCCTTCGTTCCTTCGCTTGCACCGAGTGTTCAATGTGGACCATCGTCGACCATGCTTCCCACCATTTCTGGACACATCAGAGATTGCAGAACAGCTCACCTAAGACCCAGCTTAGCAGAAGCTTCCTCATCTCAGGGAGGAACTCAATGCATTGGGGACCATTTCTTCCTAAGGGGGGAGGAATGATCCAAGTGGATGTTGGTGGCCACCCACCTATCCCATTTGGACCCCCACAACTGTCTCTTTTAGTTTTTTTCAGTTTCCTAAATTGTAGCACAGTTTACTATTTTTAGCAGTTTTTTGGGTCCATGGACCAATTTTGCCCTTCCCAAAGTGGTAGTGCTCAGATATATATTTCTAACGAGCTATTGTATATGTCTAACGGAGATCGTATGCCAAAGTTACGACCTCGGGAAATTGATGTACCAATTTACCCAAATGGGGCCCACAATTTGGCTTTTCATCTTCTAGGGTTAGGTTTTGGGATGTTAAGGGTTTTCCATTGTTTCTCAACAATAAATAGGCCTTCGAGCCTCATTGTAACACAATTCAGAACAGTTTAGAGGCATGTAGCCACCACATCTCTTCTCAGAGATAAGCTACCAACGCCTTAGCTGGTTTATTTCCATTTCTGGTTGTAAGCATATTTCAACATTTTACATTAATGAAATGAAGTATTATTTGCACTACATCTTTGTCTATATGGTTATCTCTGTATTTTTTTGTGTTCCTATTTAAATCTGGATCACATACATTCCAAATAAGATAAATGGCTTCTAGACATTGTAGATCTGCACCAAATGATACAAACAAAATCTTCCAAATCCTTGATTTATGCCACAATCACAGTTAAACAACAAAATGGAATAGTAAAACAAACACAAATAACTCCAATAATCCAATGGAAATCAGATATATAAAGAATAATTTTTTATAAAACAATACCTGTGAAGGGAACAAACAATGTTACCAATCCCCTCTATGGGATGGGTTCTTGGTTATCATCAAATGTATTCAACTTTTGTAGAGTGTCTCTCATCTATAATGTATACAACCCAGCAAATAAAATGTTTGAGCTCAATGGGAACTCAAAAAAAAAAGAAGATGGTGTGCAACAATGATAATAATCAGGGCTACAACAATGAGTGAAATAATGAAAATAATCGAATGTGAATAATGAATGGAAAACACTTCTATTTATAACAAAATATTAGGTTATCCTCAAATAATGAGAAATAATAAAATATTATTAACCCCATTCTAGAAATAACCATTTGGAATATTTTATTATATTTGGTTAGAGAGAAAAAGTATTTAGACTTTTATTTAGAAATAATAAATAAATAAATTATTTATTTATCATCTCAAGAAATATGGTTAATGAATAATAAAAAAATTATTATTTAATTAATTAAACCTGAGGGATTTGGTCAAACTTGACAAGGGATAATAACTAATTAGTGATCAATTAATTATTCCTAGAGAAAAGTAAGATAATTAATGATTTATCTATTTATTTCTCATAACTGGGTCAAACATGACAAGGAATATTAATTAAACAATGGTTTAATTAATTATTCTTAGAAGATAATTAAACAATTACTGATTTATTTAATTATTCTTCATGGGTTTAATTATAAATTGCTTAACAAATGTGGTTTATTATGTAATTTCTCAGAGTGAAAGCAATTTTACTCTGGTAAAATTGGCCCTACATGGTGTACTCTAACCCATCTAGTAAATTATGGCTAGATGATCATTTTTTGTGATAACAGGAAGGTTATATTGACAACAACATTGCATGGAATTAAGGCATTGAGTAACAAAAATGCAGTGTTGCTCAAATCAAGCCAACTCCAAAACTTTACCAAAAGAAATGTTGAGGCTTTATAAGAATATTGTAAGATCTATTAATTAGATTGAAGTTAAATATAGAAAATGTTTTTTGTGTTGGTAGAATTAAATTGATATATTACAAATTAGTGAGTGTTGGAAATTAATGTTAACATATGAATGAAACAATGAACCAATTTTATGAGAAGCTAAGTTGACGTGAGAGGATGAGGAAATTAATGTTTATATATGAATAATAAAAGAACAAACCAATTTTATGGGAAGACACCATACAACACCTAGATAAATTTCCTGACAAGCTGGGAATGTGGATGACATTTTCAATTTGTCATCCATTCATTCATCCTGACAGCTGTGTTTCTTTCACGAAAAACTCTCAAAAACTGTGATAATGAATGCATGTATGAAAGAGGAATTCAAGAACAAAATTTAGTGGCTTTGGCGCCTACATCGTCAAAATTCATTTTCATTTTTACAGTGTTAATCTTGTGGCATAGTAAGTAATGGTCATCTCAAGCTTTTTCTATCCAACATCTTTATAAAAAAAAAAATTCCCCATCCTAGTGATAAATATTTTATGGGAAGACAAGTTGACATGAAATGATGTTTGAAGTTTAAAAATTTGGCATACC
Source organism: Pinus tabuliformis (assembly GCA_031772625.1). Lineage (NCBI taxonomy): Eukaryota > Viridiplantae > Streptophyta > Pinopsida > Pinales > Pinaceae > Pinus > Pinus tabuliformis. Next base: position 498,469,910 of record CM062815.1, read on the forward strand.
TGCAATATTAAAGAATGTAACAGTTTAGAGTGACAAATGGTAAGATTAGTGCATGCAAATCTTTGATGTGCGATGAAACTGTGAAACTATGGAGAAAATGAAAACATTCTTAAACATTGAAACATGTTGTTCGCTTCACATGTAAAATAAAAGCATAAATTATGTTCTTACCAAGATAAAGTTGTCACCCATTAACAAGCACTTGAGATTAGGAAGCCTCACTAACAACAAATTGAGAAGACACATTTCATTTTTTTTTCACTTTTAAGAAAAGGCCTAACACATAAGACCAACTCCTTTAATGATTTAAAGCTTGCCATAATATCAATCAATCTGTCCACAGAGAAATTGTATGCATTATCAAGACAATAGTCCCCTTCTAGGATAGTCAAATTACTTCCACACTGCATATTGAGTCTCAAGATTGCTATCATGCTTATACATGTGGAAACACTGGCATTCATATATTCCATACTTTTATCTAATACATTATACTGCCTGTTGTTCAAAGCTTCTAACATTTTTGTAATTTATTTTTTCTGATAAGAGAGATCCCATATCTTCTTCCATCTCCTGCTGCAAGGCATCATTTCAGAAACTTTATTGCAACTTTAAGTGCATCAAACACCTGCAAAAACAAACTGTATTAGTCACTCCATATTCCAAAATGTAAAAGAGTGTTGAGACTAATTTGAATTATGCAATATTCATGATTCAACAACTCACTCATTTATCCATGCCAGCAAAGATCTTAATTAGCAAGATATTCTAAAAGTGATACTCAAGGTTTTGTCAATAATCTATCAAAGGAGTTCCCAGGAATGGAATTTATGTGCAGAAAAATATTTGACAAAAGATTTATAGGGATCCTCCTAACAATATATCTCTTCTAGAAATTTGAAAATAATTTTTGGATGAAATTCAAATACTAGCTAAACGTGAAGCTGCATATTAAAGTGAAATAGTGATAATTCACAGCCATGCCCGAGGTAAAGAGATTTTTATCTCTTCAAAACCAAAATGAAAAAAATTCTTGTGGGGGTAAGTCAAACTAACCATTTCAAATAATCGAACTTTAGAGAACTTACTATCTAATAATCGAAAAGTTACAAGCTTGTAAAGAACTAAGATATTTTAAGCTTGCCTGCGCTCCTCTTCGACAGAATTATGACAGTTACTAGAGCCTGAAGATTTGTAGTTGGGGAAAGGAATCTGGTCTGCTTCGATACGATTCAAGTCCTCTAACAGAAAATCATAACGATTTTTTCACTTCCTCTAAATTGTATGCATGAAAGCTTTTGAAACAGTATCCCATTCACTCTCAAATATTTTATCATGTATAGCCCCACATACACATACAAGACAACCTGCATTTGCACTGGTTTATATTTTATCCACATACAACCTGCATTTTCACTGGTTTCACTGTAAAGCTTCCAAAGTAATATTAAAATCCATACTTACATGGTCATAATTTGAAGCAATGCGACTGAAGAGGTTTTTCTTTGTATCGAACGATTGTTTGATGCAAATTCAGTGATTCTTCTATAGAGGACCCCTAATGTAGGGAGTGCATAGAAGATGAAGTATTACATTATTTAATAGGATGGATTAAACATTTTGTGGAAGAATCAATCATGCAATGGACAACATAATGCAAATTCAAACTGCGCAAGAAATCCATTGACAAAGGAACCAGCTAGTAGTTTTTTCCAGACAAATCCCATACCCGTTATGCCAACAGCCAGTAACCACCACTCAAAAATTGGTCCAACCCATATAATGCGGGATTTTCACAAGAAATTTCTAGGGAAACAACTCCAAAACTAAACACATCCGTCTCCACATTAGTTATACTTGACATAGCACACCCAACTACAATGTACCCCAGAGGACCTCTCAGCACAGTGAAAAGCAAATTATTGTCATCCTATACTATCGGAACCAACCAAAAGTCACCGAAATTCTCCTGGAACTCTGAGTCCAACATTATGTTGCTATATTTTATATCTCAACGCACAACTCACAGTTCAAATTCTTCATGGAGATACATGAGTGCCAAAGCCAAATCATAGTTTATTCTATATAGGATATTCCATTCCTGCATAGGTGGATGTGGACTTGTTGAGGGTTTGCAGAGGTATTTGTCAAGACTTCATTGGACATGAACTTGTAAACCAAAAAAAATTCATTGGGCTCCTCATGACACCATCCCAACAATGGAACCAAGTTGCGATGCCTAAGCTGACCAATAATGGTGACTTCTGACAAATACTCTTTGCTTCCCTGCCTCAATCCTGGGGAGATTCTTTTCACATCCATGGTTTCCTAAGAATCCTTCAACACACCCTTGTATGTTGGAAATAATACTGAGAGAGGGGGGGGTGAATCAGTATTATTAAGTCAAATATTCCTTTTTCAAAATCAAATGATATACACTACTTCTGTTAATTAAACCCGCGTATATACGCAATTATGCAGAAGGAAACCCATGTATGCAAACTTTTAATTTACTTTATCTTTCTGATGTTGATTGTTAATTTGTGATTTAGAAGAAAATAACCAGTAACCAGAAACAGTAAAATAGAGAAGAAAGACAATCGCACACAAGAACACAAGATATAAGGTGGAAACCCAATGTGGGTGAAAACCACCTGCTGCAATTCGTCTCTATCTTTCTCTTTAATTAGAAACTTCTTTTTACAATTGTACTGGTGTAGTCCTTTACTAGTATGTAGGCTGCAACCTGCAGAGAGCTACAACCCTCTCTCATTTTCCAGCTTCTTCTGGAAGGGAGCTCCAACCCCCTTAGTTCTTGTACTAGCTTGAGATACTAGTACGTAGGCTTCTACCTGCAGAAGGTTGCAACCTTCTCTTTGCTTTCAGGGACCTCGTTTCATTAATTTTCAGACTGGATCCACAGATAGCATCAATCAAACATCAAGTATTTCTGCATCAACCAAACTCCTTTTCACCAATCAAAAACTGAATCAAACAAACACTTCTCTGACCGTTGTACTCAGAACATAGTAACTGTAATCAAACACCAATTCTGAACCCAGAACACTGCAGCAATAAAACAGAAGCAACTAGAACATAAATCAAGATATGTACGCTACTTCACTATTCAGCAACCTGCGTGTATACGCTTCTGTACCACAACCAACCTGCGTATACGCTTCTTTCATTCACAGAAAATGCATGTATACGCTTCTGCACTTCACTGAACCTGCGTATAGATCTATAAAGGATAATTTATTCTTTTAAAAACATTCAGTCATTAATTAACCCAAATTATCAGATTTATAGATCAAGAGAGCGCCACATATAACAGATCAAAATCATACAGAGATACCAATGTTCAAGGCTTGAGATTTTGATCCATCAATAGTCCTTATCCTTCTTGCGCTCAGGTTCCTCCTTCATTCAGATCTATATCTGCACCATAACCCAATCACTAGTATTCCAGATCTAGAATAATATCAGATATTCAATAAATCAGATGATATCTTGCCACATGATCTCCTTCCTCTTTTATAGTTTTAGGCCTTCCACAATACCACAGTCCACAACCATAATAAACAATACCAAGGGCCACCTGGGGTCAACACATCTGACAAGATACCATGGTCCAAAACCATAGGTTCAAATTCCAAGGACTAACAACCATGGACCAAAAATAAGTTTCCCACCATGTATGCGCTTTTCTGTGCATAAAAGTGCATGTATACACATACGCGACTTTTGAACGTATAACCTGCGTGTATACGCGTCTTCGGCAAGGTTAACCTGCATATCCTTCATTCTGAGCACCTGAACTGAGATCTGACACCAAAGTGAGTTGCCATCAAGGACAACACCTGTACCATAGGGCCACACCTGTGCCAAAATGCCAACAATCTCCCCCTTTGGACTTGATCGCAACCCCAAGATCCTCAAAGTCATTCTCCCCCTTTTTCATCAAGGGAAAAGGGCTGTGCTCCCCCTGAGTACATGCTGATATCTCTACTCTACTGTGCTGAACATGCTCCCCCTGACTGTAGGCAATATCTACAAAAGATGTTATTAAAGAAGAACCAAGACATATACATTATGAAAGACCTTCCTATCACCAAAAGACTCAATACATACATCCATCACCCAACCAAGTGGGGATCATCCACCCAACCAAGTGGGGATACATCAGAAATTTACATATGACAACCAATCACATTGCATCAATCATCCCAGGCATAGTGGGGAAACCAAAATAGGCCGTTACATGACCTTGATAAAAAAGATATACATGACATAGAAACGAAATATCAAGACTATGCAAATCACCAATAACTACTATCAGCAACATCTGACAATCACTGTATATATCAGCAACCATGTTCTCCTTCTGTTCTCCTTTCTGCAGCTGATCCACCTGAACCAAAAACAGCTTGAGTACTAGAACCAAGAGCTTCTAAGGTAATGCCAACAATGCATTATTAGAAGATTATCTGCTCCCCCTGAACCTGTGCCTGATGGTCTCTGACAGACCCATATCAGACTCTCTCCAACCAGAGTCTGTCCTTGCTGATTTTCTTTAGAACTCCATATACACGACTGCACCTGCATAAATTGGCGTATGTACGTGGATTCCCCTCATCCAACTCGCGTACACCATCTTTTCTCTGAAACAGACAAGCTTCAACAACAGGATGATGCATCAACTACTCCCAGCTTCTGTCTGAGATATTCAAAAGTTTCCCTAGGCAGTGGATTGGTGAGTATATCAGCAACTTGTTCCTTAGAAGGAATATGTTCCAACTTGACTTTTTTCTCAAGCACTTGTTCCTGAAGAAAGTGATATTTGATAGGTATGTTCTTGGTCTTTGAATGCATGACAGGATTCTTTGAAATGCTTATTGCACTTGTATTATCACATAAGATAGAGACAGGTGGAGTACAAGTGATTTGAAAATCCTGCAAGGTTTGCATCATCCAAAGAAGTTGAGTGCAACAAGATGTAGCAGCCACATATTCTGCTTCAACTGTAGATAAAGAAATCAAACTCTGTTTCTTGCTGAACCAAGATACTAATCTGGAACCCATAAAGAATGCACCACCACTTGTGCTCTTCCTATCATCCACGCTTCTGGCCCAATCTGCATCTGTGTAAGCATGAAGTGTGAGATTTGTATCTCTAGGATGCCATAGGCCATAGTTTTGAGTTCCTTGAAGGTACTTGAAGATTCTCTTGACTTCCTGAAGATGAGTTTCCTTTGGATTTGCCTGAAATGTTTCAACTATTCCCACTGCATGCATGATGTCTGGTCGGGTACCTGTAAAATAAAGTAGACTTCCAATCATAGATCTATAGGTTGGTTGATGTACTGCTGTTGATTCATCATTTGCACTGAGATTGCATCCTGTAACCATAGGGGTACATACTAGTTTCAAATCTTCCATGTCATATTTCTTAAGAATCTGCTTGAGGTACTTGGTTTGAGACAAGAAGATACCAACCTCATTTTGTTTGATTTGCAATCCAAGAAAGTATGTCAGTTCTCCAAGCAAAGACATTTCGAATTCTTTTTGCATCACCAAGGCAAAGCTTTGACTCATAGCTTTTTCATTGCTGCCAAAGATAATATCATCTACATACACAACAAGTATTAGCAATTTGTCATTTTCAATTTTTATAGAAAGATTGATATCTGCTGATCCTTTTGAAAAACCTTGTTGATGAAGGTATTTGTCCAAGCGGTAGTACCAAGCCCTTGGAGCTTGTTTAAGCCCATAGAGAGCGTTTTTAAGTCTGCATACAAGATTTGGATCATTCCCAAGGATAAAACCATCTGGTTGCTCTATGTACACTTCTTCTTCTAAGTCTCCATTCAGAAAGGATGATTTTACGTCCATTTGAAATACTTTGAACTTCTGGAAACTAGAGAGAGTAAGGAACATTCTGATGGCCTCAAGTGTAGAAACGGGAGCAAAAGTTTCTTCAAAGTTTATTCCTTCCTATTGAGCATACCCTTTACCAACAATTTTGGCCTTGTTTCTAATCACTTCCCCATTTTCATTCAACTTATTTTTGAAGATCCATTTTGTTCCTATGACATTTTTGTCTTTTGGTCTAGGAACCAACTCCCAAGTGTTATTCTTCTTGATCTGCTCAAGCTCTTCATCCATTGCCTTAACCCAACACTCATCTTTGCATGCTTCTTTTACATTTTGCGGTTCAGTGGAAGAGAGAAAAGCCAAATAGCTTGAAGCTTCTGCTATTGTTCTTCTTGTTTGTATACCTACTTCTTTCTGCCCCAAAATTTGAGATTCTGGATGATTCTTCTGAACGTACCTAGATGGAGTCTTCTCTTCTATCCTTATCTGTTCCTCTGGTGCCTCTTGGGGTTCTTCTTCATCATCTGTCTGATTTGGAGAGTAGTCTTCATCCTCATCGATATTTTCATGATTCACTTGCGTAGGGATGTATCCTTTTTCATCAACCATTACATCAATGCTATTAACAATTCTTCCAAGTCTTTTATTGTAACACTTATATGCTTTGTTGTAGGGAGAATAACCAAGGAGAATGCCTTCATCTGCTCTAGGTTTGAGTTTGCCAAGCTGCTCATCAGTATTCTTAAGATAGCATTTGCTCCCAAAAATTTTGAAATGCTTTACCGAAGGAGTCTCACCATACCAGAGCTCATGAGGAGTTTGATTGTTGTTCACTCGGACATTTGTTTTGTTGAGAATAACAACTGCAGCATATGCAGCTTCACCCCAGAAGGTTGCGAGAGTTCTAGACTCATCAAGCATAGCACGAGCCATTTGTTGGACTGTTCTGTTCATCCTTTCTGCCACTCCATTTTTCTGAGGAGTCCTAGCTGTAGAGAATTCCCTTCTTATTCCATGTTCTTCACAGAAATCAAAAAATTCATTTGAGGTAAATTCCCCACCTCTGTCAGACCTGAGGCACTTAATTTTGTAATCTGATTCATTTTCAGCCAAGACTTTGAAGGATTTGAATTTTTCGAATGCTCTGTCTTTGTGCTGCATAAGTCTTAACCAAACAAACATGGAGAAGTCGTCAATGAATAATATAAGGTATTATTCTCCTCGAGGTGACCTTGTCCTAAATGGACCACATACATCTGTATGGACTAGCTCAAGAGGCCTGCTAGCTGATCCTTCCTTCTTAGGAAAGTTAGTTCTGGTTTTCTTACCAAACTGACATGATTTGCATATGGTGTTGTCTGGAATTTTGATATCTGGAAGACCACGAACTGCCTGGTATTTGCATGCTTTCCTTATTTGTGAAAAGCTTAGATGCCCCAACCTCCGGTGCCATAACCAATGTCCATCATCCTTTCTTAAATAGCATTGTTGTTGTCCTTCTTTAAATATGTATAGATTATTTGGAGTTCTTCTGCCTTTGATCATTGTTTCTCCTGTATCAAGATCACGAACACTACATCCATTTGATCGAAATATTACCTCGGTTCCTTGATCGCACATCTGACTAACACTCGGAAGATTATGCTTCAAGCCATCAACATACAAAACATTTCCAGCCTTGACCTTTTCTTTCAACTGAGCAGTGCCTTTTCCTCTTATGGCTGCAGGGGTATCGTTTCCAAAAGAAACCTTCTTTCCCTTTTCTAATGCAGTATAGGATTCAAGTTTTTCTTTATCACCTTTCATATGCTTCGAACATCCGCTGTCGATATACCATAGATTTTCTTGGCCTTCTGCATATAAGGCTATCCCACATCTTTCTGGTTGTGGTTCCTTCATTCTCGATGTTCTGTCACTTGAGGTTTGTTCCTTCTGAGTTGTCTTCCAAAACCTGCTCCTGCATTCAAAATCTTCATGACCAAAGTTATTACAAATAGAACATTCAACTTCATTTTCAAGGGCTGAAAAGTTGTTATAAGTCCTTTTTGTGATCCCAGTCATATTCCTTTTTTGAGCTTCTCTAGTCATGATTGTCTTATAGGAAACACATTGGGCTGCTTTGTGACCAAATTTATGGAAAGAGAAGCATTGGCCATTGAAGAAACTTCTGCGATTATCAAATGTATCATCCAACCGATTGTAGTTTCTACTGACATCCATTCTTGAGGCAAATTGGGAAGATTTTACCTGAGGCTGATTGTAGCTTCTATTTGTCCTTAAGGTAGCTTGCCCCCGATTTTCTTGATAGTCTTTGTTCGTTCTTGAGGTAAACTGTCCCTGATATACTTGATGATTTCTATTAGGCCTTTGCTCACTACTCCTTGCTGCATCAAGATAACTTTTGGAGGTGGATGCTTGAGATGTTTCTTCATTATATCCCAGACCTATCTTGATTAGTGGAGAATGCTGCACATTGATAATCTCATCCACAGTTTCAGATCCTTTAACAAATTTAAGATTAATAGCTTTTGTTTTCTCAATCTCCTTTCTAAGACCAACAATTTCACATTCCAATTTTTCAAGATGTTTTTCCCTTTCACCCAGTTGACACTGCAGAGAATCAATAATCGCATTTTTCTCTTCTAAGAAAATTTTGAGATTAGATATCTCTTTATAAAAACCTTCTACATCTATAGCATCCATGTAGTCATCATCTTCAAAAGCCATTAAAAGTTTATACTTATTACCTCGTTCATCTTCGTCACTATTTGAAAGTCCATCACTATCTTCATGAGTGTAATAGCTTTTCTTATTTGCATTATGTTTCTTGTTCCATCTAACAGGTTCCTTCCCTTTGTCAATCTTATCCTTGTGAGGACTTTTGGTAGCATAGTGACCGACTCTTACACAAGCAAAGCATTTGAAAGGTAACTTACCTCGGAACCATCCAGTACCCCGTTGAAGATTTCTGACAAAATTTGATTCTTCTTCTTCTTCTGACACGTGTCCTGACTCATAGTACTCACCTTTGCCTGAAGCCTTGAAGGAAACTTCTCTCCTGTCTAATGGACCTCCTTTCCTCATTTCATAAGCAGTTAGAATTCTGTGCAGCTGTGACATTTTAAGGCTTTGTAGATTCTCTTTTTCTTCTATTGCAGAAACTTTAGATTCAAACCTAGGGGATAGAGATCTTAGAACTTTTTCAACCACAACAGCCTCTTTTATTTCTTCACCCAAAATTTTCATACAATTAACAATCTCATCTACACGAAGAAAATAGTTAGCCACACTTTCATCATTATACATCTTGAGATTTTCATACTGAATCCTGAGGGTTTGAAGTTTTGCTCGTTTTACCTAATCATCTCCTTCATAGCTCAGAACAATCTTGTCCCATATCTCTTTTGCGGATTTAAACTACATTACCTTGACAAATTCTGATTGATATAGGCATCCTAATAGAGTATTGACCGCCTTTGCATTTGTTTTATATTTCTTCTTTTCAGTTGGATCTGTAGGAGTTGCTGATGGAAAAGTATACCTTGTATCTATGATATCCCAGACTTCTGCACCAAGAGATTGAAGATAGGCAGTAACTCTTACCCTCCAATAAACGAAGTTTGTCCCATCAAAAATTGGTGGCCTGATTGATGCTTCCCTCTCGTAGTTGCTCATGATGAATGATCTTCCTTCAAGTGCTCAAGCTTCTTCTGAAGGACCTGCTCTGATACCAATTGTTGGAAATAATATTGAGAGGGGGGGTGAATCAGTATTATTAAGTCAAATATTCCTTTTTCAAAATCAAATGATATATGCTACTTTTGTTAATTAAACCTGCGTATATATGTAATTATGCAGAAGTAAACCTGCATATGCAAACTTTTAATTTACTTTATCTTTCTGATGTTGATTGTTAAACTGTGATTCAGAAGCAAATAACCAGTAACTAGAAATAGTAAAACAGAGCAGAAAGACAATCGCACATAAGAACGCAAGATATAAGGTGGAAACCCAATGTGGGTGAAAACCACCTGCTGCGATTCGTCTCTATCTTTCTCTTTTCTAAACTTCTTTTTACAATTGCACTGGTGCAGTCCTTTACCAGTACGCAGGCTGAAACATGCAGAGAGCTACAACCCTCTCTCGTTTTCCAGCTTCTTCTGGAAGGGAGCTCCAACCCCCTTAGTTCTTGTACTAGCTGGAGATACTAGTACACAGGCTTCTACCTGCAGAAGGCTGCAACCTTCTCTTTGCATTCAGGGACCTCGTTTCATTAATTTTCAGACTGGATCCACAGATAGCATCAATCAAACATCAAGTATTTCTGCATCAACCAAACTCCTTTTCACCAATCAAAAACTGAATCAAACAAACACTTCTCTAACCACTGTACTCAGAACATAGTAATTGTAATCAAACACCAATTCTGAACCCAGAACACTCCAGTAATAAAACAGAAGCAACTAGATCATAAATCAAGATATGTATGCTACTTCACTATTCAGAAACCTGCATGTATACGCTTCTGTACCACAACCAACCTGCGTATACGCTTGTTTCATTCACAAAAAATTCGTGCATACGCTTCTGCACTTCACTGAACCTACGTACAGATCTATAAAGGATAATTTATTCTTTTAAAAACATTCAGTCATTAGTTAACCGAGATTATCAGATTTATAGATCAAGAGAGCGCCACATATAATAGATCAAAATCATACAGAGATACCAATGTTCAAGCCTTGAGATTTTGATCCATCAATAGTCCTTATCCTTCTTGCGCTCAGGTTCCTCCTTCATTCAGATCTAGATCTGCACCATAACCCAATCACCAGTATTCCAGATCTAGAACAATATCAGATATTCAATAATTTAGATGATATCTTGCCACATGATCTCCTTCCTCTTTTATAGTTTTAGGCCTTCCACAATACGACGGTCCAAAACCATAATAAACAATACCAAGGGCCCAATACCTAGGGTCAACACATCTGACGAGATACCATGGTCCAAAACCATAGGTTCAAATTCCGAGGACTAACAACCATGGACCAAAAATAAGTTTCCCACCATGTACGCACTTTTCTGTGCATAAAAGTGCATGTATACGCATACGCGACTTCTGAACGTATAACCCACGTGTATACGCGTCTTCGGTAAGGTTAAACAGTGTATCCTTCATTATGAGCATCTGAACTGAGATCTGACACCAAAGTGAGTTGCCATCAAGGACAACACCTGTACCATAGGGCCACACCTATGCCAAAATGCCAACATTGTAAACATTTCCAAACCATCCCTCGCCAAACTTTTGGTCTATGCTAAAGTTATTGGTGGTGTCCTTGAGCTCCTTATATTTATATTCATGAGAACTCCACCCATGCACGCTTAAATTTATTTCATGGAAGAGTTATGCTATTCTCTAACTTGTATGATTTGGTTTTCATGTGCCTGATAATTACATAGAAGAATAACATGATAAGCATGGTCGAGACTCAAACCAAGAAAAACATGGCGATTATTACATACAGTTTAATGCCATGATCATTCCAAGGCATTTGGATTGAAAATCTCCATGATATGATTCTGTATAATTGGTGGGAAAGCCCAGTTGAAGCCGAGAAACCAACGAGAACACTCATAGGAGGATAGTGAGAGAGGTGTATTTCGTAGGACAAAATCGGGGCTACAGTAGTACCGTGGTGAAATTCCATAGTTCGAGGGCACCAAATAGGCAGATCCACAATCCAACCCCACCACAGAGATTTGGATCGATGCTACCCTCGCAAAAACAGTGCAACGTTGTAAAAAAAATCCTTTACATTTCCAATTATCAAGGAAGGATCTACGATCTATAGCCCTAGGGTTTACCACCAAATCACCCAAAACCCCAAATTTACAGCCTCTATAGTTTAATCATTTTCTCCCTAGTGATCAATCCAATTCCAGTCCACACAGTTAAAAACCCTCTCAATGAGAGTTGAAATTTCAATGAGAAAATAAAAGTAGAGGAAGAACTCAAAAATAAAGAAAGAAAATTGAATTCCTAAAAAGAGAAAAACAAAGAGAGTGAAAAACGCCTTCAAATCCCAACAATTCAATTTGAACTGTAGAAACAAAATATTCAGGAAGGCATGGGAAGATGGTCGAAGGATGGATGGCCGAATTATGTAAATGGGAGACACTTATTGATCTCATATGCATGTGTTGCAATCAAGCCAACCTGAAGCCTTTGTTTGTTTCGTATGAGCCCCCACAACATCCAACCTGTTATGACAATTTACTGAAATATTTATTTATACTCCTCTCACTTGCAAAAGAATTTTATTTGAGCGGACTTCCACACATCCCGAGCCAAAATAGTTTACCATTTTCAGGTGTGGTGGATTATAATAAATTATTTTCATAACATTTCTCACACTAAACTTTATTTTGCTTAACACCTTTTGCATTAAATTTTATTTTGCGGTTTTTCCTCAAATTAAATATTAAAATTGCTTTTCAAATAAAATAAATAATTTTCATAACAATTCTCACATTAAAATTTATTTTACGGAGCTTCCTCAAATTATATATTACAATTTATTTTCACATAAAATAAAATGGCTATATTTTTTAATATTAAAAATTAGTTTTAATTTTCCCCATGGTGTGTATTAGTTGATGATAGAATGGAACATTTAAGGCATTTCTTATGATGTTATTGGTTTAAAGTTCAATTAGCTCAGTGTACCACATGTGAGGAAATGTAGATACACTTGGAGGTGATCGTATTAATGGATAGAATTGATCCCTGTAACATAAGTACAAGCTCGCTATAGTTGTCGATTATGCCATATAAAAAAAATAAAAATAACAATAATAATCTTATTTTTTTAATTTTATTGAATTAATTATTTATCAAAATTAGATGTTATTAAAATAACATGATTTTATTGGATGGAAATAAGGGAAACTAATTTTCTTGTAAGCATTTTCTAAATTGTATCTCCACTCAAATAATATCATACAAAAAAAAAGTCTTAACCCCACCCAGAATGCCTAAAAGGTAACTCTAGTCAAGCAAGCCACCCAATGTTAGCTTAGTTTCCTTCTCTCTCTTTAGACTACAAGAAGGATATCTTTGTCCAGGGGGGAATCCTTAAAGATTGAACTGAGCTAGGTCATTGAGTAATGAAGGGAAGTTCCTTAATGAAGTCTAGTGATTTTACACTACTCACTCTCAAAGTAAAAGGTCAGGAATAAGTGTGAGAACTATGCTTATTCATGCAATGAAACTATACTTGAAAAACTAAAGATAAAGCTTACTCAATTAAGCATATAACATTAGATGATAGTGAAGCATATATGCAATGACACAATAAAAATAGAGAATGAATCATAAATTGTCATACAAGTATGGCATTAGACCATTCATTCATTGTATTCATAAGAATTGGAGATTGAGGGTTCATTATCATCATCAAGAGATCATTCCACAATTAAGAGATTAGACACCAATAGTATTAACTATGTTTCAGACAACAAAGAGTTATGTGTTTGCAATGATAAATGAAAGAAATATTCAAGCTTGTCATTGTTACTAAGGACAATGAAGACAACAACGTTGAATGTAGACTACTTACACATTTGTAACATTCAAATGTCATCCATTTATCATAAATTTATCACCATTTATAGTTGGGTAGTTTGTAACCATAGAATTGTGACCCAAACGATGTATTCGTAACATTCGAGAGTTTGTAATTACAACTAATGAACCATGAGTAATACCATTAACATGTGATGAAAATAACCACTATATATTTATAACAAATTACCATTAAGACTAGAGCTCAATGTAAGTTTTAAAGCACCCCTAAAGAACAAGAAATTCCATATGTCAACATTAAATATTTAAGAATTGTGTGCATTGTCTAAATTGTGTGCAAAGTTCACCAATAGTGTTAGTATTATGCTTTGATCACTATCTCGTTATGTGTGTTAGGATGTGGCATTTCAAATTAGTAAGTGATCATACATCTACAAAAAGGCAGGCAAGTAATCCATCAGGACAATCTTAAAAATAGTGAATTGTTAGCCTTATGAACCAAGTCGTTTCATGTTCCCATGCATTGATTTACATAAGGGTGTGGTTAAAATGTCAAATGTGTGCAAAAAAATTAAGAAATAAATGTATCAAGAACAAAATTTGACCATCATGCAAATTTGTAAACGCTCTTCACAATTATATATAAAGAGCTTAAATATGATGGTGTTTCATGCATTCATGTACTCATGTGAAGCTTAAGAGTGTTTACTATCCCATATGTATGTTACCTAGATCTATCAAATCCAACATGAACAAGCAAAAATATGATGTTGTGTCCTTACAAGTAAAGTGCTAATCATTTTTAATTTAAGTTAATCATTTTCAATTTTGTCACTTATTATCTAGTCATATATTTTAGTCCTAGACTAAATTATTCATTCAAGTTACTCGTTTTTAGTTGAGTCACTTAATATCTAGTCATATATTTTATCCCTTGACTAAATTAGTCATTTAATTTAGTTGTTTTTAGTTCGATCACTTAAAAGTGCTCAAATTTAGTAGTAATTCACTTGAAATAATTGTGGTGACTAACTTTTTTAGTTGTGTAGTCACTAATCTCTCATTTTGTACTAGTGGATGGTCCACTACAATCTGAATTCTGCAGCTTTATAGTTGTTACTGATTACAAGTAATATATAACACAGTGAAATTAAATAAATGCTATCCTAAATATTATTCGATAATGGTGATACACTTCTTCAATGAGCTTTGGAAAAAAAAATATGAGGTGAATTGTACACTATGTTACCTAGTATACACATGTACCATAACCTGCAACACAAGAAAATGTCAGTCAATTTATTATATTCTAGTTCTTGGCAATGCAAATGACATATAATTCTTTAGAAATGTAATGAAGACATGCTTAAAATGAAAAATCCCAATATAAGTGAAGTGTTTTTTGTTTTTTAATTTACAAGTTCGAACATTCCCCGGGTAATTGTCAGAGATTTGAACATCAGCTAATAAGTGCCTTACCAAGTTAAAATGAAATATCTCAATGTAATTGAAGTGTTTTTCATTTTTTATCTTACAAATTAGAACATTCCTTGGGTAATTATTAGAGAATCAAAACTCAACTAGGAAGTGCCCTTACCAAGTGATAAAGTTTACTAGGCTAAAAAGGCAAGGTTCTAAGAGTGGTTAAGATAATGAGGTCCTAAAAGGTTTTAACTTCCCTAGGGTATGTTCTTGAAAGATTAGAAAAATTAGACTTGCATCTAGTTTTAGAAGTAAAAAGAGGGAGACCTAAAATACGACTAGTTACAAGCAAAAATATGAAGGAATGGAGTTAAAATATACCCTTATATTGGATTTGATAGATCAAGATGACCTTTTAATAGTTTGCAAGGATGTGTGATGGAAACACTGATACCTAAATATGGAATGCAAACACAGTCAGTAAAATAAAATCCTACAAGACCTAATAATAGACACCAAACCAGATAATGAAAAACAAATCCATGATATCCACAAGGTTTGTTACAAGGACCTAAAGTAAGAAACAACTAGGTTGTGATAAGAAAGTGCTAGTAAGTGGTCATGCAAATGTGAAGGGTATCTATATATCTTTTAGAAATTTCATTCATGGGTATCTGGATAGCCAATGTCTTGAGACGAACTCAAACAAGGAACCTTGTAATTGTAGCAACTCATTTGTTCCATTTGAAAAGGATATACTTGGCTCTTTGACAGTAGTTAAGGTGAAAGCTTGTGTAACAAATATTCAAGTCTCTTATTCGAAGTGAGAACTATAGAGAAAAGATGAATACATACTTGGATCATCTTGTGTAACAACCCCTTTTTGAGAAAAATGAAAATCATAGTTTTGATTACCAGTTAGCTGGTAAGAAGAATTCATTGAATACATATCATGTGTCACAACAGTATTTGGAGTAAAGCATAGACCACCTGCTTGAATGGAACTGCAAGCCACTGCCTGTCCACATGCATAATCTATATTGTTTGGAGTACTTTTGGATATGCATTTGGTTTAGCAACACACCAAGACTTATATGTTGTTGTAACTAGTGCAGGGGTGGTTGGTGTTACTAGTTTTGTACAAATAGGTGGAGGGGTGGCTGGTGTTACTTGCGTTGTAGAAATAAGCACAAGAGTTACAATCTAGATCAAAATAAAGTTTGTTAATCATTGTACATCAGTGACTTTTAAAAATTCAAAAATATTAATTACGATGGAAATAAACATGAGACAAAACTCAATACATCATGAAGATTTAGTAGTTTACAATTACATAGATGGTTGAATTTTCTCTTTGAACAAGTAAATATATTGAGAATGTTTAGAATGTCTAAAAATGAGTATCAAAAATATAAATACAGTAGGTAAAGACAACCTTGAGGTAATAAATGTTAGAGGGAATGCATAAAATTCTTGTAAAAAAATTGTTGTAAGAATTGGTCTCTTGATGAAGTAATTAGAAATATTCTATTCTATTCTTCTAATAATAATCCTAATAACCTCACTATTCCTTCATGATTTCCTAAATTACTCTATTTCCAAATCTAACATTAACTACCAAGGGGATCCCTAAGTATTGCAAAATAGGTAAACTCTTTTCCAAGAGTGGTTGAGCTAGTAGGGAAAATCACCAAGAACAATAAAATAGAATTCTGAATTGGCCTCACTCACCATGATTCTATATGCTTTGCAAATGATATCCGAGCACTCAAAGGCATTGTTGAATGACTTCATATCATGTTGTAATAGAGAAGGGACTCACTTTAAAAGTGACTAGTGGTCACTTCAATGCTATCTTGAGCTTTGTTTGCATGCAACAGAAAGTCCAAAGTGTGAGTTGGAATGATGTGTAAATAGGGAGCTAAGTCACAACCTTGTCTATTTAGCCTGTGTAATATAATCTTGTTCAACGGTTTTCCGTTCACAAAAAAAATGTTTGATGCATTATTGAAAATATATTTCACCATTTAAGAAAACTTGTTGTCAAACATAAAACATGTTAGCATATGGAGGATAAATTTCTAATATACCCTAGTGTAAGGTTTATCATAATTAATATTCAGCAACAACATTTCTCGATGAGTTTCTCTAGCCAACTCTGTATATTCCCACACTTTGATGATAGTAACCCAATTGAATCTGTCCTAAATGAAGTTGATCTGCTCAAACTAGACAATACATGTAGCTACCTTCTAGGCCCTCAAAATATTAGGGTCTTTGCCATAATCCTATAAGATACATTCAACACAATGATAAGCCTCCTACTGCCAATGGAATCCTTTGAAAAATTCTTGGGGATCAACTTGATCCAGGCTTGACTCTAAAGGTCACCCATCCTACCAAAATGGAAGATATCCCTATCATCATTAGTATGTAATCCCTAAAAACATTGCACATAATTTTTTAAAATTCAAAAGGAAAACAATTGAGCACAGGAGATTTCTTGTCCATCTTGCAGAAAACTTTAAATAGTTCTTCTTTAGAATAATCATTTCTAAGAATGTATGTTTTTGTAAACCAAACCTTGGTTGGAGCAACCTTTCAATAAGTTTTCTTTGTAGCCTTGACATTATCAGTGCAATCATACACATAAAAAAAATGTAGAAGTGAAAAAAAACATGGACCTCAAACTAGAACATAAGTGAGAACATGTTGAAGTTAAGAGGGATCCTTGTAATGGTCTCTTATAGGAGCAGGTTTCCAAGCTTGAGCATTTAGTTAAGTGTATTGGGAGTATGAAGTCAGGGATGCTATTTATAGATTTCAAAAAAGTACTAAAAATATTTATTGAGCTGCTCATGTTCCCATTATATCAGCCTTGCATGTACTATGATGTCAAAATATTTCTCTCGATAAACAAAAATATATTCCTGCTTTCTATTGATTCGGATTTGGTTCTAGAAAGTAGTAGCGGAGGACAATCAAATGTGAAGTATTAGAGATGAAAATGTGACAATCATTTCCATTGAATAATATTTTTTTGAATATAATGCATGCTTCTGAAGTCTACTTTTCCATATAGGATAGGTACATCATTTTTCTTGAAAGCTGAGCAATCTATTTCCCCATCCTTTGCTAGAATATGCTCAGAGATGATAAAATTTTATGCTACAATATATATATATATATATATATATATATATATATATATATATATATATTTAATAAATTTAATGGAAAGTTTCATTTGGAATGATTTGTTGAGATTATCCTTTATCCTTGGATGTAAAAATCAGAAATAAAAGGGCATCAACAATAGCTCCATAAACATTTTGATATAGATAATCATGTTATAGTGCAAGAGCTCATTGTTTCCTATATGTAAGGCTTTGATTTTGTTGAGAGTATACAACCTCGTTGGTTGTCGCCCCACCTCTGGACCTTGCCTTTATGAAAAAACCATGTTTTGAATTACAAACCAGTAGAAGTTGAGGCCAGTGTCATTCTTAAAATACATAATTGCATTATTGCATATCTCTCATGTCCCTATTATTGGATTTTACTAGAAAAATTGTCAACCTGAATCCATGCCCTCTATAAGACATATTAACCGATACAGTGGAAGCAACCTGCCCATATGGAATGTAACAGGAATTTTGCAGGCATTATGGGGTATGATGTCTATTGTTTGGTGTAGAATTTTGGATCTTTTCCAATTTATGGCTATGTTCTTATGGATGAAAGATAACAAAATTTTGAAAGGTCCTCGAGGAGTACTTCATCATCTGAAGACCTTTTCTCATGTCATGGTTGATCTTGAAGACATTTCCATCATCAGAAAGGCTATTGACGGGGGTTTTTATATGTGTTTCCATTCTCAACTACTGAACTTCTTTTGGCCTTGCATTTTTAAATATTTTGGGTAACAATAACATCTAATCTGATAATCAACATTTCATTACTATGCAAACAATTAATGAAGTTGTTATTGGGATGCTTAGTGCAGTATTTATATGGTATCTTTACCATTTATGTGGTAAGGTTTCATTAATTTGGGGTTCTTATTCACAGGTGATTTCAATTTATTTGTAAACCATGTTACCAAAAATGGGAAAAAGAACGAGAAATGGGAATAGAGGGTTTCATGGGATAAAAAGATGTGTCTACCCTGTTATATATATAAAATGTATAACAATATAAACAATATTGTTAAGATAGGAAAGGAAACTAGAATAGAATGAAAAACAAGGCCTCCTGGTCACGTTTCTTGTAATATGATTTACTCATAAGTTTAGACACTAAATTTTTCTGACCATAAATATTATAAAAAAAATCTTAGTCTTTATTGGTTTTCCTTAACCCTTTCAATAATTTTGATGTTCTTAAGAGATTTGCGGTGGGTAAATTTATCCATGGGGACTTCATTTTCTATTTGCATGTTTCATGAGTGTTTCTAGCTACAATCAATCATTGTATATATTCTCTGCAACTTAATGTCACTGGTTTCTGTTTCTGTAGTGGTTAAAAATTTACACATCTAAACTTTCTATCAAGTGCAACTATAAATTATTTGTTCAAATTAATTAACTTCAGACAGATGAAGAAGTTGAAAAATTGGATAGACTAGACCTTCCCCCAAATGGGTAGTGCCTCTCCCACTTTGTTAAAGTTTTTTCACTCTCACCTACATGCTCTTTTTCTTTGTTGAGTGCTCTTGCCTTGCTAATCCCACTGACCTACATGCCCTTTTTCATGATTGACACCCCTACATTTTTAGTACAAACTTATCTACCTGCCCTTTTACCACTTGGCATCCTTAATGTACCACTACCAAGCATTACATTCCCATTTCATACTGGGCATCCTTACTGTAAGTGATCAAGAGTCACATTCCCTTTTTATACTTGATTCCCTCCCTGTATGGCTTAACTAGCTACATGCCTTTGTCATCCTAGGTACCCTTATGTACTGCTAGGCTAGGAACATGCCCTTTTATAGTGGGAAGTGGGCACACTTGTGTATTACTTAGCTAAATACATGCCCTCTTCATGTTGGAAACCCTCATTATACAACTAAGTTGCCACATGCCCATTTGACGTTGGACACTCTCAACACACTGCTAAGCTACATGCCTTTTTCATACTAGGTAGCCTTTTCAAGTTCCTTACCACTGAGCCACTTTCCTCTTTCATGTCATGTATCCTTACCATCAAATCATGCCCTTTTAATTCTGATCACCCTTAATCTACCACTACCAGGTTAGTTATATGTCATCCTTAATATCAGGCGCCGTTATAGCATAATCTAATTTCGTGTCAATTTCGTAGTGAACACCCATATGGTACCACGACCATTGACCTCCATGCCCTTTCATTGTTGAATGCCTTTCTATATTCCCTTTTCATACATGGCACCCTTACTATACCACTAAATAGAATATGACAGATCAAAGTTTTACTAACATCCATGATACTGCTTGATCTATGCGATAGAAAGTTATGTCCTTCTGAGGTAAAATATTTACAGAAGTGCAAAAATTCAAATGCAGGTATGTTGTATTAAGGAAGTAGATAAAGTCTATAAAGCCCCTTTTTAAGTCTTTTTGAATAAAAAATTTTGACTACTTATTTGGGAAACCCCCTTGGGGTAGGTCAGCTACCTTGGTTGGGTGCTCCTATACCAGTTTTTTCCTGACATGCATTACCATTGATGCCCTTCCTACAATGTCATCCAATTTTTTGTCATGAGATACAATTTTCCCGCTAATTCTTTCCAATACCAAGCATTTTTTAATGTGGTTATATGCCTAGAATTGGAGAAAAAAATGTAGTTTTGTCTCTACTTGGCCCACATGAGAAAAGAAGCCGTGAAGTGTCCTAGTAAGAAGCTTAAGAGAGAAAGAGTTACAAACCAAAAAATTCATGTTGTCCCATTCCGCTTTTGGTTCCCTCTATCTACTTGTCTCAAACCGTAACTGTAACCTATGAGATTTTCCTCAATTAATCCAATGCACGTTTTCCTCTCCATGCTATATTTAATTTAGATATCTTTGTATCTCAATCTAGCATATTGTGGGGTTGAACTAGTTGATATGGTATTGTTACTTTTATACAATTTAACTCTCCTATGGTAGATTTTTATGTAGTTTTTCATATATTTTTTGTGTTTTGGGCATTCTCTCTTTTATGAACTAGATTTTGATCCATTTTCTACATTGTATTTCCCAATTTTTTTTTCATTTTACGAAGCACTTCCTTACTGATGTTACATGGGAGATGCTTGTACGCATATTATATACTCTTTGTCTGTAAAGAATCAACAAATTTATCACTTCTAGTGCAAGTGGGTATGAATTTAACAACTTTGGTTTATCTATATTGACCTCCCAAGAAGAAAGTTTATAGTGCTATGTGGTGCTCTATTAAGATTCAGAGTTTTCTTGCTGCTAAGATGGCATCGTCTGTAGACAATAATATTTTTACTATTACTATGATATTCAACCCTTCCCCTCTTTCTCGTTGATCCATTTCTCTCGCTGGTTGATATATAGTCAGAACAATGTTGAGAATAATACATACCCTTGCTTCACTAAAATAACACTGCTAAAATAGTTCAACACACCCTCCTTGGTTCAATTTTTTTCCTCATCCTTGTCATGAAAATCATGAACTGCTACTTTCCTTATTGGCTGGGAATCCTATCTTGGAGAGTTGATCCCATATCTCTAGGGACCACGTTAAAATATTTTCTAAAGTCTACTAAGTAACACCACAAGTAATCCTTTGTTGCAACTAAACTTAACTAGATTGTAGATTCTGAGAATATTCTAGAATATAATGGACATGAATGAAGTCAATTGTTTGACCTCACTCCTATTCATTAGATTCTGAAACATTTCCCGAATCTACAATCAAGATAAGAATGGCCCTCACCTACCATGTCATCTCTATCATGTACCATCACTGCTGAGCTATACATCATTTCCATGCTAAGCACCCTTGCTAGTTCAATGTCAAGGATAGGACTAAAAGGAATATAAATCAATAAATTGAAGAAAATTGGTTGAGTACTCTCCAACTTTTTTATTCTCGACAATCCGAAATTGCATTACTTTGGATTCCAAAGTAGATGATGTTATGAAAATATTTTTTTTGATGTTGAGGAAATATATATAACATCAAAACATTTGACTTTTTGTAAAATTGACAGACCTAGATAGATCATCCTACGAGAATGCATCAAACCTTTGAATCCAAGAACTGATTCCAGTGAGTATGAGACCATCACCAACACTCCATGTGAGAGCACACTGCATCATGAATACTCTATTCAAATTATTTTTCTTCTATCATTCACTTCATTCATGTTTTTGATTTTATTTTAGCAGAAGCTTGATTACATGATGAAGAATCCCCAAGAAGCAAGATGAGGGAATGAATTTTCGTTTTGTTTGCTCTCCTTTCGATTAAATAAGCACTAGTAGGAGGATGTATTCCTCGAGTATTGACTTGTGGCGAGAGCCGAATTAAAGAGGAAGAAAGAATCTTACCATCCTTGATTCAACATGTTTCTCAAAGGATTATTTTCCCGTGTTTTTGGATTTGATGTATTCACTAACCATTGCATTAAACATTACGCAATGAATTTTGTTCACCAATTTATGGATCAATTTTGTTAAACTAATAAAATCTTATTGATGTATTGATGATAGAGTATAATGAAGGCACTTTATAGAGTATGCCAGAACATGGCTCTTCTATTTTCAAACGTAATGGGTCGAGTGGGACCAGTTAAATTCCTTAACAACCCGATAACTCATATAATCACCACTGTCACTGTAATGCCTCAGGTGGATCTTTAAATTTGAGTTCCATACATAATTTTCAAGGTTTCAGGATAGATGATAATTATACATGGTGTCTCTTTAAAATAAAAAAAATTATTATACCTCATGTCTCTTTTTTCAAATTTTCCTTTCTAGTTTAGGGCTTGATAGTACATTTTCAGAGTTATGCTGGTAAAGCAAAGCTTATAGAAAAGGGAAAAGTTGCGGGGGATATTCTCACTTTGTTTCCTATGGAAAGAATCTCATTTCCCACATATATGGAAATTATATTCATACCTAGAACGAAAGGAGCAAAATATTTCTGCACCCAATCCTGTGTTCCAATAAATTCCTTAAGGCCACATGAAAACGCACAAAACCGTTGCTCCAATAAGAAGTTAGTTATTGAAAATATTTGGGCAAATCATACCTACTCCCATGTGTGTTGTGCTCAAAGCCTAAACTGGAATAAATTTTGATCAAATTTGTTATTAGAATTTTATCTCTGTTTCCAAGCTTTCAGGCCATAGGTATGGGAATTTACAAAGCTACAATTAAAACCACCAATTAAGAACCACTAGAAAAAGTCTGCAAAGGAAACTGAATGTGAAGTATTTGGCAAAGAATCTGATTTGTTTCCTACATATAGATCAACAATGGCATAAAAAAAATATCATATGATTAATCTCATGATTTAAACACTTTCATTAGAAAAAGGATTGAAGTAGATTTCAATCCCATAAACATGTGCTACTTCTAACCACTCTGCATGGATTCATGTTAAAATCGATTTTTATTAATCAGAGTGAACAATTGGAAAAAATTAGATGTCATATTAATTTTGAATCTCTGAATAAGACATATTTTAAAATATTAGGACTGAAACCTATCTATTTTAATCTATACCAAATCCCCCATTAGAGAAGAAACAATAAAACTTATATAAACCTTACCTTGCTAATTTGTCTCCTTAAGGTGTGTATAAACCATTGATGAGTATAGTTGTTGTAGTACTGCTTGGATAAGTTAGCTTGTTGTTAATAATTAGTAATTGAAACTATTACAATCTGTTAAATTCAAACAATCTGACAATTCCATTGCTAACTAGCATTAATATGTTGTGAAAACTAAGTTCATGGCTAGTAATAATAATCTTTCTTAGAGGTACCAAAAGTAAAATCACACTAAAAGTGACTAGTAAAAGGAATCAAACCATCAAGCCAATGTTGGGATTCTTTATGGTATTTGGAGCATTCCCTTCAACATTAATTATTGCTTCTTCCTATGTCTTCCTATTCAATTCTAGAGAATAGAATCCAAATCCACCTACGAGCTTCAATCAAAAGAGGTTATCGTGAGCCTAAAAAAATCTTTCACCGTTATCTCAAATTACTTAAAACTACATGTGTTCAATAAAAATCTAATCTTAATATGAGCCAATGTGGTGAGCCCAATGGCATACCTCCATAGGTAGTGCTATAACATGCCCCAATGCAACTCTGTATAACAATGTTCTCATGCCTTGTGAATAGAGAATTCAATAACCTAGTCTTGTCTAATACTTTGCTCCAATTTCTCATCAAAACAAAACCAAATAGATCAACAAAGATATTAAACATGAATAAATCAAAATGAACATTTTCACCTTGTCACCCTATCTTCCCCAAGTGAATGTATGGATTTGTTTGCTTCTTCTCCTTTGGAGGGTGACTGCACACATGTATATCATTCAATACTATGATGATAAGTAGTGAGGTGAAGTTATGTATTCATATAGAAATAAATTATAGATAAAGTTTAAACTTTCCACATAGCTGTAAGATGAAACACATATGTAAACATTTTACTACTAAAATACACCAATAATGTGACTAGTGAAATTGTGAATTTGCATCTCTTTTAGATGATGAAAATTAAGTTGTATAGTGTATCATAAAATGAACACCTATTCCACTCACCATGCCTCCCTTTATCTGCACTCCATTCTTGTGGCATCTCTATATGAGTAGCTCTAAGTAGCTTTTCATGAAATATTGTGTCATCCAACTTGAACATGTTCTAGAAGAAGGCCATTAGGGTAGGATTGGAAAGTCTAAACATAACTGAAAATATAATCCCTCTACGATAGTTCAACCCTATTGAATTATGCCTCCACTCATACAATATCTCATGCATTTGGAAAATTGCAGGAAGAGTCTTGATTAAGACTGTTGCTTCAATGCTCCGTCTAGGGACTCCGAGACCATCTCGTGCGTGCTCAAAAATAACATTCCACAATGCAGCTTCCCTACATTTCAATCAGATGTCATATTAAATTTAGAGTTATGCCATGATGCTCTAAATAAGATAAAATATGCAAAGGAGAAGGAAATTTCAGTGAGATTTAATGGTAAATTTAAAGGAGAAATTCCACAATGAATTAAATCAAATACAAAAGGTAAAGGAATTGGAATAAAAAAATGTTACAGAAAATTGATAGAACATAAAAATTTGACAAAGGTTTTTGACAATGTTTTTAATGCAAACCTCGAGTGCTCCATTTTTTGGAGATAAAAGAAGGGGAAATTCCTCCATTTTTCAATTGAAACATTGCGTGATTATGATAGAAATAGAGACCAAAATCCATGAGGCATCCAGTTGCAGGCTAGCCATCAATATGAACATGGGATTCTAACAAGTGCTAGCACATAGGCCCAACAAAGAGCATATTAGTCTTATCATTGAGCTTCTACGTCGTTTTTCATACCTTGTCCTCATACGTTATGGTTCTTTGCACTGCATCCTTAAAATTTATGTGACCTCTCACAATGTTGTCCAAGGTGGGAGACAAAGAATCTTGAAAGTCCAACTATGTCAAACAAAAAGAACCAAATTCGATCATTGTTGTTATGTTGTTAATGGTGTAGTTATTGTTAGGACACCAACCGTATGGAGCACATGCTTTGTATGTCTGTGTATATCGCCATCAATGTATTATTATAAACATAGTAACATTGTTTAGAAAACAAATGGAATCTATATGAAAAATGAAGTTAGTTAAAGCTTATACACAATAAATACATTGTCCCATTAACATATATAGCATGATATAATTTTGCCTCTAATATTTACTAACATGAAATACATACGTAGTTACATACCCTGCATGAGTGTTATGCATTCGTGAAAACAGTTCAAGTCCTTTCTAGCACTAGATACATCTTCCCATAAAAAATACATTTGTGATCAATAAAACCAATTCCAATTTTGTTTTCAATTATTAGGAAGCGAGACCATGATAAAAACATACATGAATATCTCTTCATTTGGAATATTTTGATTGTTTATGTTAAGTTAAAATGTAGCTAACAACATTTTTTTAATTGAATGAATGTTGCACATAAATTCTGTCAAATTCGACTAACTTATAATCCAGGGCTTTATGCCCACCAGAATTTGAACCTAGATCATTAACATTGCAATTCACTGTGCCATCCATTAGACCACAATCCAATGGGCATAACTAATAGCATTAACTCTAAAAAGAATTAAAATTTCAGTGATCAAGATTCAACATAACAAAAGAGAAATAGCATTAGCATCATGACAGATCATGATTTTGACATTAGAAGATGAGGTATCTCATGAACATGGAAATATCATAGTAAGGAATCCTACTCAGTTTTCAATAACTTCTTGTAAGTGTTTAATTTAGAAATATGTAATATATGTTTTCTAATGAAATGGATTTCGATAGGAGCATTGATTTAAAAGTAGTGAACTTGGATCTTAGTGAACTAGTGCTAGAGCCAATCAATTTTGATGATGTTGATCCTCTTTAGGGGTCATTATCCACACCACTAGATGCACAGGTTGGATTGAATATAGAGGATGAGAAGGAAAAAGAGGTGTCAGAGACATTGATTTTGATGATCCTGACATGGAGGAACACTACTGATCGTCATGAGCTATGAGGCTCTTCCACCTACATTTCTAGTACCTACCCTATTTAATATTTTTCCATTATCATTCCCACCTATAGTAGCAATTACTTATAATAAATGTAATACATTTTGATTTTGATGACTTAATGAGAAAACTATAGGTTATGGTTCTAATTTTAAATTTTGACATTGATGACTTATGAGAAAACTACATGTTATGGTTCTAATTTATTTTGTGTTTATCATTTGATCATCATTGATGTAGTACTAGTAAGTACTTATGGATTACCCTTAATACCAACAGGATAATGTTCTTTACTATGAAAATAGTGGCTTGTTCTCCCTCTTCTAACAATTTGTTGAGGTTTACTAGTCTTCAATGTTCACCTAACTAAGCTCTTCAATGCAACCATAACCCCATAGTTCTAGTTTGAAAATTTATATTAACCTATGTGAGCTAAAAGTGACTTCACCCATTACATATAAGAACAAAGGTTGATAGTCACAAAAAAGTGTAAGCACCACTACAGTTAGCTATAAAAACACTTGGTTATGTCGGTTAGAAAAAATACTATTAATTCATCTCCTTTGTAGTCAAAATTGCAAGAACATAAATCAATTAGTATGTAACAAAATTAGTTAACATGACACAAGGACATGCCATTCTCGTCCAAGTTCCATTGCATTTCCAATAACCCAAAGGAAAATGAGGCCATCAGCCTACAAAGTTGGCATATTCAAATTTCTCCTCTCATCATCAACTAATGTTCCATATGGCAATTCCATGTGAATATCGCAGGTTGGATCTGTCATAATAACTCCAAACTCACCTAAAATGTCCATTCCAAAATTGTGTAGATCACAGTTGATCCATTAAGACTCCCCAAACTTAACTTCTAAGCAATATTTAGCATGTAATGGTTTTGGTGATGGAAGACCAACCATCCCTGACATTGGTAGACCAAGATTTGGATCCAACTCATAGTGCACATATTTGCATGTCTAGAAATGGGTAAATATTACTAAGTTATTATTAAAAAATGAAAGAAAAAATAATCATGTATGAAAATATGTATTGATCTTATGAAAATCCTTACCTTCATATGTCGGAAATGTCCAGGAAAGAATCACCGCCCAGGGTAATATCAGTATGTGGAGAAATTATTCACCTGAAGTGAAGTTGAAAGAAAAAATAGGATCTTAGAATCTCATGCAATAAAAAAGTTTATCATGTTCAATAAAATAGTAAACAAACAATCATGGATAAATCATGGATCAGTGAAAACCTTCTCACATGCAATATAGGAGCATCTTTGATGTCAACAATCTTCTTTTGTTAAATATTTACAATACTCTTTCAACTGGGTACCTCCTTTTGTTTTAAATTGTAAAATAATGAAAGAGATGTCAATTAATTCCACAACCCAAAAAGTAGGCCAGATAGCATGAAGCATCACATTATAGAAACATACAAGCACATGGAGTCCAATAATAAAATGTAGATACAAACACAAAGTCCTACCAATTTTGAAATGGTTTTGAGTAGTCAATTTGGGAAAATTTCTTCTTTTCAAGTCATTTCCTTTATATGTTGCATTAAAATAAAAGAAAGGAACTTATCCACAATAATATATTCCTCCAGCAATGAATATATGTTATGGTCAATGATTACTAGAGGGTTTTTTTCACTTATGAGAGTTGTCCCTAATGAACTTATCCACTAGCAAATAAAGAGCCCCAAAATATAGAATACCTAGTAGTGATGTTTATCTCTCATATAACTATTGTATGGTTTCATACAACCTTTACAAATTTTGCTATATTCTCAAGGAATGAACATGGCCCTAGCTGATTTGAACTTGAACAGGAAAGAAACAACTTACAGATATAATCATAAAGACAGAGATGTAGCATAAAAACACTTCGTTTCATTAATAGAAAAATACTTAACTATGCTTACAAACATAATGGAAATAAGATAGCTTGGGTGATGGTAGCTTCTTTTTTTTTTGTTTTTTACTTAAGAAAGAGTCGTGCCTTCTATTTCATTAAAACAAGCATAATTTACAAAATTTACACCAAGCCACCAAACTGTGTGGTTTTAGGCTTGCTAGGAGCGAGCTCGACAGAAACTAAGCCCTCAAACCCCAAAAAATACACTCCCAAACCATTTGGGAACATACAAAAATAAACAACGGGAATCACAAGTTCCGAGAACCCTCCCCTCAAAAGTCGCGCCATCAAAAACCTAATCCTACCTTTAAATCTCTACCGTCCAATCTTCTTATGAAATCCGACACCTGAGATCCATTTCACACCATGAAGAAACCCGAAGGATAACCCCCAGACCCCACCAAACCACTCGATCAATCCCGATCATTGATCAGCTTAATCCCATCGGACGACAGAGCTGCACATCGCACAACTGAAGTGATCACACTTTAGTGTGCAATGAGGGTGGTTTTTAGGCCCGACCCTCATCCACGCATCAAGATTTGAATGGAATCGCTGCCCAAAATTCAATACCGCCTTCCGTATATAAGCGGTGTGATCGCACCTAAACCACTTTGGAAGCAGTTTTGTGTCCCGCCACTGAAAATTGTGAAATGTTTCCCACCATCATTTGTTACTTTCCACCTCCCTTCTGATCGAGATAACCTTGCACCCGACTCCAGGGATATGCAGGGAAGAGATTCCCACAGTTGCTGAGGCCGACCCTGACCAGTCTTCCACCATAGGCTTGTCAGACCATGAAAGTGAATCTTGCCAAAATCTGATCATTGCGAATTAGCTTCCTGAGTTTTGTTCTTATACACTTCTTTGTCCTCTTCCTCCTGGTTATGGCAAAGTTCTTTTAGGTTGCTCGATGACATTGTGAGCCAATCCATCAAAATTCTGCTATCCTTACAGCTGACACCTTGGTTGGCAAGAATATCTGCCAACTTGTTGGCCTTTCGACGCACATGGATGAATCTAAGAGTGTGCAATCCCTGAAGATGTCCCTAAATTTTATGGAGAACCCGTCCTAGCCTCCAATGTTTTGTAACTTTCTCCAGCTCTATTCCATGACTAATTCTCTTGGCCACGTTGATGACTAGCTCTGAATCAGCTTCTATTATTACATTTTGGAAATTGTTCTATTTCAGAGATTCCAAACCTTGTTCCAATGCCATTAATTCTGCGATGTTGTTGGTGGAATTTCCTAGATGATCATAGAAGAGGGAGATGATGCTTTCGTTTTCATCCCTAAAAACCCTTCCAAAGCCTACCATGCCAGGGTTTCCCTTTGAAGCCCCATCGATATTATACTTTAAAAAGCCTTCCGGGGGAGGATTCCAGAAATCCTTAACCAGTTCCCTTATGTTTATTTTCCTATCTATACCTTATGGAGTAAGCCCCTGCATGCCTAACTGCTTGAGAATTGATAACTCTACTTCTGAGGGAGGATTTTTGGGGAGATCCCTAACTGTAGTGTTGACTATCTCCTTAAGCTGTTTTGAGATTTGCTCCAACAAGCGAAGAGAGGAACTCTTCTCTTCTTTGAAGATTCTTCTGTTTCTCTCTTTCCACACATTCCATATGATGAAACTTGGAAACAAAGCCCGGGTAGAGTTAAGAACTTCATAATCCGAAAAATTATTCCTCCAATTGTTCAGGGTTTTAGTGATGCTTCCTTTCTTTCTATCAAACTATTTGAAGATGGTGGCAAAAAAATCCCATAACCTGGAGGTGAAAATGTAGCTATTGGGAAGATGTTCAATGGTCCCCTCTTAGACTTCGCAGAGCTAGCATCTGGAGGGTCCCAACATACCTCTCTTCCTGATATTATCCCAGGTTAAGATTTTCCTATGGTGAACCACCAACATAAAGAGTTTGATCTTCATCCAGCCCTTGTGCCTCCATAGCTTCTACCAAGTTCTGTCCGTAGCTTGGGATTCCAGCCCAAGGAGAATACCTTTTGCTTCCTTAATGTTAAAGTTTCCCTCTTTGTTGATGCCCCATCTTAGTTGATCTTGCCCTTCAATAACTAAAATCATCCTCTGATCCAACAACCTCTTAAGGGTCTCTACTCTACTGTTCAGGGTCTTGTTCTCTCTGCCATCTATTTTTTCCATGTTCTCCATTTTTTTGTATTGTGAGAATGCTCCCAAAAGTCCTTTACTTTCACTAATCCTTGGTTGTCTGTCTCCTATTTGAGGCCCAAAAATTCCTCTCTCAAAAGAGTTGGTTCTTGTTGCCATTTTTCCTCCCAGAATAGTGCCAGATCTCCATCTCTGATTTCCCAGAAACTATTTTTTTGGACAACCTCTCTGTTCTCCCAGGCCTTGTTCCATATGGGAGAGCCCTTTATGTTTCCAGACATTCTTATGATATCATAAGAAAGCCAGGCATTGGCATATTTTCCCTTCTAGATGCTTGCCCATTTAGCCTTAGGATCCTTAACCCACCTCCACCAAAGTTTGGCCCCTAGAACCTTACTTAGAATCTCTATATCATCCAATCCAAGGCCTCCTTGGTTCTTGGGTTTACAAATCTTATCCCATGAGACTAAAGCCCATTTTTTCCTTGTTTCCTCTTTGCCCCAGAGAAAATCTCTTTGGATGTTTCTAAATTGCTGTAAAACTCCTTTTGGAGCTGGGAGAGCTGATAACATGAAGACAGGGATAGCTTGGAGCACTGCCTTTGTGAGAACCAGTCTACCAGCCAGATTTAGAGACCTGTTTGCCCATTTCCTGACCTTATCTTGCATCTTAATGATTAATGGTTCCCATATGCTTTTGAGCATAGGTTTAGCCATTAGAGGAACTCCCAAATACTTAGAGGGGAGAGAGTCTCTTTGAAATCCAAGGATTCTGGAGACATTTCTCTGGATGGCTATATGGGTATTAAAGAAAAATATTTTTGATTTGGAAAGATTAACTTCCATACCTGATGCCAAAGCAAAGTCTTTCAAAATCTATTTGTATGCTAGCGCTTCCTTGACCATGGGAATTCCCTGTAGCATGGTATCATCTACAAACTGTTGATGAGTCAGAACTTGACCATTCTCCAAAAGTTGGAGTCCTTGAATTTTTCCAATTGCTTTAGCATGCTTGATGGACCACCCCAGCCCTTCCATGATGAGGATGAAGAGAAAAGAGAGAGTGGATCTCCCTATCTGAGTCCTCTAGAAGGAAGAAAAATTTCAAAGGGAGAGCCGTTAATTAAAATTGAAAAGCTAGAGGAAGTCACCAGGGCCATGACCCATCTGATCGAATTATGATAAAAACCAAACATTGCAAGCATTTTCTTGATATATGCCCAATTCACTTTATCGTATGCTTTGGCTATGTCCAATTGCATTATCATACCCAATTTCCTTTCACTAGTTAACGAGTGGACCACCTCATGAGCTTGTATGATGTTATCTAGAATTTGTCTGCCTTCCACATAACCTGATTGTTCCCCTGAAACTAGAGAAGGAAGTAAAGGTTTGAGTCTGTTGGCCACAACCTTGGAAATTATCTTATAAACAACATTGCATAAAGCGATGGGTCTATACCTCTCAGTTGTTTGTGCATTATCCCACTTTGGAATTAGGGAGATAAAGGAGGTATTGAGAGCTTTCAAAATGGTTCTGTTCTGCCTGGAGTCTTCCACTACCCTTATAATATTCTCTTTGAAAATATTCCAACAAGC
Source organism: Pinus tabuliformis (assembly GCA_031772625.1). Classification (NCBI taxonomy): domain Eukaryota; kingdom Viridiplantae; phylum Streptophyta; class Pinopsida; order Pinales; family Pinaceae; genus Pinus; species Pinus tabuliformis. The sequence goes on from CM062815.1 coordinate 498,502,224, forward strand.
TTTGAAGAAATCTACATTGAAACCATTCGGACCTGGAGCCTTACCATTTTGCATTTCCTTGAGGATCTCACTTACCTCCTTTTCGGTTACAGCTCTATTGAGATTATAGTTATCCTCTCTTGATACCAACTTGGGGATATGCTTAATGTGGTCCTTGATGAAAGTAACCCTGTCTAAAGTGTTTTCCTGAGCAATACCTCAGAAGTGCTTAACTAACACTACTTCTATCTCCTCATGAGATTGATGTATCTACCCAACCCCATCCCTGATCAAAGAGATTCTATTGTGAGTCCTATTTGCTATAGTGGATTTATGGAAAAATTTAGTATTTCACTCTCCTTCTTTTAGCCATTGAACTCTTGATTTTTGTTTCCAAAATATTTCCTCTTGATTACACAACTTTTCCCATTCTTGGTGATGTTTTTCTATTTGGTAATTTTTGTCCTTGTCAAAGCCCTCCTTGATCAAAGCTTGGTTGAGCTCCATAATTTTATTTTCCACCGCTTTCTTTCCTATAAGAATATTACCAAATTCATTCTTATTATAGGCTTTAAGCTTCAGCTTGATGTGCTTTAATCTTTTGTGAAGCAGGAACATTGTTGATCCTTGAGTTTGAAAATCATTTGCCCACCATTCTTCAATGTTGCTGATGAATTCTTGGTGAGAAAGCCACATATTTTTAAATCTGAAAGGTTTATTTCTTGGGTTGCCTATGCCCTTGATTTCCTTTTGAGCCAGCCAGTGATCTGAACCTCTAGAGGGAAGAATTCCTGCTATTATTTCCTTGTCTATAAGCATGAGATCCTCAGAGATCATGAATCTATCTAACTTGGAGGCTACCTGTGAGTCCCCTCCTCTTTTATTGTTCCATGTATAGAGGCCATTGTTTGTCTTAATATCAACAAGCTTCATGCTTTTCAAAAAGATTTGGAAAGCTAAGGAATCTTTATTAAGAGCTCGTGTACCTCTTTTTTCTCCGAGAGAGATTTGATCATATTGAAGTCTCCTCCTAGGACCCAAGGTAGTCCAGCATGTCTAACTCGTAGAACCACCAAGGAATCTATGAACCTAATTTTATCATCTAACCTTTGAGGGCCATAAACATTCGTGACTAGATAAGTGTCCCTGTCTCCTACTAGCTGTATAACAACTGATAAATAATTCCTTGATGCCTCCGCATCAATTATTCCAATTTTTTGGGGATTCCAGAGTGTGAGGATACCCCCTACTATATTTTCTACTTTAACTTCTAGAAACTCAAATCTACTGAGCCATTTACTATGGATTTACCTTAATTTCTGAATGGAGCATTTTGTCTCTTGGACAAAAATTATATCCGAAGCTACCTGTTTCATTCTATTATTCATCATTCTCTGTTTTCTCTTGCTACCAAGACTTCTAATATTCCAAGTTGTGAACTTCATAATTAAAGATTGGTAAAGTATTAACTGGTTAGGTCTTTCATCTTACCTGAGTCCACCATAAGCTTTCCACATTCGATCAGTAGCTCGTTTTGCTTTTTCCTGCCTCTTTTTTTCCCTGGATTTCTCAGTGCTAACCCTGGAGTCATTTTTACTGATTTCACCCCGTCATTGCTCTGTCTTTCAATGTTATTTCCTCCCTCCAAACCATTTTCCTGGGTTTTCCATAAGAATAGTTGTTGTATTCGATTGAGCTCTTCTTGTGGTAGTGATTCTACCCTGCCAGTTGTTCCTTGAATCAAGAAGCCTTCTAGATACAGGTTTTCTCTGTCAAGAATCTCCTGTAGCTCATTATCCTCCATATCCATTTCACTCTGGGTAATTTCCAGATCCATTTCCAGCTCTAATTCATTCAGCATGATCCCCTTCTGTTTTTTGTTTTCGTGGGTCTAATCTCTTTCTTTTTCCTCTTCCTTCTTCTCGTAATCTTCACCCATTGCTTGATCTTCTACTGGTATTTCTTCATCCTCTTCAGGAACTTGGAACTGGTTTTGACTACCCTTTTGTCCTTCAGCTTGGTGTTACTTTGGCCCTTTTTGCCGCTTTTCCCTTTATGAACTACTGCGTGAAAGCTATCTGTATCTTTCATTGTGTTTATTTTTCTTTTGTTCTCTGCTTTACTAAGGGGGCAGTCTCTTAGAAGGTGCCCATGTTCATGGCATCTGCGACATCTAAATGGAATATGTTTGTAGTCGACTGTTTGCACCCATTCCTCATCAAAAACCTCCAAGATGACTTCATCTGGAAGAGCTCTGGATAGATCCATATCCACATAGATCCTAGCAAAAGAGGTGTATTTTACCCTCCTTGTGGCTTTAGAGGCTTTGATAAACCATCCTAATTTATTTCCTATGGATGCAAGGGATTCAATTTTCCAATAGTCAAGAGGTAGAGAATAGAGTCTTACCCAAACTGGAACTGAAGTAAAAGTTTCCCGCTCCGGAACGAAGTTCATCATCCATGGACGCATATAGAGCCCTGCTACTGCATAGAAGTAGGGCCTACCTTCAAACACTTTGTCTTTATCTTCAATGTTAGTGAACACCACAGTAAAGAATCCTTTGGACCCCAGATGTAGATCAATGCTACCTTTGGGTTTCTAGTGGTATCTTATCCATGTTTGTAAAGCTTTTTCAATGGGCCATAGCCCCATGAATTTGCATATGATTGCAAAAGTCCACATTTGATCTCTGTGCTCCTGCAGTGCTAGATCATTTAAAACTACTCTAGGAGTATTTTCAGCTTTGGGTTTGCGATGACCCTTGTGATTTTTGTCTTTTGTTCCCTGTATTTTGTCATTTTCTTCCTTGTCTTTTGTGCCATACTTCTCCTTCGATTTGGTACTTTCTGATTACTCCTCCCTATTTTTTCTTCCTTCCTCCGCATCATCTTTTCCTTTCTCTAGAGGATTCTTACCCTTGTTGGCCACCGCTTCCTTGTAGGAGGGAGTGGAGCTCCCTCCTCTACGTTGATCCACAGAGAGAAATTAGTTGTATTTGACAGAAACCCTAGTTGTCTTCGCTACCCACCGAGATGATAGATGAACAATCCAACCAAAGTTATACTGACTAGATCATTCGGTGATGGTAGCTTATCTCTGAGAAGAGTTGTGGTGGTTACTTGCCTCTGAACTAAGTTACAATGAGGCTCAAGGGCCGTTTTATTATTGAAAAATAAGGAAAACCCCTAAACAACAAAAACCCTAACCCAAGGAGATGTAACACCACGAGTTTATGGGCTCTATTGGGGCTAGTTTGGTAGCCAAATTCCAAGGGTCGTAACATAGTCATATTATCTTTGTTTGATGCGCATGATACCTCATTGGAAGGATCTCTCCAAGGAATACAACTATCGATGTGATTTCCATTGCAATAACTATAGGATTTTTTCCAAAAAAAACGTCGTTTAGGGCCTCAAAATGACTTTAGAAGTTCAAGACCCAAAAAAACTACAAAAAATAGTAAATTGTGCTACAATTAAGGAAACAGATGAAACTGACCAGGGGCTCTAGGTGGAATAAGCAGTTCGCCACCAATATCCTTTTGGATCATTCCTCCCCCCTTAGGAAGAAATGGTCCCCATTTCTTGCAAACCCTCCATGAGGTGAGGAAATTTCTGTTGAACTTGGTCCCTGGTGAACCACTTGCCCTGGTGACGGAGTTGCCTTACTTTGACAACTTGATATAGATGTATCCTCTATTTCCGAGTTTTCTTTATCTGTGTGTCCATGATATGATCAATTGTGTCCTATTCCATGTAGTCCAGGTTGAGCTATGTGATGAGCCTCATCATTAGGTAACTATATGGGCCTTAATTCACCTCCTAGCTTAGTCAAACCAACTATTCTCACAAATTATTGCATACTTTTGATTATATTTTGTTATGAGATGAGTAGAGTTGGATATTTTTCTTTGTGGTCTAATGTGCATTTAATGCAGGATTAAAGGATAAAAGCAAGGAATTTTGGCAAATACCTTGGTCAAAACTCAAATGGGACAAGGGAGAGGAATTATAGGAGGTAAATCCTCATCATTTACTAGCCCTCCATTCGAATATTCCTTCATCAGATCAGAGTGCAAATAGCCAAATCATGAGGACTAGAAGGCAAATGAGCAAGTGAAAGACAAAGAACCATTTTATCTCAAGTTTGGGAGCAGCGCCTCCCTAATTTTAAGGAAGTCATTGGAGACTTCAGATGTATAAGTAGAGAGACCTAGGACCTAAGTAGGATTTGGATTTTTGATTGTAAAACTCTACTCTATTTTCGAGCTGGAAGACTTGTCACAATTTTTGATGTAATCCATTGTTTTGATAATAAGAATGAGTTTTGTTTTGAGCTAGCACTAAGTTAACTCAGAGGGCTAAAGCTCTTGGGTTAGGGCCCAACCCTAGAAGCCAAGGCTCCTCTTTATTGTACATGTATGCTAGCATAGATTCATAGTTTCATTGTTCATTTGCTTAGTAGCTACAAATTTTCTATTACAACAGTGTAGATTAAATTGGTTGTATGTTAGTTTCCTTCCATTTGTGCCTTCTTTCAGTTAGTAGGATAGCAAGGAAAAAATGGATCACCATAAGGTTGTCAGCAGGTGCCTCGGCCTCACTTCCTCCTTCTGGGACCATGACTTGAGGAAGAGACCGTTCTGCAGCCCCAAAAACACAGATTTTTAGTTCTTGCATGAGCTATGGAGTTTGTTGTCTTGATTCAGAATTTGGTTCATTTCATTGTCATCTTCTACCATGACTCCATTTCTTCAATAACATCTCACTCATGCTTTCATTCCCTTCAGCACTCTCTTCATGCATAATATGGGCAATTAATTCATGCTTTTCTAGGTTATGAAAATATATCTTGTTGTATAGTTCTTGGAAAACACACATGTTATAAGCACAAAAGGTACTTCAAGAGGAGACCCAAACTTCATCACTAGCAGCCACCTTCCACTTCATCCACCCTAACCATCTCTTGTTCCACCATCACCCTCACTAGTTTTTTTCAAAATTTTCACTAATATTCCCCTAGATACGTTGAGTGAATCTAGCCATCTCTGATCTTGGATATTGACTCCTGAGTGTTCCTAGACCTTCTAACACCCCATCCCACTCATCACACACCTTTTCCAAGCTTCCCAAGACCTCACAATTAGCTCTCGGTCGTATCTTGTAGGTTTCCTGTGTTCCTGTAGGTTTTCCTGAAACGGCCTGTTTTGAGGCTAAATTGATGGGGAACTTTTAGGAAGTCACAGAAATCCTCCTAGGACCCTTCCACACCATCCAACCACTCCATAATCCTTTTAGCCATCGTCAATCACCTTCCATCCACCTGTCATATCCATAAGAACAGTTAATTTACATACTTGATTTCGCCAAAAAAACCAAAAAAGTAAAAACAGATTTAGTTTAGTTTTCTTTCTTACACATTAGTATGTTTGATGCTCTTTACTTTTATAGCTTAGATAGTAGCGTTAGGTTAGTGTTGATTCAGCAATTCTGCTTTTCATAACTATTCAGATGGGTAATTAGGATATGGTTTGATTTAGCATTACATGTTGTTTTCTTCATTGCTGCAATAGAGTAGCTCTCTTAGAATACTTCTTCCATCAAAGAATCAAGCTTCTTCTAACTCTATAAAAGTCTAGCTTGGAACCCCTGGGGTCTCTCGTTGAATGAACAGTGACAACAGGCAAGACCTTCACTTTTACTTGTGCATATAGCACTGTCACCTCCAAGTTTGTACGAACCCTGGGTTGATAAGTAAAGTTGGTAGCCCAGGAGTTGCAGCATCCTTGCTGCAATACTGGCGTTCATCACTTTTGGCGCTGTTTCTAGGGAGGTGTCTGAGTAGAATGTGATTGTTGCTTTCCTTTCTTCTATTTCTTTTCTTCAATTTTTTGCCGTTAGTTTATTTCTGCAAAAGTAATCTAGTAGCTTCCTTTCTTTCATTTGCCAGTATCTGATTTCCTTTCCATTATGTAAGTAGAATTTCAATTCAACAAGTAGCTTTTTCATTATGTTAGTGGTTTTCATTCAATTATCAATTTCATTTCTGCAAAGTACTTTCCAGCCTAAAAATTTTACAAAAACCAACCCAAAAACATTTCCTTTCATGCCTCATAGGAATAGGGACAATTTAGAGAATTTTTTTCCAAATACCCCCACTGCATCCAACAACAAACCTTCTCTCTTCTTTGGTGGCTATGAACTAGAGGAACCTTTAGGTGAGAAACCTGACATATTTGAAGAACCTACAGGGGAAGAACAAGAAGAGGAACCCATTCCTACTGAACCAATGGCTAAAAACCAAAATGACAGAGGGAATAGAGAGAGAGTTGAGGGTGCCTTCCCCATCAGGGAAACCAACGGGGACACTAAGATGAAGAATATAACCCCCTCTACCCTTCCTCAATTCCATTTCCTGACCATAGAGGACCCTAACACTTTCTTATTTGATTTTGTTGTTATATTCCGAACCTATGACTATACAGATGATGAGAAAAAGTTAAAACTATTTCCATATACCTTCAAGGATGCAGCATTGCACTGGTTCATGGGTTTACCTGGAGATAGCATCACAACTTGGGCTCATATGTAGTAGGCTTTTAACAACAAATATCAAGACTACTGTATGTCAAAGGATACTAAAGAAGAAATTTTCAGGATGACCATTGGCCAGGATGAATCCTTAGAATACTTCGAAGAAAGATTCCAGCTCAGTTACAAAAGGGCTAGGTGCACACTTTACCCTAAGTCCCTAAAGTTGGTCCTACTCAGGGGAGTAAGACAAGACCTTATGGACACCTTACACTTGTTAGCAAGAGGAGATATCTACCAATTACCCTATGAGGATATCAAGCATGTCTTTAGAAACTATTCTAGGGCAGCGAGGAAAAAGGGTAGGAGTAGTCAACCTATGGCCAGTACATCATCTTCCAACTCATCCATCAAGGATGAAATTGGAAATATTCTGGAAGATTTCAAAAGTGAGATGGCGCAAACCCTTTCCTTGCAATTGGACACCATGAACATCAAAAGGAAGCAAGAGGAAGCAGAGAGAGCCTTCGCCATATTTTGTCCTAGATGCACCAAGAGGCATCCTAGGAACGAATGTCCATTGAACTATATTGAAATTTGCTTAGTCTATGAATAAAAGCACTCCACAAACAAGTGCCCTTCTTTACCAAGACTCAAAGTCATATATTAAGGAGCTGAAGGGATCACTGAGTAGCTTTGCTACATTAACCAAAGGAGGCCTCGTGGGCCTAGACCATACTAGCAAGGCATGCAAGGGTCATCCCATGAATATTACAACCCCAACCAAAACACAGTTATACCTTCTTGGGGACCCCCTACTCATCCTTCCTAGTCTACACCCCCTCCTTGGTCCTATGCATCTAAATATCATTCCTAGCCAGCCAGTTAGTCATTTCAACCTTACACTCTACCACAACCTCAGTGGAATACAACACTCTAGGGGTGGAGGCCCCAATACAACAATGCTCCAGCTCTATTGCCTCCACCAACTGCCCAACCACAACTCCTACACTCTCCTCCACCCAAGCAACCCAATATGCCTTTCCAGCCAAATCCAAACCCAAAACATAGGTAGGCTCAGCAAGTATATAGTGGAGAGACATCATATCGAGCTTATGTTGTGGAAATCCAGGAGATTAAGCTAAGATCTAGGAGAGTCCTCTCGGATAACCAACATCCCCTCCACAAAGGGAGGTTGAGCAAGAAAGATAGGAAAGCAACCTTAATGTAAATCCACCCTTTCCTGAGAGATTAGCCCAACCGCTCCAGCCTGTCCCAGAAGAAATTAAACTTCTGGGAGAATTGAAAAATCTATGTGTAAAGATCCCACTTCTCCAGGCAATAAAATATGTTCCCATTTAAAATAAGTTGATTAAGGAGAAATGCTTCAAGCAACAAGGAAGAAGAAAAAGGGATTCACCTACCATTAATTTCATTGGGTAGCTGTCCGACTTAATGCTGTGGTAGGTAATATGTTCAAAATATTTGGACCCTGGAAGCCCTATAGTAGATGTGCACATCAATGGCACAATTTTCCCACACACTCTGATCTATCTTGGGGCTTCCATTAATGTGATGACCAAGTGCACCATGCTCAAGCTCAACCTCCAAGGGTCATTGAGGAAAACCACAACAGTTCTACAACTTGAAGACCGTTCCACAATCACCCCTGAGGGAATTGTGGAGGATGTAATGGTCTCCATTGACTCCTGGGACTACCCTGCAGATTTTCTAGTTCTCTAGCCTAAGGTCTAGCTTACTGGTTACCCTCTCATCCTTGGGAGGCCATGGTTGGCCATAGCCGATGCTTACATTAGCAGGAGAGATGGGAATATGACCATCAAGAACGGGCATATGTCCAAGTAGTTATTGTTATATCCTCCTGCTCAACCTTCTCTAGAGCATGATTTACCTTTATGGTTGGAGGAGGAAGAAGAATATGAGGTTTATTCCGCCCAACTTTATTCTTTAGAATCAACCATAGTAGGAGGACAACAAGATGAGGATGACTTCATTGAACACATGCTCCAAAGTCCAAATCCTAGTTCATTACCATTAGAAGAAGAAGGGAAACCCAACACAATCAGCCAATTGACTTATGCTTGGCCAATTCCAACCCACTCCGTGTCAAAACCATAGAATTCAGCCCAGAGAAAACCTTGAAAATTAATCCATCTCTTTCTACTCTCGAAGAGAAAAAGCTATGCAACATGTTAAAAGAAATCCTAGAAGCCTTCACTTGGAGTTATAAGGAAATGAAGGGAGTACACCCCTTAGTGTGTACTCACCACATATATATCAAAGAAGGTTGCAAGTCGGTCCGGCAAGCACAAAGGAGGATGAATCTAGCTCTTAAAGATATAGTCAAAGAAAAACTGCAAAAACTACTAGATGCGGGATTCATTTACGCTTTCTCCAATAGTGAGTGGGTCTCTCATTTAGTGTTAGCTCCCAAGAAAAATAGTAAGTGGAGGATTTGTGTTGATTACAAGGAGTTGAACAAAGCCATAAAGAAGGATCATTTTCCGCTACCCTTCATTTACCAAGTGCTAGACGACCTGGAAGGGAAGAAGTTTTTTTCTTTCCTAGATGGATTCAGTGGGTACAACCAAATCCAAATCTACCCAAAAGACTAGGATAAGACCACATTCACCTATCCTTGGGGTACTTTTGCCTATAGGGTCCTTCATTTTGGCCTATGCAATGCTCCTGCCACTTTCCAAAGATCAGTCTTGACTATTTTTTTCGAATTAGTACATGATGCGATGGAAATTTATATGTATGATTTTACACCTTATGGATATGATTTTCAAGAAACCCTGACTAACCTAGGCAAAGTACTACACAAATTCGTTGAAATGAACCTATCTCTCAGTCCTTAAAAATTTGAATACTTAATGATTGAAGGGACCGTGCTAGGTCATTCAATATCTCAGCGAGGACTGCAGGTGGATCCAAAAAAAATAGCCATCATCCAAATGGTCCCACTTCCGCAAAAGAAGAGAGATGTCAGGTGTTTCTTAGGGTTATTTGGATACTGCCGAAGGTTCATAAAGGACTTCAGAAAGTTGGCTTCTCCTTTATTTGGGTTGTTGTCCAAAGATTCTGAGTTTATATGGCCAAAAAGTTATCAAGAGGCCTTAGACATTCTAAAGGGTAAGTTAACAACTGCACCAATTCTCTGATGCCCAAACTAGGCCCTCCCATTTCATATTCATGCTGATGCCTCACACAAAGCCATAGGAGTAGCCCTGAGACAGGTAGAGGAGAAACTGCCCTATGCCATCTATTTTATCAGTGAGAACTTCTCAAAGCTTGAGCTAAATTATATTGTGACCGAAAAGGAACGCCTGGCTGTTGTGCATTCACTAAAAAAAATTAGGCATTACATTACAGGCTATCAAACATTTGTGCATACCGACCATGCTACAATCAAATATTTAATGAAAAAACCAGATTTGAATGCTTGAATTATAATATGGTTGCATTTATTACAGAAATTTGATCTAACCATTGTTGATAAGCCTATTAAGGAAAATGTTGTTGCAGACTTTTTATCTAGGGTGAATCTGCCTGTAGGTGAAGAAGGAATGGTGGATGACCAGTTACCAGACGAGCACTTGTTTGCTATTTTGGTTCTCTCCCCATGGTTTGCTGATATAGCAAACTATTTGGTATCAACACAGTTCCCACCAAACTTGCGCTCCAACGAAAAGTGAAAGATAGTTAGGAAAAGTGCCCCCTTCACTTGGATTGGGGAGAATCTTTTCAAACTTAGCCCAGACCAAATTTTGAGAAGGTGTGTAAGGGAAGAGGAAGTTTTGACATCCTTCAGACCTGTGATGATGGGCCTTGTGGAGGTCACTTTGTAGCAAGGAGGACAACATTCAAAGTGTTACAAGTAGCCTATTATTGGCCCACTCTCCATCAGGATGTGAAAAAGTACACTAGTCATTATGATTGGTGCCATAGGATGGGAAAGCCTACTCCAAGAAATGAAATGCCCCTATAGCCTCAAGTGACTTTCAAGCCATTTGACAATTGGGGCATGGACTTCATTGGGCCTATCAACCCTCCTTCAAAGTAAAAGCAACACATTATTGCATGCATTTATTATTTGACTAAGTGGGTAGAAACCAAGGCAATCAAGGAAGAAACAGAAGAGAAGGTGGCTGAGTTCCTAAGGGAGAATGCATTCTACAAATTTGGGTACCCTAGAGAGCTAGTCACAAAACAAGGCAGCCAGTTTACCTCCAACATGATTGAAGAACTGATCCACCATCACAAAGTCAAGCATAGGACCTCCACTCCCTATCATCCACAAGCTAATGGGCAAGTGGTGGTGACAAACAGGGCACTGGAGGGCATCTTAACCAAGGTAGTGAGTAGCAATAGGAAGGATTAGGCAGAGAGACTAGTTGAGGCCACCTGGGCCGATAATGCCACATGGAAGACAACCACTGGATTTACACCCTATGAGCTGGTCTATGGGAAAAAGGCCTTTCTCTCCATTGAGTTTGAATATAACACATTCAGGATGGTAGCCCAACTAGATTTGGACCTCAATCATGCATAGAAAGAGAGATTGTTCCAATTGAATGGCTTGGATGAATTCAAAATGTAGGTCCTCCTACATACAGAGATAGTTTAGCTTCAGAGGAAGATCTGGCATGATAAACATATTAAGGATAAGCAATTTCAGGAGGGTGATTGGGCATTTTTATATGATTCTAGGTATAAAGACTTCAAGGGAAAGCTAAGGACAAGATGGCTCAGACCTTATGTTGTGGAAAGATGCCATGATAATGGTTCAGTGCAAATCAGAACTGTAGATGAAGAAGCAATTCCATTGCTTGTTAATGAACATCGATTGAAAATGTACAAGAGACCTTTATCAAAACAAGAGTTCATTGACAATATCAATAAAATAGTGATGATGGTGGAACAAGTTCCAACTCCTCCCTCATAAAGTCACTGAAAAAGAAAAAAAGAATAAGGACTTAGATGAAAACCTCCATGAGGCGCCTGAGTCCCATCTTTGGGTTGAAAACCTCATAAAGCATCCCAACGATGAAAAAAAAGAATAGAAAAAAGAATAAGAAGATCCCTGGGTGAAAACCTCCCTTGAGGCACCCAGGGAAAATAGCTAGGGTGAAAACGTCTCTGTGGCAACACTCCTACTCCTACTCCTAAGTGTCCTTTTCTCTACACACACTCCTACTCCTTTTGTCCATTCATTGCACCATCCTCACAGCCCTAGACAGCAATAGGATTAAACAATTCTAAGGGAGAAGCAGCTACAGGACATCCTGTAGGAAACCCTGTAGTAGCCTATCCCACAAAATTCCAATCAACAGCTACCAGTCTTCACTAGGATGATCCAGGAGCTCAACAATAGCAGCAACATCAGATCTTTAGTTATAGATACCTGCAAAAGCCAAGAAACCATTAACAGAGAGCAAGAGGAGGAAGGAGAATGGCATGCAACAAATAAGCAATGCAACACCTTTGATCTTCGACAACTGCAACATGGCATCAAAACCACAGGTAAGTATCCTGTTCGCTCACTCATATGCATCATTTAATCAAAATTTGTAAGGGTTATGAGATAGTTGGTTTATAAGTGAAAATGTGGCCAGATAACTTGGCCTCCTGCGTTCAGTCATCACATCCAAAACCAGGTGTCCTCTCACACGTGGTTGCAGTCAACTTAGAGACAGAGGAGGAGTAGGACAAGAAGTGGTTAACTAGGGATCTATGAGGTGGGAGCTGATTACGAGGAGTGGGAAATGATGAGGTGGTAGTGGAGACAAACGATCCAAAAATGGCAACGTACCTCTGCTGCTGGCACACCACCTCACCTCAAAACACCATAAAGGGAAATAAAACATCGTTCGCATGCATTCTTGCATTCCACCTCCTCAAAACTCCCTCACTCAAGTCACTCTCATAACTCTAGCCACCCACCAGAAGCAAGTATCCATCGTTGTACACAGGAATTCCTACAGGAGCATGCACAAGAATTCCTACAGGATACTATCTATAGATAAGTCTACAGGATACACAGAGGTAGTCTATAGGATAGGCAGAGAAGAGTTCAAGAGGGGATATCACGAGAATTGTCCACTGCCACCATTATAAAGTGGTATGCTCTAAAATTTACAAGCAAATGAACTAGAAATACTCTAAAATCTAGTGAATTTAGCAACTGTGAGGGGTGAATTACATACACAGTCAACTCTGTTTTCCTCTTGAATTAAAAAAAATTGTGTCAACCCTCTCATTTTCTCCTCAAGCCTCACAAGCAAGATGATAGGAGGGTTTAATAGGAGAGAGCCCACAAACACTGTGAGGATACAACAACACCCCTAGGTGCTTGAAATCTTTACAAGACACAACTGGATGGGGTTTTTCAAAAAATTCACAGGGTATGATGATGATGTGGCTCAAGAATTTGCTCACTCCCTCACTCCACACAACAGAATCCATGCTACTGCTTTAGTTAGAGGCCTCACTGTATATATCACTCCAAAGCTCATCAGTAGGTTCACCACACTTCCCCTAGGAATTCCATGGAGAAAAGAAAACAAAGGAGATAGTCAGGTGGCAAAAAGGAAATTATTTTTAGAAGGAGAGGAACCCATAGAGGATAAAAATGGAGTAAGAAGGGGCATTCTGCCATACCCATGGAGTGAGGTAGCCTACCAACTCATCAAATATATCTCATTTGATGGTAGCTATAGTGTTGTTTATGGCTACCATTTCAGGATCCCTGAAGAATTAAGATTTGGGGTAGAAACACCAGTTCACCAAAAACTCAGCATACCCTATTTCCCGATGCAATCACTCATATACTCCAACAACAAAGTAAAGGAAGGGATTCCCAACAATTGGCTCACCATGTGTTTATTAGGATCCTCATTGAGGATGCCCTCCAAAACCCTAGAATCCCTATAACATGGTCAGCCTTCAGAGACTTGCCAGCAAAGGATGACATCAAAACCCTCACTAATGATGTTGGTCCTTCTGTCAGAGAGGAGGAGGAAAAACAGGAAGAAGAAGATACCGAGCTAGATAAGGATGAGATGGATGAAGAAGAAGCCGACACAGAGGAGCATGATGAAGCAGAAGAAGAAGATGGAGAAGAGAAGGAGGATGATGATGAAACATAGGAGGAAACTAAGGAAGGAACTAATGGAGATGAGGAAGAACCAAAAGAAGAAGAAGATAGGAAAAATAGAGAGGAAGAAGGCATTGAAATAGAAGGGAAATAAAACAAGGAGGAGTCACCTAGGGTGTCTCCAAAGGCCACTGAGAGGGAGGCAGCAACTTCCCTCACTGCTCTCAGCACCCTAGTCAAGCAAAAAGGAAAAAGGAGGCAAACCCTCCTATATTTCAGAACAAGAAAGAGCAAAAGAATTAAACAAAGGAAGCCACAAATATCAACAAAAAATTCCTATTGAGATTTAAGATTCCCCTACTCAAAGAGAAAAAAAGCCTTCCCCTAAGTCACTAGTCACATATGTAAAGAGGCCTAAAACTAAATCAACTTCCTCAAAGGGTAAGGCAATCCTACAGGATCCACAGCAAAACCTATAGGAAGCAAAAACAGTCCTACAGGATACTCTGCTGAAACTACAAGAAGCACATAAATTGGAAAGCTACGTAGGGGAGCAACAAGAAACAAAAGAAGAAGACCCAAAGACAAAGGAGCCAACCCCCCAACCTAACTTGGACTCCTATTACCAGTTTATTGAAGGAGGGAGGGTAATACCTCAAAAAATTGCCATCCCATTGTTTTTTGAACTTGAGAAGGAAGGGACTAGAACCCATTGATGGATGCAAATCACCAAGTCAAAAGGGGTGGAAGACATTGGGCACATGGAAGAGAAGCTCAATGAAATGGGAAAAGAGTTAAGTGGCTTAAGGGAGAGAGAAGCAATAATGGGAGATCAACTTGAGAGGGAAAATCCATGGCCGAGGGGACAGTTGCAGGAAAGGGAGAACCAAATAGCATGTATGGCCAACCTCTCCTTAGAGGCCATCCAGTGTAGGATGCCAGCTAAATCCTATGACTTTTTACCTCAAGGAACAATGGCTACAGTTTCAGATTAAAACATTAGCACAAAGGGGAAGCATGCCATTTCAGGACTACAGCTAGTTTATTGATCTTTGTGATCAAAGTACACTAGAGGATAGGGCCAAAATGGCTAAGTTTTATTTGCACAACATGGCCCTCATAGACATGAATGTTTGGGATCCTAATGCCAAGCTAGAAGATCTACAATTAATGGTTTTGGCATCATGGATGAACCATGAGGAGTCAAGGGCTACAGAGATAAAAAGAATATTGGCCAAAGAGAAAAATGAACCTCTTTTCATTAGAGTTGAAGAATCAAATCCCATGGCCCTAATCAACACTCATAATTTGATTGCAAATGACCCTTAGCTGGCACCTAGATATCTTGCTACCCAAGAGCAAGCAATTTCACATTTTGAGGATATGTTTAGGCCGCTAGGAGATGATAGTATACATGCCTATCTAAGAAGATGGAACACACTGCCACACAGCTTGAATATCAGAGAATATCACTCCCCTCAAAGGTCGAGAGAGGCACTCAACAAGACACCTATGTATAAGTAATCAATGCAAAGGTTGCAAGTCAATTGGATAGGCCTAAAACTCAGTCCACCACTATTCCTAGGGATGCTATAAGGGAGAAAAGAAGAAGAAGAAAAGAGGAAATGGGAAGAGGTATAAAAGAAAGAAGTCTTTTATGAACAAGAAGAAGAGGCCACAACAGAGGCATGGGATGTTAGAGAGGCTACCAGAGCCATGAAGGACATGGACATTGACTAAGTTGCTCAGATGATGAGCAACACTTTCAGTAGGAGGGCGATGATGAGCCTCATCATTGGGTAATTATTTAATTCACCTCCTAGCTTAGTCAAACCAACTATTCTCACAACTTATTGCATACTTTTTATTATATTTTGCTTTGTGGTCTAATGTGAATTTAATGCAGGATTAAAGGATAAAATCAAGGAATTTTGGCAAAGACCTTGGTCAAAACTTGAATGGGACAAGGGAGAGGAATTATAGGAGGTAAATCCTCCTCATTTACTACCCCTCCATTCGAATATTCCTCCATCATCTCGAAGTGCAAACATCCAAATCATGAGGACTAGAATGTAGCGAAGCAAGTGAAATTCAAAGCACCAGTTTATCTTGAGTTTGGGAGTTTAGCCTCCATAATTTTAAGGAAGTCATTGGAGACATTAGATGCATAAGTAGAGAGGCCTAGGACCTCATTAGGATTTGGATTTTTCATTGTAAAACTCTACTCTATTTTCAAGTTGCAAGACTTGTGACAATTTTTGATGTAATCCATTATTTTGATAATAACAATGAATTTTGTTTTGAGCTAGCACTGAGTTAACTCAAAGGGGTGAAGCTCTTGGGTTAGGGCCCAACCCTAGTAGCCAAGGCTCCTCTTTATTGTACATGTATGCTAGCATAGATTCATAGTTTCATTGTTCATTTTCTTGGTAGCTGCATTTCCATTACAATAACGTAGATTAGATTGGTTGTATGTTAGTTTTCTTCCATTTGTGCCTTCTTTTAGTTAGCAGGTTAGCAAGGAGAGAAAGGATCACCATATGGTTTTCAATAGGTGCCTTGGCCTCACTTCCTATCTTTGGGACCATGACTTGAGGAAGAGACCCTTCAGTAGCCCCAAAAACACAGATTTCTAGTTCTTGTATGAGCTTTGGAGTTTATTGTCTTGATTCAACATTTGGTTCATTTCATTGTCATCTCTTTCCACTACTCCATTTGTACAATAAGATCTCACTCATTCTTTCATTCCATTCAGAACTCTCTTCATGCATAATATAGGGAATTGATTCATGCTTTTCTAGGTTATGAAATTATATCTTGTTGCATAGTTATTGGAAAAAACACATGTTTTAAGCACAACAGGTACTTCAAGAGGAGACCCATACATCATCACAAGTAGCCACCTTCCACTTCATCCACCCTAACCATCTCTTTTCCACCATCACCCTCACTATTTTTTGTCATTTTTTCACTGAAATTCCTCTCGATACATTGAGTGAATCTAGCCATCTCTGATCTTGGATATTGACTCCTGAGTGTTCCTAGACCTTCTAATACCCATCCCACTCATCACACACCTTTTCCAAGCTTCCAAACACATCCAACACCTCACAATTAGCTCTCGGTCGTATCCTATAGGTTTCCTGTAATTCCTACAGGATCGTCCTATAGGTTTCTAGTACATCCTGTAGGTTTTCCTCAAACGGCCTGTTTTGAGGCCGACTTGATGAGGAACTTTTAGGAAGTCACAAAAGTCCTCCTAGGACCCTTCCACACCATCCAACCACTCCATAATCCTTTTAGCCATCACCAATCACCTTCCATACACCTTTCACATCCACAAGAATAGTTAATTTGCGTACTTGACTTTGCCAAAAAAACCAAGAAAGTGAAAACAGATTTAGTTTAGTTTTCTTGCTTACACATTAGTATGGTTTGATGCTCTTTACTTATTTAGCTTAGATAGCAACATTAGGTTAGTGTTGATTTAGAAATTCTTCTTAGCATAGTTTTTTAAATGGGTAATTAGGATATGGTGTGATTTAGCATTACATGTTGTTTTCTTCATTACTGCAGTAGAGTAGCTCACTTATAATAGATTTGCTCTTTTTCCATCAAAGAATCAAGCTTCTTCTAACTCTATAGAAGTATAGCTTTGAACCCCTAGGGTCTCTCACCGGATGAATAGTGACAACAAGTAGGACCTTCACTTTTACTTGTGCATATAGCACTATCACCTCCAAGTTTCTACGAACCCTGGGTTGATAAGTAAAGCTGGTAGCCCAGGAGTTGCAACATCCTTGCTGCAATACTGGTGCTCATCACTTTGTTGGTGTGAGTTGTTCTGGAATGTCTGGTGTGTCCAACAATGGTGGAAAGTGTGGTCAAAGGCGATCTACATTGAACACTAGGTGCAAACCAAGGAACAGTGAGATGCTGAGCTTGAAGGCATTGTCACTAATGACCTTGTTGATGGTGTATGGCCCATATCTAGGTATGAGAATCTTACGGTGTGCTCTACCAAAGCACTCTTTCTGCAAATGATGCCAAAAATTTTCGCCCACTTGGAACTTGTGAGGCACTCGATGCTGATCATGGCACTGCTTGTACTTATCATTGGATATGTCCAATATATCATGGACCTATTGGCAGATGTGTTGAATGTGCTCAATGAATTTTTTATCGCTTTCAGCTTTCAAGTCCACGTGAGCCAAATCTAGCTGAGTGGCTGCAAATGGTATGGCCATATCAATGAGGCATCATGGCTAAAATCCCAAACCTACCTGAAAGGGGGTGTGGCTTGTTGAGATGTGCAGAGATCTATTGTAGCTGTGTTGGACATAGGGGAGACTTTCATCCCATGTGTCTGGATTCTTCTAGTTGTACATGTGCATAATGTGTATGATCATCCTATTGACAACCTTTGTTTGTCCATCAATTTGGGGTTGGAAATTTGTGGACATAATGAGTTTTGTATCCAACATCGACTAGAGACTTGACCAAAATTCACTCAGGAATCTATTGTCCCGATTTGAGATAATGGCTTGTGGGTTCGAAAAGTGTACCCACACTTGCTCAAAGAAGAGCTTAGAAGTGGTCTCTGATATGATACTCTTCTTGCAGGCCACCATGATGGCCATCTTAGAGAATCTATTGATGAGCACGAAAACACAATCATTGTCCTGCTTAGTAGAAGGAAGGCATGACATATAATCCATGAAGAGAGATTCCCAAGGTTGACTAGGAGTAGGTAGAGGATTATACAAGCCTTGCTTCTTGATGGTTGGTTTTTCAATGGCACAGATGGTGCAGGATGTAATATACTTCCCAACATCCTGACAAATTTTCTGCCAATAAAAATACTTTTGTAATACCGCCATTGTTTTCTCTACTCCAAAAATTCCAACAACCCGACTGTAGTGCACCTCCCAAAACATATTGGCACTCTCACTTGAAGGAACACATATGTGTCCTAAGTGGCATAATAGTGCATCCTGAAGGTGAAAATTTGGAACTTTCTTCCCTTCAAGGAGTGTTTGGTGTATGCTACCGAATTCTGGAATGCTCTTGTAAAGATGTGGCCACCTGATTTCCCCTGCCCATAGGAGTTGAGCACAATGATTAGCGCCATGACTGGTGGTCAGCTCAGGCAATCAATGACATTATTGATGTTTCCCTTCTTATACTTAATGCTCAAATTGAACTATTGCAGATAGGTGGACCATTTTTGATGGCGATCATTCTGCAACTTCCCTTGTGTCTTTGTGAACTGTAGAGGTCAGTGGTCTGTGTAGATGACCGTTTCATTCCCTAAAATGTAATTCTTCCATTGACGGTAGGCATGGACAATCGAATACATTTCTTTATCGTAAGTGGGGTACTTTAGGACCATGTCTAAAAGTGTCTTACTGTGGTAAGCCATTGGATGCCCATGTTGAGTAAGAACTACATCAATAGCATAATCGGAGGCATCTGTCTCAATCTCAAATGGTTGTTGGAGATTTGGTAATGTGAGAAATAGTGAAAAAGAGAGGCAATTGCTCAACTCAGAGAATGCTCATTGTTGGGTTTCTGACCAAAAGAAATTTTATTTCCCTTTGCACTTGGTGACTTGACTTAAAGGCCAAGTGATATGAGAGAACTCCAACACGAACCTACGGTAGAAATTGGAAAGACCCAAAAAGTTGCAGAGCTCTGTTAGAGTGGTTGGGGCTGGTCAATCTCGAATGAATTGGATCATGGATGGTTCCAAATGTACACCCTGCTCATCAATGATGTACCCAAAATATTGAACCTGGGTCAAGCAAAAGGTGAATTTCTCCAAGTTAGCACATAGATTGTGTTATCAAATGGTTTGAAGGACTTGCTGAATATGGTGGAGGTGCTCTTCCCAACTATGGCTAAAGATCAAAATTTCATGTAATTAAACCACCAAAAATGCATTGGTGAAGGGCCACAAGATGTTTTCCATCAGTCTCATGAAGTTTGTAGGGGCATTCGGCAATCTGAACAACATGACCAACCATTCGAAAAGGCCCTCCTTGCATTTGAAGGCAGTCTTCTGCACATAAAAGGGTTTGATAGGCACCTGGTGATAACCTGAATTTGAGTCAATCTTGTTGAAATATTTGGTGCCCTTGAGCTAGTCTAGAAGGTCATCGGTCCACGGGATTGGGTACTTGTTCTGGACAATGATCTTGTTCAGCACCCGATAGTCAATACTGAGCCTCCAGGTCCCATCCTTCTTCTTTACCAATGCAATCAAGCTCCCATAGGGCGATGAGCTTGGCATAAAGTTCCCTTTATGTAATAGTTCCCAAATCTACCTCTTGATCTCATTATTTTTCAGAACATAGCATCAATAGATTAGTCCATTGGGTAGTGACGTGCCCGAGGTCATATCGATGGAATGCTAGACCTGACAGTGTAGAGGTACCCCTATGGGTGAGGCAAAAATGTCCCTATATTCCTTCATGACCTTGTCCATCTATTGCTACTATGCAGAGGAGCCCTGCTTGGAAGCCATGGCCACAACCTTCTTCTTTCCTTGGGGGTGAATGATAAGGAAAATGAATTTCTTGGTCTAGGAAATGATCTTACTACATTTCTTTTCACTAATCAAAGAGATGGCAATAGGCGAGGCTACGTCCAGTATCTTGTACAACTTATTAGCCGAAGTTATAATCACAGAGTGAGGTCTAGACTCATATACAACATGTCTCTTCCAAAAATATGGTTGTCGTAACAATACATCAAAAACTTCAAGAGGAGCAATGTCACATAGTACCTCATCTATGAAGGGCTTAATGTTGTAGGGAAGGTGACACTGTTGGCTGACGTGAAGATCTTGTCCTTAGTGAAGCCACGTGATGGTGTACAACTATCGATGTGTTGTAGTCTTTAGGCCCAAATACTTCATGACTTCTACTGAAATGAGGTTCTTTTGGCTCCTGCTTTCGACAATGAACTACAACAGAGAACCCTTCACCCACATCTATGAGTGGAAGAGGCATTCCCCCTCCTCTAGATATTCAGATCAATTTTCTGGATCTTTGTGGTGGCCATGGTGGCATCTATTAGGTCTTGAAATATGGGAATATCAAAGTTAACTTGTACCTTAAAAGGAGTGGCACCTCCAGAGTGGCTGTTGGATGAAGACACATCGCTTATGGGTAACCGTTGAAGGATCTACGCAAAGTTATCCATAATCACATCCCTGTGTCGCTTGAGGGCATCCTCGATAAACATTTTGAAAGGACCTCCTATCCCCTCATCTTTATTTTCTTCCACCATGGGGGGTCATCGAGTATTGTGAGGATGATCCTCCAATGGTTCAACCAAATCGAGCCCTAAATCCTTATACCCTAACATCGTTGGGGGCATGCAAAGACAAACAAATAAAGAGCAAACCGCTATGATAACAATGATCCAAACATAAATAGGAATGCAACATCTTACAAATATAATCATAAACATAGAGATGAAGCAGAAAAACACTTCATTTCATTAATAGAAAAAACTGAACTATGCTTACAAACATAATGGAAATAAGATAGCTCGGTCGATGGTAGCTTATCTCTAAGAAGAGATGTGGTAGCTACATGCATCTGAGGTAAGTTACAATGAGGCTCAAGGGCCTTTTGATTATTAAACAATAATGGAAAACCCTAAACAACCAAAACCCTAACCCGAGGAGGTGTAACACCAAGAGTTTATTGGCCCCATTGCGGTTAGTTTGGCAACCAACTTCCGAGGGTCGTAACTTCATCATATTATCTTTGTTTGATGGATATGATACCTTGTTTCAAATATATCTCTAAGGAATACAGGTGCCAAGGTGATTTCTGTCAGAATAATTTAAGGAATTTTGCCAAAAAAATGTCGTTTAGGGCCTAAAAATGGCTCCAGAAGTTCAGGACCCGAACAACTGACAAAAATAGTAAATTTTGCTACAATTAAGGAAACATATGAAACTGACTAGGGTGTCTAGGTGGAATATGTGGGTGGCTACCAATATCTACCTCAATCATTCCTCCCCCCTTAGGAAGCAATGGTACCCATTGCGTGCAGAGCCTCCATGAGGTGAGGAAATTTCTGTTGAACCTGGTCCCTGTTGAACCACTTGCCTTGGTGATGGAGTTGGCCTGCTTTGATAACTCGATATAGATGTATCCTCTTTTTCTGAGTGTGTTTGATCTGTGTTTCCATGATTTAATAAGTTGTGGCCTATTCCATGTAGTAAGGGTTGAGATCTGTTGGTGTGAGTTGTTCTGCAATGTCAGATGTGTCGAACAATGGTGGGAACTATGGCCGAACGTGATTTACATTAAACAATGGGTGCAGATTAAGGAACGTTGGTATGGTGAGCTCAAAGGCATTATCACCGACATCCTTGGTGATGATGTATGGCCCATATCAGAGCGGGCAAAGCTTGTGTTGGGGTCCAAAAAGGCGCTCTTTTTTCAAATGAAGCCAAACTTTGTTGCCCACTTGGAACTTATGTGGTGCTTGATGTTGACCATGGAACTACTTCTACTTAGCATTGGATCTCTCGAATATATTAGGGACCTATTGGCGCATGTGTTGAATGCACTCAATGAAGCTATTATCCATTTTAGCTTCGGGCTGCACATGAGCCGAATCTACCTGAGTGGCTACAAATGGTATGGCCACATCAATGGGCCATAATGGTTGATATCCCAACTGTACTTGAAAGGGGTTGTGGCATGTTGAGCTGTGGAGAGCTTTGTTGTAGCTGTGTTGGACATACGGGAGTTTTTACTCCAATGTGCATGGATGCTTCAAGCTGTACATGTGCGGAATGTGTGTGATCATTATGTTGACAACCTCTGTTTTTCCATCAGTTTGTGGATGGAAAGTCATGGAATTAGTGAGTTTTGTATCCAGCATCGACCAAAGACATGACAAAAATGCCCTTAGGAATCTGCTATCCCAATTTGAGATAACGGGCTGTGGGATCCCAAATTGTACCCACACTTGCTCAAAGAAGAACTTAACAATAGCATCTATTGTGATACTCTTCTTATAGGCAACCATGATGGCCATCTTAGATAATATGTTAATGACCACAAAAACACAATCGTTTCTATGCTTAGCAGAAGGAAGGCCTGACATATAATCCATGGAGACAGATTTCCAAGGTTGACTAAGAGTAGGTAGAGGAGTATACAGGCATTTCTTCTTTATGGTTGGTTTGGCAATCACGTAGGTGGTGTAGGATCTAATATACTTCCCAATATCTTGGCAAAGTTTCAGCCAATAAAAATACCTCTGCAATACCGCCACTATTTTCTCCACTCCGAAATGCCCAGCGACCCAAATGTAGTGTGCCTCCCAAAATCATCTTGGCACGTTGATTTGAAGGAACAAAAATGTGTCTTAAGTGGCATAACAGTGCATCCTGAAGGTGAAAATTTGGAACTTTCTTCCCTTCTAGGAGTGACTGCTATATGATGCCAAATTCAGGGTCGCTCTTGTAAATAGGTGACCACCGCAATATCTCATGCCCACAGGGGTCAAGCACAGTGATTAGCACCATGACCGGTTGTCAATTGAGGCAATCAACTACATTATTGGTGCTTCCCTTATTATAATTAATGTTCAAATGGAACTGTTGCAAATAGGTGGACCATTTATGATGGCGATCATTCTGCAACTTCCCTTGTGTCTGTATAAGATGTAGAGACTAGTGTTCTCTATTGATGATCATTTCTTTCCCTGGAATGTAATTATTGCATTGACAGAAGGCCTCGACAATGGAATACATTTATTTGTCGTAAGTGGGGTACTTTCAGAATATTTCTCAAAGTGTTTCACTGTGGTAAGTCATTGGATGCCCATGTTAAGTAACAACTACACCAATAGCATAGTTGGAGGCTTCTGTCTCAATCTCAAATAGTTGTTGTAGGTCTAGTAATGTGAGCATTGGTGCATAATAGAGGAGATTATTCAACTTAGAGAATGCTTGTTGTTGGTTTTACGAACAAAATAACTTTTCTTTCGCTCTGCCCTTAGTGACTTGACTTAAAGGAGAAGTGATTATGAGAGAACCCCAACACAAACCTACGGTAGAAATTGGCAAGACCCAAAACGTTGCATTTCTTTGTTAGATTGATTAGGGTTGGGCAATCCTGAATAACTTGGATCTTCGATGGGTCCACATGTATGCCATGCTATCAATGATGTACCCTAGATATTGAACCTAGGTCAGGCCAAAGGTGCATTTCTCCAAGTTAGCACATAACTTGTGTTATCAAAGGGTTCGAAGGACCTGTCAAATATGGTGGAGGTGCTCTTGCAAACTGTAGTTGAATATCAAGATGTCATCTAAATACACCCCCACAAATGAATTTGTGAATGGCCACAAGATGCCGTCCATTAGTCTCATGAAGGCTGGAGGGGCATTCATCAATCGAAACGGCATGATGAACCATTCGAAAAGGCACTCCTTGGATTTGAAGGTAGTCTTCCACACATCGAAGGGTCCGATAGGAACATGGTGATAACCTGAAATATTTGGCCCCTTTGAGTTGGTCCAGAAGGTCATCAATACATGGGATTAGGTACCTGTTCCAGACAATGATCTTGATTGGCACTCGATAGTCAATACAAAGCCTCTAGGTCCCATCCTTATTCTGTACCAATACAATCAGGCTCCCATAGGGTGATGAGTTTGGCCTGATGTTCCCTTTCTGCAGTAGTTTCTGAATCTACCTATTGATCTTATTGTTCTCCAGAACAGAGCATCGATAGATCAGTCCATTGGGTAGCATCATGCCTGGTGTCAGATCAATGGATTTTTTGACTTAACAGTGCAGAGGTACCCTTGTGGGTGAGGCAAAAATGTCCTTGTACCGCTCCACGACCTTGTCCATCTTTTACTATTATGTAGAGGATCCCTGCCTGGAAGTCGTGGCCACAAACTTCTTATTTCCTTGGGGGTGAATCATAAGGAAAATGAATTTCCTGGTCCAGGAAATGATCTTACTACATTTCTTTGTAGTGATTAAATAGATGGTGGTAGGCGACGCTACCTCCAGTATACTGTACAACTTATTAGCTAAAGTAATAATCACAAAGTGAGGTCTAGACTCATATACAACCTGTCACTTAAATAAATATGGTTCTCCTAAGAATACATCAGAAACTTCAAGAGGAGCAATGTCACATAGTACCTCATATGTGAAGGGCTTGCTGTTGTAGGGAAGGCGACACTACTCGCTAATGTGAAGATCTCGTCTTTGGTGAAGCCACCAAATGGTGTACAACTATGAATGTGTTGTAGTATTTAGGCTCATCTGCTTCATGAATTCTACTACAATGCTATTCTTTTGGCTCCCTTTGTCGATAATGAACTGTAGAAAAGAACCCTTCACCCACATCTGTGAGTGGAAGAGGCGTTCCCCCTCCTCTGGATCTTTGGGCTCAATTCTTTGGATCTTTTTGGTGGCCACGGTGGCATTGGGCTCCGCATAAATGATCTACTTTTGTTTCTTAGTCTCTTTATCGGGTTTTGATTCAAAGCATAACCTACATCTGATTCGGAAGCCTTTATCTTAGCCACCGGTGACTTCTTGGCCCAACACTCGCTTGTATTGTGAGTGGATCTCTTATGGAACTCACACCATTTTTCAGGTCCTTCTTCATCTTAGTGGTGTTTTTCTTTTCTTGCGACTTTGGCCGTTGTCTTGGGTAGTGCTACCTTAGCTTGGTTCTTGTTTCTGTGGTTTAGGGGTGCCTTTTCCTTGATTTCGATTCATAGATCCAAAGTCCTGCTTCTTCTCTTTAAAAAATTTCTCAATATTTACAACGTACCGATACACCGTCAGGAGCAAGGAAATGTCCAAGAACTCCATCTCTTCCTGGATGTAATTGTGTAGACACTCGTGGTACTTGAGCGTCAAATGTTGCTTAGTATCCTTTATACCCAGCCTTGCACAAAGGGTATCGAAAGAATTTGTGAACTTCGGCACATCTTGGTCCCTTCCCTACCATAGCGTGGTACATTTTATGTATTTGTCTTCATAGCTCCCCACAAGATAATACTATTCCTTGATGGTGTCTCAAAAGTAATTCCAAGTGGGTGCAGTTGAAAACAGTGAGGGTTCACTCTCTTCCTCTTGTTCACAGTAGGTTTCCCATGAATCCTTGATGTGTGGGGTGGCTTTGAGAAGTGAAAATGTAATCTTTTCCCTATTAGAAAAGTCATGAACCGAAAAATATCCTTCCATAGATTTAATAATTTATCTATGATGTCTGCATCTATCAGGTCTTCAAATATGGGAATATCAAAGTTAACTTATACCTTAAAAGGAGTGGCACTTCCAAAGTGGATACTGGATGAAGATGCATCGCCTCTGGGTAGTCGTCAAAGTATCTAGGAAAATTTATCCATCATCATGTCCCTCTATCACTCAAGGGCTTCCTCAAGCAACACTTTGAAACGATCTCCTACCCCCTCATATTTCTTTTCTTCCACCATGGGAGGTCGTCAAGTTTTCCGAGGCTGCTCCTGCAATGGTTCAAGCAGATCGAGCCCTAACTCCTTATACCCTAACCTCGTTGGGGAAATGCAAAGAAAAATAAATAAAGAGAAGACTGCTCTGATACCACTGATCCAAACTTAAATAGAAATGCAACAACTTGCAGATATAATCATAAACACAAAGGTGCAGTGGAAAAACACTTCATTTCATTAATAGAAAAACCTTGAACTATGCTTACAAACAGAATCGATATAAGATAGCTCGGGTGATGGTAGCTTATTTCTGAGAAGAGATTTGGCCGCTACATGCCTCTGAACTAAATTAAAATGAGGCTCAAGGGCCTTGTTATTATTGAACAATAAGGGAAAACCCTAAAATACCAAAACCCTAACCCGAGGAGATGTAACACTAAGAGTTTATGGACCCCGTTGGGGTTAGTTGGGCAACCAACTTCCTGGGGTTCTAACATGGTCATATTATCTTCATTTGACGAGTATGATACCTTGTTGGAAATATATCTCCAAGGACTACAAATTTCGATGTGATTGCAATAAAAATGGCTCAAGGAATTTTGCCAAAAAAACATCGTTTAGGGCCTCAAAATGGCTCCGGAAGTTCAGGAACCAAAAAAATGCCAAAAATAGTAATTGTGTTACAATTAAGGAAACATATGAAATTGAATAGGGGATCTAGGTGGAATATATGGGTGTTCATCAATATCCACATGGATCATTCCTCCCCCCTTAGGAAAAAATGGTCCCCAATGCGTGCAGAGGATCCATGAGGTACAGAAATTTCTATTGAACCTGGTCCCTGGTCAACCACTTGCCCTGGTGAATGAGTTGGCCTGCTTTGACTGCTCAATATAGATGTATCCTCTATTTCTAATTGTTCTTGATTTGTGTGTCCATGATCTGATCAGTTGTGGCCTGTTCCATGTAGTTTGGGTTCAGCTCTGTTGGTGTGAATTGTTCTGCAATGTTAGATGTGTCCAATAATGGTGGGAAGTATGGTCGAAGGAGATCTACATTGAGCACTGGTTGCAGATGAAGGAATGATGGGATGTTGAGCTTGAAGGCATTATCACTGATGGCCTTGGTAATGGTGTATGGACAATATCAGAGTGGAAGAAGCTTGTCGTGTGGTCTAGCAAGGCACTCTTTCTTCAAATGAATCCAAACTTTTCCACCCAACTGGAACGTGTGCAACGCTCGATGCTAATCATGGCACTTCTTTTACTTAGGATTGGATCTGTCCAATATATCATGGACCTGTTGGAGGTGTGTTGAATGGGCTCAATGAAGTTGTTAGCCCTTTCAGCTTCAGATTGCACGTGAGCAAAATCTACTTGAGTGGCTGCAAATGGTATGGCCACATCAATGGGGCATAATGGTTGAAATCCCAGCCCTACCTGAAAGGGTTTGTGGCCTATTGAGTTGTAGAGAACTCTGTTGTAGCTATCTTGGACATAGGGGAGACTTTCATCCCATGTGTGTGCATGCTTTGAGTTCTACGTGTGCAGAATGTGTACGATCATCTTGTTGACAACCTCTATTTGGCCATCAGTTTCGGGACGAAAAGTCATGGACTTAGTGAGTTTTGTATCTAGCATCAACTAGAGACTTGACCAAAATGCACTCAGGAATCTATTGTTCTGATTTGAGATAATGGACTAAAGGATCCCAAAGTGTACCCACACTCGCTCAAAGAAGAGGTTAACAATGGCCTCTGCTGTGATAGTCTTGTTGCAGGACGCCATGATGGTCATCTTAGAGAATCTGTCAGTGACCACGAAAATGCAATCATTTCCATGCTTAGTAGAAGAAAGGACTGACATATAATCCATGGAGATAGATTCGTAAGGCTGGCTAGGAGTAGGTAGAGGAGTATACTAGCCTTGCTTCTTGATGGCTGGTTTGGAAATGGCCCAGCTGGTGCAGGATCTAATATACTTCCCAACATCTTGACAAAGTTTCTGCCAATAAAAATACTAAGCCAATACTGCCACTGTTTTCTCTACTCTGAAATGTCCTACAACCCGACTGTAGTGCACCTCCAAAATAATCATGGAATGCTCACTCGAAGGAACACATATGTGTCCTAAGTGGCATAACAATGCATCCTGAAGGTGAAAATTTGGACCTTTCTTCCCTTCCAGGAGTGTGTGGTATATGTTGCCGAATTATGGATCTCTCTTGTAAATATGTGTCCACCACAATGTCTCGTGCTCACAGGAGTCGAGCACAGTGATTAGCGCCATGACCGGTGGTCGGATAAGGAAATAAATGACATTATTGGTGCTACCCTTCTTATGACTAATATTCAATTGCAACTTTTACAAATAGGTGGACCATTTTTTATGGATTTCATTCTACAATTTCCCTTGTGTCTGTATGAACTGTAGAGGTCGGTGGTCTAAGTGGATGATTGTTTCCTTCCCCATAATGTAATGCTTCCATTGAAGGAAGACCTGGACAATGGAATACATTTCTTTGTTGTAAGTGGGGTACTTTCTGAAAGTGTCTCATTGTGGTAAGCCACATGATGCCCATTTTGAGTAAGAAATTCACCAATAGCATAGTCAGAGTCATCTATCTCAATCTCTAATGGTTGTTATAGGTCTAGTAATGTGATAATTGGTGTAGAATTGAGGCGAGTATTCAACTCAGATAACACTCATTGCTAGGTTTCTGACCAAAAGAACTTTTCTTTCACTCTTCCCTTGGTGACTTGACTTAAAGGCCAAGTTATATGAGAGAACCCCAACACGAACCTACGATAGAAATTGGCAAGACCCAAAAAGCTATAGAGCTTTGTTAGAGTGGTTGGGGCTAGCCAATTCTGAATGACTTGGATATTATATGGGTCCACATGTTCACCCTGATCAGCAATGATGTACCCTAAATATTGAACCTAGTTCAATCCAAAGGTACATTTCTCCAAGTTAGCACACAACTTGTGTTATCGAAGGGTTTGAAGGACTTGCAAAATATGGTGGAGGTGCTCTTCCCAAGTATGGTTGAAGATAAATATATCATCTAAATACACCACCACAAATGCATTGGTGAAGGGTCATAAGATGTCGTCCATCAGTCTCATGAAGGTTGCAGGACCATTCGTCAATCCACACGGCATGACCAACCATTCGAAAATCCCCTCCTTGGATTTGAAGGATGTTTTCAACACATCAGAGGCTTGAAGAAGAACCTGGTGATAACCTAACTTCAACTCAATCTTGTTGAAATAATTGGCCCCCTTGAGCTGGTCCAAAAGGTCATCAATTTGAGGGATTAGGTACCTATTCCAGACAGTGATCTTGTTCAGCACCCAAATCCTAACGACCAAAACATGGTCATGAGAAATTGGATCTGTTTCTTAACCTCCTTAATTCTCAATCAGAATCCGCCAAGTTCATGATGGAAA
The DNA here is from genome assembly GCA_031772625.1 of Pinus tabuliformis. Taxonomy (NCBI): domain Eukaryota; kingdom Viridiplantae; phylum Streptophyta; class Pinopsida; order Pinales; family Pinaceae; genus Pinus; species Pinus tabuliformis. The sequence goes on from CM062815.1 coordinate 498,531,785, forward strand.
TTGAGGAGAATGGTCACCTTCCCTTTCTCGACATTCTCCTTTCTAGGACAAATGATGGTTTCGTCTGTCACCAAGTTCTTCAGAAGAAGACTCACATGAAACAATATCTCTATGCCAATTCTCATCACTTCCTAGCTTAGAAATTTGGGGTTCTCAACAATCTTTCTACCTATGCTCTAAGAATCTCTGATGATAGCCATATTGATGAGGATAAATCTCATCTTCTTGAAGTTTTCAAAAAATAATGGATATAGCAAACCCCGAAGCCTCAAGGCCTTTCACAAAGCCAGCAAAGTGCCTAGAGTTAAACCCACTCGTGTTAATCCTATCTCTAAGGTTCGTCACCCATTATCTAGGGAACCCCAGATAGGATTGCCCATATCCTTAAGAAGATTAATGTCTCTTCTCCTTTCAAACCTCTCAAAACCATTAAAAATTCCCTTAGATCTGTTAAGGGCCATATTGACCCTAAAGACACGAAAGGGGTCTACCTTGTTCCTTGTTGTTGTGGTATTGCCTACATTGGAGAAACAAGAAGATCTATTAAGCAGAGAAACAATGAACATGCAACTGAAATTAGACACATGTGCTCCCTCACATCAGCCCTTGCCGAACATGCATAGAAATCAAAACAACATGTCTGCATTGAAGAATCCAAAGTCATTTCTAGGGTTAATCATTTACACCTCATGAAACTCAGGGAAAAGATTGATATTGAGAGGCATGCTATAAACCTTAATAGGGATGATGGCTGGAAATTAAGAGCTGGATTCTGACTCTCTCTTCATGACTCTTCCTCCCTTTCTTCTCCTTTCTCCTTTTTGATTCTTTCTCATTTTATTTTATATTCTTCTGGTTTTATCCGCTTTTATCCTTATTTATTTTCTTTAACTTCATTTGTTTAGCATGGTAAGTATATTTCTAATCAAAATGGTTAACAAAACTAAAATATGTTTGCACATAATAACTCATCTTGACTTTTAACATGTGTCTAGTAAACCTTTAAAATGATCATTGCCTCCTATTTAAGGGAGATAATTTATCCTCTATCAAATAATGGTAATAAAAAATAGATAATATTAATAAATATTCTTTGATTAAAATATAATGGAATAAAATATTCCAATTTGAATTGTTCCTAACAATGTCAATTCCAAGCTTCCGGTCCAAGGGGTTGAACAACTATAGGGTAGTGGGAATTGGACTACCTTCCATCCATCCTAGTTGAGCATGCTTTTTTCATTAGCCGGGTAACTGGTTTCACGCCCTCCTTATAAAGGTAGTTGTTGAAGGAGTGCCCCTGCCCTCGACAATAAAACATCCTTGCCCGGTCGAAGTGGAGACAATACTATCTCGAGTTAGGCTAGCCAAGAGAAAGTAGAACTCGTTACTCGGGTAGTGTGGGGTCCTTCCTTCCCATTGTTGGCAGCAACGTATATAAAGCATATGTGTATGTCTCTGCAGGTTGTATGTCTATCCGGCCGCCGGTTGTCTCGCTTGTTTGTCTTGTATGGATAGCAGTTGTTCTTCACCCACCCATATGTATCCCGTTTCTTGGGCTTTCAAAAAGGTTTTATGGGACGTATGTCTTTAAATCGATGTAAGCTATGGGTTAGTCTGGGGATGGTCAAAGTATTGGGCATTAAGCAACACCATAGGCATTGAATGGTCTATTTTCTACAGCCATGTCTGTTTTGGGAGGATTTGATGAGTCAATGAAGGACGCAACTCAATATGCACATCCTGTGTTTCAAGGTACCTCGTTGCTCTAAGCTAATATACTCTAAAGTGATTGGTGCAAAGTGTCTTTGTTGCGGCGAAAGCGGGTCAAAAGTGGCAGCGGAGGTGAACCCTGTGATGCGATTCGGTGCGGGATAATGATTGGAAAAAAGAGATAATGAGCGCTGACTCAAGATTGAACTAAAGAGTAGGAATAGCGGGGTGAGCCGGGGTGAGCGTAGTTTCTTTCAAGTTGCTGCAAAGTCCGGCTCCCTCCTTCCTTTTTTCCCTCTTTCCTTTTGACCTCCTTTCTTCCTTGTAGGACTTGTGGTAACGTTCGTGAGTAGGAAGTCTCCCGGTGTACTTTTAGGGTAGGGTCCTCGGCCTAGACGTTCATGACCCACCTACACGTAGTGGCCTTTCCGTCCGTACTTTCCCACCACCCGGCGCCACCCTCCCAAGCCCAACTATGGAATAAACTAGCTCTTTTAGTTTCCTCCTATTTTAGTTTCCTCGGCTCTTCGCAGTTATCCTTTCAACATCAGCATGAACCCAGAATAATCAAGAAGGTCAGGAGCTCCCAGTCTCCTTCATTCGTAAAGCTCTACAAGACTATGAATTGAGGTACTCACCAATAGAGAAAAAAGCATATGCCCTGGTGAAGGCCGTAGCACATTTCATAACCTATATCCTGTCTGCCCATGTATTGGCATATGTCCCTCTGCCCCCTGTCAAGATGATGCTTAACCAGCCATTACGTGAAGGGAGATGGGCGAATTGGCTTGCGAAGTGACAAGAATATGACATAGAGATGAAACCCCTGAAGATGGTGCGAGGACAGGGCCTGTGCAAGTGAATTTCTGGTATCGAAGCTGTGGTCATTAAGCCTGACAGCGCCCCTGGTGGTGGTCAAGGGAGTGAACCACCAATATCCCAGTGTGATTGGTACAAGGAGATTTTTTCTATCTTAAGTCTGGTCAGTTCCCTGTAGAGATGTCATCCAAAGAGAGAAGGTCTTTGAAGATGAAGGCGATCCGTTATGTATTGGTGGCAGGCTTTTAGGAGAAATTCTTACGGGATGCTTTTGAGATGTTTGTACCCTACAAGAGGAATTACAGTGCTCAAATAAATGCATGAAGGGGTGTGCGGCGGACATTTCGCTCCTTTGGTAACAGCCCACAGGGCCCCATATTACTTAGGAGTCACTCACTATTCATATGGTGAGGGTTATCAGAGGCAAAGAAAGGTCTCCGCTTTCATAATTGATCGTACCAGAATCTCTCTCGTAGATAGAGAGAGACTGAGATATAACATGCCGATGCTGATTACTTTACACGAATGCCGGCCAAGGCCAAGGAGATAGATAATAAGGCTTGGGGTGAGGATAGCCACTTCCTGAGCATATATAGAATATCTGGCTAGCTTGGGTTCCGGCCTAACTGGTTCCGGTTGGTCCTGATCCTGAGCTAGAACTCGAGCTCTGCTCAAGGGCCTTATAGCTCAGGTATCCCAACCCTATCAAGAAAGCAAGTTCAGCGCCAATGAAAACATATAGACTTTCTTTCTGTTTCCAGCCAGTTTGTCCAACCAATCTTCTAATGCCACCATTATGACAGGCTCATATAATATTACCATGCTTGTTGACTTAGTGGGCCCGCAAGTCTGTCAGCTATCACTCCTGCCGTCAGGTTGTTGGTGTGAGTCTTTCATTCAGTCCTTCTCCCCATTCCGGTAGGGAAGGTACCTCCTATCCTACTGCTCAGATGAGGTATCCAGATAAGGAGGGAGATCCAGGCAGGAAAGATGGATGGAAAGGCCTGTTCCATCTCTATAAATAAAGTAATAAATAGAGATAGGAAATAATAGATGGGAAAGAACGGAAGTCATTCGCGGGTTGAACTTGAATGAACAAGTGGTGAGCATATGCAATATGGTTTGAATAAATCAAACCCAAACAAATAATATCATATAAGTTAATTATTTTTAGATAATATTATTACATAAATTGATATTATTAAATAATCAATTTATAATATCGAAATAAAATATTTAATTATTACATAACAAGTAGTTTCTAACTAAATATTAAATAATTTAACACACATCTCCTTATCACTTATTCTAAAATATTTTTTTACTTTCCTTAGTAACGAATTTACCAATGGATAACTCTAGGCAATGATGCATCCACGTTATTTATTCTTTTATATCAATTGATTTCTCACCTTGTCCTAAGGATGAACCACATTAGTTGGTTTGAAAATTCGACCAAATCCTAATGATATGATTAATCTGAAAGATTGATATCTACATTATGGATCACAAAAGTCTTACATCTAACAGAATGAAAATTGTTGAAGCCACCAATTTGATCAGGTTGGGTATCTAACACATAAATAACTTCTTAGATCAAGGGTGAAGATGAATCAAATAGAGAACCATCTTGAATTTGTCAAGATGTAAGGTATTCTCCTTGACTTGTTAAATAGTGCATATCGGAGAGATCAGGAACGAGATATCCAACATTTTGATACTTTGATTATGAAACATCACCCTCATATACATTATTACACTCAACACTAGTAGGAAAAAGATCTGAATGATTTGTAGAAACCGCTAGTGTAGTAGACTCATGCAATAAATCATGGTATAACGGATGAAAAGGTTCAGATGAATGCCCACCAATCATACTAAGACTCATATTCTGCACATTAATGATAGCCAGAGGGAGAAATGAATATGCATGAATGTTATGGTCTATGGATTTCATAGGATAGTGAACTTTATCTAAGAAAATACACAAGTCATTTCCAAAAGGTGACTGAAATTCAAGAATAGACCTAAACATATGTTTAATGGGCTGAAGAGGGGTTTCATCAATAGGGAGAGATGTTACATCAACTTAATCTTCAAGTTTAAATTCAACAATATGTATGAGAGCTTCGAAAGTGATACAAGTTGGTTCATCTCCTTGAAATCATTCTTCATCATCTAAACTATTTATGGTCATAACTTCATTAGGTAACAAATCAAAAGGAGGATGAGACATTTCACAAGTAGTAATTTCATCCTTAAGGCTTGAGGCTTTTCTTGGCTTAGAGAGACAAGAAAGACAATATTAGGGATGGGATATGCATCATTTATAACTTGTTGATTACCATGATGCTTATAAGAATCACAATTTGTTTTATATTGAAGTTGTTGCATAGATATGTGAACCAACAACGGAAATGTTTCATTCAGATACACCCAGTCAACATCTCTCTCTAGGAATAACATCATTAATATGCATTCTATTAGAGTGACAAAATTGTATAAATTGAAGCATGTGTCCAAATAAAATTTTTTGACCCTCTCCATCAAAATTCCATTATGACAAGTCAAAGACTACTTCCATAGGCACTAAAATGTTTACACTTTTAGAAAAAATAACTTGGGAAAAAGATCCAAGACGAATCCATTTACAGATATGAGACTGAACATGAAGGCTCCAGGGGCTCATCTTGTCATTTAGACCTCCTTCTAGCACCAAAATATGTTAACAATGTTTGATGCCGCCAATATCTAAGGTGTCTCCCTAGTGTGAAGTCCCAATTAGACCTAACAACATTTGGGGTAGATCTGGTATATGGGCCTGACTACCACCATAAATGTTTTTTCTCTCATTTATCAAATGAAAAGGTGTTAGAGGAAAGGACAAGAATCAAATTCCTAGGAAATGAAACAAAGTCAACCCAAGATTGACAAGCTATAGAAAGAGGCAGAGGAAAGTCACAACAATAATAAGGAGTATGCCATTAGAAGTATCAGTGAGCCAGAAACTAATCAGACATATATGAACAAGAACACAACAAGGGTTTATTGGAAATTAGTTCACAATATATCACCATCATGGAGAGAAATAAATATACAAATATTCGAAAGCAAACATATATGCAATAACTATGAACCTATCCATAACATATGACGTGTATGAAAGCACACATACTAATACAGTGAAAATATTGGACAACTGATACAGCCACCATTAGTAATAATGAGAATCAGTGCCAAATGTGAAGAACATATTACTAATGTTGATGCAAATTCAAGTACATATCTTTCAATTTATCAAATACCAACATTGGAACATGGGCTTCTCATACCATTGTCAAATCAAAAAACCTAGCCTCATTGCATCTCACGCAACTCACTACCAAGATCTGAGTGCCCTCATATCTTAAGCAAAAATCAACTATCTAATCCTATCCCCAACTCAAGTGCTAAAATTCCTATTGGAATGAGGCATGATTGCTCATTTATAGAGGTAAGGAAACTATTCACCTATAGTGGCCTTTGACCTACCCTCATGGCTCTTGAACATCCTCATTACTCTCTCATGCATACCTCTTCTTACATACATAGATAAATATTTTCATAACTATTAGCATTATGATGAGAAACATTACATGGTGACAAAGAAAAGACATGAGAATTGTATAGAGTGTTCTTGGAAACCCTAGTGTCCTTATTTCTAATGTTGATGCAATGATATGTAGATTTTCATAGGTTTCTTATCCTTATTTTCATCCAACCAACATTGATGTCATGCCTTTGAGCTTACAGAATGGTTCTTGAAGCTTTTATGAAGCCATCTTGCCTACTAATGTTCAACCTAGTTGCATGACTTCCTACAATAAACCCTAGCTCTCTCCACTTAGGTCGACATTCTCATCCTTCTTCACCCTACAAGTAGATTGCAATAGTTATACACATTGGAAATAAAATAATAGTACTATAAATGTAACAATATCCTAAAGAATATAAATCAACATTAGACCTCAGGATAGTCCTTTCTTGTGCTACAATGTGGTTAATGCATGGTGCCTTTCCTAGGGGTTTTCTCGGTTTCAAAATGTTCACAACCTATCATGAAAGAACTATCATTGTTCTATGTTCTTGGTCAAGCTTTTTAAATTCCTCTCGTCCTGTGATGAAATACCCTATATTTTTCAACCCATATACTCAAATATCTTGCCATGCTTCATCTCATGCTTTGCATTACATCTAGTGTAGTGCTGGTTGAATTCAAGCTAGAAAATGTGTTATCAGGTTAATGCAGAAGCTGTGACATTGTCATTAATGATAGTTACTTCAACACATTTCATGAAATCTATTTAGATATTAAGAACGACTATTATACCCTCCATAACGATTTGGTAGAATTCCCCTCATATCCATATCTTTAAGGTAGCACCAGGATAAATTTTGAGTGTAGTTGTCTCCCTCATTCATATTGTAATGTAAAACCTTGTTATGAATGTGTATGTCTTTATTGTATAAATCCATCCATTCATGATGCATGGGATTATATTGTCTTCCCCCTATCTTATTAATTTACCTTTCTTATTAATATAATTGACATGTGCATCATACATTTGGCACTATAGGTCAACTCGTGTTGAAAAACCTATTGTGATTTTCCCCCTTAAATTGAAGTCACCCTTAGAATATGAAGTGTGACATGAGGTATGGCACAATCATATTTATTCCACAAGGTTAGTCATGATTTCATTTAAGAGTGGGGTCACATAGTCGTAAAAGATCGAAGGTTGCAAGGACAACTGGCTTTTCAACAACAAACTTGTGACTCCTCGAATTGGTAGCATGACCAGGAGGTAAGTCAAAGGTAGATGATATCTCCTACAAATTTTAATCAACTAGGTCGTATAGTCGATTTATACATAGGTCACACTTCTTTATTTCTTCCTCGATGCACTAAAATACGGTTTAGTGACTAGTAGCTCTAGTCACATTTCCAACTTCGGAGCTAGTTGCATTACCCTTTTGTTATAGAAAAAAATAGGCCCTCATCAATATTAATAATCCTAACAGAAGCACAAAGGTTGGAGGAGTCTCTTCCTTCATATTACAACATGCCAATCTACAAATATTTTTGTATTTCACCTACCTCACTCTTTTCATTAGAGAATCATGGAAAACATGTGTTACATTTTAAGTATAGAATCATTATGTGTCTCATTTGTTGAACTATATTTAGCAAATCAAAATGAGTCACCACCCCCATTTTGTAACCTACATACCCAATTCCTTTTTTGGTACAACAATGCCTATACAACTGCTTGACCTGCATCAGTATTTGCAAAGTTACTAGTAAGTGAGCAAGTGTCTTTCCCAAACCTGTCTAAGCATGTAGGATATGGTCTACACCAAAAAGTGGAACTCGAAGTGCATACATAATTTTAAAACTTGTTCATGAACAACATTAGCACAAATCTAACACAATGTTTTCCCCTATTCCCATGAATGCACATTACATTCATCCTTCATAATATTAAAAACATGAATGCAATAATTACACATTAAAACATTGTTAATCTCCTTTCGTGGTACATTTACATAATTTTGAGGGTTTAAAGGGTGTTGGCTGTGAAATATGGAGGGTTTTGATAGTGGGAATTAGTACAGATTAAAAGAGTCCATGGAGATGATTTCATAACACCTAACATTACAAATTTGACCATATGCTTCCTCTTCAAAGGAGATATAAAGTGTGTTCAAATATACATCTATGCTTTCTTCCATCAAGTGTTTGAGGTAGTCTATTTCACATTTTGATCCAACTCTCTTCTCTTAATTTTGTACACCGATCCTTCCCAATGTGATCGATATAATGCTAGAGATCCAAGGCCTTCAAAGGAAAACATGACTTTTATGGAGATCACAAGTTCAATGCATTATTCCAGCCTTTGCTAACCATAAATTTTACCTAGGGAGTTCTAAATTAGAATGTGAGCCCTCTTAATCATACACGTGATTTTTATTTTCATTTTCATAGGTCTGCATGACCATGAGTTTTATTAAACTATAACGCATTTGAATTTTGTTCATGGGATCACCTCTTCCATTTAAATATAAAATTCTTGGCAATGTCTCCCTAGTGTAACACTCTTGATGATAGAATTCACTAGCACTGCACTTTTAGTGTCTAGTGTATCACATTTGCCTCATACCACATGTATTTTCAACAAGCTTGGAGGCTCATGTTCTCATAGAAGGCACAACACAATTTTACGAGTCATAATTTACAACCTTTGAAGGAAGTGATACAATAAGTTCTAATCATATAATTTGGTTGGCTCTCAAAGTGGCCTCAGTAATATCCTTCCAACCACATAAGTAATACTTTATGCATGCATGTTTCTACGTTTCCTTTTGAGGAATATTAGATGCCACTATAAGGTGATTTTTGTGCACTAGTTTCAATGCTTTGTCAACATATATATGGCCTTTTTCCCCTTGTGTGCCGGCATGACCCTTTACAGTACCCGGGTGATAATATTACCTTCTCTTACAACTGACATGTAATGCATTGAATGAGGCTAGCAACATTTGCACATAATACCAATATAGTGTACTCTCAGTCGGTGGTTATTTGTATATTTCATGTTGTATGCCCTCCTTGCCTTAGCACACAGTCGATAACGCACTATCATGTGTAAATAGCTAGGGAACCCTCCTATTAGTTTTTGCAATGACCTTTGACTTTATATATTAATGTTTTTCCTCACAATGAAAATCAAAGGTCATGATCCTTCACTAAGTCATTGTAATATGAGGTGCTCCCTTTATGCATTGGTATATTACATCACTTTTGTGTGGTGGATATATATACATTAGCAATGTATAATATATTATTTATTCACCTCTCAACAAAGCATAAACTTGTTTCATATAATTCGAATACCCATCATGTCATGTATTAATGAACACCCCTTATTCCCTGGAATAAAAGTGTTATTATCTATGTTTAGATAAAATTCTCCCCAAATGACATCTTCCCAATACATGGTTTAATGTCATCATGCATCATTTTTCCAATACCTATTTGTTTAAACTCCTGCAAGGGAAATAAGGTAGAAACTTATTTTATTAAATAAGTACTTAACATGTGACAACATAAAGTAAGATATGAAATGAAGCAACTCACTGGAAACATATGGAGATGATAACATAAATATAAATAACCAAAGTAAGGTGTTATGAATAATAAAAGAGATGTTTGAATTTGGAAATCAACTCAAAATTTGGGCAATTGAATGGACCTATTAATTGAAGGTGATTTATGTGATGCCCAAGGTAACTATGCAGTTATAGAACAAGTGTCTTGAAGTACTAGTGAACGTGCATTAGAAGGGTGAGGATATTTTGTCATGTCAATCTAAGGATTCAAGGGTGCAAGGGAAATATAGCATTATTATGACCCTAATGCATATGTTGAGATGAGGGAAACAACAATGAACCTAAGGGGATATAATATGCAATGTGATGAGCCTTGGTATTGCAACAAGAATGTTGCAACTCCCAAGCCTACCAACTTTAATTATCAACCTGGGGTTTGTACAAAATTAAGATGTATCAACGCTGTTAGGTTACTATACCAATAGGAGTCATAATTTTTGAATTGTTGAGATTAAAACTGTAATATGTACATACCTTTGCTTTTTTCCAAATGTTTTCCATATTAAAAAAATAAAATAAAAAAATGTAAAGAGGGTATGTCCTAATAGAAAAATCAAAGGACAAAAAGAATAAAAGGGTCAAAAAAAAGATGGAAAATATGGACCCCAAGAAAAGAAAATACCATGAAAGTGTGCAAGTCAAAATGCGACTACTATTTACTTTTTGTGCAAAATAAGTGGTTGTGTGCAGTTTGTAATCTATGCCACAATCCATGATAGTCAAAATGTTTAAACTTGGCTATTTCATGTTTTCAATTTCATGTTTATAGATAGATAATAGAATCTGGCCAAACAGTGTAATCTTGGCAAATAAGTAGATAGGTAGAGTAAATAAAAGGAGCTCAACTGTTTAAATTGAGCCATTGGATGTAATAAGGTTAGATTTAGTTAGATTACCATTGTAAGGAAAATAAAAATGTTTATAAGGGTTTGCTAGCTTAAATGCACCCTAATAAAGAGAAGTAAAAATGGTAGGATGAGTAGATGGGTAAGTAGAAGAAAGGTTGTAGAATTTTGATGATTGATTAGACAAAAGCATGTGTATCATCTTTTTCATCATAAAAGTCACATATGTGAATAGGCACTCGAGCATGCAAATGGATATTAAAACCAATTAATTAACTCCATTCATTTTCTCCTTTTACTTAACTAATTTCCCAAAATAAAGGTCAAAGTGCTTAAAAACCCTCAGTCAAAGAGTCTCATAGCATTTCTCTAACTTCTAGATGGACTGGACCCTCGGCTCAATGACTTATAGGAAATAAGTACTAAAATTCCCTCATAAACATTGACCCCCCTTCAGTTCATTCATTTTCCCTAAATAAATCACTTTTCCTAAGGTTAACACTCTATTTTTCCTGGGAAAAGAAATCACCCCTATGAATACCCCTTTTTTATGAAAAACCCCCAAAAATACACTTAGCCTAAGTTATAATGTTTCTATGTAAAAGGAAAATAAATTACAAAAACATATTATACTTAGCACAAATAAATTCTCATTTATCTCCCACAATTTTCATATTAACTTTTAATTTTATTTATATTTTACAAATTCCTAAAAAAACCCCTTTTTCCTGTATATTTTATTAAATCCCTTTAAATATTAATATCCCTACCCCAAAGTTTGAAATATAAACTTTACTTTATCGAACCCCGACTAATTGACATAATTAATCGATCTGCGATTAATTAAAGTCAAACCATCCACCAATCATATCCCACTCGATACCTTAATCCCCACCTTAACCCCTCATTAAGCTAAAACCACCACACTTAATGGCCCATCGGGCCCCCCCATTACCTTTCATGCAACTCCCGTGCCCGACCACCACATGATCTCTCCCCTCCCCATTTGACGGCCCATGTTGATTTTGGAAGGGCCCGAAATCCAAATGATACCCGTCGGAAATGGGTTGTTTTCCACTGGGCCCCCGAGGCGATGTAGCGTTCGATGAATGGAATCGAGTGGCCTCCCCCCAATATCACCAAGCACCCAAAGTCTGTGTGAAGTAAACCACTTACCACCAGTGCGCTACCCGCCAAAGCAGTTACTATTCACCCTGCTACACGACAAACGGTCATTGTTCACTCGTACCTGCCAAATTGACATTTCGCGCATAAATCCAAAAAAGCCCCAAATCATTGTTTTTATCGTTATTTCAACTGTAAACTTTCATGCACGTGCCTGTCAACATTGAAAGTTGTCAACCCACGTACACTTTCACTTTCAAGATGCCAAAAACTCCTAGATTGCCTTCCAGCCTGATTGAAGCCTTTTCAACTGTTCAGAATTTCCATTCACCTGGTTCAGACACAGTTTCTTCAAATTCCAGGTATTTAAGCCAAAATCCATTGAAAACCCTATCGATCTCCAAACTAGTCATTAAGACTTCTTAAATTGAAATTAAAGAAGAAATTTAGTAACATAAAACCCACCTGGAATTGACCCATGATTACCTTAAAGACTGTAAATTTATTGTCCCCATTCTTAAATCCACAAGAACTAAGAATGGTTACCCCAATTGCCATGGATGTCAGACCAATTACCACTCCTCACCTGGACCTGGACTACCTTCTCCTTGCTGATAAATATTTCCAAATCAAGGACACCTCTGTCCATGAATCCCCACTCAAATTATACTGTCAATACAGAGACTAATACGTAAACCATGCTAATAAAATGGGTCTTTGGGAGTCTAATTTGCCCAAGTATCAATTTCCCGAGGTACACATCTTTCCCGAGATTGTCCACTATTGCCATGAAAACTACATTCCCGGTCAAAGAGCAGTGATGTCCCCAGACCAGACTATACTTTTCACCATCACTGTTGAATCAATAAATGAAATGCTCCAACTTCAACCAGGGCAAAACTTAACCCCTATTTCAATTGGAGACCTACTAGATAGATTCCCCAAGCTAACCACTACAAAGCTTGCTGAAATGTTCCAAATTTTTATTGTAGAAGAAAAACATATCCCACAAGATCCTCGCCCATATATATACCATATTTTCTCAATTTGACCAAACAGAACTAGTAAAAGTGGCCACTGAGGATATTATAAAAGTAAGGGAAGATTTGGGAGATCAACATAAGGATGTTAATCAACTCATCCATTTCTTGAACAGAAAGAACAAACATGAGCTTAATGATCTTTGTGTAGAGGACAGAACTGAAGCCAGCATAGAATTTTAAAAGGATCTTTCCAAAAGAAACCTAATGGTAAACCTAGAGGGAAAATGTCATAACATGCAGGTGGGCATTGACAGATTCATGGTCAAGTTTCAAATTTTGAGGGATAAAGGCCTTCCTAGTCCAATGGTAATCCATGATAAATTTATGACCTAATTGGACTACACTGACAGATTAAGAAAGTTGGCCAAAGAGCAAGAAATCACTTCAGGTATTAAGGATTTGCCAATAGGGAAAGTATTGTATGATACTTTGGAGAATCTGGTTTTTCTAGAGCATGAGGTGAAACATTTGTTTGTCACCAAGCCTAATTTTGCTAAATACACAGAGGTGGACGAAATCTATAGAAGAATGCTCCAAGTAAATTTACTTGAGGATGAATGGTGGGAAAAGATGACAGATTTACTATAAGTTACCACTGTAAATCTGAAGGCAGCAGATGAAACAAGTGAACAGGGTCAAAGAGTAGCAGGTTAAAGAGTACCAGTGAAAGATGAAAGATAAAGATGATTCCAATGTACAAATATCAGCCAGCTTAAAAGGGCTAAAATTCAACTGCAACAGCCAACACTACCACAATAAGAGGGACAACATGATGTAGTTTTCCATCTGTCTCTATCTTCAAGCTTGAAGATATTTTTATTTCCTTAATTAAATCTCAAACTGTTATGAGATATTTTGTAATATTTTTTGTATAAATACTTCACATTACGAAGTATTTAGGGTGGATTCAAAGACATTTTTGTAGACTTTTCTTTCAAGTCAAAGTCTTATTGTATCAAAAAATTGGATTGACTTGCTGGATCATGGAATAAAGCTCAGACATTTTATAGGATTCTTGTGTAAAGCGAAAATCAAATAAGTATTCTCCCATGTGTATTATTGTTTTTTTTTTTATGTTTCTTAATAATCATATGTGTTTCTACAAAATCTAAATGTTAAACTAGGAATGATATCTCAGAATTTTCATCAATGCACTCTCCTTTGACTATTTACATTCTTAATGTTTCTTGCTAAACTAGCTTAGCTAGGGAATTCTTAGCTGCTCCTTAGCTTCCATAGTTTCCTTGTGGTCTATGTAGCAAAGGATTCTTAATTGCTCTCTGTTGATGATCACCTTTTGTTCATCATTCTGATCCCAGTCCAAGGATTCTTAAGTTCCCTTTTACGTTGGTTAGAATCATTCCATCCATCAACCCTTTGAAGATTTTCCTTTTTCTTAGCTAGCCTACTGTGTAAACACTCCCTTTAATGATCTAATCCAATTATGCTATCCTTTTATTGACTCCATAGCCCAATGGCTTGAAGAAACTAGATCTACCCATCTGCTCCAAGAATTCCACCACCCAACCCTTAATCCAAAATAAAAATCCTCACGAACACTAAGAACTAGCCTTAAAACTAATAGAAACAAATAAATTATAAAGAGAGAGCCCTCTCTAGACTTAGGTTAGCTAGAACCTGAGTCTAAAATATTAGGTTTGTGGTTACCTTGGATTATTCCTTCTTTTGATAACTTCTAGGGAAAACTTCTAAGTGATAACAGGCACTATATGTGCAACATATAGTGTGTCATTCCTTTTCTATCATGATGTAATGGAGTGCATGTATTGACGTCAAATCCTAAACTAATTGCAAAAAATGAAATGCTCGAGATGGAAACCTCAACCTATTGCAAGAAACAAAGTTTAAGGAAAGAAACCTATTCTAATTTCATGAAGTAAATATCATGAACTAAATGTAAAAGATTACATTTCAAAAACTTTATATCCATTAACAAAGTTCATTGGATGTGGAAATCAATAAAATCATTTTTGTATTACAAAATTTCTGTCCATTAGCCCAAATTGCTGAAATTTTTGGCATGGGTAAAGAGGCAAGTCCTAAGTGGTATTTAATCTTCCCTAATCATTTATTTAGAGCCTAGGGGTATTGATTCAACCCTAAGGGGAAATAATCAAGATTCTTGAGAGAATCTGGGCAAGTATATGCATGTTGGAAGGCTACTACAAGAAACAATAGGTTTGCTATAGGAAGCTATAATTTATAAAACAACCAACCAAATCAAATCCGAATTGGATCAAGAAATTTTTTTTTATTGACTAGGATTTCTTAGGTCTCCATTCCAAGTGGAATCACTCAAAAATACCTCTGTTAACCCATGCCAAAAAATGACAGAAAATTACTCGTCGAAAATCTAGAAATTTGAGAACTAGTGAGCTAGTAAATCTATCAAATGCATAACCTAATAAAGTGAAAATGAAATGGGGTAATTTTTTTTATTAACTATAATGTTTTTTTGATCTAATGCAAGTGGAACCAACTCTATTGAATCTTGATAGAATGATTTAAAAAATCACATACATTTACTGTTATTTGCCACGAAGGAGTTCCCGAAATCTAGATTTGGGAATAGGAAAACTAATCCAAGTATCTCAATGATTACCATGAACTTAAAAATATTTTCCAAGGATAAAATTATGCTTTTGATCCTGCAAAATAACTTAAATAATCCATTTAACCCAATCCTGCAACAAGAAATCATTAATACTAAATGCAAAAATAGAAAGAAACAAGAAAAAGAGATGCATGTGAATAAGAATTGACAAGAAGAAAAGAAAATAATACAAAAGGGATCTGAGGCTCCTGGGATGGCCAAGCCCAAGGAAACTCAAAGTCTTGTGAAGGAGACCAAGGTTTACAAGTTGAACATGACAACATTCTTCATTATTTCCATCAATACAATTACATCCCTGCAAGAAATGACAATGGAGCTGCAAAAATACGAGTTCTCTCTACAAGAAGACTAATAAAAATCTACCCCTAGAGGAAAATTCGACTTGGTACTTATAAAAAATTATTAGGAATCATTCCCCATGAAAGGAGGAAGCTTTCCCCACCAAAATCCCTTGATTAGTGGATCTGGTTCCCAATACTATGAATCTGCATTAAATGGCAGGGAACACATTCCTAGATTTTCTCAATCATTGGAGCTCCACAACCTGTGGCATAATTCCAGAATATTTTGTTGATTTATTATTTAATATTGATCCTCCTGTAATAGGGAGAGAGTCCCTAAATTATCTCCTCCTCCAAATCTTCATAATCTACCCAATCTTCTCACAATTTTCCACAAAAATAAATAATATTAGGCACAAATATGAAATTATCCATAAACCTTCCTAATGAACATATTAAAGTTAAGAATAAATTATATAATACAAAATTAGAGGTTTAATGTGCTGAAGGATGGTCATATAGGCTTTAATTTATGTTTAATTTAGAGTCATGCGCATTAATTTATGTCTAATTTAGAGGCACATCACAATGATTCTTCCCATGGTGTCGGGTAATTCCAATGAGAATGCAACCTTAGAGATATATGAATTAGGCTAAACGTGGAAGGAACCTCTCTTTTAACAATTTAGGGTTTCTCCCAAACCCTAATATGGTCAACATAGTGAAAGGCAACTTGAAGTCATGTATGTCCACACACAGTGCCTCCACTAATTTGTAATGTATATTGTAGAAAAATATGGTCTAAAGTCACAGGGGACTTTTGATGCATCTTTGAAGCAAGAAACCTCCAAACCCTAATGCAATCATGTGACAACAAGACAAAAGGGTGCAATATACATCACATAAATAGGCGCATGGACAGGGTTTGATAAGTACGGGTCATGGGGATATTGACTAGATTAAAGTCTCATTATAGCTCTAGTGGCCTGAGCTGACTGGACGGAGGGACCCAAAATTTTAAATATGCCCAAAATTTTGGGCGTTGTTGTAGTAGCTACAACAAAGCTAAAATGAATTATACATGCATTTTAATTGGAAATAGTTTAATATGATATTAGAAAGTTAAAATATGGACCTTGTTGAGCCATCAAATATCATAGAAACAATTGTATTTATGGTTGTTATGGCTGATATGGTTGTATTTATGGTGAATACACTTAATATGGCTAACTATATACTGTATAAATATATATTACCTTATTATAATAATAATAATATTGGTAGTAAATATTTCATGGTGCTTAATATAAAAGATTCTACAATCAACATAGTTTCATTTATAATTTCTATGGTACTAAAAGTTGTATCTATAGGAAAAAATTAAAAATATAATAGATAATCTACATAAAGAAATCCATGACAAGCTATAAACACAAAATATGCCAAAACATTCACCATCAACTACATCAAGAGTATATAAAGAGGAACCATTAAGGTAGAGTAACAACATCAAATACTCCTTATGGAAATAATTTCCCTACAAGCATTATTTCTAAAAGATAATACAATCTAACACATCTCTAGGACAATGATACTAATGTTTGATTATAGTTTCTCATGATTATCCCTAAGGGTATATGCCAAAACCTTCTAACTATTATATTATTTCCTCTTAATTAGAAAATAGTCATATTCCATTATTATGTTTAAATT
Organism: Pinus tabuliformis; assembly: GCA_031772625.1. Classification (NCBI taxonomy): domain Eukaryota; kingdom Viridiplantae; phylum Streptophyta; class Pinopsida; order Pinales; family Pinaceae; genus Pinus; species Pinus tabuliformis. Next base: position 498,549,168 of record CM062815.1, read on the forward strand.
ATATTAATTTTCCCCTTTGGTACCTCCATAGGTACCTGATGTTATCCTACCTAGGTATATTAGAAGTCATGCAAAATTACTAATCCCAGATAGATATCATGCTATGCTAAATATTGGGATACTACCAAGAGAGAGTGGTTTCATTATTGTAGCATTTTAGTCATTCAATAGTTTAGTAGAGAATTCAGGAATGCAATTTGAGACCATAATAAATGAATAATATTTTTAACATCCATTTAGTCCATCTTTTTATTTGCATTTTCATAACTAAAAAAAAGAGAGTAGATCATAAGCCTCTCCTTCTAGCTAGGAATTATCTTGAGAGGGTTTACTAGAGTACATATTGTAGTCATTTTTTTAGAAGGTGTTTTCATTCTCTCATTCCATCATTTTCATTTTTCCATTATTTTCATAAAGCTAAGAAATGAGATAGTCATAATATAAAAAATCATATCTAAGAAAAAAAAACATAGTAAAATATTATAGCACAATATAGTACCTATTATGGAAAATCATTCCAATCAAATATCCATGATAGTATATAGATCGAAAGAGCAACACCAAGAACTCATAATGGGCTTCATGAGATCCAAAAGAAATTTTAAAATACCTCCATCCTTCATGTAGATTTTCCAATAGATAGAACACATATAATGTTTATTGAATAATTTAGCACCTTTGAGATCATTTACAAGGTATCAATGATATAAGGAGAAGTTACCCTTCATCATAACTTGTTTTTAGAGAATCTCAAAATGTAGGACACATGTGCCAAGTTCCATCACCTCTTACGACCATGGAAACTAGTGACAAATAAGGAATACTTCAATAACATATGACCTGGAAAAAATTCATTTATTATGACTAGTTTGAACTTTAGAATTAAATTCATAGTTATATCAATATAGAACATTAGGTTTTCTACTCCAAGTAATAACCCTCTTTAACACAACTTTTCTTCTTGAGGAATTTAGTTGATATGGAGGATGACAGTGACTGATGATGGGTGTGGTTGCTGCTATACAAATTTATTGTATAGGTAATTTGCATGCTTTACCTTGAGCATGTCATTAGTTTTAGGGATTCATTTTTCTTATCTCGATATTTTTATTTTGAACAATTTTTTCAATTCAACTCCAGAGTATTCATAATCAACTTGTTTTTGGAGATATTCATACATGAGAATACTCTATATCCATTTAATATAACTAGGGTTCCCGAACAACATATATATATATATATATATATATATATATATATATATATATCTATATATATATATATATATATATATATATCTATATATATATATATAGATATATATATATATATATATATATATATATATATATATATATATATATATATATATATATATATATATATATATATATATATATATACTATTGTAGCATTTTTTGGGTTTGATAGGATAGAATATTTGAAAAAATGTTAAGCTAGGATATGGACATAACAATAGTGAATAAAATGTTATTGAAAATATCTTGATGATGATGTCCATATCAAAGAAAATGTTAGGTTAGATGTCCTAAAAAATCAAGACAAAAAGAAAATGTTAGATTAGAAAGAAAAGAAAAGAAATAAACTTTGAAAGTGAGCAAGTCAAAATGCCACTACTATGGTTTCTACAAAATAATGGTTGTGTGTAGCTTGTCATAAATGCCACAACCCATGACAGTCAAATAGCTTAATCTTGACCGCTTCATGCTTTAAATTTGATGTTATAGTTAGCGAATAAAGATCTGGTCAAACTGTTTAACCTTGGCAGATCAGTAGTTAGGTAGAGAATAATAAGGTGATCATCAGTTTAATCTGAGCCCCTGGATGTTATAAGGTTAGAATTAGATAGTTTATTTTTGTAAAATAAAAGGAAAGGAAAAGGGTTTGCTAGCTTAAATGCACCCATTGAGTGAAGAAAAAACGATAGGATAAGCAAAGGGTAAGTAGAGCAAAGGTTGCAAAAGTTTGATTATTCATTGGACAAAATGTACATTTATCATGTTTCTATGTCCATGAGGCAATTACACAAAGCAAATGAAGGTCTACAAGATAAATTAATTAACTCCCCTCATCCTCATTCATCCCTATATTTACTAATTTCTCCTTCCCACCTTCATATAGTTCATATTCATTAATTTTCATAAAAGTCCCTTTTCCTAAGGTTAAAATCCTTTTTACCTAGGAAAAGTGAAAACCCCATGTAAAATCCCTTTTTACCTGAAAAACCCACAAAAAGGTGTTTAGCTTAAGTACTGATGCATATATGCGAAAAAGAAAATAACCCAAAAAAAGCATTATACTTAGCATATTTCACCTTTCACGTATTTTTTCCCTTTTTGCTCCTATTTTGATATTAACACTAACCTATAGTATTAAACCGCTAAAAGTCCCTTTTTCCGTATATATTAATTCCCTTTATTAAATAACCTAAAACCTTAAGTTTTATTGTAAAACTATGTATTTTCATAACATTTCATAAAACATTGCATCGGTGGATCGCAAGCCTTTTAACATGAATGCAATCTCCCCCAATTACAATATGCGATGCGTAATGGACCCAGACCCGACACAACATATATTATAATTCATTGCCATATTGCATCCACCACTCATCACAACTCCCTGCTAAAGTATTACCCTCTACCATTGCAATCTCTGATATGCGATGGGGACTCGGACCAAATCACATATCATACATGATTTATTCCCACGTCGCATCTCGCTCCTATCGCATTCCTATGCTAAATTGCGATTGCGATATGCGATGAACCTAGACCTGATATCATTATCTGCCTGAATTCATACTTTTTTGAGTCCACCATACTGTGTTTTGCAAAGGTTTTCTTTTTTAAAAAGTTTTTATGATTAAACGAAGAATTGACCTAAACCTTTGTTTAACCACTAAACCTCCATTTAACCGCTAAATCTCAGATTAACCCATAATAAAGCCCATGCCACCATATTTAATCATTGGGCCCCTCCGTACTGCTCTTTCACTCCACCGCCATCTGATCTAAGGCATTCAAATCCAACAACCCTCAACGATTTCAGGTTGAATATCTCTACGGGCATTACCCACCCGAAAAGTGGTATTCCACCATCCTCCCTTGCTACGTGTCAGGCTTTAAACCATATCGGGTGACCCCTCCCAAAACCACCCGTGCCTCATAAGTAGTGCGATGAAAACCAAAACCACCTCCTGCATAACGACAAAATGGCCACTATTCACTTGGCACCATATTTCAAAAAGAAAACCTTTTTTCCATTTAAATGCAAAAATCACCATTTTGATGTGTTTTGCCTAGTTTACACAGTGAAGCGTCCATAAGCCTCTGCGACCAATAAAACCATAATTTTACCTTCTAATACGCGCAGGAATCCTTCCAATATCCCTTCAACCTCTATAAAGCCATTGAAGACCTTCTGTCACCTATGTTTTTCTTAACAGTTTCTATGTTTTGCAGGTAAAGACTCTTGTTGCAGGCTTACAAAGGAAAAATCTTGCGTACAATTAGAAAACAAATACAAATATCATATAAAATTACTTTACCATGGGACATAAAATCTAAAAGTATTTACTGTAGAAAAACATAGTAAAAACCTAAAATGCATAGTAAAGGTTAAAAGAACACAGTAAAGGATACTAAGTAGGGTCAAAGGATATTCACAGAGTTTAAAGAGTATCAGATGAAAGGTTAAATTAAGGAATCAACCAAGCATAAAGGATACAAATAATCGAGTAGCTTAAAGGGCAAAATATTAGACAACAAAGCCTGCATAACCTGAATAAAAGGCACAGCAAGAAGAAGTTCAATAGCTGCCCCTATCTTCATGCATGAAGATCTTTCCCTTCTTTGAATAATTCTCAATCAGTTTTAGGATATTTTCATTATTGTATAAATAACTCTCTTCTCGAGTTATTATGGGTTCGAAGTTGAAGATTCATAGTTCATTGCTTGTAAAGTCTTGACTGTTCATTCTACTTTGAACCTGGTTGCATCTTTGAAAGAAGCTTTTCTAGACACTTGATGTACTCCGTTTTTCTGGAACCTTAATACAAAAGAGGATTCTAAATTTGGTTTTACACAGTTTGTGTTATCTTGTAAATTTTTCCAGTTATCAATCATTATGTTTTTCTTCATATGCTTATGACTTGCAGAGATATCTAGGTAGGGAGAATTGTGTCTCAATTTACTCCTATAAGCTCCTGAAATGATCATCTATTAAGAGAATGGATTAATGAACTGTCTATTTAGCTAATCCCCTCTAATCAATAAATCATCAGCATCTTGTGTAAGCTTATGTATACTGCCTTGAACCTTTGGAACATAGTTTAGAAGGTTTTCACACTTACGATTGTTCTGTTTTATAGTCTGGAAACTGTGATAATCATATTTTTTTATGTCTTCTTCTCACCACTATTTTGATCTATATTATTGTGTAAATCTTTATAGCAGCCCTTTGTTGAGATATTAATATTATCCAAAGGATTAAGTACTTCAATTCTACATTTGTATTCATTCATTGGTCTTCCAAAAACTAAAACCAAGAACCCCAAAATAATTATGTTAGATTCTTTGGCATTGGTAGCTGACCTACTACTATCTCAGAGGAGCAACATTAGACTGGCGCCGTTGCTGAGGATTCAAATTTCATTTAAGTTTCCCTTGGGACAACGAAATCCATTCATTCTTTTCCTTTAAATGGTTTAGAAAGGTTAAACTCATTCACCTAGGCGACTCCACACTCCCATGATGGCACCTTTTAAACATACCAGATCTTATTCAGAAGCTGACATAGTTAGTCCTTTGTCAGATCTTGAAAGGCTTCTGAGAAAAGCCAGTTCTAAAAGGGGACACCAACCATCTTCTTCTTCCTATTCAGTCCTACAATCTAAAGAATTAGATTCATTTGACCCCTATAGTAATATCCCATCTGATCTTGATTACTCCCATTTGACCCCTATAGTAATATCCTTATTCATTCATTAGAATCTCATCCAATACCCACACTACCACCATGATCACCTAAAACTAAATCTAAGTTGGGTGTTGATCTACCAGAATATAAACCAACAGATTTCATATCCCCTACCACCTATCCATTTCCTTCCATTTTTTACCGACCTGAAGCTTCTTCTTCTAAACAATATGAGGAGACCTTCTATATATATAACAATCCTCTCTTTGAAACAAAAGAAGGTATTCCTTTATAGGTCTCAAAGCTAGTTCCTAAGACTCCTTTGAAGTCTTTTAGGAGATCCCCTCCTCCTTCACCTCCAACTAGTTTATCTACACCTAAATCACCATCATCTTCCTCTACTTCTTCTTCATCCTCTACATCGACACAAACACCACATACTCCACCTGGACAACCTCATATACCTCAAGCACCACATACACAACCTGTTGTCATGGCTTTCCGACCTATTTTACAGGCTATATATGTTGCCTTAGTTTTACCAAATAACCTTGGTGCATTCCTAGTTGGATACTTAAAATACCTTCCCAAGTACAATTGAGAGACTGGTCCCTCAGCTGGACCATCTTGAAGCTTTCCTAGAATTTGCAGAAAACATGAGTATTGAACAAGAAAATGTTTATATGAGATTGTTTGTACAGTCACTTGAAGGAAATGTGAGGATTTGGTTTAGGCAGTTACCAGCAGCTTCCATTAGAAATTTGGAAGAGCTTACAACCATATTTAAAAATCAATGGGGTGTGAAAAAGGATCCTCTTTACTTCCTCACAGAATTTGAAGAGCTTAAAAGGAACGTCAGTGAACGAGTATTATATTTTATCAAAAGATTCAATAAACTCTATCACAAAATGCCTGTTGATTGTAAGCCCCCTGTAGCGGCAGCTAAGTCTAGATCTTCTAAAGCTTTTGATGATGACTTTGCTGTTATGCTACAAGAGAGAACTTCAAGAACTCTTGAAGATATGAAAACAAACGCTATATAAGTAGAAGGAAATAAGGCAGCCTCAACTTCTTTAAAACTTAAGGAAGAAAAGGCCCAAAGAAAACTCAAAACTGTTCAAGAAGCCTCTAGTTCCTCTAAGACTAAATCAGAAGACTCAAAAATAGATGAAATAACATCTCTTCTCAGAAACCTATCAAATAGGATTTCAAATATTGAGACCCAACCTAGGACAATACAATAAATAGTTACCAGACCTCAAAATCAAAATCAATGTTAGTATAAAATAAATCCACCACTACAAATTCTTCAGAGACCTAGCAATGATCAACAGGTTCCTACTCTTCTATTGATAGATGACCAACAACCTGATGATAATACTATGACAATTACTGAAGATATTAATAGTATGGATTCTTCTTCCAATAAAACAGCCATCATTCCTCTCTGACAATAGAATCAGGTTCAAGAAGATCAAGAAGATTCATAGGTCTCTAAATATCATGATTTCTCTAAATTTTTAGTTGCAAAATTAAATAAGAGGTATGATCTTAGGAATAGGCTTGGTCCTGGGAGACCTCCAAAGGAAACTCCAATAATTGAACCACACACCAAAATTGTTGAAGCTCAAACAACTCTTATTCAGCCCTTAGATCAGTCAATTGATACTACCCAAACTGGTAAAAACATTTTGACTACATTTAATGTTGAAAAAGAAGTAGAGAGGGTTAGGGTCCCAATTCCACTGTCAGAACTTTCTAATAACCCTGGTTATAAAAGCCAAGTCACAAAATGGATACAAAATACCTCAGTTGATGCTGAAGGTGATGTCATAAGTCTGCAAGATGAAAAACCAGCAGTAGTTTTTGGCCCTAGTTCAGACATGATTGATGAAATAGTGCCTCCTTTCTATGTAACTCTTAAAATAAATGATTCCATGTTGTATAATTGTATGCTTGATTCAGGAGCATCACACAACCTTATGCCAAAATCTATCATGGACCATTTAAAAATCGACATAACTAGATCCTACCATGACCTGTACACCTTTGATTCTAAAAAGGTGCCCTGTTTGGGATTGATCAAGGATTTAGTGGTTACCCTTGCCCAAATTCCAGTGAAAAGTGTGGTACTTGATATAGTTGTCACAGATATTCCTCCCAAGTTTGGAATGCTCCTTTCTAGGTCTTGCTATGCCAAATTAGGGGGAACTCTGCAGATGGATATGTCATATGCTACTTATCATGTTTATGGACGAGAGAAATTAAGTTTATATAGAGAGGTAAGATTTATACATACTGTTTGTAAGACTGACCAGCCAAGGAACCATCCAATTTATGCAATAGATCAAGACTTTGGTTTTTTTCAACTCACTTCAAACTAACATAAAACTCAAGTCAAAATGGAAGAGGTAGTTGAAAGTCCTGAACCAAACCAAACTGATATTTGGAAACTGTTCTTTGATGGCTCTTGCACTAAAGAAGGGGCAGGAGCTGGAGTAGTTTTCATTTCACCTGAAAAAGAAAATATAACACAATCATGTAAATTAGATTTTGAAGTTACGAATAACATGGCTGAATATGAAGCTTTCCTTTTAGGATTGCAATTAGCCAAAAGCTTAAAAGTTCAAAACTTAAGTGCTTTTACTGATTTAGAACTTATTGTTAAGCAAGTAAGAAATGCTTGCCAGACCAAGCTCCCTAGACTTAGGTCCTACCGAAATGAAGTACGGGATTCAGTTGAAAACTTATTTAATGCTTTTAATTTGACTCATATTCCCAAAGATCTGAATATTCATGTAGATGCCTTAGATGTCTCTACTAGCACTTTTAAATTTCCTCATCATACTGATGTACTCTATCAGATACAAGTCAAATATAGGCCATCTATCCCACATAATCTGGAACATGGGAAAATATTTGAATATGATGAACAATTGAAATCATTTCTGCATGTAATAGATGATTTTTCATTTCTACTAATTGATGAAGATAGAACTGAAACAAATGAAAATGCAGATGGAAATGATACTCTAGATTTTAAAACCCAATTGCTAATCATGACATTATTCAATTATCAAATAAATTTATTCTAAAAGGACTCATTCCTTTAGAAAGATTGTTTGATCAAAACGATGTCCTCTGAAACCCTCAGTCCATTTCTTCAGAAGATGACATAGAAGATATTAACATCGGAACTGATGAAGATATCAAAAACATCAAAATATGTGTATCACTTGACCTTGAAATCAAGGCTCAGTATCTTAAGTTATTGCAAAATTATAAGGATGTTTTTTCTTGGACTTATGCTGATCTAAAGACCTATGATACTTCATTAATACATCATAAGATTCCTTTGAAGCCAGAATCAAAACCTTATCAACAAAAACTTAGAAGGATAAATCCATCCCTTCTACCAACTGTAGAAAGGGATATTAAGAAAATGCTAGATGTTGAGATCATCCTCCCTCTTAGATATTCTAATTGGGTTGCAAATTTATTCCTGTTAGAAAGAAAAACGGAGAAATAAGGCTCTGTGTGGATTTTAGAAATTTGAACAAAGCATCATTAAAAGATAATTATCCTTTACCCAAAATGGATCAGTTACTTTAAATGGTTTCAAGAGCACAAAGACTTTCTATGCTTGATGGCTTTTCAGGTTACAATCAGGTGAATGTTGATACAGCAGACAGAGAGAAGACAACCTTTACTACACCCTAGGGTACATTCATGTAAGCTAGGATGCCATTTGGCTTAACCAATGCTGGAAAAACATTTCAAAGAGCTATGGACTTAGCCTTTTTTGGTCAGGTAAATAAATTTGTGGTTATCTATCTTGATGACATAACTGTTTTTTCTAAATCTGATCAGAAACATATAAAGCACTTGATGAATTTTTTTTATAGGTGTAGAAAGTTTGGAATATCATTGAACCCTAAGAATCCTTGTTTGCTGTCAAAGAAGGAAAATTGTTGGGCCACATAATTTCAAAGGAGGGAGTAGTAATTGATCCCAAATGAGTATCTGCCATTGAAACATTGACCTTACCTAGAAATAAGAAGGAGTTTCAAGCATTTCTAGGCAAGACTAATTTTCTAAGGAGGTTTGTTCCAAATTATGTAGACATTGTACAAGATATAACTAACATGCTCCGAAAGGACCATGAAGTTAAATGGACTCCCTCTTCTAGGCATGCATTTGAAAAAATAAAAAGGGCTATCTCTGAAGCTCCCACCTTAGCCAGTCTTGATTATACTAAGCCATTTAGTATTTTCTCTTTTGCCTCTGAAACAACCCTTATTTCCATTCTATTACAGAATAATGAATATTCCCATGACCAACCCATAGCCTTTTTCAGAAAGGTTATGAGAGATGCTGAGCTTAAGTGTGACATCATTGAGAAGCAAGCCTATGCCCTGATTCAAGCCTTGAAATCATTCAGAATGCATGTCTTACATTCACCTATTACTGCTTATGTCCCTAATAGTGTTGTGAAGATTGTCCTAACCCAACTAGACACTGATGGGAAAAGAGGTAGATGGATCACTCAAATTCTGGAGTTTGATCTAACTATCAAGACTACCAAGCTAGTAAAAGGTCAAGGATTAGCCAAGTTTCTAGCTAAATCCAACTGCAAAGTACTTGGAATCAATTATGTTTTAGAAATACAAGGGAAGAATACACAAGAACCTTCTGTCCTTGTAGAAGGGGAGAATCCACAAAAATCTTTCCTTCATCCCAAAGGGGAGAATCCAAAAGAACCTTCCCTTCATTCTAAAGGGGAGAATCCACAAGAACCTCTACCTTCAGAGTAGATCAGTCCTATACACATTGATGAAAAAATCTTGTTGTCAAACTGGTATCAAGATATTGTAAATTTCTTAATCCATTTTGAGTGTCCAACATCATTCTCCAAAATCTAGTGTAAAATCATTAATATTAAAATCAATCAAGTACTACATTATAAATGCAAATTTATACTGGAAAGATCCATTGAATATTTTGTTATTATGTTTAACAGAATAAAAAACTAAAGGAATCATTGATAAATTTCATATAGGATTTTGTGGAGGATATTATGCTTGGAGAGCAACAGCATACAAGATTTTGAGGGGAGGATTTTATTGGCCCACATTGTTTTTACAAGTAGGGGAAAAGGTCAGAGGTTATGTTCCTTGTCAAATGTTTGCTGGTAAACAAAAATTAGCAGTTCTTCCACTCGTTCCATCAATAGTTTCAGAACCTTTTTCTCAATGGGGATTAGATTTTGTTGGATATATTCACCCCACTTCAAGTAATCATCATATATGGATCCTCACTGCAACATACTACTTTACTAAATGAGTGGAATCAATTCCATTCAGAATTGCTACTAATTTAGTAATTAAGTTTATTGAGGAGAATATCTTATCTATATTTGGTTGCCCAACTCAAATTGTCACAGACAATGCAACAACCTTTTCTACTGTTAAAATAATTGACATTTTCCAGAAATATCATATTCTGTTACATCATTCAACTCCATACTACCCTCAAGGTAATGGCCTTACAGAGTCATCAAACAAAAGCTTGGTAAGGGTAATAAAAAAGACTCTAGCTGATCATAAAAAGAGCTAGGATTCACATTTGATTTATGCAGTATGGGAAAACAGAATTACTCCAAAGAGATCAACTAGAAAATCTCCATTTCAATTAGTCTATGGGAAAGATGTAACCTTCCCTACCAATTTGGCCTACCCTGTTTTAAAATTCCTACAGGATTCAACAGATGAACCTGATGATTTTTCAAGAAGGATATATTAGATTATTGAACTTAATGAAAAAAGATATGAAGTTCAATACAAATTAAATAAATATCAGAATAAGATGAAGACCATGTTTGACAGAAGAGCTAGGGAAAGGGACTTTAAGGAAGGTGATCTAGTTCTAAGATGGGATGCGAGGAGAGAAGAGAAAGGGAAGCATGGTAAATTTGACAATATATGGTTTGGACCTTTAGTAATTGCTAAAGTGAAGGGTAACAACACTTTTGTGTTGTAGAATCTTGAGGGGATATATTCCACTTATCCTGTAAATGGAAGGATTCTCAAACATTATATTCAGTACTAAGAAGTTGAAATAGTTTTCATTGTAAATACTCTGGTTTTCTTTTACCTTTCAAGATGTCAGTGTTATTTTCCTTACAACAAGGACTCCATAGCTCGAGGAGAAGGCACATGGATCTCCAGGTTCTCTACATTCTACAGGAGAAGGCGGTCCCCAAATGGAGCCAATGTTGTAGCATTTTTTCGTTTTGATAAGATAGAATATTTGAAAAAATGTTAAGTTAGGATATGGACATAACAATAGTGAATAAAATGTTATTGAAAATATCTTGATGATGATGTCCATATCAAAGAAAATGTTAGGTTAGATGTCCTAAAAAATCAAGGCAAAAGGAAAATGTTAGGTTAGAAAGAAAAGAAAACAAATAAACTCTAAAAGTGAGCAAGTCTAAATGCCACTACTATGGTTTCTACAAAATAATGGTTGTGTGTAGCTTGTCATAAATGCCACAACCCATGATAGTCAAATAGCTTAATCCTGACTACTTCATGCTTTAAATTTGATGTTATAGTTAGAGAATAAAGATCTGTCAAAACTGTTTAATCTTGGAATTTTAGTAGTTAGCTAGAGAATAATAAGGTGCTCATCAGTTTAGTCTGAGCCCTTGGATGTTATAAGGTGAGAATTAGATAGTTTACTTTTGTAAAATAAAAAGAAAGGAAAAGGGTTTGCTAGCTTAAATTCACCCATTGAGTGAAGAAAAAGTGATAGGATAAGCAAAGGGTAAGTAGAGAAAAGGTTGCAAATGTTTGATTATTCATTGGACAAAATGTACATTTATCATGTTTCTATGTGCATGAGGTAATTACACAAAGCAAATGAAGGTCTACAAGATAAATTAATTAAATTCCCTCATCCTCATTCATCCCTATATTTACTAATTTCACCTTCCCGCCTTCATACAGTTCATATTCATTCATTTCCCATAAAAACCCCTTTTCCTAAGGTTAAAATCCTTTTTACCTAGGAAAGGTGAAAACCCCATGTAAAATCCATTTTTACCCGAAAAACCCACAAAAAGGTGTTTTCCCTAAGTATTGATGCATGTATGCGAAAGAGCAAATAACCCACAAAAAGCATTATACTTAGTATATTTCCCCTTTCACGTATTTTTTCCCTTTCTGCTCATATTTTCATATTAACACTAACCTATAGTATTAAACCACTAAAAGTCCCTTTTCCCGTATATATTAACTCCCTTTATTAAATAACCTAAAAACTTAAGTTTTATTGTAAAACTATGTATTTTTATAACATTTCATAAAACATCTCATCAGTGGATCACAAGCCTTTTAACGTGAATGCACTCTCCCACGATTGCGATACGCAATGCGCAATGGACCCGGACCCAACGCAACATATATTATAATTCATTTCCATATCGTATCCGCCGCTCATCGCACGTCTCGGCTAAAGTATTACCATCCGCCATTGTAATCTCTGATATGCGATGGGGACTCGGACCCAATCACATATCATACATGATTTATTCCCACGTCGAATCTAGCCCCAATCACATTCCTTTGTGATGGACCTTCCTCCGCTAAACTGCGATTGCGATATGTGATGAACCCAGACCCGATATCATTATCTGCCCAAATTCATACTTTTTCGAGTCTGCCATACCATGTTTTGCAAAGGTTTTCTTTGTTAATTTTTTTTTATGATTTAAACGAAGAATTGATCGAAACCTTTGTTTAACCACTAAACCTCCATTTAGTCGCTAAATCTCAGTTTTAACCCATAATAAATCCCATACGGCCATATTTAATCGTTGGGCCCCTCCATACTGCTCTTTCGCTCCACCACTGTCTGATCTAAGGCATTCAAATCCAATGGCCCTCAGCGATTTCGGGTTGAATCTCTGTACGGGCATTACCCACCCGAAAAGCGGTATTCCATCGTCCTCCCTTGTTATGTGTCAGGCTTTAAACCATATCGGGTGACCCCTCCCAAAACTGCCCGTACCTCATAAGCGGTGCGATGAAACCCAAAACCACCTCCCGCATAACGACAAAATGGCCACTGTTCACTTGGCACCATATTTCAAAAAGAAAACCTTTTTTCCATTTAAATGCAAAAATCACCATTTTGCTGTGTTTTTCCTGTTTTACACAACGAAGCCTGCATAAGCCTCTGCGACCAATAAAACCATCATTTTACCTTCCGATACACTCTAGACTCCTTCCAATATCCCTTCAACCTCTAGAAAGCCATTGAAGACCTTCTGTCACCTATGTTTTTGTTAACAGCTTCTGTGTTTTGCAGGTAGAGACTCCTATTCCAGGCTTACAAAGGAAAATGCCTTGGTAGAGTTGGAAGACAAATACAAAGATCATATCAAATTATTTTACCATGTGACATAAAATCGAAAAGGATTTACTATAGAAAAACACAGTAAAATCCTAAAATTCACAGTAAAGGTTAAAAGAACACAGTAAAGGCTACTAAGTAGGGTTAAAGGATATTCACAGAGCTTAAAGAGCATCAGATGAAAGGTCGAATGAGGGAATCAACCAATCATAAAGGATACAAATAATCAAGCAGCTTAAAGAGAAAAATATTAGACAACAAAGCCAACACAGCCTGAATAAAAGGGACAGCAAGAAGTAGTTCAATAGTTGTCCCTATCTTTTTGCATGAAGATCTTTCCTTTCCTAGAATAAATCTCAATCAGTTTTAGGATATTTTCATTATTGTATAAATAAATCTCTTCTCGAGTTATTATGGGTTCGAAGTTGAAGATTCATAGTTCATTGCTTGTAAAGTCTTCACTATTCATTCTACTTTGAACTTGATTGCACCTTTGAAAGAAGCTTCTCTAGACACTTGATGTACTTAGTTTTTCTGGAACCTTAATAGAAAGCAGAGGATTCTGAATTTGGTTTTACATAGTTCATGCTATCTTGTAAGTTTTTCTAGTTATCAATCATTATGTTTTTCCTCATATTCTTATGACTTATAGAGATATCTAGGTAGGAAGAATTGTGTCTCAATGTATTCCTATAAGCTCCTCAAATGATCATCTATTAAGAGAATGTATTAATGAACTGTCTGTTCAGCTAATCCCCTCTAATCAATAAATCATCAGCACCTTCTATAAGCTTAAGTATACTGCCTTGAACCTTTGGAACGTAGTTTAGAAGATTTTCACACTTATGATTGTTCTGTTTTAGAGTTTGGAAACTATGATAATCATATTATTTTCTGTCTTCTTCTCACCACTATTTTGATCTATATCACTGTGTAAAGCTTTATAGCAGACCTTTGGTGAGATATTAATATTATCCAAAGGATTAAGTACTTGAATTTTACATCTGTCGTCATTCATTGGTCTTCCAAAAACTAAAACCAAAAACCCCAAAACAATTATTTTAGATGCTCTGGCTTTGGTAGCTGACCTACTACTATCTGAGAGGAACAACACACACACACACACACACACACACACACGCACGCACACACACACACACATATATATATGGATATATGTATATATGTATATGTATATGTATATGTATATGTATATATATATATATATATATATATATATATATATATATATATATATATAGATATATATATATATATATATATATATATATATATATATATATATATATATATATGCATATACATATACATATACATATACATATACATATACATATACATATACATATATATATATATATATATATAGGTAAGCTTTTGAATGTGTTCTTCTATTCATGTGTATTAGTCTTTGGAAATAGTTGTGTTTTCCTAACTATTTTTATATGACCTTCAATCAGACTATGTGTGGTTATCATTTTTAATTGATTAAATGTTTCTTATTTTTTTCAACTACAAGTACTTCTTTTATCCCAAAATGTATTATTTCTATAAACAATCTATCCTTTAAAAAACTATGCCCAAGTAAAATCTCATTATTATTCTTACGAGGCTTTGTGAGAAAGTGTAGTTATAAGGTACTTGTGAAAATGCTTATATAATTACTTCCTATGAGTATTTTCATATCAGTTGGGTATTGCATTCTTTAGGAAGTTAATACAAAGTTTATTCCTCCATACTAGCTTACAAGCATTCTAAGCCTACTTAATTATTTTAGTTTGACTATATGGCTTTTTGTAATCAAATAGTCTATAAAGTTTCTATTTATTTACTATTCATGAAACTAAGTAAAACAACAATACTTGTTCATAACACTACCATGTTTAAATCTTTTTGATATAGAGTATTCATCTAGGAATTTCCAATCTCTTAACTTTGCTATATATATATATATATATATATATATATATATATATATATCTATATATATATATATATATATATATATATATATATATATATATATATATATATATATATATCTATATATATATATATCTATATATATATATATATATATATATATATATATATAGATATTATGAAACATACATGTATTCATTTTCTTAATGTTTGTTAATAGTAAAATGCGTTGATGAAAAATACTATATTTTCACTATTGCATGCTATTTATTTGTTTTCCTTTCTTTGTTCACTAAAATTCTCTAATCATGGTTTGTTTCCAGTGAAAACAATCACAAGATAATTACCATTGGTTAATACATGCTTGAAACATTTTTTTATAACTAAATGCCTACATAAAATATTTCACTTATCTCGGCAATTAGAAATGTTTTAGGAAATAGCACATTTCTCGCAACTAGTGAATTGTAAGCACATAAATTCCCCCAAGCATTAGAATTTTCTGTTTCTAGAAACATATCATCATTTGAAGTTATTTTTCCTGCTTCCCCACACAGACTATAAGTGTTGCCATTTCATTGTTTTTCCTCTTCTTCCATGTACCTAGGATTTTATAAGTATCATTCTTAGCCTCCAACATTGCATTTCTCTCTTTCTACCCTGCTTCTTTTCCACCCAACATAACATTTATATTGAACTATGTTATCTCCTTGGTGGTGATCATTTCTCCTAGAATATTGGGGAATCATGGCAAGCTATAATTGTGACAATGACCACATTTACTTATCCATTAACTGGGACTCCAACCACTTAATTTTTTCTTGACAGCATAGAAGCCTCATTGCTCATGTGCTAGTTCCCATAATATTTCCAAACAATTAAAACATTTTATTTATTATTGTACTTAAATATTTACACCTATCATTAAAATTTTGAATTTAGTGTTGGCCCCATGGTTAGTATTTCTAACTCAAATAATTGCAAATGAATATATTTTTTGTAAAATAAATTGCAACAGAGGTATCACAAAACCAAAATACTACAAATTTTTGTAATTTTATTGAGGGGAGAAATGATGATTTTCCTTTTAAAATGGGAAACCTTAAATTGTGTACATAATTGATTACGAATAATTTCCTAATACTTTTAATTATATTTTATAACATATAATATTATCTACCTCTAAGAAACATTGTAGAGAAAAATGTTTCTAGTAAGTGCAACATTCTAAAAACCTTTCAGACATAAATTTTGTTCACATTATTAGATAGAATTTATTTAATAGATATCACTTCCATACATAACAATATGTCAATCTAATTAATGGGTTATGGAGACTATTACCCTAACACATTCCTATCATCAATTAACTCTTGAAGAAAAAACTACTCATTTACCCTATACCCTTGCCAGACTAAACTTGTTACGTATATACGGATTTAGAATATATTGTAACATTACTAATAAATTAAACTAATTTTTTTTTTCCATGATTTTTTATATATCACTTTTTTTCTTATATTTACATCATTGATGGGAAGAAGCAAGCATTCCCTTGCCAAAAAAACATGTGGGTTTTTTTTATAGTGTTTTATATATTCCAAATCAATGATATTAAAAATTGTTGTGAGTGACTCACCATTATCATGTGATAGTTTATTCTATGAATTCCTCCATATGGTAATGGTTCTAAATGTTGAATTAAATTTCTAAAACAACTCGAAATTCTCTAGAAAGAAGAAAACAAAACAAAACATGAGATACCATTCCAAATTATAAAACGAAACGAAATATTTATACAAAGTTTAGGAATATTTACACAAAGTTTAAGATGATATAATTATTTAGGGAAAGATCCAGAAGATATTCCCTGGCTAATTTTTTAGTTCCAAATATAATTTAGTATAGCCTGCAATTTTCCATTATCAAATATATGTTTTCCTTACTAATTCAACAGCCTAAAATATCAAATGGGTAGTTATCATTCATAGGGATGCTAAAGCTACAAGTGTTGTATGATAAAAGAATAAAAAACAATATTCAAAATGTAGGGCTTTTCTACTGCATATGAGATCTTAATCTTCCAAGTACATACACAATCTGACGAAGAAAAATATTATGATTATGACATCCATTCAGCATTAGAGTGCAAAAAAAACGATATCATTAACTTTGTTATTCTTTATTATATATCCGTTGAGGCTCATGCCCTTTCTCCCTATCATGCAAAATGCTAATAATTTTAAGTACTAAATTCATATCATCAATCCACCCATGTTCCAATTCATGCACAAGTAATTCTTTATTTTAAATGAAAAATAAAAATTATTTATCACAGGCCAAGCTCTTCGTTTTCTCTTAAATGTTCCTTTTATATGCATTTCCAATTATAAAATAACTTAGGTTTTCTATGTGATCAATAAAATATTTATTCAATCTATTTAGTTTCATGTTTTAAAATTAATTTCATGAAAATTAAATTAATAAAACTTACTTTTGTAAGGATCATTAAAAATCGACCTAAAATGATAAACCATTTTCATCTCAAAAATAGGCCACTCTTTAGTGGAATTCGATACCTATACCATGCTACAAAATCATCAAGGAAAGGAACACCTGTACAAGAATAAGCTACCCTTTAATGGAATTCCATACCCATATCATGCTATAAAATCATGAAGGAGAAGAAAACTGGTTTAAGTCTCGAAAGTCATTTTTGCTTTATCCAAAGCCTTCAAAAACAATTAAAAAATAACTCACTATTCTTCTTTATTTTTTTCTCAACCAGACAAATTTTGTCACTCAATATATAATTTGCACCAAAAAAACTAACCCATTGCTTATATCTCTACCCATAAGAAAATATATTCCTCGTGGTTGTCTTTACTTCTTTTTTTAGCATTATTATCTTCCACTTTAGATTTCTATTGTAGAAAATAGTTTTTTAGGAATAAATTAGCACATCTATATTTATTTAAATAAATATTGTTGAAATAGAAACATATATCAATCACATGCACAATCACATTAGTAAATAATATAGTTGAAATACATCACTATTTACTAATATAAATTTAATATTTATAATATTCGTAGCGACTTAATTAATCAAATAAAATTAAATAAAATTAAAATTTGTTAAATTAATAAAAACAGTTTGAAGGAAATGAAAAATTAAACTTATTCATGAATCAGATATATCAATTAAAATATTTTAGGTTCTAGGTAAATTAATAGGAATAATTAATTTGAAAATAATAATAATATAAATAAATAAAAAATAAATGAAAAAATTATTTACATAAGTGTCGGCTTCTTAAAAATTAGGGATCTAGGTTTATTTATACCCAGGTCGTTATAGCTCTTCTCTCAATAAGTTTTCATTCATATTCTTTCTGATTTAGTCCTGATGATGGACCCCCTTTGGGGTTTGAAACGTCGACGGAATGAACATGAAACTGTGGATAATCCGGATCATACCACTGCAAAAAACTACCACAGAAGCTTAAAATCTAACATAATGTAAAAAAATTATTATATTATAAAATATCAATTAATAATAATAAAAATAATTAATCTCGTTAGTTTTTAATAATAAAAAAAAAAAATTTAATGCTTGGCAGGATCTTCTATTTTATTTATTTATGAAAAAACAAGTTTACACCACATAGATGAGATAGGTGACCTCAACTTGCCCAGTGGGAAACCAAGTCTATTGGCCACCTATCTGCGTTATATGCCATCAAAAAATCATATAGTTTAAGGAAATCTACCCAAGCTATATGTACATCTATATCATAGTACGAGTCTGAGTTTCTATCTATCATAAACATACATAATAAAAGTAAATGCTATCCGCTAAAAACTAAAAACAATCAGGAGCGTGACTATTCATTTTGGTCCTCTGAGGCTGAGTCGACCTGGGCTAGGTCATCAGCTGAGTCTCCTATTGCATCTGCCAGCTCAATGATACAAGGGATATGCCTTTGGATTTGGTCTAGGCGGATGTCCTACTTGCACAACTGAAACTGTATGGTCTGCAGGTCCATCTTGTAGTTTGGAATGTCTTTGAGGGTCATTGCCATCCCCATTGATAGTTGCTCCATGGCCTTCCCCATTAGGCTCTTCATGAGCCAATATAAGTATAGAGTCTGCTTAAATTGAGTTAGTTTTCCCCTCGTATTTCCTTGGTCTGGAATTACCTCTTGTCAGGCCTCCATTTCCTCTTCTGAGTCTGCCCCCTCTTTTATTTGCTCCTCCTAGTCTTCCAAGATCTTCCTACATCCGTCTTCCATGTCTAGGTTCCGAGGTACCTAGGTTAGCACCCCGAGGCTCCTCCCTTCCCCTTCTGTCGCATCGTCTGCCACGGGCTACTCTAGCCTTGTCACCTGTTGTGCTTACCTGTTCACAGAACATTCCAGTCAGCTTACGTATTACATTTTCCAGCCTTTCCACCACTCTATTGCTGCCCCTCTCCTTGCATCTCCTACCACCCTTGTCTCTGCCCTAATGCCCCTATACCCACTACTTTGCTACCTCATTTATGTCTGAAGTAACAGTTCCTCTCCCCTACCATGCAATAGCCTCTCTGCTAGAGCTAAGAATGCCACTCCCCTGCCATGCAATATACCCTCTGCCATTTTTGGAAATTGCCTCTCTCTACTCTGTTCCCGGGGTTAGCATATTGGTGGTCAATTCATATGATGCTTATAACCTTACCCTCCCATCCCTTGAACCATACAAGTAATAGCCTCAATTCCTTTCCCTTCTCCCTCCCCTCCAGCCTATGTTCCTTTCGCTCTTCTGTGTCCCTCGCAATTTCCCAGCCTCTCACTTGCTTATCTCCCTTCTCTCATTCCACCTTATGGGTTTGGTTGTCTAAATTAATGGCCTGGCCTCCCTCATATTCCAGTCCCTAGTGGTCCCTCGCGATACCATTTATAGGTTTGACCTCACTCCCCTTCCCTCCCTACATGTCCAAATCTCTCCCTCCTTTATCCCTTCCCTCCTCTCTGTTCGAACCTCTCATTCCCCTTCCATGTAAACACACAGGCAACATTTCAATTAACGAATATGGCCAGATTGTATACCCGGTGCCGCTTCGAAGGTGTCATTGCAAGTTGGTGAGTTGATCTTCCTCGTTGGTCCTTCATCTCTCCTTTGCAACAATACTCTTCCCATCACCCTTCATTCCTTCATACTCCCCCTCCTTCCTCCTCTGTCCCATCCATCCTCCTGTCTTGTCCTTCCCACCTCCGTCACTACCCTGGCACTAGCTCCCACTTGTCCCTTCCATCATGTACTTTCTCATGCAGGATGCCACCGCACCCATCGCCATGAGCATGTGGGTTGCGGTGGGTTGTACCCATGTTGGTATTTGCTTGACAGCCATATCTGACCTATTTCCTCAAGCAACCACCTTGATCGAGGGCTCATTAGTTTTTAATATGCATCCCATTAATTAATATTAATTTATTTAATAAATAAATTACCTTAACTATTAATATTAACTATTAATATTAAAATTAACTTGAATAATGTTAAATACTCAAGTTACCAATAATAATTAATTAATTAATTATTAAACATTCATTCATTAAAAAAAAAAAATTACTCTCTTTTAAACAAAATTTAATTAGTCGACTGAAATAAACCTTCAAACTATTAATTTAAGATTAAGCACATTACTAGTATAGTATTTAATCCATAGCAAAGAACTTAAATACATAACATTAAAATCTAAAATAAATAATAATAATAATAAATAAAATTGTTATTGTGTTTCATTAATTTTAATTTACTAATTTATTACTATATCATATTAATTTTAATACAATCATTTATTAATACATTTCCATAGTAAATTAATAGATTATTATCTTGATTTTAGGGTATTAATCCATTAATTCATTAAACACACTTCATTAATATAATATATATTATATTACATTATATAAATATTAATATATTAATATTATAGTGCTATGTTAGTAACATAGTAATATTATCTATAATATTAATATACTATTATCAATATACTAATATATTAATAGATTATTTAATTGTTTATACATTAAGTTATATAATGTATTACTAATATTAGATTAATTTCTTAAACTTTAATCTTTTAGATCTTTCCCACATTAATATTTATTAATATTTCTCAAGACAAATACATTAATTATATAAACTAATTTTATTAAAAAAATTAATTAATTAATTAATTAATTAATTTAAATATATACATAATAAATCTCTTAAAAATAATATTAATAATAATAATAATAATAATAAAAAATTAATAATAATAAGACTAATAATAATAAATAAATATATAGATAAATAAATTAATTAATATACATATAAATTAATAAAGAAATAATTATTAATTAGTTAGTCATTTGTAAGCCAACAATAAAAGAAAACATCGAATATTTTTTCAATTAACTATTAATAGCTCCATAATTTCACGCTCTCTCTTCTCAAAATACAAATCACATTGCCCTGATGATGGACTCACTAAGCTAGTCCGAAACGTTGGTTTCAATAATTGTTCACAGGTTTTTCCACAAACAAAAATAATTAATTAATGGATTATTTAATTAATTATAATAATAATAATTAAATAAATATTTATAATAATTAATAAATAATTATAAATAATTAATCAAGTTTATATACCATGGGTTTTTGATATTAATTCCAACGTGGTGTTATTGTTATTATTATTAAATCTAAGGAATTAACAGAATCAATGGATGTGTATTATAAACCCCAGAGATTAAAACCTAGAAATTATTTAATAATAATAATAACAATATTATAATTATAATTATTTTTATAATAATTATATTATTTAAATAATAATAATAGAAATAAACCTAAGACATTAATATTATAAAGCTCACGGTTGAATTAATTACTATTAATTAGTTAATTAATAATGAATAATGAATAATGAATATTTTCTTTTGTAAGGCAAATTTCTATTCATAGTTTCATAGTTGGAGGAAAAATGTTGGCAGCCTCACTTCGACCAAGTTTGTTGACTACTACCAAAAGCATATAACAATGAAACAAAAAAACAAATAGAGACACAATCCACAATTTCAAAGGCCATAGGAGCCAACAAACAGACAAAACACATAAAACACCTATATTTATGCTAGTCGTCTGAGGTGATGGAGGTTGGGTTGTCCAGAGTTGTACCAGGAGGTGGCAGAGGATGGAAGGAGAATTGGACATGCTCCTCGAAATGGGCCATCCAAGCCTCCAGTTTCTCGACCTTCTCTCATAGCAAATTATGGCCACACTAGACCACCACAACATGCTCCTGGGTATGACATTGGAAATAATGCATTTTGTTTAGAGTTGTTATCAATTTAGTGTGCTCCTCCTGTCTAACCCACTATGAATTCTCCAGATGATCCAAAATTGACTGAACCACATCTCAAGAGTGCTCCATGCAATAGCCTTATCGTTGATTGTGGCAACCTTGATGCATAGACACACAATACCTAGAACCACCACAAAGAACTGAACCCCCTCGCTATAGAATGGGCAGAGCAAGGCAACCCCGAGTCCCAGATGAGCCCCCACGTCTACAATCTCGAGCTACTGACCTCGCACGTCCAGAACACACCAAACGACCACAACCTCTGCCTCCTGAAGCAGCGCAATTTGAACCCTCTACACTTGGACCTTCGGAACTCCCTCCACCATTGTCAGACACTAGCACGAGATGAGGTGGGGACTTAGCCACATCTTTCCTGTCTGAATTAGGTGGCCCCTAGGCTAAGGACTAACTTGAGTGATGAATCAGTCGCATTCTTGAAACCCCAACACCACCTAAGTGAGACGAAGACGACCCTTCCAATAGCTCCCAAGAAATCCATGTAGGGTTCCAGACCACCAGCACTAGCTGAACCTCTTCTCCATCTGGCACCCAACACCCACAACTTACAAAGCTATTTCCCACCTCGAACCAGTAGCATACACCCCCCAGCGTGACCCCTCATAATTCTATCAAATCAAAACCCATGATAGGCTCGCCAATGGCACCACCTCGCAGCCCAGGACCGTGTGAACTAGATAGGGAGGCATACTTCAATAATATCACTCCACCAAAGGCAAATTTGCAACTAGAACATACTGAAACCGCATAAAAAAAAAAGAATCCATAACAGACCACCCACGTCAGACGTACATACACCACGTTCCTTGTAGACTTTCTCTTGCCAAGCCTAATTTGGCAACTAGCAACTACCCACACCCACTAGTAGGGGTAGAACCTTCTATGACAATTTCGACACTTTTGTCATCCTGCAGCATCTTTGCAACACCCTCCTTTTCTCCCAGCGCTCCACACATAGGCTCCAAAACTCTCTCCACTGCAGAATGACCATCAAACACCCTCGCCACCCTCCATAACATTAATGTGCTCACCACCCTTCACAAGACCCAATGTGACTTGAGGTTTCCCACGCTGGTATTTATTGTCTCTTGTACTCAAGGTAATATGGGAGGGCCATGAGGCCAATTCACCATCCTGTACCCACGTGCTTACCATAGGCACCAATGCATTCCCTTGGAAATCTCCTCCTCTGTGTTCCTCACCCCCATCGGGGAAAGATTAATTAATATTAATAATGAATTAATTTTTAATTTGATTAATATTAATTAATCAATATTCATTTACTTTATTATTATTATTATTATTTCATCTTGGAAGGAAAACATCTTCATCATGTCGAATATATCACCACAATCGGGGAGAGGAATTCAATCAATGGTTTCACATCAAGGAGTGCCTTAACAGAGCACATCTTCATCATGTCCAATATATCACCCAAATCAGGGAGATGAATTCAATCAATGGCTTCACATCAAGGAGTGCCTTAACATAGCACCTTGTCACCATCCATCCAAGACCCCATAGACATTTACCATATTAATGATTAATAATTAATAAATTAATCATTTATTATTTAATAATTAAATATAGTTAATTCATTAAATAATAAATTATCAATCCTTAATTTATATTAACTTCATTAATCTTAATTAATCAAATTATTATTATTATTATTATTATTATTATTAAATTTAAGGGATTAACAGAATCAAAGGATGTATATTATAAAACCTAGGAATTAAAACCCATAAATTATTTAATAATAATAATAATAATAATAATAATAACAACAACAACAACAACAACAACCAAAACATTAATATTATAAAGTTAAGAGATCAATTAATTAATAATAATTAGTTAGTACTAATAAATAAATATTTTTTAACTTAATTAAAATGAAATAGGATAATTTAATTAGTAACAAAATTAATATTAATTAATCAATATTCATTTACATTATTATTTATTATTAATTAATAGATTATATATTTATTAATAGTTAATAATTATGATTATTAAATATAGTTTATTATTTAATATAATTAACTATTAATAAATATAAACCTTACATATTAAAACCTATGGATTATTTAATAATAATAATAACAATATCATTAATATTATAAATTATCTAGCAGCAGTAATAGTAATAATAATAATAATAATAATAATCATAATAATAATAATAATAATAATAACAACAACAACAACTCAAGACATCAATATGATACACCTAAGGGATGAACTAAGTATTATTAATTATTAATTTTGAACTTGATTAATATTATTTAATATTATTTAATTATTAATTAAATGAATACTAATTATTCAATATTCATTTACCCTAATAATATAATAATAATTTATTAATTTTTTAGTTATTAATTATTAATTAAATGATAGTTAATTCATTAAATAATAAATTTTTAATTCTCAATTATAATTAATTAATTATAGAAATTAACTAATTATTTTTAAAAAATTAACTAATTATTTTTTAATATAATAAACAATTAATAATTAAAAATCGTAATTATTAATATAATTATTTATGGTGTAGTCTAACTTATTGATGAAATATATTTTTCAGTAGAATCTTATAAAACAATTTCAAGAAAGAATGTGATATTTTATTGTTTATAATGGATTTTTGAATTCATAAATGGATTCAACACCTTAAAAAACTCTTTGGGGCACTTCAATTCCACAAAATAAATAACTTAAACTCAAGCGTTTAAAAATATATACTGGATTATGATAAAAATAACTTAAACTGAAGCGTTTAAAAATATATACTCGATTGTGATTAAAATTAATCAGAAAACATGTCGTGAAAAATGTCATTTAATATTCCAGATTTCGGGGGTTTCATTCAATATAAAAAAGAAAAAATTGTCAAACCTCTTTAGATGGGAAATCTTGTTAGTCGGTCACTATGTCAGGGCCTTGAGTTGGCACTATTTCTAATGAGCACCTGTCACTGCCCACGAGCATGTGGAGAAGCGAAAACCCGAATAGGAAAGTCAGGCATAAAGGATTTGTTTAACTGAATAGGTGAGTTGACCATAGCGAGCTCATTTAACTGAATGGATGTTCATGACTTATAGTGGCGAACCCAGTAGTGGACCCGCCCTGTACATTGTAGAGGCCAACACCATGTGTGCCCCTGCACCATGGGGCACCCAGGTGAGGGCGAGACTACCAACTTGTGACAGGAAGGCCAAAGCATTGGGTGGCAACAATACAACGTCCGATGCAAGGGACGACTGACGGGAGCGACATGTGGTTCAAAGGAGAAAAATGGTGATGAGAAAAGGAGATAGCATGAATGCTACGGTAAGGCATGCCTACCCACAAGGTGCACCCGACTACCCACTAGCAAGTCAGCCACCCACGGAAGGGGCGTTCAGCACATAGCGATAGGTCGGTCCAGGGTGTTCAAACAATGTGGGAAGTCGGCTTGAGTGAATGAACGACGTCAACCACATGTGGAACGAGTGGATAAATAAAAAGAAGGGACATTCTTTCAAGGCAGATTCGGCAAGAAAGTCCAACGAGAAGAAAATTGCATAAACAAATTTCACACTAAGCGTGACGAGCAAAATGAGGCTCACCCTATGAGCCTAAGGACTGAGCTAAATGAGTCATCTTCTTTAGGAGGAGAAATTCAGGGTTTCTAGCAGAGGAAAAAATGTGGTCAAGCAAACAATACAGGCCACATGATTGGTCAGAAGAGTGGGCAAGCTACATGATAGGTTGCACAACTAGGAAGAAAAGTGGGCAAGCTACACGACAGGATACACAACTGGGAAGAAGAGTGCAAAAGATGCATGAGTCAACAAAAGAGTGGGCAAGTTGCAGGACAAGGTGCATGAGTAGATAGAAGTGTGGGTAGGTTGCATGACTTGGTTATAAAAGGTGGACTAGTTGTTGGTGCAACCAGGAAACTTCCACAACCTTGTAAAATTGTAAAATTTGTAATATTATTTGAAAAAAATTTATAGCATACTTGGCGAACTCTTGGGAGTTTCCCCTTCCCTTTATAAATATTTTGTATGATATCACATTATTGCTTTATTTATTATTATCGCACGTTGAAGATGAATGAATTTAATTAATTTTGTTGCATAAGTAAATGAAGAACACTTGAACACAAAATAATTTAAGTGTTGGAAATAGGCATAGTCCGAAAGCTCAAGTAGTGTAAAGTGAAAAATTTAGTTAGTGTCACAGTGGTTGCTGATGAGTTTGGTTGGGAAATCGCCTAAGATGTTGAGGTCATGACAGATGGTATTGGAGCTTGGTTTAGGCAGGAGCGAGATGGCTTGAGTAGTTGGTCACAATGTGACATAGTTTGGTAGGGGCAAGGCTACAAGTCAGGGGCGAGCTGAATGATAAGTGATGGAAAGTTGGCTAGAGTTCCATGGGATACTTTTGCAAAACATGTATAGGTTGAAACACATGAAAAAAGAGAAACAAAGGACTTAGGCTAAACTTTAAGTTTTGGAAAATGAATTTAAAGGAGAGATTCTTTGACTTTGTTGGGAAATTGAATAGAATAAAGCTGACAATTGTGATGAAGAGGAAGTCACAATATGTGAATAAGAATGTGTTGCTCAAGTTCTAGCAAAAGAAGAAGAACTTGGGACAACGTTTCTGACACAATTTGAACTAGATTCATTCACAATGCGGTCATTGAAGAAAGGAGGCACTCACATGGAGAGACCTCACGGAAATGTAAGTATTGTTGTAACATGTGTTTCATTGAATATTCTAGAAGATGGGCCATATGAAAAAATGGGCAAAGGAAGCATTTTTTTTTCGATTGTGATGGATATACTTTCGATGGAAAATTAGAATGACACCTTGTACAGTCAGGCAACAAGTAACATTGGTTATTGCAGGACTTGTTGGGGCAGTTTGCAACCCTAGGGTAGGAGGTGCGAATGCCTATGACAAGGGTGGAACGTAATGAACTTTGCGATGAATGATTCATTCTTAGTCGAATGGAAAATTGGCTAAGTTCCCAACATGACTCATGAACAGAAAGAAGGGAGGGAAAACTAAAGTGAAGTCGACTCAGTACATAAGATTTGGGTGGACTTCATCATTGGAGATTCATTTGGAGTAAGGAGAATTTGTTGGCGAAACCTTTAGTGGGGGAGACAACCATGAAGGAAGGGACTTGCAATGCGATATGAGGGTAGTGGAACCGAGGGCACTAACATGAACAAAGGTAATAATGAAATGGCTGAAGTTGCATTGGGTCTCTTGAAGTGGAGAAGTTGGGCAGTTGAAGTCATATAAATCAATTTTAAAAGAAGGGTGCATGGGAGACTTCTTGTAGAGGCATGAAGTGAGAGAAGTTGTAGAGATGTCATATATTGACATTAAGGAGAAGTTCCAAGGAAAGGATGTGAGAAGGATGGACTTTCCAATGTGACATGAGGACATTTTTCAAATGGACTGGTCGATATGTTCGACACATTCGAATGTAAGGTCGTGGTTTTTTTTAAGGAATCTATGAGCAACTTATGAAAGTATTTATACGATGAAGAGGGAAGAGGAAACTTGCGACCAAGTCAAGTATGCTTGTCGAAGTGTTGGATGGAGATAGCTAATAGGCACTGATGATGACTTGAGAGAGTTATAGCTGATGAAGACTTCATACTATGGTGGTCTTGGAGTATATGGCTCATTGTGGAGCTGAGGTTAGTTTGACACTTGAATTTGATGTTGTATGGGATGTGTTCATGAGGAGTGACTTGATGGATGCAATATAGGTGATACATTTTGGAGTTGGATGGAGTTGGTGTGATGGAGGTGTCTTGGAGGGAGCACTTAAACATGGGTTGAGTTTATGAGACTTAACCATTTTTGTTGGACATGGAGGTTGTTGGTTTATGACCATGGGAAACACATGGAAGAGATGACGAGGTAGGTGTAAAGTTTCCCCTTTGACAACATTGATGGGTAGCATATTGTAGGTGAGACTGAGATTTCATCATGGAATTGGATATGGAACATTTAGAGTTGGATTGATGGGAAGAGTTCTTGATCGAGTTGAAGATGTGATAGAATGTTGGAGAAACAACCAACGAAGGCATGAGGAGGTGCATTATCATGGATTTTAATGACGGTTAGACTAGCTATCCAACTAGCTCTAGTCATGGGTACTGGTAGTGCATCGACATATGTTGGATTTGAGTTGGAGTATTGTAGCAGCAGTTCACATGATGACGACACATGGTGGATTGGCATGATATGAGTTGTGACCAAAGCATGGAGCCAAGTTGGAGGTAGAAACCTTCCATGGGTTGAGGTAGCATGGAGGATTGCAACGATTTATGGCTGATTACCATGGATTGAGGATTTTTACCCACATAGATTCATGAGCCTTGCTAGAGGTTCATGCAAGGGAGGCAAAGAGTTCATGCAGCATGGACGATTAAGGTTGGAGCTGGTTACACTTTGTGACATTTGGTCTTCAAAATGGAGTTTACCTAGATGGTGTTGTCAAGGGTGACAACCATTTTAAAGTGTGGAGGATGTCAATGTCTCAAGTTGG
Source organism: Pinus tabuliformis (assembly GCA_031772625.1). NCBI lineage: Eukaryota > Viridiplantae > Streptophyta > Pinopsida > Pinales > Pinaceae > Pinus > Pinus tabuliformis. Next base: position 498,578,456 of record CM062815.1, read on the forward strand.
CACTACAACCAACGGGTGCTCATGACCACCCATGAGCATGTGGAGAGGCAAAAACCCGAAAGGGCGAGTAGGCCATAGCGGTGATTTGGGCGTAGAAATATCATTTAACCAAACGCACCTTCATGACTTATAGTGGTGACTCGAGTGGTGAACCCACCGTGCATGTTGTAGCATCCTGCACTATGGGTTCACCCACACCATGGGGTGCGTGGGCAAGGGCAACACAAACATGTTGTGATGGGCTAGAGCACAGGTTGGCAGCAACAGGGCATGTGGAGCAAGTGAATATTGATGAGACAAATGTGTGTTTCAAAGGAGTGAAATAGTGATGAGTGAAGGAGATAGCATGAGTTCTACAAAAAGGCATGCTCGTCCACAAGTGACACTTGATTTGCCACCGACAGGTCGACCTAGTGTACGCTCACCCAAATAAGGGGTGTTCAACATATAGTGACAGGTTAGCCGAGGGTTTTCAACCACATGGCAGGTTGGATTGAGTGAACGAAAGGTGTCGAACACATGTGGAAGAAGTGTATAAATACATTGACGAGACATTCGTTCAAGGAAGATTCGGCAATAAATTCCAATAAGAAGAAAATTGCAAAAACAAATTTCGCACTATGGAAAGAAAATTTTAGAAAGAAATTTTGCACTAAGGAAGACACAATGTAGGGTAATGGGCAGGATGAGCCTCACCATGTGAGTGTAAGGACCGTGATAAATGATTCATATATTCTTTATAGATAAATTCATGGTTTCTGGTAGAGGCAGAAGTTTGGGCAAGCTGAACGAGAGGATGCACAATTGGGAAAAAGAGTGGGAAAGTTGCATGACATGCTACACAACTGTGCATATGTGTGGGCATGATGCACCACTTGGGTATAATAGGTGGACGAGTTGTTGATGCAACCAGTCAACTCCCACAACTTTGTAAATTTTTAACCTTTGTAATATTATTTGCAAAATTTTGATAATATAGTGGGCTGTTGAGAGTTTCCCCTACCCTTTATAATTGTTTGTACGATATCAATTTATGGTTTATTTATGGTTATCACACATTGAAAATAAATGAAGTTAAGTTAATTTAGTTGCATATGTAAATGAAGAACACTTGAACAAAATATAATCTAAGTGTTGGAAGTAGGCATAGCCTAAAATCTCAAGTAGCGTAAAGAGGAAAAGTTAGTTAGTGCCATGCAGATCACCGACAGGTCAGGTTGGGCAGTTGCCCAAGACATTGGGGCCATGACACCCTAACTCCCCAATCAACCTCAATCAACTTTTTTCAATACTTCGAAACAGGTTCCAATAGAGATCTGACCCCAAGCAAGTGTGTGTCAAGAGTGTGAGGTCGGTGTCAAGGTATTTGAGAGAAGCCAAGTCAGTGTAGTTTAGACTTCATTTTAATAGGAGATTTGGGCACTAATCTGAGTTGACTCAACTCCCTAATTTAACCAAGATCTTTTGATTTCCTAATGTGAGTAGAATTTCAATTAAAATAGAATAAAGGAACACGATAAGAATCAACAACATAATACACGAGATGTTGATAATGGAGTTCGTCCAAGATGGACTATGTCTTCGGGCCCCGATGTCAAGATGGTGTAGGTCACTGCATTAAGTGTTGTGAATAGCGATGATGTACATAGGTGGTGACGTTGCTATCGTACAAGGAAAATACCCTCAGACAGAAGTGGCTCCAAGAGATGTTTCACTACAGGAACTATTCATTCGAAAAGGAATCCTATCCATATGATGTAAACTCATGCATGATGATAACGAGAATCTCGCCAGCACGGCATAAGAGGGATCTCAGTGCAAACATACATGGAAATAGATGAGTATCCCATCAACATAATGACAAAGGGATCTGAACAAAACATGACGAATCATGACAAAAATTACATCCCACGAATGATTCTGCATCACATCATGCAGGAATCATGAAACAAGTAAGAAAACAAGATCCCACATCAAACATCAAACAGGGATCTATGTAGCACAATGCATCTCATAGAAAAAGAAGTACATGAACATACTACTTATACTTCACATCTTGGGCCATCTGAAGAAAAGGATGTCAAATTGTTGAAGCTGGTTGTACCATCAATATCGTGGCGTCGAATCTCATGGAAGGACTGCTCACACATTGAATGTTGACACTTTCACTCCACTTTGAAAAGTGGCCAAAAAATGAAATGATCAAATGAAAAATTTTCATTATGAGAAAATGAAAATCTGGGGCTTAAGGAATCTTTTAGATTCCCCTTAGATTCCTCAAAGATTCACTCCTCTAGGTCATCTGAAGATCTGTTGCTCAAATCAAAATTCTGACTACGACATCAGATTCGTGTCGTTGAGAAGTGTAAGATCGACATAAAATTTGTCAATTTGGACACTGGCAAAATTTTTCCCTCCTAAGAATTTGGCTCAATCATGGTTCCGCCTGTGCTTTTGTAGAATCATGGTTCCACCTACAAAAACTAATAAAAAAATACATCCCTCAAAAATCATGTTGCATTCTGCCTTCGTCCATCCTGGGCACATTAAGAAAATGAGGGTTTATATACCTCTTGGTGGGCAGATTACCCAATGAGGACTGTTGTATATGGATTGGTACAAAAGTAGAATTATAAGGATGAGGTCAGGTGGTCAAACCTTGACACCTCCATTTTTAACACCCATTTGGTTAGAAACCGCATTAATTTTTGTTTTGGCGGTCGGGACTACATTTGGTGGCCCTCCCCTTAACCTCTGCAACACATTGGGAAATGGTGGTTGTTTTGCAATGGAGTGGGTGCTATTTAAATGGAGTTATGGTGTTGTGTGGGCACCCGAGTTGTGGACCAGCCATTTCGGTCGGGCAGGTTCGAACCCCGCCACCCACGGTTCATTAAATGTCATTTGGGGTGGTTGGGGTGTGGGCCGGGTCCACCGAATGTGGCGCACCCACGCTATATATCATAGAAAATTTTAGGGGCGAATGTTTGTCCTTTGGCGAAATTAAGGGGTTTTAAATTTTTAGTGGGCGAATATTTTGTATCATAGTACATTTTTACAAATCACCTCAAATAGCCCACCTTATTTTAAGGGAGACGGTAAAAAAGGTAAATTTAGCCCTTGAAATTAGGAGTTACAACCTTCCGTTCGCCCATTTTCAAGAATAGGTTTTATTTAAGTGAATCCTATGGGCCAAAGGCCCAAATACCATATTTATAAAAGAGTTATGGTAAATTAATAAAAATATAAATAAATGAGAGGTATGGTAAATAAATAAAACATTTTTTATATTTACTCCATAAGTCACCTTATATACATGCAAGGGTGTAAACAAATAAAAATATAAGTAAAGTGGGGGTATTTTTATACTTACTCAAAAGGTATGGTAAATAAATAAAAATATAAATAAACTAGACGCATGGTAAATAAATAAAACCTCTTTTTATATTTAGTCCATAACCCTCATTCTATTTATGAAGGCTCAAGAAAGAGGTTTTATTTAAGTGAATCCTATGGGCCAAATACCATATTTGTAAAAGACGTATGGTAAATTAATAAAAATATAAATAAACGAGAGGTATGGTAAACAAATGAAACATTTTTTTATACTTACTCCATAAGTCACCTTATATTTAAGAACACTCAAAAAATGTGTTATATTTAGGTGAAACCTATGGGAAAAATACTATGGGACAAATACCATGGACTAGATTGTTATTAATACCATGCAAAAAAACATTATTAACCCTAATATTAGTATTAATAAAAATAAAAATGGCACATGGTATTGACCCATGGTATTCACCAAAATGGCACATGGTATTGACCCATGGTATTCACCTGGAATGTAGCCTATTTAAATGGGGGAATTAAACCAGCATAGATCCATGTTTACTCTGGATCTACTAACCCCCGAGAGGTATCAAATATTGTGATATGCAAACTAGCATAGAGTGAAAAAATATTTGAACCGATCAAGAGAAAAATGGATGTTGTAATTTAATGTATGTTAAACATTTTAGCTTGGTTAAAATAAAAAATAAAATAAAAATCAACTATTAATTTTATTATTTTTTATAAATTACTAATAGTAATTTTTAAGCTCCAGGTTTATGATAACCCATGGTAATACCATGGTTTTCATGTGAGCATAGACTATTTAAAGGGGAAATTCTATCATCTTAGATCCATCTTAATTCTAGGTCTACCAAGTGCTCAGAGGGATAAATAGATTTCATCCCCCTAAGAGTGGTAGATGTGGAGTTAAGATGGATATAGGTTGGTTTTTTATGATAATGAAGATATTAAATAGACTTAGGAAATTATATTGTAAAAACATCTTAAGGTGAATGGTTAAAGCACAAACATTGGACAAGTATATTTGTATACTTCTGTTTTAAACTGAAACAAATTCAGGGCTTAAAGGAATGGATTGATTGCACTAGTCATCCTTCCATAACTTTCCAACATATGCTGGAGTAAACAAATTGTAATTTAGGTAATTTTTCTAATTGCAAACAGGAACATACTTGTGTATTGGCAGGGTGGTTACGAGGTCCCTAGAAGTGATGAATTTGAATTTTTCTTGGTTTTATATATAGTATTAGGTTTTTTCTCATGCTTTCTGTGAATGGCACGAGTGAATTTTATCCTACACCCACTAGGTTATCGATATGTAATTTCGGTAATTTTGATTTCAAAAGATATTTTAAAGAAATGCAATGATTTCATTTGTGTATTCAATAAACACAAGATTTTATAATTGAGTAAAATATTCGCCATGCCTGGTGAGAGATTCGCCAAAAAATTATATATACATATCATATTATTGATAAAATCGCCTTCCATTTTTCCTATATACCATGGAGATTCGCCCATTTATTATACATGTAAATTTAGGGGGGTTTGTTTAAATTTTTCCCTCTTGTATATCGTTGTATATGGTGTCATTTGGTTGGGGATCCGATGGGGTCATGGCTGCCAAACTATTTAGTAAACATTTTTTTATTATAGTTGTGGTTGGGCTGACGAGGGTCATGGCCCATCGACCCTTTAATAAATTAAATTTGTTTTTGTGTAATATAGTTTGGGGGTGGTGGGGGTAGTGACCCGCCACCTCATTTATATTTTGTTTTTTATTTTATTTTTATAAAATAAAACACATTTTTCAAATTTCTATAATATAGGGGATATTAGACAAATTAACGATCCAACAAATTCACCTACTTTTGGGAGCTACGTTCATGACCCGGGGTCGGTCAAATTGTAGGACACCTAAACGTGGCCCACTGTCCAACTTTGACTGGCTCGTTCTCGCTCATACGAGCTTGGATTGATGAATTGTTCACACCATTGTGATCAGCACGGCAATATCTATGCTCTGGTCCTAGTTCAAAATCATTCTAATCACTTTGATTTTTGAGCTTCCACAAGCCCTCTTTGTCCTGTGTGTGTCCCTGGAACCACCTGGATCAATCCTCTCGACTAAGGAGATTTTGGTCCTCCAAAAGTATGAAAAATAATCTGCAACTTCTTTGTACCTTATCTGCATCACAAGCATCCTAAAGAGGTATCACTTCCATCTCCGTCACCTTTTTGCTTTGGAGCCTTAAGTGATGAGCGGACACCCGAAACCTCTACAACCTGTAGTACATTGTTTTGAAAATTACATGCTTATCTTACAAGATCAACGAATGACCCAAGCACCCCATACTTACCATGATTTTATAACCCATACTCAATGGTCAAGTTTACATCAAGATGGTCACAATACCCCAGCTACGAAAACAAGGACAACATATCATTGTTGCTTCAACAAGTGATGGAAAACACATCATCACCACAACACATGATTTACAAAAATAAGGCCAAACATTATTGTTTTCTTGAAAAGTGATGGAAACATGACATCACTTTCACAGTTTATTGTGCAACTCAAAATAAGACCAGACATCATTGTTGCTTCAACAAGTGATGGAAAACACATCATCACTTTTACATTTTAAAAATGAAACAAATGATTTACAAAAGCACGACCATGACAAGTTAACATATCTAGAAACCATTTTTCACTTATCAATGTGAATGGGTCACCCCCCTGTGGTGGTTTTTCTTGTTGAACAATTGTTTCACCTGGTTCATGCATCGACGCTTTGTCTTTAAGGCGCTGCTCTTGATGGAGCCTCCAACAAGTGGCTCTTTCATGGTCACCTCTGTTGCAATGACTGTAATACATCTTCTTCCTCCATATCTACTTAACATGTTTCTTTACCTGCTATTGAGAGGGACATTCACGCCTCATCCTTTTGTGTGTTTTTATTCTTTTCCAACACTTAGAAAATGTATGGTTATATAATCCTCAAAAGGTACTTGTTTTTCAATGCCATGTTTTATGTTCATCATTAAAAACATGATTAAAATCAAAATGAATATTCGAATTTCGAGACTGGTTATACCTTTCCTTGCTATCTCTGGTGTAAGTATGGTGATTAGAGCTTGCCTCATCTCTTTCCCTGCAATGGGAACTTCCATGGGATGATGGGGAGATGTTCCCATCATTCTCCTTCCTCGAATATTTCGACGATATCTCGGAAGAATTAGACACCTTCGAGCATTCTCCTTTAGTGTATCCCAAGCCTGCAAATTGAGGTTTCTGCACAACTGCCAATGGTTGAGTTATGCCTTGGTTATTCACACCAAGTTCTTTTTCCTCCTTTCCCCTCATCCTGGTAAGGAGCCTAATGTTTGTCCCTGTAATTGGTATCTCTACATCTCCAATAGAAATCATACTATGTGAAGATGAAACCAAAAGCAAATCAAATTTCTTTACCTCCTCTATCGATTTGGAAAGAACTGATGAGGGCTTCTCATCATCTATTGTTAGTGGTTCTCTAGTTGTCTCGGCACATTCCCCAACATCCTTTCTGACATACCCAATTCTTGCCTGACAGGGTAATTCTTCTACTTTGATGGGGTTGACAATGCCTTGGCCATTAATGCCCGAGACTTTTCCTTCATACCCCATTCTCTTCAATAGTTTGGAGCCAATTCATGTGGTATTATTCTCAAACACAACGAAATCATCATTAAGAGACATACATGAATTCAAAGAATTTCTTTTTAACTCACATGGGTCACGCTCATTTTTTCCAAGCCCTCGTCCTTAGCTTGCAGCTGTCATAGAAAACTATGTTTCTCGTCTTTCTCTTCATGTAGAAGAATCTTCAATTCAACGCTCTCTCCTTGAAGATTCTGGTTGTTGTGCTTCAGTTCTTCTAGGGCCTCTTCTATTGTTTGCGACTGAAGCTACAATCGCTCCTTTTCCTCTGTCTTTTTTTGTAGAGCTTCATACATTATTTCCACCCTTTGGAAACTTTTGAGCATGGTCTCGTACATCACTTTTTCATCCTCTGTCGCTGAACTTTCCATTATTCATGCTTGCAATTCACATCCATGCAGAGACTGCTCTAATATCAAACATGATCCGAGTTGACTCAACTCCCGAATTTAACCAAGATCTTTTTCTTTCGTGAAGTGGTTAGAACTGAAATTAAAATAGCATAAAGGAACATAAATGCATGTTGTAAAGAAGAAAGAACATGACAAGAATTAGCAACATAATAAACAAGACGTTGATAACGAAGTTCATCCAGGAGGGACTACGTCTCCGGGCCCCCATGACAAGATGGTGTAGGCCGCTACATTAAGTGTTTCCAATAGTGATGATGTACATAGGTGGTGACGTCGCTATCATACAAGGAAAATTCCCTCACATAGGAATGGCTCCAAGAGATGTTCCACTACATGAACTCTTCATTCAAAAAGGACACCTATCAGTATGACGTAAACTCATGGATGATGATAATAAGCATCCTGCCAACATGGCATAAGAGGGATCTCAATGCAAACATACATGGTGACACATGAGTATCCCATCAACATAATGACAAAGGGATCTGAACAAAACATGATAGATCATGACAACAAGTACATCCCATGAATGATTCTGCATCACATCAGGCAGGAATCATGAAATAAGTAAGAAAACAAGATCCCACATCAAACATCAAAGAGGTATCTATGCAACGCAATGCATCTCATAGCAAAAGAAGTACATGAACATACTGGATATACCTCACATCCTGGGGTCATCTGAAGAAAAGGATGTCAAATTGTTGAAGTTGGTCGTACCATCAATCTCGCGGCATCGAATCTCATGGAAGGACTGCTCGCACATTGAATGTTGACACCTGCACTCCACTTCGAAAAGTGGCCTAAAAATTAAATGTTCAAATCGAAAATCTAATTGCACCATCAAATTCATGGCACCGAATAGTGTAAATCGATTGTCAAATTTCTGCATTCCGAGAAAATGAAAATCTAGGGCTTAAGGAATCTTTTAGATTCCCCCTAGATTCCTCAAAGTATCCCTCCTCTGGATCGTCTAAATATCTATTGCTCAGATCAAAATTCTGACTGCACTATTAGGTTTATGTCACTGAGAAGTGTAAGATCGACATAGAATTTGTCCAATTTGGACACTAGAAAAATTTCGCCCTCCTGACAATTTGGCTGAATCATGGTTCCACCTGTGTTTTTTCAGAATCATGGTTCCACCTGCAAAATTAATAAAAAAAATACATGCCTTGAAAAACGTGTCGTGTTCTACCTTCCTCCATCTTGGGCGCATTAAGAAAATGAGGGTTTATGTACCTCTTGGTGGGTGGATTGCCCAATGAGGACCATTATATACGGATTGGTACAAAAGTAGAATTATAAGGAGGAGATCAGGTGGTCAAACCCCGACCCCTCCATTTTTAACACCCATTTGGTTAGAAACTACAATAATTTTTGTTTTGAGTGTTGGGTCTGCATTGGGCGTCCCGCCCCTTAACCTCCGCAACACATTGGGAAATGGCGGTTGCTTTGGAATGGGGTGGGCACTATTTAAATGGAGTTGTGGTGTTGTGTGGGTGCCCGAGTGGTGGGTCGGCCATTCCGATAGGGCGGGTTCGAATCCCACCAGCCACGGTTCATTAAATGTCATTTGGGGTGGTTGGGGTGTCAGCCGGGTCCACTGGAGGTGGCCCACCCACCCCATATATAGTTGTATATGGTGTTGTTTGGTTGGGGGTCTCGTGGGGTCATGGCTGCCAGACTATTTAATGAACATTTTTTTATTATAGTTGTGCCTGGGCCAACGGGGGTCATGTCCTGTTTGACACTATGTAATGCTATAAATATGGTAAGCTTTGGAGATTAGCACATTAAGAAACATTGAAAATTGACACATTGGTAGTATTTTTAATACATTCTTAGGCATAGTTTTAATAATTAGGGTTTTTTGACCTAACATGCTTATTCCCTAAGAGTTCATTATGGAACCACCTTCATCATGGAGACATGGTCATTCCTAGATATTTGTAACATTGATTTGTCCATCAGAAGATGCAAATTATTGCCCTATTTTTATATTCTGTGTGCTTTTGCACAAGGACTTTTCTCAATATAATGGAATCCTCATACATGTCATGCTCTCCTTACAAATTGTTCTCTCAACATTATTCTTGAAACTTTTATAGAGTGTTCTCCCAACAATATTTTGTAGTGCTCTTTTACAGTGAGTTGAAAACAATAATTATTTATTTTATTTATTTATTTATTTACTTTTTTTTTTCCAGTACCTTAATAACAAAAAATGGATATGGATAAGAGGGCTACAAGGCATATATAACCCCTTGTCATTGATGTAAAAGGGGGAGGTAAATAGATTTTATGGGCAACAATGAGAAATATCTTTCCGGACAAAAGGGGGAGGATAAACGAGTTGCCTTCAATGCCAAAGGGGGAGATTGTTGGCATTATTGTCATTGATGGAAAACGAGAAGTTATGTGAATCAAAATGTTGCCTTATGTTGTTTTATGCATATGATGAGTGAGAATTTCGCTCAAAGGATAATTTATGTTGAATGTTAGATGGCTTGAACTAACAAAGGTTGAGAGTGATGTGAAGTGCAAATGCTATGATAATCAAGGTGAAGGCTAAACATTGTCAAATGGAACAAAAAATGTTGAAACACAAGATGGAAAAATATACGCTTTTATTAATAGAAAAAATTATGATACAAATCTGATTTGTCTCTTGTAATCATTACTAGTTGATTTGTTTTATTTCAGCTCTATTTTATATTACAAAATTTCTTTCAAAACTAAAAATGAAGGGACAAGTTTATGAGCAGTTTTGGAAGTCCAATAGACAATTCTTCATTTCATTTTCCTTCAAAGAATAGAAACAACCCATATGGCTTGCTTATAAAACATACAATGTGGAATGGAAATGAAACTTTTAGAAGAAAAAGATATGCATAAGAAAGTGGATGAGCAACAAGGAAAGAGATGCAAAATGAAAAGGAGAAGCAGTGCAATAGTAGACTTGATAATAGAATTGTAAATGAGGTAACCGACATTTGTAACATGATGTTGTGATTGAGATATTTTTGTCTCCTTCTATGTTGTAGCTTGAAACGGAACAGGTTGTATCATGTTGAGATAGGGGCCTCTTGTGGGTTGCAGGCTACATAAAAGTTGTCGAAGTTGGAGCTTCCTTCGAGGTTAGAGCCTCTTGTAGCTTGGAGGCTACAAAAATATGATGTAATAAGGAGTAGCAACTTGCCTTCACATCACTTTCAGCCTAAAATTCATGGTTTTCTGCCTTTGGGGTTTCCACTTATATTTGGTGTCTTCGTGTGTTTATTTTTGCATGTTGTGTGAATGTTTTAAGTTCTTGATAAATAAATCTGCAAACTTCTCTCTTTGAAACCTCCAAAAGGAATTCAATAATAATTGGGCAAAAACATAAATCATTAACTACATAAGAATGAGGTTAAGTTGATAAAAATAAACAATTTGAATTACTAATTCACCCCCCCCTCCCCGCTCAATAATTCCCAATTATAAATATCAAGATCAGCTAATTCCTACGTCTCATTCTTCTTTATGGTAGAAATTTCTTGTTTCATTGCATCAACCCAATGTTTTTCTTTATCTACTTCTTCAGAATGGGTTGGTTGAGATGAAAGAAATGCAAACATATTCTATTGGTCAAACTCATGCTCCTGCTCATATATTTCTTTGATGCTTCTTGTTCTATGACTATCTTCTAAAGATGTTGAATCACTGGTGGATTCATTGCTTGAATATGTACCATTTTATGAATGGTATGGCTCCTCTTGAACCTGCAATCTTGGTAGCTGTGGTGGATAAAAAAAATTGATTTGAAGCCTCATCAACATGATCAGACCAAAATTTATTTTCAAAAAAATTAACATATATTCTTAAAACAAACTTCTTGGTAACTCGATTATAAATTATTTATGCCTTTGACTACTCAATATAGCCTACAAAAATACATCCTTCACTCCTATTGTCAAGCTTCTTTCTTAGCTTCTTAGGAACATGTGCAAAATCTATTGATTCAAAAATTGTAAAGTGAGATACATTTACCTTTTTACCATCCCATGCTTCTTGAGGTACTATATCTTGGAGACTGGTTGTTGGAGATCTATTGAGAACATATATTGTTGTCAAAAATGCTTCATCCCAATAGTCATTTAACAACTTTTTCTCACAAAGCATAGATTTCGCCATGTTCATGATTGACTGATTTTTTCTTTCTGCTACTACATTCTGTTGTGGAATATATCTTGTTGTTTTCTGCATTATGATTCCTTACTATTGACAAAAGGCTTTTAAGTCATTGGAGTTGTACTTTCCTCCTCTGTCTAAGTTGAGGACTTTTAAAGACTTTCCACTATGCTTTTATGCTTCTACTTTCAATTCTTTGAACTTTGAGAATGTATCTAATTTATTTTTGAGAAAATACAACCATATATTCCTTCTATAATCATGAATGAAGGTTAGAAAATAAAGACTACCACTAATGGACTATGTCTGCATTGGGCCACATATATCTGTATAGACTAGCTCTAAACATTCTTTTGCTCTAGAAGAAGATGTCAAAGAGCTATCTCTTTTATGCTTTGCTAAAATACAGATTTTGCAATTACATTGTTTTTAATATAGAGTAGGGAGACCGATGTCCATAGAATTCTTCTGAAGCATACTTAGACCTTTGAATGGGATGTGGCCATACCTAGAATGCCATATCTGAGATTCATCTATTCCTGACACACTGTGGGCAAAAGAATGTGAGAGATTTTGACTTCTAAGAGTCAATCGAAACATCCTATTCTTAGTTTTGTCAACCTTTGTTATCAGTCTCAGATTGGGTGGTTTGTTATAGATATAAAATGTGTTCCCTTGGAATATTACATCATAATCATGTTCCATCAATTGACATACACTAAAGAGATTATGCTTCAAATGTGGAACATAATAAACATTAGGTATGTATTTATGCTGATTTTGTTTGGTAATAACATGGATAGTACATTTCCCTTCCGAATGATCTCCAAGGGTAATTTATGATGTTATGGAAGCATCAACATAATAAAGAAAAAATTTGTTACTTTTCATATGATTGCTATAACCAAGGATCCTCATTGTGAGTGTCCTCTGAAAGATGGCAAGAAAGAAACATGGTATCAAAGGATTCTCCTTCATTGTTGGAGAGATGGAAACTGCCTCTTTGTTGATCTCATTGTTTCTTTTTGAATTCATGTTCATAATGTCCAAATATATTATAGTAATAACATTGAACATTAGATTTGTTCCATGATCTGCTTCTTTGTGTTTGGTTTTGTGGAGTGCTCCACTGCTCTACTGCATGATGATGTTATGATCTCCCTATGCTTCGACCTCTACCTCGCTTGCTACCGCCTCTATATCCTCTTCCTCTACCTCTCCAAAGAGAGAGTTTTTCTTTGAAGGCTTGTTCCATCGAGTCTTCTTCCAAGTAAAGTCTTGTTTTGTGTGCCAAAAGTGATCCAGTCAATTGTTCTATTGAGAAAGTTGTAAGATCTTTGGATTCGAGAATGGCTATTACAACCATGTCATATTTCTTGGGCAGGTTTTGATGGACTTTTTCAACAATCTTCTAATCTATATTGGTTTCACCAATGAGTTTGATCTGATTTACTATTCCCATGACTCTAGTCATGTACTAGTCCACACTCTCTATGTGAGTCATCTTTAGGGTTTCAAACTGAGCTCTCAATGTGTGCAACTTAACAATGTTCACTATATCATTATCTTGATATGCAATTTTCAAAATATCCCAAGCCTTTTTTGTGTGGATGTGCTAGTTATCCTATCGAAGATAGGAGTTTTATATTCAACATTTGGCTCTATTCTCTTTCTTTATTAGTTCAACAACTGCATTCCTATGATTATTGGTCATGGTCGCCCATGCTTCTTGGGTCAGCTCTAAATAGGAATTCTGAAGTCTATCCCAACACTCCTGCGTGTATAGAAATCTCTTCATTCTTAAAGACCAAAACTTGTAATTTCTTCGAAACAAAATCGATGTCTCTAGTAAAGAACTAGAAAAAATCATTTCACAAAATGTAGATATATGCACTCTCTTTTTTTTTAAATCTTCTTTTCAAGATTTTTTAAAAAAATCTCTAAAAAAGAATTACACGCTTACAAAGTTCATATCAAATCCTTTGATTTTTATTTACCAAGAAAATTTTGATACTTAAGACAACTTTTTTAACGATTTCAAGTATTTTTTGCTTAAAAATAAAAAATTAATCGATTCCTCTCCTTTCAGATGAAAGACCTTTTTGAATAAAGCTTTCTTAAACCATCTTTAAATAACCCTTTTAAACACTTTTGAAATAACCCTTTTTTTTAATAGTGAAATAATTCTCCGGTTCGAATTTAAAAAAGAAACTTTGAATTCATAATTAAAATAATCACCGTTTAAGAAATCGAGGACCTCTTAAAATGCATGGAGGCTCCTTTCACCTTCGTTAAACGCCGTGACAAAGAATCAAACTTTGACCTTTGTTTTGCTCTCTTTAAAATTCGTGGAGCCTTTCACCGTCCAACCTCGTTGAAGAGTTTTTGTAAGTTTCACTGGATCAATGCATTTGCTATTAGAGCATTTTCTTTTTTAAATAAAACAATTTTTCTGGGCCTTTTACAACTAGCTTCTTCAAAACATGGATTTTTCTGGCTTTTTCTCTGTTGAGGGAGGTGATCAATGCATTTGCTATTAGAGCATTTTCTTTTTTAAATAAAACAATTTTTAAGTCTAAATAAATTACATAAAAAAATATCTAACACTAAATGACTCGTCTAAACTGAAATAATTTTGGGCTGAATATAACCCTTAATCAAATGTGATGATTCTACAAATCAAATATCTTAAAATACAAACTTTTTTCCAAAAGCTTACACCTTGATAATTAGAAATCAATAATTTAAATGTATCTATAACCAGCATAGATCCATCTTAAATACAGCACTGAGAGGGATCCAATTTCTTCACTTGCTGAATTTTTTATGACCCCAATTATTCAAATGTTTTGTATAGTTATTTAATTTTATTTTTATTTTTAGATTTTCAGTTTTTTTTTTTTTAGCTTGTATGAACAAAATTTCAACTTTAATAATTGATAAATAAAATTACACATCATACTAGACTATAGAATAAACCCATCAACTCAACCAAATATATTGATGGATAATAACAAAATAAAATAACAAAATAAATTTAGTAGTCAGCCTCGCTTTTGCAATTATCAGAATCTCCAAAAGGAGGCTCCGTTACAGATTTGATTCCAGAAATTTGGTGAACTGTCGCAAATTTCATATCATTAAATTTGACAAACTATAAACGTTAGATTCCGTTCAAGAACGTGATGGTTTTAAGGCTTTCATGTTCATTATAAATAAATGACTAATTTTATTATAATTATGTTCGGCTCCTCTCTGAGGATAACGAGTTTTAATTCGCGGAATATTTTAGTGTTTTTTTGCCGATAAATGACAGCTGACCGAAAAGAGAGCCTAAGCTACTAAATTTCAAAATAGAAAAGGGATTTGTTCGACCGAACAAACCCTAAACATGCATGTGTTTGTCGTTTCCCCACGTGGGATGTGGTGAGTTAGTTTAACACGTAAAGATGTATGGGTTGTAAAATGTGCGCTATATGGAAACCTAACTTCTATGTGTTGTGGCCGCCATGTGGAATCTGTTACAGCACGTGGAGACGCACTGGTTGTAAAGCGTGAAGTGTGGATCTATTTAAGCTTTTGATTTGACCAGAGGAAATCTATTGGGGTATTAGTTCATTATTAATAATTGCTCGTATTTTTTTTAATTATTATTATTATAAATAATTATTATATAAATTAAATATATATTAAAAATATATGTAGTTTAAATTTTATTTTGAAAATTTATATATATTTTTAATTTTTAAATAAATTTTGTTGTATTATTATAGGCAAATGCTATAACTTATCAATATTATATGTCCAAAATACAATAACTTATTTGATACCATGATGGTTTATACTATATTTTTTTTTCTATTTGTCAATTTATTTAAAAAAAAATAGAAAAAGAATAAATAGTTTAGAAGTAAATATCAAGTGGTGTCAAAGTAGGAAGTTGTATAGAATTGAGACTCAATAAATGATTTTTTTTTTTTCTAGAAGACCCATTCAGACTCAATAAATGATTTTTTTTATGGTTTTTATGACATCTTTTTCAATTTATCAATTTATTTTAAAAAAAGTAGAAAAGGAATAAATAGTTTAGAGGTAAATTTCAAGTGGTATCAAAGTAGGAAGTCTTATAGAATTGAGACTCAATAAATGATTTTTTGTAGAAGACCCATTCAGTAGTTGCTACAAGTGTTTCACCTAGAAGAGGAGGCTTAGAAACGAGTATGATGGAAAAGGACTTAGGTTTGGGGCTAAGGAGCATCCATGTGAGAATAGAAGCCATGGAGACAACGCAGAGAAGAGAACTTGATGTGGGAGACATCAACAAGACTGAAGACATGATCTCAAAGGAGGAGAGGGGAGGATCTACAGAAGAAGAAATCATAAATAAACAAATGATAAAGTTGGTTACCAAGGTAGGGTCCAGGGTAAAAAGGGAAGTTCCATTGGATGATGGTAATGTAAATGTGGACGAGTTGCTTAATTGGATCATGTCATTGGATAATTATTTCAATTTTGAAGGTGTGGATGATGACCAAAAGTTTAAGTATGCAGTGAGCAGGCTAAGGGGCATACACCATTGTGGTGGCATGAGTTGTAGGTAGATTCAAGAAAGAAGGGAAATCAAAATATTAAGAGTTGTGACTAAATGGTTCTTAGGTTTAAAAGTGAATTCATGCCCAAGAATTACCAACTGAAATATTTAGGCAACTGCAAAATCAAGGGTAAAAATCTATGGCACTAAAGGAGTACAATTTTTTTTTCTACAAGTTGAACATCAAAGAAGACCATATTGAAGAAGATGTTAAGAATGTTGGAATATATATAAATAGAATGGGGTATGATATTCAAGATGAAATTTGTCTCTTGCCCCTCACGACAATGGAGGATGCCTACCGAGAAACCTTAAAATTAGAAGAAAATTTGTCTTAAAGAAAATGAAAGGAGTAGAGGAAGGATTCTAGTGAGAGGAAAAGGATTTTCCAGTAGAGGAATATTCCAAGATCCAAGAGAAGACATAGGGATCTCTAGTAGACAATCTCCTAGAGGAGGAGAAACGATGGTTGGAAGAATTTTGTTAAGAGGAAGGGGTAGAGGAAAAGACATGAGGCGTCATATATGGGCGAAGATTGGACATATGTCATGGGATTATTCTAAAAAATAGGAAAACAATCATAGATAGACACATATTGCATAAACTAAGGATAAGAGAACAAAGATAAAGAGAAAATAAGTTACTCTTGGGTGAGTCATTGATGGTGAAGAGGAATTTGGTTAAAGATGAAAACGAAACTTATGAACTAGCATGAAGGAGAATCCTATTCAAAAAAATGTGTACACATAAAGGAAAGTGTTGTGAAATGGTCATTAATAGTGGTAACATTGACAATCTTGTATCTAAAGAGAGGGTGGGGAAGTTAGGCTCTTGAAGGATGGTGGATCCTACTTGATACTGAGTATCCTAGTTGAATAAAGGACATCATATTTTGGTAAGTGAACAAAGTAGAGTTGAATTCCATATTGGTGGCTACAAAGTTGGAGTGTTGCGTGACATTATGCATCTGGATGTTTGTCATATCTTGCTAGGGAGATAAGGGTAATGTAAGAAGTGAGCTATTCATGATGGAAGGAGGAATAATTACACCTTTGAAAAGGACAACTACAAACATGTGTTTTTGCCTCTAGAGGAGAAGGAAGACAAAGATGAAGCAGGCCCAAGCATGCTAATGATTAGTGGGAAAGAAGAGAAGAAGGAAGATGAGGCATACTTTTCTTTGATCGGTAAGCCTAGATTTGTACTTACAAATATAAATTTGGGTGAATTTCATTTTGAAATCAAGGTGCTACTAGATGAATTTTCTGACGTCATTGTTGATGAGTTGTCAAATACCTTACCTATTTTAAGGAGCATCATCACCACATAGATATGATTTCATATTAAATATTACCAAATAAAGAAGCATACATGATGACCCCGTAGGAGAATGAAGAAATCATAAAACAAGTCCAACAGCTACTGAAAAAGGGATTAATTCCTGAAAGCTTAAGTCCTTGCACTATACTAGTAGTATTGATTCCAAAGTAGGATGGGGGCCAGAGAATTATTTTGCACATATTATCATTGATGAGAACAAGTGTCATTGATGTCAAAGGGGAATTCTGAGATAGAATCAATATGTCAAAAGATGAAATTTGATAGTTAAATGTCTTGTATACCCTATGCAAGTGAAGACCAAAGGGGTTGAAGGTTATTGAGTTTTTAGCCAAGTTTTGTTGTCCTAATGATCCTTCAAATATCATGGTTTTTAGTGTTCTCATCGATAGCTTTTCAATGGTATATCCCACTCTGAAAATCACCCCCTGGATGAGAAGTTATGGTCAATTGAAAATCCACCATTCAGAAATCGGGTACATGGTTGATGGAGCCCCTACATGAATGATGTTTAACAAGGTAAATATTAAGTAACCTTGTTTAATTCAACAGATTAAGTGAACATATGACAGATTCACTAATGGATGTTTGCGAGACATGCCCACCAATTAACCAGAATTGGCTCTTCTAGACTAGCCACTACATTGTGACATGTGGGATAGTTATACTTGACGACGAAGAGTCATTCACAGTATGACACATGGAAGAAGTTGATTGGAGGAGTTAACATTAATAGTCGATGTTAACATGGTGATGTGACACCACCTAATACTACCACATTGTAAGAAAATTTGAGACATTTTAATTGGTCAACATGGTGGATACTAGTGACACATGGCACCCATCTTGGATTACCAAATGGCATGATGACATCTGGTTGATGTCATCATGCAAATGACCATGGACTCCTATCAACCAGGTCACATAGTTAGGTCATATGTGGTAAAGGACCAAACAACTTGTGTCAGCTTCGTTAAAATTTGGTTGAGTGATGTGTTCTTTGGCTACCCTTCCTTGCCCCTGTGTCCACATAGAAAACTAAATGTACATGTGACCGAGCACCATTCTATCATCTGAAAATCCAAGATGAATCAATAGAGTGGTTGATCACCTCAGTGCCTGTGGTCTATTGGTGGGAATGGATGAAAGTTGGTTGATGTTCTAAGCTCGAGCTGAGAGTGTTTCAATTGTTGATTAGTTGAATCAGAAGGGGCATCGTTTTATGATTACATAACTTACCCAAACATCGAAGGGAATCTATTTTGAAAATGAGCGGAGGAAGTTATTGCTAGATGCCCGAGGCCAAGAGAAAAGTCATTTTGTTCACTTACCGAGGCTAGAAGGGTCGTGTTCTCTGGTCATTGTTTTTGAACGTTCAAGCTGGACTGTGCCATGTCCTTTGGTCACAGTACTCGTTCAAGCCCGAAGGGGCTGTGGTCTCTGGTCTCAGTATTCCTTCAAAGCTTGACGGAGGTATGTTCTCTCGTGAAAGTATTCATTCGAGCCCAAAAGAGGCGTGTTCTCTGTTCACAGTACTCATTCAAGACCGAAAGCTTGATTATTCCACGAGACAGGAAGGCCCACTTTCCCTGGTCACAATATTCGTTTCAAGCCTGAGGGGGTCTCGTTCTCTGGTCATTGTATTAATTTTCGTCTAGAAATTGTTTACAATCGAGCCTATAGGGGTTGTGTTCAACTTATTGTGTTTGCAACTGATTTCTTGCCGTGTGCTTTTCACAATTCTGTATATGTATTTAGATTTCATTGCTGTCAAACATTCTGACCGGTACAACAACTTACGACAACCATCCTCTTCGATACCTTGGAGGAGACACCAGAATTGTAACAGTCAGTAGAAGCATATCTTTCTAGGTTACGTTAGCTCTTGCAACTTCTTTCTAGGTTTCATGATTCTGTATATTTATTTAGATTTCATTTCTTTCAAATTCTTCTGTTTGTTGGTGTTTTAACTAACTACAACATTAACAAAAAATAATTATGGCCATGTACAAACTCATCCATTTCTCTTAATTGATATGCAGGCTAATTAATCATCGTTTGTGTAAATAATTATACTGTAGATTTAATCAAAAAGCTGGACGATCTATTTGGTGCATGCAATGAAGTTAAAATACAAGTTGCCAACACTGGATGAATTAGTTACATGCGATCAAGATTGGCAAAACATCAATGATATTAGTGATAGTTTAAAATTATTGTCAATAATGAAGTCCCAATTTAGGTTGCTGTTATTGATTTTTAGCTTTTTTCCATATTATTTTTTTACGGATATGATTATTCTGTATTCCATCTTATAGTTTATGGGTGTTAAAAGTGCAAAGTGGATATGTCACTTCAACATCTCCCTCCGTCGGCCCACAGTCACTACTCCGCACACTTTTTCTGTATCATCCATCTCAGACAACATTTTTTTTTGGACACATAAATAAAGATTTTTTAATTCATTATTTTTTCAACTAAACTTTATATATATCATGTATTTTATCTTTTATTTTAATAACATCATCTTTTAATAATTACGCCCATAAAAGAATCAATTAAATTTTATATTTTTTAAAAAGAAAAAACAATTTATCTTATTCTCAACTCATTTTTCGTGCGAATATACGTTAGTGATGCGGATCTGAATATAATACCTCTGAAAATGTGCACACCTTATTTCTAAACCACTTTGGAGAATTAGAATCTCATTTCTTCAATAATTTCGATTCAAATAAATTGAATGAACATATATATTACATTTAACCACTTTTTTTTTGTTTTAATCTATTTTAGGTTTTTAAAATTTACAAACTCATAAATATATTTTTTAATTATATGTAAGTAAAAATTTGGAAACCTGAAATGGTAAAACGTCTAGTTCTTCTATTTTAAATCAATTTTAAAATTTTGAAATATATCAATTTTTTTTTTTTAAATATATGGAAAAGAAAATTGAGAAACATGAAATGGTGAAACAACTTAAATTTTGTAACTGAAAAATGAAAAATATTATATGATGTGAACAAGTATTTTTGGATGTAGAAGAATGCACCAAATACTAGGAACTCTCTTCGTCAAAATTTTCCAATTTCCACCTAGTGTGCAAATATTTCCAAGTAAAACTAGAAATAAAAGAAATAAATGATAGTATGGAAATATTTGAGGGAGATAAGTTAATATTGTCTCTCTATATTGTACATAATTTTTAGTAAGAAGTGTTGTGTGGAAGGTGTAGTAGCTTGGATGTCTTTTTCTCATGTTCTTCTCTCCACAAACATGTGGAAGGTTTATAAGTTTGGATGTCTTTTCCTCATGTTCCTCTCTCCACACACATTTGTCCAGTGAACACACTTCTTCTACACACCTCCATTTTTCTTAACATGTCTCTTTCTTATGTTCCTCTCTCCACACACATTTTCCCGTCAATACTTCTTCCACACACCTCTATTTTGCACAACATTTCTTCCCCACATGCATAAACTATTATTTTATCTAAAATTGACATAATCAATTGATTCAATAACTACCAAAAATAAATAAATACTATGCTACTTTATAATTATGCCTTTAATTAGTCAAACGAATTGAACATATGTTTGAATGATAGTGGATAAACATAAATCATATCATTTAGAACTTAGAGATAGTTTTTAAAGTAAAACTTTGTTTTAATATATTATTGAACAAATTTTTCAAAATACTACTATAAAAAAACTAAACGATGAATTTTGAAAGTAAATTGGATTTTATTGGAAATATGTTTCTATATATTCTTGGAAAAAATAATCATAATTTACACATATAACTGGGAAAAATTTACTAAAAAAATTCATTTATATGCCCGTTCCTTTCACCTCCCAAACTCAAATACATTTAAATAACTTGTTCATATATACCTATTCTATTTAGCTCATAGCCAAAAATATGAAAAAAAAAACGTGATAACAATATTACATAATAAATATAAGTTAAAGCACCACAATTAATTTATAAAGTATATTTTTGAAACCTTTCATAAAATAAGATCATTCCTTGGTTGATGGCAGATGCTTAGTGGCACAACTCCATGTGCTCATCTTGAAATACACAAGATTCTTCCTTTTAAGAATGACCAATTTCATTTGTTATTATTATTTCATTAATTTAATTGTTTTATTAATCATCACTTTTTATATATTAATATGTTTCTTTGTTAAGTGTTCCTCTTTTAAGTTAATGATTACTATTTTTATTATATATTTTTCATTTATTTTATGAAAATTGTTTTTATTATATATTCGTCATCTATTTTATAAAAACTGTTTTTGTTATATATTTATCATTTATTTTATGAAAATTGTTTTTAATTTAAAACTAATTGATATTATTTTGAATTTAAAATTATCTATTTATGTATACTTTATAAATTTAAATTTATTAATATATATAAATTTAAATTTATTTATTAATAGACACTTTATACGTCTACAATATAAGGGAGATATATAACATTTTTTTTTTTAATGGATAAGCATGCATTTGATATATTATTTTTAAATAAATGTTAATAATAAAAATAATATTTCCATATATAAGTTAATTATTATGATGAAATTTATTTAATATTAATATAATTAATTCTGATAACATGTTTACTTTAAAAGGAATTTTGATAAGGTATTGTTTGAGGCTAAAATTTTGTTTTGAAATTTTATTTTTTATTTTTTAATTTATGATTGTTTAAATTTTATTGTGGATATAGATTTAGTGCTCTCAAAAAATTTTGGGACATTCAGAATCTTTAAATTTAAAGATTTCCTAAAACTTTTATTTCATTTGATTAAAATCTTGCCAAAACTTTCACTATTTTCCAAACAAAATTGTAACATTTTTAAACTACTCTTTTTGATAATAAAAAATAATAAAAAAGTTACAGCTTTTAAAATTTGACATATATGATGATAAATATAAAGATAACGTGAATTATACCATTTAAATTTATTAATAGAGTTGCACTAGTTCCATTGGAAATTAAGTAATTCGAAATATCATGATAAATATAAAGTTAACGTGAATATACAATTTAAATTTAATAATGGAGTTGCACTAGGTCCCTGGAAAATAAGTAATTCGTTAGGTTGAAGGTTCACGTATGAGAATCATTATTTGCATAGAAATGTAGTTAGACTCTGTGAAGATTAATAACGTTTTCATATTTATAAGATAAAACAAATTACCCTTTCAAATAACGTGCAAAAGGATAATCAAACATATTTAATTAAATTATTTTTTATATTTTTAAAAATAAAATAAATATTTTTGTAATGGTTACGTTTACTTTTAATTTGGCGCGTTCAAAATTCTTTCAGGTTTATTAAGAATGTGTTAGGTTATTAATAATAAAATTTAATATTTATAGTTATGGTATAATTGTAAGGGGTATTTTATAGTTTTAAGAAGATAAAATGTAGAGATATATTGTTATGGATCACAGAAGCTTTAATTCAACAAGATGTATTGTTTTTATTAGAGATTTAGGTTAGCAAAAAAACATCACATGAATACATTTATGAATATAGAAGATTTTTTTGAATTAATCATTCATTATTTTATTAAACTAATTTTCCTAAACTAAAACTCTCTATAAAATATAGTTCTATATTCTAAAAAAAACTAAAAAATAAATGAAAAATAAATAAATAAATATATAATATAAATATATAAATTGAAATTAAATGAATTAAAATTTAATAACCAAATAACTTTCACTATAGTTATTGTTCTCTAACAATAAATGAAATCTAATTAAAAAATTCTCCATATTCTCTATATTTTATGCGATTTTTTAAACATTTTTATAACTTTTATTACTAAATTTAAAAAAATAAAAAATTGATATTCATATGAATTACATCATTAGCATGTACAATCCAGTGTGGAATAAAAGCTATAGAACCTTCATGTCTCTTTAAAACTACCTCATTGCACGTTTTCGTTAATTTAATAAAAAATATATTTAATGTTGAAAAATTAAAAGCTCCATGTAGACCACGGTATCCTTGTCGACCTAAATACACAAAATAAAAGGACAAGTCTACAGACGATGGTCAAAAGTGGAATATAGATAAACTTATTATTAGTGGTTTTTATGAGATTTTTTAAAGTTTTCTTTAGTGATTTTTCTGGTTTAATTTTTTTGAAATTTTGTACCAATTTATTGAAATCATAAGTTTGATAAGTAACTTTGCATAATCCAAATGTCTTAGGTGCTAAATCCATATATTTAGTAAAAAAACAGTTTAAATAACACAAATCAAAATTTTACTTAGAATTTTTCTGAAACTCCAAAAAATAGCACTAAAAACAATTCCAAAAAATTTCAATAAATCTTGCAAAAATAGTATTTAAATCATGCTTTTTGATGTTAGAAATAGATTCAACAGCACCAAAAATATTTGAGACACTCAAAATCTTGAAGTTTTAAAACTATAACTTAGATTTACAAATATCCTAAAAAATTTATCAAATATTGCCCAAATTTCCATAATTTCACGGCAGAAAAACCAGTCTGTTTAACGAAACACCCGTATGATATACATGGGACAGAATTTTGGAAAACAGATATTAGTGAGCGTGATCATATCTTGCTTCGAAGATTGTCCTAATTACTGTTCACCATGAGTTTGAAGTTGCAACATTCACAATAATTAGAGCCTCGATCTAAACGCTGGTCTGTAGCCATCGTATTGTTTAGAGAGTTAGATCGAATACATAAAACAGTTTCAGTCAGGGCCTCTGCTTTCACAACCTCCAGAAGGAAGCTTCATTCTCACGGCCTGTAAGCAAGATGGAACCCATACAAAATGGCAACTATATATGGCAGAGAGGAACAAAATCGAAACACTGGCCTTTCTCTTGTATTAGTTACAAGAATAGAATTGAGCCAATTCCACCAGGGCGGAATCGCTCTCGATCGATCCTGGATCGGAGTTATCCAATATCCACATCAAATGTTCGAACAACACCACCTCGCACGAAATTGAGAAGCCATCTCTGAATTTGTGAACGAAGAGTGCCATTAACAAGGGATGATTGATATATTCTGCTTTTATGAAATATCGTCTCTTACTCTTCCCAACATACACTGTCGTGGATCCCTCCGGTGACTCGTCTATTTTGTGATTATGATCTGCATGAACCAGGCACGATGGCCTTTTTTCTGCAGAACCAGGAACAGTAACTTCGTCCCTGTCATGAACATCATCATGAAATGAATGAGGATCGGAGCTGAGATTACTATATGAAAGTGCCACAGGAGGGAAGCTTTGCCATCTCTGGAGAAAGCTCTTGATCTTCTTCATCCTCTTTAGCGGACCCATCGTCAGCAGAAGAGGTTCATTAGGTTGCAAGCTGTCCAGAAAATGCGAGGTGAGCGAGGCGAGAATGGTATGACAGAGTGAGAGTATAGAGGATGGTATGGCAGAGGGAGAGTACAGAGGATGGGCACTAGGACCTTCCTCTTAAAATGGCGTAGGTATGGGCAGCACGTGAAATTCGTGAAATTATCGTAAGGTAGAGATGTCAGAGATAAAATACTCCTCGTATGATTCATTGCATAGAAGCAAAAAGAACAAAATTTGGAGAAATCCAGAGGCCCATAGTTTAACGAGGACCATAGTTTAACGAGACCAGACCACAATTTGGTGGGAAGAAATAATGGAATTTTTCGAAATTTTCAGAAATTTATATTTCTGATAATGGGTTTTGGATAGCTTTAGAATCCATTTTCACTTCTAAAAAAAAATTACCAGATTTTAGTGAAAATTTCATTCTCCTAAGAAAAATATATGACTGGAGTAAATAACGTCTATTTATATTTGGTGCCAAGAAATAAATATATGATTAGAGTAAATAATGTCTATTTATATTTGGTGCCAATAAATATATGATTAGAGTAAATAATGTCTATTTATATTTGGTGCCAAGAAATAAGGGAATTTTTAATGGAATTTTTGAAAATTTAAATTTTTGATAATAGGTTTTTGCTAGTGTTAAAATCCATTTTCACTATAATTTTTTTTTCAAATTTTAGTGAAAATTTTACTCTCCTAAAAGTTCTGATGGCAGATATTTTTTACGGTGGAAATTGATTTATCATCATCAGTTACCCCAGGGGCACCCAAAATCTCGAATTTTGACAGTTGTAACGTATATTTTCCAAAACAGTTGCCGGATTTTGTCATAATCTTGCCCGAATTTCCATTATTTTCTAAGCTAATTTGTGGGCATTTTAGGTTGAAATGTTTGAATTGTTTTTAATGGTCAAAATGAATTTAGCAACATCAAAAACCTTTGATCACCCAAAATATTGAAATTTGAAAATTGTAACCCAGATTTAAAAAAAAAACCAAATTTTATCATAATATTACCAAAATTTCAATTATTTTAAAAGCTACTTTGTTGACTCTTTAGACAACGCTGTTAGGTTTTTCATATAGCGCACATTTTACAACCCATACATCTTCACGTGTTAAACTAACTCACCACATCCCACGTGGGGAAACGACAAACACATGCATGTTTAGGGTTTGTTCGGTCGAACAAATCCCTTTCCTCTTTCGAGCTTTAGGAGCTTAGTCTCTCTGTTCGGTCACCGGTCATTATTGCCCCAGGAAAAAAATTATTCCGCTCCTTATCATTAGAGAACCGACAAACATGAATATTATAAAATTAGCCATTTATTTATAATGGACATTAAAGCCTTAAAAGGAATCTAATGTTTGTATTTTGTGAAATTAATGATATGAGATTTGCGACAGTAAACCAAATTTCTGGAATCAAATCTGGAACGGAGACTTCTTTGGGAGGTTCTGATAGTCGGAGAAACTAGGATGACGTGACTAAGGCTGTTCTGCTATTATTGATTAGTATAGTACGGTTATATATACATTTTAATCATTGATTTTTAGCAAGGATCAAGAGATCAAAAATTGGTGTAATTTTTTTTTTTTTAATTGTACTTCTATATATTTGATTTTTATGAGTGTTTGATTGATTTTTACGAGTGTTTGATAAGTATATCATGAAAATAGATTTATAGGGTAAATTTTTGTAAATTTTTATTTTGAAATTGTATTTTTAAATGTATAATTAAATTTAATGGTTTAAATGTTTTATGGAAATTTAGATTCTAGTTTAAATTTAGTATTCTAAACAATAATTATATATGAAGTAGTAAAATTGTTTTATATATATATATAGCCTAATTCTTAGGAGATTCATTAGTGAGAAGATAACTGAAAAACTACATTGTTAGCAACAAAAAGATAGCAAAAATGCCACATACTAATAACCTAATGATACCAAAAGATCTCAGAACACATATGACGCTCATCCCTAATCTAAAAGTTCTATGGAGCTGGATTGTCTAGCCCATTACCTGGTGACGAAGGAGGATGGAAAGCCTCATGAACATGTCCTTCCATATATTATAACCTGCCTTTTAGATGTTCAAAGCACTCATTGATCCTTTTCTAGCAACGAATCAAAGATACCAATTAATCCATCATGTACCATTGGTTATGTTGATGGTCATTCTTAAAACCAATGACTTCGTTCTTGTCCTCGCTTCAGTCAGATGCAAGTTTCTCTAGAAGTAGGTGACTTGCTAAATTTGATTATCCATAGAGTCAAACGAAGGGGGTAGTTCTATTCTTCTAGGAGAATGAATAGGTTGATGGTCAAATTCTTTCCCTATATCATGATGCTCCATGGAATGTTTGACCCCATGGCGTAAACCCCTACATGCATGGCCACATTGGCGCTACATTGGCCATGAATTTTCAAACTTATGCCAACTTACCAGAGCCTGATGTGGTATGTGCCATTTCCTCTGAAATCACCAAGTTTTTCATTTCATATCAATTCAAATATGAGTACAACAATGAAATGCAATAAGAATCCTATTGTTTATGACTTTCCTTCCCTCTACCAACCTTCAATATTAAAAAAACATTCCACACACATCAACACATAATATACTAGGAGGCAAGGCCTACACACCACCCTCTTAAGTTCAACAATACTCCAAGGCCTAGTGAACGGAGGATAACCCCAGAGTGGAATGAACCAACCCCCCTAATTTTCCACCAGAACTTTTATCAAATGGAAGACGAAGATTGAAGACATATAACGGTTTAAGTTATCTGAAAGAACCCTTTGAAAGTAGCTCGAAGATACCCTAATAGATGTGGCCCCATGAAGGTCACCACCTGACCCGGTACTATTGACCATAACACTAGACACAAATCTGGGGAGGGTTTCTTTCCCTTTCACCACCGAACTTCTCCAATTACCATCTACAGACTCAACATCGATTGCCAAGGACCACCCAATTGGCCCTACATATAAATTGGCATACCAACAAAGGGAGAGAACTTAGGCAAACGTGAAACTTGGAATGAGAAATTTACCAGAGCACTAATCTATGGTGTGATCCCCAATGATGTCACCTTGTCTTCTAGGTCAGTCATTGCCACTCCACCCCAACCACGAAGACCCAACATAATCATTGAGAAGGCCACCACGATCTTGCCTCCAAAATCCTATTACGTTGAACCACTGTAATGGAATAAAAAACACCACTAGATCTAGTTGAAACTCCTTCCCCTATTGTCACAACTTGATAGAATAAAGATGGTGAAGTCAAAATGCCACCTTTGTGCGCCTAAAAAACCACTTCTATCCACCACATTACCTCCCATTATCTTACACACACCAACAATATTCTAGAGGACAGCAACTATGCCATATGTCTCTTAA
Organism: Pinus tabuliformis; assembly: GCA_031772625.1. Taxonomy (NCBI): domain Eukaryota; kingdom Viridiplantae; phylum Streptophyta; class Pinopsida; order Pinales; family Pinaceae; genus Pinus; species Pinus tabuliformis. The sequence continues at coordinate 498,606,831 of CM062815.1, forward strand.
CCTCTCTCGAGACATCACTTGCCACAAGAAGCATCGGTGACATGCTCCATTAATTACAATACCAGGTGGAAAGAATGTTAATGCCCCGCACTGGCATTCCATAATTAACTTTTTTTTAATCATATATAATATATACATATTGATATTGATATTGAACTGTGGAAAGAATGTTAATGCCCCGCATTGGCCTTCCATAATTAACTTTTTTTTAATCATATATAATATATACATATTGATATTGATATTGAAATATTAATATATAATATACACATCAATATTGATATTGAAGTATTCCATTTAGAATAAGCATTCAAATAATTTATTTATACACTATTTTATACCTATTAAAATGTGTTATGGTGATTAAAATATTTTTTTATTAATATTTTTTAAATACAAATTAATATTATATAATCATATATATTAAAATATTTTCTTTGTGATTTATATTAAATGTTTTTTTTATTAATAATAAAATTTATATGGCACATATCAATTTTATATTAAGAATGAAATGGATTATGTATTTTATTTACATAAAAGTCAAAATATATTTTTTTAAATTTCTAGTTAATTTTTATTTTTTTATAATTGTTATAAAATTATGTTACTTGAAAATAAAGAAAATATTTTTAACACACTTCTTTCACTCTAATATATAAAAATGAAATTATTAATATTCTATAATACTTTTAATTACAACTAACCATTTATATATATATTCATTTTTACTTATTTATTATAATTTTTTTTAATTTGAAAAATATATTATTTTTATTTTGAAAAACAACATCTCAATTTAAAATAATAATAAAAAAAAATTAAAAAAGGTATAATGATAGGTGCTTGCTCTACTCGCTGGACCAATAATAGAAGAAGGCAGTCTCTCTCCGGTGAAAGAAGAAGGGTAAGGCAGCAGCTGCCCTTATTCTTTCACGGGGTCCTCTCGTCATCTCATATATAAGAAGGCTGGCAGATGCATCTTCTCTTCTACCACATTATCAAATATACATTTCCGGAAAAAACAATCATAACCAAACCACAGATACCAGAACCGTTCTTCAGGAAAAGTAATATATATAACCGACACTTAATTAGTGGATCAATAAAAACAATAATTCCGTTACTGTAAATTTTGTGAGAATCTTATAAATTATAATTATGATTATAATTATATATTTGTTTATTATTTATTTGGTATTTTTTTTTGGATGATTATCTATTTAAGTTATTGAAATTATATCATTTAAAAATATTTATTTTTCACAAAATAAATCATTTCAAAAATATTTTAAATTCAAAAATACATTTTGAGTTATAACCCAAAAAAATTATTAAAAAAAATAAAAAATAAAAATATAATTAATTTCATAAAATAAAAGGAGTTGTTTTTATTGTGACTTTTTGGATTTTCCGATGTTTAAATTTGGCAGAAATATTTGAGGTTAAATCTTCATTTATGTTATTTAAACTGTTTTTTTAACATATATGGATTCAACACCCCCAAAAACCCTAACACAGTTTGATTGTGCATGGATTACCATCAAGTTTGTGATTTCAATAAATTCCTACAAGATTTTAGAAAAATTAGAAAAGCCCACCGCAAAGCTTCCAAAAAGTAACAGAAAAGACAACTCGAAAATAAAATAGCAAACATATGTGGGATTTCACTTGATATTACCTTGCCGTGGTTAACAATACCTCAAAGTTTGATCTTCTTATTAGTTATTAATTATGTATTTGTCAAACCAAAATCTGAAATAACTTTTGTTTCTTTATTATACCTAGGGAAAGCAGTAGGTTATATGGTTTTTGGTTTTAGTAAAAAATAAAAATAAAAATAAATGGTGTTCTATTAATTTTTTAATTTCTAAATAATTTTTATAAAGTTCAAAAAAGTTTTGAAAAAAATAAATATTCAATTAAATATTTTGAAAATCAAAATTTAATTTTCAAAATTTTTAAATTTTAAATTTTATTTTTTGATTAACTCATTTAAATGAAGTGATTAATTTCATGATGTTTAAAATTGAATTGTTCAAAAAAAATTATTTAAAAAACAAATAATAAAAAACAATTATATGTAAAAATTGTACCTATCAAATCCATTTTAATATTTATTTTTACTATATAATTTTATTAATTAATGATTCGATAATGAATTAATTTTTTTTTGTTACAATATTCATTTAAATTAATTTATTTGTCTAAACTATTTAGATTTCTTTTTTAATATAATTTATTTATTTAGACAAACTTTAATTAATTTTTTTTTTTTTATGTTTTTAATATGAAAATATTGATGTTGTATTTAAAAATTTATATATTTATAATTTTTAATACAATTTTTTACATCATAATAATAATAATGATAATTTAATTTTAAGAGATATAAGTAAATATTATATGTAAGCCTATCTTAAACTAAGGCTTATGATTACTCTATAGATATTTTCTATATACATGGTTTTGGAGGTTTTGGAGAGATTTAACGTTTAAATTAATATAAAGTGGTTATCAATTACTTTTTGCATAAGACCGCAGGTATTAAGCAGAAAAGCTACATATTACACTTGTTTGATATGTTTTTAAAATTTTAATATAAAATTTTATAAAAAATTGTTTAAAGAACCCACAAATTATCTAGGAAAATAAAGGAAATTCTAGCAAAAATTATGATAAAATCTAGTAATATTTTTTTTTAAAATATAGGTTATAACTATCAAACTTCAAGATTTTAAGTACCCTGAATATTTTTAATAATAGTGAATCTATTTCCACTATAAAAAAAAAGTAATTCAAACATTCTAATTTTCTGATTTTATTTTTTTTTCCCATATTATGACTTTAAGATTATGAGAACGGTCAAAATACCCAACCTAACTTCTATGCATCATGGCTTCACCATGTGGAATCTGTTACAGCACGTGAAGACTTAGTGGTTGTTAAATGTGGGTTCATTGAAGCTTTCCAGTTGACGAGAGGATGTCTATTAGGGTATTAGACCATTATTAATAATGGCCGGTGCAAACATATAAGTTAGAGTAGCTCAGCTATATAAATTAAAGCTTTCATGATAGTCTATATTCATGATTTATAAAGCTTTCATGATAGTCTATATTCATGAAATCATGAAGCTGTCATGATAGTCTATATTCATGAAATCATGAAGCTGTCCCATAATACATCTCATCAAAATTAGTGAAGTTATAAAATTAATTAAATTAAATTTTAGTTTATATTATTTTATTAATAATATATAGATAATGGGTATATATTCAAAGTTAAATATATATTAGAAAAATGTATAACCAAAATTTTATTTATGAAAATATATATATATATCTTTTTATATTTTTAAGTTTTAAATAAATTTAGATGTGTTGTCATGAGTAAATGTTATAGCTTATTAATATTATATGTTTAAAATATAATAATTCATCTAACATCATATTTTTTTAATTTGTCAATTTATTTTAAAAAATAGAAAAAGAATAATTAGTTTTGAGGTAAATATTAATTTTTAATATGTAAATACTAGTAAAATTATTTTAAATATTTAATAAAAGTTAAATACGTAACATCCATTTTCGAATTATTAATAATTAAGTTAAAATTTTTGAATATCTATTATATTAATACTATATGTCCAAAATGCAATAATTCATATGATATAATATTTTTTTTCAATTTGTCAGTTTATTTAAAAAAATAGAAAAGGAATAACTAGTTTTGAGGTAATTCTTAATTTTTGATATGTGAGTACTAGTAAGAATATTTTAAAATATTTAATAAAGGTTAAATCCCTAACATCCAACTTATAAAATTCTTAATTTTTGATATGTGAGTACTAGTAAGAATATTTTAAAATATTTAATAAAGGTTAAATCCCTAACATCCGATCATAGGCCTTTACTTATAACCCTCAATTTTGTCATGCATAGAGTTCCCATAGAAAATAATACTTACAACCAAAAGAACTTAATATTTGATAAAAATAAAAAGGACCTCTTTCTAAATGAATTAAAAACTAACTTGCCTCCTTTATCTAGTATAGATAACATAGAAGACCTATATCATAATTTTACTACAACCCTCTCATATTCTATTAAAAAGTTCTCAATTGAAGTCTCAAATAATAAAAGAAATAGCAAAACCAATCCTTGGTATGACAAAGATTGTAAGAATGCGAGGAGAGCAATTAAGGAAGCTGTTGATGATTCTCTTAAAATGGACAAGATAAGAATATACAAAGCCCTAATTAAAAGGAAAAAGAGACAGTACATTCGTCAAAGACAGGAGAATCTCTTACACCTCTCTAAGGTAGCTCCTAAAAAATTTTGGAGGCAGATTCTGACTAGGAAGACTAAGGATAATAATAAAATTGCTCTTCACGATTGGAATTCTTATCTTAAAAAGCTTTATGAATCTCCTAATGTCACGGATAATTTGGAAACCCTGCTCACAACGAAAGAAGTCTTCTCTTTAGAAGACATTAAGTTTGGGGTTAATCGCCTCGCGAACGGGAAAGCTAAGGACATTGAAGGTTACCAGGCAGAAATCTTAAAAATTGGAGGCCCTGTCCTCATCCCCCACATCCACAAGCTTTTCAATCAAGCTGTTAAGCAAGGGTTCCCTAAACCTTGGACTGAGAGCCTCATTATCCCTATTTTTAGAAGTGGAGATACAAATAACCCCTCTAATTACCGAACAATTATGATCAGCCCTCTCTTAGCCAAATTATATGGTAGTATTCTGGAAAAAAAGTTAAGCATATGGCTTGAAAGTGAAGATAAGCGGGCTAAAGGCCAAGCAGGTTTCAGAAGGCATCACTCAACAACAGACCACCTTGTTACGCTAAGGATCATTGCGGAGGAATGTCGTAATGATAAATCCAATTTATTCTGCTGCTTTGTAGACTTTAGAAAGGCTTTCGATACGGTTCCTAGATACAACCTTTGGAATAGGTTAGAAGAGCTAAAGGTTCCTCTTGAGTTAAGAGCTGTTGCTATAAGGCTATACGAGAATGTAATTGCCAAGCTAAAGAACAATGAGGGGTGGTCAAAAGATATTAAGTGTAACATCGGAGTTAAACAAGGTTGCCCCCTCTCCCCTACTCTATTTGGCATTTACATCGATAAGTTCGAAGGTTATTTAGAAGAAGCAGGATGTGGTGGCACAATCTTAGCTGGGATAGTCATTATCCTTCTTCTCTATGCTGACGATATTGTTCTTCTGGCAAGGTGCCCTTCTGATCTTGATAAGCAACTCAAGCTTCTTAAGGATTTCTGCTCTACCATGGGTATGACTGTTAACACAGACAAAACAAAAGTTATGATTATCAAATCTAAAAAGGACACTTGCGCTAATTTTACATATGACAATAATAAATTGGAGGAAGTGTATTCTTACAAGTACCTAGGAATTGATATCCATCACAAGCTCAACTGGAACCATAGCATTGAGAAAAGGATCAATGGGGGATGGAAAGCTTATTTTGGTCTTGAAAATAATTGTAAAACAACAAACCTCGTAATGTGGGATAAAAAGAAGTTCCTCTTTGAAACTTTAGTCACTCCTGTTATCTTATATGGCTGTGAAGTTTGGGGTTGCAGCATCTCCAAAGAATCATGGAGGAAGATTGAGCAAATCCAGAAGCGTTTTATAACTTATAACCTGAAAATTAAAAGTAATACACCCTATCCTATTTTCCTTATAGAAGCGGGTCTTTCTTCTATTGAGAGCCTAGCTATGCTCAGGTTTCTGATGTACAAGCACAAGCTCAATAACATAGACAATCATAGACTTCCTAAGCTAGCTTTAAATTCCAGCCAAAATCACCTAAGGCTTAACCAAGGATGGCATAAGGACACAAGGGCCTGGTTAAACTATTGGGAGATCAATGAGAATGATGCTTTGCAAAACATAAATAACATTAAAGATATTGTTACTTCTAAGTTCAAAGAAAAATTGTGGTGTGAGAAAGATTTAGCGTCTAAAAGAAAATTAAGTTATTATAAGAAGGTCATCAACCCCACCCTTGAAGATCAAAAGTATCTCTCTATTCTAACTAGCTCAAAAAAGAAAATTAATATAGCAAAGATTAGAACGAATTCTCATGAGCTCCATAGTGAGACTGGCCGCTGGGTAGTTCCTAAAACGCCATGGATGGAAAGGATCTGCCATATTTGTGAGAATAAGAGCATCGAGGATGAAAACCACTTCCTCTTAGAGTGCCCTGCATACAACCACATTAGATCTCAATTTCACAACCTTTGTTACAATACTGACCTTTCTAGCCTTTTACAATGCCATAATTATAGTGAACTCGGGAGGCTTCTCTCCAAGCTTTTTGAGCATCGGAATAACATCTTAAATCAAAATAAATAATTTGTCTTTTTAGGTCCGATAGATCATTATTTGGTCTCAGTGGACGTCAACAACCATCATCATCATCATCATCATCATCATCATTAATAATTAAATTAAAATTTCCGAATATCTATTATAAAATTGCAAATTAAAATTTACGAATATCTATTATAAAATTGGAAATATTATGTACAGGTTAAATACTTAAAATACACAAAATAATTTTTTATAATTAAATTAAAACTATACTTTTATTTTAAATTAATATTATTGATTATAAAAAGAATTAGTTATAAGTATAAAAAAAAATCATGTAACTAAATTTCCTTTGTATTTTTTATTATATACGGTAGGCCAATACCATGACTTATCAATACCACATAAGTCATATATATATATATATATATATATATATATATATATATATATATATATATATATATAATCATAATGACTTATGATATATATATATATATATATATCATAAGTCATATATATATATATATATATATATATATATATATATATATATGAAAATATGTTTATGCCTATATCTATTATGGAATAGGCATGGAAATAGGACTTCCACGATTTTAAGTGCACCCATTCACCGTCAATCCAAAACCATGTGGGTCTGTTTTTTTTTAAATGCATATATTTTTAATATATATATATATATATATATATATATATATATATATATATATATTCTTTTTAAAATTATCAATAAGAGTTTAGAATAAAGTGATAATTTAGTTAATTTTTATGTATTATTTTTCCTAATTTTAAAAACATTTATTATGAAGTATTTTGAAAAATATGGAACCATTTAATTTGTAAGGTTTCCATAGTTTTAACAATAATCATTAGAAAAAGGTTGATTGATTACAATTTTTTTAATTAATAATAATAATAATAATAATAATAATAATAATTTAAAATAAAGTGATAATATAGGTAATTTTTATGATTTACAATGTTAGATGTATTTAAGGTAAGTGATTTGATGATTATTCCAAAATAAACATGTTTTGATGTAAAGATGGCCCAGTGCTTAGTGTTTTATGAGAAAGGTTTTTCTATTCATTTCTTACATTAGATACATTTCTTATATATATATATATATATATATATATATATATATATATATATATATATATATATATATATATATATATATATATATAATCCATAAAATCTTATAGTTATTTATCAAATTATTGTTTTTTCTTAAGGTTAGACATTTTGTATTACTTTCAAAAGCATATACATATTGGTTCTTAATGACCTATTGGTTTTCCCTTTAGGTAAGTAGACTAATAGCATAAGTTAAAAATCTTAAGATTTCATATTGAATCTGCTATAAGAATATTAGTCAAAATTCCAAGAAAAATAAAAGGAACACATGTAAGAATTTAAAGGTTTCTTTTTTTTTTTGATTTCCGCCTTTTCAATTACAAGCTTCCTTTTAAGTATATTAGTCAAATTGTAAAGAAAACTAAAAGAAACACTATGCCAAAAAATTAAAAATCATAGTTATAACAATGCCATATTAAAATATATTAGTACAAAATATGGATTGCTTGATAATATTAACCTAAAGGAGAGTTCACTTAAATTGGTGAAGGAGGACCATTGTCTTAATCAAATGAGGTGACTAGAAGGTTTGCCAATTTCTTGTCAAGCATATAAATTTTTTTATTCAACCTAGAAATCTTTTCCATCATATCATCTATACCCACTAGAATTTCTTGATGAGTGTTTACACAATAATTAAGGACTCTTCCCACGAGAGCTTTAATGTGCCAGTACATGTTAATTATTTTCAAGTTGGATTATTAACTTTATCAAGTAGAATTTATGAAATTTTATATATAATTACTAGTGTCCCAATCGACTTGATGATTTGGTATGTATCTATGAGTCTACAGAACTTAGTCCTCCACCTTAGTGATAGTTCTATGAATATCCCTAGGGATAATTTAGATATTTGACCATTGAATGTCATGTTGCAAATTACTCATGAGTTTGAGAATATATGAAAAGTGATTGTCAATCCTAACAGGAGGAGTGGCTCTACCTCCTTTTTCACCTCTATGGCTTCAAGAAGGTTGTCATTGAGCCATGGAGAAGGGAGAGTGAGAAGTAGAAACATTATGTGAAAAACAGAATGTAGCACCTAGGAGAAAGCACCAAATGGAGATATGGGAGGTCCTTCTAAATAAATTTATCCAAGGTGGGAAAAGAAACTAGGGAGGAAGATCCAAGATATTTGAGTAAACAAAAAATATCACATGTAGAGAGGAGGAATTAAAATCCAAATAGTAGACCACACTAGCTAGACTAGGCTAGGTAGAAGCACAAAAAAACAACCCAATAACCACAAACAATATTAAATAAGGAAAGAAAAACCTTATACTTATGAGATAGAGCCACATGTAGATTATGGAAATAAAGGAGCATGCAATTGAAAATCCAAATAATAATAAAAAGAAAACGAAAACAAAAAAACACTTAAATTGGACATGAGACCCAATTGTTGGAGAGTCGTTGAGCCATAGACAATTAACCTAAATATTTATACCTTTAGTTTGAGAGCCACCACTAATCCTTAGGGTAAGAGAATTGTTGTGCAGCTTTTGCATCACAGTGCTCATCATACTCTCCTGGACAGTTAGAGCTTTACATGTCTACAAAAGCATTATAAAAACCAAAGGGTGTTTCTACTTAATAGACATAAGAATTAAGATAAAATCCATACATTATAGGAAATTTTAGCCTAAAAGTAGCCTCCTAAGGCATGATAAAATAATATTTAAAATAATAAAATAAGTGTCATAAATTTTGGAGGGAAAAATAGAAAGCTAATTTTTTATTGTATTTTTGCTTATCTCCTTATAGGTTTACTCAAATTTCAAGTGTAGATGCCGGTTAGACGTGGAATTAAACTCCACATCCAACAAGTATCTATAACGAATGTTTATAAGAAGACTTGCATTGATAAAAATTGAAGATCCATTAAAAAATACATGATAGCCCTCAAAATATTGAAATCTACGTGATAGCAAGTGGGTATTATTGTTTTTGTACATAAATTAGTTTAGTGTGCGAATTTCGTTTTCCTTTGTACAAAGCCTATTCAAAATTGTGCCATTTTTTTCATGAGTCCTGGTTTATTATTGAACGCCATTGTGCCTTGGTCGTTGAGATTAGTTAGATATGTAAGAATATTGGAATTTTTTCATGTGAATTCTGGAGAGAAATTGTTGAGAGGGCAGGAGTACCAAGTGTGCAAACCAATATCATTGTTTCCAACTTTACTCAATGCTATGAATTAGAAATTTGAAGAAATCTTTCAAGATTAGGATTCTTCTTGCAAAGTGGTGATCAAATCCTAAGCCATCATGGAATTTATTTTGATGAGATTCCCTAAACATTACACCACCATCTGTGAGCTCTTTCTAATCAGTTGCTTTGAGTGAAGTTTCTTGCACGTTGTCAAAGAATGCTTCACCACTATGATTTAGTCACTTGAGTCATCTAGTTGATTTTCTAGACGAGACAGATTGACTACTAACTACATTTGGGAACATGCTAGATCAATCAATTTATAGATTTTTTTTCCTCTGTATAATGTGTTAGTGTGGATATTTGTGTGAGTTGAGTGAATAAAAAGTTGTGCATCCATTTTAGAAAAGAAGAGGGATACAATGTTGCCACTATTGTTAGGAGAGAAATATCTAGAAAGATCTAGGCAAAGACAATTCTAGATCGTGGATTCGTGTGAGAGAGGAAGAGGCTTCAGATCAACCCATTAATTAAGAACTGATCTGAATGCCCTAGGTACCATCACTAGCCATGGATTAGTTGATCATTGTTCTTCATTCCTCTCCTAAGTTTCCCATTTTGTTTGTCATCAATAGCCATCAAGGACTGGGCAGTGGAAGAGAGAGTTCTCTCATTTATATTGAATGCCATCACCAACCTCCAAATCCATCTTGCATTTAGACTGATATCATTCTTAAGCTTGCACTTGAAGAACTACAAGAAGTGGTTCGGTAATTTGTTGTAAGTAATCTTGATCAGCCTGAGTAATTTTTGTTGGTGACCATTCAGTAGAAAGAAAATCTACTGAAGTTGGAGATTAAATGATCGAAACATAGATTTATGTCTGGGGATCTGAGATATCTTTAGTTTAATTGACTTTCCACAGTCGCTCCAACTACTGCATTGTACATAATCTATAAGGACTTGGAGGGGACCGCTACATGTTTCTTACTCGCAATAATGATGTGCTAGGATGGGAAAAAAGTCTTAAATGTGACCGTATTATGCACATGTGTGGGTAAAACTGCTTATTGCAGAGGTTTCAGTTTCACTATTTTGTAAGCCACGCAACGAAAATAGTATGTGAGATCCTGTTGGTTTTTTTGCTTTTTTTTTTGTTCTAATTTTATCAAGTGTAGAATTATTATGTGGTGAGCATTAGAAATTTATTATGTTATTGTCCAAGTGAAATGTGAAAAATCAAATGAAGAACTAATTATAGAAAAAATTAACATATTTTTAAATTGGTGGTTCGTGATGCATACGGTGACACAACAACATATTACTAATTTGATTATGTATAATCTCTTATAAGTTGGTGGTGTCATGTGCAACAAGGAACATCAGCTTATAGGTTAATTTGATTATACGTTTAAGAGGTCACCTTGTATAATTAACTTCTGAAGACATTCAATACCCAGAGTTCCTTCCTGGATAACAAGGGAATATAACATAAGACCATGGGTTCAATAGATGCAAGAATAGGGTGGTTCATTATCAAGACTGGCCCATTGTTCTTTGGGAGGTCAAGAAGCTTCAATTATGCAAAGTATGTTAAAGATGGCCTGAGGTGGTTATGTCTTAAATGGATTAAGTGACAGCTCGAAGATGTGGTAGTGAAGAAAGAGAAATGTTTGCGAGATTTTAGAGTCGGTGTAATTGTTGATGAAGCAGAGTTAGATAGAGATTAAAATTATTGTTGTGATATGTGTTTTGAATGTTTTCCATGTAATCATTAAGGGAGGGTGTTGGAAGTAATGCTTCCATGTCATGTGTAATTGTCATTATGAATCACAAGGTGTCAGTCTAGATATTGTTGTTTCCTATGTATAAGTTGTAATTGTGATTTAGATGTGTCGAAGACAATGATTTATGTCTTATATATTTGTTACTATTGTGATCAATACAAGTATCAAAGTGTGTTTGGTGTTATGTGTAATCACTATTTGATCCCTCTATTTCATAATAGAAAAATAAGTTACTTCAATGATGTTTTTACTCATATAAATCTATTTTAAGTATTATCGAATTATATATATATATATAGTCCTCTAATTTCATGATATTAGATATATATAAAGTCATTATATTAGATATATATAAAGTTAATGTGGATATACATCACTTTATGGTAAATATTAAAATATTTGTAAAACCACATCTTAATTACCAATTCTTTTATTTTTAATTGTTTATATACACATAGAATAAGTAGACATTGAATTATCTTAATTGTGTTATAAATTAAAATATCTTATTTATGGATAAGGCTGATTTATTTTCATTACTAATTTATTTTAAAATTCCAAATGTAAAAGGAATTACACATCTCTCCCACCTTGTTTTTTATTCAAATAAGAAATCTCTTTCTTTTTTTATAATTATTTTTATCTCAAGGAAGAAAGAGGAAATAAGGGATTTCATACCTCCTTCACAAAGGTTGTAGAAAGTGTCTTTTTTTTATATATAATAATAATTTTTTACTTCCAATTAAGTTATCTATTCTAAGATAAGAGTGAACCTAATGAGGCATCTCGATTGGAAATGGTCATGTGAGTGAGGACTTTCCTCCTTGAAGTATCAACCTACATTCAATAAAATGTCTTTCCTTATTACATTATTATAAATATTCTTTTACTTAATGGAACATTTTATTTTCCACTCTAGATCCATGTTCTTCCTCGTTACATTATTATTATTATTATTATTCTTTTACTTAATGAAATAGTGTAGTTCTATAATATTCACCGATTTATCAAACTTGGATAGGGATCAAATCACTAGGTGCAAACCTTTTATAAAGTTTTGCACAAAAAGAAAGAAATTTGCAACTCAAATGATTTGATCCCTCTCAAACCTTAGAGACTTTTCCTCATATTTTGCACAAAGAAAAAGAAATTTACAACTCAAGAGATTTAATCTCTCTCAAAACTTAGAATTTGATAAGTCACAATTAAAATAAATCTAAATTAAATCTAAACTAATTTATAATATTTTTTCAAACACAAACAAATATTAAATAACATTTTTTTTTAAATTAATATTTTCTAAAAATATTTTTTTAACCCTGTATTTTTCAAAAAAAAAAAGAAGAGTAAATATTAAATTTATTAAATCGATATTTTATATATATATACATAATCATTTTATTAATTATATAATTTTTATTTATTAATTTTTAAATAAAACATTATTATTATATTTATAATTTTTTAAATATTTTATTTTATTTATATAAAATATAGTCATAAGAACTAAATTATTTCTATTAATATATTTTATAAAAATATATTAGAATTACTTTAACGATTTTTTCTATAATAAAGCATATTTAATTTTATCATATCTTTAAAATAAAAATAAATAAATTTTCCTTTTACTGCATGAACACGAATTTTCATCTATAATCGTTGCCTCTTTGCATTTTATCACAAGAGCTCATCTTTCTTAATCAACTATCACATATTTTATGTTAACATTTCATATGGAATTTTCTTTTAAACTTTTACCTTTATTTCATTTCTATACATGAAGCTCTTCTGTGAACTCTTTTTTGTTTTTTTTTTTGTTTTAATAAGGTTTGTAATTTAGGTCCCGTTAGGGCTACTAATATGTTTGTACCCCTAGATATTTTATTTTTATATTTTTATAAATCTTTAATAAATATAAAGTTAAAATAAATTTAAAAGTGGTTTATAATTTTTCCAAACACAAAAAAATATTAAATAAATTTTTATATCTAAAAAAATCAACATCAGGTTTAAAAATTACTATATCCCTATTAATATTTTTTTTAATAATTCCTATCATTATGTTTATATTTTCAAATATTATATTTCTTCAAATATTAAAATATTAAATCTGACATATTTTGTTTTGAAAATTGAAAAAGTAAAACCTTATTATATTTATGTTTTTTAAATATTTTATTTATATAAAATATCATCATTCATATTAAATTATTTTCACAAATAAATTTTGTGAGAATATATTAAAATTGCTTTAATAAATTTTATTATAAGAAAGGGCAGTTAACTTTATCATTCCTTTAAAATAAAGAGAATATTTTTTCCTTTTACCATATGAACATGAACTTCGACTTACCACCTTTATCATTATGCATTTTATCTTGAGATCTTCTCATCTTTCCCTGTCAGCTATCACATATTTTACCTTTACCTTCTATATGAAGCTTTCTTTTTTGAGTTTTATCTTTATTTTACTTTTATGCATGAAGTTGTTTCTCTATGAAGTTTCCTTTTCTCAATAAGGTTTTCAATTCAGGCACCGTTGGGATTAATCGTATGTGACTAAATGAACTAATAAGATGTTTTTACCATGATTATGTTAAACGTGATTGAGTTTGAATGTATGAATCCCATCCTTAACCTCTCTAACCTCTCTAGCACATTAGGATTTTCACCATTCTTCAAATTTTTAAGATTGCATGGCCTTGATATTTTTGTTAGAAATTTAAGAGAGGGTTTTAAGGTAAAGTTTTGAATTTTGAAGGATTCGTGGTGTGGGTGGATCAGTTTGAGATATATTTTTTTGATTTGTAGACAAAATCACTTTGAGATGGACTCAAATGGACAAGAATAGAATTTGGTGATATTTTAGTTTGTCCCCTGAAGCTAATAGAGATCGACAACTTTCATACTTTTACCAAACCCAATCATCTCTCTCCATGTTATGAAACACGCATAAAAAGTGATGGGATTACTCGTGTCACATGGCTGCTGCATTGAAATTTGAAGAAGTTGTGGATGCATTAAAATTTCAAGAATTTGTGGATGGAATTTATAATTTGATGGATGGTTGTTTTAATTTTAATTTTTTAAACTACCAATTTTTGATGCAGTATCAAGTTATTAAGATGTAAACTTATAATCAGTGTCATTGAACCTAGGTATTATGGTTATAATCAGTAGTGTTAATATTGTTGGTATTATTGGGTTTTTACATTTAAATTAGATCCATCTTAATTTTAATATTAGATTCATCTTAACTCTAATTCTAATTATTTGGATATTAATCTAATTTTTATATTAAGATTAAGATGGATTATTTGAAATTTGAAATATTAATGTTGTAACCAAAAGTGTTAGCAATGGGCGATGAGGTATTTAGAATGCAACCTTGATCTCTTTGTTATAAAAAGTCATTCAATAAATCTAAATATATACCATGAATCTATTATGGGAATGATAAATATGAAAATTTGTAATAAATATATTATTTTTTAAAAGAAACAACAATTGAAGTTTATTAGATTACCCAATCTTTGCACAATAGAAGTCCACCCTTTTCAGAATTTTTCTCCAAATCCTTAAGCCTCATTTAAAATTCTACTTCGAACTCCCTTTTAAACCCAAAATAAAAAATGTCAGATTTATTTTATTTTTGTTATTGTTTCAGTTGGTTTTTCTATTATATCTACACTTATATTTTGTTAGGTCCAAAATGACTAATTTGTTAATTAGGGATGAATTTATTTTAAGTTTGAAACATCTCCCTTTATATCCCTATGTAGAGTGCCACTTGGCATAATAACGTTAATGTTAATAACAACATCAACGATTGTTGTTACATTAATGTTAGCAATAATATTAAAATTAAAATTAAAATTAATACTATTTCTTAATATTAACATTAATTAATATTTCATGGTAAGTAAAAATTAAATCAAGTATACAATCAATATAAGCTAAATCCCATAACTCTACAAAGGTCTTGCTATAGTATTTTTAAGAGCATCAACAAAATCCATTAACAAAGGAGAAGATTCGCTCCTCTTCAGAAGAAGTTGAAGAAGAAGCCTTACTGGAAGATAAGGATGTGGATGACCTGTGAATGATCACCCATGCAAAAGCATGGCATGGAAATGATATGGAAAACATGTCAGCTTACAAGGCCAGGATTCTGCATAAGGCCTATCTCTGAAGTAAGGATTTGGCTCAAGTTCCTCAAAATCGACTCTTGCGATTCTAAGGATGGATTTCAAGATAGTCTCCAAGAGAGATAAAAATTCCAAAAAGAGAGGTTGTAAGAACAATAAGGAATGAATCTAAGAAGACAGTGAGCAATTATCCAATTTGGGGAAAGCCATGCAAATGTTAGCAACATCTACACCCTTCCTATGCTGTTATGATTATTGTAGTTGTTTTATGATTTTCTATTATTGACAGGAAGCCTAAATTAAAAACATTATTAAAAAAAAAAAGAAAAAAAATCATAGAGAGAATCTTCACATATACATGTAAAATAAAGATAAAAAGTTTAAAAGAAAAACTTAAAATAAAATATGTGATGGTTTATTAAGAAAGATAAAAATATCTCATGATATAATGCAAAGAGATAAATATTGATACATTGTTTATTATTTTTTATGTTGACCAATGACTATTTGTAATATACCTCCATTACTAATAAAAAACTAAAAAAAATATATTATCATTACTTGAGCATGAGAGGTATGAACTTATCTGTGCATATAAATATGTGTGTGTGTTAGTTAACCATTGTATACATAGGAACATTACTTCAACATGTATCTTCTCAAATATTTAAAGGATTACTTTATAATATTATGGGTTATTTAAAAGGATTGGTTTTTAACTTGAACCCATGGGTTTAATAGTAATTATTCAAACCTCATTTAACCATCTTGTGATTTTTGACTTGTAAGTATTCATTACATGAGGGAAGTATATAATCTCTTATACTTTAATAATACCTTAAATACACTTGTGCATTTTTATGATGGAATAGGTTGTCCTTGGTCTCCCTTACTCTTTCCATGAGGTATCTCTTGATTTCATATCACAGGGTCCCTTGTAAAAGGGTCAACAAGTGAGTCAGGGTTTTTGGTGTTTTAGTGGCATTAAAAGTGGATGGATTGGATGTAACAGGGTGATCACGATCCCCTAAACCACTGGAAAGATTGGATACACCTTTAGGCTGTATCATTTGGCATGGTTGAGATTTGGTGTCCTGCTTTCTCATGGAGCTCTAGGGTTTTTGTCTAAAAGTCAACCTTTTTGATGAAATTTTAGCCTTCGAGCCCTCCCCGGGGTAGTTACTACCATGGCTTGCCTTCAATAGGTAACTTTCTAATACCTTTCTAGTCATCCTCTCACTATATTTCTAAGGGTTTAATTAACTTCGGGCCTTTATATTTTTATTTACCCATTTTCCTT
The DNA here is from genome assembly GCA_031772625.1 of Pinus tabuliformis. Classification (NCBI taxonomy): domain Eukaryota; kingdom Viridiplantae; phylum Streptophyta; class Pinopsida; order Pinales; family Pinaceae; genus Pinus; species Pinus tabuliformis. The sequence continues at coordinate 498,623,729 of CM062815.1, forward strand.
TAGGGTTAAGCATACATCTTGTAGACGTCCTATTCACTAATATATGTTTTGTTGACTACAGGTTCCTCAAAGTACTAAAGAAAAACACTTCGATTGAAAATGATATAGTTTCGTATTTGTATCATATTCTATAGTTTCTTTCTTTGGCAATTTGTATGTGTCAATAATCCGAAAAGTCAAACTCTACTTCTCTAGTAAGTATAATTTCCAATTTTGGTTACTATGTTTCCATTGTGGAAGAGAGTTCTCTTGTTTATTGTTTTTGAGGGATTCTAATTATGAATTACTCTGAGATTTTGTACATCTGTGGGTAATAGGAGAAAATTCATGCTCCAAATTTCATAGAATTTCCCCTAAAGAGATATTTGTCGCAAACAATATTCAACTAATTGTTTTTCCTCTTGTCACATCTCAGTGAGTGTTAACTGCATTATTAAATTCTCTATTACATGAGCATTCTATCCTATTTTGTTATTTGAAATATATTTTCATTTTTTCCTCTTTTTCTGATTTTAATATGAAGGTTAATAACTCCTACCTTTTCTTGAAATATCAATGGCTCTAGGCCAACATTATTTTCACATTCTTGGATGAAGCAAACATTTGCAATGCCATCCATCCCTTCATCATAAGAGTTGTGATCACACACTGACTATAACTCTTAAAAGCTATGGAAAATTCTCTAATATTTTATTGTTTGACCTAGTTTTATCTTTTATTTCTTGTTAATTTACCTTTGAGGTATTTGATTGTTTTCCTAAGGAACCCCTTCTAGATCATTCCAATATTTGGATCTAGTTGAACCCAATAATATAATATCTATCTATAAGGGTATTTGTAAGCCCTTTAACCTAAGTATTGATAAATAAGATTTGGTTATAAAATTTCTAATATGCATATAAGAGAAGCTTTCTTGAGTAATTTTATTTGGGTTTTCAATTTATGAGGGTAAACTTACACTTATTGTTATAGGAATTCAGAGGGTTTTCCAATTTAATTCTTCATATATTTACCAAGCATGGTACCTCGTAACAAGATGAACCCTCATCTGTGTGGCTTTATCACTAACAAGTATTTCATGTCTTATATTTTTTTATTATCTACTATAGATTACCTGATTTCATTCAAAGTTTTATTAAAAAGAATTTCATAACCAGGGATATCTAACCAACCCTCACACCTTTACCCAGTTTCACTAGCATGTCAGGGTAAAGATGAGAACAAGAGCTACTATGACTTGACCCAACCTCCTAGACCCACTTAAGGAAGTGGGGCTGACTACTGACAACAAATTGACAACTAAACATATCCTATAGTGGCTACAAGTCACTTAGATGTTGAAAAACCACCCCAGTTTGCCAAACCCTGAGCTAGATGTCTTTTTCTCAGCCTTGGGACCAAAACCGAACCCATAACAAGGAACCCATATAGTTGGGAGCCTCCAACTGCATGCACAACACTACGTCCATGTGGTTGCAACCGAATTTTTCTACTTCAGAGGGTGAGGTCCCACATTTTGAGCGTAAATTCTAGATTAGCCTCCAGACCACTGCCCAAAACTCAATGAGACTTTAGAGAATGAAAAATGACATCAATACGAATCAATTCATACAAAACTTTGATCAAAACTTGACCTAACGAGGCCTACCGTGACAGTCATTTCATTAAACATATTGAGAACATGTAATCTATAGGTCATGAATTCATATCTAAACATGGAGGTCTAATTCCCTCTCATAATAATTGCAATAAAATTTATTAGTTCATGCATCCAGTAACAATCCATTTACCAATCAAAACATGTTAAGCGCCATAACTAGAACCTATTACAAAACCATCATTATAACCAACAAATAACCATCATATCAATCACGATAGAATAGCCATCAAAGTCACATAATAACAAGAACAAATATTCAAAAAATACAAGAGGAATAGATCTATTATTACCACATGAAAAATCCAACCAAGTTAGGGAATCCACATAGCACCGGACCATAGATTGAGCTGAACCAAATCTTTCTTTAACACAATCACACTCACACCATATTCCAAGCATGAATGTGGGACTCAAGAAAAAACAACTAGGTCTTCCTTGGTATTTATCACAATCCTACCAAAATTGGTCAAGCGATTCATAGGCCTAAAATAAGCACATAAACAACTAGGATTTACTGCAATCCTGCTAAAACTAGTTAAGGGATTACTAGGCCCGAAACAAGCACACAAACAACCAGGATTTACCAAAATCCCACCAAAACCATTAAAGAGATCACAAGGGCCAAAATAAACTTGCATTCCTCATAATATCTTCACCAATACCTTCGAGAATATGCTCATGTCCACCCTGATGCTTTACTGCAGTCTCGCCAAAACTAGTCAAGGGATTCCTATGCCCTTGGGAATTTTCTTAAGACCACCTCACCTAGTTCTAAAACCTACCTACAATCCAAATCTCAACAAAATGAATGACCCCCATCACACAATGGCTATCAAGAAATCAAAAGACAAGGTTGAAACCATTCTCACACCTAGAAAAACCCATCCCAATGACAACAAGACAACCAAATACATACATGCATGTATCATGCATTACAAATTAGCTAGGGAATCATACATGCAACCTACTATCTGCAAGTATTCCTTCTGAAGCTACTTGATCCAACTTTTCCATCATTTTCCATTTCTTTCCCTTGTTTCCTTGTCCTTCCTTTGCCTTCCTTTCCCAAATGGTAGATTTCTCCAAGAATTCTTTAAGTGTGTAATAATAGGAGAGAATATAGAGAGGTGTAAGCTAAATCTAACAAAAGGTTGTGAAGTGATCCTCATAAGCCTTTTTACTATTAAGGCCTTTGTTTTTTTAAATTTCCTCTATTTTTCCTTCAATTTCACTATCATGCAAATCTGTGACCTTTCATCTCCCTCTTCTCCTATTTTCCTTTATCTCATAAATAAAATTCCAATTAATTCCTCTTTTCCTTTTCCAATTTCCATAGCCATAAATAAACTGACGATGACACCCACTAGGATGTTTTTCCAACCATTCAACTTGAAATTCATGTCTCATGACCTTGGTCTTATAGCTTTTAAATGGAAAATCAACTAGGGGTTATTACAAAACCCTCCCCTTTGGGAGAAAACTATCCTTGGTGTTCTATGATACCTATGACTAAAAACATGCTGAAAACAAAACATACTACCTATGGAGCTTTATAACACATCTTTTTGTAGTGCTTACAGTGAGCTTTGTTGAAAACAAAAAAAAATTCTTACTGGGGCTTTATAACACATCTCATTATGGTATTTACAATAACAAACACATATACTTATACACATTTGCTTCAATTAGAAAATAACCATATTTTCTACAGAGCTTTATAAATCCATCTCAATACAATATTTATAATAATATTGACATATGCAAATATGCACATTTTCTCTAAGTGACAAATAAAAGGATACTGTGTCTGCATTAGTCAACAAGGAAATCCAATGGCTCACACCTCCACCCTCAAAAGTAGTACTACGATTCACCTCCTTCCTAGGAAGTCCAGAATCCACTACTAAAGTCAAACCTGCATCCAATGTCGAGTGTTATGATCCTTGCACTACTTATCCCCTCAGTGAATAGTTACCTACTCGTTGTCCTAGGGTACACTCTTGGTGTTATTATCATTCCATCTGACAATGCTAATGACCAAAAAAAATCCATTCCCTGACCTTCCATTCTCTAATATGCAGTCCCTTGGGTAATGCGTTCACCCCTTTCCATGTAGTCAGTCACCTTCCAATTTCCCGAGCGATCAATCCCTTGGAAAGGTTTCCTCACATTAGAAGGTCCAAAAACCAAGGCATATGCTTACCTCAAAATCATCATACTGGTAATATCATGCTCATGGAAATCAATGGATGCTATTGGGTGTCAGTGTCCTACAATGGCCATGCTCCTGAATGATTTTTACCAGCATACTACTTGCTGTTCCATTTGCTTTTATTGTTGTTGCTAATTATTTAACATCCAACTCCAACCACCCAAACTAGATATTTCCATGCTTTCGTGTACCAAGAACATAATTCCCATTACAGTAAAAATAGACTGAAATAAATTTTAATCATACATCATTGTTGGCTCTTCAATAAGGTACACTTGCAATTCCTTTTACTTCCTACCACAAAAGGTCAAACTATCTCTTTGATCAAATCATCATGTATAATCATATCACTTTTGGTTAGTTGAAAACACATCCATCATAAATCAAAATCATAAACCATATCTAACCATCATAAATTAGAGTCATAGATCACATGCAAAATTAGAAGTAAAATAAAAATATTGATAGCTATCCTTCAATCAGTTCTTTTCATTTTCCTTTGTTCTTCAACCTTTCCATACACACACTGAATTGGCTTTCATTCCTAGCAAGCACTCAGTCCCTTTTCTGCTCTTCAATCACATTCACATACATACAATGCACATCACATGCATACACCCACACACAATGTACATCACCACACAATATGTACACCTACACCAAGTGTACAACATAACACATACATGTACACCTGGTGTAAAACATAATAAATACACCTACACTTGGTGTATAATACAACAAATATACATCATGATACAATGACTACAAAATACATGTAACATAATGTCACATGTACACAACAAAACATGTACGATGTGCACACAATACCACATGTACAACACGTACACAATACCACATGCACACAACACCACACGCACAACATGTACACAACAATGCATGTGCACAAGACCACTTCCACAACATGTATACAACACCACATGTACATAGCACCACCTGCACAACATGTACACAGCACTACATGCCCAGTATGTACACAACACCATATGTACAACATGTTCACATCAACAAGTGTACGCATCACCACATGCACATACACAACACCTCATATGCATAGCACCAGCTGCACAATGTGTACACAACACCATATATACACAACACCATACTCACAATACGTACACCGCACCACATGTACACAATAATACATATACAACATGTACACAATACCATATCTACATAACACCACATATACAACATGAACACCACACCATATGTACATAGCACCACAAAAAAAACATGTACACAACACCATATGTACTCAACACCACAAATGTGACATGCACACTGCACCATATGTACAAAACAATGAAGGTACACAACACCACATGTACAAAATTTACACAATAGTAGTACTGTACATCTGTAAATGACATTGATTGTACTAGGCAACCTTGCCTCTAGTGCCTTTCCGCTATCCATGCTTGTCCCAACATGCCACATATTACACTACTTACATTCCATTGTTGTATCCCTTAGCATAGTCTTTGTATAAGATAGACATATGAATAGTACAAGCATTGTAGGTTTTAACCCTGTACAGAAATTACCTACATACGAATTCTTAAACAAAGAAAATAAACAATGCGAGAGCATAACCCATAAAACACATATGCACAAAGATTTTTCCCTGGATCCCAAAACTGGGACTACCAGCTTGATTTTTCATTATGTTCCTTTCAATGTTACGATACATATTTATACATGCCGAAGCATCCAATACCATGGACCGAAAACCATTTTGTCCAAAAAACATGTGCGAAAATCATGCACAAAACCATAGGTGGGTCCGCCAAACCTAACATATGGTCCAAAACCAAAATTTTCCGGGGCGCTGCCCCGGACCCCATAAAGTGGGGTTACGGGTGCCCTTCAAACCCCCTTATTAACTACGTGGAAAGAATATAACACAACCCAGCAATCTCCCACTTGTTGTTTTCTTTCCACAGGGGGCCACAGGAGAGCTTAGTCATTTTTTCAGCCCTGAGATTCCCATTGCTTCACTACACCAAGAGAACTTCTCAGAGCTCACAGATTTTGTCAATGCATCTGCAGTATTCTTCAAAGTGTCCACCTTTACCAGCAACACCTTTCTGTCTTCTATAATATCCCTCACAAAGTGATACTGAACATCAATGTTCTTTGTCTTTGAATGATAAACAGGGTTCTTTGCCAAGAAAATTGCACTTTGGCTGTCATAGTCTATTCTTATAGCTCCCTGTACTAACCCCATACTTGAACACAATCTCTGCAACCAAACTCCTTCCTTGTTTGCATGAGTGGCTGCCATGTATTCTGCCTCTGTAGTTGATAGTGCCACTACAGATTGTTTCTTACTCATCCAACTGACTGCACCTCCAAATAGGTTAAACACATACCCACTTGTAGATCTTCTCTGATCCAGATCTCCAGCCCAGTCTGCATCAACAAAGCAATGAATATCCAACACTCTGTCTAATCCTGGTCTTCCTTGGTAGCACAAACCATAATCACTAGTGCCACGCAAATACCTGAAAACCCGCTTCACTGCTGTCCAGTGCTCCTTCCCAGGTTTTGACATAAACCTGCTCAATACTCCCACTACATGTGCAATGTCTAGTCTAGTACAGACCATTGCATACCGAGGCTACCCACTGCACTTGCATATGGAACACAGGACATGTCCTCTTCCTCTTCTTGTGTCTTGGGACACTGTTAAGCAGATAACCTCACACCTACAGGAATAGGAACCTTCACCGGTTTACTATCCTGCATATTAAACCTCTGGAGTATTGTCTCAACATACTTCCTCTGGTTTAACCAGAGCTTCCTCTTTGACCGATCTCTTTTAATTTCCATGCCCAAAATATAGTTTGCAGCACCAAGATCTTTCATGTCGAATTTGGAGGACAATTGGGTCTTCAAATTCTGGATAATTTCTTTTTCATTTCCAACCAGCAACATATCATCCACATACAAGACTAGATAAATAATACGGTCACCAATTAATTTAAAATACACACAATGATCTTCTTTGCTTCTGGTGAAGCCAAGTCCCCGTATAAATGTATCAAATTTCTGATACCACATCCTTGGTGACTGTTTTAACCCATACAGAGACTTCTTTAACTTGCATACCAGTTCTTTCTTACCCTTCACCACAAAGCCTTCAGGTTGCTTCATGTAGATTTCCTCTTCCAAATCCCCGTGAAGAAATGATGTCTTCACATCCATCTGTTCTACCTCAAAATCAAAAGCAGCAACAATAGATAAAAGTAATCTAATAGAAGTTACCTTGGCAACAGGAGAAAAAATATCACCAAAATCGATTCTTGGCACCTGGGAATAACCTTTTGCTACCAACCGAGCTTTGTATTTCTCCACCTTTCCTTCTGCATTTGTCTTCTTCTTGAACACCCATTTGCTGCCAATGGGTTTCCTTCCAGCCGGCAACTCCACCAGATCCCAAGCCTCATTTTTGTGCAAAGATGCCATTTCATCGACCATGGCCTCTTTCCAGAGTTTTCCATCCTCTGAATCCACTGCTTCCTTCATAGTTCTGGGATCATTATCAGTAACAGACAAAGCAAAATTTGAACTGAAAACAGATGGACTATACCTTTCTGTCTGCCTTCTATCTCGAACTGATCTTCTCACAGCTGGATTTTGTGGCTCTTCATCTTCTGATTCCTCCTCTACTGCAGAGTCTGATTCTTCCTCCTTTGGCTCAAACTCTATCTTCTCAGGTTCCTTTGGTTGGACTTCATGTTGAATAACATATTTTACCTCTCTGAAAAACACATCTCGGCTATATGCAACCTTCCGTGTGACTGGGTTCCAAAGCTTATAACCCTTTAAACCATCCTTATACCCAATAAAGATGCACTTTTCAGATTTACTATCCAACTTGGTTCGTTTCTCCTTTGGGACATGTACATATGCATCACATCTAAATACCCTTAGATGTGAAAGAGAGGGTTTCTTACCAGTCCATACTTCTTGTGGAGTCTTATCCTCCAACGCTGATGAAGGTGATCTGTTGATCAGGTAACGTGCAATATCCACCGCCTCTGCCCAGAATTCCTGTCCTAACCCGGCACCACTGAGCATGCTTCTTGCCCTTTCCATCAATGTCTTGTTCATTCTTTCTGTGACTCCATTTTGCTGAGGTGTATATGGAGTAGTCTTCTGCTGTGCTATACCACACTTCTTACAAAATTCTTCAAATTTCTTGCTGCAAAATTCTCCACTAGTATCTGTCCTCAGCACCTTTATCTTCTTCTCTGTCTGATTTTCCACCAGAGCCTTAAATTCTTTAAACCTGTCAAAGACTTCAGATTTCTTCTTAAGAAAATATATCCATGTATTCCTTGAGAAGTCATCTATGAATGATACATAGTACACAGACTTACCCAGTGATGGAACCTTCATAGGTCCAAACACATCACTGTGCACAAGCTCTAATATCTGTTTCGTCCTCTTACCACCAGAGGGGAAACTCACCCGATTCTGCTTCCCATATACACAATTTTCACAAAAATCAAAATCCAGAGAGCTATTATTCATACCTTCTACCATACCTTTACCATGAAGTATTCGAAGGCCCTTCTCTCCAATATGTCCAAGCCTTTGATGCCACAACATCGTCTTCTCTCTAGAGACCACTAGATTCTCTACTCCATTATCAGGAACCATAGAACTATTGTACCCATCAACAACAGTGCTACCTTGCAGCTTGTACAGAGTTCCAATCCGAACTCCCCGCATTAATATTAGTGCTCCTCGAACCATCTTGCAGGTATCTTTCTTGAACATCGTCTTTACACCTGCATCATCCAACTTGCTTACAGAAATCAGGTTTCTGGCCAATGCAGGAATATGTAGAACACCCGGAAGTGTTCTAACCCTTCCACCTTGCAACTTCAACTTTACTTTTCCCCGAACAATGATTCTAGCCTTCCTATCATCTCCTAAGAAGACATCACCACCATCGTATTTCTCATACTCGCAGAACCACTCTCTATGGGGAGTGAAGTGAAAGGATGCACCTGAGTCAATCAACCATGCCTCATGATCTACATGTGTACTTGAAGAAGCCAAGTACACATCCCCACCTTCATCTGAGGTGGTTTTCGCCTCTGCAGAAGGAGCATCATCAGATCCCTCTCCTTTATCAGGAGCTTTAGATTTACAATCCCTTCTGAAGTGCCCTTCCTTTCCGCATTTCCAGCACACCACCTTTGTAGGTTTTCCTGGAGATTTAGATCTCCCTCTAGATTTAGATCTCCCACTCGATGACTTATTTTTGTTTCTGTTCTGGGACCGTCCTCGTACAGACAAGGCATCACCATTCTGGTTGTCCATATTTTTCCGTCTCATCTCCTCTGTCAGCAAGGATGATACTATTTCATCAAACTGCAAAGCAGTTGCATTGCTACCTATTGCAATAACCAGACTATTCCATGAATCTGGTAGAGAACACAACAGATTGATGCACTTATCTTCATCTGAAATTTTAATATCAGCAGATAATAACTGACTTACCACAGTATTAAATTCATTCAGATGCTCTGTCACCGAGTCTCCATCTTTCATCCTCAGGTTATACAACTTTTTCCGCAGGAACAGTTTATTCACCAGAGACTTAGATTGGTACAAAGTCCCTAACTTGACCCACAAAGCCTTTGCCGTAGCTTCCCCTGATACATTCAGCAATACTGAATCTGAGACACACAATCGTATTGTGCTCTTTGCCTTCCGATCCAACTTCTTCCATTCTTCATCGGTCACTCCCGATGGTTTAGTACCCGGATCTACTGCGATCCACTGATCTTTATCCACCAACAGATCCTCCATCTTGAGTTTCCACAACTCAAAATTCTGACCATTGAACTTCTCAATCTCTATCTTTCCACTGCTCGCCATCTTCTTTCACCACCAGAATCGATCTCGCAGATCTCCCACTGAACAGGGTCTACCACAGGCCCGAGCGAAACCCCTCAGCAATAAAGGCGTCCCCTTGAAGCCAAAACAACTCTGATACCAAATGTAGGTTTTAACCTTGTACAGAAATTACCTGCATACGAATTCATAAACAAAGAAAATAAACAATGCGAGAGCATAACCCATAAAACACATATGCACAGAGATTTTTCCCTGGATCCCAAAACCGGGACTACCAGCTTGATTTTTCATTATGTTCCTTTCAATGTTACAATACATATTTATACATGCCGAAGCATCCAATACCATGGACCGAAAACCATCGCGTCCAAAAAACATGTGCGAAAATCATGCACAAAACCATAGGTGGGTCCGCCCAACCTAACATATGGTCCAAAACCAAAATTTTCCGGGGCGCTGCCCCGGACCCCATAAAGTGGGGTTACGGGTGCCCTTCAAACCCCTATTAACTACGTGGAAAGAATATAACACAACCCAACAAGCACATAATATCAAATCATATCCACATGATACTAGCCTCATAATCTGTAAGGGCTATTATTCCTACTTTATTCATCATAAAACAGGAACCTCTTCATCCCATTAATCTGCATAAGCAATAATTTCTCTACAAGCATGATCCCCAACGATCATGTTAGACAATGCCATATATATAAACATTAGCATAAAATAATCATGATCCCTAGCAACCCTGTCATACAACAACATACGTACTTACATATATACATATATAGACATCAACATAATCATAATCACAACACAATTACCAGACATCATAAGTTCAAGGTTAAGAGAACTCCCTTTATCTGTGCATCACATGGAAAACATCGAGAACAATAGTTCCCAATGTAGCCAGAGCATCTAATGCCTCATATCCATTTAATTCACCTTTCTTGTTACATTTCTAATGATTTTTCTATGACCATCCATTTATTCCATGTGACCCACCAAACTCAACCTATTGTCATACTCTTGCCTTCAACTTTGCTTATATTCATGCACCAGACTTCATCAAAGTCTTACATTACTTGTTGGGTTCCATTTAGCTCCTACATGTGCTCCATTACCTTTCCTCTTTCCACAACCAATTCCAAAGACCCTCAAAAAATAAAAGTCAAGGAGAAGAAGCAAATAAGAGAAAAACATGGAAGCCAATAGTAATACTACACCACAAACAAAGTGGCATGGCCATGCCATAGACACAGTCAAAATTGAAAATCAAGTGCAAACAAATCACAAAATATTGAAAGCACAAGAATAGAAATAGACACCATGACCCAACCCCATGGTTCCTAGTGCTTCTAAAGGAAATATCAATCTAAGGATTCTTCAAAATTCCATGGTATTCTTTTTGTCACAAAATCCCTGCATTATACTACCATAAACACATATATGTCAATATATAAATAATTATAACGATATACCAAATACCTTACCTTGTTGTGTCGAGCATGCTGCCTTGTAATTAAACCCATACATATATCATATATCAAGGGACTCCAATTCCTTAATGGATCTAGCCCTACTGGAAACCATCTATTACACCTATCAAATACAAATTCCTGAATATAACACATATCCACATAATGTCAAATAAAAACGAGGTTAAGAAGACTCCTTGTATTCATGTAAAGAACTCATTCATTTGGAATTGTGGTTTCCAAACATAGTCAAAGGAATACCCACCCAATTACTTTTTTTTAACTCTTTCCTTGATGCAATTAAGTCTTATTATGTGCTATCACACCACCCATCTATTAGATATATATATAAAATATCAAGCTAATACGAAGCATGTTTCCCTACAATTGTTCACTCATGTCATTCAGATGTTCCAAGTATCAACACATCATGTCTATTAATTTGAAATAAACCTTTACCAGGACTAACAAATGTGTCATGAGTCAACAATCAACTCACAATCATTAGTCATAATACTACAACTAACACCCAGTTGCACTGAAGTGAATATTAGTAATCTCAACACTAGTGTGTTAGTATAATTGTCTTAAAGTAAGATCATTCCTTCATGAAATCTTATAGACACATACTCATGATATCATGCAATAAATCAAACATTAAAAAAATGTAAAGGTACATGTTAGATAAGCCAAATAGATGACATAATCAAAGTCATACCTTAATGTATCTCAAGGGGAGATATCAAATCTACACAAGTTAGTCCAGGTCAGCACAACATGATATCACAAGTATATCGATGCATACTTGAATGTCCTAACCAAAACCCTATGCATAAGCCAATCCAAATTAGAATGATACACATAACATCAAGATCTTAAATGCAATGACCATATCATCACATCTATGACGACAATGCATATGCCTGCACTAATTAAATAGATGCTATCATGCATATAATCACAACAACGATAGAATTGGAAGCATATATATAACCATAATCTGTATAACAACCATTAAAAATCATACCTGCATGCCCAACATACAAACTTGTATGAAAATCCACTCTTACCCCGAGGTCTAGTGATGTAGCCTCACTTTAGTATTATATACCTCGTGCTCCATCTTAGCCAACACATCAACATGATAAGATACCAATAGCATCATGATGACATAAACTACATAATGACCACCATGATTCATTTCTAACCTACTATGCATGAATAACCATATATATTCAAACCATCCAATCCATGTTATTGAGCCTGGAAGCTCTGATACCACCCTATGGTATCAGATATTACCCAGAGACAATGAAAGTCACTCTAATACCACCCTATAACCACCCCTCAAACATTTACCCAATTTCATTGGCATGTGTAACAACCTTGGTGAAAATTCCATGTAATAAAAGTTAATAAAGGAAAAACTAAGAACCACAGTTTATGGGACATGTATTCTACGCTGAATGGTGGGAAAAACATCCTAGTGGGTGTTCATTTGATTTATTATGGCTAAGGAGATTGGAAAAGGCATTGGAGAAGGCTTTGGCAAGGCAAAGTGGGATTTATTGGTGTATTATTTATGAAAATAAATGAAATTATGAGAAAAGGAAGGTGGGAGGTCATAAGTTGCATGTGAGGAAGAAATTGAAGGAAAATAATGGAAAATGAAGAAAATAGAGGCCTCATTGATAAAAAGGCTTCTAGGGATCAGTTGGTACCTTTTTCCAGTTTAGTTTTGGAGATGTCTCATTGTTCTCTCTCTCTCTCACTCTTGGACACAGAGTTTTCATGGAGCACTTTGTCATTGGTTCAAGAAAGGAAAATAAGGCAAGGGGAAGGAAGGAGAAATCAAGGAAGAGAAGGATCAAGCAACTACAATAGGATTCCTTGCAGGCATCAATTTGCATGTGTGATTTCCCTTCTAGATTTGGCATGCATGGTATTGCATGTGGTTCTTTTCTTTCATGATATGGGTTTCTCTAGGTGTGACAATATTTTTAGCCTAGCATTTCCATTTTTGGATAGCCATGGTATGACAGGGTTCTCATGTTTTGGTTGAGCTAGATTGCCAGACGGATTTGAACTTGAGTGAGGTGGATCTCCAAAATAAATAACACATGGCCTAGTGATCCTTGAACCAGGCGGTGGAATGTGGTAAAGCCACTGGCCTAGTGACCAGTGAACTGGATTGTGGGTTGCGGTAAAGGTAGGTATTATGTGCCTTAGTGGGACTAGGAATTCTTTACTGGTTACTGGAAGGATATATAATAAATTCTATAGGTGAGTGCTCTCCATCAGGCCTAGTACTCCCAGGATGGAATATATGGTAAAACATGGAGAGTGGAGTCTCAGTTAGGGCCTAGTGGTCTAGTGTGGATTGCAGTAAAGCCCATAAACGGGTTTCTTGGTTATGGCTTAGTCATCACTGGATAAAACTGTGGATTGCGATAAAGCCTAGAGAATAGGAGAGAAGAAAATTCCTCACAGTGTAGGTGGAGAAATATGGTGGAATCGATGTTCTTCTTGGCCTAATGCTCTGGTGGAGATCATGGTAAATCCTATTATTACATGTTTATTGTTTTGGCCTAGTGATCTAGTGTGGATTACGACAAAGCCTCATTTCTATTGAACAAGGTGAGGGGGTTTATCCTTGGGATTACCTAGTTGGTTCTTTTGGTTTGATTCCCACTTTCATGCTTGGAAGATGGCACGAGGGTGAATGGCTGAAGAGAGAACTATCTCAGCCATTCTATGATCATGCAGAACATGGTATAAAATACCAGGTTGGATTTTGCATTCATTAATAATAGGTTCTTTCCTTTCTATCTTATTTTTAAATGTATTGGTTTACATGTTGATTTTATGGTTGATGTATCATTGATACTTATTTTTTATTATGTTTCTTATAAGCATGCTTTATGATAGTGATGATGTATGTATATCCTCATGTTTTGATGTGTAAATGAATGAATAATGTATTTATGACCTAATAGAGATCATGTAGCTAATGATATAAGGGAACAATGCTTCTTAGTGATTCTTAGATAAGTATGAGACCCCTATGTATAGATCTATTTCTTACACCTGTTGGTTACATATTTGTGACATGTTTGATGAAATTCCTTTCATGGCTAGTAGGAGTCCAATCTAGACCTTGTCCTTGTTTTCACAAATGCATCATTTTTATGTTATGTAAATTAATTTTCAAAGTATCATTGAGTTTTGGGCAGTGACTTAGGCTCCACGCCTGAAAAAGTGGCTCAAATCCCATAGATGCGAGAGCAATACAGGCTAGAAAAGTCCTTGGATGCATGCATACCCATGTTGTGGGAGCTTTTGGAGCCTCGTGGATGTATGATTTCCCATATCAAGGGAGCGTATGGTGATTTAGTGGTCTAAATCTTTAGTTGGTCTCAAGGGTTGGGTACCTGAGTGGATGGGTTAGCTCATGGGAGTCTTATTGCGAATGTGGAGGGCTATCTGGTATTTTTTCATCGATTCCACTTCCTTATAACCTAGGAGGTTGAGTATCATTATAATGGCCTCTCGTCACATATTTACCCTGGTTGTTCATTTACTTGGGTAGATGTGGGATGAGGGTGTCATGTAGTAGTATCAGAGTGGGTTGTGCTCTCTTTGGGTCATATATGATACCACCAAGTGGTATTAGAGCATGGTTCACCCCTTGGACTGATGGGCGGTGTGTGATGGTAATGCATTCATGCCGGTTGCATGTGTGTTAATCATTCTTGTTGTCCATATGTTTGTTTCATATACATGGTGTCATTCATGGTTGTAGTGGTGTCACCATGTGAGACATGGTGTTGTTGTTTTCAAGTGTGTCTTCATGAGTGTATGATTGGTTACATGTTGTTTATGCTTTCGTATTGTTAGTATACATTGGTATGGTTGTTGTTGTAATGCATAAGGTCATGGTATGTGTAGTTGATATTGTCATGTATTGATGATTAGACTCTAGCTAGAATGATGGTTACATGGTTATATGCTTATGTATTAAATGTATGTCAATGATTATGTTATACATGTACTACATTGATTGATTGATCTTGTAGATGAGATATCCTCCCCGAATTTATCTAAGGTACATTGGTTTATTGTGATTTGGTTTGGTTGATATAATATGCCTTACAGGAAAGAGATCATAAATGACTAGCAAGATGGTAGACTAGAAGAATTCTCCCTATGAATCAAATGAGTAGTTTGGTTTTGGGTACTCTTCTGATTTAGTAGACACATTAAGAATCTTGAAGAAATAAATAAGGAGTTGTAAGGAGGACAATGAAAAAATCATGCAGGAATAAGAGAAACAACCATAGGTTAATGCAATATTACTTTAGAGTTTGTTAGAATTGAAGCAACAAGGGCCACTTCAGATCAGCCATGGACAAGAGCACATAATTAATGGAGCATATGGCAGTTGGTCTCATGGTGGTCACATGTGGGATAAAGATGACATGGTTAGAGATGACATGTTTTTGGATACTATGGATAGGAGAGGTGATGGATACAGTTACTACTCTAGTTCTAGTTTTGATAGGAATCATGATTGTCATCCTTATTATCCGTATAGGAGGAGTGATAGGGAATACTTTCTAGATGAATTTAAGAAATAAAAGGCACCTAATTTTCATGGATACCTAAAGAAACCATAACATGAAGAGGCTTGGATACTTGGGATGAGCAAATTCTTTGAGTTGCATGAGTACACAAAAAACATGAAGGCCAAAATTTCTATGTTCAACCTTAAGGGTAAAGCAGACAACTGGTAGGGTGATTTGAAGTGGGTTAGAGAGATGAGGATGGGGGAATTGAGTTGGCATGAGTTAAAGATTCTTTTTTTGAAGATGTACTTGTCAGAAAGGTACTACGATAGTAAGGCAAAATAATTCTATGAGCTCAAGATGGGATCAATGATAGATGAAGAGTACATGACTAAGTTCTTGGAGCTATTGATGTATGTATCATATCTTAAAGATGAGAAGGAAAAGTTCAGCAATTTGTTAGTGGTTTTCCATTATAATTTAGGGATCGAATTGAGTGTGAAGAGCCTTTGTCACTTGAGAAAGTTACTAGGAAATTTAAACATTTCTATGAACAATCAAAGTGTAAGAATGAATCTCGGCAACGATGGAAAGGGAAGGATAAGGATAAAGGTAAGGGAAAATGGAAGCTGAAAAGAAAAAGGCCTCATAATGAATAAGAGAAATAAAACTTGGCACCATAAAAGAATTTCAATTCAGCTAGATAGAGACATGGGTCATAGACACATCATAAAGGTGATGGCACTCGACGGTTGGAGAGTTGGACATGTGGTAAGGAACACCTTAAGATAGATTGTCCACAAAATGAGGGTGATAGGGCTCAGATCAACAATGCACAAGAGGAACATATTGTTGGGGATGTTACTCAGAGTATTCCTCGTATCTATGCAATAATGGACAATAGAGAAGTGGACCATCAGGCATCTATCATTGAGATGGACGGTAAGCTTTGTGATTAAGTTGTTTTTATTTTGATTGACCCTGGATATAATTATAGCTATGTTAGTCTTGAATTTGTGGATAAGTGTTTTTTGAAAAAAGAAGTGAATGCAAAATATTGGTTAGTGTAGTTTGCTAAGGTACAAAGAAAAAATTCACCATTGGGTAAGAGCTTGTGCATTTGATTTGAATGGCATGCCTACTGCAACACATTTGAATGTATTACTATTTGGATAATATAGTACATTTTTGTGTATGGATTGGCTGTACCTTCAAAGGACCATAGTGGATTTTTATGATAAATTCATTGAGTATTTGAGTGACAATGGGGAATCAAGAGGATTATAGGGAAAGAATAAAGCCACTTTAGTTAGGATGGTGACAACTATGCAGGAAAATCCAAGTCACAGAAAAGGGTGTGTGTTATTTTCAGTGCATATTTCTATCAATAAAGGTAGGGAAGTTGAGGATGCATACTTTTTTAGTAGGTACGTACTGCTACAATAGTTTTAGGATGTGTTTCATGTAGACATTTCATAGTTTCAACCTCACAGGGAAGTAGACTTTTCTATTGAGTTCGTACCAGGGGAAACACCAACATCAAAAGCTCCATACAGAATGAGCACACCTAAGTTGGTAGAGTTGAAGTTGCAATTGAAAGAGATATTTGACAAGGGATACATTAGGAAAAGTGTAACATGTTGGGGCGCACCAGTATTGTTTGTGAAGAAGAAGGATGGTATGTTAGGCCCCTATACTACTAGTGTAACCCCTTATTGTTATTAGTACAACCCATTTATTATATTGATGTACCCATGTAGTGCCCATATTGTTACTATTGTGCCACATAGAAGCCCACTATTGTTATTGTTGTGCCCTACAATATTATTGTTATGTAGGCTTTGATTGTATTGGAACCACTTAGACTCCTATATATAGAAAGGAGGTATTTTCATTTGTATCATCCAAGAATTGTTCATTTATGTAATGTAAAGGAGGTTGACCCCTCGAAGAGGCTGAATTTAAGGCGTGGATCTCTCTTTTCTATCTTTTTGTGAGCTGGTTTCATAACATTTGGTATCAGAGCTTTGGATTCTAGGGTTTCGCTGCTCCAAACAGACTCCTGAATTACACTCAAAACAGGTGACCTGGGGAAAATCGTCATAACTTTCTTTCTGAGCATCAGATTGAAATTTCGTAAGAAGGTACAGAAAGAGGACGGACTGTAGTTTTCTTTTATGTATTTTTTAGAGTCAAAGGTTGAAGCAGTGACTCGTGGCACGTCGTACAAGTTCGCTCTACTGAACTAGTCTAAAAGCAAGTCACTGTGGGAGATTTCACATAACTTTTTCTTGGAGAATCCAATTTGGATCAGACTGGTGGCATTGGAAAGAGGACACAGAGGGCTACTACAGGTCACAATTTTAGAACTTAAAGATCCAAAAGTACAGAGTTACAGTCGTTTCAAGGTCGAGCTCCTAAAATCAAGAAAAAACAAGATGAGGAAGTTTGATGGCAAGGATCCGATAAATTGGATACTTCAGATGGAGCAATATTTTGATCTACATGGTGTACAACTGTTACAAAAGGTATGTATTGCATCTTCATATTTAGAACCAGATCAATTTTTATGGTACAAAGGGCTTTGTTCTCGTAAACAACTTGTTACGTGGTCAATTTTCACGGAGGAAATGATAGCACATTATGAGGATACAAAGAACAACACCTTCTTTAGAGCAGCACCACAACAATTGGAAAGAGTAAAAGGGCTTTGTGACATAGTGGAAAGCAAAATTATGGAAACCAGGAAGTGTACCCCTCACAACTATAAAGTTGGAATTGTTGTTTCTCCTAGCCTTCCACAACCTACAAGGGTTACACCACAACAATTGGAAGAAAAAAGAGAAAAAGGGCTTTGTTACAATTGTGATAGAAAATGCACTAAAGGTCATAAGTGTGCTGAGAAGAAATTATTTTACATAGAATATGAAGAGGAGGAAGAAAAGGATCAAGAAACAACAAAAGAAGAAGATATACGCTAGGACCCCACCCCAGAGAAAGAAGAAATGAATCAGACGATATCTTGTAAAGCATTGGCAAGAATTACCACTCCTCAAACTCTCAAGATAGAAGGACATATCAAGAAGAAAAAGGTGCAAGAAGTGAAAGATCACATCGAGAAAGAAGAAATGAATCCAACCATATCTTGTAATTCATTGTTCGAAATTACTACTCCTCAAACTATCAAGATAGAAGGACATATAAAGAAGAAAAATGTTCAAGTAGTGAAAGATCACATCGAGCATCAAGAAATGAATCCGACCACATCTTGTAAAGGATTGGAAGAAATTACCACTCCTCAAACTCTAGAGATAGAAGGACATATCAAGAAGAAAAAGGTTCAAGCAGTGAAGGATCACATTGAGCATCAACAACAAGTTCTCCAACTTTTAAAGGATAATGCCACTTCAGTGCAAAATCAAATGAAACAACAGGTAGATCAACATCGTAGTGAAAAATGTTTTGATGTAGGTGATTGGGTATTTTTACTGCTACATCTCAAGCAAGCTATTTATGAGAAGGAAATGTTGGCAATACTACATGCACTTAAAAAATGGCGACCTTACCTAATGGGAAGACTCTTCAAGGATGAGGATGTGGAAGCATTGTTTTGTGCTATTTATATTATCCAACCAGATTGGATAAACGAAGAAAGGGATGAATGGAAGAATGACGAAGAAGTATGGCCACTTATTCAAAAGTTGCAAAAGATCCCAATTCAAACAATATTGCAAGAAATTGAAGAGGAAAGAAAAATCATATTGGAACCAGGAGCAGTCACAGAAACAAGAACCCGACAGCTACGAAATCGATCAATTTCAGAGTATCTCATCAAGTGGAAGAACTTACCCGCAGAAGATTCCACAGGGAGGACAAGAATCTTATACAGAAGCATCAAAAACTACTCAAGCGTTGAGGACAACGCTTTTTGAAGGAGAGGGGCATGTTAGGCCCCTATACTACTAGTGTAACCCCTTATTGTTAGTAGTACAACCCACTTATTATATTGATGTACCCATGTAGTGCCCATATTGTTACTATTGTGCCACATAGAAGCCCACTATTGTTATTGTTGTGCCCTACAATATTATTGTTATGTAGGCTTTGATTGTATTGGAACCACTTAGACTCCTATATATAGAAAGGAGGTATTTTCATTTGTATCATCCAAGAATTGTTCATTTATGTAATGTAAAGGAGGTTGCCCCCTCGAAGAGGCTGAATTTAAGGCGTGGATCTCTCTTGTTGTGAGCTGGTTTCATAACATGGTACTCACAAATTGTGCATCAACTATAGGAAATTGAACAAAGTGAACATCAATAATATGTATTTGTTGCCAAGGATTGAGCACTTGTTTGATCAGCTGAAGGGATCAGCAGTATTCTCGAAGATTGATCTGAGATATAGATATCATTAGGTACATGTTAAATAGGAGGACCTTTAAAATAAAACTTTCTAGACCATGTATGGGCATTATGAGTTTGTTGTAGTTCGATTTGGTTTGACTAATGCTCCAACTATCTTTATGTGTTTGATGGATGATGTATTGTATCCTTATTTGTGCAATTTCATTATTATGTTCATTGATGACATATTCATATATTCTAAAAACGAGGAAATGCATGTTGAGCATTTAGTGGTAGTGTCGATATTTTTGGGACATGTTGTCTCTAAGTAGGGCATAGTAGTGGATTGATAAAATCTAAGAGCTATCATTGAGTGGGAATCTCCTAGAAATGTAGATGAGGTGAGATCCTTCATGGGATTGGCAGGTTATTATATAAGGTCCATCAGGAACCTCTCATAGATTTCTTATCTTATGACATCATTATAGAGGAAAGGTAATAATTTTGTGTCAGGCCAGGAGGTAACTCCTCAAATGAAATATGTTTATTCATTTAGATTTCTCATAGTTACATACATGAGGGAGTGACTCTTTGGTTTCATCTCCCGATGAGTTTTCATTTTCCATTATTTATTATTCACATTATTTACAATTTTTCACCCAATCCCCATGATTAGGGGTCAACATTACCCCCCTTAATCTGAAGGGATGTTGGTGAGTTCAAGCATCATTCTGAATCTTTCAATATTTTCTCCTCCAAGTCCTATATATGTCTACAATTTTCTCATTAGTGGAACAATGGCGTAGATGGATTTTCTTGTCCTCAACATGAGGTCGAATCGGATGGTATTTTGTATTTATGTGCTTTGTTCGATCATGCAACTTTGGGTTTTTGGCCAAATTTATTGCAGACGTGTTGTCAATCACGGGTGGATTCGAATGTAATTGTTTTACCTGCAAATATTCCAAGATTTTCCTAAGCTACACAATTTCTTTTGTTGCCTCAGCAGCTTCCACATATTCTGCCTCTGTTGTGGAATCTGCTAGAACTGATTGTTTGCATGATCTCTAGGACACAGCTCCTAATCGAAGACTCATAGAATAACCAGAAGTAGATACTCCAATTTGTTTTTCTCTGTCAAATTCTGAATTATAGTATCCAATCAAGACGATGTTGTCCAATTGTGTATACTTGAGTCCAAAGTATTGAGTTCCCTTCAAGTACTTTATAACTCTTTTTGTAGCAGACCAATGTCCCTCATAAGGCTTTTGCATAAACCTAGAGAGGATTCCAAAAGCAAACAAAATGTCTAGTCTGGTAGTAGTCAGGTAGTTGAGACTTCCTACAAGGTGTCTATACTTTGTTGCATCCTCAAATTCTTCTCCTTTAATGGATGTGAACTTTAAGTTTTGTTTCATTGGAGTAGTTAGAGGATTGCATTTAGACATTCCAAACATGTTCAACAAATCTCTAATGTACCTCCTCTGAGAAAGGAATATATACTTTGAATGTTGAGCTACTACAATACCAAGATAGTAATGAACATAGCCCAAATCATTCAGTTCAAAACCTTTCCTCAATTACTTGTTTATGGATGCAATGTAGCTCTCATTGTTCACTATCATCAAAATATCATCTACATATACAATGAGATATAAAATTGTTTTTCCAACTTTCTTGACAGACAAAGTTACATCATTAAGGTCATAATGTTTGAAATTGAGTTTCAGAAGGTTCTAAGTTAATTTTTCATACCGGGCTCGTGGTGCTTTCTTGAGGTCATAAAAGGATTTCACGAGTTTGCATACTTTATGTTCATGTCCTTTCATAGCAAATCCTTCATGATGGGCCATAAAAACATTCTCTTTTAGATCTCAATTCAAGAAAGTAGTTTTTACATCCATTTGATGGACTTTCCAACTATTCTGAGCTACTAGGGCAAAAAGTGTGTAGATGGTAGCCCATTTTGTTGTGGGGGAAAGAGTCTCTAGATAATGGACCCCTTCCTTCTGTGCAAAACCTTTTGCCACAAGCCTGGCTTTGTGCTTGTCAAGTGAGCCATCAACTTTATACTTGTTCTTGTAGACTCACTTGCAACCAATTTGTTTGGTTCCCAATGGAGGATCAACCAGCTTCCAAGTGCAATTCTTTATCAAGGCATCATACTCCTTTTGTATCACTTCTTTCCATTCATCATGAGAAGTGACTTCCATGAAGGAAATTGGTTCAAAATATGTGGACAAATTCAATTCACAATCATAAGAAACATCCATATCATTAGGTGAATCGGAGTCATATACATCACCTCCATTTTTCCAGGTTGAATTTCTTGTTCCTGTCTTTCCAGCCTCATCAGGATGAAAACTTTCAAGTGTCTTTGTTAAACAATTTGGGGGACCTTTTTGAGATGGTCCAGGCTGCTCAGTTTATTGAGTTGGGACTGAATCAAGATTGAGTCTCCCAATTCTGTCAATGACATCACTCAAAGTATCATCAATGGTTGGAGTTTCATGTGGGGGAGAGAGTGCTTCAGAAGAAGATTCCACAGATTTATCCATTATAGGAATCCCCCCTTCAAGATGTGGAATATAATTATAAAATTTTTGAAATGATTTTGCATTTGTGAATCTATCCAAGCAATCAACTTTCCGCTCAATAACATTGTTTGCTTTGGAAGATTCAAGAAAGATTACATCTCTAGATACAACAAAATTTTTATTAACTTCACCATTGAGGCGATATGCTTTGGAGGTGTTTGAATACTCCATGAAGATACACTTACGACTCCTTGCATCAAGTTTGTTTCTATGTAACTTTGGTATCAAGGCATAACAGGTGGAACCAAAGACCCTGAGATTCTTTACCAAAGGAATGTGCCCATACCACATTTCATAAGGAATATTGCTTCTAATAGCATTAGATGGACATATATTCTTTACATATACAACACATAGAACTGCATCATCCCAGAGCATCAATTTCACATTCTTGAAAAACATCATGGAGCACCCCTTATTTAAGATTGTCATATTCATTCTTTCAGCTACTTTGTTTTTTTGGGGATTATAAGGCACAATTGTTTGATGTTTGATCCCATGTTGGTGAAGATAGTTTTCAAATTCATTTGATGTGTATTATTTTCCATTATCAGTGAGAATAGAGACAATATGAGATTGTGCATCATTTTCATTCCATGATTGAATGTTCTTGAATGTTTGAAAAGCATCAAATTTGTTATTCAATAAATAAACCCAACACATTCTGGTGTAGTCATCAATAAATGTCACCATATATTTATTTCCATTTGCAGAAGGAATAGGCATTAGACAACATAAATCTAAATGAACGAGTTTAGGTTTTATATGTGCTCTGGAATGTGTTTCATGAAAATATTGTTTGCTATGTTTTCCTAGAATGCAAGCATCACATTGCTTAAGGTTCCTAGGAATTGTAGGCAAACCAGTAACACCATTTTTCTCAAACAAGCGAAGGTTGTCATAGTTCAAGTGTCCAAATACAAAATTCCATAATAAAATTGATGGAAATTTACCTTCATCATAATGAGAATTGTATGAGAAATTTTTTGCACGAGCAGAGGTACCTTGCAGCTTGAGAAGCCTTTCTTCTTCTATCCCCATCATGGGAAGTGATTGATTTGATTCTTTTCTCACCTCAACCTTGCCATAAAACATATGAATGGAGTGTCCTTGCTGGCAGATGTGGACCAAAGAAAACAAATTTCTCCTCTACTATGGGAGATATAAAACATCATGCAAAAGAAATTTTGGAAGACTAGGCAATTTAAGCCTGATTATGCCAAGCCCTGATGGCTTAAGTTTTGATTTGTTTGCAAAGTATACAGTTCCATCAACATTGTGAGTAAATTATTCAAAAAAGTCTCTTTTAAAAGTCATGTGGCAAATTTCTCTTGAATCAAGAAACCAATCATTTTTCAAAGAAGCATGTGAAACATTAAATAAGTCTTCATTTACTCCAATATTACAATGTGCCACAACATAGTGCACAGGTTCAGGTGCTTTACCATTCTCTTTTTCATTAGTTTTACCTTTAGGTGGATTTCTTTCCTACTCAATTCTGCCCCAAGGCAACTTGCATGTGGATTCATCATGTGATCCATCTCTATTGCAACGAATGCAATGTAAATATGACTTTTCTCCTTGAGAGTGTCTACCCGCCCGCCTCTGAAATTTATTCTTCCTCTTCCTCTTCGACCACCTCTTCCTCTGGAAGAATCTTGAGCAAGATTATTTTCTCTATGTGAAAGAAACACAACCTCTTCAAAAGACTGAGGAGCTATCTTCTTCCCAAATGATTTCTCTCTCTCAACAAATTTATTGACAAGGGAGTCAAAGGTAATTTCTTTGATGTTTCCATTTGCTTGCAATGACTCAAGATAATTTGAGTAAGTGGGATAAAGTGCTTGGACAAAAACTATTAGTGGAATGTCTAGTTCAACATTAGGGACTTTGATATCACACATACTAGATTTTACTTCTCATGCAAGAGCAAGAGGATCATCATTTTGTAATCCAACGCTAAACAATTTAATCATGAGTTGAACAACCTCAAGTGCAGAGTATGAGTCATAGAGTTCCTTAAGTTTTGTAAGGCTTCAAAAGCATTTGAAAATGGTGAAATATAGTGAATCACCTCTTCATTTACAGATGTTGCAATCAAGGCATAGGCCTTGTTGTTCTTATTTTCCTAAATGGTGAATTCCTTGTTTGAGGTAGGCTTTTCTAGTTCTTTGTCTCCTTCTCCAACACACACTCCTTTCCACATCTCATTAAAAAAGAGAGTGTCTTTGATCTTATGTGACCATTCAGGATAGTTCTCCTTGCTAGTGAGAACCACTCCCACAATAGATATCAATGAATGCATTTTAAAATTTGTGTACTGTAAAAAAATTGCACTTCTGGTGGCAAAAAAATGCACTTCTGGTAGTAGACTTTGTTTAAGTTTGGAAAAAAATAATGAGGAATATATCAGAGTTATTACTAGGGGAGGTGTTGTACGGGGAAGGGGTTATGTAAGTGAGGTATTAATTGGACATTCCGATGGAAAAAAAAGGACCAACTGTGGACCGACAGTATTAGAGGCTGATTGTCGGGTGGTTAATTCCCTTACATAGCTGTGTAATGTCGCAAGGAGAAGTTGCAACAAGATTGTGCATAGACAAAAACTATGACAGATTTACCAATGAAACTATGCATACATGAAACTATGGCAGATTTACCAACCGTGGCATGAAACTATGCACACAACATTAAATGCATACAACTGAATGGGAGCCATGGGGACAACATTAATATATGTTGGAAATTAGACATCGTTAAATGTATGGACATCCATTAAATGTATGGAAAACCTTAATATATGCTAGAAATCAGACATCATAAATATATGGGGCTGACTATGTAGTGTAATGTTTGATTGGAGGGTGGGGCAACGAAGAGCCATGGAGGGTGGTTTTGCAGCGCTTGACTTATATGAACTGAGGGGCATCGGAATAACAACACACATAGTGTTAGGCCCCTATACTACTAGTGTAACCCCTTATTGTTATTAGTACAACCCACTTATTATATTGATGTACCCATGTAGTGCCCATATTGTTACTATTGTGCCACATAGAAGCCCACTATTGTTACTGTTGTGCCCTACAATATTATTGTTATGTAGGCCTTGATTGTATTGGGACCACTTAGACTCCTATATATAGAAAGGAGGTATTTTCATTTGTATCATCCAAGAATTATTCATTTATGTAATGTAAAGGAGGTTGCCCCCTCGAAGAGGCTGAATTCTAAGGCGTGGATCTCTCTTTTCTATCTTTGTGTGAGCTGGTTTCATAACATTTGGTATCAGAGCTTTGGATTCTAGGGTTTCGCTGCTCCAAACAGGTCATCGTGGAATTTTCGCTATAACTTTTTTTCTGTGACGTTTCGGAAGTCGTAAAAAAAACCCATTTGAGAAGAATTGGCGCTGAACCTTTGGTCCGAATTTCAGAGCTTTTATCGCGATATTTGCGGAGATATGATCTGAGGAAGTTGGTATTTTTGCAGACTCCTGAATTACATTCAAAACAGGTGACCTGGGGAAAATCGTCATAACTCTCTCTCTGAGGATCGGATTGAAATTTCGTAAAAATGTATAGAAAGAGGACGGACTGTAGTTTCTTGTGCGTGTGTTTCAGATTCAAATGTTGAAACAGTGACTCGTGGCACGTCGTACAAGTTCGCTCTACTGAACCAGTCTAAAAGCAAGTAACTGTGGGAGATTTCGTATAACTCTTCCTTGGAGAATCCAATTTGGGTCAGACTTGTGGCATTGGAAAAAGGACACAGAGGGCTACTGCAAGTCACAAATTCAAAACTAGGTGATTGAAAAGTACAGAGTTACAGCTGTTTCAAGGTCGAGCTCCTAAAATCAAGAAAAAAACAAGATGAGGAAGTATGATGGCAAGGATCCGGTAAATTGGATACTTCAAATGGAGCAATATTTTGATCTACATGGTGTACAACTGTTACAAAAGGTACGTATTGCATCTTCATATTTAGAACCAGATCAATTTTTATGGTATGAAGGGCTTTGTTCTCGTAAAAAACTTGTTACGTGGTCAATTTTCACGGAGGAAATGATAGCACATTATGAGGATACAAAGAGCAACACCTTCTTTAGAGAAACACCACAACAATTGGAAAGAGTAAAAGGGCTTTGTGACATAATGGAAAGAAAAATTATGGAAACCAGGAAGCATACCCTCACAACTATAAAGATGGAAGTGTTGTTTCTCCCAGCCTTCCACAACCTACAAGGGTTACACCACAACAATTGGAAGAAAAAAGAGAAAAAGGGCTTTGTTACAATTGTGATAGCAAATGCACTAAAGGTCATAAGTGTGCTGAGAAGAAATTATTTTACATAGAGTATGAAGAGGAGGAAGAAAAGGATGAAGAAACATCAAAAGAAGACGATATATGCCAGGACCCGACCCCAGAGAAAGAAGAAATGAATCAGAACATATCTTGTAAACTATTGGCAAGAATGACCACTCCTCAAACTCTCAAGATAGAAGGAAATATCAAGAAGGAAAAGGTGCAAGAAGTGAAAGATCACATCAAGAATGAAGAAATGAATCCAACCATATCTTGTACTTCACTAGTTGGAATTAGCACTCCTCAAACTAGCAAGACAAAAGGACATATCAAGAAGAAAAATGTTCAAGAAGTGAAAAATCACATCAAGCGTCAAGAAATCAATCCGACCATATCTTGTAAAGGATTGGAAGAAATTACCACTCCTCAAACTCTAAAGATAGAAGGACATATCAAGAAGAAAAAGGTTCAAGCAGTGAAAGATCACAACGAGCATCAACAACAAGTTCTCCAACTTTTAAAGGATAGCGCCACTTCGGTGCAAAATCAAATGAAACAACAGGAAATGTTGGCAATACTACGTGCAATTAAAAAATGGCGACCTTACCGAATGGGAAGACTCTTCAAGGATGAGGATGTGGAAGCATTGTTTTGTGCTATTTCTATTATCCAACCAGATTGGATAAACAAAGCAAGGGATGAAGGGAAGAAGTACGAAGAAATATGGCCATTTATTCAAAAGTTGCAAAAGATCCCAATTCAAACAATATTGCCAGAAATTGAAGAAGAAGGAAAACTCATATTGGAACTTGGAGCAGTCATAGAAACAAGAACCCAACAGCTACGAAATCGATCAATTTCAGAGTATCCCATCAAGTGGAAGAACTTACCCGCTGAAGATTCCACATGGGAGGACAAGAATCTTATACAGAAGCATCAAGAACTACTCAAGTGTTGAGGACAACGCTTTTTGAAGGAGAGGGGCATGTTAGGCCCCTATACTACTAGTCTAACCCCTTATTGTTATTAGTACAACCCACTTATTATATTGATGTACCCATGTAGTGCCCATATTGTTACTATTGTGCCACATAGAAGCCCACTATTGTTACTATTGTGCCCTACAATATTATTGTTATGTAGGCCTTGATTGTATTGGGACCACTTAGACTCCTATATATAGAAAGGAGGTATTTTCATTTGTATCATCCAAGAATTGTTCATTTATGTAATGTAAAGGAGGTTGCCCCCTCGAAGAGGCTGAATTCTAAGGCGTGGATCTCTCTTTTCTATCTTTGTGTGAGCTGGTTTCATAACACATAGACCAACCAATGTTCCACAAGTCAGGCCATTCAATCGACTATAAAAACTTTATGCATTCACCATATATGCCATCAACCATCAAAAAGCAATTACCAAACACCATCAATATTTGAACCAATTGACGTAAAATTCATATTCCAGTCTCGCAACACCTCTAGGTCAAGCTCACAATCTTTTAACACATAGGTGGATCGATCACTGCACCAAGGCTTCAACGCTCACCGCACCAAGGCTTCAATTACTTCAACGATTGTTTGAAGGTTTTCTCCACACAACTTCTATGAGAGTTATCCAACTAGAGGTTAACTCAAAAATCTTTCCAATCATCAAAGAGGTAATTCAAAAATGCATTGAATGCAGAGGATGGTCTCTCCAAATGTAGAGATTTGATAGAGGATAGAGGCAGAGGCAAGGAACATGAATAAACTGATAGGAGTTAGAATATGGAAAAAATAAAAAATAAGTTGGCTCTGATACCATGTCAGGCTAGGAGGTAACTCCTAAAATGAAATTTGTTTCATTTAGATTTCTCATAGTTATATACATGAGGCAGTGACTCTTGGGTTTCATCTCCCGATGAATCTTCCTTTTCCATTGTTTATTATTTATAATATTTTCAACTATTCACCCAATCCCCATGATTAGATGTCAATAGTTTGAATGGAAAGAAGAGTGTGAGGCCCATTTTTAGCAGCTCAAACAATTGTTGACACGTGATAATGTTAAAGATTGCAAATCCGGTCAAGGAATTTGTAGTATGTACAAATGCTTGTAAGAGAGGACTTGGTGGAGTCCTTTCGCATGGAGTAAAGTTAGTCTGCTATGAGTCATAGAAACTGAATGAGCATGAGAAAAATTATCGGACGTGTGATCTTGAGCTAGCAACGATCATACATGCATTGAATATGCGGAGGAACTATCTTCTTGGGAGGAGGTTTGTATTGATGAGTGATCACAGTGGGTTGAGATAATTTTTTGACAAACTGAATCTGAATGCCAAGCAAGTTAGATGGTTTGCCACGATCAATATGTTTGATCTTGAGATTAGACACATCAAAGGAAATGAGAACATGGTTTCAGATGTTCTTAACAGGCAGATATAGGTCAATCATATAGCAGGTATGACTTCCTATGGGACGGATCTATAGGGCAGGATCTTACAGGTAGGTCAGTAGGATGTTATTTATATGGAGATTGTGCACAGGTTGCAGTAGAGTATAGGTACAAGCACATGTATTGGTACAGGTATAGGTGTAGGTGCATAGGATGTGAAATATTTTCTTACAATAGATGATTGGTCAGGTTTAGAGATAGGATATATGTGCCAAACAACGATGAGCTAAAGAAGGTGATCTTGAAGGAGATTCATGATAAACCATATTCAGGTCACTAAGCTATTAGAAGATGCTAACAACAATGAAGACATTCTATTATTGGTCAAATCTGAAGAAGGTTTGAGAAAAATTTGTGGCTATATGTTTAGATTGTCAAGAGGTAAAGGCAGAGTGTAAGCATCCAAGTGGACTGCCATAGATGATTACGATTCCAAAGTTGAAATGGGAGGTCATTTTCATGGACTTTATTACAAGTTTTCCAAGGACAGTGATACAACACGATTCCATCATGGTTGTTGTGGACAGGTTGACGAAGGTTGCACAATTCATTCCATTGAGGTATACATTCTCATGTAGTGATGTAGCACATGTATTCATTATAGATGTGGTTAGATTTCATGGTGTTCCGAAGAATATTTTGTGTGATAGTGAAATTCCATGTGTCATTTCTTAAGAAGTACATTAAATATGTTGATCATTTGATTGATTGGTCTATATTGCAGGTGGACCTAGATGGAGAATTCTAGTTGGAGCCTCAGTGTATATTGTAGCAAAACGTGCTTATGCTCCAGAACCGAGCAATCAAGCACGTTAAAGTGTAGCAGAAGCACTTTGGGCCGGATGAAGCTACATGGGATATGGTGAATTAGATGTGGGATATGCATCCTTCCTTATTCGCTGTTTGAGAGGCTCTTTTCGTATATTTCTTTGGTATATGTTTTTGGTACATGATTTGGTGGTCTTTGGTATATGTACGTATGTATATGGATGTAAATACCATCATGAGCTATGTTCTAAAGCTCTAGTAAGTCGTATGGGTGTTATGTCATTATAGTTGTTATGTTGTTATGTTGTCAGGTAGGTTCTCTTTTTAGTAGGGTGATCATTGTAAATACTGCACCGAGCTATGTTATAAAGCTCCACGGGTAGTATATTTTATTTTTATCGGTTTTGTTGAGGTATAGGTGTGGTTGAACATCGAGGATGGTGTCCCCCAAGAGAGAGGATTTTGTAATAGCCCTGGTGAAATTTACATCTAATAAAATTTAATAAATTCAAAAATAATAACCACAGTTCACGGGACACATATTCCAATGAATGGTGGGAAACACATCCTAGTGGGTGTTTCATTCGATTTATTATGGCTAAGGAAATTGGAAAAGGCATTGGAAAAGTATTTGGAAAGGCAAAGTGGCATTTATTGACATTTTATTTATGGAAATAAAGGAAATTTGAAGAAAAGGAAGGTTGAAGGTCACAGGTTGGATGTGAGGAGGAAATTGAAGGAAAATAATGGAAAATGATGAAAATAGAGGCCTCATTGATAAAAATGCTTCCGAGAATCGGTTGGTACCTTTTGTAAGTTTAGTTTTGGAGCTCTATCATTATTCTCTCTCTCTCTCTCTCACTCTTGGACACTTATATTTTTGTTCAAGTACTTTGGCATTGGATCAAGAACGGAAAATAAGGTAAGAACAAGGAAGGAGAAAGCAAGCAATAGTAGGATCAAGCAGCAACAATAAGATTATTTGTAGGTATTGATTTTCATGTGTGATTTTCTTACTAGATTTGGCATGCATGGTATTTCATGTGGTTCTTTTATTTCATCACATGGGTTTTTCTAGGTGTGATAGTGTTTTAAGCCTAGCCATTCCATTTCTATATGGCCATGGTGTGATGGGTTTCTCATGTTTTTATTGATCTAGATTACTGTATGGATTTGAAGCTGAGTGAGGTGGATCTATGAAGGAAATAACGCATCGCCTAGTGATCCCTGAACCAGTCTTTGGATTGCGGTAAAGCCGCTAGCCTAATCGTTTATGAACCATAATATGAGTTGCGATAAAGCTAGGTGTTGTATACCTGAGTGGGCCTAGAAATCCTCGATTAGTTAATGGTAGGATATATGGTAAATCCTAGAGGTGGGTGCTCCCCATCAAGCCTAGTACTGTTGGGATGGGATAGATGGTAAATCCTTGAGAGTTAAGTCTTGATTAGGGCCTAGTCATCTGGTGTGGATTGCTATAAAGCCCAGAGGCTGATGTCTCAGTTATGGCCTAATGATCCTTGTATTGCATTGTGGATTGCAGTAAATACTATAGACTAGGGGACAGGAGAGTTCCTCATAGTGTTGGTGGAGCGTTTGATGGGTAGTGTGAAGAGGCCTTAGGAGTTCTTTGGAGGAGCTCACGTGGATTTTTTGGAGGCCTACCAAGCAGCCAAGGTGACAACAAGCACATTAAATTAGAAGGAAAGAAGACAACAACAAGGTGTGTGGCAGATGGACCCTCAGATGATGGATTGGGTGCCATAGGTCTTTTGGAGGGTAGCCATTTGGCTACCCAAAGTAGCCCTAGAGCAGAAGACAAGAATCAAATTGGTGGTGCATGATTGGGTGAAGTATTGTAGCCTTATGTGCAACAATTTGATGGAAGAAAATGACTGCTACATTCGAAAATTGGAGCCCAAGCATTGCGTGTGGAGAAGGACTTCTACAACATATGATGGGTAGTCCTAGTCTGTGTTCATTATGGGAGATGGGCATCTTTCATTGATAGCTGGTAACCCTCCATGCCCTATGTTTGTCTTCATCGGTGCACCATAGGAAGAGCATAATGGACTGAAGTCCCCGAGTAGTTGAGGAGCAACATTGGACAGTTGAGAGTTGTTCACAAGTGTGTTTGTGAAGAACTCGACAACAATCTCAATGTGTTGTGGCCTTGATGGATGAAGGCACAACTAGAGAGGATATTGGATAGATGATATTTAGTGGCCAAATGTAGTTGGAGGATTGATAGAGGAAACAACTATAGGTCGGAAGCTAAAGGACCAGGTAGGTAAAGGGTACGATTGAGAAGAGCTCAGAGAGCGCACTATATCAACTAGCTGGTCAGAGTATATTTTTGATGGTCGATTTTTTGTTGATGGAATGACACCAAGCCCTAGTTTTGTATCTTGTACCAAGTTCCATTATCCCTGGTATGGGATCCCTAAACTATTCTATTATATGTTGTTATTATAACAAAGTTGGGTTCAAAAATTAAAAGCTTGTTTGTATTATGTGCATATGTGATTTACTATTGCTTATATTCGTTGTGAAAAGTAGTATCATTGAGATTCTTGGTTTGGTAGCATCAGGTATTTTAAGATTCTATCCTAGATCCAAGATCATGGAAATTCAACATGGTATTAGAGGGTCTCTAGGGATAGTAAATCAGATTATGCACAATGAAGTAACTCGAAGGGAGTTATCAGTGTCTAGATCATGGAGCAGAGGATTCCACTAGAGACATGGAGATGTGGTTTCGATAGACTACATGAGGAGATGGACTGGAGTTCTAGTGGATCATTGGTGAACATGGTGAACTTCAATATGTTGTGTGGAAGTTTCTAGTGTTGGCATTATGGCACAGGTTTGGAGATATGGCACAGGTGTTGTCCTTGATGGCAACTCTCTTTGGTAACAGATCTCAGTTTAGGATTTCAGAATGAAGGAAAAGACATATACGCAGGTTCATCTAGACGAAGACGTGTATACACGCGGTTTAGACGTTTCAAAGCTGTGTATGCGTATACACACACTTTCATGCAAGGAAAAGCGTGTACATGTTGGAGAACTTACCTTTGGTCTGTGGTAGTTAGTCCTTGGTATTTGAACCTATGGTTTTGGACCATGGTACCTCATCAGAAGTGTTGATCCCAAGTATTGGGTCTGTGGTATTGGTTTATTATGGTTTTGGACCATGGTATTGTGGAAGGCCTAAAACTATAAAAGAGGAAGGAGATCATGTGGCAAGATATCATCTGAATTATCATTGAATATCTGATAAAGTGCTAGATCTGAAATATTGGTGACTAAGGTCATGGTGCAGATCTGGATCTGAATGGAGGAGGAACCTTAGTGCAAAGAAGGATAAGTTCTATTGATGAGTCATAATCTTTTGGCTTGAATGATAATATCATTGCATGATTTTGATATGTTATATGTGGCACATGCTTGATCTATAAATCTGATAATCTGGGTTAATCAGTGCTTGAATATTTGGAAGAGTGAATTATCTTTTGTAGATCTGTACGCAGGTTTAGTGAAGCAAAGGCACGTATACATGCTGGTTCAGTGAATTAAAACTGCATATATGCAGGTTGTTCCATACGCAGAAGCGTGTGCACGCAGGTTTCGGGCTGTTAAAGTAGCATAAATATTTTGAGTTGTGATCTTGCTGCTTCTGTTTATTGCTGCAGTGTTTCGGTTTCAGATTTGGTGTGTGGTTACTGTTACTGTGATCTGGGTACAGTCGTCAGAGAAGTGTTTATTTTGATTTGATTGGTGAAAAGGTGATTGGGTGATGCACAAATTCTTGATGTTTGATTGATGTTGTTTGAGGATCCAGTCTGAAAATTTATGAAACGAGGTCCCTGAAAGAAAGAGAAGGTTGTAGCCTTCTGTAGGCCAGCACCTACGTACTAGTATCTTGACTAGTGCAAGAGCTTAGGGGGTTGTAGCTCCCTTCCAGGAGAAGCTGGAAAATGAGAGAGGGTTGTAGCTCTCCGCAGGTTGCAGGGTGCGTACTGGTAAATTACCGCACCAGTACAATTGTAAAAAGAAGTTTCTAATTAAAGAGAAGATAGAGATGAATTGTAGCGGGTGGTTTTCACCCACATTGGGTTCCACCTTATATCTTGTGTTCTTGTGTGCGATTGTCTTTCTGCTCTGTTTTATTGTTTCTGGTTACTGGTTATTTGCTTCTGAATCTCAGATTAACAATCAACATCAGAAAAATAAAGTAATTTAAAAGTTTGCATTATATACGTGGGTTTCCTTCTGCATAATTGCGTATATACGCGGGTTTAATTAACTAAAGTAGCGTATATAATTTGATTTTGAAAAAGGAATATGTGACTTGATAATACTGATTCAACCCCCCTCTTAGTGTTATTTCCAACAATTGGAATCAGAGCAGGTTCTTCAGAAGAAGCTTGATCGCTTGAAGAAAGATCTTTCATCATGAGCAACTACGAGAGGGAAGCATCAATCAGGCCACCGATTTTTGATGGGACAAACTTTGTTTATTGGAAGGTAAGAGTTACTGCCTATCTTCAATCTCTTTGTACAGAAGTCTGGGATATCATAGATATAGGGTATACCTTTCCATCAACAACTCCTACAGATCCGGCTAAGAAGAAGAAATATGAAAAAAATGCAAAGGCGGTCAATACTCTATTAGGATGCCTATCTCAATCATAATTTGTTAAGGTAATGCTGTTTAAATCCGCAAAAGAGATATGGGACAAGATTGTTCTGGGCTATGAAGGAGATGATCAGGTAAAACGAGCAAAACTTCAAACCCTCAGGATTCAATATGAAAATATCAGAATGTATAATGATGAAAGCGTGGCTAACTATTTTCTTCGTGTAGATGATATTGTTAATTGTATGAAAAATTTGGGTGAAGAAATAAAAGAGGTTGTTATGGTTGAAAAAGTTCTACGGTCTTTGTCCCCTATGTTTGAATCTAAAGTTTCTGCAATAGAAGAAAAGGAGAATGTACAAAACCTTAAAATGTCACAGCTGCATGGAATTCTAACTGCTTATGAAATGAGGAAAGGGGGTCCATCAGACAGGAGAGAAGTTTCCTTCAAGACTTGAGGCAAAGGAGAGTAATATGAGTCAGGACACGTGTTAGAAGAAGAAGAATAATCAAATTTTGTCAGAAATCTTCAACGGGGTACTGGAAGATTCAGAGGTAAGTTACCTTTCAAATGCTTTGCTTGTGGAAGAGTAGGTCATTATGCTACCAAATGTCCTCATAAGGATAATATTGACAAGGGAAAGGAACCTGTTAGATGGAACAAGAAACAGAATTCCAATAAGAAAAGCTATTACACTCATGAAGACAGTGATGGACTATCAAATAGTGATGAAGAAGAATGTGGTAATGACTATAAAATTTTAATGGCTTTTGGAGATGATGATTACATGGATGCTATAGATGTGGATAGCTTTTATGAAGAGATTTCTAGACTCAAAACATGTTTAGAAGAAAAGAATATGATCATTGATACTCTGCAATTTCAACTTGATGAAAAAGAAAAACTTCTTGAGAAGTTAGAATGTGAAATTGTTGGCCTTAGAAAAGAAATTGAGAAAACAAAGGCTATTAATATAAAATTTGTTAAAGGATCTGAAACTTTGGATGAGATTATCAATGTACAACATTCTCCACTAATCAAGACAGGTTTGGGTTATAATGGAGAAACATCTCAAGCATCCACCTCAAAGAGTTATCTTGATGCAGCAAGGAGGAATGAGCAAAAGCCCAATGGAAATCACCAGGTAAAGTAGGGATGAATTACATCAAGAACAAACAAAGGCTACCAGGTAAACCAGGGGCAATCCATCTTAAGGGTGAACAAAAGCTACAACCAGCCACAGGTAAAGACTTCTCAATTTGCTTCAAGAATCGATGACAATAGAAATTACAATCATTCGGCTGGTAGATTTGATAACCGCAGAAGTTTCTTCAATGGCCAATGTTTCTCTTGCCATAACTTTGGCCACAAAGCAGCTCAATGTGTTGCCTATAAGACAATCATGACTAGAGAAGCTCAAAAACAAAGAAGTATGACTAGGATTACGAAAAGGACCTATAACAACTTTTCGGCACTTGAAAATTAAATTGAATGTTCTATTTGTAATAACTTCGGTCATGAAGATTCTGAATGCAGGAGCAGGTTTCGGCAGACAAAGGAACAAGCCTCAAGCACCAGAACATGGAGAATAAAGGAACCACAAACAGAAAAATGTGGAATAGCTTTTTATGCAGAAGGACAAAAAAATCTATGGTACATCGACAGTGGATGTTCGAAGCATATGACAGGTGATAAAGAAAAACTTGAAGCATATACTGCTTTAGAAAAGGGAAAGAAAGTTTCTTTTGGAAATGATACCCCTGTAGCCATAAAAGGAAAAGGCACTGCTCAGTTGAAAGAAAAAGTGAAAGCTAGAAATGTTTTGTATGTTGATGGCTTGAAGCATAATCTACTGAGTGTCAGTCAGATGTGCGATCAAGGAACCGAGGTAATATTTCGATCAAATGGATGTAGTGTTCGTGATATTGATACAGGAAAAATAGTGATCAAGGGTAGAAGAACTCCAAATAATTTATACATATTTGAAGAAGGACAAAAACAATGCTATTTGTGTTGGCATTATGTTTTCTGGTATGACTGTATGTTACAGATGTTGTACTTGATGGCAACTCCAGTGGTAAGGCTCTCAGTTTGTTGGAAATTAAGAAGGACGCAGGAAATCGGTTCAGAAAGTGCGTCCCCGCAGGTATACCATGCAGAACCCGCGTCCAGGGACGCCGGCCAGCCGTTCAGGGGGTGCGTCTACCCAGTGCACACATTTCAAGGCAGAGAAAAGCACGTGGGGGTTTCTTGTGTGGTATCTAGCCGACGGTTTTGTGTTTCTATGGTGTCGGCTCGTGGTATTGTTCCATGTTTTGGGGAGGAGCTTGCCTATATAAAGCAAAGGAGTTCATTTGGATTGGGAAAGTGTCTTGGGTTGAATATCTTATTTGGTGAGATCTAGTCCAGATCTAAGAGGGCGAATCTTCTAATGGACTGTGATCTCTATGGCGCATGATCAGATCTGTAGATCTGACTGTTTGGGTCTGTTCTGAAGTCTTCATATCATTTACATTTGAAGGGTCGCAGTTTCAGCGAAGGGAAAGTGCGCCGGGACGCGGATACTGTAAAGGGAAAGTGCGCCGAGACGCAGTACAGTAGAGAGAGATCTGCGTGGGGATGCAGGGCGATCAAGGTTCAGATGCGTCTCTGAAGCAGAAGGACGCAGCGCGATAATGTTTTCAGGTGCGTCTCTGTAGCAAAAGACGCGGCGCGATAGTATCTTTGGGTGCGTCCCTGAAGCAACAGAACGCAGAGCAGTCACAGGAACAGTGCGTGGGCACGCAGCGGAGCAGAAGGATATCTACGTGTGGACGCAGAGTAGCAAAAAGTTAACGGCGTCTGGTCGCAGGCCACAGAAAGAAAAACTGTGTCTTTGTTTTAAGATGTTCTGTTGATTGAATTTCTCTGTTGATAAGGTGTTCTGGGTTGGTTCTGTTATTGCTGATCTGATATCTGTAGTGGTCTATATCTGTTATGTACTTGTTGATCATCTGATGCTTTATGAAAAGAAGTAGGGGGTTGTAGCTCCCTTCCAGGAGTAGACTGAAAACGAGAAAGAGAGAGAGTTGTAGCTCTCTGCAGGTTGCAGCCTGCGTACTGGTAAAGGACTGCACCAGTACAAAATCATTGTAAAAGAAGTTTCTAAATTGAAAGAAGATAGAGACATATTGCAGCAGGTGGTTTTCACCCACATTGGGTTTCCACCTTACATCTTGTGTTCTTTGGTGTGATTATCTGTTTTTCATGCTCATTATTTTATGGTACTGACATGCAAAAATAATTCAAAGATCAAATAAGGAAGATTTATTAAATTGCTTGATAATACTGATTCACCCCCCCTCTCAGTATTATTTTCAACAATTTGAGCAAGGATGATGAACATTGGTTATGGCACCAGAGGTTAGGGTATCTAAGCTTTTTACAAATAAGGAAAGCATGCAAATACCAGGCAGTTCGTGGTCTTCCAGATATCAAAATTCCAAAAAACACAATATGCAAATCATGTCAGTTTGGTAAGAAAACCAGAACTAACTTCCCTAAGAAGGAAGGATCAGCTAGCAGGCCTCTTGAGCTAGTCCATACAGATGTATGTGGTCCATTTAGGACAAGATCACCTCGAGGAGAAGAATACTTTATATTATTCATTGACGACTTTTCAAGGATGGTTTGGTTGGGACTTATGAAACACAAGGACGAAGCATTCAAAAAATTCAAATATTTCAAAGCCTTGGCTGAAAACGAATCAGATCACAAAATTAAGTGCCTCAGGTTTGACAGAGGTGGAGAGTTTACCTCAAATGAATTTTTCAATTTCTGTGAAGAACATGGAATAAGAAGGGAATTCTCTATAGCTATGACTCCTCAACAAAATGGAGTGGTGGAAAGGATGAACATAACAGTCCAACAAATGGCTCGTGCTATGCTTGATGAGTCTGGAACTCCCGCAACCTTCTGGGGTGAAGCTACATTTGCTGCGGTTGTTATTCTCAACAAAACAAATGTCCGAGTGAATAGCACTCAAACTCCTCATGAGCTCTGGTATGGTGAGACTCCTTCAGTAAAGCATTTCAAAATTTTTGGAAGCAAATGCTATATTAAGAATAATGATGAACAGCTTGGAAAACTTGAACCTAGAGTGGATGAAGGCATTCTCCTTGGTTTTTCTCCCCACAGTAAAGCATATAAGTGTTACAATAAAAGACTTGGAAGAATTGTTGACAGCATTGATGTAGTGGTTGATGAAAAAGGATACATTCCTAGCCAAGTAAATCATGAAGATATTGAAGAGGATGAAGACTACTCTCCAAATCAGACTGATGATGAAGAAGAACCTCAAGAGGCACCAGAGGAGGAGATAAGGATAGAAGAGAAGACTCCATCTAGGTATGTTCAGAAGAATCATCCAGAATCTCAAATCTTGGGGCAGAAAGAGGCTGGCGTACAAACAAGAAGAACAATTGCAGAAGCTTCAAGTTATTTGGCATTACTCTCCACCACTGAACCAAAAAATGTAAGAAAGGCATGCAAAGATGAAGATTGGGTCAAGGCAATGGATGAAGAACTTGAGCAGATCGAAAAGAATAACACTTGGGAGTTTGTCCCTAGACCAAAAGATAAGAATGTCATAGGGACAAAATGGGTGTTCAAAAATAAGTTGAATGAAAATGGGGAAGTAATTAGAAACAAGGCCAGACTTGTTTGTAAAGGGTATGCTCAACAAGAAGGAATAGACTTTGAAGAAACTTTTGCTCTTGTTGCAAGACTTGAGGCCATCCGAATGTTCCTTGCTCTCTCAAGCTTTCAGAAGTTCAAACTATTCCGAATGGACTTGAAATCAACCTTTCTGAATGGAGATTTAGAAGAAGAAGTATACATTGAGCAGCCAGATGGTTTCATTCTTGGGAATGATCCAAATCTTGTATGCAGACTGAAAAAGGCTCTCTATGGTCTTAAATAGGCTCCAAGGGCTTGGTACTACCGTTTGGACAAATACCTTCATCAACAAGGTTTTTCAAAAGGATCAGCAGATAGCAATCTTTATATAAAAATTGAAAATGACAAATTGCTAATACTTGTTGTGTATGTAGATGATATTATCTTTGGCAGCAATGAAGAAGCTATGAGTCAAAGCTTTGCCTTGGTGATGCAAAAAGAATTCGAAATGTCTTTGCTTGGAGAACCGACATACTTTCTTGGATTGCAAATCCAACAAAATGAAGGCGGTATCTTCTTGTCTCAAACCAAGTACCTCAAGCAGATTCTGAAGAAGTATGGCATGGAAGATTCGAAACCAGTATGTACCCCTATGGTTACGGGATGTAGTCTCAGTGCAAATGATGAATCAGCAGCAGTACATCAACCAACCTATAGATCTATGATTGGAAGTCTACTTTATTTGACAGGTACCCGACCAGACATCATGCATACAGTGGGAATAGTTGGAAGATTTCAGGCAAATCCAAAGGAAACTCATCTTCAGGCAGTGAAGAGAATTTTCAAGTATCTTCAAGGAACTCAAAACTATGGCTTATGGTATCCTAGAGATACAGATCTCACTCTTCATGCTTATACAGATGTAGATTGGGCTGGAAGCGTGGATGACAGGAAGAGCACAAGTGGTGGTGCATTCGTTATGGGTTCCAGATTAGTATCTTGGTTCAGCAAGAAACAAAGTTCGATTGCTTTGTCTACAGCTGAAGCGGAATATGTGGCTGCTACATCTTGTTGCACTCAACTTCTTTGGATGATACAAACCTTGCAGGACTTTCAAATCACTTGTACACCACCTATCTCCATCTTATGTGATAATACAAGTGCAATCATCATTTCAAAGAACCCAGTCATGCATTCAAAGACCAAGCACATACCGATCAAGTATCACTTTCTCCGGGAACAAGTGTTGGAACGAAAGGTCAAATTGGAGTATGTCCCTTATAAGGAACAAGTTGTTGATATTCTCACCAAACCACTGCCCAGGGAGATATTTGAATACCTCAGACAGAAACTGGGAGTAGTTGATGTTGAGCCTCAAACCTGCATCTTCCTATACACCCTCTCAGCCTTCTTTTTCCCACTTACTTCATCCATCAAGGTGCTAAATCATTGCATTATAGTCTAAAAAGAGCTTCTGACATGGTTTTCTAACTATGCTTATGACTGTTGTTTGGTTTAGATTTTTGTTCAGGCAGTTTCGGAAACTTGTCAGTTTCCACAGCCAGCACAGGGTTCCGTAGCTATTTTGTTAAAGGCTATGCTATAGATGTCCTATGAAGAAACGAGCCACATGGGCAAGATATAGGTGACGGGTACATGGAACGTGTCCCTTCAAATCTGCCAAATCATCTATAGAAGGTCACAGTCAACAAGGGTCAAAGGCAAAGCCAACCAAGGAATTTAGCGGTGGCACGTCTCTATTTGGAGCACGTGAAAGTTTACGTGGCCCAGTCCTCAGCCCATGGAGACATCGACACACCTGGAGATCATCCCTGTAACCTGAATCCAACAGCTACCACTCCGAAGATTTAATAGGCATGATGACAGTTACACTAGAT
The DNA here is from genome assembly GCA_031772625.1 of Pinus tabuliformis. NCBI lineage: Eukaryota > Viridiplantae > Streptophyta > Pinopsida > Pinales > Pinaceae > Pinus > Pinus tabuliformis. The sequence continues at coordinate 498,665,191 of CM062815.1, forward strand.
CTCGGCTGAGGAGATCTACATGTCTTTGGCAACGTAATTAATAGCATAGGGTTCAGTTAGTCAGTTTCAGTAGTTTTTCATTATAAATAACGCGTTGATGAATGATGTAAAGAAGCTTTTTGAATGTAATTTTTGTACTGTTTCTATTATCACCCCACTGTACTCTATTTGATATATGTTGCTGCTGCTTTAATGCATGAGAAGACTACTTTCTTGAGCTCGTTCTTGTGATTGTTCATTGACTGGCTGAGGTGGCAGAGGGCCCCTGCTCACTAAAGCCCTGTATAGTTGTCATTTGATTTTATTATGTTTCTGTTTTTATAATTACTAGCTTGTATGTAACATGTTGTTTTGATGTTTTTAATTCACTGTTGTTTACATTTTCACTTCTGTTTTCTTATAGCTGTCAGCTGATCAACGTTTTTCTGTAGGTTTTCTTAGGCTGCCCAGGCAAATTTTCATCTTTTTGATAACTATTGACATATGATATCATCTTTTCCTTCTTGCTAATTTCCATTTTCTGAAGTTTAATTTCAGCACTGTCCTTTTTCAAGTTGTGATTTGCTTATTTCTTTTTTTGCTACTTAGACATCATACTACTCATTTGTTTATGGTTTCTTTCTATAGTCAAGTGACTCTATTAGTAAGGAATCAGAATATAACTTATTGTAGTGTGATTTAGTTATCATATTGCTTAAACTTGTTCATGATTGCTTCCCACAAGGTACATTGAGTTGAAGGTTAAAGGATTTGAAGAGTTGAAGTAGTGTGAATTAGTTGCTTTGCTTTTAGTTTGAGTTGCTTTAAGTTCAGTTTTTACTTTCTTTTCATTCAACAGCAAGGATACTGGGCCATTGTCATTAGTTCACTGTTTGATACATTTACTTCCTCTTAAGAATTGATTTCATTACAGTTGTTTTAAAGCTTTCTTTTTTATCACTTTTAAGTTTGGGGAAATCACTGTAGAAATCACCATCACCATCCACACTTAACTTTCATTTTCGCCATCACACATTAGGAAAAGATAAATCCAAAAACAAACTAAAAAACGAAAAAACGAAAAAAGACTAAGGAGATGGTTATCTAGTACATATATTACACTTCACTTTGTCAGTTTACAAATCCCGGATTGACATTTTAAATAGCAATTTAGAATACACTAAATTGACCAAACATTTTGGCATCGTTGCCGGGGAAGTGAAATTAGGTAGTCAATTTCTCAAAAAAGAAAAACAAGAAAATTTCAAGGAAGGAAAATTGATAACCTCTCAAAGTATGCTCTCCTCTTGCACTTAGTGTGATCTGGAGGATCGGAAAAGAGAAAGTTATTGGTTTAATAGTTTCTTGAGTATGCTCTCTTCTTGCACCTAGAGTGACCTGGAAGATCAGAAAGAGAATTATTAGCCCGACTTGAAGAAAAATAAAAAAATGACATGCATAGAGCAATAGATTCTAGGGGAAGGTTTTTAGCTAGAGCCAAGAGTTTGATTTTTACAACTCCTTCTACCTCAAGGAATAGACAAGAGACACCTCCATCATATCCAACCTACACTCCTAGCCCTAGGATTCCTGGAATTCAAGAGACAGTAGTTGAGTTAGGAGACTCTTCCTCACCATCCATTGAATCTGAATTAGGAAAAGATTCTTTCTTTTCTTCTACAGTGAGACACATTGTAATTGAAGAAGTAGAATCACCTGAGGAAGAAGAGGGAGAAATTCCTCCTCGTTTGCCATTAGTAGAAGAAACAGAGGACTCTGAAATCTCTGAGAAAACTACCATGACAGAAGAGGGAGTTAACAGATTTGGTAGAGGTAGAGGAGGAGGAGGAGGAAATAATGGAGGAGGTAGAGGTAACAATGGGGGAAATAGGGATGGAGATAACTCATTTTGATTTCCTATAGTCGATGAGGATTCTCGAGCAACAATGAAAAATATTTCACCATCTGTCCTCCCAAACTTTCAGGGGTTAAGAAATGAAGATCCTGAAACATTTCTATTTGAGTTTGAGGTCGTTTGTCGAACCTATGATTATCTGGAAGACTCTCAAAAACTCAAATTGTTTCCTTCAACATTGAAAGGAGCTGCTTTGAAATGGTTCATGGGATTACTCACTCAATCCATTAGGACTTGGAATGATATGGAACAAACATTCTTGGATAGATGCATGGATTATTGTATGCCTACCAACCACAAGGATGAAGTATTTAAAATGGTACAAAAAGAAGATGAAAACTTGGAGGATTTACTTGAAAGATTCCAATACAATCTGAAAAGAGCAAAGATGAGTAACTTAGATGAGGAGACCTTGAAAGCCCTTCTATTAAAAGCCATTAGAAATGAATGGATAGATATTTTGAACATGATGGGAAAAGGGGCCATATCTCAACTTCCACTTCATGACATAGCAGAACTATGTGTCCATCTCTCAAAAGGAAAAGCTAAAACTGGAAAAGGGCCTAGAGATCCTTCTCTCATCAGAGCAAACAAATCTGTAACTGGATCAGTAAGTAGGGCTGAGATTGGCAATATGCTTGATGAATTCAAAACTGATATCTTAGGGAGTCTTAGTGAGCAACTAGACACTCTTAAGATCCACAATAAGCAGAAAGCAGAAGTTGAAGCTTTAGCCATCTTTTGACCAAAATGTAGGAAAAAACATGCTCTCAGGGAATGTCCTTTGGATGCAAAAGTTGTAGAAACATGTGTGATCTGTTCAGATAATCATGAGACCAAGGATTGTCCTTCAATTCCTAGGCTCAAAGCTGTCTTTCAAGAAGATCCAAATACAATTGAGTCTCTCTGTTTTGTTGCAAGGAAACCTTGGCAGGGGCAACAAAATCAAGGGTTTAACAACTCTATGAACTTTCAACCCCCACCAAATTGGAATCCTTGGCAACAACCTTGGTCCCAACCTCAAAATCCTTTTAAATCATGGGTACAAGGTATGAAAAATCCTTATGGGAGATTTGCTCAATTTTATCAATATCCTCCACCTTTTCAAAACCAACAGGCTCCACAACCTCCAAATCAAAACCCACAACTATCATTGCCATTTCAACAACAACAACCTTCTCAACAAAACCCAAATTCTCAACTCTTACTTCCATTCCAACAAAAGTCAAATCAACTTCCTTCTCAGCCATTGCCAAACCCCAATAATAAAAACCATCAAAATGCTTACATGATAGAAGGTCAACAATTTCTTACCTATATGATTGTTCCTCTCAATGATGTACAACTCAGATCTGGTAGAGTTCTAGATAAACCTTCTATAGATGCCCAAAATCAAAGCATTTCTAAGGAAGAATCTCTTGAAGCCAATAAGGGTTCTGAAGCATATCTTCAAAACCCAAACACTCAAAAAGAAAAAGAATAACTAACCCCTACAACTCCTATAGTTGAGCAACCTGTATCTTCATCCACACCTCCTTTTCCTGAAAGATTACAAATTGACAAAGGAGTGGAAAAACAAATCTTGTTGCCTGACTATGATATTCTAGATGAATTGAAGAATGTCTGTATCAAGATTCCCTTGGTACAAGACATTAAAGAGATTCCTATTCTAGCAAAAACAATAAAGGAGTTGAGCCTTAAAAGACCAGGAAGGAAACCTAGAGACACAAGAAGAATCCACCTGGTAGGGAAAATTGCAAACATCATGATGGGAAAAATTACTATGCAGAAGTATGTAGATCCCGGTAGTCCAATTGTCAAAACACATATCAATGGGGTTGAAATTCCAAATACTTTGATTGATTTAGGGGCTTCTATCAACATTATGAGTAGACAGACTATGGAACAGCTGAAACTTCCTAATCTTCTCTTTACACCTACTTTAGTGCAACTTGCAGATCAATCAATTATTAAACCAGATGGTGTATTAGAAGACATTTCAGTCTCCTTAGACTCTTGGGAATATCCAATGAATTTCATGATTTTAACTCCCAAGAGTAATTTAGGAGGACATCCTCTCATTTTAGGAAGACCTTGGCTAGCCATAGCCGATGCTTTCATTAGTTGTAGGTCTAGGGATATGTATATTTCTGATGGTAATTCGACAAAGAAATTCAATCTGTATCCTCCAGCAAAAGCAATCATAGAAATAGGATATAATGAATGGATTGATGATGAAGATACTATACAACCTGTCTTTACCATCTCTGAAGTTAGTGAAGATAGTCAAATTCTGAACACATTAGAAAATTTTGAAACATCCTCAGAATATGACCACACACAATTTCAGTTAGATTCTGACATTGAGTATCTATCATCTAGACAAATGTCTCTTTTCTCTATGGAAGAATTTGGGAGTTCTGCCATTGAGATCTTTCCAGGAAAAACATTGAATATCAACAAAAATTTGGAAAGATCACAACAGGAAGAACTAACCAAATTCTTACAAAAACATTCTACTGCATTTGCATGGGAGTATACCGATATGAAAGGTATTGACCCTAAGACTTGCATTCATCACATCTATATTGAGGAAAACAGTATACCAATCAGACAACCTCAGAGAAGGATGAATCCAAACCTTAGGGAGATAGTGAAAGAAGAGCTACAAAAGTTACTTAATGTGAACTTCATTTATCCAATTTCAGATAGCCGATGGGTTTCTCCTTTGGTCATAGTACCTAAAAAGAATGGTAAATGGAGAGTATGAATTGATTACAGGGAATTGAACAAAGCAACTTTGAAGGATCACTTTCCTTTACCCTTTATCGATCAGGTATTAGATATTTTAGCAGGCAAAAAGTATTTTTCATTTTTGGATGGTTTTAGTGGTTACAATCAGATTCAGGTAGCACCTGAAGATCAGGACAAGACCACATTTACCTGTCCATGGGGAACTTTTGCTTATCGAGTACTCCCCTTTGGATTATGTAATGCACCCGCAACATTTCAAAGGGCAGTACTAGGAATCTTTTCCGATCTAATCCATCATTGTGTAGAGGTTTAAATGGATGATTTTACAGTTTATGGTAATTCGTTTGAAGAGGCATTAGAGAATTTGGAAAAAGTCCTTATAAGATGTAAAGAAACAAACCTATCATAAAGTCATGAAAAATGCTTTATGATGTTTACTGAAGGGATTGTTTTAGGACATCATATTTCAGGAGATGGGATTAAAGTTGATAGATCAAAAGTTGAAGTCATATCCAAGTTGCCTATTCCAAATTGTCAAAAAGATGTTAGAAGTTTTCTTGGATTTACTGGATACTATAGAAGATTTATTGAAAACTTCACCAAAATAGCACCTCCACTCTTCAAATTACTTACAAAAGATTGTGAATTCAAATGGGATCCTGATTGTCAATCTGCATTTGAAACTTTGAAAACAAGAATATATGAAGCACCCATTTTGAGAGGTCCAAATTGGAAACTTCCTTTCCATATTTCCACAGATGCTTCAGATACAGCTCTAGGAGCTGTGTTAGGAAAAAAATATTTAGTTCCTTATGCCATTTATTACACCAGTAAAAATTTGACTCCCACTGAGTTAAACTATACTGTGACTGAGAAAGAGTTCTTAGCTGTTGTTCATGCAATCAATAAGTTTAGACACTATATAATCGGCTATGAAGCTTTTGTCCATACTGATCATTCTGCAATTAGATATCTTATGAATAAACCTGTTACTAATGGCAGAGTTACAAGATGGATCTTACTTTTACAAGAAATCAATATTACTGTGTTGGATAGACCAGGGAAACAAAATACAGTAGCTGATTTCTTGTCTAGAATCCAAAATACTAACGAAGATTCTCCTATAGAGGATAAGTTTCCAGATGAATATTTGTTTGCAGTAACTACTAAGACTCCTTGGTATGCAGATATTGCTAACTACTTGGTTACAGGGACGCTACCTCCACATCTATTTCCTGGTGAAAAAAGAAAAATTATTCGGGAGAGCTCAAGTTATTCATGGATTTCTAATGAATTGTTTAAAACAGGGCTAGATTGTGTGATCAGAAGATGTGTTAGGGAAGATGAAATGCCTGACATCCTCAAGGCATGTCATGATGAACCATGCGGTGGACACTTTGCTGACAAAAGGACGGCCTATAAAATCCTTTCTTTAGGATATTATTGGCCTTCCCCTTTCGAAGATGCAAAACAATATGTCAGAAGGTCTGACAGCTGCCAAAGAGTTGGGAGACCGACTCTTTCGAATGAAATGCCATTACAACCACAGGTACTCATCGAACCCTTTGAAAAATGGGCTTTAGATTTCATTGGACCCATTAATCCACCATATAAACAAAAGAAGTATATATTGGTATGCACTGATTATGTCACTAAATGGGTAGAAGCCAAAGCATTGCCTTCTGCCACTAAAAATTCAGTTGTTCAATTTCTTTTCGAGGATATTTTTACGCGTTTTGGTGTCCCAAGAAAAATTGTGACATATCAGGGAAGTCAATTTACATCTAACTTGATGGAGAAGCTGATGGAAGAATATAAAATCAAGCACAAAAAATCTACTCCTTACCATTCGCAAGCAAATGGCCAAGTGGAATCTACAAACAAAGTTCTTGAAAGCATCATCACCAAAACTGTTCATCTACGCAGACAAGATTGGGCAGAAAGGCTTCCTGAAGCCTTATGGGCCTACAGAACTACATGGAGGAATACAACAGGACATTCTCCCTATGAACTTGTTTATGGGAAGGAGGTCCTGCTCCCCATTGAGTTTCAAATCAGGACTTTCAAGATGGCAGTCCAGTTGGGGATGAATCTATCAGTAGCCCAAAAGCATAGAATGGAGCAGCTGAATGAGCTAGATGAGATCATACAAGATGCAATTTTAAGGACTGATCTAGTTCAACATCAAAGAGCTAAGTGGCATGGTAGATACATCAAAGAGAGAAAGTTTCAAGAGGGAGATTGGGTGTTACTGTTTGATTCCAAGTTTAAAGACTTCAAAGGAAAATTTCAGACTCATTGGCTTGGGCCATATGAGATTGACAAATTCTTTAACAATGGAGTGGTAAGAATCAAGACTATTGATGAATTTCAAACTCCTCTCATTGTGAATGGCCACCGATTGAAAATTTATCATATGCCACTCTCAAAAGAGGAATTTGTCAAAAATGTTCAAGGAGAATTCTGCAATAAGGCTGGTGGAGAAGAATCCTTCTCCCCCATCAGCCTAGTCTTTGTTTCTTTCAGTAAAAAAAAAAAAGAAAAAAAAAAAGAAAAAAAAAAAAAATCTTATAAGCCTGAACCCAATCATAGATTGGCAGTCTTATACAGAAAATGTAGAGTGAAAATCAGGGACACCTGACACTCTATATTTTCCAAAAAAAAAATCTCCTCTCTTTCTCTTTCCATCTTCACTCCATTTCATTTTCCATCTCACTTCACCTCCATCTCACTCTCATTACCATTTCACTTCACTCCACTTCATTTTCATTTCATTCCACTCATTCCATTTCACTTCATCAATAAAAGTCCCTTTCAGGACTATTTTCATTCAGCTAGTTCTTCTCTAACTATATTTGTGCAGTTAAGGGTGTGCTGTCTCAGTTTCCGCAGCTGGACACTGTTTCCGCAGCCAGAAGCAGTTTCCGCAGCCAGAAACGATTTCCGTAGCCAACATCACTCTGTTTTCAAATTTACAGTCAACTGTTAGTTCCATAATCATGAAATGCAGGTGTAATTGAGCTAAAGAAATGGGGCATCTCCAAGACATCAAGGAAGAGTAATTGGTTAGAAGCCTTGAGCAAAAAAATGACAAAGTTTCGAAAGGTATGATCAAAAATATTTATCAAATAACATTTCAAGTCATAATTATGCATAGTTATCAAACCATAACAAGTTCTACTATGTGCAATGATTTGATACGATAGCTCCACTACCACTCCTATTCCACGATATCACTCCACACACCTTGCATTCATTTCTCCAACAGTCTCATGATTATTCTGAGTTTAAACTCAAGACTGACTGCACTTCCATTTATTACCCGTACTCTTGATACGTGACCTATTGTGTTACAGTTATTCTTAGCCATAATTTCCACAGCCGTCTATTGAGACGTGTAAAAATTTCATACACAGTCATCCGATTCCATTCGTTTACCACTCCACTAATACCATACTCCTCGCATGCATCCGCATTTTATTTTGAACTTTTTCACTGCTGCTCACCCTCTGTTCCTCCGATAATTCGGTTACTTCCATTCCCTGTTCTCCATTTCTGACTGCAGCCACTACAGTTTGTTCTCCATTTCCGACTGCAGCCACTACAGTTTGTTCTCCATTTCCGACTGCAGTCACTACAGTCATCCTAAACCCTGACTGCAGTCACTACAGTCTATCCTAAACCCTGTAACAGAGCCATTTTTTTTTTGAACCCTCACACGCAGAAGAACTCTCAGTTGGAATTTAAAACAGCAGATGGGAAAATTACTGAGAGCCGAGCCAGAAGGACCGAAATACTTGGAGGGTTATCCTCAAACTAAGGAATTGCTGAAGAAAGCCAGATGGCTATGATTTATCCAAAAGTTTAAAGGCCATAACAAGGAGGTGACCAAAGCTTTTGCGCGGTCTTTTGATGGACAAACAGTGGAGATTGGAGACTTAAAGTTTACAGTGACTGAGGCCACAGTAGCAGCTGCCACAGGCCTACCTCAAGAAGGTGAAAGGTGGTTTAAAAATAGAAGTGTGGACGATCAAATATGGAGAATCATGCTACAAAACCAAGGTATGGATACCACCGTATTTACAAGAGGCATCCATGTTCATGCACTAAAAGAGGAATGGTCTAGTCTACTGTTAGTCATCTAGAAATTTATCACGTGTGAAGGTCGTTTTGGTTCTATTTATATGTATCATGCTAGACTTATGATGAATTTCCTAGAGGGTCACACTCTTAATTTGCCTCATTTTCTTTTATTGAGCTTGAAAAAGATGAGTTTTACAGTTCAAAAACACATAGGCAACATTGAATCTCATCTCTACCATCATGGATTCATAAAAATTCTTATTGAGGACCAGTTAAAGAAAACTAAGGATACTTGGGAGCAATTTTTGACAAGGAACTACTTCCAAGAGCCGTCTGAGGCCTTTGGAAGCAGTCCACCAAAGATTCCAAGGAAAAGTAGGAGGAAAGAAAAGAACATTACAGTCCAAGACTCCCTACAGTAGAAATTCAAGAAACTGTTCAAAAAGAAGAAGAAGATAGAGCTAAAAATAAGAAACAGAAGAAAGAAAAAGGAAAAAGAACCATTCAAGAAGTCTATCCATCCCCTGAGTAATCCATAGAGGAGGATTATCAACCTCTGTTAGAAAGATTAGTACATCTTCAAGCTGCTGCTATAGCAAAGAAAAAGCAAAAAGGAAAACAGAGTGCGCAAAAGAAGAGTACTAGTCCATACTTAAGGAGGAGCACTAGGCTAAAAGGAAAAGTGAATAAAACCCAAGAAAAACAGTCTCACTTTATTGATTTAGGTGAAGAGACACTTGAGAAATCTCCAGCCCAGCCAAGCATTGAATCAAGTCCTCCACATGATGAAAGCCCTTTTCGGCCGGAAAGAGAGAGCAGTCCTCCTCCTCCACCAGATTTTGAGCCTAGTCCGAGAAAGACACCTGAGGTAGATCCTAATCAGCAAGAGGCATATAACTACCTGGAATCCTTAGAACAATCAGCTGCAGGACCAAGTACCACTCTGCCACTAGATGCACAAGTTCAGTCTTTGAAACAGGAAGTATTTGAACTAGAAGTCCTAAATAGGCATATCAAACAGGAAAATGAAGCACTCAAAGAGTAGAGTAAGGTAGACAAGATTGTCCATGGTAACACTATGCTCCATTTAGGACTGTGGCAAAAGAAAAATAGGAAACCGAAGAAGAAGTGCAAAAAGTTAAGCAGAGCATTTATTAATCTCAAGTTCAAATGTCTAGTCAGCAAACCAAGGATGATGTTAGCATCAAAGAAGAAGAAAAGAGGGCTAGATGTCCTAGCAGGAGCCTCAGAGCATATGCATTAGAGGGAAATAACTAAATTTTGGTTGCATGAGGACATGCAACACCTTCACAGTGGGGGTATGTTGAGCCTCAAACCTGCATCTTCCTATACACCCTCTTAGCCTTCTTTTTCCCACTTACTTCATCCATCAAGCTGTTAAATCATTGCATTATAGTCTAAAAAGAGCTTCTGACATGGTTTTCTAACTATGCTTATGATTGTTGTTTGGTTTATATTTTTGTTCAGGCAGCTGCAGAAACTTGTCAGTTTCCGCAGCCAGCATAGGTTTCCGCAGCCAACACAAGATTCCGCAGCTATTTTGTTAAAGGCTATGCTACAAGTGTCCTATGAAGAAACGAGCCACATGGGCAAGATACAGGTGACGGGTACATGGAACTTGTGCCTTCAAATATGCCAAATCATCTATAGAAGGTCACGGTCAACAAGGGTCAAAGGCAAAGCCAACCAAGGAATTTAGTGGTGGCACGTCTCTGTTTGGAGCACGTGAAAGTTTACGTGGCCCAGTCCTCAGCCCACGGAGACATCGGCACACCTGGAGATCATCCCCGTAACCTGAATCCAACAGCTACCACTCCAAAGATTTAATAGGCATGATGACAGTTACGCTAGATCTCGGCTGAGGAGATCTACGTGCCTTTGGCAACGCAATTAATAGCATAGGATTCAGTTAGTCAGTTTCAGTAATTTTTCATTATAAATAATGCGTTGATGAACACTGTAAAGAAGCTTTTTGAATGTAATTTTTGAACTGTTTCTATTATCACCCCACTGTACTCTGTTTTATATATGTTGTTGCTGCTTTAATACATGAGAAGACTACTTTCTTGAGCTCATTCTTGTGACTGTGCGTTGACTGGCTAAGTTGGCAGAGGGCCCATGCACACTAAAGCCCTGTATAGTTGTCATTTGATTTTATTATGTTTCTATTTTTATAATTACTAGCTTGTATATAACATGCTGTTTTGATGTTTTTAATTCACTGCTGTTTACATTTTCACTTCTGTTTTCTTATAGCTGTCAGCTGATCAACGTTTTTCTACAGGTTTTCGTAGGCAGCTGGGAAAATTTTCATCTTTTCCTTCCTGCTAATTTCCATTTTCTGAAGTTTAATTTCAGCATTGTCCTTTTTCAAGTTGTGATTTGCTTATTTCTTTTTCTGCTACTTAGACATCATACTACTAATTTGTTTATGGTTTCTTTCTATAGTCAAGTGACTCTATTAGTAAGGAATCAGAATATTACTTATTGTAGTGTGATTTAGTTATCATATTGCTTAAACTTATTCATGATTGCTTCCCATAAGGTAGATTGAGCTCAAGGGTAAAGGATCAGAAGAGTTGAAGTAGTGTGATTAGTTTCCTTTATGCAATTTAATTTCTTGCCACTTAGTTATCATATTGCTTAAACTTATTCATGATTGCTTCCCATAAGGTAGATTGAGCTGAAGGGTAAAGGATCAGAAGAGTTGAAGTAGTGTGATTAGTTTCCTTTATGCAATTTAATTTCTTGCCATTTAGATATCATATTACTTGAATTTTTCATGATTGCTTCCCTCAAGGTAGATTGAGCTGAAGGGTAAAGGATCTGAAGAGTTGTAGTAGTTTGAATTAGTTGCTTTGCTTTTAGTTTGAGTTGCTTTAAGTTCAGTATTTACTTTCTTTTCATTCAGCAGCAAGGATACTGGGCCATTGTCATTAGTTCACTGTTTGATACATTTACTTCCTCTTAAGAATTGATTTCATTACAGTTGTTTTAAAGATTTCTTTTTTATCACTTTTAAGTTTGGGGAAATCACTGTAGAAATCACCATCACCATCCACACTTAACTTTCATTTTCGCCATCACACATTAGGAAAAGATAAATCCAAAAACAAACTCAAAAACTCAAAAACGACAAAAGACTAAGGAAATGGTTATCTAGTACATATAGTACACTTCACTTCGTCAGTTTATGAATCCCAGATTGACATTTTAAATAGCAATTTAGAATACACTAAATTGACCAAACAGTTGATGCATCATCTTGTTGTTAAAACTTGTCTGTTTCAGAGAAAAATGGGTGTATGCGAGTTTCCTGAGGAGGATCCACGTACATACGCCGGTTTGTGCAGAGACAGTCACGTATATGGAGGTTTGATGGATATCAGTAGGGATAGGCTCTGGTTGAAGATATTCCAACATGGGTCTGATAGAGACCATCCGGAACGGGTTCAGGGGGAGTAGATAATCTTCTAATAATGCATTGTTGGCATTATCTTAGAAGCTTTTGGTTCTAGTTCACAGTTGTTGTTGGTATCAGGTGGAACAGAGGCAGAGGGAGAACAGAAGGAAATCTTGGTTGCTGATCTGAATGGTGATTGACAGATGCTGCTGCTATCAGTTATTGGTGACATTCATAAGTCTTGTTCTAGATATTTCGTCTCAATGTCATGTATCTCTTTTATGATATCTCTTTTATGGTGTCAAGGTCATGTAACACCCTATTTTGGTTTCCCCACTATGCCTGGGATGAACATGTAATGAACTTGGTTGTCATATGTACATTTCTGATGTATCCCCACTTGGTTGGGTGGATGATCCCCACTTGTTTGGGTGATGGATGTATGTATTGAATCTTTTGGTGATAGGAAGATCTTTTATGATGTATAAGTCATGGTTCTTCTTGAAGAACATCTTTTGCAGATCTTGCCTACAGTCAGGGGGAGCATGGTCAGCATAGCAGGGCAGAAATTTCATCATGTACTCAGGGGGAGCACAACCCTTTGCCCTTGATGACAAAGGGGGATAATTACTTTCAGGATTTTGGGTTGCCATCAAGTCAAAAGGGGGAGATTTTTGGCGTTATGGCACAGGTTTGGAGCTATGGCACAGGTGTTGTCCTTGATGGCAACTCTCTTTGGTAACAGATCTCAGTTCAGGATTTTAGAATGAAGGAAAAGACATATACGCAGGTTCATCTAGACGAGATGCGTATACACATGGTTTAGACGTTTCAAAGGCGCGTATGCATATAAACACACTTTCATGCAAGGAAAAGCGTGTACATGTTGGAGAACTTACCTTTGGTCCGTGGTAGTTAGTCCTTGGTATTTGAACCTATGGTTTTGGACCATGGTACCTCGTCAGAAGTGTTGATCCAAAGTATTGGGTCCGTGGTATTGGTTTATTATGGTTTTGGACCGTGGTATTGTGGAAGGCCTAAAACTATAAAAGAGGAAGGATATCATGTGGCAAGACATCATCTAAATTATCATTGAATATCTGATAAAGTGCTAGATCTGAAATATTGGTGATTAAGATCATGGTGCAGATCTGGATCTGAATGGAGGAGGAACCTTAGCACAAAGAAGGATAAGTTCTATTGATGGGTCATAATCTTTTAGCTTGAATGATAATATCTTTGCATGATTTTGATCTGTTATATATGGCGCATGCTTGATCTATAAATCTGATAATCTGGGTTAATCAGTGCCTAAATATTTGGAAGAGTGAATTATCTTTTGTAGATCTGTACGCAAGTTCAGTGAAGTGAAGGCACGTATACACCCCGGTTCAGTGAATTAAAACAACGTATACGCAGGTTGTTCCATACGCAGAAGCGTGTGCACATAGGTTTCAGGCTGTTAAAGTAGCGTATATATTTTGAGTTGTGATCTTGCTGCTTCTGTTTATTGCTGCAGTGTTCTGGCTTTAGATTTGGTGTGTGGTTACTATTACTGTGATCTGGGTACAATCCTCAGAGAAGTTTTTATTTTGATTTGATTGGTGAAAAGGTGATTGGGTGATGTGCAAATTCTTGATGTTTGATTGATGTTGTTTGAGGATCCAGTCTAAAAATTTATGAAATAAGGTCCCTGAAAGAAGGAGAAGGTTGTAGCCTTCTGTAGGCCAGCACCTACGTACTAGTATCTTGACTAGTGCAAGAGCTCAGGGGGTTGTAGCTCCCTTCCAGGAGAAGCTAGAAAACGAGAGAGGGTTGTAGCTCTCTGCAGGTTGCAGCCTGCGTACTGGTAAAGGACTGCACCAATACAATTGTAAAAAGAAGTTTCTAATTCAAGAGAAGATAGAGACGAATTGCAACAGGTGGTTTTCACCCACATTCGGTTTCCACCTTATATCTTGTGTTCTTGTGTGCAATTGTCTTTCTGCTCTGTTTTATTGTTTCTGGTTACTGGTTATTTTCTTCTGAATCTCAAATTAACAATCAACATCAGAAAGATAAAGTAAATTAAATGTTTGCATTATATACACGGGTTTCCTTCTGCATAATTGCGTATATACGCGGGTTTAATTAACCGAAGTAGCATATATCATTTGATTTTGAAAAAGGAATATTTGACTTGATAATACTGATTCACCCCCCCCCTCTCAGTATTATTTCCAACATGTAGATCATGGAATTCCTATGTCTTATCATGGATGGTTGGGACAACTCGAGGGTTTCTTTGGCATGGATGAGATTATGTTTATCAATATGGCTTCATGTGATGGACTACATATTGGGAGCCTAGAGTCTTCATTAGATCGTGATGTTGGATATCTAAGATTGGTGGGATTTGCACAAATGGTATTTAATCTAGGAGGATGAGTGCTTGTAGGACTAAGCCAGTGGAGGTCGTGTAGGCTAAGAGGAAGAAACCCTATGTACGTTTTGGATCTTTAGGTTCATATGTGATGAGGTAGAGGCACGATCAATATTGTCAGATTCATCTATAGTGTATGTTGCAGTGATGGATGTTAGATGAGCTAGTGTCGTCGCTAGATGATGGTTACTTCCTAGTGTTGGAAGTACCTCCCTCACTAAGAGAGAGTGTTCATTGTTTTGTAGCTTGGGAGTTACTCCAAGCCTTGGTGATTGAGTGTTCGAGTTCAAAGCGCCATAAATGGACTTGTGGGCTTGAGATCCAAGCTTGGGGGTTTTACACCCATCGTGGTTGGTCCAAAACCGAGATGAAGATATGAAATGTGATGGATGAGGATGATATTGCTCAGTGATACGATTCCAATGCATCACGAATTGTTTGAATTCGAGTTGTCGTTAGAAGGAAATGAATTTTTGAGGTTGACTATATAATTTTTTGTTGCCAAGTTAGGCTGGCATGGTGTAAAAAGGTCCCAAAAGATGGGTTTCTTCATGTGATTCATTTGAGGCCTTAAACACTATAAATAAAGGACTTTTTGATGTAATTTGATCATCCAAAGAGTGTGAAATACAACAAGGGAACCTCTAAAATTTTCGGTGGAGCTAGAAGCTATAGCAAAGGAGCATAGGACAACGTGGAACCTTCTGTGATTGGGACACAGTCCTGTTGGTTATTGTCTGTGGTTTGAAGGGCTAATTCGTGGGATGTTTAGGTGTGGAGTGTTGGGAAACATAGGTTGCAGCAAGGAGAGGCATAAATGGGTTGTTTTGGAGGTATTTTAGTGGCAGGAACCTATGCGTGGATAGTTGGGAGCTACCTATGGTAGGCCGCAGGCCCTAACACCACAAATAGCTAACTGCGTGGACTATTTGGGGATTTCTTGACCCCTATATAATAACGTGGAGGTAAAGGGTATTGACAAGGGAAGACCACAACTTTTGACGAATATTTTGATGGTCGGTTGAGGGTTGTTACATCACTGTTTGGTGCCCTAGCCAGTCACTGTGGTGACAATAGAAAAAGAAGACTTGGAGCAACAATAGGAGGTGTGTTGGGACTCTTTTTTTGGACCAGATTAATGAGCATCCTGTTGGCTCCATGTGGATGACCTTCCGAGGAGATGAGGGATCTTCCTAGGAGAAGAACTAACAGTGTAATTTTGGGTCGAGGTATTGACTATTGCATGGAGCATTTGATGGGAAGTGTGAAGAGGCCTTAGGAGTTGTTGGGAGGAGCCCACATGGATTACTCGGAGGCCTACCCAACAGCCAAGGTGATATCACACACATTAGATCAGAAGGCAAGAGAACAATAGCAAGGTGTTTTTCATATGGACCCTTCGATGATGGATTGGGCATCATAGGTGTGTTGGAGGTAGTGAGTTGGCTACCCAAAGTAGCCTTAGAGTAGCAGACAAGAAGGAAATTATTGGTTCACGATTGGGTGAAGTATTTCAGCCTTATGTGCAAAACTTTCATGGATGAAATTGACTACTAGATTGGTAGATTGGAGCTAGAGATTTGTGTGTCGAGCAGGATTTTACAACATATGATGGGCAGTCCTAGCCTGTGTTCATTATGGAAGATAGAAATATTGCAATGATGTGTGGCAACCTTCCGTGCCCTATGTTAGTCTTCCGTGGTGTAGCACAAGAAGACCTTAATGAGTTGAAGTCCCTGAGTAATAGAGGAGTAGCAGTGGGCCATTGGGAGGTTTTCACAAGTGGAGCCGTGAACAACTCGACATGAGTCTTGATGTGTTGTGTCCTTGATGGAAGAAGGCACAACTAGAGAGTAGATTGGATAGCTGAGATTTAGTTTCCAGATGGACGTGGAGAATTGATAGAGGTAGGAGCTACAGATCGGAAGCTGAAGGAGCGGGAAAGTATAAGGCACGACCAAGAGTTGCTGAGAGGGTGCACTACATCAACCCGATGGTCCGAGTATATTTTTGATGGTGGATTGGTTTTCGATGGGCTAACCCCAAGCTATAGTTTTGTATCTTGTACAAAGGGCCCTTATCCCTGGTATGGGAGCACTAGATTGTTGTATTATATGTTGTTAATATAACGAAGTTGGGTTGAAAAACTAAAAAATTATTTATATTCTATGATTATGTGATTTACCATTGTTTATATTCCATTGTGCAAAGTAGTATCATTGAGATTTTTGTTTTTGTAGCGTCAAAGATTTTAAGATTCTATCCTAGATCCAAGATCATTGAAATTCAACAGGTAGTCCCATCCCCAGCTGGCTTTTGCATTCATTACTACGAGGTTCTTTCCTTTCTATCTGATGTATAAATGTACTAGTTTATATGTGCATTGTATGGTTGATGTATCCTTGATATTTATGTTATTGTTATGCTAGTTATAAGCATGTTTCATGATAGTGATGATGTATGTCACTCCTCATATTTTGATGTGCAAATGAATGAATAATGCATCTATGACCTAATAGATGATAGTTAAGCTAATGATATAAGGGAACAATGCTTCTTAGTGATTCTCAGATAAGTATGAGACCGCTATGCTCAAATTTTTCATTTACACCTATAGGTTACATATTTGGGACATGTTTGAAGAAATTCCTATCATAGCTAGTAGGGGTACAATATATACCTTATCCTTGTTTTTGAAAATTCATCATTGTTATGTTTTGTAAAATGACACAGGAACAACATTCGGCTGAAAAGTTCCTAGACACATGAATAGCCATGTTGTGGGAGTTCCTGGACCCTCTGACATGCATACTTTCCCATATCAAGGGAGCGTCCGAGGGTTTAGTGGTCTAAAATTCAAGTTGGTATCAAGGGATGCATATCTGAGTCATTGGGTTGGATCCTGGGAGTCTTTTGCTGATGTAGAGGGTCTATGTGCTCCATTTCCATCGATTCCACTTCCTTAAGGTCACCTAGATGGTTGAATATCATTATAGTGGCCTCTCGTCACATATTTACCCTGCTTGGATGGTTACTTTGGTATATGTGGGATGAGGCTGTCATAGAGTGGTATCAGAGTGGGTTGCACTCTCATTGGGTCATATATGATACCATAGAGTGGTATTAGAGTATGGTTCACCCTTGGACTAGATGGGTGGTGTGTGACGGTCATGCATTCATGTTGGTTCCATGTGTATTAATCATTCTTTTGGTCCATATTCTTCTTTCATAGGCATGGTGCCAGTCATGGTTGTAGTGGTGTCTCCATGTGAAACACGATGTTGTTGTTGTGATGTGTGTGGTCATGATTGTACAATTGGTTACATGTTTCTTATGCTTGAGTATTATCAGTATGCATTGGTATGGTTTTTTTTCCTACATGAGGTCATGGTACGTGTGGTTGATATGGTCATGCATTGATGATGGGACTCTAGCTATAATGATGATTACATGGTTATATGCTTATGTATTAAATGTATATGTGTTGTCATGATTACATTATACATGTACTACACTGATTGATTGATATTGCAGATGAGATATCCTCCTCGAATTTTTCTAAGATACATTGGTTTATTATTATTTGGTTTAGCTGACATAATATACCTAAGGAAAAAGATCACAAATGACTAGCAAGATGTTAGAATACAAGAATTCTCCCTATGAATCAGATGAGAAACATGGTTTTGGGAAGTCTTCTGATTTAATAGACACATTGAGAATCTTTAAGGAATAAATAAGGAGTTGTAAGGCGGACAATGAAAAAATCATGCAGGCATGAGAGAAACAAAAAGAGGTTAATGCAATACTCCTTCAAAGTTTGTTAGAATTGCAGTGATAAGGGCCACCTCAAATCATGCATGGATAGGAGGATAAAACTAATGGGGCATATCATAGTAGATCTCATGGTGGTCATAGGTCGGATAGAGATGACATGGTTAGAGATGGAAGATTTTTGGATACTCTGGATAGGAGAGGTGATGGATACAGGTACTACTCTAGTTCTGGTTTTGATAGGCATCATGATCGTTATGATTATCATCCTTATAGGAGGAGTGATAGGCGATACTTCCAGATGAATTTAAGAAAGAAAATGCACCTATTTCTCATGGAGACCTAAAGAAACTAGAAGATGTGGAGGCTTGGATACTTGGGATGAACAAGTTCTTATTGTTGCATGAGTACACAGAAAACATGAAGGTCAGAATTTCTATATTCATCCTAAAGGGTAAAGCATAAAAATGGTGGGAAGATGTGAAGTGGGTCAAAGACATTAGGATGGAGGACTTGAGTTGAAATGAGTTCAAGAGGATTTTTAGGAAGAAGTACTTGTCAAAAAGGTACTACGACAGTAAGGCCAAATAATTCTATGAGCTAAAGATGGGATCAATGACAAATGAATAGTACACGACTAAGTTTCTGGAGCTATTGAGGTATGTACCATATCTTGAAGATGAGAAGGCTAAAGATTAGTGAATTGTCATTGGTTTTCCATTGACATCTAGAAATCAGATTGAGTATGATGAACCTCAGCCACTTGAGGAATTTATTGGGAAGTTGAGACATTGGTATGAACAGTGTTGTGCCCCTATACCAATAGGTGTCATACATCATGGTTGACTTGGTTTAACTATGAAATATGTTCATACCTTTGCTTGTTGCAAATGTTTTCCATATTTCATCAAAAAAAAAAAAAATGAACCCCAAAGAAAAAGAAAAAGACCAGGAAAGCGTGCAAGTCAAAATTCCACTCCTATTTACTTTTTATGCATAATAATGATTGTGTGCAACTTTTTACTTAGGCCACAATCCATGGTAACCAAATAGTTTAAACTTGGCTAATCCATGCTTCAATTTCATCTTTATAGAGATAGAGAATAAAATCTGACCAAAGTGTTTAATCTTGGTAGATAAGTAGATAGGTAGAGTGAATAAAAGGAGCTCAACAGTTTAATCTGAGCCTTTGGATGAAATAAGTGTAGATTTAGATAGATTTCTATATGTAAAAGAAAAGAAAAGTTTGATAATGGTTTTCAAGTTTAAGTGCACCCTAATAAAGAAGTAAAAATGCTAGGTTAAGTAGGTAGGGTAAGTAGATGATGGGTTACAGAACAGAGGTGTGATGAATGGTTAAGTTTAATGCTTTAATCTTTTTTCTTTCATCACCTGGACAAAGCATGGAGCATAGTAAATACAGCATATCAAGAATTCAAAATCAAATTAATTAACTTCCTCACTCATTTTCCCCTAATTTTTACTAATTTTCCCTAAGTACTAAAGGAAACTACAACAAGTTAGAGGGGCTCAAAGCATTTCTTTGACTTTTGGAGGGACCAGACCCTTGGCCCAATAATTTGAAATGCCTAAAGTACTTAAGCCCCCTACATCAATATTTCCCCTTCATAAATTCATTCATCCCCTTTATAATGTTTTCCTAAGTAAAATCCCATTTTACTTAGGAAAATTAAAACATTCTCTATATAAAAACCCTCATGTTCTACTAGCCTAAGTCATGAATATTGTATGATGAAATGCTTTCAGAAACATTTAACTTAGCACATATTCATATCCTATTAAGTCATATTAACCATTAACTTGTATTATTATTTAACTCCCGAAAAATCACCCATTGCCCGTATTATTATTAAAATCCCCAATAAATATATATCTTGCCCGTGGTTGTGAATTAAACTTAATAACTTTGATAAATGGGATTAATTAGTCAACCCATGACTAATTAAGAACCCCGCTCTCCACGATGACAATAAAGGATTAATTAAATCATCTGGATTAATTAATAACTTTTCACCAATCACATCGCCCCCAATGTAAGTAAAGCCTTTTAATTAACATCGGCCCCCCTCCATTAACCATCAATCACCTCCCAATCCCCGACCACTATCCGATCAAATCTCTTAGATCCAACGGCTACCGCTCATATCGCGTGGGCCCTTTTGTCGGACGTTAAGCATGCGATATGAGCGGCTTTCCAAAAATCACCGATTATATGTGTCAATTGATAAATGTAATCGCACAGCCCTCGCTCAACACCACCAACCTCCCATAAGCAGTGCGATGAAACCTGCTTACCACCTCCCATAAATGTCAAAATGTCACATCATCATGTTAACGCCATCTGTCTCTGTCACTAAGCCACCAAAACATTGACTATGCATAAAAAACAAGTGTTATCTATTCTTCATCCTTTATTCAGAAGAATCCCATGTATGCATGCAGTACGTCCAAAATCAACTAATTCGTCTCCCAACTATCAACTACCTTGAGTGCTTCCTTTCAATGCCGCTCCAGTCCACTGTGTGCATCCTTCGAACGTGAAAATCATAGCCAGTTGCCCAGGAATAGGTATTTACCAGATTTTCTCTCGGAAACTCTATTGTATACTGAAATTCCTCTGAAATTGCTTTAAAATCCAAAGTTTTCAGTTCAATTGAGTTCTTAGCTTAGTCCAAAACTTCCCAGGCACCTCTGTTTTAAATTAATTTCATTGAAAAATCCTAGTTTTGTCCCTGAAAGCACATGAACTAGGGATGAAAATCCCCATGGCCTTAAATATAGCTCCAATCGCTACTCATCATAGGGACTTGGACTACCTTCTCTTAGCAGATAAATACTTCCAAATAAATTACCTTCAACCTGATAAATGCCCCCTAAAAGTATATTTTCGATGCCAAGACGATTACCTGAACAATTTTGATACCATAGGACTTTGGGAATAAAATCTCCCAAAGTGCCTATTCCCTTATGTGCACATTTTCTTGGACATTATCCATCAATGTGATGCCAACTATAATCCTAACCTCAGAGCCGTAATGTCCCTTGACCAGTCAGTCTTGTTTACAATTATTACTGATTCAATTAATGAAATGTTGCAGCTCTAGCCTGGCTAGAACCTCACCCCCATTTCCATTGCTAATATTCTAGAAAAATCCACCAAAATGTCTGGTTCTAAACTCAGCCGTATTTGCCATACTTTCATGGATAAGAATCATATACCCAAAGATCCCCCTCCTTACCTAACATTTTTCTTCACTGATATGGGCAAAGATATTGTTAATATGGTTGCTGGCATTATGGGTTTCAATACTAATGAGTTTGTTGATGAATTGACCCTAGATTTCATGTCTATCTTCACCCTTGGTCAGCCTCCTGCTGCCACATATGACTATGCTACATTCATAGCTGAAAAAATCCACGACCGATTCATGAAGCTAGAGAATGAGAGAGTGTTCAAGTATTCTACAGTTCTCTATCACGTCTTCCTTTAGTACCAAAGTGAGAAATTCCAATTCTCTGTGCATAAGCTTGATACCAAACGTAACCCTAGGTCAGTCGTTTTCTGGACCTCTATTTTTCACCACTCACCCTCTTCTCCTTATTGATATATAGATTTCATTAATCAGTTTTTCCATCCTATAACTACCATGTTGACAAGAATTTCCCCCTCTAGAATTAGTGATGATATCAAAAGAATCCTTTAGTTGTCAAAGCAGTATAGGATAGGTGACTGGTACTTATACCAAAATCATACTGAGATCAGAGTCTATGGGTGTGAACTACCTCCCTACAAATTTCCCAAGTATGTCCCCATGAGATTATTTGCCCTGGAGTACTATAGGAAAATAATCAACTCTGATCAAATCCACTTCATGAAAGTAAAGAAGAAAGCCCAACTGAGGATCAAAGACCACTTAGGCTCATTTGTTTGCAACAACAGAAAAGCGGGGCAAGAAGTAGAAGAAATAATAGAAACGAAGATGCATTTAAAGAAAAGTTTTGTTTGGGCATATGATTCTCATACTTTCATCTATGATAGAAAGATAAAACACAAGTTGTCACCTTACATCCATCATAGGATCCCTAAAATAGAACAATATGCCAGTTTAAATGAATGGAGAGAAGGGACATTGGAAGAACAAGATAGTGATAAAGTTGAAGTTGAGAATGTGATGAAAGAATTGGAAAAAAGACTTGACCTAGACTTCTTTGTACAGGTGCCTGCAGAGTCTTCCCAAAGGCCACCACAGGAACCTAGTGCTCCCATAGCAGAGCCTTCACAGAGGCAAACTCAAGAACCAAGTTCCTCTACATCAAAACAACCAGAGAAATCAGAGCAGCTGGAAATCTCTATAGAATTTGCTCCACCACAGCCACTACCAGCAGAAACAAACATGAGTAATCCTCCAGTGCTACAGACTCCTTTAAATGAGGAAATAAACTTAGAAAGAGAAAGCGAAGTAGCTACCCCTTCTAGTAGACCCATGGATCAAACCTTTGCTAAGAGGCAAAGGTTGAATCCTTATTCAGAGGAAAAATTCATTGGATAGACTACATAAAGCATAAGGAGGGAAGAAACAAACAACTTACAGACTTTCCCAATAGATGGGACACCCCCTAGTTCACACAAGTAAGTACTGGAAAGGCAACCCAGCATAGAAGTATCATCTTTCAGGTCTTCTTTAGACAAGATTAGAGATATAAAAGGGAAGTTTAAAAAGATCAAGACAAAGAATGAGTAGCTAAATGCCCAAGCCTATGCTCAATATTTAAAAATCCCCCCCCACAAACTAGAACAGACTGATGTCAACCTTTGACATAAAAGAAGGTAAAATGCAGATGAGTTTCCTGAATCCCACAGTGCAGTAGCCAAAATCCTTGGTAGATTATCTCAAAACTGATTTTGAGGTTTTGTCTAAAGACATCCACCCTATCAACTAGATTAAACTACACAAGCAAATGGGTGATATGGTCTATTCAACATTGACCAAGAAAGAAATGATGGCTCATAGATTGAAAAATTCATTGAGCAACACTACAGCCCAATTGCAGTTGGAGAAAGTCTCCTCACAAGAAAAGGATAATAGAATAAAATCATTAGAAGAGTTAGTAATGGAGTTGGGTCATGACCCAAAGCATGTTAAGGTAGCAAAAAGCTTAATAAAAAAGAAGAATGAAGACATAGTTGCACTTAGAAAAAAACTAAAATTTCCACCCCTCATACACCGTCAAACTACTAAGATTATAGAGAAGAAAAATGAAGAAGAACTTATGGACTTGGTCCTTAAGTTAAACAAGCAGTTGAAGGAAACGGAGCAGGAATTAGAGAAAGCAGTGCAGTTAAGGCAAAGTGAGTTGACCATCCAGCCCTAGACTGTAGTTCCTATAATTTCAACAGCAGTCACTTCCACTATGGCAATTGTTTTGGCACCAAACATTTCTTTGGCAACAACCACACTAGTGGAAGCAACAGGTACAACATAGGCAGGTACATTAACACAGAGCACATAAGACTTAATTAAGTCAATGGAATAAATGAAGCTCCAAGTAATAGAGCTAAAGAAGGTTAAAGAGAAGTTCACTACTTTGGAGTAGAAATATGATTTATCAAAGATAAATTATGCAGAAGAGAGAACGAAAAATAAGAGCATGACAGAACGGATTAAAGCATTGGAGAAGAACCTGACTTTTGAAGAGCCTTTGATAGACATTAGGAAGATATCGTGGACCAATATCATTGATTCCATCCATGATATTTGGTCATCAATTAAAATTATTTTTGAATAGATTGATTTAGTAAAGCTTGCTCTCAAAGAAATTGAGAAGACCAGAGAAGAGATGGGTAGGAAGCCTGAAGAAGCAGTCTAGTTAATAAATTTTCTAAACAGTAAAGTAGGCAACAATTGGAGCAATTAGATATTGAGGATAGGACTACTACCATCCTCGAACTGAAGAAAGTGTTTACCAAAAGGAATCTGATGCAAGGCCTAGAGCGAAGATGTCAAAGTATGCAGGAAGACATGGATGAGTTCATGAGAAAGTTTGTCATCTTAAGGAGTAAAGGACTCCCAAGTCTTTTAGTCATCAATGATAGGTTGTTGGTCCAGATAGACTACATCAACAAACTACATCTTCAGCCAAGGCATTACCAACAGGAAAAGTGTTGTACGACGGTTTAGAAAACCTCTTTCTTATTGAACAAGAAGTAAAGCACTTATTCCTAGTATAGCCCAATTTTGTGAAGTATACAGAGGCAGATGAAATTTACAGGAAGATGATAGGAAAAAAAATACCAGAGGATGAGTGGTGGACCAGCATGACTGGCATCCTATAAATTTCCATGACTAAAGTGAGGTAAATAGACATATTTAACATAATAAATTTTGGTAAAAAGAATGAATGTTGGTGAACAGGTAAAGTGTATCAGATACAGGTGAAAGAGTATCAGTTGAAAAGGTCAAATAAGATGTACAACATAGTGTTACTAGGGAAACAACAAGATGAACATTCATAGAGCATGCCTCCAGCTCCTTCAACAAAAACATGGACAGCAACAATCAGTTCACTATCTGTTTCTATATTTGAGACCATCTGTCTCCATATTTGTGTGGAAACATCTTCTAAATTCCTAGAATAAATCTCATTTAGTTACGAAATATTTTGATGTAAATTTTGTATAAATACTTCATAATTCAAAGTATTAGGGGTGGATTCTATAACATTTTTGTAACTCTTTACTATCAAGTGGAGAAGTCTTTGTACTCAAGTCTTCACTTTTGCTTGAAAAGGAATACAAGTTGAGGACATTTCATCAGATTCATGTGCAGTCTAATAGCAAATAAGTATTCTATCGTTGTGATTTATGTGTTTTCTACATGTTTCAATGTTTCATGCATCTTTAATCTAAATGGTAACATAGTCAAAGTATATTAGAATTAGCTTCATTGCTCTCTACTATCAATAGTATGCCATTTACATGTTTTCTTCTAAACTATTTCGGTAAAGGAATTCTGAACTGCTCCTCTATCCATGTAGTTTTCTTTAATAAGTCCCTGGTGTAGGATTCTTAATTGCCTTATGCTGGTTGACCTATCTTCCCCTCTTCTTTCTAATCCTAACTTGAGGATTCTTAATTTCCCTCTTGTTTTGGAAAAAAATATCATCCATTCAAGCTCTGAATTTGTTTTTACTCTGTTATCCTACTTATTGGACTCATACCTCAACAATTTGACTTAATCCAGTGAATTATCACTAATTGACTCCATAGCCCAATGGCCTGAAGCCTAGTTTGCCCATTTGTTTCAGAATTTCACCACTCTCAAACAAAACAACATTGAACATTAATAACTAGCCTAATATCACACCAAAACAAAGCTAAATTATAAAGAGAGAGCCCTCTCTAAGTATAGATTGGCTAGATTTTGTACTTAAAAGATTGGTTTGTGGTTACCTCGGACCCCTTTCTTCTTCCCATAACTTTTAAGGAAAATTTAAATGATAAAAAATAGGAAATTGAGCCATTGTTATGAACAATGAAAGCGTAAGAATGAATCTCAGCAAGGATGGAAAGGGAAGGATAAGGATAAAGGTAATGGAAAATGGTAGTCGAAAAGGAAAAGGCCTCAGAATGCAGAAGAGAGAAAATGTGGTTGTAAAAGGGAATTTAATGCAGCTAGAAAGGCACATGGGTCACAACAACATCATAGAGGTGATAGTACTAGATGGTTGGTGTGTTTGAAATGTGGTAAGGAACATGTTAAGAGACACTTTCCACAAAAACGGGTGGTAGGCCTGAGATCTATAGTGTAGAAGAGGTGCAAACTATTGGGGATGTTGGTGAGAGAATTCCTCGCATCTATGCAAGACTAGAAAATAGACAAGTATACCATCAGGCATCTATCATTGAGATGAATGGCAAGCTTTGTGATCAATTTGTTTGGATATTGATTTACCGTAGATCTAATTATAGTTACATTAGTCCTGAAGTGTGTTTTGAATAATGAAGTGCATGTATAATCTTGGTTTGTATTTGGCTATAGGTACAAAGAAAATATTTCACCATTAGGTAAGAGCTTATGCATTTGATTTGAATGGTATGCTTACTACAAAACATTTAAATATATTACCATTGGGTTCATATAGTATGATTTTGGGCATGGATTGGTTGTACCTTCACAAGACCAACATGGATTGTTATGAAAAATCCATTGAGTGATTGGGTGACAATGGGGAACCAAGTGTCTTACAGGGAAAGAAGAAAGCCACATTAGTTAGGATGGTGACAGCTATGCACGAAAATAACAGTCACAAAAAATGGTGTGTGTTATTTGTATTGCCTATTTATAGAGACAAATGTAAGGAATTTGAGGATGCAGATGTTTTTAGAAGGTACCAAGTCCTACAATGGTTTTAGGATGTGTTCCCCATAGATATTTTAGAGTTTCCACCTCATAGGGAAGTAAACATTTCTATTGAGTTGGTACCAGGGGTAGCACCAGCATCAAAAGCACCATATAGGATGAGTACACATGAGTTGGTAGAGTTAAAGTTGTAGCTGAAAGAGATGCTTGGCAATGGACACATTAGGCATAGTGTATCACCTTGGCACACATCGATATTGTTTGTGAAGAAGAAGGATGGTACTATCAAATTGTGCATCGACTACAAGTAGTTGAACAAAGTGACCATCAAGAACATGTATCCATTGTCGAGTATTGATGACTTGTTTGATCATCTAAAGAGAGTGACAGTGCTCTCGAAGATTGATCTAAGATCTAGATATCATCAGGTACACATTAAAGAGGAGGACATTTACAAGACAAATTTCAGGACCATGTATGGGCATTATGAGTTTTTTGTAGTTCGATTCACTTTGAATAATGCTTCAACTACCTTTATGTGTTTGATGAATACAGTGTTGCGACGTTATTTAGACAATTTTTTTATTGTGTTCATTGATGAGATATTGTTATACTCTAAAAATGAGGAAGAGCATGTTGAGCATTTGGTAATAGTGTTGAGGTTTGCTGAGAGAGCATCAATTGTATGCTAAGCTCAACAAGTGTAGTTTTTTCCAGACTAAGGCACATTACTTGGGACATGTTGTCTCTAAGGAGGGCATAGGAATGGATCCAGAAAAGGTAAGAGCTATCATGGAGTGGGTGTCTCCTATAAATGTAGATAAGGTGATAACCTTCATGGGATTGGAAGGTTATTATAGGAGGTTCATCAAGAACTTGTCACATATCTCTTATCCTATGATATCGTTGCAGAGGTAAGGTAAGAAGTTTGAATGGACAAAAGAGTGTGAGGACAGTTTTGTGTAGCTCAAGCAGTTGTTGGTACATGCACCGGTGTTAAAGATCACAAATCCAGACAAGGAATTTGTAGTATGTACAAATTCTTGCAAGAGGGAACTTGGTCGAGTCTTTATGCAGGAAGAATAGGTAGTGTGATATGAGTCATAGAAACTGAACCAGAATGAGAAGAACTATATGAGTCATGATCTTGAACTAGCAACAATCATACATGCATTCAATATCTGGAGTCACTCTCTTCTTGGCAAGAGTTTTGATTTGATGAGTGATCATAGTGGCTTGAGATACTTGTTTGACCATCTAAATCTGAACCCTAGGAAAGATAGATGGTTTGCCATGATCAATGAGTTTTATTTCGAGATTAGATACATCAAACGAAAGGAGAACATGGTCATGGCTGCTCTTAGCAGGCAGATACATGTAAATCATATAGGAGTTGTGAGTTTCTATGTGAGAGATCTACTGGGTAGGATCTTGCAGGCATGCCAGTAGAGTACATGTATAGGTATACGTGTACGTATAGGTACAAGCACATGTAGTAGTACATGTATAGGTAGAGGAAGTGGTGTATGTACATGTACAAGTGAAGGTGCACATGATTTGGACTATTGTGTTATAATGGATGAATTGGTCATGTTTAGAGATAGGATATATGTGCCAAATAACAATGAGATAAAGAAGGTGATCTTGAGTGAGTTTCATGCAATACCATACTCAATTCACCCAAGCTATCATAAGATGCTGACAGTAGTGAAGAAATTCTATTATTGGTAGAATTTGAAAAAGTTTGTAGCAGAGTTTGTGGCTAGTTGTTTGGATTCTAGGAATTAAAGGATGAGTGTAAGCATACAGGTGGACTGCCGCATTTGATTGCAATTCCAGAGTGGAAATGGGAGGTCATTTCCATGGGCTTTATCACATGCTTTCCGAGGATAGTGAGGCAACATGATTCCATCATGGTTATTGTGGAAAGGCTGACAAAGGCTGTGCACTTCATTGCAGTGAAGTCTACATTCTCATCTAGTGATTTAGCATAGGTATTCATTAGACATGCGGTTAGATTTCATTGTGTTCTAAATATTATTGTGTCAAATAGGGATGCAAAGTTCACTTCCATGTTTTGAAAGGATTTGTTTGTAGGTTTGGGCATAGATTTGGATTTCAGTACATCTTGTCATCTATAGATAGATGGAAAAAATAAGGGTCAATAGGATATTGGAGGAAGTATTGAGATGTATGCGATGCATCAAGAACGAAAGTGGGAAGAGTATCTTCCACTTGTAGAGTTTTTTGACAACAATGGGTATCAGGAATCTTTGAGGATGAGTCTATTTGAGGCATTGTATGGGTGGAGTTGCAATACTCCCATTTGTTGGAGTGATCTAGTTAAAAAAGTGTTGATTGGAATGGACATGCTAGTAGAAATGGAACAGGAAATGCAAGAAATCAAGAAGAATTTGAAAGAAACACATGGTAGGGAAAATATATATGTAGATTGGAATAGGTTGTTCAAAGAGTTCCAAGTTTGGGACTAGGTGTACTTGCGCATCAACTTGAAGAATAGCTCCTTGTGGATTGGATCCTGTGCCAAGATGGCACCATGATCTTGTGGATCTTTCAGGATTATTGAGAGGATCAGACTAGTAGGCTATCGACTTGCATTGCCCCTGATAGTGAAATTCCATGATTTTTTCCATATTTTATTGCTTAAGAAGTGTGTTAAATATGTTGATCATGTGATTGACTGGTCTATATTGCAGGTGGAGCCAGATGGAGAACTGCAGTCAGGGCCTCAGTGTATATTGTAGAAAAAGGTATTCATGCTTTGAAACCAATAAATTGAGTAGGTTAAAGTGCAGAGGAAGCACTTTGGGCTCGATGAAGCTACATGGGAGATGACGGAATAGATGCGAGCTATGTATCCTTCATTATTCATTGCTTGAGTGAGTGTTTTGGTATATGTTTTTGGTACATCTTTTTGTGGTGTTTGGTATATGTACAAATGTATATGGATGTAAATACTGCTATGAGATATGTCATAAAGCTCCAATAAGAGGTATGGGTGTCATGTCATTATAATTCTTATGTTGTTATGTTGTCATGTTGGTTTTCTTTTCAGTAGGGTGATTATTGTAAATACCGCATTGAGCTACGTTATAAAGCTGAGTGGGGAGTATGTTTTCTTTTCAATGGTTTTGTTGAAGTATAGTTCTAGTTCAACATCGAGGATGGTGTCTGTGGTGAAGTAAAATTATAAGTGTAGACACGAACGAATTCCTGTAGCCTAATAATGGGTCTAGACACAACAAATACATTCTATGGAAGATTTCCTTAGGTTAGAATCAATAAAGAGGGCCTACCTCTAGGTTTACTTATCCTAGTTGATGATGTCCTCGCTTGCTCACTCCAACAATCTCTCACTTCCTTCTTCAAGCTCCTGAAACAAGTAAACAACAACAACACACAAACATAATAATAGACAAATTGCAATTGAACCTACTTAACAAGTCAAGAAACATTAAGCCATGAATATGTAATATTACAAAACATGTAGTAAATCAATCGATAGTTGCATATATTAATATCAAAGAGAGATTACAACCATTTATCTTGATGTTGCAATCTTCCTCTGACAAGACCGTGTTCCCACACACTTCTTCTAGCATTCCATGATGGCCTCAATCAATAATAATTGAAGGCTCTTCCCTTTAGACTTCAATCCAAACCAAAACACACTTCTCCCTCACACAAATAGATAGCTACAACTAGTAATTGTTTTCTTGTCTACTCCAAACCAAAATAGCATCAACACTCAACCAAAAAATATGCAATTAGTTTGTGATTGGGAAGAAGGGAGGTTTATATAGGTAATATGGATGGGAAATGGATCCTCTTCTCATGGGAGAAGGACTTATCCCTTGAGGTGGTTCCATCATTATAGGGGACATGAGATCAAACTATCATCCTCAAGCCCATCTAGCCAAACCATTTACCAAAATTCCATTACGAAGCTTCTAGAGCTGGAAGCTTCTTCGCTAATTTAAAAAACTTTACATAACAAGACCAACGCAACTGGAACACAACTCAGTCTGTCAAATCAATGCGAGGAGTAGTGTTAATCTCTGCACATCGACATGGAGGAGAAAAAGGCCATTAGCGCCGGTATTGTAAACTGGGCAAAACAGAAGTTTCAGGGGAAATGGTGTAAAAGGGAATTTATCTACTCATGAAGGGGGACACAATGGGAGTTTCTTCATGATGACAAAGCATGTCGGGTTCACTGTAGATGTCCTCTAGGATCAAGGAATGGGAAGTATAGGGATAGTGACAAAATCTTGTGTAACAGATGTCCCCTAAAGTGTGAATGATGAGCTAGAGTGAGGGATGAAATGCTTTATAAATCACTGTGGGGAACCATAGTCTGTCGTCGGAAAACGTGCAAGCAAGTACAGATACATATACATAGACTGAGATCTCTATCAAATGATACATGAATCATGGTATGGACACAACCATCTAGAGAATGACCATGTAAATGGATCCAAGTATGGTCACAACCATCTGTCAAAGAGGATCATAATGAAACCAAGGTATGGTTGCAACCATCCAATAATGAGAAGGATCACATATGATAACTCATGGTTTGGTTACAACTAGCCATATAAAAGAGACATGCATATCATCATAACCATGTCACACCACTTCGCAACTTAGAATTTTGTGATCTGAGTCTAGGGTATTGCACTCCAACATGACCCGATCAAATTACAAATCCTAGCATGCGAATAGATGTGTTGACATCGGAAATGCTAGAAAGTCACTTGATTACTAGTCAATGATGTAAACTATTAACAAGCGCAAGAGAAACCACCAATAATGACAATGGTCCTCAAGGTACTATCAGCATAATTCACGAAATGTGAATACAGGAACTGAAGTCGAACACTTGTGAAATCACTCAATCAAAAGCCAATGATGTGAACTTTTCGTCGAGTACGAAGAACTTGCCATTAGGGCATGCAAGCTCTAAGGTACTGGAAGGGAGTCTCTTGGTCAAATTCCTAGATAATGAGTTGAACTCGATGGAAAGAGGCCGTGTCAAAGGAGGGACATAGTGAATCCCACATTATCAACGTGAGATAAAAGGATGAAAAATAGTTTTGGATGATACAGAGAATCATAGGTAAGTGTAATTGCATAAGGATAACTCTCGAACATATTGGCAACACATCTTGGAAGTTTAGTAGCTTTTGGATCCATGGGATCGGTGGTCATAATTACATGGTAGAGATCAAATGGAACACAAAAATGATTGGCCTGAACCTAGGAAGGTCAACAATGCAAAGGAGGATGTCCTAACCTGACATGAAGCAAAGCGTGTCATGTTCAAGAGTGAGTTGCCAAGATGACTAATAGATTTCCAAATTCCCCCCCACCATTTTTGGTAGGTACCCCAATTATTTTTTAGTCATAAGCTTGAAGGGTATAACATATGCTTGCACTGTAAGCTCATCCTCTGACCTGGTAAGTTTAATGAGCCCTAGGAAGGAAAAGCTCATGTTCGTCATTGTAATGAATCTGATGTCGTTTAATATTTTAATGAGTTCGACAAAGGTGTAACTCGATATATTTTTCATGTTCAGAAATCTCGAAAAAGACACGTAAAATAAAACTCCACACGGTCAATTTTCGTACATTTGTGTCTCTTGAACCTGAAGAGGTAGAAAATAATGCTCGAGAGAATGGCTTGACCATTTCAGTCAAGCAGTACCTTTTTCGTAAATGGTGCCTCCTAGCTCGAAAAAGGGGTAAAATTATACTGGGCACATAATGTTTCGCATTTTTTAATGAGTTCGAAACGATAAAGACTTGACCATCTTTTCACTTTTAAAGGGTTGGAAAAGAGATGAAAGCAGACCCCCCATTTTATTTTATTTTACGAATCAAAAGGGAATAAGACTCGACAATCTTTTCATATGAGTTTAATGAGTCGAGAAAAGAGTTGAAACATGACTCATCCTCGAGGAATGAGTGGTATACAGGGTAGCAATTGGTTCTAGCAATGGTGGAACTGGTCAAAACATGTAATGGTCAAGAGGCTAGCTAATAAAACCACTCATCACTGCGCTCCCTCAGGAAAGGAAAAACAACCAAGTGAAATCATATTATTGGCCAAAGAGATGGTGGCAATGGAATGAAACAATCAAGGCTCATCTAGCAAAAATGAGTTGATAAAAATGGAAATCAAGAGATGTAAATTAGGCATGGGTTCATTTTTACACAAGCTTGAACCATGGAGAACTCTGCTTGGATTCAGTTTCATGTTTACACAAACTTGAAATAAAAAATATGCTTGAATAAGTTTGCATGCCCCCGACATAATGACACAATCGAGGTACATGCCTCCCAAGCTTCATTGCATTGAACTAGGTGAATGGAATGAAGGTTCACTTTCGAGATCCAAGAAAGACTCGACTGGGATTCTACGAGATATCAAGAAAAGACTCGATTTGGAAAAGGGAGTTGCTTCATTTTTTAATGAGGTTGACATAGTAAAAGAACTATCCTCAAGACCCTTGTTTCATTTTTTAATGAGGTTGACATAGGAAAAGAACAATCCTTGGACCCTTGTTTCATTTTTTAACAAGCTTGACACAAGACAAAGAACTATGCTCACACACTTGTTTCATTTTTTAACGAGGTTGATAGAAGACCAAGAACTATCCTCATGACTCCTTATTTCATATTTTAATGAGGTTGACACAAGAAAAATAATTGTCCTAGTACATTGTTTCATTTTTTAACGAGGTTGACACAGAAAAATGACTATCCTCATAATCTGATCATGGACCATATGAGAACATGGCTCCTAAGAGGTTTTCACTAGATGGAAAAACCACACTCTAGGAGGAATACATGTCATTTAGTACCAAAGACAGATCGGGTTCCAATGCCCTCAGTGCATAATGTACTATACCATCTGTGTGATCATCAGCAGATGCGGAGATGGAATGGGTAACCACATAATTGACCTATTGCGGGGAAGGTACTACTTGCATACAAGAGCTGATAGGGGATGATGGTTGCAAAGGATGCACCTGGTGACCAATGAACGATAATTGATTAGTGGTCACAATTCTCCCTTCATGTGGAAAGCAAACCACATGGAAGAGTGAAGAATCAAGAGCTCCCATGACATAAACATAGTCACATCCAAGGAGAAGATTGAAATATAAGGGTCCTTGGACTACCATCATGTCTATATAGATAGTCTTCCCTCCCAAAGTAATAGGGAACTTTGGAAGGATCCCTAAGGGCTGGCTGGTTCCTTTGTTAAAAGCTAACAGATTCTGGGTGACAGGCACAAGCTGTGGGGAACCCAAAGCTTGCCAAGTAGTGGAAGACATGATGCTAACAAATGTACCTTCATCTAATATAGTGCTAGGTACTATCATATTATAGGTTTGTATTGTAATCTTGAAATGCACATAAAATGGGAGGCAGAAAGTAGTCAATGGACCCCAATCAAAACAGACAACAGAACTACTTGGTGGGGGTATCATATGATTACCCCCATGCTCTACAGGAATAGGAGAAACACTCTCCCGAACAACCACGACAGGAGGGTCACTCTTTGATTCATGAGAATCTGAGGAGATGAGAAGAACATGAGTAGTATGATCACCACTCTCTTTTGGAATAGAGTGAGCAACTTGTGGTGAAACCAAGTCAACACTCTTTTCGACCAATAGTTGGTCAGGAACAAACACAAGAGAGTAACTCTCAAGAAGATAAGGATGGGCAAGTGATGAACCTAAGTCAATCTCTTGACCAACAGAGAGAGGGTCAGAAGAAAACCTCTCATAACCACCAGGAAGTTGCGGTTGCGGAGCTGGAACGTTTTCCAAAAGTTTGGAAGCTTTATCCATAAGAGGACAAAGGTGAAGAAGATGTTGTCCTTCACATAACCTATAGTGGAATCTAATCTTCCCTTTCTTCTTACCATCATTAACCGAAGGTGCAACATCGAAATGATCTCCAGAGGTTGATCTAGGTCTTGAGACCATACCTCCAAGACTCTAGGAATGCTAGGACAGTCTTAAAGGATATGGTCACCCTTACATATCTTACAAGGGAATCTTACCTTTCGCAAAGGATCAGAAGGTTTGTCGACGGGGGGTGCATTTGGAGTAATAGCTGCATGGTTGGCCTCTCACTTATTTGTCTTCTTCTTCATCATCATCATCTTCTTCTTCTTAGCCTCCTGGTTACTAGATTTCAAACTTTCACCAGCAAAGTAGAAGAAGAGGGAAAAGAAATGGGGGAAGAAGGTGAGGGGTCAACCTTAGAATAATCGTGATGTGATTTGAATGAAGGAGATGGCGGGGTAGGCTTTGGGACACTTGGGACCGCCGAGGTCAAAAATAACCAGACAAGGAAACCAATGGTTAACCCAGGGAGGTACAACGTTGCAATATAAGGAGCACTAGCATTCCGAAAGGAAGGAAAAGGACTAGGATTCCCGTCCGAGGGGAATCCTTGACTAGTGGACTCTGGAAATGTTGCCATTGGAATCGACCCTAAATAATTACTAAGGAAGATAAATTTTATCAGGAATATTTCATGGGAAGTTAGTTTTAGAACACTGAAACAAAAATTTACCTTTTCATGTTTTAAGAGTCAAGAAAAGGATGAAAGATGACTCTAGTCACTTTCGGAGTTAACGAGATCGAAAGGACAAGTGCTCGATGATATTTTAAAATTTAAAGAGCTAGGAAAGATCAAAAGTGACTACTCAAGGTATTCTATGCAAAAGGATTACCAGGTAACCATGAACTGTAGAATACTTCCCAGTGAACCATGAAGTACGGGCATGCAATCGCCCTGAATGTTGTGTTCGGTGTATCACATTTACAAGGTGATAGAATTGGCTTCCTATGAATAAAGGATTGCAGCCTAGTGGGGTCTCCCATTATATATTCGATGATATGGGGAGCACAAATCTGTACTACTGTTGTCTAGTGTCGAAGTGAACGACAACTGCTAGGTTTTAAGGCGTTAAGTTTGAATGCTTCCTTAGGTTAATTCAATAAATTTTAACAGTTGATCTTGAATTAGATTTCAATTACAAGGCCCTGCCACTGTCATCTAGAAAAACTCCTACATGCAGCTATATGAGAAAAGAGATATTTGTCTTCGATGAAAGTTATCACTAATTGAGAGATAGAGAACACAAAATTAATGCAACAATCGAAGAATGAATGCGCTTAAACTTGCTATAACAACATAAGAAGTTTCATTTCATTTCCGATGCTTATGATGATGCAATTCTAGCTTCTCAATAATTCTAGTAATGCAATATTTTCTCTTAAGTCTTCTAGAATGATGTTCTTCTTTTCATAAAATGAAAAATGAATATTTCACATAAAGCACTTTAATGAAAACTTTCACAATTCTGAACAAACAAGCATCAATTAGATCCAAATCATTATAAATGAAACTAAAAGAAAATTATTCTATGAATCGAACAAACCAAACACATAAATGCTTCAATCTACAAACCAACCAATGTAATCTATGCTTGGAAAGAGAAAAGAGACACTCAAAATAAGAGAACAAATGAGACTCTTTCACTCATTCAATTGAAAACAAAGCATCCTAGTCACTTCTAGGAGGAAGAAGAGAGTCAGAGTGTCAAGACACACTAGCACTAGGATGGGAGAAATTATGATTTTCTCTTACCCCTAAGACCGGAGCGACTTTTGGGCCAAAAGTAGTGTTGATCTATAGGTTTTAACCCTGTACATAAATTACCTGCATACGAATGCTAATACACAGAAAATAAACAATGTGAGAGCATAACACATAAAACACATATACACAGAGATTTTCCCCTGGATTCCAAAACCCAGACTACCAGCTTGATTTTTCATTATTTTCCTTTCAATGTTACAATACATATTTATACATGCCAAAGCATCCAATACCATGGACCGAAAACCATTGCGTCCAAAACCATGGACCAAAAACCATCGTGTCCAAAAACATGTGCAAAAATCATGAAAAAAACCATAGGTGGCTCTACCCAACCTAACATAGGTTCCAAAACCAAAATTTTCTAAGGCACTACCCTAGACCCCGTAGAGTGGGGTTACTTGCACCCCTCAAACCCCCTATGACTCCCCCCGCTACGGAATCGGTACAACAAACGGGGGGCTCCACCCCCATTTAACCCCCCAATTAACTATGTGGGCTGGTTGTGGAAAGGATATAACACAATCCAAGATTCTCCCACTTGTTGTTTTCTTTCCACAGGGGGACACAAGAGAGCTTAGTCATTTATCCAGCCCTGCAACGCCCATTTTTTCTCTACACCAAGAGAACTTCTCAGAGCTCATAGATTTTTTCAATGCATCTGCAGTATTATTCAAAGTGTCCACCTTTACCAGCAACACCTTTTCATCTTCTATCGTATCCCTCACAAAGTGATATTGAACATCAATGTGCTTTATCTTTGAATGATATGCAGGGTTCTATGCCAAGAATATTGCACTTAGGCTGTTACAATCTATCCTTATAGCTCCCTGTACTAACCCCATACCTGAACATAATCTCTACAACCAAACTGCTTCTTTGCTTGCATGAGTGGTTGCCATGTATTTTGACTCTGTAGTTGATAGTGCCACTACAGATTGTTTCTTACTCATCCAACTGACTGCACCTCCAAATAGGTTAAACACATACCCACTTGTAGATCTTCTCTGATCCTGATCTCTAGCCCAGTCTGCATCAACAAAGCCATGAATATCCAACACTCTGTCCAATTGTGGTCTTCCTTGGTAGCACAAACCATAATCACTAGTGCCACACAAATACCTGAAAACCCGCTTCACTGTTGTCCAATGCTCCTTTCTTGGTTTTCACATAAACCTGCTCAATACTCCCACTGCATGTGCAATGTCTGGTCTAGTACAGACCATTGCATACATCAGGCTACCGACTGCACTTGCATATGGGACACAAGAAATGTCCTCTTCCTCTTCTTGTGTCTTGGGACACTATTCAACATATAACTTTACACCTATAGGAATATGAACCTTCACTAGTTTACTATCCTGCGTATCAAATATCTGCAATATTGTCTCGACATACTTCCTTTGGTTTAACCAGAGCTTCCTCTTTGCCCGATCTCTTTTAATTTCCATGCCCAAAATATAGTTTGTATCACCAAGATCTTTCATGTCAAATTTGGAGGACAATTGGGTCTTCAAATCCTGGATAATTTCTTTCTCATTTCCAACCAACAACATATCATCCACATATAAGACCAAATAAATGATAGGGTCACAAATTAATTTAAAATACGCATAGTGATCTACTTTGCTTCTATTGAAGCCATGTCCACATATAAATGTATCAAATTTCTGATACCACGTTCTTGGTGATTGTTTTAACCCATATAAAGGCTTCTTTAAATTGCATACCAGTTCTTCCATACCCTTCACTGCAAAGCCTTCAGATTGCTTCATGTAGATTTACTCTTCCAGATCCCCGTGAAGAAATGTTGTCTTCACATCCATTTGTTCTACCTTAAAATCAAAAGCAGCAGCAACAGATAAAAGTAATCTATTAGAACTTACCTTAGCAACAGGAGAAAAAATATCACCAAAATCAATTCTCGGCACTTGCGAATAACCTTTTGCTACCAACCGAGCTTTGTATTTCTCCACCTTTCCTTCTACATTTGTCTTCTTCTTGAACACCCATTTGCTACCAATGGGTTTCCTTCCAGTCGGCAACTCCGCCATATCACAAGCCTCATTTTTGTGCAAAGATGTCATTTCATCAACCATGGCCTCTTTCTAGAGTTTTCCATCCTCTGAACCTATTGCTTCCTTCACAGTTCTAGGATCATCATTAGTAATAGAAAAAAGAAAAATTTGAACAAAAAGCAGATGGACTATGCCTTTATGGATGCCTTCTTTGTCGAACTGATATTCTTAGACCCGAAATTTGTCGTTCTTCTTCTTCTGATTCCTCCTCTGCTGTAGAGTCTGATTCTTCCTACTTTCGCTCAAACTCTATCTTCTTAGGTTCCTTTGTTTGGACTTCATTTTTAATAAGATCTTTCACCTCTCTGAACACCACATCTTGGTTGTACACAACCTTCCTTGTTAATGGGTTCCAAAGCTTATAACCTTTTAAGCCATCCTTATACCTAATAAAGATGCACTTTTCAGATTTACTATCCAACTTGGTTTGTTTCTCCTTTGGAACATCTACATATGGATCACATCCAAATACCCTCAGATTTGAAAGAGAGGGTTTCATACCAGTCCATACCTCTTGTGTAGTTTTATCCTCCAACGCTGATGAAGGTGATCTGTTGACCAGGTAACATGCTGTCTCCATTGCCTCTGCCCAGAATTCTTGTCCTAACTCGGCACCACTGAGCATGCTTTTTTCCCTTTCCATCAATGTCTTATTCATTATTTCTACCACTCCATTTTATTGAGGTGTATATGGAGTAGTCTTCTGCCATGCTATACCACACTTCTTACAAAATTATTCAAATTCCTTACTGCAAAACTCTCCACCATTGTATATCCTCAACACCTTTATCTTCTTCTCTGTCTGGTTTTCTACCAGAGCCTTAAATTCTTTAAACCTGTCAAAGAATTTAGATTTCTTCTTAAGGAAATATATGCATGTATTCCTTGAGAAGTCATCTATAAATGATACATAGTACATAGAATTAACCAATGATGGAACCTTCACAGGTCCAAACACATCACTGTGAACAAGCTCTAATATCTGTTTCGCCCTCTTACCACCAGAGGGGAAACTCACCCGATTTTTCTTCCCATATACACAATTTTCACAAAATTCAAAATCCAGAGAGCTATTACTCATACCTTCTACCATACCTTTATCATAAAGTATTCAAATGCCCTTCTCTCCAATATGTTCAACCCTTTGATGCCACAACATGGTCTTCTCTCCAGAGACCACTAGATTTTCTGCTCCACTTTCAGGAACCACAAAACTATTTCACCCATTAACAACTGTGATACCTTGCAGCTTGTAAAGAGTTCCAATCCGTACTCCCCACATCAATACCAGTTCTCCCCGAACCATCTTGCAGGTATCCTTCTTGAACACTTATTTTACACCTGCATCATCCAACTTGCTTACAGAAATTAGATTTCTGGCCTTTGCAGGAATTTGTAGAATGCCTGAAAGCGTTCTAACCCTTCCACCTTGCAACTTCAACTTTACTTTTCCGCGACCAACGATTCTAGCCTCCCTATCATCCCCTAAGAAGACATCACCACCATTGTATTTCTCATACTCACAGAACCACTCTCTATGGGGAGTGAAGTGAAATGATGCACCTGAGTCAATCAACCATGCGTCATGATCTACATGTGTACTTGAAGAAGCTAAGTACACATCGCCACCTTCATCTGAGGTGGTTTTTGTCTCTGCAGAAGGAGCATCATCAGATCCATTTCCTT
This sequence comes from Pinus tabuliformis, assembly GCA_031772625.1. Taxonomy (NCBI): domain Eukaryota; kingdom Viridiplantae; phylum Streptophyta; class Pinopsida; order Pinales; family Pinaceae; genus Pinus; species Pinus tabuliformis. Next base: position 498,705,398 of record CM062815.1, read on the forward strand.
TATCAGGAGCTTTAGATTTACAGTCCCTTTTGTAGTGCCCTTCATTTTCACATTTCCAACACACCACCTTTATAGGTTTTCTTCGAGATTTAGATCTCCCTCTAGATTTAGATCCCCTACTCGATGACTTATTTTTGTTTCTATTCTGGGACCACCCTCGTACAAAAAAGGCATTGCCATTCTGGCTCTCCATATTTTTCTATCTCATCTCCTCTGTCAGCAAGGATGAGACTATTTTATTAAACTACAAGGCAGTTGCATTGCTACCTATTGCAATAACCAGACTATCCTAGGAATTTGGTAGAGAACACAACAAATTGATGCACCTATCTTCATCTGAAATTTTAATATCAACAAATGATAACTGACTTACCACAGTATTAAATGCATTTAGATGCTCTGTCACCAGGTCTCCATCTTTCATCCTTAGGTTATATAGCTTGTTCCGTGTGAACATTTTATTCACCAGAGACATAGATTGGTACAAAGTCCCTAGCTTGTCCCACAAAGCCTTCACCATAGCTTCCCCTGATACATTCAACAATATTAAATCTGAGACACACAATTGTATTGTGCTCTTTGCCTTCCGATCCAACTTCTTCCATTCTTCATCAGACACTCCCATTGATTTAGTACTCGGATCTACTACGATCCACTGATCTTTATCCACCAACAGATCCTTCGTCCTGAGTTTCCACAACTCAAAACTCTGACCATTAAATTTCTCGATCTCTATCTTTCCACTGCTCGCCATCTTCTTTCACCACTTGAATCGATCTCATAGATCTCCCATTGAACAGGGTCTACCACAGGCCCAAGAAAAACCCCTCAGCAACAAATGTGACCCATTGAAGCCAAAACATCTCTGAAACCAAATGTAGGTTTTAACCCCATACAAAAATTACCTGGACACAAATTCTAAAACACAGAAAATAAACAATGCGAGAGCATAACACATAAAACACATATACACAAAGATTTTCCCCAGGATCCCAAAATCAGGACTACCAGCTTGATTTTTCATTATGTTCCTTTCAATGTTACAATACATATTTATACATGCCGAAGCATCCAATACCATGGACCGAAAACCATCGCGTCCAAAACCATGGATTAAAAACCATCGCATCAAAAAACAAATGCAAAAGTCATGCACAAAACTATAGGTGGGTTCGCCCAACCTAACATAGGTGGGGTTACCTGGACCCCTCAAACTCCCTTTGACTCCCCTCGCTATACAATCAGTGCAATGAAGGGGGGGCTCCACCCCCCTTCTAACCCCAAGTTAACTATGTGGGCTAGTCGTGGAAAGGATATAACACAATCCAACACGATCAACATGACTGACCAGTACTACAACTAGTGTCGATGGCTGATCAATGCGACTTTTTGGCCAAAAATAGCACCGATCGAGGGATTCAAACAAAAAATATAAACGAACTTCACACAGGGTTAGAATTAACACATTAGAGAGTGGGCTAAACCAAGAAAGCACACAAAGCAAGATAAATGAAGCTTTTTAGTCAGGGAGAAAACAATCTAAAAGGCTCACATGGTCGAAATCATGAGAGTAAAACACACTAGCCAAGACTGCGGACAAACCCTAATCTTCACTTGCAGGCATATATGTGATTGCCTAACTGAAAAAAAGTGCTAGAGGCTACTCAGCGCGACTGTTTCTCAGCAACTCTTACTAATTGGTGTGACTGTCAGCGAATTAAGCGTGCTAATTGAGGGAGCTAAGGAAAAATTAAAAAGTTTTTGGAACAGGGACTAGATCTACTACTATGAATTTTAGACTCAAAAAAATAAGAAGGAGAAAAGAAACACAACCAAAGGGAAAATGTGGAACTAGAAAAGTTCTCACAAAATCATGAAATCCAAGACAAACAAAAGGATTGAGATCTCCCTAGTGGAGTCGCCAATTTGTGGTGAAGTAAAATTGTAAGTGCAGACATGAACGAATTCCTCTAGCCCAATAATGGGTCTAGCCACAACAGATACATTATATGGAAGATTTCTTTAGGTTAGAATCAATCAAGAGGGCCTACCTCTTGATTTTCTTATCCTACTTGATGATGTCCTTGCTTGCTCGCTCGAATAATCTCCCGCTTCCTTCTTCAAGCTCCTGAAACAAGTAAACAACAATAATACACAAACATAATAATAGACAAATTGCAATTCAACCTACTTAACAAGTCAAAAAACATTAAGCCATGAATATGTAACATTACAAAACATGTAGGAAATCAATCGATTGTTGCATATATTAATATCAAAGAGAGATTACAACCATTCATCTTGACATTGCAGTCTTCCTTTGAAAAGATCAGGTTCCCACACACTTCTGTGAGCATTCCATGATGGCATCAATAAAAAATTGTTTTAAGGCTCTTCCCTTTAGACTTCACTCCAAACCAAAACACGCTTGTCCCCAACACAACTAGATAGCTATAACTATTAATAGCTTGCTTGTCTACTCCAAACCAAAATAGCGTCAACACTCAACTGAAAACTCTGCAACTAGTTTGTGCTTGGGAACAAGGGAGGTTTATATAGGAAATATGGATGGGAGATGGATTCTCTTCTCATGGGAGAAGGAATTATCCTTTGAGGTAGTTCCATAATTATAGGGGAAAGGAGCTCAAACTGTCATCCTCGACCCCATCTGGCCAAACCATTTACCAGACTTCCATTACGAAGCTTCTAGAGTTGGAAGCTTCAAGTTTAATCTAAAAAATTTTCCATAATAGGACGGACGTGACTAGAACATAGCTCAGTCACTCTGGTGGGTGCGAGGATTAGTGATAATCTCTACACCTCATCACAGGGGAGACAAAGGCCATTAGCGTCGGTCTTGTAAAATGGGAAGAACAAATCTTTGAGGGGTAATGCTGCAAAAGGGAATTTATCTTCTCATGAATAGGGGAACAATGGGAATTTCTTCATGAAGGAAAAGCATGCGGGGTTCACTGCAGAGATCCTCCAGGATCAAGGAATAGGGAGTACAGAGACAGTGACAAAATGCCGTGTAACAGTGTCCCCCAAGGGGGAGGGTTCTGTAACAACCCTGGTGAAAGTTCAATGTAATAAAAGTTAATAACTATGGTTCATGGGACATGTATTCCAAGATGAATGGTGGAAAAAACATCCTAGTGGGTGTTCATTCAATTTATTATGGCTAAATAAATTAGAAAAGGATTTGGAAAGCCAAAGTGGAATTTATTACCATTTTAATTATGAAAATAAAGGAAATTAGGAGAAAATGAAGGTGGAAGGTCACAGGTTGCATGTGAAGATGAAATTGAAGGAAAATAATGGAAAATGAAGAAAATAGGGGCCTCATTAATAAAAAGGCTTCTGATGATCATTTGTTACCTTTTGTCAGTTCACTTTTGGATCTCTCTCATTATTCTCTCTCTCTCTCTCTCTCTCTCTCTCTCTCTCTCTCTCTCACTTTTGGACACTTAGAGTTTTCTTGGAGCACTTTGGCATTGGATAAAGAAAGGCAAAGAAGGAAAGGGAAAGGAAGCAGGAAGCAAGGAAGAGCATGATCATGTAGATAAAGAAAAATTATTTCTAGGTATCTATTTGCATCTGTGATTTACTTTCTATATTTGGCATGTGTGGTATTGCATGTGGTTCTTTGATGTCATGGCATGGGTTTTTCCAGGTGTGAGAGTGTTTTTAGTCTAGTCTTGCAATTTTCAGATACCCACGGTGTGATGGGCTTCTCATGTTTTAGTTGAGATGGATTGCAGGATGGATTTGAAGTTGATTGAGGTGGATTTTTGAAATAAAGAACACACGGCCTAGTCATCCTTGAACTAGATCATGCATTGTGGTAAAGCCACTAGCCTAGGGACCCCTGAACTGGAATGTGGGTTATGTAAATCTAGGTATTGTGTGCCTCGGTGGGTGTCATAATCCTCAATGGGTTAACGGCAGGATATACGGTAAAGCCTAGAGGTGGGTTCTCTCCATCAGGCATAGTACTCCCAGGATGGGGTGTATGGTAAAGCCTGGAGAGTGGAGTCACGATTAGGGTGATTCAGTGTGGATCACGAAAAATACCAGAGAATAGTGTCTTGATTATGGTCTAATAATCCCTAGATCAGGGTGTGGATTGCGGTAAAATGTAGAGACTAGGAACTAGGAAAATTCCTCTCGGTGAAGGTGGATAAATCTGCTGGCATCCATGCTTTTTTTGGCCTAGTGGTCTAGTGGATATCATGGTAAATCTTGTTATTACATTTTTATTGTTTTATCCTAGTGATCCGATGTGGATTACGGTAAATGTTGATTTCTATTGATGAGGTTTAGGTGGTTTAGCCTCGGAATGCGTTGGCTAGTTCTTTTGGTTTGAGTCCCACATTCATGCTTGGAATATGGCATGGGGGTGAATGTCTAAAGAGAGAATTGGCTCATCCATTCTATAGTCGGGTGCAACGTGATAGTTATTTCATTGGAATCTAATGTGTAAATCTACTAGTTTATATGTGGATTATATGGCTGATGTGTCCTTGATATTTCTGTTGTTATTATGTTGGTTATAATCATGTTTTATGACAATGATGATGTTTGGCTCTCCTCATGTTTTGATGTGTAAATGAATGAATATGGTATCTATGACCTAATAGATGATAATGCAGCTAATGACATAAGGGAACAATTATTCTTAGAGATTCTTAGATAAGTATGAGACCCCTATGCTTAGATTTGTTGTTTACACGTATAGGTAACATATTTGTGACATGTTTGATGGAATCCCTAACTTGGATAGTAGGGGTCTAGTCTAGACCTTGTCCTTGTTTTATCAAATGCATCATTTTTATGTTGTGTAAATTCATTTCCTAAAGTGTCATTGAGTTTTGGGTAGTGACCTGGGCTCTTGCTTGAAAAAGTGGCTAAAATCCCAGAGACGCAATCACAACACTGGGTAGAAAAGTCCACGGATGAATGGATACCCATGTTGTGGGAGCATCTATAACCTCCTGGACACATGATTTCCCATATCAAGGGAGTGTCTGGGGGTTTAGTGGTCTAAAACTTTGTTTAGTCTTAGGGGCAGGGTACTTGAGCAGTTGGGTTGGCTCCTAGGAGTATTATTGTTGATGTGGAGAGTCTAGTTGGTATGTTTCTATTGATTCCACTTCCTTAAGGTAACCTAAGAGGTTGAATCTCAATATAGTCGCCTCTCGTCACATATTTACCTCGATTTTCCAGTTACTTTGGTAGATGTCGGATAAGGGTGTCATGGCATGTTGGGGTAAACATGAGAGGAAGAGATATTATGACCTGACCCAACCTCTTAGATCAACTTAAGGAAGTGGGGCCAAATATGGATGACAAATTGAAAACTCAACACATCCTACAGGGGCTACAGGTGACTTAAAGGACCAACATCACCCCAGGTGGCCAAACCTTGAGCTTGACCTCTTTTTCTCAGCCTTGGGCCCATAAACACACTTGCAACAAGGAATCTATGAGGTTTAAAGCCTCCAACCACATGCACAAAATTGTATACATGTGATTGTAACCCAATTTCTCTAGTTCAGAGGGTGCGGTCCTCGATTCTGAGCCTAAATTCCAGTTGAGGCTATAGACTACCACCCAGAACTCAATGATACTTTCCAGAATGATAAATGACATCAAGACAAAGCCATTCATTCAAAACATTAATGAAAACTTGACCTAAGCAGACCTAACCATGATAGTCATTTCGTCAAACATATTAAGAACAGGTAATCTATAGGTCATGAATACATATCTCAACATAGGGTTCTGATACTTATATGAGAATTATTAAGAAGGTATAATTTCCTCTCATAATAACTACAATAACATATATTAGGTCATGCATTCAATAGCCATTCATTTATCAATCAAAACATGTTAGGAGCCATAGCTAGAACCTGTTATGAAACCATACTTATAACTAGCATATCAACCATGATAGAACAACCATCAAATCCACATAATAACAAGTACAATTAATCATAAAATACAAGAGTAATATATCTCTTATTAACATATGCAAAAGACAACCAATTTAGGGACTTCCACGTACTACCCAACCGTAGATTGAGTTGAACTAACTCTTTCTTTCAACGAATCACCCCTTCGCCATATTTCCAAGCATGAGTGTGGGACTCAAGATAAGAAAACCAGGGCTTCCTCAACCTTTACTACAATCCCACAAAAATTGGTAAAGGGATCCCTAGGCCCAAAAAAAGCACATAAACAAGCAATCTTTACTACAATCCCACCAAATTATTCAAGGGATGACTAGGTCCAAACCAAGCACATAAATAAGTAGGCCTTGACATAATCCCACCAAAACCAGTAAAAGGATCGCTAGGTCTAGAAAATCTTGGATGCCTAAGAATTTCTTCATCAGTAATTTGAGGAATTTTCTTGTGTCCACCCTTAGGCTTTACTGCAATCATACCAAAACCGGTGAAGGGATTCCTAGGCCCTGGGAAATTTTCCTGAGACCACCTCACCTAGTTCCCAAAGCATCCAGCAATCTGAAGCTCAACCAAATGAAATAGCCCCCATCACACCATGGCCATCCGGAAATGGCAAGAAAATGTTGAAGCCACAGTCACACTTGGGAAAACCCATGGCCATGATAAGAGGAGTACCAAATTCATACATGCATGTACCATGCATTCACAAAACAACTTGGAAATCACACATGCAATCTATTACTTGTAAGTATGCTTGATGAAGCTGCTTAATCCAAATTTTCTTTTCTTTTCATTTCCTTTCTTTTTCTTCCTTGTCAATCTTTTTCATTCCTTTCTATGTGTGTAATATTATGAGATAATAGAGAGAGCTCCAAGTTAAAATTGAGAAAATTTTGTGAAGCAATCTTGATTATGATTTTTATTATTGATGTCTCTATTTTCTTCATTTTCCTCTATTTTTCCTTCAATTTCACTGACATGCAAATGTGTGACCTTTCATCTCTCTTTTCTCCTATTTTCCTTATTTCACAGATAAAATTCGAATTAACTACTCTTTTCCTTTGCTAGTTTCCATAGCCATATATAAATCGAATGTGATACCTACTAAGATGTTTTTCCAACCACTCAACTTAGAATACTTGTCCCATTATCTTGGACTTATATTTTTTACATGGAAAATCAACCAGGGGTTGTTACATGATACCCTCCATTCTAAACCAAAGTCCATGTACTTTTCTATTTTTTCCTTTTCCATTAGCATTCTTCCATGACAACCTTGTAATCTCCCGAAGGTATACTCATCTCTAAATTTTCATGTAAAGAAACATGTTCATGACTCAAAGATTTAAATCATGTATGAACAAAAAAAATTCTTTGTTTTTTGTGCTAGGTTTGCATTGTAAATCCTCTCCCAATAATTCTATTCAGTGATATAACCTTCTCCTCCAAGTATGAAGTTAACGCCAATGATTATATATCAACAAAGTATGTTATCAATTTTTCAACAACAACAATAGCTTGATTATGTATTTGCTTAGAACTACTACATACTCAGGTTTGAGTTACACTATTAAGATTTGTACCTTTACTTGTTTAGATTGTTATTTCTTGTTTAGTAATATACCTCATCCAACTCATGAGTATACTTCTAGTGACTTGTTTTGGATATACAAGCCTATTATGAACTAGAGGTTTCATTTTTACGAGTAATGTATTGATATATTCCATGATTGTGATTACATTGAGAGGTGATCGACAACCCCATGGGAGATGTTGTAATGTAATGTTACATTACATATTTTTTTAAAATATATGTTAGCTAATATTGAATATGTATATGTTGGAGATGTTGTATGTAATATTAAATTATATATATTTTAAAATATATCTCAACCAATATTGAATATTGATATTCCACCTCAATTAAAATATTTAATAGTTAATAACAAGTAAAACACATATATAAAATCACTGCAAATAATAGAAATAAATAATTTTCTTCATTTGGTTTAATAATAAAGTATAGATATAACAAAAAATTAAATTTGATTCGGTTATCAACATGCATGCATGACAAAGTGTATTTTGGTTATATCAAGTGAGCTAATTCTATTAATACCCACTTAAACCACATTTACATCTTAGGTTTTATGTCAAATAGTTTTTATTGAATTTATTGTTGCTTGGATTTATATATTTCTCGCTCTTTCTTTTTACTTTTTAAAAACTATTTACTTTTAATTTTTATTCTCCCATTAAATTAGTCAACCGTCATGAATAGTAACCGAGATTAAATTCTATTTAAAAGAAGTTTTTTCATTTTCTTATAAACATCTATAGGGAAAACCGTTTTCTTAACCTCTACATCAAGGGTGCAATTATATTTCAATTTCTATTAAGCTATGCTTTAAGATGACTAAGAAAATTGACATGGAATTTTTTTTTGAACATTTTATTACCTTTTGTGGGGGAATTATATTCTAGACATTGATATGATTGTACAGGAAATGAAATTCCAACTTTGAGAAACACGCATACAATTTCTATAGGATTGTTCAAACAAAATTATTATCTTTTTAAATATTATGGTACATATATCATTGGTATTCCGTAATCGTGATAAGCAATATAGCTAGAGCTAATATTTTAGTTTTGTATATGTAAGAGCAAATTCCCTACTAACAGTGAATGCAACTCAATGCGGTGGCAATAAAAGTGCAACCATAGCTTCTTCCCTTCCGAGTTTAATACCCAAAGTAATATTGTTAAATGTGTTTTCTCTTTTACCCACAATTTTATTTTTCCCATAAATTCTTTTACTGTGCATCCCACCTTAAGTTTATTTTTTTTTGGAAGAATTTATCTTTCAAGTGTATAAAATATATCAACCACTAGAATTAATATTTTCTTATTTAAAATAGTGGTATCACATTACAAAGTTAATAGATTTTGAATTTATTAATATTCAGAATAATTATTTTCAAATTGAAGTTCATGGCATCACCTGCTGATGTTGTATTTAAATTTACATTAAACAAATTTTAAAATATATGTGGACTAATATTTAATATGTATATGTTGGATATTTTGTACATAATATTACATTATATATATATATATTTTTAAATATATGTCAACTAATATTCTATGGGTATTCCAACTTAATTAGAATCTTTAATATTTAATAGCAAGAAAACCACATATATAAAATCACAAATAGAAATATATAATTTGTTTCATTTGGTTTAATAATAAAGTATGGATGTAATAAAAAATTAAATTCGATTCTGTTATCAATGTGTATGGATGACAAAGTGTATTTTGGTTCTATAAAGTGAGCTAATTCTTTTAATATCCACTTGAACCACATTTACATCTTAGGTTTTAGGTCAAATAGTTATTGTTGAATTCACGGTTGCTTGGATTTATATGTTTCTCACACTTTCTGTTTACTTTTTAAAAACTATTTACTTTTAATTTATATTCTCCCATGATATTTTTCCAACATGATGAATAGTAATTTAGATTAAATTCTATTTGGAAGAACTATTTTCATTTTGTTATAAACACTTTTAGGGACAACCTTTTCTTAGCCTCTAGATGAAGGGGGAAATTACATTTCAATTTCTATTAGACTACGCTTTAAGATAACTAAGAAAATTGATGTGGATTTTTTTTTTTAACCTTTTATCACCTTTTGTGAGGGAATTCTATTCTAGACATTGATATGAGTCTATAAGAAATGAAATTCAAACTTTGAGAAACATGAATACATTGTCTATACAATTGTTCAAATAGAATTATTATGTTTTTGAATATTATGGTACATATACCACTGGTATTCCAAAATCCCAATAAGCAATATAGCTAGAGCTAATATTTTATTTTTGTATATGTAAGAGGAAATTCCCTATTGACCGTGAATTCAACTCAATGCAGTGGCACTAAAAGTGCAACCATGGCTTCTTCCCTTGCGAGTCTAATAGAAAAAGTAATATTTTTAAATGCGTTTTCTCTTTTACCCACAATTCTATTTTATCCATAAATTCTTTTATTATGCATCCCACCTTAAGTAAAGTTTTAATTGTGGATTTATTATATTTTTAAACTAATCAAATTTTGAAAATTATAAATTCATTTTTATACTTTGATACTAAATTTTAATGTGGAACATGTCAATATAAAGTTGAATATGGAAGGAATTACACATATATCTCTTAGTAAGAATTATACCCTTAAAATGTATAGAAAATAGTGATCTTGATTCTCAACTAATAGACTAATCTAAGTGTACTTGAGTTAATTGATTGCAATTATTTCAATACTTTTTTTGGATTAAATGGTAGAGAGAGATAGAGAGTGAGTGAGAGAGTGGTAAGGGGAGAAAGATAGTGAGGGGGGAGAGAAAGGGGGAGAGAGGAAGGAAGAGAGAGAGGGATCGAGAGAGAAGGAGATTGGGAAGGAGAGAGAAGTGGAGTTGAAGGGGGTGAGAGTGCGATGGAAGAAGAAAAACATAGACTCAGAGAGTGAGGGAGAGAGAGTGATCTATATTTATGAAGGAATGAAATTAAATACAAACTTAAACAAAAATGTAGAGATACAATGAAACAAAACTTCAATAATTAAATAGAAAATGCCAAAAGTTGTTTACATGCAGAATGAAAGCAAACTAGCTCAAGTGATGGTAGCTTATCTCTGAGGAGATATGTGATAGCTACATGCCTTAAATTTATTTTTATAATGAGGCAATGATGACTTTTTATCATTAATAAATAATTAGAAACCACAAACATCCAAAACCTAACCCTAGGAGATGAAGCGCCGAAAGTTATGGGCCTTGATCGAGTTAGTTGGAACATCAACTTCCGGGGGTCGTAACTTTGGTGTTAGATATTTTTTTAGAATGAAAAATAATTGGCTAGAAATTTCTATCGAAGGAAAAAAAATATTTGTCTACATTTGAACCATGTTCTTTCCATTTCCTCAAAAAATGTTGTGTAGGGCTTCAAAACGGACACGAAAGTTTTGGATTCGAAAATCATTAAAAACAAAAATTGTCAAAATAGGAAATTGGAAAATAAAACAAATGAGTGATGGAGGTTCAAGTGGAATAGGTAGGTGGCCCCCAATATCAACCTGGATAACTCATCCCCCCATAGGAAGAAATGGTCCCCATTACGTTGAGTGCCTCCATGAGTTGAGGGAAATTTTTCTGAACTTCATCCTTGGTGAGCCACTTGCCTTAGTGTAGGAGTAGGTTAGCTTTGACAAACTAATACAGTTGGATCCTTTATTGACGACTTTTCCAAATTTTTATGTCCATGATATGATCAATTGTGGATTATTCAATGGAATATGGGTTGAGATATATTGGTGTCATTTACTCAACAATGTATGATGTGTCCAACAATGGTAGAAAGTATGGCCAAAGGAAGTCCACATTAAATACTGGTGCATTCCAAGGAATTACGGGATACTGATCTTGAAAGTATTGTCAACAATAACCTTAGAGATGGTGTAAGGCCCATATTAGAGATTTCAAAGCTTGTAATGGGCCCCTAAAAGATATCCATTCAACAAATGAAACTAAACCTTGTAGCCTAGTTGAAACTATGTCGCACTCAATGTTAAGCATGATGTTATTTGTACCTACGATTGGGTTTATCCCTGATGTCATGAACTTGTTGGTAGATGTACTAAATGTGTTTAGTAAATTTGATGGCTTTATCAACTTCGAATTGAACATGTGAAGATTCTATCTGGATACTTGTAAGAGGCATTACAACATAAATGGGACACAATGGTTGAAACCTTGGGCCTAACTGAAATGGGATGTGGCCAATTGAGCTATGGAGAGCTCTATTGTAGATGTGATGCACATTGGGGACACTCTCATTATATTTTTATGGATTCTTAGAGTTATACATGTATAGTATGTGCATTATCATCCTGTTGATGACCTATGTTTGGCTATCATTTTGGGGGTGGAAGGAAGTTGACTTACTCAGCTTGGTATCCAAAAATGATGAAAGGCTTGACCAGAACACACTTACGAAATTGGTATCTTGATCTAGAATAATGGTTCATATGATCCAAAAATGTACCCACACCCATTTGAAGAAGAGATTGGTAGTGGATTTTGGTGTGATTCTCTTCTTGTAGGAAGCCAATATGTCCATATTAGAAAATCCATCGACGATACAAACAAAGTCATTTTCATGATTGGTAGAAGGAAGTTAAAACATATAGTCCATCTATATGGATTTACAAGGTCATTTAGGAGTAGGTATAGGGGTGTAGAGGCCTTGCCTCTTAATGGTTGGTTTGGTTATGGCACAGGTAGTTCAAGATCTAATATATTTTCCAACATCCTCTTAGAGTTTTGGCAAATTACTTATACTATACTACCAATTTCCTTTCCACACAAAATAGACCTACCACTCGATTGTAATGTGCCTCCAAAATCATCTTGGTACACTCACTTGATGGAAAAGAAATATATCCTAGATAACGCAACAATCCATCCTTGAGGTGGAAGTATGGAACTGGATTTTCGGCAATCAACATATTGTAGGTGGTAGTAAATTTCGAGTCATTGTCATATAGATATGCCCATATAGAGGTATCATGCCCAAAAAACTTGAGAATAGTGCTTAGTGACAAAATACGAGACTGACTGAGGCATCCTTCAACAGGATTGGTGCTACCTTTTTGTATTTAATGTTAAAATTGAATTATTGTAGATATGAAGACAATTTTTTATGGTGATTTCTCTATAACTTGCCCCATCTCTAGATAAATTGAAGAGAAATGTGATCTGGGTGGATGATTGTATCCTTCCCTAGAATATAGTGTTTCCATTTATAACAAGCCTACATGATAGCATAGATTTTCTTATCATAGGTGAGGTACCTTTGAACAATATTGGAGGGTATCTCACTGTGATAGATTGTTGGATTCCCTTGTTGAGTGAAGATTACACCAATACCATAATAAAAGGCATCTATCTCAAATTGAAATGACTATTGCAGGTCTAGTAAGGTGAGAACTGGTGAAAATGGAAGGTGGTGTTTCAATCCAATAAATTCATTTTCTCGTGACTGAGATGAAAAAAATTGCTTTATTTATGCTCTTCATAACTTTACTTAAGGGGCAAGTGATATCAGAGGACCCCGACATGAATCTCAGATACAAATTGGTAACACTGATGAAGTTTCAAATATTTTTTAAAGTCATTAGGGATGACCAAACATGAATGACTTGGATCCTACTTGAATCCACATGCTTGATTTTCTAATATAGAACAAGGAGTGTGGGAGAAAAGAAAGGAAGGAGGGAGAGGAAGAGGGAGGGAGAAAGAGATAAATAGATATGGACAGAGATTGTATATGTTTGGGGTATGATATAAAGAAAAAAAGAAGGAGAGATGGAGGGAAATAGATATATAGATGGAGCAGGTAGAGAGGGAATAAGAGAGAGACAAAGGGAGGGAGGGAGAGATAGATAGATATGGAGAGAGAGACTGAGAGAGCGTGTGTGTTTTGGGGGGGGGGGGTGAGATAGAGATGCAAATAAGGATAGATATAAGGAGATATAGATATAGATGGCGAGGGAGAGAAAGGAAAGAACAAAGAGATAAAGAGAGGGAAGGGGGAGAAAGGAAAGTTGTGGGAGAGAGGGAGGGAGAGAGAGAGAGAGATGGGGGAGGGAGGTAGGAGGATAGAGAGAAGGCGGGAGGGGTGGATACAAATGCACATTAACTAGATGTGTGATGTATGATGTGCATTGATTTTAGTGGAAGCAAGAAAATTTATTGACAACTTGAATTAACTTTTGTGTTACAATAGTTTAACTATAAATATCATACTTGAATTTTCATCCTAAATAAAATGTCCACTCACCCAAAAAATTTCTTCTTGCGATTAAAAGTATATGTTTAATTGGCTACTACTTTCTAATGTTCGATATGCCAATATCATGTTAAATATGGAAGGATTTACAACTATATATCATAGTGACAATTACACCATTAAAATTCATATAAAGTAGTGTTCTTAATTTTCAACTAATGCTTTAGTTTACATGTGATTGCATTAATTGATTGCATTGAATTGAGTGAATATTGTTGGATTGCATTGATTTTAGAGAATATAATTGGATTACAATAATCTAAGTATATATTAATGTATTGGAGGGCATAGAGATAGAGAGAGAGAGGTTGGAGAAAGAGACTGAGCAAGGTGGGAGAGAATGGGAGACAGAGGAAGGAAGAGAGAGAGATTGAGACAGGAAGGGAGAGAGAGATGGAGTTGGAGGGGGACAGAGAGGCATGGAAGAAATACAGAGAGAGAGAAATATGGAGAGAGAGTGGGGAGTGACAAGGAATAGATGGAGACAGAGAGTGAGGGGGAGAGGAGAGTGGGAAGCAAGATAGGTAGGGAGATAATAGAGAGAAGGAGAAGAACAATTGCGGAGAGAGAGAGATAGATATGGAGGGAGAGATTGCATGTTTTTGGGGCAAGATAAAGGGACAAAGAAGGAGGGATGATGGTAGATAGAGATAGATATGGAGGGGGGATAGATGGAATAAGAGAGAGACGAAGGGAGGGAGGGATAGATAGATACTAAGAGAGAGTGTGTGCGTGTTTGGGGGTGTGAGAAAGAGGGAAAATGAAGAATATGTGAGGGAGGTAAAGATATAGATGATGGGGGGAGAGAGGTAGGGGGGGAGAGAGAAGGGGAGAGAGAGACATATAGATGTATAATAACTAGATGTGTGACATACGTTAAATAAATTTATGATGTATGATGTGCATTCAAATTGGTTTCAACACAAAAAGATATTGACAACATGTATTTATTTTTGTGTTATAGTAATTAAACCATAAATAAAAGGGTTGAATTTTAATCTTAAATAAAATTTTCACTTGTTTGAAATATTTTCTTCTTGAAACTTTAAATTATTTGTAGTTGACAACATTCTTATTGAAGCGAACAAAGTTCCTTCTTCAGATTAATTACCCTAGAAAACTAGGAATATAAATATCTCCATTGAGATACAATAATATATATTAAAATGTATGAATAAGATGATACAAATGAGAGTGAGAGGTCTACTTATATAGTATGCAAGTGCCTCTTGATGGAGAATCATGTCTCATTAGACATGAATCTTCAACCTAATTACTAATTCACTAATCATTCTTAATTATTATCATCTACATTATTTCTTATATATTTATTCATAACATTGCCTTCCTCCTCAAAAAATTTTGTCCTCAAAGCTTGTCAATGAAAAAGGCTTGATCTATTTTTCAGTTTCGAATTTCTCCTCATCTCGGAACAATGATATTCATTGATACAATTTGATATGATCTTCTAAGTGACAAGCAAAATTGTTGTACTGAGAAGGGATCAGACCATCCTAGATTAATCTTCTGTGGAATATTCTGATAACTGGAATTTTGTAACAACTTGTCATCATAGGATTGGATTGAGGTTACATCACTGTTCTCTGGAACATCAGTTTTTTGTTTCTATTCTGAATGGTCTGGATACATAGCTTAGTTGAGTTGTCTACTCTCATGATTCAGATGTCGATAAAGAACCTTTTCTGTTTGACTCTCCCTTATTAGTTTTGTGGAAGTTTTTTTATTTCCTTATGGTACTACGGTTTTCAATTTAGGTACACAATCTTCATTTGGAATTTTCATCATCTCGATTGTAAAATGTGAATGTGTTTTTCCTTCCACTAATTGATCCTCTTCTTGAGTTATTCTATTAATTGGTTCGATATTAATTCCCTTATCTCCAACTTGGACTATTACGTCTAGAGGCTTCAATCTTCTTGAGTAATTTTCTCTAACTTGTCTTTAGGTGACGTATTATCACATTTAAGCTTCTTGATTTGTGTAAGGAGGTTTTGGTTATGATTCATTAGATGTAAAACCTCTTCGCTTTCTAGATTTTTGATTTTACTCTTAGTAGCCTCATCATCCTTTAAACTTCTGATTTGTTCTATTAATTTTTTATTAAGGTTCTTTAAACGTAAATTTTCCTCCCCTTGTTCGAATAGTTGTTTCTTGAATTCCTTCTTTGTGACCTTAGTCTTCTTGACTTGTGTAATTAGTTTTTCAATGTGGTCCTTGAGGCGAGAAATGTATTCATCCTTTTCCATTACTTTTTTGTAATGCATATCCGCAAGGTCTTCATATTCCTATTTTAACGCTTTCTTGTTTTACCGAAGTTTGGTTATTTTATCTTTCTCTTCATCTTCCAACTGCACTTTCTTGGTATACTATATTACATCATTTTGTAGGAGAGATGATCGACGTTCCACTTGAAATTTGGATTCCATTTTATTTTTCTCCTCATTAAAATATATGTTGTCGTTTAAATATTATCATTAATTGTTCTATATCTCTTGTGATTGATTGTTTTTATGCATCAATTAGAGATTCGACTAAGGTAAATGTTCTGTAACGTTTTCTTCAAACCACATTTTTATTTTAGAATGGCTCTTGACAATTAGAATATCTCTCTGAGCAAGATAGACATTTTGAAAAAAACCACTGGTTTTGGTGGACATATATATATATATATATATATATATATATATGGATGGGTGTTCACATGGAACATCAATGCTTAAATCAACTATCAGTTGCCAAGTTAGGTTTAATAATATCTCTTCATAACTTCCTGAAATTCAATCAGATCGTCCAAGGATTATTGTTATTATTTTGTTTTTATAAAAAAAAAATTAACTACTTCCTTTTAAATTTTTAATTTTTTTTATTATATAAACCTTTTTTTTTTTGCTAAATGATCTATATATCCTCTTTACAAGATATGGTTTTAATACTTTATATATATATGAATATAATATTCTTATTATATAAATTATTTGATGATATGTAAAACTATATCAGTAACTAAGATTCACAAAGCATTGACCTGAAGGATGATGACATTCAACAATGAATGTGACAGTTTAAGGGATGGGATCAATGGAAAGACAGGGTGCACAAGAGAGGAGAGGAGAGGGTGGCTGCCACAGGATGTTTGGAGTGCTATTGGAGAGGGTGGCTATCGTGGACAATTTGGAGCATCAACTATGATGACTAGTTTAGCGGAAGAAGAGGTCACATTAAACAGTTCCGAGAGCTGGTTGGTCGAATGTCTAGTTGTGGTTATGCATGTGGGAAAATGTGGCTATGGGTAGTGGATTTTGTTGTACGTAGGGAAGAGTTCGACGGTCATGGGTGGTGAACTTTGTTGTATGTCAGCGATGGTAGTAGTTGTGGTATGCAAATGTGACCATAGGTAATTTATTTTTATTTTTTATTTTATTTTATTTATTTTATTTTTTATTTTATTTTTATTTTTACTTTTTATGTTTCAACTACGAGTAGCAGCGATGGCTTGCATCAAAGTGTCAACATTATGTCTAGGTGGAGTTGAGTGAAATGGCAAGTCTACAACGGCTAAGCCATCAATAGTTGTGTGTGTTTTTTATCTTGCTCGGTCGATGGCTAACAAGTTAGGCAGAGGCTATGGCCCAGGTATGCTGTTGTTTTTTATTTTTTTGTTTTTATTTTATATTTAATAATTTTTTTAATAATATATATATTTTTATTTTTTTTACAATATTTTTTTTCTTTTATGTTACTCTTTTTCTTAATTTTTTCCCCAATTTTATTTATTTATTTATTTATCTATATGGCCAAAACCCTGATGGCGAGATAGAGAAACTCCAAATTCTAGCGAAATGCTTGAAATGCAACAATAATAAAGTTGGTGAAGAGTCATTGGCCAAGCGCCTGGATCAAAGAGTGTGGCTTTGTGCAGCAACCAAAGTATCGAACTTTTTTGATACCAAATGAAGCGTGCGAAGTTCCTTTTTCAGATTAATTACTCCAAAAAACTTCGAATATAAAGATCTCCATTGAGATACTATAATGTATATTAAAAGTATGAATAATATGATACAAACTAGAGTGAGAAGTCTACTTATATAATGTGAAAGTGCCTCCTCATGGAGAGTCATGTCTCATTAGACATGACTCTTCAACCTAATTGTTAATTAGGCAATCATTATTAATTATTATCATTTACATTATTTCCTATATATTTATTCATAACACTTATTATTCCCATTTTATGCCATTCTTCATTGTTAGTCACTTTGAATTCAAATAAGGTAATTGAAAAAAACTACAATTGAAACTTATTTGGTGTCTAACGCTCACACTCAATAAGTCAAAATGATTGACATTGGAGAAAGTTACTATTAATATTGGAGAGAAAGAGAGATGATGTATGGCATTTACTACAATAGTGAGTTAAAGATTTGATTCATCTATGATTTCAATCACACTTTATATTTGATCAATATGAAAAGATGGTAAAACCAAGAGGTGTGATAGTCATAATAGTAGATGAGAATAGTTTAAGATTGATGACAATGAAGACTATTTGTAATTTCCTACATTCTTATTATTCATATTTTCTAGCATTCAACATTGTTACATTTTGGCTTTGCATTCAAAAATTTAATTTAATCATGTTTCATCATTAAACTTATTGAAAGTCTCTATCATCTCAGCAAATTGAGGTAAATGAGAAAATTAACAAAAAAATGAAGATCATATTTAACATATTTAAAATGATGAGAATAAATAGATGTTCAACAATCTTTTTGTCACCACTCACTATTGAAACCAACCTAGATGCATTGTAACTCTATATCTATCGAGTTTCAAGAAGGATGAAATCTCTCTGTCTCTCTACAAATCATAAAGTTAAATATCCGTTGCTATAACAAATTTTTTAAAGTAATTTTGGTATATTATTATAAAAATATTTTAATATTAATAATGATATTTTGTATAGATAAAACATTTAAAAAATATAAATATAATAATAATATTTTTTTCTTTTGATTTTAAAAACAAAAAATATTAATTAATATTTTGATGGGATATTATCGTTGTTCGATTTCCTTACAAGAATTGTATAATGGGTTTGATTCATTCAATATTTTGGATGCATAATCCATTCATCATCCAGAATAGAGGGTTTTCGTGTAAATGGATGAATTCCTAACTCTTTTGAGACATGTAAGATTAAGGTGGGTTCGTCATCATTTTGGATAGATCTGACTATGTCAACAAAATGATTGACCATCTCTCCATGAGTGGCTATTACACCAAGCTTAAAAAGAATCCCATTAGGACTATTTCTAAGGTTGTAGTGTTAGCCATTAAGTTGAATCCGTCTCTCAGTCCCCTTTCCAAAAAGCTCATCGAAAGCAATCCCCTCACCGCCAGAATTTATGGCCTTCCTCAGATTCATAAACGCGGGGTCCCCCTGAGACCTATTGTTAACATAATAGGTGGAGCTACTTATCTCCTAGCTAAATTCTTAGCTCTCAAGCTTAAACCGCTAGTGGGTCACACTAGCTCCTATGTAAAGGACTCTGCGTCTTTTACTAATGAATGGAAGAATGTAAAGCTAGACCCGGGTGATCAGTTTGTTATTTTTGACGTTGTGTTCTTATATACCAAAATTTCCATTCAAGAGGCCATTGATGTCATAAGTTGGATCACTGACCAGGACACTACCAAGCTGGTAGGCCTCTACCTCACCTCGAGTTTCTTCAGTTTCCATGGTGAATTCTATGAGAAAACTTGCGGTGTTGTGATGGGTTACCCTCTCTCCCCTATTGTTGCTAACTTATTCATGGAAGATTTTGAGTCCAAGGCGTTAGCCTCAGCTCAATTTTTCCTGAATAAGTGGAAAAGGTTTGTTGATGACACTTGCATCATCTGGCCCCATGGTCGGGAGAAGTTGGATCTATTTCTGAACCACCTTAATTCCCAATTTCAATCCATAAAGTTCACGATGGAGGCTAAGGTAGATGGATGCATTCCTTTCCTTGATATTCTTCTCTCTAGAATGAATGATGGTTCTGTTTCTCATCGAGTTTTTCACAAAAAAAATCATACGAAACAATATCTTCATGCTAGCTCTCATCATTTTCCTGCTAAAAAAATTGGTGTTCTTAGTAGCTTAGCCACCCAGGCTCTTACAATATCTGATGATAACTTCCTAGAGCAAGACAAATCTCATCTCCTTGAAGTTTTTAAAAATAATTGGTATAGAAAACCTAAGAGCTTTAAGGCCTTTAAAAAATCCTATAAAGGCCCTAGAGTTAAAAATACCTGGTTTGATCCTATCTCAAAGGTTCATCTCCCATTTATTTAAGGGACCACCCATAGAATTACCCATATCCTTAGGAGGAATAGTGTTTCCTCTTCGTTCAAACCTCTAAGGACTATAAAAAATTCTCTTGGTTTGGTCAAGGACACTATTGACCCAAAGGACATGAAAGGAGTTTCCTTGGTTCCATGCTCCTACGACATTCCTTATAATGGAGAAACAGGTCGATCAATTAAGTAGAGGATCCATGAGCATACTACAGACATAAGGCACATTCGTTCCCACTCTTCAGCTCTGGTTGAGCATGCAGAGAAATCCAAGCGCCATGTCTGTATTGAGGATTCCAGAGTGATTGCTAGGGTTGATCATTTTCACCATAGGAAGCTTAGGGAGAAGATCAAAATTGAAAGGCATGCTAGAAATCTCAAGAAAGATGATGGTTGGAAATTGAGTAGGAGTTGGATTCCAGCCCTATCCTCATGATCCTCTTTTCTCTGCCCCCCTTGTATATTTTTTCCCTCCCCCCCCCACCCTGCATGTCTTCCTTTATATATTTTTATCTTATTTACCATAATTATAATTATTCTCAATCTCCTAAGTTTGTTATTTTATTATAAATTCTCTCCTCTCCTTCTCTTCATTGACAACTTATATTATCCCCTATCATTATCCATTTTCTAACCCTATTTTTCATAATTAATATATTCAAATGATCTCTTAATTGCTTCTTTATCATTTGATATTTCTGATCTAACTCTTAATATTTTAACTCTTCGTTACCTTATTCTTTTTCAGTATATAATACTCTAGATCTAAACCTCTTTAATATTTAATAGTTTATATTCTCCTAACAACTTATTATTAGTGATATCTATAGGTCATTATTAACAATACTAATTTATAACTAAATCTATAATAATAAATAATTCTCATCCCATTTTAGAATATTTTGAATCCTACCCTTAACCTCCCTTAACCTTTTTACCTAATTATTGATTAAAATTATTTTTATTTTATTATAAGATTATATAATCTCCCATCCTAATTTATTAAGGAATTACTTCTAACTTTCTTAACAACTCATTACTATTATTTATCATATCAACTAATTTATAAATATATTTAAAATAAAGAAAATATTAAGTAAATCCATTCTAACTTTTTATTTACCTAATCATCAATGGCTAGTTTTTCAAAGACTGATTTATTCTGTAAGATTGTATGATTTGCTTGACTTGAAGATGAACCACATTAGTTGGTTCGAAACATTGACCAAATCCTATTGATGTGATTAATTTGAAAGGAATTTATCTACAATAACAACATTATTAATTAATAATTAAAACAACTTAAAGCTCTTTTGTAGATTTAGTGTTTCAGTGGATCCCATTGAAAACAAACTTTCAAGGATTTGTTAATAGTCACTGAAAGTTGCACATTCTACTCAATCCAAAACATAAAAGAGGGGATAAGCACACCCAAGCTTTAGTTGGTGGCTACTGCACATTCTACTCAATCAAAAACATAGAGGAGGGGAGACACATACCCAAACTTTAGTTGGTGTTTGTTGCACATTCTACTCAATCCAAAATAGATAAGAAGGGAGAAGCACACCCAAACTTTAGTTAGTGGTTGTTGCACATTCTACTCAATCCAAAACAGACAGGAAGGGAGAAGAACACCCAAACTTTAGTTCGTGGTTTTGATTTCTTTATAGTTGGGGAAGAGTGTTGGAGTGTTCCCAACATACTTAGGAAATTTGAAAATAAATACCTATATAAAATTCAAATAGAAAAATTTAGAAATTATATATTTTATAAATATTAATAAATAAGAATTATTTTTTTTATAAACATTTGTTATTTTTAGCCAGTAAAAACTTACTATTTTATACTATATTTTAATATGAAATTTACTGTTTTCTACAACTGCAATTTTTCTAATATACAATTTACTTTACTTTTTAATATAAAAATTTATGTTTTTAAATTTTAAAATGTTAGTTTTTTTATGAACAAAAATTGTAATTTTATTTTTTTTAATATACATTGGTAAGAATGGTCGCTCATCAAAGGATTCGTGAGCATGTCATTGACATCAAGCATGGCAGGACCTCGTCTATTTTGGGAGAGCATGCAAATAAATTTAAGCATCACATCTGCACTGAGGATGCCCAAGCCGTTGTAGGGTTAGTCATTTCTATCATCGTAAATTGAGGGAGGCACTAGAAATTGAAAAAATACCCAATAATTTGAATAGAGACGATGGTTGGAATATTAGTAGAAGTTGGGTCCCTATGCTATTTTCCTAGTTTTTTAGGTTTCTTTTTGGCATTTATTTTGTTTATTTGTTTATCTATGTAGGTATTGGTGTCCTTTTTATGGTATTTTTGGTTGCTTTATTCTTACTCCAGTCTATTTTCTTGACCTTTTGTGTTTTAAGCATTTTATCATCCTATTTGTTCTTAACTCCTTTTATTATTTTTGTTATTTGTTTAATAGACCTCACCCCATATTTTATTGTTTACCCTACTTTCTTTATTGATTATCTTTCTTGAATATATATATATATATTATCTATTTTTATTTTTATTTATTAAATCATCTTGTCTTGATTAGGTCTTAACTCCTTTTTATAATTTTTGACTTCCTTCCTTGCTTGGAGGTTGACTTTGATTTTTTTATTCCTGTTAGTTTGTTTTTTAATATTCGATTTTAGTAAATTAATTTAAATATTGTTTTTCAAAAATTAGTAGTTTAATATAGTTGTTACTTCCTAATATCCGTTATTAAAATATTAATAAAATATCATAATTTAAACATTATTTTTTATAATTTTTTACTTCTTTGGAGTTTGACTTCGATATTTTTTATTCTTGATAGTTTTTTTGAATATTTGATTTTAATAAATTATTTTTAATAATATTTATTTTTAAAAATTAACAAACTAATATCATAATTTAAATATTATTTTTCAGCTATTTAATATAGTCGTTACTTAATAATATTTGTTTTCAGTATATTAATAGATTAATATCATAATTTAAATATTATTGTTCAAATATAGTCATCACTTGATATTTTGGTCTCTACATTTCTCTCTATTTAAGCTTTTTCCATGGTCTATCTACTCGTGATGCACGACACTTATTGGTTCAAAATGTGTCTACCAAAAATTTCTCTTATGTAATTTTTACTAAAAAAATTTACTTAATTCATTATGAATCACAAAACCTAATTACAAAAAATGAAAATTTGTCTTTAATATTTTAGGTAGTATAAAAAAAATTATTTTTAAATATTAAATTTTATATTAAAAAAACGTTTAGTAAATACCATCTTAATTATAATATTTCTAATATACCGTTTAAAATTTATTATAAAATAAAATTAATACAAAAGAATTTATTTTTATTTTTTAAATATTAAATTTTCTATACACAAACCATGTTAGACCAAAGAATGCACAACGGAAATAAAATTAAACAAACATACATAGCATATTAAAAAATCACAAAACCATAACACACAGATTTAACGTGGTTCACCCAACCAATCTGGGCTACGTCCACCAGAACAGAGGCATCAACAATCTTATTATTCAACAGGATATTACAACAATTTTAATTCTTCACACATACTCTCAGCTCACCCTATTTTCTCTACACTCTCTACACATACTTACAATCCTATACGGGATTACATTTCCTAAAGATGGAGCATAAAACTGAATCATAAATTCCCTCACAACAAATATAGGATGCATTAACTCCTCCTCAAAAAATACTGGAGCTAATATAGCAACTAATCCTATTGTTGTCACATACATGAGATTTTTTCCATAATTAATTAAAACAGAAAATCTTAACAATCTCCACCTTGACAACAATTAGCCTGATACCCTGTTCATTTATTATTTTTATCTTTTCTGCAAGCCAAGAGAAGCCAGACACCAACGTAGCTTCTCTAACAAAACTGGTTTCGTGAACATGTCTGCACAGTTTTCCTTCGTATGCACCTATTCAAGAGAAACACCCCTTTCAGTGATAACCTGTCTTACAAAATGGTACTTGATAGGTATATGCTTAGATTTACTATGATAGGCGAGATTCTTAGCCAAATGAATTGCACTTTGACTATCACAAAATAGCTTGATGTTGTCTTGTAACCTACCAAACTCACCAATCAAACCTTTCAACCAAACCGCTTCTTTGCAAGCATGCGAAGCAGCTATGTATTCTGCTCCAGTAGTGGATAAAGCAACAATATTCTGTAGCTTTGACATCCAGCTAATAGATCCACCTGCAAGAGTAAAGACATACCCTGAAGTTGACCTTCTCTTATCCAAATCACCTGCAAAATCAGAATCAACATAACTGCAAACAAATTCACTACTTCTGTTATAAGTGATACAATAATCACTTGTGACTCTCAAATACCGAAGCACCCATTTCACTATTGACCAATGTTCTTTTCCTGGATTTTCCATATACCTGCTGGCAACCCCAACCGCATGTGAAATATCTGGTCGAGTACAAACCATTGCATACATTAAACAACCTACTACATTGGCATATGGAATTCGAGACATATATTCCTTTTCTTCATTTGTATTAGGACATAAACTTGAAGAAAGCTTAAAATGGGAAGCTAAAGCGACTGAAACAGGGTTCACATTGTTCATACCAAACCTCAAGGGTATTTTCTCAATATACTTCTGTTGTGATAGCCACAGCTTACCATTGCTCCTGTCTCTAAAAACCTCCACGCCCAAAATTTGTCTTGCTGCTCCTAGATCTTTCATATCAAATGTCCTAGCCATCTGAGCCTTTAACCTATTGATCTTTGTTATGCTTTTGCTTGCTAAAAGCATATCATCAACATATAACACTAAGATAATGAACATGCCATTACTTAATTTCTTAAAGTAAATACAATGATCATATTCACTTCTTATATAATTTTGACTCAACATAAAAGAATCAAATTTCTTGTACCATTGTCGAGGCAACTGCTTCAGACCATACAATGATTTCTTGAGCCTGCAGACAAATTTCTTGTTGTGATATTGAACAAACCCTTCCGGTTGTTCCATGTAAATTTCCTCATCTAAATATCCATGTAAAAATGCAGTTTTAACATCTAGTTGTTGTAATTCTAAATCAAGTAAAGCAACTAATGCTAATACAATTCGAATTGAAACAATTTTTACAACTGATGAAAATATCTCATGAAAATCAATGCCTACTTTCTGAGAAAAACCTTTCACGACCAGCCTTGCTTTGTACTTGTCCTTTGTACCATCAACACCCCTTTTCAATTTGTACACCCATTTACATCCCATATTTTTTCTGTCTTTAGGAAGTTCTACCAGATCCCATGTGTCATTCTTGTGTAATGCCATCATCTCGTCCTTCATAGCTTCTTTCCACTTTTCACTTTTAGAACCTTCTACAGCTTCTTGATAACACAAAGGTTCATCATCGTTAGCGGTTAAAGCAACTGATATAACATAATCATCATACCTTCTAGGAGGACGTTTAATTCTTGTGGACCTCCTTAAAGATGTTTCTGGTACTTCCAAAATTTGCTGATTATTGTCTGTAGGAACTTCTTCATGATCACTATCGGAATCATGTTCATGATCTACATCTGAAACTTGTTCATGACCTGCATCTG
The DNA here is from genome assembly GCA_031772625.1 of Pinus tabuliformis. Lineage (NCBI taxonomy): Eukaryota > Viridiplantae > Streptophyta > Pinopsida > Pinales > Pinaceae > Pinus > Pinus tabuliformis. Next base: position 498,731,271 of record CM062815.1, read on the forward strand.
AAACTTGTTCATGACTTACATCTGAACCATGTTCATCTTGATCATCAACAATATTTGGACTGGTTTCAAACTGAATGTGTTGAAGCTTAGATACATTATCCTGTTTCACTTTATCATCTACATCTAAACTTTCAAGTGAGGATTCATTAAATTTAACATCTCTGTTAATGATGATCTTGTGAGTAGTAGGATCCCACAATCTGTATCCCTTAGTCCCATCACCATATCCAACAAAGATATATCTTTTTGATTTAGGATCTAATTTAGAACGCTGATGTTTTGGAACTAGAGCATATGCGTCACAACCAAAAACTTTCAGTTTAGAATAATCACAAGGATGACCTTTCCAAGTTACCTCTTAAGGAATTTTGCATCCTATTGCAGTTGATGGTGATCGATTTATCAAATAGCAAGTTGTAGCAATAGCTTCTGTCCACAATTCCTTCTGCAAATTGGCGTTACTCAACATACTTCTTGCTCTCTCTAAAAGAGTCATGTTCATGTGTTCAGCAACTCCATTTTGCTGAGGAGTATACACAGTGGTTTTATGTCTTTCAATCCCATCTTCCTTGCAATAATTATCAAATTCCTTTGAAGTAAACTCACCACCATTGTCAGTTCTTAAACATTTAATAGTTCTTCCAGTGATGTTTTCAACTAATGCTCTAAACTGTTTGAAAATTGTAAACACATCAGACTTCTTCTTTAACATGTAGACCCACACATTCCTAGAGAAATCATCAATAAAAGATACAAAACATGACGAACCTCCCTATGAGGTTGTAGCAGACGGACCCGAAACATCATAATGGATATAATCAAGGATTCCTTTAATAGTATGTTTTCTAGTTTGAAACTTCTATTTGCTTTGTTTCCCAAACAGACAATGTTTGCAGAAATCTAACTTAACAGACTTTAGACTAGGAAGTAACTTGCGATCAGATAAAATCTTTAATCCTCTTTCGCTCATATGGCCCATCCTTTGACGCCATAAAAAAATAGAATTACTGTCATTTTCAGACACTATAGAAACATAATCTGATTCTGTTCTTCCTTCTAACTAAAAAAAGATTTCCAACCTTCTTTGCTTTCATTATTAGTAAAATTCCTTTATAAATTTTCATTACTCCACCTTGAATAAAGGTTTTATATCCATTTGTTTCCAATACTCCTAATGAAATGAGGTTTTTCTTTAGTTCAGGTACATGTCTTACATCAGTTAAAATTTTATTTGTCCCATCAAACATTTTAAGCTGTATACTTCCAATTCCCACAATGTTACATGTGACATCATTTTCCATGTAAACTACTCCATCATTGATTGGTTTATAAGTTTTAAACCATTCCCTATGAATAGACATGTGATTTGATGCACTAGAATCTAACAGCAAATGTTGATCATGACTAGACAAATCAACTGATAACACTTCATCACTCATACCTGTCTTGGATGCTGAACCTGTATTTATCGTGTTTGCTTCTTGCTTCGCTGGTGAAGAGTCTTCTTTAGATGCTTGCTGTCTCTTCCAACATTCCTTCTTCAAATGTCCCGATTTGCCACAAAACCAGCACTTTACCTTACTCTTCTTCCCTTTCGATTTTGAACGCAAGTCGCTATGCTTACTAGAGCATCTTTCTCTAGAACGACCTCTAGCCATCATTGCTTCTGATGTAGAGGTTTCTGAATTTGACCTCTTCCTTGTCTCTTTGGACAACAAAGCTCCAACAACATCATCAAATTCAAGGGTTTCTGATATACTTAGACTTATAGAAGTAACAAAATGATCCCATGACTCGGGCAACGAGCTCAATAAAGTTATACCTTTATCTTTTGATTGAAATTTTACTTCTATACTTTCTAATTGCACCATGAGAGTATTAAAGACATTCAAATGATCAGTAATAGCTATACCTTCCTTCATGCAAAGACTGTACAATTGTCGCTTCAGAAGAATCCTATTGGTCAAGGATTTTGTCATATACAACTTCTCAATCTTTGTCCACAAACCAGCAACAGTTTCTCCGATACGATGTTAAACAAAACATCATCTGCCAAACACAGTGGAATACTGCTCAGAGCTCTTCCATCCAATTCATTCCATTTATCATCTGTCATAGGGTAAGGCTATTTGGATCTTCCCAACAACGCCTTCGCCACACCTTGTTGCGCAAGCATATCATGCATCTTCACTTTCCAGATTTCGAAGTTATTTTTGCCATTGAACTTCTTGATCTCAAAACGAACACTTTGAGTTTTTTCCATCTTGTAACAAACTGAATCTCCAATTCCAACTTAATAAATAAAGTTAATATCTAACAAAAAAAAGCCTTTGCCTTCCATTGTGCTGCCTTTACCTTATCATAAAATCCCTCTGTTGTACAAACTACAGATTACAAATAAAAACAAATAACAAAAAATTGCAGTTTTACCAAAGCGATCCTCGCTTGGCGCTTTGGCGTTTCTTTGACAGTAGACGATCCGCGCCGGAATAAAAACGGTGTAAGTGACAAAATATTGGCGCGCTTAAACCCGTCAATTCTGTGCCAATCGGGATATTGGCACTCTGGCGCGAGTATTAAACTCAGATCCACGCCACTGGCGCATCTCTTCCAAAGTAAAATGCGCCAACCCAATCACTGTCAGAAATTGGCGCGACTGTCTTTGCCGAAACTGCGCCAATCACCAAAACTCCACCTTCAGCAGCTCTGTCACACGCACCAGCTCCACAACCAGAGACTTGTAGGTTATGGATCCTCCATGCTTCCGTTGCGCCGCTCTGATACCACTTGTTAGACCAAACAATGCGCAGCGGAAATAAAATTAAACAAACATATATAGCACATTAAAATATCACAAAACCATAACACACAGATTTAACGTGGTTCACCCAACCAATCTGGGCTACGTCGACCAGAACAGAGGCATCGACAATCTTATTATTCAGTAGGAGATGACAACAATTTTAATTCTTCACACATACTCTCATCTCACCCTATTTTCTCTACACTCTCTACACACACTTACAATCCTCTATGGGATTACATTCCTTAAAGCTGGAGCATAAAACTGAATCATAAATTCTCTCACAACAAATATAGGATGCATTAACTCCTCCTCAAAAATACTGGAACTAATATAGCATCTAATCCTATTGTTGTCACATACATGAGATTTTTCTATAATTAATTAAAACATAAAATCTAAACAAACCCTACCGAATTCGAATTTCCGATTTTCTGGCCAATACGGCCTAACTTGGTAACTATGGTTCATATTTGGCAAATTGCTATTACATGGTGGGTTTCTTTCACATCTGTTACCATGTGCACTAGATAAGCAAATTGGTAGACGTTTGTTAGGACATTAGTCGCTATTATATATAATTAGTATTAGTAAATTCATTCCGAACTTAGAAATTATCTGCAAACTGTTTTTTAATTCCAACATTAATTTCTTAACCATAGAAATGACGATAACTCTGTGATGTGGGTAATCAGTATCACGCGAGATAGCACATGGACTCCACTCCGCACGCCGAAAAGAATATATTTTTCTGAGAGTTTTTCGGCCACACGATTTTCAAAATCTGACTACTTGCTAAAATATTAAACATTACAATGTCTATCCACTGCGAACATTGGCTGTCTGGAAGTCCACATGCTACAGTGGATGTGCAGAAGCGATTGGACCGATGAAGCGCAGTGCAATTAATGGGATTGACCGCTATACACCAAAGGGTGTCAGTCGCTTGAATAATATATCTTTAAAATTAAGAAACACAATATTATTTACTGGTTTTAGCCCTCACAACACAATATACATCTATCCATATCTTGTTCATTTGTTTTTTCTTCACAAAATCCATCGATTTCTGAGGGTTATCTTTGTATTTTCTCTCATATTCATTGTACATTAAAATGCAGAATGCACGTGGCTCGTAATATCTCAAACGCTTAAATAATCAATATATTTGAAATATTTTACTGTTTTTATTAAAATACTGATAATCCAAACATAGAACATAAGGATCTAAAAAGGTGCTGCTTTTATTTTTATTATTAACTGAAGAAGAAATTAGTACATGCTCTTGGCTTCTCTTTAGTGATATGCAGGGCTATTTATCAAAAGTGAAAACAAAATACTTAAGTATAATTATGAACCCTCCATAGATTCACAAAATAAATCATACTCGTAGGGTTTTTGCCTTGGCATCAACTAGAATTAACTACACAATAAGATATACAAACTCGAAATGTTCCCAGTGGGTATCTCCTATCCCTTTTTATAGGCTTTATGGACTCTCTAAAAACCTTATTTTATTATTTCCCTAGAAAATCTAAAAAAATGCCTTAAATATTACAAGTAAATACCATGAGTAAGTTTTGTCTATTTTGACCATATCTAAAAAAATATTACATAAATTAACTAGAAACTTAGATGACCCAATAATAAAAAGACAAAAATAAAACCTTATTTTATTATTTCCCTAGAAAATCTAAAAAAATGCTTTAAATATTACAAGTAAATACCATGAATAAGTTTTGTCTATTTTGACCATATCTAAAACAATATTACATAAATTAACTAGAAACTTAGATGCCCCAATAATAAAAAGACAAAAATAACCATCGGAATTATCCTTGTTATTACTTTCTTATTATATTTCTAACGTTCTTATTACACCAACATCAATTAAAATTTTACAAGATTCATAATAGATTTTTGTTTTTCAATAAAAAAAACAACAGTCATTCATTAGGAATTAAAAACATTACATATACTGAGATTTTTCTATGCCATATTATTAGCACTAGCAATCATCACCAAAAAAAAATCAATAATTTATATTTATTTCCAAATATTTTTTTTTCATTTAAATTTATTAATTAAAATATTATTATTATAAAAAATATTATTTTTTTATAATTGTTAATAATAATAAATTAAAAATAACTAATTTTTCTATTTTTGTATTTTTTAAGTTATTAGCCTTTAATACTTATAAATATTCAATAATTATTTATTTTAATCTAATTTATATAGCTGCAGTAATTTTATTCTTCTAACAACCATCACACTTTAATGCCAAATAACTACTAATGAATTGTGTCTACCATTGGTCCTGTTCTTTTTTTGTTGTTGAAAAAATTGAATGACTATTGAACACGAGTAAGACTCTTTGCAAATAAATTTCAAACACCAAAATTCCAAAAGCCAAAATTAGTAGTAGAATTTACCTTTTTATTGTTTGTATTTTCCTATCCTATAAACATATAGGTGACCCCTCGAAAAATTTAAACAAGAATATAAATATAGGCATATAGGCAAACAAGAATATAAATATAGGCAAACAAGAATGACGACTGCAGACGCTGCCAAGACTGAATCTCGAAACATGTGAGCAACTATGACTGGAAGAAGGCGACTGTTACTCAGCAAGTTATGCTGCATTTACTGCTGCATGTATTTGTAGTACTAGAACTATATAAGAATAGACATTCAAATGTATATGTATGGGTGGAAGGTGTATATAAAAACGTGGTGTTCGATAAACATAGGCGCGGGATAAAGGTGACAAATGTTTATCGGCTTTTATTCCTGCAGCTTAACATATCGAGGTATTTTCGCCACTTTAAAGTTTGCGTGATTTGATTTGATATGAAATGATATGTTCTGAATATTGAATTTTAAATTTATTAATAGTATACTCAAAAGAGTTAAAATTAAATAATCACATTTATGTGTCTGGCTTTATTTCTATGATAATAATTTAGTTTTAAAATTATTAATAAATTAAAGAATAAATTGATATATTTTTTTTTATAATACACACCATTAGTATTCGTCGTTGCTAACAAACATGGTTTAAAAGCATTTAACTAGGGTTGCACAGGTGAGTTTTTTTTAAGAGAATTTACATAAAATATTATAATTTGTATTGGTAAATGTTAAATTAATTGTGGTAAAATTTATTTTTAGTTTTGTTATGACAAGAATTAATTAATTGAGATGTGAAGTGGGTTATTTAAATAATTTTTAGATTAATCATTTTAAAAGATAATTTATATTTAATAATGGATATGATATAATGGTGGATTGTTTCAATTTATCATATTATTATAATGTTTATAATTATAACTCTACATTTATGTAATTTTTTTATAATTTCTGAACTTTTTATTGTAATTTTATTTATATAGAATTTATGAATATAAATTAAATTAAAAGGTTGATAATTTTTTTATAGTAAACCAAAAAAAATATGTACTATTTGTAATGCTGGCAGAGAAATGGAGGTAGGAAATGATAAATTAGTTTGGAAAAATTTCATTTCGTATGTTGAATGGTATAAATGATGAGTATTTTGATATATATGTTGAATGATATAAATGATGAATATTTTTATATTATTTAATTTAAATTATGTATATTTTTTTGGGGAAGAATTTAAATTATTTAAACATATTTTGAAAGATTTTATATATATAAGAATAATTATAAAATTAAGTTACAAATATTTCTGTGTAAACTTGAGTATTTATTTCTAATTTTATTTATGCATAATCCATGAATGTTTTTGTTTGAGATATCTTTGAATAACATGAAAATGGAATTTTCAATTTTTTTTGGTAAGCTCCCACATAAACTATTATACCATCTTAGTATTATAAGTGAAAAGGGTTATCAATTTTAGTAATTTTTGAACCACTGAAAAATAGAAATTGTAGAAATGATTTCAATGTTTTAATGCTGAAAATTGTTTTCTAAAACTTTCATTTAAAAAAAGGTAACATCAATATTCTTATTTAATGGTTATATTTCTTTTTCAAATCAATAAGTGAATTAGAGATATCACTTCCAGGCTTTTTTTTATAATTATATTCTATTATTTTCAATAATAAAATATTTATCGTCTACTATCATTATAAAAAAAGTCCACGTATTTTTATCCTATTATCACCCTCCATGTCACTCCTAAATATGTGTGTTATATATTATTAATATGCCATATTATATCAAACACACAAATATCATTATTAACCACAAACATATCAAGGATGTAGAACATCCTTCATATTTCAAGTCATCCATCCTTCCCATTAGAAATTTAACCTTCAAATAAAATTTAAAACTTAAATTTTAGTTGTGTTTTGAGAGGAACATTTAAAAAAGGGGTTGTTTAAATGCTTCATTGACATTCATTTTATAAAATCCATTATAAAGGTTATGTTGTTAGAAATTTAGACCTCCGAAATCTATAAACTAGCATTATCACATTAATAAATCTGGTTAATCTCCTTCAATAGGAATATATAACTACATTAATAAATATTAGCTATATGGTAGATATTTAATGTTAATATTAATATTGATTATTATATAATTATATAGGTAATAATTATGTTTTATAATATTAGGTTTGAAATATTGGATTTTAATATTAGATTTTCAATATTAGGTTTTCAATATAAGTGAGCATAAGTTAAGTATTCATCTAAGTGAGTGAGTTTCAATTAACATTGAATCCCTAGTTTTAAACCCTAATTTTATGTTTTTATAATCTTAATTTTTATATTCTTGTAACCCTAATTATTCTTGCAAAAACCAATGATCCATGTTAATTTTAATGTTAATATCATTAAAACCGTAATATTAAAATTGCCTATTTTATAATATATGAAACTCAATACCATGAACCCAATATCAAACCCTAATATTAAACCCCATATTATAAACCCTAATATTAAACCCTAATTTTTTAATATTGCAATTGAGTGTTTAATAGATTACAATGTAATGTAAGATTGTGACAATGATTATCAGATTGTGACAATGTTTCTCATAATGCGACGTTGGATAGATTTTTGTACCATTCAAACCTCACAGTTTTAAATGCTACTATTAAACCTAATATTAAACCCCAATACTAAATCTATTATTAGAAACCCAATATTAAACCCTAATAGTTTAAAACTAATATTCTAAACCTAATATTATAAACCCTAATATCAAACCCAATATTATAGACCTAATATTAAAACTTAATTTTGTAATGTTGCAATGAGACAAATAAAGTGCAATGTAATGTAACATTATGATTGTCATATTCATTCTCACATTCCAACAATGTTTGTCACAATGCAACGTCAGATATATTTATGTACCTTTCCAACATCACAATATTATTAAACTTAATATTATAAACCCAATATTATAAAACCTAATATTAAACAAAATTATAAAACCTTATTTTAAATCCAATATTATGTTGGAAATAATCAGCGGAGGATGAATCAATATTTCACATGTTTTGAGTAACCTTGTACTTACAAATATTTAAATATCATTAGCTTTATATCAAATCGAAAAATTAGCTTCACATCACATGAATAGTACACAAGAAATGTTACCTGGAAACCTATTGCAGGAGAAAACCATGGAATGATTTCTAATATTTTTAAAGACTACAATAATTTATTAACACCAACTGAAGGGATGTCCCATCTCCCTAGTACTCAGTTAGAAAAAGCATTCAAGTTTACTACCTGTTATCGGGAAATATAGTGTCTATGCAGAGTTGCTAGTCCCACTAAGACTAGTAGCTATCTTAGAAACAAACAAACTAAAACTATTTTCGCTTTCCTTTATGAGAAGTAGATAACAGGGGAACAAAGGAGACCAACCTCTGTCTTGCACTTGGTTCCTTGCTTGATTCCTCTCCCTTCTGATAGATCTTTGTCACTCGCTTCCTCGTCTACCCAGCTTCAACGAGCACCTGTGGAATCAAAGCAGCATAACACTATCCAAGAACAGAGATCTACTATCACAAACAATATAGGACCAGATATATATATTGACCACACAAATGCATATATCATCAATCATACAAGAATGTGGAGGAAAACTTGAATAGCTTTATTAATATGAAGAACAGCAAAGAGGATTACAACCAATTGTTCTGATCCAGCGTCATCCTCTCAGCAAGAAAGCCCTTATTCACCTCATGAAAAGCTTAGACCACCCAACACTATGATGTTACACCAAGAAACCAGCAGCACTTCCTTACAAGATACAAAATTCCAGCCTCCCTGGATCTCTGGGATGAGGGATCCATATATAGATGATTGCAGGGAGGTGAGTTAGCTTTTGAGATTTGATTAGTGTCCTCTCTTTGATAGTTCTTGATTCCACTTGGAGATTGATGATCTCTTACTCATCCTTCGGCGAATTCAGAGAGGCCAGTGTCACAGGAGAAGTTTCTGGAAGATTCCATGTCAAACCACCTTACAAACTCTCTCTGCCATTTGTCCACTCTCGCTCATCGCACCTTGCAGAAGAGCTATCCAATATGCATCGCACCTTTTACTCTGGGCAGGTGGGATGCGTCGCACCTTCTACACTAGGCAGTCTGTATGGTCCAGATTTGACTAGTTCTGAGCAGTTTTCTATGGAGATCTTCTGGGAGATGATGTAATCAGCTGACGTTGTTCCTTTAGGGTGTGAAACAACACTTTTAGGGGCTTAGGAGCCCTTGGTTTATGGACATATATGATTGGGGTTGCAGTGCCCAAAAATATCTATAACAGTTGCCCCCTAAAGCATGAGGTTGTTAATCTTTTGATGTCGGGTGAAATGCTTTATCATGAGGATCTGAAGTTTTTTCGAGCTGGAAGGTGACCTCTAATAAGATACAATACAATACATTATCTTCGTAACATTTTCATGATCTGGCTGAGGCGGGCATTCCCATGCTCAGCTTTATAAATTCATTTTCATGTAAATAGGACAGACAATCATCTGTGTGCAGACTAATGATTCTGGTAGAGCCATCATCCCTTAGATTGGATGATTATCTGTGCAGCAATGATGTACATTTGATGTCCTTATTTTCCTGAATATATATCGCAGCCCAGATGGATGAGACTAGATCTGGGGTCTTCAATCTCATTCGATCTTCACTCAAAGTACAAGTCAATCCATGTGATAGATGTTTCGGAGTGAACATGGAAAGACATTGCCTGATTACCAGCCAGTGATGTAAGTTGTTAACAAGTGCAAGAGGAATCACCGATAATGATGATCACCCTCAAGGTACAAAAGTACAATTCACATGGTGTGAAAAAGGGACTTGGTGTCGAACACCACGCAAAATCTTTCGGTCGAAGGCCATTGATGTAAACCTATCGTCAAAAGTGAGAAACTTGCCATTGAGGCATGCAAGCTTCAAAGTACTGAAAGGGTTGTTCCTAGATCGACTTCCTGGATAATGAGCTGATGTCGACAAGAAGCGATCCGTCGTAGGAGGGCCTTAATGAATCCCACATCTACGACACAGAACAGAGCAAATGATTTTAATGGAGGTGAAAACGATCTGATGATATAAGGTTCAGGGTGGTGGTCATGAAAGAATGGAGCGTGAATGTATTGTAGTGGATGAGACATAGGTGAATTCTCTGAGCGACTTCTCTTGAACATACCAGTGACACTGACATGATGGATTGGTAGCGTTAACCCCAAATGTGGATTGTGTGATGGACCAATGCTGATATGACCAGTGAACGGAACAACCCAACCTGACTTAGATGCGGAGCGAAAGTGTCATGTTCAAGAACAACTTGCTACCAATAAAGTTTCTTCAAGTTTTTCTTCCCAATTTTTCCCCAGTCATTGCTGACCAGTACCTCTTTATTTTTATCAAGCTTGAGGAGGATAACATATGCTTGTTCTATAATTTTCCCTTCGAGCAAACCCATCGCTATGTTTTAACGAGCCTAGCGATAGTGAAACTCATTCTTGTCTGTATGGACAAGTTTGTCGCTATTCGGTTTTAACGAGTTTAACGATAAAGATAACTCAGTCCTTTTCAATTTTAGAGAGTCTGAAAGGGACGTAAAGAGAACTCCAATAATCCTTTTTCGTCTTATAATCCCTTCAGTCCGAAAAAGTATAAAATAATACAAAAGGGATGAATCTTCGGTAATTTTAACAAGCCAAACAAAACAAGCGCTCGATATTTTTGTGTAATAATCCCTCAGGTCCAAAAAGATTAAAATCTAGAGGAGGGATAGCACTTCCGGTCACTTTAATGAGCTGGAGAGGCTAATTTCTCGGCAATATTTTCATATTTTACGAGTCAGATGAAAAGAGCTTAAAGGAGACTCGTTTTTCGAGGAATGAGTGATAAATTCGGGTAGCGGCTGATTCCAGGTAAGGCTCGGAATTTTCCAATCATGGCAGTGTCACAAGGATGGCTAACATGATCAATCTTCACAACTGTTCCTCAAAAAGGGTAAACAATCAAATGGAGGTGAATGATCGGCCAATACAGAGTGGAGGTGATGGTGAGAACACGACCAAGGCTCAAAGGCTGATGATAATGCATTCACGATGGTTATTTATCGGAAATTGGTTCAAATTTTAATGAATGAGCTTAAATTCCGGGGGAAACATTTGCTCACTACTTATGTTTAATTTTTAACGAGCTTGAACTCCACATAAAAACTGCTTGATATAATGGTCGTTGATTACGTTGATTTTACCATTGACAACTTTGTTCCTTCAAAGGTTGTACTGCCTATTCAATTGCTTCATCAAACTAGCTAGAAACAAATAATATATGCTTGAAAAATGAGTCAAAACACTAATATTTTACTTGAATTACATGAAAAGTAATTTAAAAGTGGTTTTTACCTCTTATTTTACCATTTCATTTGAACTTTGGTTTGTTGGAGCTTTTGAGGTGCTTCCCCCCTTGATTTTCACTAGCTGATTCCAGGAGATTCTGTGGATGATTCTTGGCGTCGTCTGGAACAGGTAAGAGCTAAACCTGAGCTCTTCAGTTTCATTCTTTCTTTTTGGAATTCAGAGCATGTTTCCTGGTTTTTTTTAGCCCTTGGGGTTTGAAAAATTTGCCCTGGCTCCATCACACCTTTCCTACATCAAAAAGTGCAATGCATACTGGCTTGGCCATTGGCCAGTCAGTATGCATCCCACCCAGTACACTGCTGGGGGTGCAATGGGCGCAAGGAGGGAAACTTGTGCACAATTTTTTCATGGGATTTTTGCCTATTTTTCACCAAATCAGGATCCTGACTCTTCTCTTGTTTGTTTTCAAAGATTCATCAGACCAAAATGCCTGTTACATGGCGAGAACATGAGCATGAAGAAGAGGACATGCTTGCTTTACATGATCTGGGTATGATAACTTCACTTCAGAATTGTGGCCTGTTGAAGTTTTTTCGCATCTCTAGCATGAGGCAACAAATCAACTTATTGCAATATTTTCTCAATGCATGGGATCCTACTGACCAGGTGCTCTAGATTAGGGGCAAATCCATCCCCTTGACTGTCGTGGACATCTATTTTTTGACCGGTTTGTCGAGGCGTGGTGCCCCTATCTCATTATCAGGTTTGGTCCGTGGGGGTGAATCCGTGAGAGATTATATTCGCTAGTATTGCAGAGAGGGATCTCAGCCGAGTAAGGATGGAAAGATCAATATCCAAGACATCACTGATAGGTCCTTGAGGACCATTCTGTTCACTTTTGCTAGACTAGCTGGTAGTGCAGCTCTTCATGTGGCCAACAGGTCTTATATGTAGTATGCCTTGGAATGCCTTGAACCAAAGGTGTTTAACTGGTGTGATGTAGTACTCTTTGTCATGAAAGAAAAACTGACCAAGGTAAAATATGGAAGATTGAAGAACTTTGGTTATGTTTCTATTTTGATCACTTTCACCTTGGAAAAGATCCTATTGATGCAGGCACAGTATATTCCACTTGGTTTACCTCCACCGACTGAGCCACGGATGCAGAGATGGGTTGACTTCATGGCCCGACATGCGGGTCAGTCCCGGATTTCTTTCTCTGATACCTTCTTTGAGTGGTTCAACTGACAGCAGATGGTTTTTTTCGAGTGTCCATATGCTGGTATGGATTTCCGAGGTGATTCAGATTTGGCACTGCCGGCTGGTGAGCAGTGGGGTGTCATAGGTAAATTCTCTGACCATATTCCTATTTATTGCTTTTCATAATGTTATTATATTTTCTTTACTCAAGACTAATCAAAACTCATGCTCTCATGCAAACATTGGACCAGTTTGACCAGCAGTACGTCTGAGAGTGCCAGCTGCTGCTCCGACAGGAGAGGCTGTGGGGAGGGCTATCCTTCATGACCTTGATGTGGCCAAGACTCTTTCAACATTGCAGGATCAGGTCGAGGGTCTCACTCTTGGTATTTCGGATGTGAGGACCGATGAGCTGCCTCTTAGGCTACAACAACATACTACTGGCGTGCCAAGTCGATGGACTCAGCTTTTACGCATGATTGCACAGGTGGTGACTTGTTATCATCAGCACCATTAGACTAGGGCGCCCCCTAGCATTTTGAGTTTTGGTTCATCTGACCAATTTTGTCTTGGTTATAGAACATTATGTGTAAACCACAAACAATTATATATATATTTTTGATTTTCGGAGTTTTATTTTGGTTAAGTTACTTGATCCTGATGCAAATATTGATGAAATGCTTCATTTCATAAATTTTGCAAATGTCTATCTCACACATAATTTGCCAATGAGTATGTTAATGTGTTTAAATTTCTGGAAATATGCTGATATTGAATAGAATCAAAATGCCTTTCCAAAATCTTGACCCTTAGGAACATGCGATAGATAACTGGATTTCGGACGGAGTAGATACCAGTGAGTTGTAGGATTATGAGTTGTGAGTCTAGCCTGACGACAAGTCGGCGTATGCCATGTGTGATGGCATCAGAGAGGAGTTCTATCAACGTGCTATATTCAGTGATGTTATTTGTTGACCGGCCAATACATACCCCTCTACAACTTACTAACTCTCCACATGGATCAAAAATGGCCCAGGCCGCAGAAGATAGGTTCTGCTAACTACGACTCGCTCCATGGGCATATCCAACAAACGATTCCAATAGGTTCGACATCTACAACACATCTAAAAAGTGGATTACCTGACCAAAACAATTACCCTTAGTAAAAACAAAAATGTAACAAAAGCATAGGGGTTACTACACTGAATCATGCGTAGTAACGCTTAAGGTACAACCCGTTACGAGGTTGCGCCAGTGGAATCCCATCATAATCCACTAACTCGCAGGACCCTTTTGCTAATACACGTTTAACAATATAGGGGCCCATCCACAAAGACTTGAATTTACCTGCTCCCAATTTATCGGATTCCTGGTCGTAAAGTAGGACCAAGTCACCTTCTGAGAAGACACGGGGTTTGACATTTTTGTCAAAGTACGCCTTGACACGTTTCTTATGGGCTTCGTTAGCAAAAGCGGAATCACGACGGGTTTCATCCAATTGGATTAGTTCCAAGAAATGAGCCTCCTCTTCTAAAGTTCTGGGGAGAAGGTTGACCACGAGTTTGGGGGACGAGATTTCACACTGAACTGGTAAGATTGCTTCTAGGCCATACACCAGTTGAAAGGGTGTAAACCCGGTCGCATTCCTTACCAATGTTCGGTATGTCCACAAGTCTGAGTAGAGGATCAAGTGCCAACTCCTTTTGTGGACTCCAATCATCCTTTGCAGCATCCGCTTCAGGACCTTGTTGATTGCTTCAACTTGTCCATTGGCCTACGAGTTAGTGGATTATGATGGGATTCCACTGGCGCATCCCCGTAACGGGTTGTACCTTAAGAGTTACTACACATGATTTAGTGTAGTAACCCCTATGCTTTTGTTACATTTTTGTTTTCGCTAAGGGTAATTGTTTTGGTCATGTAATCTTCTTTTTATAAATGTTGCAAATGTCTATCTAACACATAATTTTCCAATGAGTCTGTTAATGTGTTTAAATTTCTTGAAATTTGCTGATATTGAATAGAATCAAACTGCCTTTCCAAAATCTTGACCCTTAGGAACATGTGATAGATAGCTGAATTTTCGATGGAGTAGATACCAATGAGTTGTAGGATGATGAGTTGTGAGTCTAGCCTGATGACAAGTTGGCGTATGCCATGTGTGATGGCATCAGAGAGGAGTTCTATCAACGCGCTATATTCAGCGATGTTATTTTTTGACCGACCAATACATACCTCTCTGAAACTTTCTAACTCGCCGCTTGGATCAAAAATGGCCCAGGCCACAGAAGATAGGTTCTGCAAACTACGACTCGCTCCGTCGACATATCCAACAAATGATTCCAATAGGTTCAACATCTGCAACAAATGTAAAAAGTGGATTACCTGACCAAAACAATTACCCTTAGTGAAAAGAAAATGTAACAAAAGCATAGGGGTTACTACACTGAATCATGCATAGTAACGCTTAAGGTACAACACATTATGGGGTTGTGCCAGTGGAATCCCATCATAATCCACTAACTCGTAGGCCCCTTTTGCTAATTCACTTTTAACAATATAGGGGCCCATCAACAAAGACTTGAATTTACCTGCTCCCAATTTATCGGATTCCTGGTCGTAAAGTAAGACCAAGTCACCTTCTGAGAAGACACGGGTTTTGACGTTTTTATCGAAATGTGCCTTGACTCGTTTCTTATGGGCTTCATTAGCCAAAGCGGAATCATGATGGGTTTCATCCAATTGGATTAGTTCCAATAAACGAGCCTCCTCTTCTGTAGTTTCGGGGAGAAGGTCGACCGCAAGTTTGAGGGACGAGATTTCACACTGAACTGGTAAGATTGCTTCTAGGCCATACACCAGTTGAAAGGGTGTAAACCTAGTTGCATTCCTTACCGATGTTTGGTACGCCCACAAGGCTGAGTACAGGATGAGGTGCCAACTCCTTTTGTGGACTCTAATCATCCTTTGCAGCATCCGCTTCAGGACCTTGTTGATTGCTTCAACTTGGTTGTTGGCCTGCGGGTAATATGGAGTAGAGCTGTCGTGGGACAACCCCAATTTGGCAGCCAATTCAACCATCATGTGATTGTGAAAATGCGATCCATGATCTGTGACTATGGCCTGTGGAACACCGAATCTAGCGACTACATGATTGAAAAAGAAAAGGGCAGCTGTTTCGGCGGTGTTGTTTAATGTAGGCATCGCCTCGGCCCATTTGGTAAAATAGTCTACCAAGACTATGATATACCCATGCCCCCCGGTCGAGGTGGGCTTACATGTCATGAAATCTATGCCCCATTCGGTGAATGGCCCAACAGCAACTACTGGTTGCAGGGGTGTGGGTGGTCTTCTGGTTTTGCTATCGAAAATTTGACACGCATGGCAACTTCTGACTGTGGTTATGCAATCTTTGAACATTGTTGGCCAAAAGTATGCTGCTCGTACCAATTTTTGCACCATAGCATAACCAGATTGATGCCCCCCACACGTGCCTGAATGGCAATCATTCGTGAACTTTTCAGCCTCCTCATGGGTGAGGCACCTCCTCAGAACTGTATCGACACCACGACGGTAAAGCGTATCACCGACGATCACGTAGTCTTTTGATTGGTATCAAATACGTCTTTGTTCTGAGCGAGAGGTATTAGACCTATAATTTTGGGTTTGGAGATAGATGATTATATCCCCATATCACGGATTGCTTGAAGATATCAGAAACAAAGATTCATCCACGATGGTTTCTTCGGATGTTTCATCGTTGGACGACGATGGGAGATCACATAGTAATTCTGCGAAAACCAAGGATTTCTTCGATTTGGATTTTACAAATTCCATTTAAACTCTTGAATAATTGCTATCCATTTTGAATATTTCCCCCCCAGCAACTGTCGCGACAAGATATAAGTCATGGGGTTGCAATCTGACAAAATGGTAGTTTTTCGAAAGAGGACATAGTGTCGAACTCTGTATCACTTGAATAGCTGCGAGAGCCAGCTTTCTAACGTAGGAATACTTGCTTTCTGTATCATTTAAGTTTCTACTCAAATAATATACAGGATGTTCAATTCCATTGTCTTCTTGAACTAAAACCATTGCGATGGTTGTATCCGCTGCAACCAGATACATGTTAAAGTCTTTTTGATAATCAGGAGCGTACATTAATGATGCTTTTATTAGGGATTCCTTTAAAGAATCAAAGGAAGCTTACGCGACCTGATCCCAGATGAAGGGTACTTCTTTTTTCAATAGACGTATATAAGCTTTAGCAAGTTCAGCATAATTTGGAATGAACCTCCTCAGAAAGTTTACTTTCCCTTGGAGTTTCTGAATCTGAAGAAAATTTGAAGGTGGAGGCAAATTTATGATTTCCTGAACCTTACATGGGTCGAGACGAATCCCGTCTTTTGAGACTACAAAGCCAAGAAAACGACCAGAACTGACACAGAACACACATTTGTGTGGATTGAGTCATATCTTGTAGTGTCGGGAACGTAGAAACATCGCTCTCAAATGCCGTGGATGATCGGTCCGCTTTCGCGAATGAGTCGGAAGATCGTCGAGATATGGTTGAACGATGTTTTTGATGTCATGGAAGGCATAATTCATTGCCCTCTGAAATGTTTCCCCTACGTTCTTTAAACCAAAGGGTAACTTGAGGTATGCAAATGTGCCCCACGGACAAATAAATGCAGTCTTTGACTGGTCCTGTGGGCGGATATTTATTTGATTATACCCGGAGAATCCATCCATAAATGAAAAGATTTCACATCCTACGCATTCATCAATTATCTTGTCAATAAAGGGTGTAGGGTAGTTGTCTTTTAGACAAGCTTGATTTACATCCTTATAATCGATGCACACTCTAATCGTTCCTTGTTTTTTCATTACAGGAACAATGTTCGATACCCAATCGGTTAGAGGAACCGAATAAATAAAACCAGCATGGAGAAGTTTTTCAACTTCTACCTTGATGGCAGCGGATTTCTTGGGGTGCACCTGCCGTAGCCGTTGTCGTGCTGGTTTGACATCTGGATACATCTTTATTTCATGTTCAACTATACTCGAGTCAATGCCTGGCATTTCATCATATGACCAAGCAAAGACATCTCTGAATTCGTGAAAAAGAACTTCGTATATTTCCAGTTCTGAAGGAGAACAACATTCGCTAACATAAATATTCTCTACAACATCTGTTTTGGTCGAGATATTTATGGCGATAGTCTCTTTGATATTGGACAAGTTTCGCTCAGAATCCACCGTGTTTACAGTATTTGATAGGAAATAAAAAACTGAAGGATGATGAAGGTCATCAGGAGTATCTTCTTGACAATCCGAAAGATGGGAACAATGGTGGTAATCTTCCCATGGCGCCCCGTCAATTATCATTGACTGAACCATTCCTTCGTCTGTGTAATGTACTTGCGACCAAGGATCTAAAGGGGTGCCATATTCCTTAGACCTATCTATCCAGATGCTTGATGAGTGTTGATTTGGGTTTTCCTCCCATGCCAAAAACATTGATTGCTACAATATTTCTATTGGGCTTGGAGGCAATACCTGTAGATGATCCATGCTAATATCGTTTTCTGAGATCTTTTGAATAGAAGATATCATATTCCAGGTTCCTACCGTCGCCACTTCCTCCAAATTGATTGGAGGTGGGAGGGAAAAAGTCCCCATTAATATAGGGTATTTTAGTAGGCCTACTCCGATATTTTGAAGCGAATGGGGGCTTCCATGGATCATCGAAATGCTTCCTGTAACTTGGGAACTATTTGGGAGAAATGTTTGTTGGTCGACGATTGTAATTCCCCCTTGAAAGGGAAATCCAATCTTCCTAAAGTAGGTCGAAACAACCGCAGCCATAGCATATATCCAGGGCCTTCCCAGTAGGATGTTGTAATCGAGGTTTCCGTCGATTACTTCAACATCTATTTCTATTGTTTTCCCCCCCAGTTCAACTTGCAAGTTACTTAAAATCCCATATGGGGTATATGTTCGTCCATCAAATGCTTTTAATATCGTCCAAGATCGCTACAAGGTTGGAGATCCTAAAGTTTTCCAGCAACTCATCGACATAATACATGTAGATGCCCCCTCATCAATAATTGTTCGATGAACAGTTTTGTTGAGGGCTTTCACTTGAATGAGGAAAGCTAGTTGAGCTGGTAACTGAGGATCATATCCTTTGTGATTAAAGGACACAAGATTAGAATCCTTTGGGTCAATCCCAACTATTGATGGTAATAAAGCCTGCTTTTAGGAGGGGCAATTTTGCAGTACCTCAAGTGTCAACATAGCGGATGGCCATTGGGCCAGATATTCCACTATATTATGATGTTGTGTTGCTCTGGTACGAGGATTAAATTTCAACTTGTGTACTACTCCCTTTGGCGGTTTTATTGTTAGCTTTGGAATGATGGGTAGCACAACTTCTGTCGAAGTTGTTGTCGAACTACTAGGTTGATCTTTATCCTTGTTGTTAGATAGCTGTGGATTCTCATAATCTTTATTCCTTGTCGTTATCAAAGCATCATTTTGCTGTTTCGAAATTGAGAAAATCAGCACTTGGGACGGGAAAGAATTATCACTGGCAACCAGATTTGTTCCTGGATTTGGAAACGGATCAGTTAATACTGCCGAGGTTTTTGAATTCTTGAAGAATTTTTTAATCTCAACTTTATATGGACAATCTCTTATCCAATGATCCTCATCACATATAAGACATGGACGATTTGGTTTCTTATCTCTAGAAGGGTTTGCAGAAGATTTTTCAGGAGATGATTCCTCCTATTTCTTCTTCTTCCCTTTGTTTTTCTTCTTGCCTCCTGGTTTCTTGGTTTCTTTGCCTTTGTCAGTTGAGACAGCATTTACTTCTGAGGCGAGAAGTTCCCCATCTGCATTTCGACTAGAATCTCACGGGCCTTTTTAGATGTAGCCTTTGTCGATTTCGTGTATGTCGTACCAATCACGCCATCACCAGCATGAGAGTCATTGTTCGATTTAGGAGGAGGAGGAACGGAAAATTCCGTTCTGGGAGCGTCAGGGATTTTATCGTAGAGCATGCCAGACTGAGTATAAATCAAGTCTAAATACTACGCATGAGCAGTAACTTGCTCTTTAGTGACGACTCCTCCCTTTACCACATCTTCTTTAATGGAAGGTAATAATGACTTAATAAACCATTAAGCTAAAAGCTGATCAGGAGCATACGTTTTTACCATTCTACGATGACGTTGCCACTCATGTATATGATCGGATATGTGAGTGGCCGTAATTTGCTTTAAATTGGTAAGAAGTTCTGTTCCCGTTTCATACCTTATGGGTAACTGAAAATGGGTTAAAAAGGTTGTGGCTAGGGTACTGAAGTTATCAAATGAAGCTCTAGATAATTCGATATACCATTTTGCTATCGAACCAGTCAATGTTCTCAGAAAAAGGCGAAGCCTAATTGAATCATCTTTGAGGGTGTTTGATGAACACCACAGATGAAATTTCATCACATGATTCGACGAGTCTTCACCCAGATTTCCATTAAATTTAGGAATATCTAATGGAAGTTTATGCGGAATCGCTGGCCACGAAGGGGCGTAACCAATTGGATTGTTCGTTAGCCTATTTAGATCCAGTAACTCTAAAGTCGCCACGAAGAGTAACTGTTGATTCAGGTTTGGCGAAGCATACCCAGGATAAGATGGAATTGCCTGAGCATTTGGTCTTTTGCATACCAGCATAATGCAATTGATGCTGGTAACTTTGGTAAGGTTGATGGGCATAACAATTATGGAATGGTTGATATTGACCATTTTGAACATACGGCTGCCCATTATTTACAAAGATTTGTTGCTCAGATCCTTGGTAAGCTTGTTGGAATTGTGGTTGTTGATGTTGCACCAGCCATGGTTCCAAAGCCATGTGTTGTTGTCCAATACTGGCTCTTTGACCAAGATGAGGGGTAATTGTACCCATCTGGGCCTGTGTCATTCCACTAGTTGGCGATTGTGGTTGAGTCGCAGGGATAAGAGGATATTGCATTACGACCTGAGAAACCTGAATTTGGCATACAACATGAAACGCTTGTACTTGCGACACCGTCACAATAGCTGGCGTAGTTGGTATATTTGACATAGGTAAACATTGTTACATCAAGTATACGACTCTTGGTTGTTGAGCCAGTATTGGTACCCAACCACTAGAAGTAATTCCAGCATAACCTGAATTTTGTTGTGAACTCTCGTATGGTTGTTCTCCCGGAGGAGACAATGAAAGGGTATATTGCCCCCCATAAGGTGGTAATCCGGTACTCAAAGGAATTATTTGCCCTTGAGGATCGGACTGCCCAAGTTGACACCGTGAAGGATCAATTTGCTGAGACTCAACATAAGAGCTCCTAGATATTATTCCGGATGAACAAACGGGAACAGACCATACTGTCGAAATAGCCCGTGAGTGGGCCCGATCTAGCGATTGAGAGCTAGTTGGGACAGATGGTATGCTGGCAAACATTATTGGAGTGATAGTAGGAAGTTCTATCATCGCTGTGTCAGATGGCGCAGTCCTAGATGTCGTCAGTTGTTTAGACATTTCTAGTCTATCCAAAAGATTTCCTAGTGATTCTACAGGAGCTTCCGATAATGGTAGAATAATTTCTGATGAAGAAGGATATAGGGTGATCCCGACTCCAAATTGCGATGGAGTACCAGATAGAGGATCCTCCACAATCTCTTCTATAGTAATCAGACCAGGTGGAAGAGGTAGACCATCAGGTCCATAAAATATTTCTGGTGTCGAAGAAGGTATAGATTCTGTAGCCATAACTATTTGGGGAATAACACCTTTCGAATCAGCTGTAGATGGAGCTGGTTCAGTAATACAAGTGTTTACCTTCACACTAGGATCAACTGTACTATCCTTTGGTGGCTGCGGAACTTCTTCTGTAAAGGCAGGGTATTTTGAACCGGTTAAACGAGTTTACTTCATCTGTAACAGTTTTGATTCTAGAGACAAAGACGGTTGACTAGTAAGCCTCCGTGAACGACGGGGTTTCAATTGACTTTCTTCCACCATTGCAGATTACTCGATCAACTAAAAATCAAGGTGAAATATGTTTCCGAATTAAATGAATTTTAGATGCTTTGACACAACTTTTTTTTTCAATTTTTAAGAGTCGAGAAAAAACAAAAGATGACTCTAGTCGCCTTCTATTTTTAATGAGCTTGAAGTGACAAGTGCTCAGATGGACCTTTTACTTTAAGGAGTCTGAAAAGGAACGAAAGAGACTACTCTGGAAGTCTAGACAGAGGGATTACCAAACCAATCACAAAACTACAGAATACTTTTTACGGTACGGCAGTCAATCTTCCCGAATGCTGTGTTCAGTGTATTGTGATTGATAAGGCGGCAAACACATCTTCCTATGGATAAAGGATATAGCCTATTGTGGTCTCCCAATATATACTCGACGGTACGTGGGCACACAAGTCCGTACTGGCACTTGTCATCTCAAAATGGAGGAATCACCCAACCAGTAATGAAAACAATAGTTACCAGGCTTTACGATGCTGGAATACGTCTCTAGCCTAGACTTATAAATGTTGTGCATTAGGTTCCAAAGCATTTTTAGATTAATTAAATTTATTTTACAGTTGATCTTGTTTAAGAAATTTACCTTTCAGGTTCATCGTGTGATGTAGATATACAATTCCTAAAATGCAATCTAAGATGATAAACAATTGTTTAATCTTATTTTTGCAATGAAAATCCTAGCTACTAAAGAAAGAGAGATGATATTCTTTCAACATAGAGCAGAGAGCACACACTATATGCACTATCCTAAATCAGACCAACAAACAGTCTAAATGCAAATGCACCTGCATGTATTTGTTTTCAGCCTTCTTAATGTGTGAATGATAAAAAGAAAGCTAAGCGCAAATCTGAATTATTTTTCAAAGCGACATTACTAACAAGCTTCTTTTCAAGACAAAATGAAGACAATGACGACACTTTGCGATTTGGAATTGAAAACATGCTTTCGACACTTGAAAAACTACTAATTCAAATCAAATACAAGAGTAACAGTGTAATCAACTATCAAGAACAATTGGATTCTCTTCTATGACTGAAAACGACACTTGTAACACTTCCAAATCAAGAAACGATAGTTCAATTACACTACTTCTTTGTAAAAGAGAACTGAAAATGTCTCACAATACATAAAAAAAATTACAGTTCTTTGAACAATGGAGGCAGAATAATGGCAAGGAAGGGGGTTTCCATAGAGGTATACTGATTACAGATAGCAAAACTCCTGAATAGAGCTAAAAAGAGTGAAGAAAAACCAAAGTCTGGAGGCAAAATTAGCCTTCTTTGACCATCCCACCTGTTACACAGGGATTCCAGTATGCATCCCACCTACTACACACAGGAAGTGCGATGCATACTGATATCCTTAAAGAGAGGGTACAATGGTACAGTGCGAGACTTTTGATCCAGTTCTTGATCACAGTTTGTAGCACGGTTCAGGGATTTAGGCTGAGCAAGTGATAATCAGTACATAAATCACAGGGGTAGATATAAGGAGGTTACTAGAGCCATCACAAGTGCAATTAGGATGTTTACAAATCAATTGTTCAGTTTATAAACAAAACCCAGAGATAGACTAAAGCATCGTTGATCTACTTTGCACTTGCATAGCAAACGCAGTTCAAAGGCTAGCTGGCTTGAATTCAGGCTCCGTCTGTAAGTTTATAAAACAAACCAATATAGAAAAAAAAACAAGCCATTTTCCCCCCAGTGGAGTCACCATTTTGTTATCAGGAAATCTAGTGTCTATGCAGAGCTCCTAGTCCCACTAAGACTGGTAGCTATCTTAGAAACAAACAAACTAAAACTACTTTTGTTTTCCTTTATGAGAAGTAGATAAGAGGGGAACAAAGGAGACCAACCTCTGTTTCGCACTTGGTTCCTTGCTTGATTCCTCTCCCTTCTGATAGATCTTTTCCACTCACTTCCTTTTCTACCCAGCTTCAAAGAGCACCTGTGTAATCAAGGCAGCATAACACTATCCAAGAACAAAGATCTACTATCACAAACAATATAGGACTAGATATATATTGACCACACAAATGCATATATCATCAATCATACAAGAATGTGGAGCAAAACTTGAATAGCTTTATTAATATCAAGAATATAAAAGAGGATTACAACCAATTGTTCTGACCTGGCAGCGTCATCCTCTCAGCAAGAAAGCCCTTCTTCGCCTCATGAAAAGCTTAGACCACCCAACACTATGATGTTACACCAAGAAACCAGCAGCACTTCCTTACAAGATACAAAATTCAAACCTCCCTGGATCTCTGGGATGAGGGATCCATATATAGATGATTGCAGGGAGGTGAGTCAGCTTCTGAGATTTGATAAGTGTCCTCTCTCTGATAGTTCTTGATTCCACTTGGAGATTGATGATCTCTTACTCATCCTTGGGTGAATTTAGAGAGGCCAGTGTCATAGGAGAAGTTTCTGGAAGATTCCATGTCGAACCACCTTGCAAACTGTCTCTACCATTTGTCCACTCTCGCTCATCGCACCCTACAGAAGAGCTATCCAGTATGCATCGCACCTTTTACTCTGGGCAGGTGGGATGCATCACACCTTCTACACTGGGCAGTCTGTATGGTTCATATTTGACTAGTTCTGAGCAGTTTTCTGTGGAGAACTTCTGGGATATGATGTAATCAGCTGACCTTGTTCCTTTAGGGTGTGAAACAACACTTTGAGGAACTTATGATCCCTTGGTTTATGGACATATATGATTGGGGTTGCAATGCCCAAAAATGTCTATAACACTACCCAGTGAAAGGATGCACCAACACACTATCTTTACCAACACCAACGGGAAGGATGCCACAACAACTTGATAGCTTCAATTTGCTACCATAGCACCACCCTACCTCCTTAAAGTATTTTTAGGTACCAACCTGAAGGAGACTTCAATATCCACCTTGCACCACCCTACCACCCTTAAGTTAAAAGAAAAAATATGGGCTCTCATACTAGGGATAATGACCCACTTACAATGATACTTCATTGCTTTCTCAACTTATATATGCCCCAATCATTGACTACAAGTTTGTCGATATAATATTTACCACTATAGATATGAATTTTATTTCACTAACACTTGTACTAGAACTTGTAATCATTGCAAATTATAGTACTAACAATGTAACAAAATATTCTTCATGTACCTCAAATCTTTCACATTAGTTTGGAAGAGGTATAGTCATCATGTTAATGAGAAGATAAAATTGAAACAGTTTTCAGTGCTATGTGTCTCATTGCTCCGTGACTTACTTAAGATATGATAAAATATTTGTTCTCTAATTTACCTTTAGAGGAGCCCTAAAATAAAAATTTACCAAAATTTTCTTTCAACCAATCACCCCTGCACCATATTCCACACATGAGTGTGGGACTCAAGATAAAAAATCAGGGCTTCCTCAGCCTTTACCGAAATCCCACCCAAATTGGCCAAGGGATTCCTAGACCTGAAAAAAACACATAAACAACTAGGCTTTATTGCAATCCCGTCGAAACAAGTCAAGGGATCACTTGGGCCAAAACAAGCACACAAACAAGTAGGCTTTTCTAAAATCCCACCAAAACTGTTCAAGGGATTGCTAGGCCAAAAAAAACTTCGATTCCTAAGAATTTGTTCACCAATACCCTGAGGAATTTTCCCATCTCCACCCTCGTGCTTTACTGCAATATCGCCAGAAGCATACAAGAGATTTCTAGGCCCTTAGTAATTTTCCTAAGACCACCTCACCTAATTCCAAAGCCATCTAGCAATCCAAAGCTCAACCAAATGAAATACCCCCATAACACCATGGCTATCAGTAAATGGCAAGGCAAGGCTGAAACCGTTGTCACACTTTGCAAAAACAATGCTCATGACAACAAGAGAACCAAATGCATACATGCATGTACCATGAAATCAAAAACCAACTAGGAAATCACACATGCATCATGTTACCTGGATGTAGTCCTACTGAAGCTACTTAATCCAACTTTTCCTTGTTTTTACTTTACTTTCATTTGCTTCCTTGTCCTTCCTTTTCTTCCCTTTCCAAAATGTTAGAGTGATCCAAGAATTCTCTATGTGTGCAATAGTCTGAAAGAATAGAGAGAGCTCCAAGCTAAAATTGACAAAATGTTTTGAATTGTTCCTCAATGAGTATTTTTATTATTGAGGCTTATATTTTCTTCAATTTCCTCTATTTTTCCTTCAATTTCACTCTCATGCAAATTTGTGACCTTTCATCTCCCTTTTCTCCTATTTTTCTTTATTTGAAAAATAAAATTTGAATTAATTCCTCTTTGGCTTTGCGAGTTTCCATAGCCATATATAAACAGAAAGTGACACCCACCAGGATGCTTCTCCCACCATTGAACTTGGAATACATATCCCATGACCTTGGTCTTATTTTTTTTACATGGAAAATTAGCCAGGCTTTGTTACAAGATCCCCTCCATTCTAAACCAAAGGCCATGTACTTTTGTGTTTTTTTCTTTCGAATAGTTGCTTTTCCATGACAACCTTGCAATCTCCCAATGGTATACTCATCTATAAATTTCCAATTAGAAACGTGTTCATGAATAAAAGACTTAAATCATGTATGAAAAAAGATTTTTCTTTCTTTGTTTGTGCTAGGTTTTCACTATAAATCCTCTCCCTATAATTCTCTTCAATGGTATAATCTTCTCCTCTAATTACGAAGTTGGCACATGTGCTCATATATCAACAAAGTATGTTGTGAGTTTTTCAACAACAACAATAGCTTGATTATGTATATTTTTTTAGAACTACTACATACTCAGGTTTGAGTCATGCTATTAAGATTTGTACCTTTACTTGTTTAGGTTATTATTTCATGTTGATAAATATACCTCATCCAACTCATGAGTATACTTCCAATGACTTGTTTTGCATATACAAACCTATTATGAACTAGAGGTTTAAATTTCATTTTCCTGAGTAATATATTGATATATCCCATGATTGTGATTGCACTGAGAGGTGCTCTTCAACCCAATGGGAGATGTTGTAATGTTACATTATTTTCTTTTAAATATATTTCCGCTAATATTGAATATGTATATGAGGATGGTGATGTATGTAAAGTTACATTAAAGAAATTTTAAAAATATATCTGGACTATTATTGAATATGTATATATTGGATATGTTGTATGTAATATTACATTATATATATTTTTAAATATATGTCAACTAATATTGAATATTGATATTGCAGCTCAATCAAAATCTTTAATAGTTCATAACAAGAAAAACACACATATAAAATCACTGCAAATAGAAATATATAATTTGTTTCTTCTGGTTTAATAATAAAACATGGATATAATAAGAAATTAAATTTGGTTCGATTATCAACGTGCATGGATGACAAAGTGTTTTTGGTTCTATCAATTGAGCTAATTCTATTAATACTCGCTTAAACCAACATTTAAATCTTAGGTTTTAGCTCAAATAGTTATTGTTGAATTTATCGTTGCTTGGATTTATATGTTTCCCATAGTTCTTGTTTACTTTTAAAAGCAATTTACTTTTAATTTATATCCTCCGATGAGTTTAGTCCAACATTATGAATAGTATTTGAGATTAAATTCTATTTAAAATAAGTGTTTTCATTTCATTATAAATTATCGTAGGGAAATCCCTTTTCTTAGCCTCTAGATCAAGGGTGAAATTATATTTCAATTTCTATTAGACTACGCATTAAAATGACTAACAAAATTGATGTGGAGTTCTTTTTTTGAAAATTTTATTACCTTTTTTGAGGGAATTCTATTATAGATATTGATATGATTGTATAAGCTATGAAAATCCAACTTTGATAAACACGCATACAATTTCTGTATAATTATTCAAATAGAATTATTACCTTTTCAAATATTATGGTACATATACCATTGTTACTCCAGAATCCAAAAAATATAGTTGGAGCTAATATTTTAGTTTTGTATATGTAAGAGGAAATTCCCTACTGACCGTGAATGCAACTCAATGCAATGGCACTAAAAGTGCAACCATGGCTTCTTCCCTTCCAAGCCTAATGCCCAAAATAATATTGTTAAATGTGTTTTCTCTTTTACCAACATTTCTATTTTTCCCATAAATTATTTTACTATGCATCCGACCTTAAGTTTGTTTTTTTGGAAGAATTTATCTTTTAAAATGTATAAAATATAAGATATGAATTTATCAACCTTTACAATTAATATTTGGTTATTTAAAACAATGATATCACATTAATATTTTCTTATTTAAAATAATAATATCACATTAATATTTTATTATTTAATCCCAGATGCGGTGTTAGATAAATCATTAATGCGCATGGGCTGCCCGAAAAGCAGGTGGCTAATCCATATGGCAACCTGCGCCTATGTGTATGGGTAATTATGGCAAGTTCTAGCTCTTTGGCTGACGCCATTAATCAATTTGGAAACTCGAGAAATTCTATGCAAATTCAAAATATGGAACAGAGCCACCCACATTCCCCTATTCAGCCTCTCAATTTCTCTTGCCATCCCTCTGTAGTAGAGCCGAGCCTTCGCACTGCCACGGGAAGACGTTGAAGAATCCTCTGCTGCGTCAACCTCGACAGTGGTCACCATTTTTCTCAGTCCTTTCTCTACCACCTGCATTTTGAGGTCTCGACCCATTCCTCTGGCCCGGATTTGAATTCCCTTGATCCCCATAGCATCCCCTCTGCAACTCTTGGCCTGCCTCTTGACCTTGTAATTCACTGTTCGTTGCAGCTTTCTAGATGCAGAATCATGTGCTGTCAACATAGAATGAGGAGCAAGCGAGGTGGTAGTCAGGGTGATGCCACTCGCCTTTCGTTCCTGCCCCCTTCTATCTCCACTTCCCTGTCTACCGCTGCTCCCCCCATCCCCTCCAATTCCCGCTTCCTTAGCAGAAACCTGGACACTTGAAGCGGTCGTGGCAGATTGGGCACCAGCGAGATTCGATGTTCAGGGGGACTCGCCTAGCACTCTACAACCACTGGCACCTCCTAGCAAGCGCAATTCCAGTTTCGCTGCTCCACGGACAAGCCACTCATAATAGCCACCATCACGATTGATTTTTGAGAGGTCTCTGCCTCCTATATTGAACCAAAGCTCAACTAGGATTCTCCTTAGACTGGCATCTCTCAAGGGGAGCCAAGCTCCATCCACCCATCAAGAGACATGGACAACCCATCCAGCAGCCAACAGAAGACTCTAGGAGGTGAAGCCACCCGCAAGGAAAAAGAAATTCAAATGGAGGACAGTGCAGGTGGCGGGCATGCAGAGAATACTGATTCAGAAGAATTTGGCCGGTGTCCGATCATGGAGGAAGAGCCAACGAAAGCCACATTGCAGTTGCATGCCAAGTCACATGTCTAGTCCTGAGTCCGGTTTTGCCTTTTTACATTTCCAGCTCAATTTTGAATTTTGGTTCATGTCGGATCAATTTTTGAATTTTGTTTCCAGCTCGGATCACAAACATTGGTTCTCATGAGCTGACTTTTGTGGAGAATTTTGAGCTAAACTGTGGATTTCACTATGGATGTATTACTGAAATTTACTATCTTTTGGTAACAATTTTTGAATTTTGGAACCGTAACCCCTGCGAGGGTAAAATGAACTTTCCTAATCTCGTTCTTGGAATGGTTCCCAAACTAGGGAAGTCACAATTTCCTAGCTTGATGTTCAAAATGGTCATATAACTGACCCAGCACCGCTAAGGCCAAGGCCACTTTTTATATTATGTCTTTATTAATAGATCAATTTTACTTAGAAAAAAAATATTTTATTATTTAAAAGAATGGTATGCCTAATATTGAATATGTATATGTTGGAAATGTTGTATATATATATATATATATATATATATATATATATATATATATATATATATATATATATATATATATATATATATATATATATATATAGATATATATATATATATATCTGTGTGTGTGTGTGTGTGTGTGTCAACTAATATTGAATATTGATACTCCAACTCAATTAAAATATCTAATAGTTAGTAACAAGAAAGACACATATATCAAATCACTACAATTAGAAATATATAATTTGTTTCATTTAGTTTAACAATAAAGTATGGATCTAATAACAAATTAAAGTTGATTCAATTATCAATGTGCATGGATGACAAAGTGTATTTTGGTTCTATCGAGTGAGCTAATTCTATTAATAACCACTTAAACCACATTTACATCTTAGGTTTTAGGTCAAATAGTTATTGTTGAATTTATAGCTCCTTGGATTTATATGTTTCTCGAGCTTTCAGTTTACTTTTTAAAAACTATTTACTTTTAATTTATATTCTCCCATGATATTTTTCCAACATGATGAATAGTAATTGAGATTAAATTATATATAAAATAAGTGTTTTCATTTTGTTATAAACATATGTAGGGAAAACCTTTTTCTTAGCCTCTAGATTAAACACGCATTTACATTTCAGTTTCTATTGGACTACGCCTTAAGATGACTAAGAAAATTGATGTGGAGTTTTTTTTTGAGCTTTTCATTACCTTTTGTGAGGGAATTCTATTCTATGCATTGATATGATTGTATAAGAAATGGAATTCCAACTTTGAGAAACACACATACAATGTATATACAATTGTTCAAATAGAATTATTATCTTCTTAAATATTATGCTACACATACCACTAGTATTCCAAAATCTTGATAAGCAATCTAGCTAGAGCTAATATTTTAGTTTTGTATATGTACGAGAAAATTCCCTACTAACCATGAATGCAACTCAATTCAATGGCACTAAAAGTGCAACAATGGATTCTTCCCTTCCGAGTATACTACCCAAAGTAATATTGTTAAATGTGTTTTCTTTTTTACCCATAATTCTAATTTACCCATAAGTTATTGTATTATGCATCCCACCTTAAGTAAAGTTTTAGTTATGGATTTATTATATTTTAAAATAATCAAATTTTGAGAATCATAACTTTTTTTTTATACTTCGATACTACTTTTTAATGTGCATCATGTCAATATAAAGTTTAATATGGAAGAAATTGCACATATATCTCATAGTGAGCATTATACCCTTAAAATGTATAAAAGATAGTGATCTTCATTCTCAACTAATACATTAGTCTAAGTGTAATTGAGTTAATTGATTACACTTATTTTAATAAAAATTTTGGATTGGATGGTAGAGATATATATAGAGAGAGAGTGAGAGAGTGATGAGGGAGAGAGAGTTAGGGAGATGCGAGAGAAATGGGGAGAGGGGAAGGAAGAGAGAGAGGGCTAGAGAGAGGAAGGAGTGAGGAAGGGAGAGAGGGAGGCAGAGAGAAATGGAGTTGGAGGGGGTGAGAATGGGAGGGAAGAAGAAAGACATAGAAATAGAAAGGGGAAGTGATGAGCGAGAGATAGAGAGAGAGTGAGGGAGAGAGTGATCTAGATTTATGAAGGAATGAAGTTAAATACAAACTTAAAGAAAAAAATTCTATAAGTTTTTTACATGCATAATGAAAGAAAACTAGCTCAAGCGACGGTAGCTTATCTCTTCGAAGAGAGACGTGATAGCGACATTCCTTATACAATTTGTTAGAATGAGGATATAATTAATTTTTATCATGAATAAATAATGAGAAACCATAAAACTCCAAAATCTAACTCTAGGATATGAAGAGACAAAAGTTACAGGCCCCGATGGGGTTAATTGGAACACCAACTTGTGGGGGTCATAACTTTGACATTAGATATTTGTTTAACATGAAAAAGAACTGGTTAGAAATGTCTATCAAAGAAAAACAATTTTTGTGTACATTTAATCAATGTTTTGTCGATTACCCCATAAAAATTTGTTTAGGGCTTCAAAACGGACCCGAAAGTTCAAGATGTGAAAGTTGTTAAAAATAGAAATCTGTCAAAATAGAAAATTGGAAAATAAATGAAATGAGTGATGTGGGTTCAAGTGGAATAGGTGGGTGGCCACCAATATTCACCTAGATAAGTCATCCCCCTTAGGAAAAAATGGTCCCCATTATGTTGAGTGCCTCCATGAGTTGAGGCAACTTTTGTTGCACTTCATCCTTGGTGAGCTACTTGCCTTAGTGTAGGAGTAGGTGGACTTTGACAACCTAATATAGTTGGATCCTTTATTGATGAGCTTTCCAAATTTTTATGTCCATGATTCGATCAATTGTGGCCTATTCAATGCAATCTAGGTTGAGCTCTATTGGTGTCATTTACTCAACAATGTTCGATGTGTCCAACAATGGTGCAAAGTATGGCCGAAGGCAATCCACATTAAATACTGGGTGGAGGATAAGGAAATGGGGGATACTGATCTGAAAAGTGTTGTCACAAACAACCTTAGTGATGGTGTAAGGCCCATATCAGAAAGGTGAAAGCTTTTGATGGGCCCCAAAAAGACATTTATTCTACAAATGAAACTAAATGTCGTCGCCTAGTTGAGACTATGTGGCACTCGACATTGAGAATGACATTATTTGTACCTAGGGTTTGGTTTATACATGATATCATGAACTTATTGTAGATGTGATGAATGTAACAAGTAAACTTGATCGCTTTATGAACTTCAAATTGAAGATGTGAAGATACTATCTGGGTAGTTGCAAAAGGCATTACAATATAAATGGGACACAATGGTTGAAATCTCGGGCCTAATTGAAATGGTATGTGTCAATTTGAGCTACGGAGAGATTTTTTGTAGTTGTGATTCACATAGGGGGCACTCTCATTCCATTTTTGTGTATACTTAGAGTTATACTTCTATAGTATGTGCATTATCATCCTACTGATGACCTATGGTTGGCTATAAGTTTGCGGGTCGAAGGAAGTTGACTTGCTGAGCTTGGTATCCAAGAATGACTAGAGGATTGAGCTAAACACACTTAGGGAATTGTTATCTTTATCTAACATAATGGTCCACAATATCCCAAAATGTACCCAAACACATTTGAAGAAGAGCTTGGTAGTGGTTTTTGTTATGATGCTCTTCTTACAGGAAGCCAATATGGCCATCTTAGAAAATCTATCAATGATCACAAGCACGAATTCCTTGCCATGATTGGTAGAAGGAGGTTCGAACATATAGTCCATGTAAATGGATTTCCAAGGTTTTTCTGGAGTAGGTAGATGGGTGTAGAGGCCTTTCTTCTTAATGGTTGGTTTGGTTATGGCACAGGCAATGAAGGATGTGATGTATTTTCTAGCATCCTCTTAGATTTGCACCAATTACTTCTACTGTACTACCAATGCACTCTCCACACCAAATAGACCTACCACCAGGAGAGATTGTGCCTCCCAAATCAAGTTGGTAAACTAACTTCAAGGAACACAAAGATGTCCTAGATAACAAAGCAATCTATCCTCGAGGTGGAAGTATGAAACTAAATTTCTGGCCATCAACAACCTGTAGGTGGTAGTAAATTCTGAGTCATTGTCATATAGCTATGGCTATCTAGAGGTATCACGCCCATAAAAATTGAGAACAATGTTCAGCTTCATAATCCAAGGTTGACCAAGGCATCCTGCAACATGATTGGTGCCACCTTCTTGTATTTAGTGTTAAAACAATTTTTTTCTAGATATGTGGACCATTTATGATGGTGATTGTTCTATAACTTGCCTCGTGTCTACATAAATTGAAGAGGACAATGATCTAGGTGGATGATCGTATCATTCCCTAGAATATAGTGTTTCCATTTCTAACGAGGCTACATGATATAATACATGTTCTTATCATAGGTGGTTACATTTGAACAAAATCAGAGAGTATCTCATTATGATAAGCCATTGGATTCCCTTGTTGAATGAGGATTACACCAATAGCATAATCAAAGGCATCTGTATCAAATTCCAATACCTGTTGCAGGTCTAGTAAGGTGAGGAATGGAGCAAAAGAAATGTGGTGATTTAATTCAATGAATTCCTTTTCTTGTGACTTACATGAAAAAAAACTTTACTTTGTTACATCCTTCGTAACTTTACTTAAGGGGAAAGTGATATGAGATAACCCCAACACAAATATTTGATAGAAATTAGTAACACCCATGAAGTTGCAAGGATTTTCTAGAGTCATTAGGGATGACCAAGCATGAGTGACTTGGATCCTAGTTGGATCCACATGCATGCTTTTCTGATCTAGATAAAGGAGAGTGGGTGGAAAGAAAAGGAAGGGTAGAAGGGGAAGAGAGATAGGGAGAGGAAGAGGGAGGGATAGAGAGATAAATATATATGGATTGTATATGTTTGGGGGATGAGATAGAGAGACAAAAAAGGAGCGATGGAGGGAAATAGAGATATAGATGGAAGGGGTAGAGAGGGAAGAAGATAGAGACAAAGAGAGGGAGGGAGGGAGATATAGATAGATATGGAGAGAGAGATTGAGAGAGCATGTGTGTTTGGGGGAGTGAGATAGAGAGACAAAGAAGGATAGAAGGAGGGAGACATAGATATAGATGGTGAGGGGAAAGAGTTGGAAGAACAAAGAGATAGAGAGAGAGGCAGAGGGGAAAAGAAATATGTGGGAGAGGGGGTGGGGGAGAGAAAGATGGGGGAGAGAGTTAGCAGGAGAGAGGGAGGAGGCAGGAGGGATACAAATTCATATTAACTATATGAAGTATGATGTGCATTGATTTTAGTGGAAGAAAAAAAAATATCGACAACTTGCATTAATTTTTGTGTTACAATAGATTAACTATAAATATCATACTTGAATTTTCATCTTAATTAAAATGTCCACTCACCCAAAATTTTTGCTTCTTGCAATTATAAAATATGTTTAATTGACTACTTCTTTCTAATGTTCTATATGCCAATACCATGTTAAATATGGAAGGATTTACAACTATATCTTGTAGTGAGCATTACACCATTAAAATTCATATAAAATAGTTTTCTTATTTTCCAACTAATGCATTAGCATAAGTGTGATTGAATTAACTGATTGCAATAAATTGAGTGAATATTATTGGATTGCATCGATTTTAGTGAATATAATTAGGTTGCAATAATTTGGGTATGTTTTAATGGATTGGAGGGTAGAGAGGTAAAGGAAGAGTGGTTGGAGAGAGAAATTGGGTGAGGTGGGAGAGAAAGGGAGAGAGAGAAAGGAAGAGAGAGGGATCGTGAGAGAGGGAGAGAGAGATGGAGTTGGAGGGGTACAGAGAGGCATGGAAGAAGAAATTCGTAGACAGAGATATGTGTAGAGAGAGTGGGGCACTGACAAGGAAGAGATGGAGAGAAAGAGTAAGGGGGAGAGGAGAGTGGGAAGAAAGAGAGGTAGGGAGATAATAGAGAGAGGGAGAAGGGGAACGAAAAGAGAAGGGGAAGAAGAAAGGGGGGGGGGGGGGGGGGGGGAGATAGATATGGAGAGAGAGTCTGTATTTTTTTTGGCAAGATTAGGAGACAAAGGAGAGAATAGTTTAAGATTGATGACAATGAAGACTATTTGCAATTTCTTACATTCTTATTATTCTTATTTTCTATCATTCAACATTGTTACATTGTCACTTTTAATAAAGTTTTTTATTTAATCATGTTTCATCATTAAACTTATTAAAAATCTCTATCATGTCAACAAATTGAGGTAACTTAAAAAATTAAAAACATTGAAGATCATATTTAACACAATTAAGATGATGAGAATAATTAGATGTTCAACAAATTATGTGTGACCACTCACTAGTGAAACCAACCTATATGCATTTTAACTCTATATCTATCGAGTTTCAACAGGGATCAAATCTCTCGACGTGCAAAACTTTTCATCAAAATTTTCTCTCATAAACAAAGTTTACACCTAAAAATATTTGATCTCTTTTAACACTTAATAAATCTAAAATTAACATGGATCCAGATTCATTTAGTGATTAAGTATAATATATACACGTATATACAATATATATTATTAAATTTCTAAAAATGCAAACATAGGAATAACAGTGACAATACCTAAATTTAAAACCTTATTAAAATAAATCGTCATATAGAAGGTTATGTGATAGTTGGTCGGTAAATATGAGAGGATCTCATGATAAAATGAAAAACGATAAAGATCGTAAATACCGAAATTCATAAATTATTCTCCTTATTTTAAAGGAACCATAAACTTAAACATCCGTTGTTATAAGAAATTTTATTAAAATAATATTAATATATTATTATAAAAGATATTTATTAAAATATTTTAATATTAATAATGATATTTTATATAGATAAAATGTTTAAAAAAATATAAATATAATAATAATTTTTTATTTTAATTTTGAAAATAAAAAATATTAATTAATATTTTGATAGACATATTATAGTTGGTCGAGATTTCCGAGAACTGGAAATGGGTTTGATTGTTTTGGATGCATACTCTTTTATCATCAGGGATATAGCGTTTTTGTATAAATGGATGTTGATGAGTTATATATATATATATATATATATATATATATATATATTATTTTAATTTATTTGGGAAAAAGTTAATTCAAGAAATAATTTAGGTTAAATTTCAATTTTTAGTAAAATTTTATTATAATTTAAAATAATATAGAAACAAATAGTAAATTAAAATTTAATGATTAAAATTCAAAAACTAATGAGTTTAAAAGGGAAGAAACATGCGAATTAAATTATTTAAAAAGAACAAATATGGGAATTAAATTAGTTAGTTTTGGTGGAAGTTTAGTACAACAATTTATGAAGAGATATTGTAGCTTTTAATTATAATCTTGATCTTTTCCGTAGCGCAAAAAATTATATAATTTTCTTTTTGGAAAAGCATTACAAACCAATTTAGATGGATCTTAAATCCAAATTTATGAAATGCATAATTTTAGGGGATTAAATTTCTCCATGTGCAAACATTTTTTTAGTACCAATTTGAGAAAGTGTATCTTTCTTGGCCATTGATAAATCCCAGGTTCCTATGGATTTAGGATGGTGTAAAACAATGCAGAAAGTTTGTTTTATAGATCTTATAAATATTAGAAAATAAATGATTTCTTAGTTAGTTGTGGGTTAATATTTTATTTGAGATTTTAGTCTGAATTATTTTGTTAATTTTGTGATAAGAAATTGTATATAATTTTATTTTTTTGATATTTTATATCAAGTTAGAAACATTTATTTAATGTGTTAATTTTTTATGCTTTTGTGAAAAAGTTTGTTAATTTTAATTTTTTAAAAATAATTCACAAAAATCCTATAAAACAAATTCACTTTATCTTAAAAGTAACTATTTTTTATTAAAAAAATATTTTAATAACTTAATTAGCACAACCACATTATTAAATGGGGTTGATATACACCAACATCATTTTCTAGCTATTACAAACATACAAACACTAGAATATTTTAAATATTGATGAATATAAGAAAAATCAAAAATTATTATTTGAAACTCTTACATGCTTATATAACCAAGTGAAATTCTCAACTTCATTCATATTTTTTGAACTTTAACTTTTTTTCAAAATATACCATTGCAAAACCCACTATTAATAATAGTCCTCTTGCATTAAACTTTAAATCTGATTTAATCATAACTGAAATTCTTATATGAGAAAAAACACTAAATTTCCTTATTTCAATATCAAACTCAAATTTCTTTTAAAATTTAATATAATAATAATAATAATAATAATAATTATATGTTTATTATTAATTTAAATAAATTATTAAAATATTTTATTATTAATAATATATTTTTCCATTATTAATTTTTCAATTTAAAAAATAAACATCAAAATTATTACTCACTGTAATAGAAAACACATAGTAAAAAATTCCTTCAATACAAAAACAACAACAAAACACGACAAAGCGTTTCAAAATGTTCCACTTTTGCTTGAGTTACTCCCCATCTTCTTATCTTATCACTGAATTTCCCCAGCTTCTTATCTCATCATTGAATTTGGCCTCCATGTGTTTCCTTTTTAGTATCCTGCCTCTAAATTCATTATATCATCATATCATCTTAAATCAAGAATTAAAATAGAAATAAAAAAATAGAATAATAATAATAAATAATAAATTCATAATTTTTATCTCTATTCATTTTAAAATTTGTAAATTAATATCTCAATTCCATTATAAAAATTCTGACTCTTTACAAATCATTTTATTATAAATCATTATAGCACATTAAAGTTTAATTGGAAACATTAAACAATTAAAAATTTCATTCATTATAAGCTTTAAAAATTAAAATTTGAAATTAATAAAAATTAGATCATCATGCACATAGAAAATTAATTTATAATCATTATTGTTATTAGATAAAATTATTTAATTGTGTTTTTAATCATTTAATTTTAACTATAAATTAAAAAATTAAATCTTTAATCCATATAGCCTTTAACCATATCAAATTCTCAAATAGTCATTATAATGTTTATTTAAAAAATAAAAAATTAACATTAACATTAATATTAAAATTGAAATAATTCAAAGAGAGAGCTATTACTAATACCTTCCACCATACATGGGATCGAAGGAAAAAAGGCGGGAGTAAGCGGAGATGGTTCAGAGGATAGCAGAGATGGTTGCTGATGGACGGTGGCAAGGGAGAGAGCTCGACTCTCTCCTACAAGGATGTGGTTTCCAACAAAGGCAAAACAATGGAAGGTAACAACAAAGGTGTGGCTTGGGAAAAAAACAGAGATAATGCTAAGGGGACAGAGGGGACTAAGACCAAGGCAAATAGCAACATAAAGGATAAGGAGGAAGAAGACAAAAATCTTGGTTCACGAGAACACAGGCAAAGGGGACCTTGAAAGCCTAAAGCGACAATCACTCCCAGAGTAATATTAAATGACCATGCTCTGCAAGCGCACAGAGAACACATGGGGAACTACGCCATTATTTGTAAATTCATGGGAATATGGCCCAGTGAAAAAGCTTTGCAAACGTGGATCAAGTATCACTAGAAGCCCAAAGGAAGCATTGACCTACATCTTCGGTCAAAGGGATTCTTCACAGTGGTTTTCTCAAACATTGAAGACAAAGACAGAATATTCGAAGGAGGACCCTACTTCTATGCAGCAGTTGGTCTCTATATGAGGCCTTGGAGGATGAACTTTGTCCCAGAGTGGGAGACCTTCACCTCGGTTCCAATATGGGTAAGACTATATTCTCTACCTCTTGATTATTGGAAAACGGAATCGCTAGAAGCAATTGGTAATAAACTAGGACGTTTTGTCAAAGTTTCTAAAGCCACAAAAAGAAGGAAATATACTTCCTTTGCAAGAATATGTGTGGAAATGGATCTATCAGAAGCTCTTTCGGATGAAATTATTCTAGAAGTTTATGATGAGGAATGGGTGCAGATCGTGGACTATGAGCATATCCCATTCAGATGTTGTAGGTTCCATGAACATGGACATCTTTTCAGAGATTTCCCTCTTGGTAAAGCAAACAACAAAGAATACCTCAATACCTTGAAGGATATAGAAAGCTTTTAGAAAGTGGCAGGTAGAAGTAAGGGGGGAAAGGGGGAATGAAGCAACAATAGAACGAAATGTAGAAGTTCAGTCAGAATAGGTTTCAAATGCTGGATGAGAATAGGATAAAACAAAGGATGATCAATCCCAGGAGAAAGATCCCAATGAAAAAGAGACAGAAGAAAAAAGAAAACAATCTCAAGATATGGTTCTTCAAAATGAGACTGTTATGAGTGAGACATAAATGGAGATAGACCAGGAAATGACCCAAAGAGAACTAGATCTGGAAGATCATGAATTACAGGAAATTTTAGACAAGGAAAACTTGGATTTGGAAGGATTCTTGAGGCAAGGATCCAAGGAAGGAATAGAATCAATACCTCTAGAAGAATGCTCTAGAATACATCGGTTATTTTTATGGAAAACCCAGGAAAGAGGATTGGATAAAGGTAAAAGTATTCACAAGAAAGAACACATAGGGGTGAAAACTATGAAATCAACTCTAGTGTTAGCAACTAGAAATCCAGGAAAGAAGAGGGGCAGGAAAAAGAAAAATGAACTCTTGATGGAGTGTGGAAAGATAATGATAGATTCGGGTAAGATGAAAGACCTAACCAGTTACTCTTTCACCAATATTTAATTATGAAGATCATTTCCTGGAATATTAGAGGTCTAGGCAGTAAAAGAAAACAAAGAATGTTAAGTCACAGAATGAAGCTAGCAACACCAGATATCATCTTTATTCGGGAAACAAAATGTTCCATTCAAAAGTTAAAGAAAATCTATAGCAAATGGATGAAAAGTTTTGAGTTTCTTGAAGTGAAAGCGTAAAACATAGCGGGAGGCATCGTCACTCTATGGAACCCCCAAAGAGTTAGTATTTTGGATGTGGAGGCATCAAGAAATTAGCTATCTGTAATTATTCAACCAGTGGGAGTTGTGGACACTTTCCTTGCCACAAATGTCTATGGGCCACAAAGAATAGATGAAAAACTAAAACCATTAAACTCCTTGGCACATCTCAAGAGTAGACATGAAGGATTACCTCAGGTCTTCAGAGGAGATTTTAATATTATTAAATCACTTTAGAAAAAAAAGGAGGCACCAGATTGCATGAATCTGGTTGACTCGGCAATGCAGAATGGCCTTTATACTTGGAGCAACAAAAGAGGAGGAGAGGCTCATGCACCTCCAAGTTAGATAGATTTTTTATCTCAGAGGAGCTTATGCTAGCAAATAGAGAGATAACAGCTAAGGTTCTTCCCTTTGGAGGTTCTGATCACTGGCCGATACAAATAGAACTCGAGGGGTTTGATTCTCCCAAGAACAGGCCCTTCAGGTTTGAGAATATCTGGCTCTCCCACCAATATTTCATTAACAACATTGAAAATTGGTGGACAGAAGACCTGCAGATCCACGACACAAATATGTTCATCCTACACAAAATACTTCAACACATTAAATTCAGACTCAAAGAATGCAATAAGAAGGTTTTTGGCAACATTTTTGTGGAGAAAGAGGCATTGGAAGATAAACTACAGGAACTCAATCAAGCATTGATTACAGTGGGTTTTGATAAAGACACAAGTCAACAAACTGATAAACACCATCAAGAATGGGAGAATTTATGCAAAGAAGAGGAAATATTTTGGAGACAAAAGTATCTTATTCAATGGCTCAAAGAAGGGGATCGTAATACAAAATTTTTTCATAGATGCACCATAGCCAATAGGGCTCACAACAAAATCTCTCCGATTTTGAATGACA
Source organism: Pinus tabuliformis (assembly GCA_031772625.1). NCBI lineage: Eukaryota > Viridiplantae > Streptophyta > Pinopsida > Pinales > Pinaceae > Pinus > Pinus tabuliformis. The sequence goes on from CM062815.1 coordinate 498,772,433, forward strand.
AAGGGCAGCTCCAGAAATCTCACAAGAATATCAAAGAAGTGTTGATTCAACATTTCAGAAGTATCACTAAGGAAAATAATCCAAACAGGGAGCAATGCATCAGAGAAATTGCAAAGAACATTCCTAAGCTGGTCACTAGAGAGGATAATTTCAACCTGAAAAAACTAGTCACTGAAGAGGAAATTAGTGAGGTTATCCAAGACATGCAGAATGGCAAAGCTCCAAGTCCAGATGGTTTCAATGCGGATTTTTTAAGGCCTACTGGAACATTTTCAAGCAAGACATCCTTAATGTTGTGGATGATTCCAAAAGAAACGGGACACTTCTGAAAGCCCTCAACACCTCCTTCATCTCTCTAATCCCCAAGCATGATTCAGCCCTGACTACTGATAATTTGAGACCCATTGCCTTATGTAATGTGGTTAACAAGATTATATCCAAGGTATTGGCTAGCAGACTTAAACCTCTTCTTCCTTCTTTAATCTCAGGTGAACAATTTGGTTATGTGGAAGGCAGACAAATTCTTAATAATATCATTCTAGCACATGAGACAGTCCACACGCTAACCAGTAAAAAGTAGGTCGGTATGATCATGCAATTAGATATTTCCAAATCTTATGACAAAGTCAACTGGAGCTATATCAAGAGGATGCTTGTTGCTTTTGGGTTTGATCATAACTAGATCAGATGGGTTATGGCTCTCGTAACTTCTTACAGCTTTTCTATTCTGGTGAATGGATCTCCCTCAGCGATATTCACTCCTTCTACAGGTCTAAGGCAGGGCGACCCACTCTCTCCCTTTCTTTTTATCCTCATGATGGAAGGATTAGGAAGAGCCATTACGCAGGCTAAAAACTTGGGTAAAATTAAAGGACTTCAATTAACCGAGAATGGCCAAACAATGACTCATCAACAATTTGTGGATGACACAATGTTGCATGGAATTCCTACTGTCAAAGAAGCTTCAGAGTACAAACAAATTCTGAATAATTTTTCCTTGGCCACAGGTATCGAAGTAAATCTCTCCAAAACAATTTTTTTTCCCGTAAATACTAACATTGCAATTCAGAGAAATATCTCAAGAATTCTGGGCTTCCAAAGGGATTCCCTTCAAAGTATTTAGGAATTCTCCTTACAGAAAAACCCCTGCACAAGAGCATTTGGGAACTGGTACTGAATAAAATGCAAGACAAAGTTTAAAAATGGACCATCAGATCTTTGAACCCGGCTGGCAGGCTAATTCTGACAAAGGTTGTCCTACAGTCAATCCCAATGTTCTTTTTATCAGCTCTCCCAGCCCCAAAAGGGGTCTTACAGCAATTCTGGAATATCCAGAGAGACTTCCTCTAGGGCAAGGAAGAGACAAGGAAGAAATGGGCACTTGTTTTGTGGGACGAAATTTGCAAACTAAAGAGTCATGGGGGACTAGGTTTAGATGATTAGGAAATCTTAAGTAATGTACTAGGAGCTAAACTCTGGTGGAGATGGGTCAAAGAACCAGAAGCTCAATGGGCTAAAACCTGGAAAGAAAAATATGCAAGCTCTTGGCAAACTAATGATCTTATTAGAATCTCTAAAACATAAAGGGCTCTTACATCTGGAATAAAGCGTCAGAAAATAGATGCCTAGTAGAGGACCACAGTTTCTGGGAAATCAAAGCAGGGGATCTTGCTCTCTTTTGGTAGGACAAATGGCAACAAGAACCAATGCTGCTAAAAGATGACTATAAAGATCTCAAGTAGGAAACAGATTCCCAGGGACTTACTAGAGTCAAAGATTTCTGGAATCCTCCTTACAACCTGGAAAAATGGAGAAATTGGAGAAGCATATACTGTAGTTATGACAGTCCCCTAAAAATAAAATCTGAGGAAATTATGAGCACACTAAAACAAAGGAAAATCTTGGTAATAGAGGGGTAAGATCAGTTAAGATGGAGCCTCAATAAAGAAGGCTCCTTTAATCTTAAAGAAGCTAAGAAGATTCTCCTGAACGTGGATTCCAGCGCTGCAACAAATTCTTGGAAACAACTCTTGAGCCAACAAGGGTGGATTAAGATCAAGTTGTTCATGTGGTTAGTGCACCATAAGAAAATCTTAACTTGGGACAACATTAGGAAAAAAGGGATTATTGGGCCCTCTAGATGTCAGCTATGTGAAGCTCAAGAGGAAACAATGGAGCATATTCTTAACAGTTGCACCTTTACCACCTGGGTGTGGGACTCTTTTGCAGACATTTTTCAACAGACAGATCGAGACAAAGAAAGCATCACAAATACCCTGATCAAGTGGAGAAGGAACTTTTCAGAAAATGAGATTCTTAATCTGGCATGGGCCTTTACACCTAGCTTCATCATCTGGAATGTTTGGAAAGAAAGGAACAAAATAATTTTCAAGGATGAAAAATCCAGTCCTCTTCGCCTGTTGGATTTGATCTTGAAACAAATTAGAGAGATAGTTGGTAGAACTGGTCGCAATTGTCGCAAAAACTCGCCCACTATAAATGAGATGAGAACTCTCAGGCAACTGGGATTGCAAGAGACCATTATCAATGGACTCAGAAGAAAAGAAGGAATTTTGGGAAAGGAAAAGGATTTCTGGAAGCCTCCGCCAAAAGGCTACCTGAAATGCAATATAGATGGGGCTTCGAAAGGCAACCCTGGAATGGCTGGTTATGGTGGAGTGTTAAGAGATGAAGATGGAATCATAAGCTTCATTTTCCACTGCCACTTAGGTAAAGCCACAAATAACATGGTTGAATTAATGGCCTTGGAACAATGCCTGGAACTACTGAATCTAAATAATATCTCAAATGTCATCATAGAGGCAGACTCAGAAATATTTGTAAAAGTTGTGAGAAGAATCAGTTGTGGAGCAGCGCCGGAGAAGGTCTCAAAACATTGGAGACTAATACAAGTGTATCAAAGAATACAAGAACATCTCCTAAGTCTAAGAACTATTAGTTTCAGACATGTTAGATGAGAAGCCAACAGACTAGCAAATACTATTGCCAATCAAGGAGTGTTTAATACAGAAAACAGGTTTGAGATGAAATTGAAGGAAATGTCTCTAGGAAGAGTAAATTCTCTTTGTGAGGAACAAACGGCTGAGGATAGAGAACTTTTCAAACATTGGACCCGAAGAAAAGTACATGTATGATGATGTCTAATCAAGTTTGATCTTAGTTCTCAGGGAGACTATCGGTAGACGGACAGGTTCGAAGTTGTCTTGTTTCTCCCTGGTGGAAAGGGTCCAGGCCCCTTCCTCTTCAGATTGCTTAACAGGTTCTATCCACAGTCAATGGAGGTCTTTGTGGCTTGTTCTATTTCCCGGCGATGATGATTCCCCTTCTTTCCTCTTCCCGGTCGGAAAACTAGGATAAAGCGGTTTATGGGTGATCGCGCTGATTTGGGATGGTAAGTGGTTTAGTTTTTTGGGAGCAATACTAGTAGACTTCCGCCACATGGCCAGAGTGAGGTGATGATACCACCCTCAATCGCGAGTTAAGTTTCGCACATGTTAGGTGGTGCGATATTTCAGGGTGCCATCCGATTTCATGGGGTTGTATTAACCGTCAAATCTGTTGGTGCTTTTTGGTGGGGCCATGAGTCTTGACGGGCTTATCGCATGAGTGACGTGGATGTTTGTTTGTCATAGATCAAGCTTTTGTTTTGTATGGTTCATCCTAAAGTTTGGAATGAGAAATTTTGTTGTCTGTTGTAGCAGGGTGATGCTTTACGTTGGCATCATGCCCTTGGTTTCCCTGTCGCCTCTTGGAGTTCAGGGTTTTTGTATATTCTGTAAATTTATTCTCGAGGTAATGAAATAGAAGGATCTACTCTTGCTTAAGCAAAAAAAAAATTGAAATAATTCAAAATTATAAATTAGTTCATTATACATAAAAATAAATAAATTTATAATCATAATTAACAATTTTAAAACAAATTACAAATATTACAACTATAATGAATTATAATATTAACATACTTGTAGGTTGTCTTTCATTTCATTCCCATCCATACTCTAGCCTCATTTATCACTTGATGAGGTTCTGAATTCTTTTTTCGTGGATCTATTCATGATGATGAACCACGGAAGTTGGTTCGAGACCTCAATTTTAACAAAGATGAATGCTATGACTCTAGAAAATAACACCTCACAAGAAGAAAATGTTCTCTTTTAATATAATTTAACCTTTAGAATAATTGTACGTGAATCAATGACTGATATAGCAATTTTATTTTGCCCAACAAAAATACATTGTTAACCAAATTTACAGTTCGATTACACAATGAAGATAAGGAAAAATTAAATGACTCATTTTATGTAAGGCTGCATGGATGATTGGTCATTTTTACATGAACGGAGAGATTTAAAATAAACGTTGTATTAAGAAAAATAAGAGCAATTAGTGAGACTTTCTATTTGTTGCTTTTTCCATAAATGACAATTGAAATAATAGATACTTAAATATAATGAATTTCATGCTCTTATTAACGTTCAGTAAATTTTTGCATTTACATACGATAATGCCAATACATCTAATAATATGAACAATCAGAAATGTAAGAAATACACAAACAATCCTTTTACGGAAGACCTTTTGCTAAAAAAATATATATATATTCTTTACGTAAGCAATATTGTTATTGCCCAAAGTAATATAAGCATGACCTCTCGCTAAAAAAATATTCAAAAAAAATTATGAAGCCTATTTTTCTCACTAATACTCAAACACACTTCTTTTAACACACTATTATTCTAACATACTTCTTTCATACAGTAAAATGTAAAACACATGGGTTTTATTAGAAAAAATTAATTTAATGTAATACTGAAGTACTGAAATAGAAAGTATATATTTATAGAAAACGTTATCCAATCAAGTAATTCACATATATCGCAAATTCAAGAATTTCATATTGGCAAAGCATTATTACATGCTTTTGTTTATTTCACGTCTGTTATCATGTGCACCAGATAAGCAACTTGGTAGACGTGTGTTAAGACACTAGTCCCTATTATATATAATTAGTATTAGTAAATTTATTACGAACATAGGAATTATCTACCAACGATTTTTTAATTCCAACGTTGATTTCTTAACCATAGAAATGGCGATAACTCTGCTATTTGGGTAATCAGTATCACGCGACATAGCACATGGAGTCCACTCCGGAGACCAAAAAGAATAGATTTTCGGCCACACGATTTTCAAAATCTGACTACTTGCATGAAATATTAAAGATTACAATGTCTATCCACTGCGAACATTTGCTGTCTCGATGTCCACATGATACATTGGATTGGCAGAAGCGATTGGACCCATGAAGCGCATTGCAATAAATGGGTTTGTCTGCTATCCAGTAGAGGGAGTCAGTCGTTTAAACAATATATCTTCATAATTATCCAACAAAATATTATTTACCAATTTTGAGCCCTCACAATACAATATACATCTATCCATAGCTGTTCATTTGTTTTTCCTTCACAAAATCCATTGGTTTCTCAGGGTTATCTCTGCTTTTTCTCTCATATTCATTGTACATTCAAAGACACAATGCACGTGGTTTAGATGGAAACTTCGATTTCGAAATAATAAGAGAGAAGGATAACATGGTGGGACTACTGCAAATCATTCCAAACACTAAAACTCCTTACTACTACTTTCTTATTACACAAACAACAATTAAACTTAAACTTCAATGTTAAGTAACTAACGGTGAATTTGATTTTGTGCCATTATGGTTACGTTCTTAAGCTTCAACGTCAAGTAATTAACAGTGATCTTGATTTTGGGTCATTATTGTTAGGTTGATATGCATGTGTATTTTGGATAGTAAGTATTTAAGATATACTGAAGATTTTACAATATTCATAATAGTTGTTTTTTTCAATGGAAAACTAACAATATTGTTTTTTGTCATCAAAAGATCACATGCATATATTATAAGATATACAAATGTTTTGCTAACTTTGGTTAAAAACAAAGTTTCATCATCAGGTTCATAAGTTTTGAAATTGAGTTTCAAAAGATGCTCAGTTAACTTCTCCTACCAGGCTCGTGGTCCTTACTTGAGACCATAAAATGATTTTACAAGCTTGCATAGTTTAATTTCTAGACCCTTGACAACAAATACTTTTGTTTGGGACATAAAAACATTTTCTTTCAGATATATCCATTCAGAAAAGAAGTTTTTAAATCCATTTGATGGACTTTCCAACAGTTTTGAGCTATGAAGGCAAAGAGTGTTGGGATGGTATCCCATTTTGCTATGTGGGCATAAGTATCCTCATAGTTGACACCTTCTTTCTGTGCAAAACCTTTTTCCACAAGTTCGCTTTGTGCTTTTGGGTGAACCGTCTGCTTTATGCTTGTTTTTGAAGACCCACTTGTAGCCTATTACTTTGGTTCCCAATGGAGGATCAACAAGCTTCCACGTGTCATTATTTCTCAAAGAATCATATTATTTATACATCACTTCTTTCCATTCATCATGGGAAGTGAATTCTTTGAATCGAGTTGGCTCAAAATTTGTAGACAAATTCAGTTCACAGTAATAAAAAAATCCATATCAACTAGTGAATAATGATTGTCTACATCACCTCCATTATGTATAGTTGAGCTTCTTGTTCTTGCTTTTCCAACCTCATTAGGATGAAAAATTTCAAGTGTCTTTGTCATCCATTTTGGAGGACCTTTTTGAGAGGGCCCAAGTTTCTTAGTTGGCTGAGATTGGGCTAAATCAATATTTAGTCTCCCAATTTTGTCAATCACATCAGTCAAAGTGGCATCAATGGTTGGAGCTTCATGCGAGGGAGAGACTGCCTTAGAAGGCGATTCAATAGATTGATCCAGTATAGTAACACCCCATTCAATATGTGGAATCTCATTATCAAACTATTGGAAAGACTTTTCATGTCTAAATCTATCCAAGTGATCAAGCTACTACTCAACAACATTGTTAGTCTTGGAAGATTCAAGAAACATCACATATATAGATATTACAAAAATGATATTCACCTCATCATAGAGATGGTATTCTTTGGAGGTATTCGAGTACCCCAAGAAGATACACTTGCGACTCCTTGCACCAAGTTAGTTTCTCGTTTCCTTAGGTATCAAGGCATACCAACTGGAATGAAAAAACCTGGGATGCCTCACCGAAGGAATGTGGTCATACCACATTTCATACAGAGTATTTTTTTTATAGCATTAGATGGAGAGCTATTCTTTATATACACAACACATAGAACTGCATCATCCCAAAACATCAGTTTAAATTCTTGAAAATCATCATGGAACATACCATGTTTAAGTTTGTCTTGTTCATTCTTTCAACTACTCTATTTTGTTGGGGATTATAAGGCATGGTTATTTGATGTTTGATCCAATGTTGGCGAAGATAGTTTTCAAATTCATTTGATGTATATTCTTTTCCATTATTGGTACAAATATATACAATATGATATTGTGCATCATTTTCAATTCAATGTTTCAAAAGCTTCAGATTTGTTCTTTAATAAATAGACCCAAGACATTCTTGTGTAGTCATCAATAAATGTCATCATATATTTATTACCATTTGCAGAAGGAACAAGCATTGGGCCGCACAAATCAAAATGAATGAGTTAAATATTTCTATGTGCTTTGGAATGTGAATCATAAAAAATTTGTTTGTTGTGCCCTCCTAAGATACAAGCATCAGATTACTTAAGTTTCCTAATTTAAAAACCCTTACTTTCACTAGATATTATAGGTATCCATTTTTTAATTGGCATTTTTATACTCCTTTATATTTTTACATTAAATTTGAGCTCCATTTTTCATACATGTTAATATAAAAACCCTTTACCCCCAAATATATGTGCAATATATTATGTGATTTTTTCCTCAATAGATATCCTCCAATATGAATGCATATGGTATGGTATTTTCCCCCTAGTGAAGCCCCTGTTTGGAAATGTACCTTCATCATAAAGATACCTATATGAAAATTTATGTGCACGAGTAGAGGTTCCTTGCAGCTTCAGAAGTATTTCTTCTTCCATAACCATCATGACAAGTGAGTGATCTGATGCTATTCTGACCTTGGCACTGCAACAAAAAATGTCATTGGTGAGGATCATGCCTGTGACAGACCTGTAAGGTCCGTCACCAATGTTGCATATGGTGACGGTCCTTCAAAAAGCATTGTTGTAAGTGCATATAATGATGGTCCTTTAAGGCTTGTCACCAAAGCCATTTTCAATGACACTTTTGGTGAGAGTTGTTAAAGGCCTATCACTAATTCTCTCTTTGGTGACACTTCTAGTGATGATCTTTTATTGAGCACCACCAATGCTCCTTTTGGTTACTTTTGGTGATGGACAAAAAATGTTGGTCGTCATTGATCATTCTAATGAGTTTTTTATGATGCTATGTGCATGTTACTATATTTTTTTGTCAAAAGATAACGATTTAATACCGTTGTTGTGGAGTCTTTTTCATTATGTGTCTAATTCCATAGTGGTTATAGTTATTCAATTTGTTAAGAATTAATTAATTTGTATCATTTCCCTCAGGTAACGAGAATATAGTTTTCCTGCAAGTCAATACATGATTCATATTTATTAGGTCTATTATCTAATAAATTCCCTTTAGATAAAGTTCCACTAGTGTGTGTAGGAACTATATTATTTAATACATAATCGATCTCTATCAATTCTATTAATGAGAGAGACGTAATACTCCTCAACACTCTTGGCACACTGTAGCATGCTTTGGCACACACTAACATTCCTTGGAACCTTGCGTCACTTGGAACATCTTTATACATAGAACATCTTTCCATGACTAGGACACCCAAGAACATGTTGGTAGGTGCTAGCATAGAATAGAACTCTCCTAACAGGTGTTGGCATGCCTTGTAGTCCCTAGCATTCCCTGGAACACTTTGGCATGCATCATCATATATTATCACTTGGCACACCTTGGCACTTGGCATGTATTGGAACCTATTATTAGTGTTCCTAGCATTCCACTTTTGAAAAAGATAAATTCATGGCTTATTAACCCTCTTGAGTGTTCATTTCCATGCCTTTTAGCTTGGTTCTTCCACTTGTTTCCTTGCAACTCCTTGACACATATTGGCATACGCTGACACCTTACACATACTAGCATGCCTTAGCATCTGGCATGCCTTGGCACTATTTGGCACATGTTAACACACACTAGAACTCCTTAGAACACTCTTGCGCTTCTTGGCATGCCCTAGTATTCCCTATCATGCCTTACCAATGCTTAACATAACTTGTCACTCCCTCCTTGGCATGTTAGCTAACATTAGATGACACTCCATGGCACACACTCATATTCATTCACTTCCATGCATTTTTACCTCATGCTCCCTTGTGTTTCCCTAGTACTCTATAACACTCCTAACATGCATTAGCACTCTTTGGAATACCTTAACACTCTTTGACATGATTTTCCACTTCATAATATGTGTATCAGTCCCTAACACACATTGTCACTTGGCATGTGTTGGTGCTTGGCAAGTCTTAGCATGTCTAGGATTCATTGAGATGCCTTGGTATCCTTTGGCATGGTTTAATATTAAATTATTTGAGATCAATTATTGGAAAGTAGATGAGAAGTAACAAAGGAATATTTGGCACTTGGCACCTATTGGTACCTAGTTTTGGTGTGCCTAGCATGTCCATCTTGGAAAAGGTAAATTTATGACTTGTTAACTCTCTTATGTGTTCATTTCCTTTTAGTTTTACGTTTTTCTCCTTTTTGTTTCCTTGATGGTCGCTGGCACGTATTGTCACACCTATTCACATCTTGGCATGCCTTAGCACTTGACACATATTAACATATTTGACATGCCTTCGAACTATTTGGCACATGTTACCATTCCCTAGTATGCCTTGGCGCTCATGCCCTCACAACTAGCCCTACAATTTTTTAGGACTTGGGAACATAATCAATTCCTTAGCTATTGCAATTAATGTGATGTTGACCTACTTGAGCCACAATAACTTGACCAATTGTACCTACTACAAGTATATTGTGCCTTGTTCACCTAAGAACTACCTATAACTCATCTTAGGCCACTCATGTCCAAGCTCAACTTGTCCCACTTAAGAAATTACCAAGACAAGGATCACATCTAGCCATGTCCATAAAACAACTAAGAAACATAGCTTACACAAGCAATATTTCACATGTATGTCTAGTTCATGTAAATAGTAGAGAATTAACCAAGTGTTTTCAAGAACTACAAGATTCACAAGAAACACAAGATATAAGTTAGCACAAGTCGAGTGCCCCAAAACATATACACACCAATGTACAATATGCAATTGTCTAAAATAGTTTGAAACATGAGAATTTTGCCAAAGTGTGCCACATGTCATATAAAAATAACAAATAAAGGAAAAATAGTGTTGTACCCAACACAAAGTATCCCTTTATCTAAAAATTCTCTATCAAGCCCCTTATCGCGATGCTAGGCTTGCCTTCTACAATCCTATTATGAACTTCTTCTAACACACTTCATCCTTCGAACACTTGAGTTCACTGACACTCCCTGACACACACTCTTATCTGTTCATTTCCATGAATTTTGACCTAGTTCTCCCTTGTGATGCCTCAACACTTCCTAACACTCCTCATCATGCATTGAAATTGTCTAGCATGTGTTAGCATGCCTTTTCATTCCTTGGCATGCCTTGAACCTCCATGGCTATCAGGCCCTCACAACTACCCTTACTTGATTTGCAACTTCGGAACCTAACCAAGTCATCTCTTGACTATAAGAGCTTGACTAAGTTACAGTTACCACAACTAGACTATGTTGTTGAATGGTGTAGCTTAGGAGGTACTCCACAAGCCTAGTGAGATTGGTCTTTCATTTTGGTCAGGAAAGGATTTGTGGTCAAAGAACCCAAGTGAAGGGGTTTTGGACCCAAGATGGGGTTTAAAATATAAAAGAGAATTAAAAAGGAAAATTAATATTTCCTAAGGGATAAGTGGATAAAACGCATAAGTTCTAGAGGGTTCCTAAGAGGCTTATCTAGGAAAATATATTTAAGGAGGCGTTAGTATGAAGGAAATAATATCATGTGAGAAGGACCTCATTTTATCAAGGAGGCGAGAACAAATGTAGTCCTAAAGTAGGTCGAGTTAGAGGGATGAGTAAGGGTTGCTAAAGGGAGGCCATGATCATCCACCAAGAGCAAGATCATCATGTTAGGGTTCACAAGAATGTCACATACCTTAATGGTTTCAGGCGAGGAAGTAGGAAGGCATATTGTTGGTTGTTGTTTGGCAGATCAAGCTCAAGAGGAGTGGCTCATGAGTGTTTTGGCATGTGATTTCAATGATGATTTCGTATGAAGGTGAAATAGAAGAGGGGGTTGAGACCCTGATTGGTGGTGGCTAGTAGGGCACAAGTTCTATGATATATACCAACACAAATGGAGGAGGGCCTACACTATAATTTAGGGCTAGAACGGAAGTAGACACAGGTGTAATCTTGAGTAAGGTAATCATATTTTAAGGGTCATAGAGATCAAAAATTCATGTCAAGATTCAGTAAAACAAATTCCCAGAATCTATGGATCCATATGAGCTAGGTTGAGTCTCTTATGGAGGTAAGAGTTGTTGTTTTTTCTATGGTGGATAGGGTTTGTTCTACAACAATTAGAACACAAGTATAATGCCCTAGTTAGGGTGGTTTCCTAGCATGTTTAGTCCATAAGGTATGCCCTTAAGACTCTGACAAATCTGCGTATATGAAGAGGGCTTGTGAACCTTAGAGCAAGGTTTATCTTTGCAATATAGAACACATATCTGGAAGATGGTTTGCGGAAATATGTGTGGAGATAACAGACCCAAAGTAGGGTGGAACCTTAGTAGAAGATTTAACAAAATAAATGTGCTATATGAGGAATGGAATAACATGAAGAGGAGTTCATTTTAGTGCACTTTCCGTAGAGTTTTGGACAGATATCTGAAGAAACCTATAAATAGTTAGTCATTGGACTATAAGTGGATGATTTGTGACCCTAGTTGATTCATCTACATATTTTTAGAAGGATTATAAGAGGAGAAGTTTATATTTTTCATAGATTGGACAAAAAATAAATTTATACACTAATAGTGATTTTTAGAGGACTCAAATCAGTATTAGGTGGCATATTTGAAGAGCCCTAGATGAGGGTAGTCTTGTGGGCCCTAGATTAGAAACATAATTGGCTGTGGTTGGAAAAATTGATGGAAGTCCAAGTACAGTTGAAGGTTTTCTAGGTGAATGTCAAAGAAGAGCACTAAGTCCTGTACATTTCAAGGACAATAATACTAGAGGAAGGTTAGGTGTATTGGGCCTAAGGACATGTAGACTTTGAAGGACTAAAGTAGCAGTCAATTGGGCTAGAAAACTAGCCCTAGTTTAGTGTATTGTAGAGGATTGAGTTAGTGAGAAGAATGGAAACCTCCATAACCCTAGACTTGTCATCTTGGAGAAATCATATGGAAAAAGTGGGTAGACCAAAGACTTTTTCACAAATGGAGTTGTGAATAGATGAGAAAAGACCCTAAGTGTTGCATACCTAGAAAAAGGAGGTAGCTAGAGGGTAAATTTTGTTGAACCGAGTTCAATAACCTAAAGGATTTGAGTTCATTGATAGAGGTAGACCAAGGAATTATAGAATGGGAGGCAATAGGACCTGCCAAATGTGTTCAAGACATGTGAACTGAAAGGGTTATGTGTGAACACCATTAGCAAGTAGGTAAAGTGTTGTCTTTTTTAAGGTAGATTGGTTGTCAAAGGACTAACACCAAGTCATAGTTGTATTCCTTGTATCAGTGTGATTGTAAAGGGACATGATCCCTGGTATGGGATCTCTAGTTTATTCTATTACAGTTTGTACTATAATAAAGAAGGATTTGAAGAAGTTAAAATTTATCATGTGCACTAGTTGATTCCCTATGTGTGTAGATTTTTTCTACAAAGTAGATGTGTTGTGGAACTTGAGTGTTTTCACATCAAAGGTTTTATGACCAAACCCAAATTCTTGTGTGTCATGGAAATTCGACATATGCCTTTTTCACTTAATAACTACTTGTAACTCATCTTAGGCTACTCATATCCAATCTCAACTCATCCCACTTAACAAGTTACCAAAGGAAGGCTCATCACATCCAACTGTGGTCATAAAACAACTAAGCAAGACAGTTTACATATTGACATGCCATAACACCTAACATGTCTTAGAATTCCTTGGCACTATGTGGCATGTGTTAACATCCCCTACATTCCTTGGCATTCTTTGACACTCCCTAGCACATTATAGCACTTCTTGACATGCCTTGCTAGTTTAGCGTACCTTGGTACTACCTAGCATATAACCTTGTCACTTCCTCCTTAACATAGCTAGAACTCTTTGAAACTCCCTATCACACACTCTTATTTGTACATTTCTATGCATTTTGACCAAGTAATTCCTTATGTTTCCCTCACACTCCCTTATAACACTCTCTACAATGCATTGGCACACCGTGGCACCTGGCACAACTTGGCCTTCCGCCCTAAAACTCTAGCATTCATTGGCACTCTCTAGCATACCTTATCACTCTCTCCTTTGCACACCTAGAGCTCATTGACACTCCCAATGAAAAAATCTTATTCATTCATTTCCATGCATTTTCACCTAGTTCTCCCTTGTGTTTCCATAGCACTCCTTAGCACTCCTTGTTACATGTTGGTACACCCTAGCACCTATGACATCTTGGCATGTCAACCTAGCCTCTAGCATGCTTTAACACTTCCTAGCATACCTTATCACTCCCTCCTTAGCACACATGGAACTCACTGACACTTCTAATAAAAAACTCTTATTTGTTCATTTCCATGTACTTTGACGTAGTGATCCCTTGTGTTTCCCTGGCACTGCCAACTAACGCTTCCTTGCACACATTGGCACATCTTGGTTGCATGTGGCACTAACACTCTAACATTCCTTAACATTGCCAAGAATTCCTTGTCACTCCTCCTTAGAACACTTGGAACTCATTGAAACTCCCTGTCACACACTCTTATTCATTCATTTCCATGCATTATGACCTAGTGCTCCCTTACATTTCCTTAGCACTCACTGACACTCCTTAGAATACAATGTCACACCCTGGAACTTGGTAGATCTTAGCATGTTTTCCTAGAACTCTTTCATGCCTTGGAACTGCCTAACATACCTTGTCACTCCTTCCTTAACACACCTATAACTTGTTAACACTCCCTATCACACACTCTTATTCATTCATTTCCATGCAATTGAAACTAGTCGTCCATTGTGTTTCCTTGGAAATCCCTAGCATGCATTGGCACCACATCCTATAACCTAGAACATTTTGGCATGCCTAACATGCCCTCAAACTTTCTAGCATGTGTTATAACTTCCTATGATTCCATGCACACCTTGGAATTCCCTAGTTTTCATGCCCTCATAGATAGCCTTACTTTTTTTGCGACTCAGGAACCCAACCAAGTCATTGAAAAAATAGTGTTATGCCTAGCCCAAAGTCTCCCTTTGTCTAAAACTATATTTTCCATCCCCTTATCGCAATTGTATGCTTTCCTCCTACAAGTCCTATTCTTAAATTCTCTTAACACACTTTTTCCATGGGGCACCTGGAATTCCCTGACACTCCCAAACACTCCTCGAAGTGCATTCACATTATTGGCATGTGTTAGCATGACTTTTCATTCCTTGACATGCCCTAACACTCCTTAGATTTCATGCCCTCATAACTACCCTTATTTTTTTTAAACTTGAGAACCCAACCAAGTCCTGCCTCGACTACAAATACTTGACCAAGTTACATTTACTATAGCTAAACTAAGCCTTGTTCACCTAGGAATGGACTATAACTCATCTTAGGCTTATCATGTCCAATTTTAACGCATCCCACTTAACAATTTACCAGTTCATGTCTCACATCCAACCGTGCCCATAAAACAACTAAGCAACATAGTTTACATCTTGACATGCCATAACACCTGGCATATCTAACAATACATTGGAAATACATGGCACGTATTAGCATCCCCTGCATTCGTTGCCATTCTTTGGCACTCCCTAGCACACCCTAGCACTCCCTGACATGCCCTGGGACTCTAGCATGCCTTGGCACTTCCTAGCATATAACCTAGACACGCCCTCCTTAATACAATTGGAACTCGTTGACACTCCCTATCACACACTCTTATCCATTCATTTCCATGCAATTTGAACTAGTTCTCCCTTATGTTCCTGTAGCACTCCCGAACACTCTGATAAATATCGACACACCTTGGGGATTGGCACATATTAGCATGTCACCTTGAAAATCTATCATTCCTTGGCACTACCTAGCATACCTTGTAACTCCCTTCTTAGCACACCTAGAACTCATTGGAAATCCCTATAACAAAATCTTATTCACTGTTTTCCATGCATTTAAGACTATTTCTCCCTTGTTTTTCCTTGGAACTACATAACTCTCACTAGCATCCATTGGAACAACCTATCACCTGACACATCTTGACATGTTTTCCTGGCCTCTACCATGCTTTAGCACTGCCTAGCATACCTTGGATCACTCCCTCCTTAGAACACTTAGAACTCGCTGACACTTCCTATCACAAACTCTTAATCATTCATTTTCATGCATTATTGTCACCTATTCTCCCTTGTGTTTCCCTAGAACTCCCTAACACTTCCTAACACATGTTGGCACACACTAGCACCTAGAACATCTTTGCTGCATGCTACTCTAGTATGCTAGCATGACTTATCGCTGCTTAGAATACAATGTTACTCCACCCTTACCATACCTGGAACTCATTGTCACTCCCTGTCACACACTCTTATTCATTCATTTCCATGGATTTTGACGGCCTAGTGCTCCCTTCTGTTTCCCTGACACCTAGCCCTTCTGGGTAGGCCTTAGCACTTGGAATCCATAACATGCCTTGTAACTATCTAGCATGTGTTAATATTTCCTAGCATTACATGGCACACCATGGCACTTGTGGTGAAGTAAAATTATAAATGCGGACACAAACAATTCCTCTAGAACGATAGGGGATCTAGCCACTAACAAGACATTCTATGGAAGATTTCCTTAGGTTAGAAACAATTAAGAGGGCCTACCTCTTAGTACGCTTATCCTGTTTGATGATGACCTTGCTTGCTTGCTCCAACTATCTCCCATTTCCTTCTTCTAGCAACTGAAACTAGTAAACATCAACAAACAACAACTATGGTAATAAAAAAATTGTAATTCAACCTACTTAACAAGTCAAGAAGAATTAAGCCATAAACATGTGATATTACACATTATGTAGGAAACCAATTGATAGCTGCAAGAGATTACAACCGTGGTCTTGACGTTGTTTTTCTCCTCCAACAAAATCAGGTTCCCACACACTTCAGTTAGCATTCCATGATGGTCTTAACAATGATTGTTTTAAGGCTCTTCCCTTTAGGATTTACACTAAACCAAATTCACACTTCTCCCTCACACACAACTAGAGAGCCACAACTAAGAATAACTTGTTGTTCACTCCAAACTTAATTAGCACTAACACACCAACATTAACACTAGCTTGTGCCTGGGAAAAATGGAGGTTTATATAGAATGAATGGATGGGAGATGGTTCCTGTTCTCATGGGAGAATGTATTATCTCTTGAGGTAGTTCCATCCTTATAGGGGAAAGGAGCCCAAACTAACATCCTCGACTCCATCTGGCTCAACCATTTACCAGACTTCCATTACCACACTTCTAGAGCTGGAAGATTCGACTCCTTATTTAAAAAACCTTCCCAAAGAGGATCGACATGACTGAACCAAATCTCAGCCGCTCTGGTCAGTGCTAGGGATAGTATTAATCCATACATATTAGTGCAAGGAGGACAAGGGTCATTAGCACCGGTCTTGTAAACTGGGAAAAACATAAGATTTTTGGGAAATGGTGCAAAAGGGAATTGTTTTACTCATGAAGAGGGACAAAATGGGAGTTTCTTCATGAAGCGAAAGCATGCAGGGTTC
The DNA here is from genome assembly GCA_031772625.1 of Pinus tabuliformis. Taxonomy (NCBI): domain Eukaryota; kingdom Viridiplantae; phylum Streptophyta; class Pinopsida; order Pinales; family Pinaceae; genus Pinus; species Pinus tabuliformis. The sequence goes on from CM062815.1 coordinate 498,789,510, forward strand.
ACTATAGGGGTTCTCCAGGATCAAGGAATGGGGAGTACAATGATAGTGACAAAATGTTGTGTAACAAATGCCCCCTAAATCGTGGAGGCCAAACTAGAGTGAGGGATGAAATGATTTATGAATCAGTGCGGGGAACCAGAGTCTGTCATCAGAAAACCTGCAAGCAAGTACAAATACATATACATAAGTAAAAACTCTGTCAAATGATACATGAATTTTCATATGGATGCAGCCTTTCATAGAATGATCATGTAAATGGATCCAGGCATGGGCACAACCATCCGATAAAGAGGATCATAATGAAACCAAGGTATGGTCGCAGCCATCCAATAATGAGAAGGATCACATATGATAACTCACGGTATGGTCACAACCATCCATTTGAGAGAGACATGTATACCATCATGATCATGTCACACCGCCTTGCTACCTGGACTTTTGTAATCTGAGCCCAGGGTCTTGCGCTCCAACACAACCGGATCAAAGTACAAATTCTAGCATGTCAATAGATGTGTTGACGTCGAACATGCTAGAAAATCGGTTGATTACCATCCAATGATGTAAACTATTAATAAGCATAAGAGAAACCACTAATAATGACAATGGTCCTCAAGGTACTATCAACACAATTCATGGAATGTGAATAAATGAACTAAAGTATAACACCTGTGAAATCACCCGATCAAAAGCCAATGCTGTGAACTTGTTATCAAGTATGAATAACTTGCCATTAGGGCATGCAAGCTCTAAGGTATTGGAAGGGAGTCTCTCGGTCAACTTCCCCGATAATGAGCTAAAGTTGACAAGAAGCAACCGTGTTGAAGGAGGGACATAATGTATCCCACATCATTGACATGAGATAAAGGGATGCAAAATGATTTTGGATGATACAGAGAATCAAGGATAAGTGTAACTTTAGAAGGACAACTCTTGAACATATCGGTGACACGACTAGAAGTTTGGCAGCTTTTTGATCCATAGGATCAATGGTCATGATGACGTGGCAGAGATCAAATGGAAGGAAAAAATTGAATGGCCCAACCCAGGAAGGTCAACGATAAAAGGTGTCATGTTAAAGAGTGAGTTTTTGACATGACTGATTAGATTTCCAAATTTTCCCCCACCATTCTTGGTAGGTACCCCAATTATTTTTAAATTGCAAGCTTGAAGGGGATAGCATACGCTTTCACTATAAGTTCATCCTTCGGAGGAATATGACCTAATAAGTTTAATGAGCCCTAAGAAGGAGAAGCTCATGTTCATCATGGTGATGAATCCAATGTTTTTTAATATTTTAACGAGTTTGTCAAAGGTGTAACTCAGTATCATTTTCATGTTTAGAGAATTTGAAAAAGGCATGGAAAGGAAAACTCCACATTGTCCCTTTTCGTAAATTTGTGTCTCTCGAGCCCGAAAAGGTAGAAAATGATACTTGAGAGAACCGCTTGACCGTTTCAATCAAGGAGTACCTTTTTTGTAAATAGTGCATCCCAGCTCACGAAAGGGGTAAATGTATAATGGGAGCACGACATTTCGCATTTGTTAACAAGTTCGAAATGACAAGGGCTCGACAATCTTTTCGTGTTTAAAGGGTCAGAAAAGAGCTTGAAAGTAGAACCTGTTATAGACATTTTTGTGCCTTACAACATTGGGCATGAAATGTCAATAATCCAAGGGATCCAAAGTCCCTAGATAAGTTGTTCCTACCCCTAAAGGAACAAGGTCAACCAATGACAGCTTCTCCCAGAAGTTCTCCACCAAAAACCACTCAGAAATGGTCAAATCAGGATCAATTCAGGAGCTCCACTAGCTGTCTGCGCTGAAATGCAAAGTCTGCACTGGCTACCTGCACTACAACGCAGGTAGGAGCACTACCAGGGTGCGCTGAGCAGGAATTTACAAATGGCAAGTTCATTCAACGAGGTGGAAAGACCCTGGAAGCTTCCAGAATCTTCCTCAATGACACTTGCCTCAATGAATTCGACTAGTGATGAGTAAGTGGTTCTCAACCTCCAAGTGGAAACAAGAACTGACAGTGAGAAGCCATAAGTCAAAACATGAGCTGACTCATCCTCTCTGCTCACATTTATATATGGATCTCTCACCCAGAGGTTCAGGAGGCTGGAATTTTGTATTTGCAGAGAATTGCCGTTGGTTTGAGATTGAGATTAGTACATTGGGTGATTTATGCTTTGTTGGAGGAGAGGAAGGGATTCTTTTGCTGGGAGGTAGATGCTGGATCGGGACTCACTTGGTTGTATCTCCTCTTGAACCTTATTTATCATATCAATAAAGCTACTTGAATTTCTCCTATATGCTTGCATTTCAATGATGTTTTGTTGTATTTGCATATTTAGTTTATATCTGATCCTAAACTAGTTATGAATGTGAATCTATATCTTTCGTGTAGTCTTCTGCTCTTGTGATCTTGCAGGAACCATGTGAAGCTGGACCAGTGAAAGAGCAGGCAGCGGGAAGCAAACGAGAGAGAGAGAGAGATTGGATCGACAAACTAGCGGAAGACATCGGTTAGTTACATCCTTCTTTCTCTATTTGCATCTCATAAAGAAGAATACTCAGATAGCTTTCCTTGTTTGTTGCTAAGGCACTATCACCTCTTAGAGTGGGATAGGGACATTCCGAATTGGATACTTTTCCCAACAACAAATTGGCGACTCCACTGGGGAGAGTATCTTGTTGGTTTACTTGTGTTTCTATTGCTATTCATTCCATAAACTCAAGAGTGCCGAACCGAACTGCATTTGCTATTTACAAATGCAAAGTAGAGATCAGCTACTCGAGCCCTCTCACTGGGCCTGTTTATGATCTAAGAAGCTGATCCACAAGTGCTATAACAACCCTTTGTGATAGATCTTAGTCCTCCTATAAATCATCCTCCTAATTGTACCTAATTGATAGCTTTTATTCGGCCAAAAACTGTAGAAAAAACTGCAAACTGTAACCCAGAACCCAGAAACAACTCTCGTTTCTGCTTCAGCGCAGACTCTGTGAAGAGGTTCTGCATTTCAACGCAGGTCCCGTGAAGGCTACCTGCGCTGAATGTCAAAACCTCTGTGTTAGGAGTGCGCTGATCAGTCATTGCCCTGTGCAGCTGTGGTTCCCTGCTTCCTTTTGCTCAGTTTTATCTCTGTTTTTGCAGCCTGTTATCAGTCAGTGTGCCTATCTGAAACCCCTTTTCTTTGCCTCAATTCCGCCTCAGTTGTATAAAGAAACTGTATTTGTTCTTTGTGTATTTGTTACATCATTTGCAGTTTCCCATTACAAAAGTAAACTAGTCATACTGTCGCCCTTAGATCTAGACCTGTCGTAAGTGTCATTTTGATCTTAGGAGTGAGTTTGTTTGCTGTTCACAGTTGATTTAGCTTTTACTTTTGTCTTTTGGTTTGAATTTATGCATTTCTAGTGTCGAAACAAGTAAATCATAAAGTGTCGTAATCGTCTTTTTGATTTTGAAAAAGGAACTTGTTTATGTTTTCACTTGAAATCGAATTCAAATTTGTACAACAGCTTTCTTTTTAGGCATCAATATTAAGAAAGCGAAAAGAAATACATGCATTTGTGCATTTGCATTTTGATAGTTTGCATGTTGATTTAGGAAAAGTGCATTACAGTGTGCTATATGCTCTTTGAGAAAAGATGGTGTCTTTCTTTTCCCCTTGTAGCTAGGATTTTCATTGTTGAAAAGATATAAAAGCTTGCTTATCATCTTTAGACTGCATTTAGGAATTGTATCATACATCTCGTGGTGATCCAAAAAGGCAAACTTCTAAGAAAGATCAACCTAAAATAAATTGAATGAACTTAACAACGCTTTGTAACTTAACGCACAACATAGAGGTCTAGGCTAGAGACGTGTTCCGGCGTCGTAAAGCCTGGTGACTGTCGATCTCGCTGATGGTGGGTGATTCCTCCTGAGAGACGATAGCGCCAGTACGGATTGTGCTCCCACGTACCGTCGAGTATATATTGGGAGACCCCTATAGGGATAAAACCTTTATCCGTAGGAAGCCGTGTTGGCCGCCCTACTGATCGCAATGCACTGAACACAGCATTCAGGAAGATTGACCGCCCGTACCTTAAAAAGTATTCTGCGGTTTTGCGAAAAGTTTGGCACACCCTCTACCTAGAACTCCAGAGCAGTTCCTTTTGGCCTTTTTCAAACTCTATAACGGAAAAAGTCCATCCGAGCATTTGTCACTTCGGGCTCGTTAAAACATCGAAGGAGACTAGAGTCATCTTTAGCTTTTTCTCGACTCTTTAAAACTGAAAAAGCAAGTTGTGTCTAAAGCGTCTAAAATTCATTTAATTCGGAAACACATTTTCCCCCTTTTGTATTTTGGTTGATCGAGTAATCTGCAATCGTGGAAGAAAGTCAATTGAAACCCCGTCGTTCGCGGAGGCTTACGAGTCAACCGTCTTTGTCTCCGGAATCGAAAACAGTACGGACAAAGCGAACTCGTTTAACCGGTTCGAAATCTCCTATCAAAGTTAGAACACATGTTCCAACAACGTCTGAGATTCCGGTTACTCCAAACATTTATGGAAACCTTGCCTCTACAGAAGAAGTTCAACAGCCACAGAGGGACAGTGATACTGATCCTAGTCTGAGAGCAAACACTTGTGTTACTAAGCCAGTTCCATCTGTAACCGGTTCAGAGAGTCTTGTTCCTCAAACATCTGTCGCTGTTGATTCAACCCCTTCTTCGGCACCAGAAATATTTTACAGACCTAACGGTCTTCCCCTTCCACCTGGTTTGATTGCAATAGAGGAAATTGTAGAAGATCCGCAAGCAAGTACTCCAACACATTTTGGAGTCGGGGTCACTCTATTTCCTTCGACATCAGAAGTTAGTCTACCACCAGTGGAAGTTCCTGTAGAATCGCTAGGCAATTTATTGGATAGACTCAAAATGTCTGAACAACCGTCAACATCTAGGACTGTGTCGAATGACACAGCGACAGCAGAACTCCCTGCCGTCACTCCGACAATGTTTGCCGGCGTACCATCTGTCCCGACTAGCTCACAACCGCTAGAAGGAGTCCATCCAGGGACTATTTCGACAGTGTGGTCCGTTCCTGTTTGTTCCTCCGGAATAATATCCGGCAACTCTTATGTTGAGACTCGACAAATTGATCCATTTGGAGGTCAATTTGGGCCATCCAGTCCCCAAGGGCAATCAATCCCCTTGAGTTCCGGATTACCACCGTATGGGGGGCAGTATGCCCTTTCATTACCCCCTCCGGGAGGATATCCATACGGGAGTTCTCAACAGTATTCAGGTTATACTGGAGTTACGACAAGTGGTTGGGTACCTATGCTACCCCAACAACCAAGAGTTGTGTATTCTATGCAACAATGTGTACCTATGTCGAACATCCCGACAACACCAGCTATTGTAACAGTGTCACAAGTTCAAACGATGCCTATTGTATGTCAACCTCAGATTTCTCAGGTTGTAATGCAACAGCCCTTTGACCCTGTGACTCAACCACAATCGCCAACTGGTGGGGCGACACAGGTCCAAACGGGTACAATTACCCCACATCTTGGTCTGACGGTTAGTATAGCACAACAGAACATGGCTTCACAACCGTGGCTGGTGCAATACCAACAACCACAATTCCAACAAGTGTACCAAGGTTCTGAGCAGCAGATCTTTGCGAACAGTGGACAACCGTACATTCAAAACGGTCAAAATCAACCACTTTACAATGGTCAAGTCCACCAACCGTATCAGTCATACCAGCATCAATTACATTATGCTGGTATGCAAAGGCCAACTGCTCAGGCAATTCCATCGTACCCCGGGTATGCTTCGCCTAACCTGAATCAACAGTTACCATTCGTGGCAACTTTAGAGTTACCCAATTTACACCGGTTAACAAACGATCCAATTTCTTACGCCCCTTGGTGGCCAACGATTCCTCACAAACTTCCATCGGACATTCCTAAATTTAATGGAAATCCAGGTGAAGACCCATCGAATCACGTGATGACATTTCATCTGTGGTGTTCATCAAACACCCTAAACGATGATTCGATAAGGCTTCACCTTTTTCAGAGGACGTTAACGGGTCCAGCGGCAAAATGGTATATTGAATTACCTAGAGCTTCGTTCGACAATTTCAGCACCTTAGCCACGACTTTCTTAACCCATTTTCAATTACCAATAAGGTATGAAATGGGAATGGAAATCTTAACCAACTTCAAACAGACAACGGCCACTCACATATCTGATCATATACATGAGTGGCGACGTCGTCGTAGGATGGTAAAAACGTACGTTCCCGATCAGCTATTAGCCGAATGGTTTATCAAGTCGTTACTTCCTGCCATAACGGAAGATGTGGCGAAGGGGGGGGGGGGTCGTAACGGAAGAGCAAGTTATCGCTCATGCTCAATATCTAGACTTGGTCTATACTCAGTCTAGCACGCTCTACGACAAAATACCTGACGCCCCTAGACCGAAATTCTCAATTCCTCCTCCTCCTAAATCAAATAATGACTCTCATGCCGGCGATGGCATGATTGGCACGACAAACGCGAAATCGACAAAGGCTTTGTCCAAGAAAGCCTGTAAGATTTCAGATCAAAATGCAAAAGATGAAATTCTTGCTTCGGAAGTAAATGTCGTATCAGCAGATAAGGGCAAAGAAAACAAACAACCAGGAAGCAAGAAGAAACAAAACAAAGGGAAGAAGAAGAAACAAGGAGAGTCATCTCCTGAAAAAACTTCTTCAAACCCTCCTGGAGATAGGAAACCCCCTTTTGGGTGTCAGATATGTGATGAGAATCACTGGACAAGAGAATGTCCATACAAAGTTGAGCTTAAGAAATTCTTTAAGAGTTCGCAAACCTCAGCTGTGTTAACTGATCCGTTTCCAAATCCAGGCGCAAATCTGGTTGATAGTGGAAATGCTTCCCCGTCGCAAGTGCTAATGTTGTCGATTTCCAAGCAACAAAATGATGCTTTGATTTCGACAAGGAACAAAGATTACGGGAATCCGCAGCTGTCGAACGACAAAGGTAAAGATCAACCAAGTAGTTCGACAACAACTTCGATAGAAGTTGTACCACCCATCATTCCTGAATTAACAATAAAACCGCCTAAGGGAGTAGTACACAAGTCGACATTTAATCCTCGCGCCAGAGCAGCGCAGCATTATAACATAGTGGAAGATTTGGCACAATCGCCATCCGCTATGTCGACTCTTGAAGTACTACAAAATTGTCCATCCCAAAGGCAGGCTTTGTTATCAGCCATTGGTGGGGTTGATCCTAAGGATTCCAATCTTGTATCCTTCGACCACAAAGGATACGATCCTCAGTTACCAGCTCAACTAGCTTTCCTTATTCAAGTGAAAGTCCTCAACAAAACTGTTCACTGAACAATTATTGATGAAGGGGCATCTACATGTATCATGTCGATGAGTTGCTGGAAAACTTTAGGATCTCCAACCTTGTCGCGATCTTCGACGACATTAAAAGCATTCGACGGAAGGACATATACCCCATATGGTATCCTAAATAACTTGAAGGTTGAACTAGGGGGAAAAACAATAGAAATAGATGTTGAAGTCATCGATGGGAATCTTGATTACAACATCCTACTAGGAAGACCGTGGATATATGCCATGGCAGCTGTTGTGTCGACCTATTTCAGAAAGATCGCATTCCCTTTTCAAGGAGGGATTACGATCGTCGACCAACAAAACTTCCTCCCCAATGGTTCACAAGTTACAGGAAGCATTCCCATGATCCATGGAAGCCCCCATTCGCTTCAAAATATCGGAGTAGGCCTACTTAAAGATCCTATATTAATGGGAACTTTCGCTCTTCCACCTCCAATTGATTTGGCAGAAGTAGCGTCGATAGGTACCTGCAATATGATATCTTCCACGAAGATCTCAGAAGACGATATCGACATGGATCATGCAGTGGTTTTGCCCCCAAGCCCAATAGAAGTATTGTAGCAATCAATGTTTCTAGCATGGGAGGCAAACCAAAATCAACGCTCATCAAGCGTTTGGGTAGATAGGTCTAGAGAATATGGTACCCCTTTAGATCCTTGGTCGAGAGTGCATGGAACCGACGAAGGAATTCTACAATCAATGTTGATTGAGGGGGCACCATGGAATGATTGCCACCATCGTTCCCTTCTTCGAGATTATGAAGAAGATACTCAAGATGACCTTTATCACCCTTCAGTCTTTGAATTCCTATCAAATACTGTAAATACGCTGGATTCCGAGCGAAACTTATCCAATATTGAAGAGACTATAGCCATAAATATCTCGACTAAAACAAATGTTGTAGAGAATATTTATGTCGAAAAGGTTGTTCTCCTTCAGAACTGGAAATATATAACGCTCTTTTTCGCGAGTTCAGAGATGTCTTTGCTTGGTCATATGATGAAATGCCAGGCATTGACTTGAGTATCGTTGAACACGAAATTAAGATGTATCCAGATGTCAAACCGGTAAGACAGCGGCTCAGGCAGGTGCACCCCAAGAAAGCTGCTGCCATTAAGGCAGAAGTTGAAAAACTTCTCCATGCTAGTTTCATCTACCTGGTTCCTCTAACCGATTGGGTATCGAATATTGTCCCTGTTATGAAGAAACAAGGGACAATTAGAGTGTGTGTCGATTATAGGGATGTAAACCAAGCTTGTCCAAAAGACAACTACCCTACACCCTTCATCGACCAGATAATTGATGAATGCGCCGGATGTGAAATCTTTTCATTCATGGATGGATTTTCCGGGTATAATCAAATAAATATCCTCCCACAGGACCAGTCAAAGACTGCATTCATTTGTTCGTGGGGCACATTCGTATATCGAAAATTACCCTTTGGTTTAAAGAACGTAGGGGCGACGTTTCAAAGGGCAATGAATTATGCCTTCCATGACATCAAGAACATCGTTCAACCATACCTCGACGACCTTCCGGCTCATTCGCGAAAGCAGACTGATCATCCGCAGCATTTAAGAGCGATATTTCTACGTTGCCGACACTACAAGATACGACTCAATCCGCACAAATGTGTATTTTGCGACAGTTCTGGTCATTTACTCGGCTTTGTAGTCTCCAAGGATGGGATTCATCTCAACCCTTGCAAGGTCCAGGCAATCATCAATTTGCCTCCACCTTCAAGTTTGCTTCAGATACAGAAACTCTAAGGGAAAGCAAACTTTCTGAGGAGGTTCATTCCAAATTACGCAAAACTTGCTAAAGGTTATACTCGTCTTTTGAAAAAGGAGGTACCCTTCGTTTGGGATCAGGTTGCGCAAGCTTCCTTTGATGCTTTAAAGGATTCCTTAATAAAAGCATCATTAATGTACGCCCCCGATTATCAAAGAGATTTTAACCTGTATCTGGCTGCAGCAGATACGACCATCGCAATGGTTTTAGTTCAAGAAGTCGACGGAATTGAACATCCTATATATTATTTAAGTAGAAACTTAAATGATACAGAAAGCAAATATTCTTATGTTGAAAAACTAGCGCTTGCAGCTGTTCAAGCGATGCAAAGGTTTCGACATTATGTCCTCTTTAGGAAAACTACCATTCTGTCAGATTGCAACCCCATGGCTTATATATTGTCGCGACAGCTGCTGGGGGGCAAATATTCAAAATGGATAGTGATCCTACAAGAGTTTGATCTAGAATTTGTAAAATCCAAATCAAAGAAAGCTCTAGTTTTCGCAGAATTATTGCGCGATCTCCCATCGTCGTCCAACGATGAAACATCCGAAGAATCAATCGTGGATGAGAATTTGTTTCTGATATCTACAAGCAATGAGTGGTATGGAGATATAATAATTTATCTCCAAACCCAAAAGTTTAGGCCTAACACCTCACACTCTGAACAAAAACGTATACGATACCAAGCAAAAGACTACATGATCGTCGGTGATACGCTTTACCGTCGTGGTATCGATACAGTTCTGAGGAGGTGCCTCACCCATGAGGAGGCCGAAAAAGCCCTGAATGAGTGTCATTCAGGCGCGTGTGGGGGGCATCAATCTGGATATGCAACAGCACAAAAAATCTTACGAGCAGGATACTTCTGGCCAACCATGTTCAAATATTGCATAACCGCAGTCAGAAGTTGCCATGCTTGTCAAATTTTTGATAGCAAAACCAGAAGACCACCCGCACCTTTACAGCCAATAGTTGCTGTTGGGCCTTTCGCCAAATGGGGCATCGATTTCATTACATGTAACCCCACCTCGACCGGGGGGCATGGGTATATTATAGTCGCCGTTGACTATTTTACCAAATGGGCCGAGGCGATGCCTACATTAGATAACACTGGTGAAACAGCTGCCCTTTTCTTTTTCAATCATGTAGTCGCCAGATTCGGCGTACCACAGGCTATAGTTACGGATCATGGATCGCATTTTCGCAATCACATGATGGTTGAATTAGCTGCCAAGCTAGGGCTATCCCACGACAGCTCTACCCCGTATTATCCGCAAGCCAACGGACAAGTTGAAGCAATCAACAAGGTCCTGAAGCGTATGTTGCAAAGGATGATCGGAGTTCACAAAAGAAGGTGGCACCTAATCCTGTACTCAGCCTTGTGGGCTTACCGAACATCGGTAAGGAATGCGACCGGGTTCACACCCTTCCAACTGGTGTATGGCCTGGAAGCAGTCTTACCAATCCAGTGTGAAATCTCGTCTCTTAAACTCGCAATCGATCTCCTCCCCGGAACTTCTGAAGAAGAGGCCCGTTTCTTGGAATTAATCCAATTGGATGAAACCCGTCGTGATGCCGCTTTGGCTAACGAAGCCCATAAGAAACGAGTCAAGGCGCAGTTCGACAAAAATGTCAAACCCCGTGTCTTCTCAGAAGGTGACTTGGTCTTGCTTTACGACCAAGAATCTGATAAATTGGGAGCAGGTAAATTTAATTCTTTATGGATGGGCCCCTATATTGTTAAACGAGTGTTAGCAAAGGGAGCCTACGAGTTAATGGATTACGACGGAATTCCACTGGCGCAACCCCGTAATGGGTTGTACCTCAAGGGTTACTATGCTTAAATAGTAACCAGTATGCTTTTGTTGTATTTTGTTTTCGTTAAAGTGGTTGTTTTGGTCGAGTAATCCACCCTTTTTACATTTATTGCAGATGTTGAACCCTTTGGAGACATGTGTGGGATACGCCGACGGAGCAAGTCGTAGTTCGCGGAACATGTCCTCCGTGGCCTCGGCCATTTTTGATCCAAGTGGCGAGTTAGTAAGTTTCAGAGGTGTATGTATTGGTCAATCAACGAATAACATCGCTGAATATAGCGCGTTGATAGAACTGCTCTCTGATGCCATCACCCATGGTATACGCCGACTAATTGTCAGGCTAGACTCACAACTCGTAATACTACAACTCAATGGTATATATTCCGTCCGCAACCCAGCTATTTATCGCATGTTCCTAAGGGTTAAGATTTTGGAAAGACAATTTGATTTAATTCAATACCAACATATTTCCAGAAACTTGAACACATTAACCGACTCATTAGCAAACTATGTGTTAGATAGACATTTGCGACATTTATAAAAAGAAACACATCATCAATGTTGTACATATGGATCATATAACTCAACCAGAATAGAACCCCGAAAATCAAAATATATATATATAAGCTGTTTATGGTTTACATATAATGTTCTGTAACCAAGACAAAATCGGTTGGATGACCCAAAAACTCAAAAATGCTAGGGGGCACCCTAGTCTAGTGATGCTCATGATAGCACGTCACGGCCTGTGCAATCATGCGTAAGAGACGAGTCCATCGTCTAGGCACACCAGTAGTATGCCGCTGCAACTGTAAAGGTAACTCGTCGATCCTCACATCAGGAATGCCGAGAGTAAGGCTCTCAACCTGCTCCTGCACGGCTGTGAGGGTCTCGGCCACATCAAGGTCACGAAGAATAACCCTCCCGGCAGTCTCCCCTGCTGGAGCAGCGGCTGACGCTCTCGGGCGAACTGCTGGACGAACAGGACCAACATCTGCATGCACACATGAGTTTGATTAAAGTCTTGATAGAATAAAGCACAAGGACATTATGAATAAAAACAGTAAACAGTGATATGGTCGAAGATTTTACCAATAGCACCCCACTGCTCGCCGTCCGGCAGTACCAAATCCAGATCACCCCGGAAGTCCATGCCAACATATGGATACTCGGAATAGACCATCTCCTGACGCTCGAACCACCTGAAGAAGGTATCAGAGAAAGAAATCTGAGATTGACCGGCATGCCTAGACATGTGATCAACCCATCTCTGCATGCGTGGTTCAGTAGGAGAAGGCAAGTCGAGTGCAATGTACTGTGGCTGCATCAGTGGTATCTTCTCCAAAGCAAAGGCGGTCAAAATAGAACCAAACCCAAAGTTCTTCAACTTCCCGTCCTTTACCTTGGTCAACTGACTTTTCATCTGAAGAAGCACTGCATCACACCAGTTGAATATTTTCGGTTGGAGGCACTCCAAGGCGTGCTGCACATAGGATCTGTTGGCCACATGAAGAGATGCACTATCGGCCATCCTACCAATAGTATACAGAATGGACCTGAGGGACCTGTCAGCAACCTCACAGATAATGATCTTGCCGTCTTTACTTGGCTGAGATCCTTCCCTGCAATACTGACGGACATAATCTCTCACGGAGTCGCTCCCTCGGGCTGAACCTGACAAAGAAATGGGAGCACCCCACCTTGACAACCCAGTCAAGAAGTAAATGTCTACTGTGGTCAAAGGGATAGACTTGCCCCTAATCTGGAATACTTGGTTGATAGGATCCCAAGCGTCGAGCATATACTGCAGTAGGGAGATCTGTTGTCTCATACTAGAGATACGAAAGAACTTCAGCAGGCCACAGTTCCGCAGCGCGTTCACCGTGACAGGATCATGTAGGGCAATCATGTCCTCTTCTTCATGTTCTCGTTCTCACCATGTAAGGGTCATTTTGCTCCAATAATCTCTGAAAAACAAACATGAGATGAGTTAGATCCTGGATTTGATGAGAAACTGGCAAAATTTTCATCAAAAACTGTGCAACAAAACTCTTTTTCTGCGCCCAGCGCACCTAGCCAGTGTTCCACCTGCGTTGAAGGTCAAACTGCCTTCATACAGCTTGACATTCAGCGCAGGTTTCGAGTGAACCAGGTGCGCTGATGGCAGAGCGACCCAATCAAACCCTAGTGGCTCAGAAAGATAAGAAAACAAGCACAGAATGCAGAAAGGGAACCATGAAATGAAAGAGCTCAAGTTTAGCTCCTACCTGGTCCAGACGGCGCCGAGAATCGTCCACAGAATCTCCCGGAATCAGCTGATGAAAATCAAGGGGGAAGAGACACCTCCAAAGCTCCAACAAACCAAGTTCAAATGAAATGGTAAAATGAGAGGTAAAAACACTTTTTAATTGCTTTTTACATAGTTCAAAGCGAAATATTAGGGTTTTAGTCTCATTTTCAAGCAAATGTTATCCATTTCTAACTAGTTTGATGCAGCAATTGAGGATACAGTACTATTTTTGAAAAGGGCAAAGCTAGTTATGGTAAAAAATCAAAAGTAGACCATGTTATCGAGCAGTTTTAGCACATAGTTCATGCTTGTTAAAAAATAAACATAAGATTGAGCAGTTTTAGCACATAGTTCATGCTCATTAAAAAATAAACATAAGATCGAACAAGTGTTTCGATTTGCGTTTAAGCTCATTAAAAAATGAACTACCCGGTAAATAACCACTGCGAAAGTAAATTATCAGCCGTTAAAGCCTTGGTCGTGTTTGCACCATCACCTCCACTTTTCCATTGGCCGATCATTCACCTCCATTTGATTGTTTACCCATTTTGAGGAACAGCTGCGAAGAGTGATCTCACTTAGCCATCCTTGTGACACTGCCGTGATTGGAAAATTCCAACCGTTACCTGGAATCAACTGCTACCCGTTTTATCACTCGTTCCTCAAAAGACGAGTCTTCTTTAAGCTCTTTTCATCTGACTCGTAAAATATGAAAAGATTGCCGAGTTTTGGCCTTCCAGCTCGTTAAAGCGACCGGAAGTGTTATCCCTCCTCTAGATTTTAATCTTTTTGGACCTGAGGGATTATTGCACAAAAAGATCGAGCGCTTGGGTTGTTCGGCTCGTTAAAACTATCGAAAACCCATCCCTTCTGTATTGTTTTATCTTTGGAGTTATCTTTGGAGTTATCTTTACGTACCTTTTTAGACTCTCTAAAAATGAAAAGGGACCGAGTTATCTTTGTCGTTAAACTCGTTAGAAAAAAAACATTAATAGCGACAAACTTGTCTTTAGACGAGAACGAGTTTCACTATCGCTAGGCTCGTTAAAACATAGCGATGGGTTTGCCCAAAGGGAAAATTATAGAATAAGCATATGTTATCCTCCTCAAGCTTGACAAAAATAAAGAGGTACTGGTCAGAAATGACTGGGGAAAAATTGGGAGAAACTCAAAGAACTGTTATTAGTAGCAAGTCGCTCTTGAACATGACACTTCCACTCCGTGCCTGAGTCGGGTTGGGTTGTTTCATTCACCGGTCACATCGCCATGGTCTCCCCATACCATCCATCATTGGGGTAAATGCTACCAATCCATCACACAAGTGTCGCCGATATGTTCAAGAGAAGTCATCCAGAGAAGTCAACCGTATCCCATCCACTACCATACATTGTCCTTCATCCTTTCATGACCGCCACCCTGAACCATATATCATCAGATCGTTTTCACCTCCATCAAAATCATTTGCTCCATTCCGTGTCACTGATGTGGGATACATTAAGGCCCTCCTTTGACAGATCACTTCTTGTCGACATCAGCTCATAATCCAAGAAGTTGATCTAGGAACAACCCCTTCAGTACTTTGAAGCTTGCATGCCTCAATGGCAAGTTTCTCACTTCCGGCGACAGGTATACATCAATGACCTTCGACCGAAAGATTTTGCGTGGTGTTCGACGCCAAGTCCTTTATTCACACCACGTGAATTGTACTGCAGTACCTTGAGGGTCATTATCATTATCGGTGATTCCTCTCGCACTTGTTAACAGTTTACATCATTGACTGGTAATCAAGCGATGTCTTTCCATGTTCGACTTCAGAGCATTTCTCACATGGATCGACTTGTACTTAGAGTGAAGATCGAACGAGATTGAAGACCCCGGATCTAGTTTCATCCATCCAGGCTGCGATATATATTCAGGAAAAATAAAGACATTGACATGTACAACATTACAGCAGATAATCCTCCTACCGAAAGGATGATGATTTCATCAAAATCATCAGTCTACCATCAGACGATTGTCTGTTCTATGTACAGAAAAATGAATTTATAAAGCTGAGCATGGGAATGCCCGCCTCAGCTAGATTATGAAAGCAGTATGAAAAATAATGTATTGTATTGTATCTTGTTACAGGTCTCCTCCCAGCATTAGAAGAACTTCGGATCCTCCTAATAAAGCATTTCACCCGATAAACGGCCTCATACTTTCGGGGGCAACTGTTATCGACATTTTTGTGCCTTACAGCATTAGGCATGAAATGTCAATAATCCAAGGGATCCAAAGTCCCTAAATAAGTTGTTCCTACCCCTAAAGGAACAAGGTCAACCAATGACAGCTTCTCCCAGAAGTTCTCCACCAAAAACCACTCAGAAATGGTCAAATCAGGATCAATTCAGGAGCTCCACTAGTTGTCTGCGCTGAAATGCAAAGTCTGCACTAGCTACCTGCATTGCAACGCAGGTAGGAGCACTACCAGGGTGCGCTGAGCGGGAATTGACAAATGGCAAGTTCATTCAACGAGGTGGAAAGACCCTCGAAGCTTCTAGAATCTTCCTCAATGACACTTGCCTCAATGAATTCGACTAGTGATGAGTAAGAGGTTCTCAACCTCCAAGTGGAAAGAAGAACTGACAGTGAGAAGCCACAAGTCAAAACATGAGCTGACTCATCCTCTCTGCTCACATCTTTATATGGATCTCTCACCCAGAGGTTCAGGAGGCTGGAATTTTGTATTTGCAGAGAATTGCTATTGGTTTGAGATTGAGATTAGTACATTAGGTGATTTATGCTTTGTTGGAGGAGAGGAAGGGATTCTTTTGCTGGGAGGTAGATGCTGGATCGGGACTCACTTGGTTGTATCTCCTCTTGAACCTTGTTTATCATATCAATAAAGCTACTTGAGTTTCTCCTATATGCTTGCATTTCAATGATGTTTTGTTGTATTTGCATATTTAGTTTATATATGATCCTAAACTAGTTATGAATGTGAATCTATATCTTTCGTGTAGTCTTCTGCTCTTGTGATCTTGCAGGAACCGTGTGAAGCTGGACCAGTGAAAGAGCAGGCAGCGGGAAGCGAACGAAAGAGAGAGAGAGATTGGATCGACAAACTAGTGGAAGACATCGGTTAGTTACATCCTTCTTTCTCTATTTGCATCTCATAAAGAAGAATACTCAGATAGCTTTCCTTGTTTGTTGCTAAGGCACTATCACCTCTTAGAGTGGGATAGGGACATTCCGAATTGGATACTTTTCCCAACAACAGAACCCCCATTTTATTCTCTTTTACAATTCAAAAGGGAAAAATACTCGGAAATATTTTCATTTGAGTTTCACGAGTCGAGAAAAGAGATGAAATGTGACTCAAAATCATTGTCGAGCATCCATCACCTGTTGTTGCGCAAAAAGGGTAAATTGCATTATCCAATTCTTGAGGCAAAATAGGTCAAAATACTTAAAAAACCCTAATATTTCATGAAAAACTGAATAAAAGGAGGAGAAAGTAAATAATTTTTACCATTTACCATTTTACATTATTGTCAAAAACTTTCCACCCACTTTTTCCCTAATTTTTCCGAAGCAAATTGTGGGAGATCCAGGAGGTCATTCATCGAGCCGCTAATAGCAGGTAAGAGCCAAGTCCCTAAGCTCCATTTCTATAATTTTTGTTCCTATTTTCATCCATTTTTTGGATTTCTGAGGGAGGTTTTGGAAAAAAAAATTCCCTCAGTCGACACGAGTTCTGGGCATGGAATCACATCAACCGAGGGTAATTAAAATGCCCAATCATGTCACTGGTGCAATTGTTTTTAAAATAGGTACGTCGACACCATGAATAAGGAAAAAAACCATTTTCCTCTCAAAGTCACAGTTTGAATACAAATTTTACTTGCCAAAATTGATTATTGACTTGAATACATGGTTTTTGTAGGAAAGAATCATCGAAAATGGTAGACTAGAAAGAATGTGAGCATGAAGATGTGGACACTTGAGCATTGAATGATCCAAATTTGCTGAATGCTTTAAGGAACTGTGGGCTCCTCAAGTTCTTCCTCACGCCGGGGATGCACGATCAACCTAAGCTACTTCAATACGTGATTAGTCTCTGGGACATAAATCGGGAAATATTCATCATCAGTGACTAGGAGCTAGAGTTAGAAACTTTAGACATATATTTCATCATAGGACTATCCCAGAGAGTGGAACCAATCAACCTATATGGGTCACCACCGATTGGGGCAAGCATATCCATGCTAGTAGCCAAACATTGGCCTGAAGCCCTCAAATCCAAGAATGGAAAGATTGAGATTGCCATTGTGTGAGATATGACACTGAGAGTGCTACTATTGACTATCAACAAAGTGGTGAGGTCCCAAGCAGTGCACGAGACTAACAACTTAAATTTTTTATATGTTATCGATTGTACAACACCGATGATTTTCAATTGGGCGGAAGCTACGAATATCAACATAAAACGCCAATTGACAAAATCTAAGGTGGGGAATTTGAAGCAATTTTTCTTCAAATCCATACTAGTGACATTTTTCTTAGAACGAGTGTCATTGTTCCAGTACCAGTTGACTGAGGTAGATCCACCAACACCACGATACCCACAGATGGCCCATTAAAGTCATTTTATGGCTAGGATCACTCGGGTACAACATATGTCCTACAGGCCCACCTTATTTTCATCGCTACAATGACAACAAATCATAGGGGAGAACTAGCCATATAGCGGTGCCAACTTCCGTGGAGACCCGGACATGCCACTGTCATATGGGGAGAATTTTGACAACGAAGGTAAAAAAAATAAATTAATTTTGTGATTTTTTAATTGTTTTTGATATATATGTTTTTATAACATTTTTTTTATCAATAGAGATGTTGGACTAGAGTGTCCCGCTGGGATGTCCCCGATAGCCAGGTAGGTTGCTTTCTAGTTCGATGTCGCTCCTTATCAAAAGGGGAGCGACAACGAGGAGGAAATCACGAGGAACCTTGAGTGGTTGACTCGCGGTATCCCAGAGTATGCCCGGGTAGGAGACATCTCGCGCCAGTACTAGAGGCATACAGTGGGAGTATCAGACCGAATCCGCCGATTGCTAACTCATGTTGCATGAGCAGTTTCATGCTATCACGATCACCATCCTGATTAGTTCCTAGGTCCAAGATTTACATTTTTGAGTCCAGTGTGCCACAAATATATGAGGCCTACGAGCCGCCAATGTTATTTGAACACACATTATTTTTTGGGGTTTTGATGTATCAAACATTATCACCATATATATATATATATATGCTCTATTTTATTTCTTACTATGGTACAAATGATTTGCTTTGGCTTTTCACATGTTTCGTAAATTTCTATCCAACACATAATTAGCTAATGCATCTATCAATATATTCATGCGTCTAGGAATATGATGATATCTAATGTAATAAAAATTCCTTTCTAGTAGACAAATACATAGATACATTCTCAATATCTGAGGGTTTATGACAGAATATTGCACGTTGAGTTGAAGGACAACATGCTGTGAATCCAGATTGACAACCAATGCTCGAATGTTAAGAGAAATGGCTTCTCACAACAATTCGATGAATGCATTGTATTCGGCAATATTATTAGTTGTGTGACCTAAAAAAATACCTTGAAGATCAATCAACTCACCATGGGGGTCATAAATGGCCCATGCCACAAAGGATAGATTCCGGGTACTACAACTAGCACCATCAGCGAAACCGATGTGAGGAGTCACAAACATCTAGAAAGGAGGAAAAAACATAGTAAATAGGAAAGTTATTTGAAAACTAACACACCAAACCACACTACACAAAAATGAATGACACACTAATGTACACAAGTAACCATGCAAGATGACTTAAGCATAGTACTTTCTAAGATAAAGCCCATTTCGGGGCTTGTCTAAAGGATTTCCTTCATAATCAATTAGCTCATAGGCCCGTTTTTGCAAAATGCATTTAACAATGTAGGGCCCATCCCACATGGGTTCAAACTTTCCTACCCCCAGCTTATCATTAGCTTGATCATATAATAAAACCATGTCACCCTCAAAAAATGCATGAGGGGAAACTGACCGATAGAAATGGGAATTGACTCGCTTCTTTTGTGTTTCGATGAACAAAGCAACGAGACAACGAGTCTCATCCAACCATTCTAAATATAAAAGGCACTCTTCCTGAGGTGATGTTTCGGGGATAAGTTTTACAACTAGCTTGAGTGAAGGAATTTCACATTCAATTGGTAACATTACTTCCAGATCATACACAAGCTAGAATGGTGTGAAACCATTTGCATCCTTGGTCAAGGTTTGATAAGCCCATAGAGCTGAAACGAGCATGAGATGCCAATTTTATTTGTGCATCCCAATAGTACGATGAAGCATTATAACCAAAACTTTGTTCACAACTTCAACTTGATCATTAGCCTGAGGGTAATAAGGGGTTGAGCGATCGTGGTGCAGACCCAATCTAGAGGTCAGCTCAACCATCATGTAATCTCGAAAATCGGAGCCATGGTCTGTGACAATGGCTTGAGGTAGCTGAACCTAGAAATAATGTGATTGAAAATAAATTGAGCTGTCGTTTTACATTCTACAGAGTATGTAGGCATCAGTTCGGCCCATTTGGTGAAATAATCATAGCAACGATAATATAACAATGCCCCCCAATCGAATGAGGGTCACATGTCATATAGTCAATGCCCCATTTGGAAAAAGGACCAATGGTAATAACCAAGTTTAGGTGAGAGGGCGGGGCATGCATATTGCGTTGGTAAATTTGGCATTCATGGCACTTGCGAACAACAAGGATGCAGTCCTTGAAAATGGATGGCCAGAAATAACCAACGTGGACGATTTTTTGTGTGGCAGCCTTGCCAGACATATGACCGCCACATGCCATAGAGTGGTAGTCATTGTGAACTCTTTCAGCCTCCTCGAGAGTAAGACATCAACGAAGAATTGAATTAACATCGACATAGTATAAAGTATCGCTAATAATATGGTAGGGTTGGGAGTGATGCCGAATCCATCAGTGATCATCCTTAATGTGGACCGGAACGTGCACATCTGGACATACACGATGATATCAACATACCACAGGTCAAGGGTGCTGATCAGGAAAAGAGTCTCATCCGAAAGTTGTTCATCTGCACTAGTGGGTAGAGACATAGAAGGAAGGGAGCAAATCAACTCAACAAAAACTAGTGACCTATTAGATTTGGAAGTGGTAAACACCAAATTGAATTCTTGCAGGATGACAAACCATTTAGAATACTTTCCCCCCAGCAACTGACAAGTTAAGATGTAGGTCATGGGGTTGCATTCAAAAATCACAGTAGTAGTGCTTAAGAGGATGTAGTGCCGAAAGAACTGAACAGCCTATACGGAAACCAAAGCCAACTTCTTGACATGGGCATAACACGTGCCAGTGTTGAGGAGATTACAAATAAGGTAGTAGATGACATGTTCATTTCCTTCATCATCATCTTGTTCCAATACCATAGCAATGGTGATAGGGGCTACAACTAAGTAAAGGAAGTAATTGCGATGATAATCTGGGGGATGCAACAAAGGAGCATTTACGAGGACAGCCTTGAGGTCATCGAAAGACTTTTGGACAACATCATCCCAGACAAAGGGAATTCCTTGCTTGGGTGACTAGGTAAATCCTGAAGCTAGCCCAACATAATTGGGTATGAAATGATGGAGGAAATTTTGTTTTCCCTACAGGCTCTAGAGTTGGTACAATCAAGATGGAGGGTGTAAATTGACAATGTTCCAGACTTTAAGAGGATCAAGGTGAGTACCATCCTTGGAAATGATAAATCCGAGGAGTCGTTTGGGTTAAACGTAGAAAACACATTTATGCGGGTTAAACCGAATGTTGTAGTGTCTACAGCAAAGAAAAATCTCCCGAAGATGGTCAGGGTGATCTTGGTGCTTACGAGAATGAGCAGGAAGGTCATCCAAGTAAGGTTGAACGATGTTGCAAATATTGTGAAACGCATAGGAAAACACCTGCTGAAATGTAGCCCCAACATTTTTGAGGCTGAAAGGGGGTTTTTTGTATGCGAAAATACCCCACGGACCTGTAAAAGTTGTCTTTTCCTGATCGACCAACGCAATGTTAATTTGGTTGTAACCAGAAAAACCATCCATAAAGGAAAAAATTTCGCTCCTAACAAATTCATCAATAATATGATAAATGAAGGGAGTAGGATAGTTATGCTTAGGACAGGCACGATTGAGATCACAGCAATCAATGCAAACACAGATCGTGCCTTGTTTCTTTGTCACTGATACAATAGTTGACACCCAATCTATAAGAGGGATCCGATAAATGAATCCAGCTTTGAGAAGTTTTTCAACTTCACCCTTGATAGTGGCCACTTTCCTAGGGTGCAATGGGTGAAGCTATTGGAAAACGGGCTTCACGTGAGGATAAGTTGATATTTCATGCACAACAATGCTAGGATCAATGCCAAGCATTTCTTCATATGACCACGCAAACACATCATGGAATTCTTGAAACAAACGAGTATAGGTGTTGATCTCATCCGGAGAACAAGTTACCCCGATATGGACATGTTCAACGATACCAGGTTTGACAGAAAATGCTAATTAGCATCATTTGGGTGATATTACTCAAATTTCCTTCTGACCATAATTCATGAGTCATGGTCGGTGTTGAAAGCAAGAGGGAAGGAAACTAAGAAGAGAACGCCTCGAGACTAGTAGACATGACTGTCGGGTGGGGCGGGAACAAGGAACGATGATGAGTATCGTTCCAAGGTGGTTCCTCGAGAGAAATTACTTCGATGATACTTTTGTTAGCAAGAAAAGTCTCGGCCAAGGGATCAGGAGATTCCAAAGCACCAAGCCATGGGGATTGGGTATATGTATCGAGAGAAGTCCTCGAAATAAGAGAATTTGAGGATACGGAACTTGGGGCTGAAACAATTTACATGTAATTGATTTCAGTAGCACTAAGTGGCATAACCTCGCCCCAGGTATCAACAAGATCTGGTGAAGGTATGACCCAAGGATCAGATTTGACTGAGATCATTTTGACAAAGGAAACATGAGGAGACAGCAGTGAAAAAATTCCCATCAAGGAAGAATATTTAAAAAGACCTGCCCCCACACTCTAATAAGGAGGACCAGTGTACTTGATATACGGAACATTTCCATCTGAGGAGGAAGAGGCAAAGAAGGACAACTGGTTGACAATGATGATCTCCCCTTGATGGGGAAAATGAATCACGTGGAATAGGGAGGAGGCTACAGTATGCATGGGATGGGTCTAGCTCCATCCGAGTAGAAGATTATAATTGAGATTAGCGTCAACAATCTCTACCTCGACTTGCACTGTCTTGTCCTCAAAAGTAATGGCAAGGTTGGTTAAGGCACTAAGGGTCACGAATCGCGCCCGTCGAAAGCTTCCAAAGTGTTAGGGCATTGGTTCAAAGTAGGAGAACCAATTGCCTTCCAGCAAGAGACCGACATGATGCAGGTAGAAGCACCTTCATCAATGATAGTCCTATGAATGGTTTTCTCGTTCATGATTACCTGAATGAGAAAGGCAATCTAATGAGGTAGGCAAATCACATGGTTCTCTAGATCAAAACATATCAAACTGGAATCGGTAGGATCAATATCCCCAATAGCTAACAACATATATTTCCATTGAGGCAGACAACTTTGGAGTACCTCGAGAGTTGACATAGCTGATGGCACCTCAGCCAAATCCTTAAAAATATTATAGTGCTGAGTGGCTCGAGCATTGGGATTGTGCCAGGATTTCGTTAGCACAGCTCAAGAGGGTGGTTGAATCTTAGCACGCCTCGAGAGGGTGGTTGAATACTAGAATCAAGGTTAGTGCGCTAGATATGAAGAGGGAAAGAACCCAGGGCAAAAAAAGAAGGGGTGGCCTGTTTCTATTTCCTAGATGTCGAAGTAGGGGTTTGGTAATCTTTTGATCTAGTAGCCACACTAATAGGCATACTCATCATGAACACTTCAGATGCTGAGGAAGTAGATGATTGAGATTGGTCTATCATTTGAGTCTACTGAGACAGAAAAGGATATTTCAGGACAGCTAAGGTCCCTTTGAGAAAACAACTAACTTTGGATCGTTAGGGACAATCCTTAGTATAGTGATCCTCCTTGCAAATGGGGCACGTATACTTAGGCTTACATTGTGGAGAATCACCAACAGATGACTTTGGAGGACCCTGTTTTGGGGCATCGGCTTAACCCTTCCCTTTGCCTTTCTTCATACCTTTCGATGATTTGTCCGCTATGGTAGACTAAATAGCGTGGACCTCTGAGGTTTTACCAGGGCCAGGTGGATTCTCAGAGGAACTGTTGGAAGCAGTGTTCGAGACCGACTTTTGTTTGGAAAAAGATTTGGCAGGGGTTTGGGACGTTAAACCAATTTCTCCATCAACAGGAGGTGTAGCTTGTGACTTCAATGTTGTGGGATCAAATGATGGCCGTGGAGCATTAGGTAATAACTCATAAAAAGTGCCAGACTAAGAATAAATGAGGTCTAAGTACTGCGCATGAGCAATGGCTTGCTCTTCGGTAACGCACCCACCCAGAGTTATATTGCAAGAAATTGGAGCGACGAATGACTTGGTAAACCATTCAATGAGCAACTGATCAACAATATTGAATTTGATCAGGTAATGGCTACATCTCCATTCATGGATGTGATCAGAGATGTGTGTCACAGTATCTTGCTTAAGCGATGTGAGAAAATAGGTGCCAGTTTCATAACTAACTAACAACTGGAAATGCATGAGAAAGGCCATGGCTAAAGATTTGATGTCATGGTAAGTACTTCGAGGAAGCTTAATGTACCACTTGGTTGTAGCACCTGTGAGGGTTCATGGGAAAATATGGAGACGAATAGAATCATCAACGTATGAATTTGAAGAGCATTAGAGGTGATATGTCATCACATGGGCTTGAGGATCTTCCTTTTCTTTCCCATCGAACTTAGGACAATCACTCAGGATCTTGAACGGAACCGAAGGCTATTATGGAAAATGAAGAATTGGATAATTCATGAGTCAAGACACATCTGGCAACTCTAGCATGGCCAAGAATGGCAATTGAGTATTAAAATACATTGGAGGTCGATAAGCTTGTCCAATTGGAGGAGCCCATCTTTGCTGGTAAGAGTTTTGGCCAAATAGTGGAGTGTTTTTGCCATATGGCATTTGATTATGCCCCCACTGTAGGTTACCTTTGATGTAGGGATGATGTTGACCTTGAACACCTTGGAATTTTCTACTCATAGGTTGTTGATAAGCAACATACGGGTTAAGTGGTTGTTGAGCCTGTTGACCTTGGACATATGGATATTGCACCTGTTGTCCCTGAACATATGGGTTTTGAACCTATTTCCCTGAACAAGAGGATTTTGGATCTGCTGTCCTTGGACATAAGGATTGTACACTTGTTGCCCTTGGAAATAGGGATTGTAGACATGCCGCCCTTGGACAAAAGAATTTTGGGCCTGTTGCCATAGGACATTAGGATTTGGGGCCTGTTGTTGCAGGACTTGACCCTGGCCTTGTCCTTGCAAGAGTTAACCCTGTTGATATGTATATAAGGGTTTTTGTTGCCTAGGTTGGTTCTATTGCTGCAAGGGTTGACCTTGCAGCTGCAAAAGTTGTCCCTGTGGCTGCAGAGGTTGGCCTTGCGAAGACATAAGTTAGGAGGTTTACAAAGCATACTGCATCTACTGCTGCATGGTTTTTTGTAATTGTTGCGAGGGTGTCCCCTGCAATTGTTTCATTTTTCCTTGATGCGGTATCACCTGCCCTTGTTGTTGCATGGACAGACCTTGCTGCAACAAGGGTTTCCCTTGTTACTGCAGAGGATTTCCTTGCTCTTGCAAGGGTACTTTAACAGTTCCTGGAAAATTTTCGAACTGAATCTTGCCATAGATACCCTAAAAAATGGATGGGCCAGGCTGAACGTACTACCTAGACTGAAAGACATAAGGTGGATTGACCATTCCTTGAGAACCATATGGAATTTAAGGAGTTTGGTACTAAACCTGAGCCTCATAAGGCTACTAATACTGGAAATCGCTTGACCCAGACATACCAACAAGATTTTGAACTTGTTGGTATTGGACATTGCTTGATCCAGTAGGACGAGTAGGCTGGTTCATGCCAACCACGTGAGTTTATGAACTACTCACATTGGTGGTGCCTGATACAATAGAAACACTTAGATTTTTCTCCCCAGGTGGTGGCATAGGCTGGCCACTTACTGGAGGGATCGAAGAACTGATAATAACATTCTTCAAGGCTATCAGTTGAACTGGATGGGTGACTAGGATGGATGAGACAAGAGAGTTTGAAATGGTGGCTTGCACTTGGACTAAGGTAATCGCTTGTTCGGAGGTCGGGTTTTCAATGAACAAACCTGTAGTTGGCATGGTAATAGATGCGCAAATGAGGTTATGATAAAGTGATGAGGCATTAGGTGTACCTAAGACCAATTGTGCCGAAGTCACATAATTAGGTGGTAAATCCCAATACACACTGATGGGAATGCTCTTTGTGTAGGGGTAACCTTCAGGAGGAAATTGATGTTCTTCTTCTTCAACAGTGTGTGGACTAGAAAATTTTGATTCATCCGGAGAGGTAACTGGAGCATCGCCTTCGGGTTCCATAGATGGGAACAAATGATGACGAATGACTGAAGATGTACGAGGGGATAATTTGAGAGTAACACTCGACTGGTCGTACAGAATGTACAGATGCTGCGATGATATCACAATAGTGTCGAAAAAAGGATTCAGGGGATATATAACCAGTCTAGGCTGACCATCAGTGGTCGAAAAACTTTGAGGAGTTTGGACGGGATTATCCAGAGATTCCAGGCCAATATCAGCAGGTGACCTAGTATTAAAAGTAGGCAGAGGATGAGATGACAAAGGTTGAATGCTCAGAATGATTCTGAGTTCAATGCCTTGGTCCTTGAGTGACTCTAGTAATTTAGGAAAAGGCTCCTTGGACAATCTTTCAGATGGAGGAGAGGAAGAGGAACTAGGTGAACCAAATGGTTCAGCCACGATGACCTTGTCTTAGTTAACAGGAAAAGAGAGATAAACTTCAAGGTTTTAAAATGTTCTTTAGGGAAAAATCATGATTTGTTTTAGAAAATACTAACAGCATGTTATAATAACTTGGGTAATAGTTTTTTAAAGACGCATAAATAAACTTGTACTCTTTCATGTTTTAAGAGTCGAGAAAGAAACAAAGATGACTCTATCACTTTGAATGGAAACGAGCTCGAAAGGACAAGAGCTCAAATGATATTTTAAGTTTAATGAGTCAAACATATCAAATGACTATGCTGGATGATATATTTAAAAAGGATTACTAGGAAAACTGCAAAATACCTCTCGGCGAACCGAGAAGTACAAGCACCTAATCTCCCCGAATGTTGTGTTTGGCATATCATGTTTGCATTTTGGAAGACTGAGCTTTCTATGGATAAAGGATTATAGGATAGAGGGGTCTCCCATTATATACTCGACGATATGGGGAGCACAAATCCAAACTAGCACTGTCTAGTGCCGAAGCTAACGACACCTGCTAGGTTTAAAGACGCTGAAACACATCTCTAGCCTAGACCTTCTAGATGTGATTGTTAGGTTTCAAATGCACCTTAGGTTAATTGAGTTCATTTTAAAGATTATCTTGAATTATGTCTTAGTTTTCAAGCCTTAGCGATGTGACTCAAAAAGCCCTAAATGAGGCTAAATGAGACAAGACCCTTTCAACTAGATGAATTGTCTACACTAGAGAGGGTAGAAAACAAAATCAAATGCAAACAACCAAGCAACCAAAATAAAAATGAATTTTCACTACTTCAATTTTCGAGAAAATAGACTAATGAAAAATACATTCCAATTCCTAATTTCATAACAAGTACACTCGAACAATCCTTTCAAAAGCAAAGATAATTCTTTTTCATTCAAATGCCTATGAAATCCTAGCCTTCAATGATGCTAACTACCATAAAATATTGATGCAACAAACTAGAATTTTGTACTTTTCATGAAATGACAAAATGAATTTCTCATAAAGCACTTGAATGAAAAAGTTTCGAGGAAATTGATTCTCAAGCAAATGAAAAACACGAAAAGAGAATCTATTTCAAACTAATGACACAATGACTTTACCAAAAATAAGACGACCAATGTGATCTATGCCGGAAAAGAGATATTTAGACAAGAAAACGAAAACTTTTGAAACTTGTGTAATGGAGCTAAAAGCCATAGAAGGACCATAAACAAAATGCAAGGAATAAATCCACCAACAACTTGACTCATTGAGTTCACAATCAGTTGAATGGATGACAATCTAGATGTCCTATTGCCACTAACCATCCAATGACAAAAGAAATCAAGCGAAAAGATGGAAAATAAACAAGCAAACAAACCAAATGAAAAGCAACTTTCCAATTATGGAGAAGATGGTCTAAACAACTTACAGGGTAAAAATCATGAGAGAAAAACACACTGGCCAAGATATGGGGTGAACCCTAATCTTCACTTACAGGCATCAACACGACTTCCTAACTAACAACAAGCGATAGAAGGGGGTCGACGCAACTTTTCCTTATCATATCATGCTAACCAGCGTGGATGTTAGTAAATTAAGTGCGCTGAGCAAGGATGAAAAGAAAAAATAATAAATTTCCAAATTTGGGACCAAACTTGCTACTGTGAATTTCAAACACGGAGCGGTAGGCATAGGAAAGCAAACAAAACTAAAGGGAAATGGTGAAACTAGAAAATCTCACACAAAACCATGAAATTCCAAGAGAACAAATAGAAGGATTGGATCCCCAGTGGAGTCACCAATTTGTGGTGAGGTAAAATTACAAGTGTGGACACAAACAATTCCTCTAGCTTGATAGCAGGTCTGGCCACTAACAAGACATTCTATGGAATATTTCCTAAGGTTAGAACCAATTAAGAGGGCCTGCCTTTTAGTATGCTTATCTTGTTTGATGATGACCTTGCTTGCTTGATCCATTTATCTCTTGTTTCCTTCTTCAAACACCTGAAACAAGTAAACAATAGAAAGAAACAACCATGATAATAAAAAAAATTGTAATTCAACCTACTTAACAAGTCAAAAAGCATTAATCCATAAACATGTGAGATGAAACATTATGTAGGAAATTAATCTATAGTTGCATATATATTAAATCAAGAAGAGATTACAACCATTGTCTTGATGTTGTTGTTCTCCTCCGACAAAACTAGGTTCCCACACACTTCGGTTAGCATTCCATGATGGCCTCAACAAACATAGTTTTAAGGCTCTTCCCTTTATGCTTTACAGTAAACGAAATTCACACTTCTACCTCACACATAACTAGAGAGCTACAACTATGAATAGCTTGTTGTTTACTCCAAACTTAATTAGCACTAGCACACCAACATTAACACTAGCTTGTGCTTAGGAGAAATGGAGGTTTATATAGCATGAATGGATGGGAGATGGTTCCTCTTCTCATGGGAGAAGGTCTTATCTATTTAGGTATTTCTATCCTTATAGGGAAAAGGAGCCCAAACTAACATCCTCAACTCCATCTGGCTCAACCATTGACCAAAAATCCATTACCAAGCTTCTAGAGCTGGAAGCTTCGACTCCTTATTTAAAATACTTTCCAAAATGGGATCGGTGTGACTAAACCAAAGCTCAGTCTCTTCATTCAGCACTAGGGACAGTGTTAATCCCTGCATATTGGCATGAGGAGGACAAGGGTCATTAGCGTCGGTCTCGTAAACTAGGAAAAATAGAAGATTTTTGGGAAATGGTGCAAAAGGGAATTGTTCGGGTCATGAAGAGGGACATAATGGGAGTTTCTTCATGAGGGGAAAGCATGTAGGGTTCACTGTAGTGGTTCTATAGGATCGAGGAATGGGGAGTACAGGGACAATGACAAAATGCTGTGTAACAACAATCTGCAACCGTCATGCCCTCATAGATAACCTTACTTTTTTTGTGGCTTGGGAATGCAACAAAGGCATTGGAAAAACAATATTGTACCCAAGCCAAAGTCTCCCTTTGTTTGAAACTAATTTCGCGAGCCCCTTATCACAACTAAAGTTTCCTCATGAAATTCATATTATGAACATCTCCTAGCACACTTCATCCTTGGGACGCCTAGAATTCGCTGACACTCCTTGGCACACACTCTTATTTGTTCATTTCCATGCATTTTGACCTAGTTCTCATTTGTGATCCCTGACACTCCCTAACATTCCTTAGTATGCATTGAAATTGACTAGCATGTGTTAACATTCCTTGGCATGCCCTGACACTCCTTAGTTATCATGCCCCTTACATTTTTGGGGACTTGGGAACCCAACCAATTCCTTCCTTGACTACAACAACTTGACCAAGTTACAATTACTAAAACTATATTATTCCTTGTTCACATAAGAACTGACTATAACTCATCTTAGAATACTCATGTACAACTTCAACTTATCCCACTTAAAAAGTTACAAGTTTCGAAGTCAACGATCATGTCCAACTGTGGCCATAAAATAACTAACTATAGTTTACATCTTGACATCCCATAACACCTTGCGTGCATAAAAATAACTTTGAACTATGTGGCATGTGTTAACACCCTTTGCATTCCATGGCATGATTTGGCACTCCCTAACACACCCTACCACTCCTTGACATGCCCTAACAAGCACGATCCCTCGTCTCCCAAATCGAAGAGAAATATTTTGTCCCAATGGTGACGACTCCTCCCATCCTTTCTGAAACTATCTCGATTGCCCCTACTATCTTGACGACTCCGGCTCCAGACCTCACTATGATTTTTTCTATGATCATTGATGGGGCTTCCATAGATTATAGATATAATCAACCACAACTCCAGTTAACCACTACTCGATGATGCCACCCTCAGTTACTCTCTCTTCACTTGTTTCTTTATCTTCTATTGTTAGTTGTATTTTGGATTTGGGGAAGGACTGGAATACAACAGAATATGCACTCCATGTATATATGTTGTTAAAATCAATTATAAGTTTGTGTCACTAGGGTCACGTGGTAGATATCAAATTCTTCAATGAGTTCTAGAAGTCACATCCCTTGGGTAGGTGACTTCAAGAACAAATAGAGTCTACTTTCCATTGTAGCTAATAATTGGTCATGGTTAGCTTGATAGGAAAATGGGTATTGTAGGAAAGTATTATGCATTTTTTATAGAATTATTATATCCATAGATCAAATTTCATTTGAACATGTTGATGTAAAACATTAATGGTGATGAGAAAAATGCTTTGAAGTCAAAACTTAAAAAGTGTATTGAGCTTAGTTAACTCAATATGCGAGTGCCATAATTTTGCTAAAATGCATGATTCTAACAAATAAAAGACAACATATGAATATCCAAGATGAATGTTGAATCCATAATTTGAAGATGTATATGAAGACACCAAGTATATTCATCAATCTGAAAATAAGATTGCTGAAGTTACAATTCTAAATGGATTGTAGCATAACCATTTTTTAGATTAAATATTGCATTCATAAGCAGTGAAATCACCATAAATTTCCCCAGGAATGCCAATATTTTCCACAGTATCTACTGAAGCTTCTTATCAATCTTGAATGTTAGATAATGATGGTCTCTCTTTCTCTTTAGCTCCAAAATGCACTATTGTTCACTTTTTATAGTTAGGTTGATGTCAGAACCTATAGTACAATAAGTTCCTGATTATTTTGTCTCGTCCCAATTTTTCGCCAAAATGTTTGATTGGTCTCCAATTCGTATGTTATATGAGTTGAAAATCCTATAAGTAAATCATAATGGAGGAGCATGTGTGAATAATTTTTTGTAGAGACGCTAGAATGTTTCTACAATGAATAACTAGTGGTTGGTTATTATAGTGGTGAAAGATAAATTGAAGCAATATTCTTTTACACCCAGTGCTAATTGTAGATATTTCTTAGTTGGAATGATGAGTTTTCAACATGGCGGACATAATGATGTTGTATACCTAATAGATATTCTTTGGAATTTCATCCAAAAGCATGGTAAAAATATTCCTTGTGGTAGCAATGGAGATTGGTTGGAGTTGGATAATGAAGGTACAAATTTTATTATATTGAATCAAACCCAAGACCATGTGGAAATATGAATCACATCTTATATTTGGAAGAAGTCTAACATGTTTTCTCCAGATTATGTATATTGTTCATTGATGTTTTTGAGCTTGATCTTAGCTAGAGTTGGTACTTAGGAGGAGTATTGTAATAACATGTGACATTATCAAAGCTTGTACATATTCATGCATGATATGGAGCATGTAAATAGTATGTAACCATATCTATCGATGTATTATATAAAGAGAATATCATTGTATGACTCTTGTAATAAGGTATACCCATTATCCACATGTCCCCGATGATCGAGATAAATTGTTTAATATAGTGTAAAACCTTTGATACAGTATGAGCCATGTGTCAGTTGAATTCTCTATGAGTGGATTATGTTGGTTATAAACTCTATGGGGTGTGATAGGTCTAAAAACATGAAGTTTCCTATACATTTAGGTGGATTTCATTGAGCATATGAATGAACCATGTACCCAAAGTAGTTCTTAGTGGGTTGGCAGTTGCAATGGCTAGGTACCCATGTATTTTGGTGGATTGCTACTACCGCCAGGAATTGTGGTCCTATAAATTATCTGGCAAGCATTGCATTTTAATTTTGAAGCATTGTATTTATTTACTCCCCAAGAGTATGATTGTACCACACAAGCTTGCATTAATGTGGGATGGAAATAAGATAATAATGAGAATAGTTAGAGGTTGTAGGATATAATGTCTTTTAAATTTATTGTAAAACTATATAGATGGAGAATATATAATGTTGTTGTTGTATTAATACAATTCAAGTGCCTGAGAAATATATCAGTTGGAAACGGTGAGGTAATAATGACGTTTCAAATCTCTTAAATCGTTTTGTGTGAAGGAGAAAAGGTACCCACTCACTCGTGTCTCCAAACACATGCCTCTGAACTATTTATATTGATTTCAATAGTCGTTTGTAGATTTAAGTGGTGTGGTTTTTGTGATTCTAGATTAAGATATTCCACAGTCTTCATTTTGTAATTTTGGATTTGGATATTTGAATATTCATTTCTTCTATGATTTATCAGATCAGTAAAGTTATAAAGTACTACCTTAACAGAACACTTACTGCATATACTAATCCAAGATATTTTCATTTTGTTCTTCAACTTTTGTCATGGAAGTAAATCTGGTAGCAAAGAATTTTTGGGGCGATTGAACTCTGTGCAGTTGAAATGTCGTGACAAATGACACATATCCATGGGTTTTGATAGATTGGAATGAGAAGAAAGTCATAAGAATGATTTTTAAGAGTTAGATTATGAGAAAGCACAATAAATAACTGAGGTGTATTCAAAAATAAGCATGATATGAGCTTGAAAGTGCTCTCTATGCTGTCATCACAAGATGGACGTGTATGCACCTCTCCACACGGCTCTGCAAACAATGACTCTTGGCTTCATCTACAGGCTTCATTATGTTTTCAAGAAGTGTTGGGGTTCTCTCATTTCCCATTATCTAGGTTGGTTTCTACTTCCTTGGATGAAATTTAAAATTAATTTGTTTTCATTGCTTCCACTTTTAGAAAATGCGAGGGCTGAGTGAAGTTCAAAATTTGCTAAAACTATTATCCCCACCTAACTATGTCTTATTGCTGATTGTGCCTTCAAACTAGTGGTAGTCTAACCTAAAACTTATTGACATCCTACTCTGCACTTTAGTAACAAACAATTTGCAATAATATTCATTTTACAAGTTATACATTGATGTATATGATAAGAGGTTAAGTATATTCAAAAGTGCAATGTTAATGTAAGTCTTCAATGTTGTCAACAATGGATCTTGTAAGATAAGTGGCGGGGTTGGTGATATTTTCCCACCAAGGTTGGAATCCCCTCACACATATTTTACCTTCGTAGATTGCATCACTGTGGTAGTGGGTCCTCTTAAGAGTTTGCAGACATAGGCGTAAATCCTTGGTAACTTTGGAAGAATTGATACCCTCATTCAAGGTTGACCGTTTAGCAGTCACCAATGTTGGTCATGATTTAGTTGTAGAAATAAGAGGGGAAACAATGTTTAATTTGATAGGTGATGTTGTCTCTGCAGCAATGTGAATTGCACTATTCTCCATATGTGATGTTGGTTTTCTCCATACTTATTTACCACCAATTTCACTTTCAGGCTATTGTATTAGAATTTATAAACATATAAACACATAATATGAATTTATAAGGACATTTTGATGGTCAAAGGAAATTCCAAACTTCTACAATAAGTTTTCAGCATGATATTCTCCTCTCTCCCATGGTTCAAATCCCCTAAGGACATATTTCACCCCTTGTGGGCTGCCTCATTGTCTTGTTTGTGGTGGAGGCCATCTCAAGGCATTAGGGACATGTGCAAGCCTTTGGTTACTTTGGCTAAGTATAGAGCTCCATCCATTCCTGAAATTTGGTGGGTATCGTAGCTTTACCTGGTCTAAGACATGAGATTCCACAAATGTTTTAAATGGTGTTCTTATCATGTCACTTATTTTATTGTGTCACATTTTCTTCTTTTCCACAAGCCAATTTTAAGGATATGGTAATTTATATGGTGGTTAATATTGACTTAATGCTACATTAATGTCATTTATAGGTGATTATTTAGTTTAATATGTTGGTGGTTATTTTTAGTGCTATGAAAATTTCCAACCCTAGGTGATTAATGTCATTATGATCTCAAGAAAACACATATGTTAACTTAGGAAAAAAATAAAGAACTCTCACAAAAAGATTAATCAATGAAAGTTGAGATGAAAAAATAGTTGAAAGAGAGTTTCCACATTGAGGAGGTTAGAGAAGGTTGAAACTTACCAATTTAGGTAAAATGTTTAATGATTGGCATGAAAAATAAAAAACTTCGTCAAATAAAGAGAGGGAACTATAATGAAGAGCATGAAAAATTGAAAACTTTGTCAAATAAAGATAGGGAAGAATAATGAAGAGTATGAAAAATAGAAAAACTTCATCAAATTTTCATTTGACAGGCAAAGGGAATTTCAACTTCTACGCTTGGTCAGAAGCTATGCATGAAGTTTCTCATTGGGGTGGCACCATTCAATTCAATGGACCCATTCATACAGCTACCCATTTTCCTCAATTCATACTAACCATTGCATCCTTTGATGTCAAACTCTAGTATCACATTACCCAGGTTTGGATCTTGCCATTTTATTTCTATAATGTAATGAGTGCCTATATCTCATCTCAGTTGGTTTGAATCTTTCCATTTTATTTCTATAATGTAATGAGTGCCTATATCTCATCTCAGTTACCAGTAAAGGAAGAAAACTTTTCCATTTCCATTGTATTCTATAATGCTATGAATACCTATAACTCATCTCACTTAAAGAAGGACACCTGCTTTATGGTTTTGCGGGTTAATTGCATTGAAGCTAGAGAGATATACAATGTAGGGTAGGCATCAAGGCTTACGTTCTAGGTGCCCAATATCAATATATTCAGAGATCCTCGATGGGGCCAGGGTCAAGAAACTCTGGGAGAAGATCTTCAGCTATCTAGTAGGCACTCTGTTGTTGAAATTAGGGGATTACAAGGCTATCCCCTTTCTTCCTCTTCTAACACAATTTTCCGCTCTTCTACACATTTGAGAACTTTTTCTTACTGTAATAATTTCATAGCTTACGACATGGATAACTGGGAGGGCCATGCCCACTTCTCTTTCGATGCTCTAGTAAGACTCTATTACCAACTCTACATTTCCATATTTGTTCCGATTTTCATGTGAGGAGGTCGTAGTGTTAGGGTCCAACCCTAACCACCTTATTTATGTAATAGGGTCGAGTCATAGTTATAGTTAGTTAAAGAGTCAATAAATCCCATATTAATAATTGTAAGTGGCTGACCCACATTTAAAGAAAGGGACCACAGTTAGTTGCAAATGGGCCATGGTATTAGATAGATGGTATTAATAGAACCATGGCACTGACCCATGGTATTGCATGTATGAATCCTATATAAAGGATAGAGACTCCCCATTGAGGAGTGTCAGGTCTTATTCTGTAATCGAGCCCTACTCTATTGGAGGTTGCCCCCTCGAAGAGGCAAGTGAACATTGCTTTCATATTTGAATAATAAAATAAGTGATGTTATTTCTCATTTTGTTTTGTGTTCTGGGTTGAATTTATTAACATATTTGGTATTCTGGCATCTTCTTGTAGGTCAAGAGCATAAAAAGTGGTATCGGAGCACTTTCTAGGGCTGGTGGTATCTCCATTTGTAGCAGAATTTTTTTTTGGCTAGAGACATGTTTTGGCATCTTTAAACCATGGGATCTATCATTAAGAACATAAACCTGTGTATTTGGGGAGGCAGGCACGCAGGAAATACAAGAGGTGATCAAGCTTGTTGGACTCCCTTGTAACCCCTGTGGGTACCCCTTTGAGTAGTAGCCCATTAGACAGAACCGCGCATAGACAGTCTTCCACATACCCTCTAGGTATATCGGAAACCCCCTAGGCTCACCTAAAACCTCGCCATAGATAAACTATTGGTCGTCTTGCTGCTATAGTTCACCAAGAACAACACTCGTGGAGATTACTCGCACGTACGATAGGGTAGTCAGGTAGTACAACTAAGGGTATGGTTGATCCTCCATAGTTAGTGCCCTGAAAGATTGGATTGACTATTACTTTTTGAGACTTATGTATATTGCAATTTGTAGCACCTGACACTCTTTAAGACCATAGTTCCCTTTTCTCTCTGAAGATCACCCATCATCTTCTTTGCTAGATCAGATCTAACAGGTTGGGTTTTGCACCGTTGCAACAATAAGATCCACTAGGATACCATTCCGATCTAGCAGCTGGGGTTCAGTTGTTGTCGCATTCCTAGTCACACTATGCAGTTGGGGGTTTCGTAGACAGATCTGACCATTTTTGCAGGGAGGCTTGTGGCTCCTATACCTTGGGCTGATTCTCACAGGACATTTGGAAGGATTATCTTTTTAGCCTCAATTTTTGGGTGGTCCCAAAGTTTTTCATAGTGACGGCAAGTGAACCGAATCGTTGTATGGTAGAAGCTAGAGCTCAGGCTATGGCCAATGAGAAGATGGAATCCCTTGAAAAAATGTTGGAGGAATTATCGAAGTAGATCCAAACATTGCAGGACACATTCACAAAGGGAAAGTTGGTGTTACAATTGGAGGCATATGCTTCTAATGAATACCATGAAGGAGAATCTAGCCATTCTCTTCACTTCCATGGAAACCACCAACATTCCCACCCTCGACCACACAAGCTAGACATGTAGAAATTTGATGGCTCTAATCCTATAATATGGCTATCACAAATGGACCAATATTTCATGCTGAATCACATCAGAGATGATGAGACTAAGCTACGTGTGGGGGTCCTTTACTTGGACCAAGAAAGATGGAAATGGTGGCAGTGGCATAAAAAATGCTATGCAAGGCCAATTACTTGGCAGGCGTTCTCAAAATCCCTTTGTGACTACTTTGAATGTGAATCTAATTTTTTAGGTCGTCTTACTAAGTTTAGACAGAAAGGCACAGTAAATGATTATATTACAGGATTTGAGGCATTAGCCTTCTACACAAGAGGTCTCACAAATGACTTCTACTTGGAATGTTTTATTAGTGGTCTCAAAGACACCATCCAAGATCACGTCCGGATGCACCACCCGCCCACATGGTTGGAAGCTTGCACAATGGGTCATGAAGTGGAACGTGCTTTAGCAACCTAGTCACCTCGTCTAAATTTCATAGCCAAGGGACGCCACACCTAGACTCTGGGAACTACCCAAACACTTAAGGTTCAAAAGGTGTCACCAGCCGAAATGGTGGAAAGAAGAAAGAAAGGATTGTGTTACTATTGCGATGACAAATACTCGTTGAGGCATAAATGCAAGGAACCCAAATTCTTTCAAATTGATGCTACTAATCACAGTTCATCTAAGGAAGCCCCATCCTTTGAGGGACCAAAGAAGGATGATGAGGACAACCAGCAGGACAATGAGCTCCCAGCTACACCAGAAGAAATAGTTATCTCACTCCATGATTTGGCAGGTATTTCTTCTTGTACGTTTTAACCCCGTACAGAAATTACTGCATACGAATTCTAAAACATAGAAAATAAATAATGCGAGAGCAGAACACATAAAACACATATACACAAATATTTTCCCCTAGATCCCAAAACCTGGACTACCAGCTTGATTTTTCATTATGCTCCTTTCAATGTTATAATACATATTTATACATGCTGAAGCATCTAATACCATGGACCGAAAACTATCACGTCCAATACCATGGACCGAAAACCATCGTGTCCAAAAAACATGTCCAAAAATCATGCACAAAACCATAGGTGGGTCCGCCCAACCTAACATTGAGTCCAAAACAAAAATCTTCCGGGATGCTGCCCCGGACCCCATAAAGTGGGGTTACGGGTACCCCTCAAACCCCCCTGTTAACTACTTGCAAAGAATATAACACAACCCAACATTCTCCCACTTGTTGTTTTCTTTCCACAGGGGGCCACAAGAGAGCTTAGTCATTTTTCCAGCCCTAAAATGCCCATTGTCTCTCTACACCAAGAGAACTTCTCAGAGCTCACAGATTTTGTCAATGCATCTGCAATATTCTTCAAAGTGTCTACCTTTACTAGCAACACCTTTTTGTCTTCTATCATATCCCTCACAAAGTGATACTAAACATCAATGTGCTTTTTCTTTGAATGATATTCGGGGTTCTTTGCCAAGAAAATTGCACTTTGTCTATCACAATCTATCCTTATAGCTTCCTCTACTAACCCCATACTTGAACACAATATCTACAACCAAACTGTTTCCTTGCTTGCATGAGTGGCTGCCATATATTCTTCCTCAATATTTGACAGTGCCACTACAGATTGTTTCTTACTCATCCAACTGACTGCACCTCAAAATAGGTTAAACACATACCCACTTGTAGATCTTCTCTGATCCAGATCTCCAGCCCAGTCTGCATCAACAAAGCCATGAATATCCAACACTCTGTCCAATCCTGGTCTTCCTTGGTAGTACAAACCATAATCGCTAGTGCCACACAAATACCTGAAAACCCGCTTCATTGCTGTCCAATGCCGCTTCCCTAGTTTTGACATAAGCCTGCTCAATACTCCCACTGCATGTGCAATGTCTAGTCTAGTACAAACCATTGCATACATCAGGCTACTGACTACACTTGCATATGGAACATGAGACATGTCCTCTTCCTCTTCTTGTGTCTTGGGACACTATTAAGTAGATAACCTCACACCTACAGGAATAGGAACCTTCACCGGTTTACTATCCTGCATATTAAACCTCTGCAATATTATCTCGACACACTTCCTCTGGTTTAGCCAAAACTTCCTCTTTGCCCAATCTCTTTTAATTTCCACGCCCAAAATATAGTTTGTAGCACCAACATATTTCATGTCGAATTTGGAGGACAATTGGGTCTTCAAATCCTGGATAACTTTTTTGTCATTTCCAACCAACAAAATATCATCCACATACAAGACTAGATAAATAACACGGTGACCAATTAATTTAAAATACACACAGTGATCTGCTTTGCTTCTGGTGAAGCCAAGTCCCCATATAAATGTGTCAAAATTTCTTATACCACATCCTTGGTGACTGTTTTAACCCATATAAAGACTTCTTTAACTTACATACCAGTTCTTTCTTACCCTTCACCGCAAAGCCTTTAGGTTGCTTCATGTAGATCTCCTCTTCCAGATCCCCGTGAAGAAATGTTGTCGTCACATCCATCTGTTCTACCTCAAAATCAAAAGCAATAGCAATAGATAAAAGAAATCTAATAGAAGTTACCTTGACAACAGGAGAAAAAATATCACCAAAATCAATTCCCGGCACATGGGAATAACCTTTTGCTACCAACCAAGCTTTGTATTTCTCCACTTTTCCTTCTACATTTGTCTTCTTTTTGAACACCCATTTGCTGCCAATGGGTTTCTTTCCAACTGGCAACTCCACCAGATCCCAAGCCTCATTTTTGTGCAAAGGTGCCATTTCATCAACCATGGCCTCTTTCCAGAGTTTTCCATCCTCTGAATCCACTGCTTCCTTCATAGTTCTGGGATCATCATCAGTAACAAACAAAGAAAAAATTGAACAGAAAGTAGATGGACTATACCTTTCTGGCTGCCTTCTTTCTCGAACTGATCTTCTCACAACTAGAGTTTGTGGCTCTTCATCTCCTGATTCCTCCTCTGCTGTAGAGTCTGATTCTTCCTCCTTTAGCTCAAACTCTATCTTCTCGGGTTCCTTTGGTTGGACTTCATGTTTAATAACATCTTTCACCTCTCCGAACACCACATCTCGGTTGTACATAACCTTCCTTGTTACTAGATTCCAACGCTTATAACCCTTTAAACCATCATTATACCTAATAAAGATGCACTTTTTAGATTTACTATCCAACTTTGTTCTTTTCTCCTTTAGAACATGTA
This sequence comes from Pinus tabuliformis, assembly GCA_031772625.1. Taxonomy (NCBI): domain Eukaryota; kingdom Viridiplantae; phylum Streptophyta; class Pinopsida; order Pinales; family Pinaceae; genus Pinus; species Pinus tabuliformis. Next base: position 498,829,538 of record CM062815.1, read on the forward strand.
GATATGCATCACATCCAAATACCCTCAGACGTGAAAGAGAGAGTTTCTTACTAGTCCATACCTCTTCTGGAGTCTTATCCTCCAATGCTGATGAAGGTGACCTGTTGACCAAGTAACATGCAGTATCCACTGCCTCTGTCCAGAATTCCTATCCTAACCCGGCACCACTGAGCATGCTTCTTGCCCTTTCCATCAATGTCTTGTTCATTCTTTATGCAACTCTAGTTTGCTGAGGTGTATGTGGAGTAGTCTTCTATCGTGCTATACCACACTTCTTGTAGAATTCTTCAAATTCCTTACTACAAAACTCTCCACCATTATTTGTCCTTAGCACCTTTATCTTCTTCTCTGTCTCGTTTTCCACTATAGCCTTAAATTCTTTAAACTTATCAGAGACTTCAGATTTCTTCTTAAGGAAATATATCCAGGTATTCCTTGGGAAGTAATTTATAAATGATACATAGTACACAAACTTACCCAGTGATGGAACCTTCACAGGTCCAAACACATCACTCTTCACAAGCTCTAATATATGTTTCGCCCTCTTACCACCAGACGGGAAACTCACCCGATTCTGCTTCCCGTATACACAATTTTCACAGAAATCAAGATCCAGAGAGCTATTACTCATACCTTCTACCATACCTTTACCATGAAGTATTCGAAGGCTGCCATAGCATGGTCTTTTCTCCAGAGACCACTAGATTTTCTGCTCCACTTTCAGGAACCACAGAACTGTTGCACCCATCAACAACAATGCTACCTTGCATCTTGTACAGAGTTCCAATTCGAACTCCCCGCATCAATACTAGTGCTCCCCAAACCATCTTGCAGGTATCCTTCTCGAACACTGTTTTTACACCTACATCATCTAGCTTACTAACAGAATTTAGATTTAATGTAGGAATATGTAGAACACCCAGAAGTGTTCTAACCCTACCACCTTGCAGCTTCAACCTTACTTTTCCACGACCAACGATTCTAGCCTTCCTGTTATCCCCCAAGAAGACATCACAACCATCATATTTCTCATACTCAAAAAACCACTCTCTATGGGGAGTGAAGTGAAAGGATGCACCTGAGTTAATCAACCATGCCTCATGATCTACATGTGTAGTTGAAGAAGCCAAGTACACATCCCCACCTTCATCTGAGGTGGTTTTCACCTCTGCAGAAGGTGCCTCATCAGATCCACTTCCTTTGTCTGTAGCTTTAGATTTATAGTTCCTTTTGATGTGACCTTCCTTTCTGCATTTCCAGCACACCACCTTTATAGGTTTTCCTGGAGATTTAGATCTCCCTCTAGATTTAGATCTCCCACTCAATGAATTATTTTTGTTTCTGTTCATGGTACCGTCCTCATACAGACAAGACATCACCATTTTGGTTCTCCATATTTTTCTATCTCATCTCCTCCGTCAGCAAGGCTGAGACTATTTCATCAAATTGCAAGGTAGTTGCATTGCTACCTATTGTAATAACCAGACTATCCCACGAATCTGGTAGAGAACACAACAAACTGATGCATTTATCTTCATTTGAAATTTTAATATCAACATATACTAATTGACTTACCACAGTATTAAATGCGTTCAGATGCTCTGTCACCAAGTCTCCATCTTTCATCCTTAGATTATACAACTTTTTCAGCAGGAACAGTTTATTCACAAGAGACTTAGATTGGTACAAAGTCCCTAACTTGTCCCACAAAGCCTTTTCTGTATCTTCCCTTGATACATTCAGCAATACTGAATCTGAGACACACAATTGTATTATGCTCTTTGCCTTCCAATCCAACTTCTTCCATTCTTCATCAGACACTCCTATTAGTTTAGTACCCGGATCTACTGCGATCCACTGATCTTTATCCACCAACAGATCCTTCATCTAGAGTTTCCACAACTCAAAAATCTGACCATTAAATTTCTCGATCTTTATCTTTCCACTGCTTGCGATCTTCTTTCACCACCAGAATCAATCTCATAGATCTCCCACTGAACAGGGCCTACCACAAGCCCGAGCAAAACCCCTCAACAATAAAGGCGTCCCCCTGAAGCCAAATCTGCTCTGATACCAACTGTAGGTTTTAACCCCGTACTAAAATTACCTGCATGCGAATTGTAAAACATGGAAAATAAATAATGTGAGAGCAGAACACATAAAACACATATACACAGAGATTTTCCCCTAGATTCCAAAACTAGGACTACCAGCTTGATTTTTCATTATGTTCCTTTCAATGTTATAATACATATTTATACATGCCAAAGCATCTAATACCATGGAATGAAAACCACCATGTCCAAAAAACATATGCGAAAATCATGCACAAAATCATAGGTGGGTCCGCCCAACCTAACATAGGGTCCAAAACCAAAATTTTCCGGGGTGCTACCTCGGACACCATAAAGTGGGGTTACAGGTGCCCCTCAAACCCCCCTGTTAACTACGTGGAAAGAATATAACACAACCCAACTCTTCTCCCCAAATTCTCAAAATTAGAGGTTTTATTAAACATCACCCTGTAGTAGTCTTGATTGATAGTGGCAGCACACATAACTTTATCCATCAGAGAATCACAGAAGCTGTGCATTGTTTTGTCAGAGAAGTCTCTAATTTCCAGCTACAGATTGCTGATGGGGGGACAATGAAATGTGATGGCCACTGTGAAAATATAAAACTTTAGATCGGAGATTACCACCTAAAGACCCACATATTTTCCATCAACGTAGGTGGGTGTGACATTGTCTTAGGTGTTGAATGGCTCCGCACACTCAGCCCAATGACAATGGATTTCTAGGAGTTATATATGAGCTTTAAGCAGAACGACCACACGCATACCCTTTGCGGACTCCAAGCAAGTACTCCTCCTGTAATTAGCTCGCATCAGATGGAAAGGTTGTTAAAAAAGGGCCACCATGGAGTTATCACCCAATTTAATGCCATCCAGGCCTTCGTGCCCACTACTCTTCATATTCATCCTGAGATGCAACAGTTCTTAAACAACCATCTATAGGTCTTTGACAAACCTCATGAGCTTCCACCATCGAGAGGGGAACATGGTCATAGCATTACTTTGGTCCCAAGGGCACAACCATCGAATGTGTGCCCATACGAATACCCTTTCACCCAATAGAATGAAATTGAAAAAATCATCAAGGAACTCATGGTGGAAGCCGATGTCATTCATCCTAGTTCTAGTCCTTATCCATCACCTATGGTCATGGTGCTCAAGAAATATGGGGAATGGCATATGTGGCCAGACTTCAGGGCCCTCAACAAGCTAACAGTTGAAGATAAATTCCCCATCCTGGTTGTTGATGATTTGCTGGATGAACTAAATGGGGCTCAATTCTTTAATAAGCTAGACCTTCACTCGAGTTATCACCAAATTCGCATGAAAGAAGTAGACATTCTGAAGACTTCTTTCAAAACTAACAAATGCCAGTATGAATTCCTGGTCATCCCGTTTAGTCTCTGTAATGCCCCATCCACTTTTAAGAGCCTCATGAATCACCTGCTCAAACCATATCTTAGAAAATTGTCCTTGTTTTCTTTGATGAAATTCTCATCTACAGTCTCACCTGGGAAAAACATCTTCAGCATGTAGACCTGCTCTTGCAACTCCTCGGGAAGCATAAATTATTTGCTAAATTGTCCAAGTGCTCTTCTGGAATTAAAGAAGTCGAGTATTTAGGCCACATTGTGGGGCGTGAAGGTATCAGGGTGGATCCCAAAAAGATCCATGCAATGCAAGATTGGCCCCAACCAAAGACCTTGAAGAGTTTGAGAGGATTCTTGGGTCTCATCAGCTATTATTGCAAGTTTGTCCACAATTATGGCCGCATTGCTAGACCCCTCACTCACCTTCTCAAGAAAAATTCATTCCTCTGGAATGATGAATCACAACAGGCCTTTATAGTTCTCAAACACGCCATGTGTTCCAATCCCATATTTTCACTACTCGACTGTTGGCATTATGATACAAGTGTTGTCCTTGATGGAAACTCACTCAGAGAAATGTACAGGTGATGGCAACTTAATCAGAGGACAGATCTTAGTGCAGCAAAGAATTGATGATCAGACTACAAGTATGAAGAGAAAATATATACACGCTGGTTCACTATATACCAAGTCGCGTGTACACGCAGGTTGGCTTCAGTAAAAGAGCGTGTATGTGGAAAACTTATCTTTGGTCCATGGCAGTTATTCCTTGGAAGTTGTGCCTATGGTTTTGGACCATGGTGTCTCGATGGACGTGTTGATTCCTAGTTTTGAAGTTGATGGTATTGTGTTGCTATGGTTTTGGCCCGTGGTATTGTGAAGGGCCTAAGGCTATATAAGGAGAAGATCATTAGGCAAAGAGGTATGCATTGTGTATCTGACGGAGGGAGAAGATCTGGTATTGCTGGTTATCTGTTCGGGACACTTGGCAAGGGTCAGATCTGATAGCGAAGGTATAAGTAATTATTTCTAGATCTGCACGCGGGTTGCCTTTGGAGAAAACGCGTATACACGCGGTTTTGGTACAGTGAAGTAGCATATGCATAATAAGATTTGATATTTCAGGTTGCTGTTGATTCTGGTGGTTGTTGCAGAGTTCTGGGCTCTAGTTTGGGTTCTGTGTTCTTGATGACAGGGTTTCAGTGATTCAGTATTGGGTTGTTTAATGAATTATGATGCAAGTATAAGTTGATGATTGTATTGCAGTAATGTTTGTTTTGTACTCTTGGATCCAGTATGACAATGTATGAAACGTGGTCCTGGGTAGATCGTAGGCCGGCACCTACGTACTGGTAAACATATCAGCCAGTACAAGAGCCAGGGGGTTGTAGCTCCCTTCGAGTAGCAGCTGGAAAACGAGTAAAGGTTGGAGCATTCTGTAGGTAGGCACCTACGTACTAGTAAATGGATCGGTTAGTACAAGAGCTAAGAGGGTTGTAGCCCTCTGCAGCTTGTAGCCTGCGTGCTGGTAAAGGACTGCACCAGTACATTGTAAAAGAAGTTTCTTATTAAAGGAAGATAGAAACAAATTGCAGCAGGTGGTTTTCACCCACATTGGGTTTCCACCTTATATCATGGTGTTCATGTGTGTGGCTTTTGTGTGATGATCTGTTCTGTTATACTGCACCTGTTTACTGTTAATATGGTTAATAATGTTCTGATGCATTTACTGAAGATAAGCTAACTGAATCATAAGATCTCTAGATATACGCTAGTTGCTTTAGACACAGTAGCGTGTACACGCGGGTTCACTTAACTGAAGTAGCGTATATGTTTCTGAGTATGAAATTGAAAAGTTTTATCTGATCTGATAATACTGATTCACCCCCCCCCCCCCCCTCAGTATTATTTCCAACAATTGGTATTAGAGCAGGTCCTTCAGAGAAGCTTGATCGCTTGAAGGAGATTCGTAGAACAATGGGGAAGAAAGCATGTCAGAAGAAGAAGATAGCTCAAAGGAACAATGACAACCTGTCGTTGAGTGGAAGCAAGAATTCAGATCCTGAATCACCTCAGATTGAAGATGGACAAGCAAATGAAGCATCAGATCAAATCATAGATCAGCAAGATCTACCTAGCAAAAGGGAGAATGCCCTCAAAGAAGAAATCATCATATTAAAAGATCAGTTGGAATGTGCATCCAAAATTCGACAAATGCTGCTAGCGCTGAATAAAGAGCAAGAGAATGAGATCCTTGAACTAAGGCATCAGTTGGATGAAGGAAGGAAAGCTGAAGAGACCTTGAAGAAGCAATGTCTGGAAAAAGAAGAACAACATCAAGTTGAGGTAAATATCTTGAAAAGTAAATTAGAAGAAAAAGATAAACTATTACGATTTCAAGATAGTACTAAGATCTTGGATGATATTCTTAGTAGTCAAAGGTCCCCTGCTATCAAAACTGGTCTTGGTTTTCATGAGTCTATTGAAGGTGAATCTAGTTCACAAAGTAAGACAAGAATCTCTAATGCAAAATCTGAAAGGCTCTACAAGGAGATGAAAGGACAACCCCATCAACAATCAAGGAAAGAGACTCCTCAAAGAAAATCTTTTACTCCTCCCATGAATAATGTTGAATGTTATGTATGTCATAATCTTGGACATGTTGCAGCCATATGTAGAAGAATAAGGTTTCAAGACCATCATGCAGAAAGATCTTCACATTCAAGGTACTTTAATGGATATTGCTTTTCTTGCAATATGTTTGGCCACAAAGCTGCTGATTGCTATAGGAGGAATATGAAACATGTAAGATGCTATGCATGTAATAAGTTTGGACATAGAGCAAAGGATTGCAAGAACAAAGCTCATGATAAGAAGAAATCATCAACATGCCTGAAGATATGGAAGAAGAAGGAAGTTCAGTCAGAAAGATGTGGCACAGCACAGGGTACTCAGCACAGCACAGACATAACAGACTCAGGGGGAGCTGAAGGCATAGAACTTCAGTGTTCTAATTCTCATACGCAAGTTTAATGAAGGGAAGTCGCGTATATACGCGAGTTTAACACTGCAAAATCACGTATATGTCAGTCTGAAGAAATGCAGTGGGGATAGGCTCAGAAAAGGGGTCTGATATGATTCAGTCCAATATCTGCTCTCTTGATTAACGATTACAGTCTGCTGAGGATGTTTGGAAATGTTTTGATACTTGTAAGATGTTAGAAGTGTTTAATCCTAACTTGATGATGATGAGATCTTGATGCTTATTACTGATGTATGCATGATCAGATCTAACTACAGATGGCACAGGCTCAGGGGGAGCATATACTTCAAATAATGCATTGTTGGCATTATGGTTAGAAGTTGTTGATAAAGTCTATGAAGCTAAATGATACATCTTGTTGTTTGATCAAAGGAATGGTATTGCAGGCTGATGGTACAGATCATATATGATGAATGATAGTCATGGTCTTGAATGAATTGCTGGTCTTAGAACTTGCATCTACTCAGGGGGAGCATGGATGGATTGGTATAACTTGGAGCCAAATCAGAAACTTCAGCATGTACTCAGGGAGAGTATGGACAGCAATATGGACAGCAATATGGACAGCAGAAGGTATACCAAAGAAGAAAATATCTTGGTCCGCCCTTTGCCCTTGATGTCAAAGGGGGAGAGTGACTTGGTGTGGTGGTTGCCATCAAGTCCAAAGGGGGAGATTGTTGGCATTATGATACAAGTGTTGTCCTTGATGGAAACTCACTCAGAGAAAGGTACAGGTGATGGCAACTTAATCAGAGGACAGATCTTAGTGCAGCAAAGAATTGATGATCAGACTACAAGTATGAAGAGAAAATATATATACGCTGGTTCACTATATACCAAGTCGCGTGTACACGCAGGTTGGCTTCAGTAAAAGAGCATGTATGTGGAAAACTTATCTTTGGTCCGTGGCAGTTATTCCTTGGAAGTTGTGCCTATGGTTTTGGACCATGGTGTCTCGACGGACGTGTTGATTCCTAGTTTTGAAGTTGATGGTATTGTGTTGCTATGGTTTTGGCCCGTGGTATTGTGAAGGGCCTAAGGCTATATAAGGAGAAGATCATTAGGAAAAGAGGTATGCATTGTGTATCTGACAGAGGGAGAAGATCTGGTATTGCTGGTTATCTGTTCGGGACGCTTGGCAAGGGTCGGATCTGACAGCGAAGGTATAAGTAATTATTTCTAGATCTGCACGCGGGTTGCCTTTGGAGAAAATGCGTATACACGCGGTTTTGGTGCAGTGAAGTAGCGTATGCATAATAAGATTTGATATTTCAGGTTGCTATTGATTCTGGTGGTTGTTGCAGAGTTTTGGGCTCTGGTTTGGGTTCTGTGTTCTTGATGACAGGGTTTCAGTGATTCAGTATTGGGTTGTTTAATGAATTATGATGCAAGTATAAGTTGATGATTGTATTGTAGTAATGTTTGTTTTGTACTCTTGGATCCAGTATGAAAATGTATGAAACATGGTCCTGGGTAGATCGTAGGCCGGCACCTATGTACTGGTAAACATATCAGCCAGTACAAGAGCCAGGGGGTTGTAGCTCCCTTCCAGTAGCAGCTGGAAAACGAGTAAAGGTTGGAGCATTCTGTAGGTAGGCACCTACGTACTAGTAAATGGATCGGCTAGTACAATAGCTAAGAGGGTTGTAGCCCTCTGCAGCTTGTAGCCTGCGTGCTGGTAAAGGACTGCACCAGTACATTGTAAAAGAAGTTTCTTATTAAAGGAAGATAGAAACAAATTGCAGCAGGTGGTTTTCACCCACATTGGGTTTCCACCTTATATCATGGTGTTCATGTGTGTGGCTTTTGTGTGATGATCTGTTCTGTTATACTGCACCTGTTTACTGTTAATATGGTTAATAATGTTCTGATGCATTTACTGAAGATAAGCTAACTGAATCATAAGATCTCTGGATATACGCTAGTTGCTTTAGACACAGTAGCGTGTACATGCGGGTTCACTTAACTGAAGTAGCGTATATGTTTCTGAGTATGAAATTGAAAAGTTTTATCTAATCTGATAATACTGATTCACCCCCCCCTCTCAGTATTATTTCCAACATCGACTTCACCAAATCTTTCGTGATTGAATGTGATGCTTCAGGTATGGGCATTGGGGCTGTCTTAATGTAGGAAGGTCGACCCTTGGCCTTCACTAGCCAACAACTAAATGGGAAACATCTAGGACAATCTACCTATGAGAAGGAGATGATGACCATCTTACATGCAGTGGATACCTAGCAACCATACTCATTGGGGCCACATTTCCAAATCCACACAGACCATTAAAGCCTTAAATATTTTTTGGAGCAATGCCAATCCTTGCCACAACAAAATAAATGGCTAGCCAAAATGTTGGGATATGATTATGAGATAATTTACAAGAAAGGGAAAAAAATGTTGTAGAAGATGCTTTATCATACTAATTTGAGGAGGACAACACCCCGCTAGCAATCTCTCTTCCCATTCCAAAGTGGATTGAAGAATCTTGCAAGGAATTGTTTTCACATCCTTCGCTCTCCCAACTCATTAATAGCTTCCAAGAAGGTCCAAATTCCGCAATGGGCTACTATTGGAAGGATGAAGTTCTTCGCTACAAGGACAAAGTAGTGATATCACTGAAATCCACCCTCAAAAGGCACATTTTAGTATAGTTTCACTCATCTCCCATTTTAGGCTATTCATGCTTTCATAAGACTTATGCTTCCACTCATCGTTCCTTCTTTTGGACAGGCATGAAAAAGGACATTCTTACTTTTCTGTCATTGAATGTGATGTGTGTCAGCGCCACAAAGGAGAAACAGTCAAGTCCTTAGGCACTTTACAACCATTTCCCATACCTGCCTCAATCTAGATGGATGGTTCTATGGATTTCATTACTGGTCTTCCGATGTCAGACAACAAGTCAGTCATCATGGTGGTTGTGGACAAACTTTCTAAGTATGCTCATTTTTGTGCCCTACTCCACCCTTTTATGCCCACTTTGGTGGCTCAATCTTTCATGGAGCAAATCTTCAAATTGCATGGCATGCCCACTTCCATTGTGTCTGAGCATGACCCGATCTTCACTAGTACCTTTTGGCAAGAACTTCTCAAGCTACAAGGCACCCAACTCCAACTCAGTACTTCCTATCATCCCCAAACTGATGGACAAACTGAAGAAGCCAACAAATGTCTAGAGACCTACCTTAGGTGCTTAACTTTAGAAAAGAAATATCTATGGGCACAATGGTTACCTCTAGCCGAATGGTGGTATAATACTAACTATCATGCCGCCACCAAGATGACTCCATATGAAGCAGTTTATGGTCAACTCCCCCCTTCACCTACTACTTATATCTCTGGATGCTCTAAGGTACAAGTAGTGGATTAACTCCTACAGAACCATGCAATAATTGTCGCCCACCTCAAAGATAATCTCCGTCAAGCTCATAATCGCATGAAGCAATAGGCAGACCAATGTCATTCAGCGCGCACATTTCAAGAAGGGGATCCGGTATTCTTTAGGATGCAACCATACAAGAAAACATCACTCAAAGACAAGGGTCGTCAGAAATTATCTCCAAAATTCTACCGACGATATCAAATACTTCAATGCATTGGAGAAGTAGCCTATAAGATAGCCCTGCTACCCACTGCAAAAATCCATTCCATCTTCCATGTCTCATGCCTCAAGAAAGTGGTAGGGAACAATTACAGAATTCAAACTAGTCTACTGGAATTGGATGAAGAACATTCAATCTAGATCCAACCTGAAAAGGTTCTTGACATGCGAGAACGGCACCTGCGAGACCGCACGATCAAGGGAGTCCTCATCAAATGGAAAGACACCTCTCCAAAAGATGCAACCTAGGAACCACACATTATTCTTTAGCAGTTTTTGCTGCTTCAGCCTTGAGGAAAAGGTTGTTTTTATGGGGGAGAGCATGTTAGGGTCCAACCCTAACCCCCTTATTTATGTAATAGGGTCAAGTCATAGTTATAGTTAGTTAAAGAGTCAATAAATCCCATATTAATAATTGTAAGTGGTTGACCAACATTTAAAGAAAGGGACCACAGTTAGTTGCAAATGGGCCATCATACTAGATAGATGGTATAAATATAACCATGGTACTGACCCATGGTATTGCATGTATGAATATTATATAAAGGATAGAGACTCCCCTTTGAGGAGGGACAGTTCTTATTCTGTAATCGAGCCTTGCTCTATTGTAGGTTTCCCCCTCGAAGAGGCAAGTGAACATTGCTTTCATCTCTAAATAATAAAATACATGTTGTTATTTCTCATTTTATTCTATGTTCTGGGTTGTATTTCATTGCATATTTGGTATTCTGGTATTTTGTCGCAGGTCAACAGCATAACAAGTAGCCTTTAGGGCGAGGATAGATATAGTCTCCGATAGCCTCCAAGATTTAGGGTCTTATGTCGATCAGTACACCTGGTGTGCACCATTACCCACTTAGGTTAGTCGTATTGTGATCAGGCATTATAGTCCTCCACATGTAGGCATACATCTCTCTCACTGTGGACTACACCTCCATTGTTTACATGTCCGCATGTTTAGTGGTATGGAGGACTATATTTATCCTCCTTAAAATTTTACCAACATAATGGTTTATTTGTTATAGTTTTCAAATTTAGTGTTCCCTCTAAATTTAGCATCTATTAAGGAGCTAATGACCTTGTTTGCTAGCCTTGGATCTACAACAATCAAAACCATTTACAGTATCCTTACGAGATGATTTTATATAGTCCACTGGAATTGTTTTTACCACTATAAAATCCTCCTATTAAGTGACGGTGGGGATTAAAATATAGATTGCAAACTACAATGTTTAGCTTTACCCAGTGTTGAAAATCTCCCCAAATACTTGCTTCTCTATACGCAACCAGGTTTAATGGTAAAGTTCCACTATGCATATCTTGGTTCACACAAATTGCTAAGGTTAGCAACTGGAAGTTGGATTTGAATGGGTTTGTGATAATTCAAGAGAGTTTTTTAATTTAATGTTTTTGAGAAGGTGAGCAAACAAGACTTGTTGGATACATATCAATTGTCATTCAAGAGTTCTGTGGAGCAAGGGCATGCCAGTGGTATCATGTGCTCTTTCAACAGCCTTAATGGAGTCCCAACGTGTGGTGATTCCAACCTTCTCACTAGCACTGTGAGACGTGACTGGGGATTTCAAGGGTAATGTTTCCTCAGATGTGTTAGATGCAGAGTATAATTTTTTGGGGTGAATGCCACTTCTTTGATATGAATTTTGTCTTTCAGTTACATCATAGTAGACTCTGACGTTGTTGCCAGTATTTACACTTCTCATCGGTATACACCGACTGCAGAAGATGTTGTAGCGGACGTTCTGAAAGAAGGTAACTACCCATATAAACGTTGAAGCATACAAATGCATATAAACTAATAGACTCGTTTTTATTCTGAAAGCAGGAAAATACATACAAGTTAATTTAATAGACACCCATCTTATATTCTGAAAGCAGGAAAATACATACAAGTTAGTTTAATAGACACCCATCTTATATTATGAAAGCATCAAGACAGATATATCTTAACTTAGGAGTCATATTTGATATACACTTGGAGATTCTGAAGTTAGAGGTTGCATATTGTCAATCCCAATCTACGACCACTCTGTTTTAAAGAGTTGTTTGTGTAACTCAAGGTATGCACCCTTGAGCTTCACAGCCTCCAGCAATATACATAAATATACCAAAAACAAGTAAGTGCATATACATCAGGATGGACCCATTTTAACTCAGGTTTGATATACACTTCGAGGTTGTGAAGCTAAAGCTTGCATATATACAACCCCATGGGCCACACTGATTTAATAAAATTTTTTGTCAACTCAAGATACGCATCTTCGAGCTTCCAAACCTCATGCTACATATCGCACTTGGGTTTATGTGGTGGCTATATTTCAATACACCCAATAAACATTTAAAACAATGCACCTTTATAAAGCCCAAAAAATAGTGGTAAAGAACCTATCTCTAGTTGCAATCATCCATCAATTTTATTTTAGAAAGCCTTGTCTTCAGTTGATTTTTTTTCTCTATACTAGCAGTACCATACGGTTATTGATAAGATGGCGATTACTTCTTCTGATAGTAGTATTACCACATGTTTTTTTTTAGGAATGGATGTTGATTGTGGAAGTTATTTGTGAAAATACACAATGTTAGCAATAGCGAAAGGAAAAGTGAATGAATCAAATATCGACAAATCCCTTCGCAATTTGTTCTCTATGCGCATGCATCTTGGGATTTTTGATGGTGATATCAACCATCAATTGGAGGGAAAACTTAAAATGCAGGTTGTGTGCTCTGTTGAACATCAAATATTGGCATTGCAAGCTACAAGACAGGGTATTGTGCTTCTCAAGAACAACAAAAAACATCTGCCCTTGTCAAAAACATGGACCAAGTAATTGGTTGTCATTGGGCCTAATGCCAACAATGAAACTACTCTCCTAGGAAAATACTATGGTCAGTCTCCCTAGATAAAAAATCATTCATAAATACTTGTTTCATTCTACAATCTACACACGTGAATCATTCATAAATAACTATTTCATTTTGCAATCTACACACGTGTGACCATATGTATAGGTAGTGAAAAGTAGTTATCCTCTCTCCTAATGCTTGTGAATGTCCATGTCTTCCATGTCACACCATAACACCACTTCAAGGCCTGTAGAGATATGTTAGGGACACTCTGTATTACTCCGAGTGTGAGGACCTGGCATGCATTTCTAACAATTTGTTCGGTGAAGCTGTAGAGACTACAAAGAAAGTGGATGAAGTGGTTGTAGTTGTTGGCTTAGACCAAACCCAAGAAAAGGAGGAACGAGACCGAATAAAATTGACTCTACCAGGCCAACAAGAGAAATTAGTGTATCAAGTTTCTCGTGCTGCCAAAAGACCTATGGTGCTTGTCATCCTCTCTGGCAGGCTAGTGGATGTGTCATTTGCAATAAATGATCCTCAGATCTCTAGCATTATTTGGGCAGGCTAGCCTAGTGAGGAACTTGCAGAGATTATTTTTGGTGACTACAATCCAGGTATTTCATCATCACATCCATTTATTGTTGTTTCAAATCATAGTATTGCGATTTTATACTTTAGCACTATTTATTTTCCCATCATTCACATGGTTTAGCTATTATTTTCTATTATATCTTTGGTTTGATAAGTGAGATTTGTTATGAGAGACATCATCATACATAAATAGAGAAGGCTATCAAAAAAATGAAAATGTTCGATTTTCATTTATATACTAAAGGTAGCTCTCCAAAGGGTCTCTAACTTCTTAAATTTAGTCCTCCCCATTTGTTGCGGTTTTAATTAGAGTGGTTTTCAGATTTGTTTGCTAAGGGATGTTATTTTTATGAAACAATTCTACATGTACTCATAGGATTCTTCCAGTGGAAATTAGACTTCTCTTAAAAATAGGGGAAACATAATATTTTTGTAAACCCATCTATTCACGCATGATATTCCAATTTTCTAAATAGTAGCCATCCCCTTTACCACAAGCAATCCAAGTTTTCCATAAAATTTGATGAGACTATAACCTTCTATTAAATTGTTCAAATTTCTTGGCAAGAAGAGTTGATAAAATTTAAAATCATAGATTTAGGCTCTCGCGGGATTTTTTACAATAGCCATTATATTATATTTTCCTATGGTCTTACTGGCCAAACCTTGTTCTTTTTCTGAAATTTAAACAAAAAGAGAACAAAAATTCTAGGGGTATCCTGCCATGGTTAACAACTACAACAAAAAATTCTGATTCAATATGCTACAATTGGCATTAGGGAAGAGTAATGTAACAAAAATTTCTGACCCAATATCCTTAAATTGGTATTTCAATTCACTTGATCATGGACTGCTTCTTCTGGTGCTTGGTGCTCTTCTTCCATAGGAGCAAGGCTTGACCAGATCTTCCAACAAAAAGACTGAGCTATTGGTTCCATTTGACCTACACATTGGCGATGGTTGCATTGTTTCTGAAGATTCAATTCAGATTGATTATGAGTTGTTCCTTAATTTTGGTAAACATCATTCCAGAATCCATCAAGTCTTTTGGGAGTTAACCAACAATTATGCTTTGGCCTTTTGGCCATCCAGAGATTGATGCTGGAATTGGAAGGCTCTCGAAGGATAGAATTTTATTCATTCTGTCCTTGTCCTTGATCAATTTCTGGTACCACCTTTCTCCTTGTGGAGTTTCTCGTTTGAATTTCTCCAGTTATAACCTGGCTTGGAATGTCTCTAAGGTAGGTCATTTCATGTAGGATTTTCGTTCTTGACATGTTGTTTTCTTCTATTTAGTAGTGCTTATCGAATTTTGGTTTAAAATTATAGTGTGATTTATTCTACGCAGTTTACAATGAATGCAAATGATTATAATTCGTTTACAAGAAATTTTAGTGATTTTTTTTCTTAGCTTATAGGCAATGTTAGTGATTTTTTTATTGATTTTGAGAATTGTTTAGTTCATGTAAGTAGCAATTTCCATTTATATTAGAATTTGTTTGGTTTCCTTCTGAATAAAATATATGGAGAAGGTTGACTACTCAAACATTTAAAGAAATTAATTCGATATTAATTCTAAATTTAGAGTCAAATGAATCTTTTGCAACAAAATTATAAGCTGTTGTAACAACTGAAAGAAGTTTACACTAGGATAGTTTAGTGTTATTGCAACAGTCTGTAAGGAAATATCTAGAATTTTTTTTTGAATAATAACTATTTTCTATATCTCTAATGTCCTTGAAATCCAGGGACACCTCATGACTACACATCTCCTTGTTGGCATGTTGATTTATTTTTAATCAATTTTTTTTGTGGATTATTCTTTAGTTCCAAAGCCAAGTAAAGAAAAAATTGGAGTAAAATGAAATATACCACCAATGGTAATATGGAACAAAGCATCAGAATTCTCTTTCCCCTTTGGAACTAACCTATATTTTTGTTGTTATCTTTTTACGAATTTGGGATTTGTATACTATCAGTTTCTTTTGATGAAAGGAAAAACATACTGCAGAAAAATTGAAGTACTTGGATGAGATGTGTATGTTTGTACTATTTAGGTGACATATTTCCTATGACATGGTACCCTCAAGGCTTCGTGAAGATACCAATGACGGACATGAACATGCATCCAAATCATCATACAGGCTATCTCGGCCTTACATACAGATTTTACACAGGGAAGAAAGTGTTTGAATTTGGTCAAGGATTGAGTTACTCAGCATACTCATATGAGTTCTCTTCCACAACCATCAAGAAGATTGATTTGAATGTGACAATGGAGCATGTTGAAGCCCTTGGTGACACAGGAAAAGCTCATGTCAGAGTGGAGAACACCCCTTGCAGTAAGTTAAAATTCAGATCCTCCATACTTGTGTGGAACCATGATAACATGGATGGGAGGCATGTAGTGTTGTTGTATTCCAAGTCCCCTGCAACCCACAAAGGAGCCCCACAAAAGCAGCTAATTGGATTTCGTAGTGTTCATGTCCCGAGTAAACAGGTAGCTAAAATTATATTTGTGATTAAACCTTATGATCACTTCAGTACTATTGAAGAGAATGGGCAAATACTTTTGGCCATTGGTTCCCATTCCCTAATTGTTGGTGATACCCAGTATCCAGTTTCACTTGTTACCAAACACTTGAACAAAAATCCATAGTACTACCACCTATAATGATAATCTGATTATCTTCAGGACAATACTCGCATTGTCTTTCATCTCTGGGAACTAAAATGGCTACATGAAAATATTCTCATTGTCGTCTGGGATGTAAAATAACAATGTCATTTATGGTTTTGAGTAGGTTGGATCCTTGTGTAATATTGAAACATTTGCAGGATGTGTAACTGTTATTTTTGTGCAATTTTCTCCACTCTTGGGACTTGCGCACCCTTTGCATAAATGTTATAAATAGGAAGCCGAATATACTTGACCACACTAACTAACATGTCCTCCAGTCTGTACATGTCTAATATTCAAAAAAGGCATTGAATCGGGTAGTCTTTCCATGATCTCATTCTTGAACATAGAAAATTGGTAAACAACTAATAGCCAACACTTGTTGATTTCATCAAACTTATTGAGGAAGTTTCTTGTCTTATCATTGTCACTATACTCCTCAGTGGGTATTTCTTCCATAAGTATATCTCAATTACTTTTTTTTTCCTTGATCCGTTTTTTTATGAAAAGGTTGGAAGGATCGAGGCTAAACCAAACGCCAAATTGATATGGAAAACAAGTAGAGTATACTAGAGAGAACACTTATTTCAAGAGGAAATAAAAATAGACATTGTCATAGCCTTTTGTCCAAAATAGGTCTTGAAGCTGTCTATAGACCACCCCAGAAGATACCTTTTACATTTTCTATAAGGATTTATCTAGGAATTTCATATATATCATCAAAATTGTATCTTGGAATCTTAGACATACATGTCCCTAAGTATGATGACTACCCTATTCAAGACATAAACAAAAATTTTATCATCTTTTTTAAAAATTAAAAAAGGGATTTTCTGATTCTGAGAGTTGGTCTGCCTTTGTATCACTCCTTGTAAATGTTGGTAAACAAAATTGCTTGAGAATTTATTTTTATACATAAGACTTTGATCATGACTGTATTCAGTACTAGATTTGTTATCATTGTATGTCCATTGGCCCAATCAAACAAAAATTTTGGATTCCCCAAAATTTGCATTGTTCCATCCCCTGTTTATACAACTTCTCTCAGTAATAGCCACAACACATACAACTCATTTATGTGGTCAGTCCCTTTCCTAGATACAATTTTTATAGGAAAATAATGAGTTATTTAAAAACAAAAGACATCCAGAGCCACACTTACTTGAGGGTTTCTTAACATGCACCGTCAAAGTAACCCTAGGATGTAGAATTACCTATGTTGGATCTTTCAGAACTCTCTGAGCCTTTGGAGATTTTGGCTTCCAGCATCCCCCATAGCCAGTTCTTATTTAATGAGCCACCAATATTGGATGATGTTCTTTACCTTTAAATAATGCATTGTCTTTAGCTAACCACAACCCCCCACAAAACAAAGTATGGAAATATCTATAAATGGAAATATTTTTATCAAGATGTCAATGCTCAAAATAGCTCACTAATGAGTGTTTGTCCTAGTTGTTCTTTCTATTTGTTATTTGCAAAATTTATTTCCACACCAACTTTGAGAAAGGACAAATGAGTGATTCACTGACTCACTTTATGCCTTATATAAAACATACCATCTGGTCCATTGGAAAAAAAAATACCCTATTTTCCCATGTAAGAATTTTGTTTTCCAATGCTAAATAAATAATTTTTCTTGTTTTAAGTGGATTTTCAAGTTTCCAAACTACCTTCCACCACTGTAGTCTTCAAGCATTCTTGCCTCATTGGCAAATTTTAATGTGTAAAAAGGATGCTTTATTTTCTGACCACTTAAGCCCATCTTCCTGATCTGACAGAGTTATGGTGATGTGATTTAGACAATTGACAAACTGATTCAATTCAACAACCTTTTCCCTTGTATGTGTAGCTCCTCTTTTGTCTTCCAACTTTGAAACAATCCTTCTGCCGAATTTGAAGCTATATCCCTAATCTTGAATACCCTTAAGTCATAAAGATCTGATAGAAAAGGGTCTAACAGCTTGAAATCACCATTGTACCCTTTCCATGGATCCTTCCCAACTCTTACTTTATTTCCTTTACCTATTTTTCATGCAATCCATGTTTCATCTTAAGGAAAATATTTAACTAATGTTTTGCAAACAATTAATGCTCTGTAACAAATTTTTTGTGTACCCTTATTCATTCTTCAGTGGACCCTTCCTTTGTGTATATCCACTTCATGACTTTGCCTCCCAGTCCTTCATTAGAGAACAACCTCCAAAGGCTCTTTGCTACCAAGGCTTGGCTAAAAACATAGATTTCTTGAGACCCCATCCCTCTTTGTTCTTTTAAGTTAGCTATCTTTGACCACTTCATCAGTGGATTCCCTTCAGTTTCCCGCTTTTCAATCCACTGAAAGCTGAAACATATTTTATTGTTCTTGTCTACATGAGAATAGAATATTTTTTCAACACAAATAATGGTGTAATTTCGACGATAACTTATCCATATGCATAGGTCATAGAAGCTCAGGTCAGACAGATCTTGAGAAGTGAAGTTGTTGATGATGTTGCTTCTGAAAGAAATCCAAATCAACAAAGAACAAAAGACCAACAATGGGTATATTATGCATTATTTGTTGTAACTAATGAGAATAAGATCACATGGAGGGTGAGGATGAAGTTGTTACATGATATGGTTCTTCCTTAGAGAAGAAAACACAAAATTATGTTGTGTTGTATAGGCAAGATATGAAGGATATTGTTTTAGTGAACAAACCAAGTCCTATGTGCATGGTAGAAAGGATAAATTTTGAACTAGCAGTGGCTCTTATATGTCTAGTGAGTCAGTGGTAAGATAGAGGGATGGTGATGTGATGTGTACCTTTTCATCTTTGTTGGATACAGTGGAGTTCCAATGGTTTTTTGAAGATCTTATTTTGGAGTGTATTGCAAACATCTAACTTGTCTAAAGGTTTTATTTTTTTAGTGTTTGAACAAACATGTAACACGAACATTATGGCAGCGTTATTTATAATGGTCATTATTAGAACTTAGACCTTTTAATTGAAACTTGGGCCTAATAAAGGCTTCCTAAGTAGCAAGGTCATCACCATCAAATAGTGCTAAACCAACAGAAATTGACTTTGTCATAGAGTAAAGTTTTTCATGAAATACTTCATCATGGGTTTGGTCGAGCGTGCCTTCTTGACCAACTTCAAAGCTCACTTGTTGATATTGAATACTAGTGTAGTCATATTTAGATATCTGTTCCTTGCCCTCTTCTAGGAAAACATGACCATCATCATAGTTTTGAATAACTTCAAGGTTCTCTTTTAAATTTGGCATACTTTTATCTTCAAGATGTGCTAAAACTTCTGAAAATGCATCATCTTCTTTAGTGGAAACTTCATCATCTTCTAAAAGGCCTTGAAGAACTTTGTCTTGCAAAGTTGTTAATAGATCTTCATAAGTGTCTTCAAAACTGTGAAATCTTAGACCAAAATTGTTGATAAATTTTGGAATGAAACCTTGAGAGAGGATATGCATTTTGGATTGTAGGAGTACTTGACCTAGTCCATTTTCTTTTTCCCTGAAGAGTATCAAAATAATATTAGTAAGATATTTTCACCCTCTCTAAAATATTCTAAAAAAAAAATATTTTACCCCACTATGGAAATTGCATACGAAAGTTGAGTAACCCAGTAACCACCTCCAGTTAGATAAGAGGGTGTGTTACAAATGACTTCAACTCATTCACAACCCTTCCTATATCTTTCTCGAAAAAATTCTCTACAAACGATGACACATAGAAGTTTTGTCAATGAAGAAGGCTAGGTACACTTTGCGGGAAGAATCATCTAATCCCTTTAGACAATTGAGCATAAAAGCTGAAGTGGCACACTATGAAAGTGGGTGCCTGCAAAATTTTCTCTCAAAATAGTCAGACATACCATGCGAGTCTTGATTTTTTCTCTTCATGCATGATATGTTTGCAATTGGAAAACAATTCCCTTAATTACATGGATATGGATTGTTTGCATGATCTCCAGGATAGT
The DNA here is from genome assembly GCA_031772625.1 of Pinus tabuliformis. Classification (NCBI taxonomy): domain Eukaryota; kingdom Viridiplantae; phylum Streptophyta; class Pinopsida; order Pinales; family Pinaceae; genus Pinus; species Pinus tabuliformis. Next base: position 498,849,747 of record CM062815.1, read on the forward strand.
ATTCCCCTAATTGACAGAACAATCCATAATGTCATCCCTTCCCCTTCCTATCTAGTACATAAATACATAAAATATTAGTTAAATTGGAATACTTTCCTATATTTGTTCTGGTATATACATAAGCTTCCATGGAATAAGTTCAATGTAGGAATTGTTATGTTCCAGAAGGTTATCATGTCCTTAATAATATAAGAATGTATTGGTCTCATTGTCTTTGTTTTTTAGGCCAAAGAATGTATTGGGGCAATGGAATGGAAACATTTTCTCCCCAAAAGGTCTAATTATGAACATTTATTGTCATTTTCTAGAATTACCAGGTCTTGGGTATTCCTTCTTGGACCCTCACACTACTATTACACTCGAAGGTCTATTGTCTCAAAGGTTATAGTCTACAAGATGCTTCTAGGAGACCTACCAATTGACTTAGAAGGTAAGAAAAATAATCTTCCACCACTCATTTTACAATGCACAAATATGTTTTACCCTAGCTCAAGGGCATTTCCCAACAATTATCTAAAAGACATCAGGTTCTTTGAGCTCAGCCTACATTTCAGGAATTATTTACAGACTTGCACAGTGATATTCTCATTGAACTATTTGGAAAGGGAATCTTCTAATTTGTGACCATGGAAAGTACTTCTATTTTTTTTTATTCCTTTCATGTTTAAATAAGGAAATTAGGAAAAAAAAACCATGAAACCAACCAAATGTAGTTCACTATGACTTCACTACATACTGCTAACAACTAAAATGTATGATGCGTTTTTGTACATTCTTACAAGATACAGATAGAGGCCAATCATCCTGATAATGTGGACAATCATTATCATGATTGTAGCGCATTCCAAGTTGAGATGAGTCATGCACAAATTGATGAACTTTATAATTAATGAAGAAGCCACCATCAGGGGTTGATATTATCTAGTACAACTTTGCTCTGATATTCTTTGATGTCAGATAAAACTCATCAACTTGGAAATCAAATGTATCAAAATATGGATTGAAGCCACTACTTATGTACCAGTTTCCACTAAAATCTACTTCCAATGAACCATGCTTTAATTGCCAACAAAAAGAGCAACCTTCGAAATCTTAAGTGGTTATTTTGAGCATCATATCAAAAATATGTAAGTGGTTAATACCAGACTGTTGTCAAGCAATGACCTAAGCAATTAGTGTTGTCAGCTCTGTTAATGAAAATAAACAGTCCACTTGGTGTTTGAATGTGCAATAAAAAATTCCAAATTGCACATATATAAGTTATAATACACTGTGGGTTTAAAGTGCATATGCATCACTCTACTTTTTTGTGGAAGCACATGGAAAAATTTGTAATTTTTCAAATCCATACATCTTTTTCATAATCCTAGTGGATAAGATGCATGATGCTTTTTCTTTCCTCCTTAGCAAAACCAAAATTTCCACTTTAGCCTCCAAAATGTGAACAATGGAATAACTCTGAGGCAATTCCAAATCCTTGAGAGGGCCAAGAGCACAAGATACTAGGAATTTCCAAAGTTTGTAGTATCCAATGCACCTTTTCTTTGATGGAAACTTAGTGTTGATCCTCAATGTCATGCTAGTAGTCTCTTGCAGACAAGTAGTCCAAAAATATGTGTTTAACTTGTCTCCAGTTTAATCACAAATTTTGAAATGCTCATTTGTCAACATGATATTAGCAAGATAGGTCTTGGATGGCCTCAGATGGTTGATGACTAACCATGCAAGGACCTAGAGCCAAAAACTATGAAGCTTTTGAATCCAATTATCCTCAAGATTCAAGGGTTGAGAATAATTCAGAATCCACTCAAACCTAAATCAACTCACAAAATCACAACATAAAAGTGAAAATGACCCCATAAATGATAATAAATAAGGAACCACTAAATAATCCCCCTAATGGTTTCCAAAAATGCGTAGTTATATTGTAGAAGTATGGTAGAACTGACCAATGAGAAAGATAGGATTCTTATAGTAGTACTTTGCAACACACTGGGTAGTCAACTTTGATGCCTTGTTTGAAAATACTCCAAGGTATCTTAATTTTTGTGAAGTTTTTAACCCACATGTCAGCATTCGTTTTAATTATCTGAGACCTTGCTTCCCAGGGAGACATTCTTATACCCAATTGCAACCAATCGTTGAATGAATGGCAATTTTTTTATTAACTGTGGTCCCACGCCTCATCATCACTAAATTATGGCTTCTTTTGTCTCTATAATTGATCATAATATTTAAATGTAATTATATTTCAAACATATCTAAATAAAAGTAGTTACCATAGATTCCAAATAAACATTTCTTTTCAGTTTTCTAAGCATGTGGATAATTGATTATTCTGCATGGTAGGTTGTGAGAGGTTTGCCAAAAGTAAAAATCCTAGTTTGTTTATGTTAGAACTTAGAACCTAGAAATTTCATGGAACAATTAGATGCCTAACAATGTTCTTAGGGAACTTTGTATTATACCTGAAAATAAACATAAAAATTCTATTACTTATGTTTCACAGTGATAACTAGACTCTAGGGGCACACTAATTTTGAGTTAGAAAAGAAGAGTGTAGAGGTCACATCGATCAAATTAGTTGCTTGAGAACCACATGTAACATTAGTAAATTTATTCCATTCTTTAAGAGGAAGGAGCCAAGTATGAAATATTCTAACAACATATATTAAAGTACTTTCGTAAATTATTCCTTAGTTCAAATAAAAATGACTATTTGTATTCCAAATCTGTAGTGATTAATAAATGTCTTATTATATTGCATGACCTATGTAATGGAACTAAGAAAAACTAGGGATATATGATGTAAAGATTTATCAACCTATGGTTAGCGTGGAAATGGATTTATAAGAGAGGTAATATATTTTTGGTTTGACATAGTCAAACATTTTGATCTAGAGATTTAAATAATATTTTACTAAAAATGTATTGTAATTTATAGTTTCGGAACTACTGAACAAAGTGGTGATATTATTTGGAGGACTAACTTTTCTCCAATTTTTCTAAGGTTAATGATATCAAATTTATATATTCTAATGAATTTGAAAGAAATGTGATTGAAATTTAGAACGAGATCTCTGCTTTTATTCTTTAGTTAAATGTTGTGTTGTTTCACAACACTCACATTTCTGGCATTTGTTTCTTGAAGATATCGTCTCTCTTCTGAGTTTCATAAATTATAGTTACATATTTTTATCTATTTATTTCTCTCAATTAAACAATGAAGCACATTCTATTCCTTTTCTTTTGTTATTCTTTATAGAATTCACATCAACCATGGATGTTTTGAGGCTTTTTTTAGATAAACATGAGAGCAGATATATGACTGTTTGGAAGGGAGTAGCATTGACGTTTTTGAAGATATGACGACATTGGTCATACAAGTAAGTGCGTATAAGGCTATGACATTGCATGATAAAAGATAGGGTTGACAGACAATGGGCACACATAAATTGTGGTTAGAGCAAATATACAAAAACTTGTGGCATGGCATGATTGATGTAAATACAGGAAAAGTGATGTCGCCACAACTGTGGCCAAAAGCAGGCACATTGAAGGATACACAAAATTGTGGACCAAATGAAGCACATGGAAATCAAATGGAACATTAATGTAGAACAAGTATTACTACAAAGTTGGTGTCATTCAGAATATTTACTAGGTGGGAAAAGAGAAGTATGCATTCAATTTTTGTTGCACATGAATTTTGGAAAATCTTAAGCATGTGTTGGTTTTGGTTACAAGTTTTATTAAGTCTTTACTATGAAATTGAGCTTGACAACAAGTCCAAGTTTTTCTGGTGAGAATGGCGGTCTCATCACTAGGAAATGAATACACCCTCTTGTTCGGTTGACATTTTTCATCTTGTATGTCATATTGTAGACTGAGTTACAGGGATCTATATGGAAAGTAAATTAGAACCCATGGTTGGTGGTTAGGGGTAATCTAGTCTAAAACCCATCATAGTTGATTTCGGGCAATGCAATTCAAAAACCTATGCTAGAAATTTAATGTGATTAATGGTTTAAATGCTTTACTAGATCTCGTGTGATGAGGGATATTAGAGGTGCAAACAAAAAGCTTCAATTTACTGACAATAGTAATGCAGTATTTATTAAGGTGAGCATGTAATCTATAACTAATATAACATAACGTTAAATTTGATAATAATTACTATTAAGACTAATTAAGTTAAAGTATTAAATTTCAAACCATGTTAAGCAAATTCTGGATTTAGACATAATATAACCTATGCCTAGGTGGATGAAAACAAAATTTTGATCATGACAACAAATTTGAGAATTTACAAACTTCAAACTCATATTGTCAGATTTTATGAACAAAAGCACATGAATCAAAACTGCTCAAAATTGCATTTGTATTCTATTTGCAAACTATAAAGAAGAAATGTATAATGCACAAGGCCTAAATACAATCTCAACAACCAACACAATGGTGCACCCTAGGTTTCCTTCATAGAATGAGGAAGACAAAGAAGTACAATTCATTTAGACAACCATTTATGTGCCCTAGAAATAACATCAAAACACTAACCCTAAACTCGTATGGTAGTGCCCCTTCATGCATGGAGACTGCTACCAAGGATAACATGCACAATTGAAGGTGAGAAATCTAGTGCGTGCATGCATTAAACCCTTAAACTAATGATCAATTGTGGCATCGTTTTCTTGGGACCTATTTTCTAGACCCCATAGCCAGTAGGATTAAAGAATGTAGCTCATTATTAATAATTGCATCATAATATTCACTATTTTTTCACTTTTTGGCATGCAAATCAGTTTTTTAGAGAGATTTTTATGCTATCACAATAGATTTGCATGATTCAGAAGGTGAGAAGTTAATCTCTGTTGCAATTAAAAATTTTAGGTTCGATAATTATAGGTCATTTATAAGCTATAAATGTCTTCAAAGTTTCACTTCATATTGAGTATTCAACTGAACATATTGAGTATTTTATATATAAATATTTTTCCTTCCACCCACTTTTCATAATTTCCATAACCATTAGGTAGATACCCGTAGTTTCGATGTTATTTCAGTTATTTAGTATAATATTACCAGGCTTTAAAAAGTTTTATAGTTTATTGAAAGTTGTAGAATTTATAATTTAGAAACTTTAAGGTCTAATTTTCTAAATTTAATTCTTTAAAGGGTGCTAGCTCAATGGAAGAGCAGTTGCTTTACGAGGAGAAGATTGGTGGTTTGATTCCATCATCCCCTGATATTGATAGGAAATGACGGCAATTAGTTTTTCATGACAAAATCTCTTTTAGCCATCACAAGTGAGCTTATGGTGACATTTTTTGACCCTCACCAAAATATGAAATGGTGACGGTTAAGGAATTTCATGATACATATGAATCAATAGTGACAACCATGAAAAGTCCATCACTATAAATCATTGTTGTTCATATGAAATGGTGAGGGTCAGTTTTTGTCATTATAATCATTATTCGTGATGAATTTTGAATGTTACTACAACACCTATACTTTTGGTGACACCACCTATGGTGACGTTCAATTTTTTGGTGATGGAGGTCAAGGTCCGTCACCATTGCTCATATGAAATGGTGACGGTCACTATCCATCATTATAAATCATTATTGGTGATGGACGTTGAATGTCACCACAACACCTAGACTTTTGGTGATTTTACCTTTGGCGACATTCAATTTTTGGTGACAAAAGCTCTTTTGACTATTACTAATGAGCTTATGGTGACATTTTTCGACCCTCACCAATGTCCCTTTTTGTTGTAGTGTGGCCTTTCCATCAAATGTATGAATGGAGTTTCATTTTTGGTGGATGTGAACCAAAGATAGCAATTTTATCCTCATCTCTAGGAGGTACAGAACATCATGCAAAAGAAATTCTAGAAGACTAGGCAATTTAAGCCTAATGGTGCCAAGCCCTAATGGCTTGAGTTTTGACTTGTATGCCAAGTATATTACTACATCAACATTATCAGTGAATTATTCAAATAAATATCTCCTGAAATTGATGTGGCAAGTTTCTCCTAAATAAAACAACCAAGCATCTTTCCATGAAGCAAGTGAAGCATTAAATAACTCTTCATTTACTCCAATGTTGCAATGTGTCGCAACATAATGAGTGCACCCAGGTGCTTTTCCTTTCCTTTTCAGGAATTTTACCTTTTCCTTCATTTCTTTCCTGCCCAATTTTGTCCTAAGGAAACTTACATGTGGAAGCATCACGTCCATCTCTATTGCATTGTATGCAATGAAGATTATACCTTTCTCCTTGGAAATGTTTGCCCCCCTACCTCTTAAATTATTCCTTCCACTTTCCCTTCGGCCACCTCTTCCTCTAGAAGAATCTTGTGCAAGATTCTTCTGTTTTGGTGCAAGACAGGCAACTTCTTTAGAAGACAAAGGGTTTGTCTTTTTTGCAAAAAGCCTCCCCTCTTTTAGCAAACTTCTTCTCATGGAAGTAAAAAGTAATCTCTTTAAGGTTTCCACTTGCTTGCAATGACCGAAGATAATGTAAATATGTGGGATATATTACCTTGAAATAAGCTATAAGAAGAATATCTATTTCAACACCACTAGCTTTTATCTCATGAAGATCTTACTTCTGATGTTAAAGCAAGAGGGTCATCCTTTTTCAATTCAAGACTAAACGACTTAATCATTAATTAAACAACTTCACTTTCAAAGCATGAGCCATACAATTCCTTCAACTTTTTTAAGACTTCAAAGGAATTTAAAAATGGAAAAATATTTTACTTGCTTCTTCATTTAATGGCGCTGCAATCAGGGCATCGACCTTGTTGTCCTTGTTTTCCCAAATGGCAAGCTCTTTGTCTGAAGTGGGCTTTTCAATTGCATTGCCTTCCTTCTGCTTCACAAATCCCTTTCTACGGTTCATTGAAAATAAGGACGTTTTTTATCTTCCAGAACCACTCATAATAATTCCCTTTACTAGATAAAACTACTCCCACAACGGAGATAAGTAAATGCATCATCTAAACTCAAAATAATTATATTAATTACAATTACTTCTAATAAAAATAGTCTGATATATTCAAAAAAAATCTTCAACTAAAAATGTAACTTCTCAATATACCTTCCTAGCATATTACATAATGCTCACATATCATACCACATATGATGTTTATAAAATAAAAGGGCGCTCACATATCATACCACATATGATCTTTATAAAATAAAAGGGCGCATGAATTGTCGTATGGTCAATATATATTATATATATACCATAGTGTTTATAAAAACACATTAAAGAACTCCATATATTATAATATACCCCTCACAACACTTGAAAAAAAAACTCAAACGTATTCGCTTTCTATATATCCATGCACAGTTCATGTTATGAACCGTCCATGCTATACCCAAATATAAAATGGATGCGTAATTCATATATTATATGTCCATTATATAAAATATTTCAAACGATTTGGAATGAAGTCTTAGCTCAACCCATGCACCATGGATACCATAAGTGTTTCTGAGCCAACGCATTCATATTTAAAATCCAAGGTACCAAATAAACGAATTCAAAGCATGCATACACGGTTTTAAAATATATATTTAACTCAGTATTGAAAAAATGTTTAACGCACAAGAAGCATATACTGTATACAGATTCCACTCTCAACACACCTGCGTAGCATGACCAACAACGCCAGCTCTCGTGTTAAACTGGAAAGGTCTCAAGCCCGTTGCCTTTCTCACGGAATCTGATATCTGACAGTGTAAATCTCGCTACAGCCCAGCCTATGGGTATGTACGATTTGAACCCCTTCAAAGCTTTTTCGGCGTGCCTTACCTCTGCTTCAGGTCGAGTAATCAATCACTGGAATGCTATCACCGCGAGCGAAGTTGTTGGCAACATCCTCAGACCGATGATTCCTTGAACATAGATAGGGCATATACAAGCATGGAGCATACCACACAGAGCGCAGAGAATTGTTCACGTCGAGCTCACTAGTACGGTTCCATCACTCCAACAATATCGATGCAGAGGGACAGAGAGTAAAGCAACAGAGAATATGACAGAAAATGGCAGGAGTTACAAAGCAGAATGCTAATTTGTGACCTGTGCTCTGATACTACGTTAAGACAAGAGGGTAATTTCACAAATTATTTTCTTTATTCTATTATTCGATTTTTGGGATTCCAATTCCAAAATTTCTTGATATTCTCTATGCATAACTAAAACTATTTATGTCAACACATAATCATCAAACAAATAAATGTAGTCTCTGAGCACGCCATCATCATCTTTGTTATGGTAAACTTAAGTAATAAAGATTTTTTTTAGAGTGATCTATTTGACTAATACAAAATTTTATTAATAAAAAGCACACATTTTTAAATGGAGTGATCTATTTGACTAATGCGAAATTTTATTAATAAAAGTACACATCTATCATCATTAGTGGAGAGTATCAAGCAAACAAATGTACTCTCTGAGCACGCAATCATCATCTTTGTTATGGTAAACTTAAATAATAAAGAAATTTTAAAAGGAGTGATCTATGTGACTAATGCGAAATTTTATTAATAAAAAGCACACATCTATCATCGTTAGTGGAGAGTATCAAAGGGAACGCCAATATCATTTTCCTATAAAGATAAAACTATATCTGTGATCACATAAGTTTTTTAACAAATATTATCATTAGATAATGTATTTATGCTACATTATATATAGTAATTATTATATTGGAATTATTTTTATTAAAATATTTTTATATTCAAAATAATTTTATACATTTTCCAATTATATGGCTAATTTTATAATTGAAAGATAACCATGATATAGATATGTAACATATTTTAAAACACTTCATTTATCAACCCATGAAATCGTGCAACACAAGAAATGGACAATACAACTCATACCTCATTTATCCTCCCACAATTTACATGAAATGATACAAGAAGTGGACAATACAACTCATTTTAGTGAAGATTAATATGAAAATAACCTTCCCATTACTTCAATAGGACGTGTTATTAAATGAGTGGGTATCAAATGTATATTTAAAATATATTAAAAATTCATAATTGTTAAAAATTTATTTACTTCACTAAATGCGTTTCTTGTTATATAAAAAAATGCATAAACAAATAAAGATGTTGTTTATCAAATAGATTAAACTAAATACATTTAGATTTAAATTCTCGTGTTTCATATGCCCTTGAAGGTTTGTGTAGTTGAGATTTAATACAAAGATTGCACTCTTTAATACACATAATATATAATGAAGAGTTGGGAAATTTTAAATTAGTTTTTCATTTTTTATTTACATGTGTGCTCCACAATACAATTACAAGTGCAGATGCATTGAAAATAATTTCATTTTTATTCTGAAGCATAAGCATAGATAAAAGAAGATAAGTTGGAGGATTTTTATTCTGAAGCATAAGCATAGATAAAACAATATATGTTGTGGGAGGATTAATATATTATGGATCTCCTAAATGATTTTGAGATGGTAACCAAGAAAATTTTGGTTATGGTAACGATATTTTTCTTTTTAAATTGGTGAGTTAGAAGATGTATAGTTTTTTTAGAAATTCTTTCTGTAAAGAAGTCATGAAATAAGTTGAGTCTCATAAATCTTGTAGAATTTTTCAATGATATATAAATTTCAATTTCGATTTTTTTTCCATTAATTGTCATTATATCAATAAGCGTCCTTCTATTGCAATTGCGCATTTTAATGCTTTTCTGATTTTTTTCTTTTTTGAGCCGGTGTAAACTTCACATTGTTAATATATTCTGGTGGTTACCTCTACTCTACAACGAATGTCTTTCCTTCCTTAGGCCTCCAAAGGTCCTTCCCCTCTTTTTAGCGTGCTCCTTATTCCCCTGCTTACCTTAATGTCACCTCTCTAAATTATCTAAATCCTACGTTAAAACTTTACTTAAATTATTCTTTTACAAAATATAATTAAAAATTTACTGTAACGTTATTTATCATCTCTATGAAATATAGAGATATAAAATTAAAAATAAAATGGTTAAAACTTGCATTATTAATATGTGGCTACATTAAAACTTTAGATTATTATTATGTTTCAAAAATATTAAACGTCCAAATATACGTGATCTATTCATTAGGCTTCAAGGATTAAGGTTTCATCAAACTCCAAAAATATTAGCACAGTTTTATAGCAGAAATTCATTACTTTAAGTTATAATAATCCTTTTAGATTTTAATATAATTTATAATTTTAGTTTTTAAAGTTTAATATAGTTTATATAATATCAAGTTTCAGTTTTCTTAAGATACTATATAATGTAATATCACATTTTAATATTAAATTTGATATAAACGATTGGTTTTCTAGTTTTTAGGTATTAAATTTTAATATAGTTTATATAATATAAGATTTTAGTTTTGTTTAAATAATATATAATATAATATTATATTTTAATATTAAATTTAATATAAAATATTAATTTTAATATTTAATATATTAATGTGATTCTAATAACAAATTTTAATATTTTAAATGTCTCATTTATTTTTAATCACAACTTTTTGCCTCTTCAAAATTTGTTATATGCTTCTCTTCTTTAAGGATGTTTTGAAACGATTAATTTGATTAAAAATTAATAAGATTATATATATATATATATATATATATAAAATCATTATGTAATTTTTTAATAAAAGATGCGTGATTGGATTATGATTTTTTATTTTTTTAATTCAAATAATGTAATGCTCTTTTGCTCATTCATTTAAGCATTGAATTTATTTTTGAAAATGTAGGAGGATGTGCATTGTACAATCAATAATATTGGGAAATTTTAAAGAAAAAATTAAACAATTCCATATTAGATTAGATTGACAAATTGTTTTAAAATTCCCCTGATTTACTATACGATTTGCCAAATTTACTGTGATCAACAAAAATATTGAAACTTGGACATCAATGTTCATGATGAATCTGGCAATTTTAACAACACATGAAACAAACAAATTGAAGTTTAAAACATTCATGCATAAAGCATTAATTAGAAAGCTATGCATAAAACAAATGGAACATACCTTTACCAACTAGAAAATGAATATGTTATACCACCATATTTGTTTGGCATTAAACTTGTTTCAATAAAAAATATTCTAGTTTTTATTAATATTATAATAATAAATATTAAGATTTAATAATAGTTTTTTAATTTTACTTTTAATATTAGTTTTTAATATTAATATAATTGTCTATAGTTAAGTTTCATCAATATAGTTGTCCATGGATATTGATGAAATGCTTCAACCCTCATATTCTTTATTTATATAATAAGAATTGAAATTTTTTAAACATAGAAAAAGTTAAATATCCGATAATAATAAACAAATTATTTTTTATAATTTAATAAATGATAAAAACATATGCATAAAGCAAAGGAAGTGATATAAAAAAAATTAGCGAGCTCCCAAACAAATATAATTAAGTTTATAATAATATAATATTAGTTTTTAATATTAATTTTTAAGTTTTAGATTTTAGTTTTAATATTATGTTTAACAATATTTTATTTTACTTTAACATTTCATATAAAATTTTAATAAATATATTATTTATTTTAATCTTTTAATTAAAATGAGCTTTATATTACTTAATATACTTTTATATAATAATTTAATGTTTATATTAAGTAAAAATTATTAATATTAATATGAGATATTTTTAATGTTTATTTTATACATTAATATTACTATTAGTTATTAAAAATATTCATATAAATATATATTATTAATAATAGCATATTAACATTGAATTTTTCTTTATTAATAACATCATTAATATAATGTTTAGAAAAAAACTATTGAGAAAAATATTGAAGTAATAATAATAATTATTATTATATATTATTGTTGATAATCTATAATATTAATATTAGTTATTAAAATACAAATACAAATATATATGATTAATAATAACCAATTAATATTGGAAACAATATCATAGTTATTTCATTAATATAATATTAATAATGAAATCTGGTTGAATATGCTCAATGATATTAACTACCATTTTCGTCATAATATTAAGTTTAAGTTTAGGTATTATAATATTGGATTTAAGATTAGTGTTTATAATATTCGGTTCAGTATTAAGATTTATAATATTGGGTTTAATACTAGAGTTTTTAAAATTGGGTTTAATATTGGGTATATAATTTTAGCTTTTAAAATATTGAGTTCAATACTAGGCTTTATAATATTTGGTTTAATACATGATTTCTAAAATTGGCTTTAATATTATGGTTAATAATATTGAATTTAATATTTTGTTTATAATGTTTGATTTAGTGTTAGATTTTATAATATTAGCTTTCTATATAAATTTATTGATTTAAAGGTCAATCGTGATCAGTGATAATTGTGAACCATGGTCAACCATGGTAAAATTTGGTTAAATATGTCCATCATCAATGGCTAACCATTATCATCAACCATATTGGTGAAGCTTTATGGTCATAAAATTAGATTTATAATATTAAGGTTTGTAATATTGGGCATTTACTATAAGACTTTATAATAATAGCCTTATAATATTTGGTTTATCATATTGGGTTTATATATATATATATATACAGAGGTTTATTAGTGAATTAGTGTCTACGAAGGTTAATCATAGTCAATCATGATGAACCAATCTAGTTAGAATGATCAACTATGGTTAGTCATAATATTAAACCATGGTTAGCCATATTAGTCAATCATGTTGATCGAGCATTATGGTCGTAACATTAAAATTTATAGTATATGGTATGCTCAACCATGTTGGTGAATTTTATTGGATGAGCATTATGATCAACGATTATGGTCAAAACATCAGGGCTTATAGTATATGGTATAATATAAGGGCTTACAATATTGGGTTTAATATGGTTATGGTCAACCATTATGGTCATAATATTAGGGTTTGTGGTATATGATATGATATTAAGGTTTATAGTATTGGGTTTAATATTAGGCTTTATAATGTAAGGGTTCAAAAGATTATAAAATGTTTATAATATTAGGATTGAAGAATAATCTCTAAGGTTTATTAATCTCTTTAGTTTATAATATTAATAACTTGAGTTTATTTTGTAATCTCCCCGAATAATAATAAAAATAATATAACATTAAAAAATAAGTAAATAAATGATAAACAATAAACAAAACATAATAGTGGTAAATAAATATAAAAAATTAAAGAAAAAATAACAATAATAAATAATGAACACAATATAATAATAAAAAATAAATAAAATAGTAAATAATAATACTAGAGTTCTAAATAAATATATAAGTAAACTATAAAAATAGTAAAAATAAGTAAATTAACCAAAAAAAAATTAAAACAACTATGAAAATAAGAAAAATAAGTAAAGTTTTAAGAAAAAATGAGTAAAATAAAAAAGAATTAAATTATGAGAAATATTAAATTAAGTAAAACTTAAAATAAAGAGATAAAAGTTGCATGTTAACACATAGAATGTGCGCATACGAACATCTTTTCATTGTTTGGTCTATTTAATGGACAATGCGGAAGATGAAATTCATCATTCCTTAATCAATTTCCTTGGAGAAAAATGTTGTGAAACAAAGGATTTTCTCGCAGTAGTACATTGATTGAGGGCTTAGGGATGGCCAGTTGTAGAAATATTATGTGCACCTAAGCGTACTGTTCAGTGGAGAGTCGTCCCCAAAACTTTGTTGCAGTTAGCATGATTCAAATAGCCTCCAACTCTAAAATCACAAGTAAGGAATTTTATCACCACATGTAAGTCATTTCTACTAGTATTTCAAAAAATTCTATATTAATTATAGGAATAGTTATTTGTTGATTATTAATCACATGGTTGATCTAATTAATTGCCTACTTTAATTTTGTGGTTGTTACATATAGTAACAAGAAAGATTTGAAACTTTGTAAAAACTTTGAATTATTGTCTTCATGATTAATTAGAATCACTTTTTAGATGATTCATGTTTGATTAAAATTTTAATTAATATTTCTTTTGATATATATATAATTTAATAAATAATTATATATATTGAATATTATATATATATATGCATATATATTTTTCTAATTTAATTCAAAAATAATAGTAAAATTTTACTTTAATTTAATTTATATATTTAAAAGGAGAGAGATTACTAATCGCTATGAATGTTAAAGCTGAGTGATCCAAAAGAAAGATTTGTTCATCATCTTAAAATCAAAATTTCTCTACTTTAATATTTTTGAAGAGTAAATATACCGCCAAATAAAATGGATGGGATGCAATAATCTAAGTAATCAATGTTATGTTTTAGTTTAGGACAGTCTCAATTCCGATATAGCCAAACCGCTGTAGAGATAAGAAAGAAAATAAAATTTATTAATATCAATGGGGGTAAATACCCAATATTGATTGAATTGGTAACCCCGCAATGTAAGTAGTTACAGTGTTTCTTGGAAAATCGGTCCAACTAAGTAACCTTGAGTAAAGATTTGTTGAGTGACCTTAGCGTACATGTAGGTGATGTCAATATGGGCCAAAATTGCATAACGGCCTTCGTGAGAAGTCTGATATGATAATATGGCATCTTTATGAGAATACGAATCCACTTCAACAATAATATTTATGGAACAGCGACCTCCTAGAGGGCGGTTGCCCACTCCACCAAAGAACTCCTTCCTGGACAGAAGAGAAACGGATGAGAGGGAAAACATAATGCAATGATAAATCATACCAGATTTGAAGGGACGATGGGCAGTGGAAGAACATATGCAGGTTTGTTTCCGAAGCTTTCAGGCACATGGAACATCGGCTGGGTCCCTGCCAGCATCTCCTTTGCAATGACTCCCATGTGAGGTTCTTATTCCAGAATACCAACCAGGAAAAGATAACCATCTTCATCGGGCAAGCTGCTTTCCAGAAGCAGGTAGGAAAGAGAGGATGTGAATTCTCTGTAGCAAAGGAAAACAAGTCTTCATAAATGTTCTTAACGCTGACCAGCTTATGAATGGACCAAACCAGGCAATCATGGTCGCCTGTCCTGGAGACCCCCAAGCTAATGAGCCGCTCCTTTGTCGACCGCCATAAGGGAAGCATCTGACGAGATAGATGAAGGTCTTCACCTTCCTTCCAGATCGGAGAGGCAGCTGTCCACCCCTTAATCAATTTGTCCCATGTAAAGATCCCCAGCCTGTGAAATTCGTGCAGCAGCGGATGTGGAAAAGAGAACCCCTTGCCTGATAAGATGGAATCGAAGGCAACAAGAATGTTGGATCCAGAATATAGGGTCCAGCAGAATTTGGACATGAAGAGGGGTTGAACCTTGCGGAAACTGTTCCATATCAGCGAGCCTTTTCTGATTCCCAAGGATTGCTTTCTATACCAGAATTCAACAGGTTTTCCTTTGAGGTATTTTGTCCTTAAGAGATTACTCCACGGCCCGTCCCCAAATACGCCTCTGTGAAGAGTTTTACAGAGCAAAGCGTTTCCAAAGGCGCGAATGTTCTTCAGGCCCCATCCACCCATAAATTTTGGGGCAGCAATGGAAGCAATTTTGACAAGATGGATTTTTGTCTGATTTGCATGGCCTCCCCAAAGGAAGTTTGCAATCAGCCTGTTCATCTGATTAACAATACTGCTTGGAAGATAATAAATATGTGCCCAGAAGACAGACAGTTGACAAAGGACTGACTGTACTAAAATAAGCCTGCCCGCAAGAGAGAGAAATTTGTATTCCCATTGCGCAATTCTCTTGTAGAATCGGTCCAGTAGCCATTGCCAGTCCCTGATTGAATGTCCTTTAGCCTTTAGAGGAAAACCCAGATATTTGAATCCGAGCTGCAGCGAGTTTGTGGCAATACCCAACAGGTCCGAAATCCATTTTACAGTATCTAACATCCCATCATTATGGAGAAGGAAAGATTTTTCCTTGTTGATGATCAGGCCAGTGGCTCTCTGAAATCTTAGGAGAATGTCGTTTATGCAGGTCCAGGAAGCCCTACAGAGCATAGCAAGGATGAGAATGTCATCAACGAACAGACTATGAGAGATGGAAATGTTCTTGCAGATTTTTACTGGAAGGCATCTCTTCTCCGCAACAGCTTTGTTGATCTGACTGCTAAGGGAGTTCATCACCAGAATGAATAGCAGAGGAGAGAGGGGACATCCCTGGCGGAGACCCCTCTCAGCTTGAAAGAAAATGGAAGGAATGCCATTCACAATCACCGAATACTTAACATTTTCTACACATGACATGACCCAATTGACCCCTTGGGAATTTAGACCAATTTTTGCTAACAGGATTCTCAAAAAGCCCCAATCGACACAATCATAAGCCTTTTGCAAGTCGATTTTGAGAATAGCAGCATCCATATTCTGCGATATTATTTTGTAGAGGCTTTCTTGAGTCATGGCAACCGCGTCCAAGATTATTCTGCCCTTTAAAAAAGCGTGCTGTTCTCTGGAAATATAGGAGGATAGGATGGGCTTCATACGTTCTGCAACAATTTTAGAGATAATTTTGAAAGTGATGTTACATAATGATATTGGCCGGAAGTCCTGAAAGGTTTCAGCGCTATGTTTTTTTGGGATAAGCGCTATAAATGTAGATGTTGTTGCAGAGTGTATATTCCCAGCCATCCGGGAAGCGTCCACCATACCCAAAAATCCCGTTTGAAGAGATCAAAATAGTGTAGGAAGAATTCTATTGGCTAGCCGTCAGGCCCCGGGCTTTTATCCTTCTTGAAGGATTTCATGGCCTTTAAAAGTTCATCCTCAGAGATGGGCCTTGTGAAATCTTCATTTGCATCATTGTTGAACATTTCTGGCACATTCTCAATACTCCATAAGGCGTCCTGGATATCAATCTCCCTTCTTTTATACTGGTTTTGGAAGAAACGAACAGCCTCCGCCGAGATTTGATCCTGTGAGAGTAGATTGTTTCCCTGATCATCTCTGATCCTCCAGATAGAGTTTTTTTCTCTTCTCGCATTGGCAAACTTGTGGAAAAATTTTGTGTTCCTGTCACCTGCTTTGAGCCAGATGGCTCTGCTTTTGAGGCGCCATGATTCCTCCTCTTCTAGGAGCAGCTTATTTTTCCTTTTTTCCAACTTTCTAATCTTGTTTTTCATGTCGAAAGAGAGATGATTTGGGTCAGCATGCTCCCAAAGGCTATCCAGTTCCCTGCGGATGCATATGAGTTCATCTTTGTCCAATCTGTTCTTCTTTTTTTGCCAGCTTTTCGAAACTTTTTTCAGCCTCTTTAGTTTTTCTCGGAAAGGCATGAGAGGGGCCAGATCAGAGTCTTGAATGCGCTTCCAATTCTCTGAGATAATATCATTGAAGGATTGATCCTCCAATATTTGCCTGTTAAATTTGAAAGAGTATCCCACTCTGAAATTGCTCCCTTGCCAGGTTAGGGAGATGGGCCTGTGATCCGAAGAGTGATCTTTCCCGACTGTTACAACAGGCATACCCATGAAACCAATTACACTAGCATGAATGATAACTCTGTCAATCCTTTTAGCTGCATATGCTTGACCAGTTCTACAATTGTCCCAGGTCGGAAACATTCTGTCAGGAGCAATATCCGATAAGTTCCTGTAGAGAAGCTCCTTTTTTATTCTCTCTGCCAGAGGGTCGAAATTCCTGCAGCTCCCCCAGCACTCATTAGAATTGAGAGTCAAGTTAAAATCACCGGCTATTAGCAGCGAATCGATCTCAAGAATGTGAGAGTCAAAAAGTTTTTCCCAAAAGGCCAATCTGTTTTTGTATGGGGCATAGATGTTCAACATGTTAAGAGAGCGAGATTGTCCTCTGATAGAAGCCTGAATTAGGATTCCTGCAAAGCATTTAAATGCTTTAGCCTTTACCCAAACCGGGTCCCACAGGACCGCCAGGCCACCCGAAAGACCGTTAGCTTCCGTGGCCGCCATATGCCACGCAGGGAACATTCTTCTAAAATAAGCTATGGAAGCAAAACTGGGATGCATGGTCTCCTGGATGAAAATAATTTTCGGGTGGGACAAGTAAAAAACATCCTTTAGCGCATTGAATTTTGGGGCTGCGCCCAATCCCCTTATGTTCATTGAGATGAGGAAAGTCATTTTGATGCTTGCCCAGCCTCGTATGCTCTAAGGGGCCGAAAATCAGGTGAATCAAGAACCGGGATTTCCACCAGAGAAAAATTTCTCACATCTTGATCGGAGGCAACAGTCCTCCCTCTAAAATGGCGAGTACCCCCCTTGGTTTTCTTCCTGACAGTGATGTTTTTGGCGGATTGAGGGCTGATGGACACATTGGGCGAGTTCGGCGGCTTATGAATGGTAAGCGGTTCAAGCAACAGTGAATTCTTGTTAAGGATACCTTCTATATCACTGTCAAACATGTTTTCCAAAGAGGCAGGGGATGCAAAACCCGGGGAGCGGTCAAGATGAGGGTCGGTATCATGGAGCCGGATAGGATCTTTTCCTTTCAAATCATCTCGACGAGGATTTAACGGAGACGGGGAAGAGGAAGAGATTTGTATAGGGAGAGAGCCTATAACGAGATCAGATTTATTCATTTCAGGCGGAGGAGGAACTGGAGTGTCCTCGCGGGGTTCAGGAATAAGAGAGTTTATAGGTGGCGAGGAAACAGAATCTGTGCGGACCTGTGAATCTCTATATGAATAGAGGGGATCAGGTTCAGGAGGAGGGTCCAAAGACTGAGATATTTTCCCCTTGTTTTGCGGCTGTTGTTGCATTCCAGAGGTCCATGTACCAGCTTCCTGGGAGAAATCAGATTCAGAAAGTCTGGCCTGTCTGATATTCGATTTTCTGTTCTTATGGAGTAGGCGATGGCTACAGTTCCTGATCAAGTGGCCCGTCTTATGGCAAAAGGAGCATCTAAAGGGGATGCCCCAAAAATCTAGCCTTTGAAGGATTTTGCTGTCTCCCCATGCAATTTCTAAGAGATCTGGATAACCGCCTTTGTAAGGTTTTTCGATAAGAACCCAGGCGACTCTCTTATCAGACTCGCCTCTGCACCAGGGATCTACATAGACAAACCTGCCTATCGAGTTCCCTATTTTTGAAAGTGTTTCTTCCGTCCAAAGCTCCAGCGGCAGATTTGGGAGCTTCACCCAGATCAAGCAGTTAGAGGGAGTGTTTTTTAAGGGGTCAAAACCTGCATACCAGCGTGATAATGCTAGAAAGCTTCTTCCGTAAACCCAGGGATTTTTGAAGATAATCTCCACATCAGACTCTTTCAGAAAATGGAAGGAATACCAATCCTTCATCAGGCGGGAAATGATTGGGGTATACCCGATCAGGGGAGCCCATTTAACCGATAGCCATTTTCGCATGTCCTGATCCTCCATCTCGGGAAATTGCCATTTCCCGACCAGCGACAGTTTCCTTAGGCTATCAATTCTTTCTGTGAGGGTGAGTCCATCAACACAAATGGCTTTTGGAGACGGGTCGGTCTTGACAGGATTCCTATCCCTTGAATGGAAGGTGGCAGGGGAACCGACATTTATGGAAGAAACCTTATTAGACTTAAGTGGTCCTCTAACAGCAGGCTTTATGATCATATCCTCCACGGTGGCATGCCAGCCTGGAGTAATGGGGTGATTGGACCGGATCTCTTCAGCTTGAATTGCTGCCTGGATCAGCTCTCGCGTGGCTGGAGAGTCCGAGTCATCCATTGGCAGTAATGTCACTGTCAGCCACTAGAACCATAAACAGCGACCAACCACCGAGAACCACCTTCCTTAAAATTACCTCTTATATTGAAAAGACCTGGATGAGGTGGCCGATGCAGAAAGGACTGATCTAATAAAGAAGAGTGAGAGAAAACCTGCCCGAAGTAAGCGCTTAAAATTTGAATGCCAGGGCAGTACAGAAACAAAGATTATAATTCTGACAGGAGGATTTCTCGGAATGTGGAAGAATAAAGGAATGAGAGAGAAAAGGATATTAGACCAGTACAGAGGAAGACTCCAGAGATAGGTGGAACTAGCGGAAATCAGTTTAAGAGGACTACTCTATCCCCAAGACAGCTAAGTCTTTAAATGGAAGAGATCCTACGTACCGGATGGAGTGTGAGAATAATAAAGGCTGAAAGGACCCTAGAGAAAATCAAGAGTTTCAGGTGGCCGGAGAGATGAGAAAGAACCAGGAACATACCCTGGTTTTCAGGCGACTCTTGAAACTACCTTTCAGGTGGAGGAAGGCGGATTTGAAGAGAATAGGTCATGGCAGTCCACACAGCAGCAAACGAACTGAAATACGCACCACCATCTCCCAAATCTGATACGAATATCAGTACACGGACTATAGAAGACAAGAGAATTCTTTATCTTATGGAAAATGGATTTGAGCATTTTATAACCATTTCAAGAACTGTCACCTTGTCTACATAGAAATCAGAACCTTAAACATATAAAAGACTGACTGGTAATCATCTTCAGAGATAATACCCTGATAAACTAAGAAGCAAATAAGGGAAATAGATTGAAAGAAACTAACCTTTATCATGCGATGCCGGAACATGCGGAAGAGAGAGCATCTTTTGTGAAAACCATCTTTGTCATAACATCATAGCGCATCAAGAACAGATCAGCATGAAACTTTAAACAGCAGCTTCTCAGAATAGCAAGCAAACAGAGAGTGTGACAATTCAACTTCTATGAATTACGCAGTCTAGACCCCATAAAAAAACATTCGCCTGTTAAGGAAGATATGGCCACCAACTCTGAACAGAGAGAGTTGTCTTTTTATAACAGACTTAGGACCCTTAGCGGATAAAAGAAGGAAACTACAGCTCGACTGTCTGAGAGATATTTATAACTAAATACAGTGAAGACAGGAATAGACCCAGATGGCTTTCTGCATGGAGAGAACGTTCCGTCTGCACAACGTGTCGAGGAGAAAGATTGCATGCGGAAAACCACTCTTCCAGCGAGGTGTCACTGTAGAAAGCGACAATCCTGTGGAGAACCAATGAGAGATAGACTCCCTGTCTTCCTAAGGTGAGGACCCATTTCCTTAAGGAGTGAGAGCACACGCTGTCTGTCTGCGGAAATGGCGGGTGGCTGTAGTCTGCTGGACTCTATCAGCGCCTGTTATGACTCCGCTTCTCTCCCGTGTTCCGGCATCGCCCTCCCATGATTAAAATTTCTTTCCGTAGGTGATGTCAATATGGGTCAAAATTGCATAACGGCCTCCGTGAGAAGTCTGATATGATAATATGGCATCTTTATGAGAATACGAATCCACTTCAACAATAATATTTATGGAACAAAAATGCAAAGAGACCAAAATGCAACGAAAGGCCTTGACTATTTTTATTTGGTTGTAACTTTATCTATTAGATACAGTGGCGATGTATCTTATTATTTAAAATCTATATGTTAAAACGAATAGACTTAAATATTTTTAACATGCAATATTTTTAACAAGCGTGTTATTTTAGAAATTGTGCATTAAGGGATTATTAACTATAGAAATTAATAAATATATAAGGAAATTAATAATCATATAAAGAAATTAATAAATATATAAAATATGGAGTTTTATATTGTATTTGATCATTTAATAATTGATATTTATTTTTCCTATTGTGTTTTCGATTAATTATATAATTAGGTTTAATATTATTAGATATTTTTATTATAATTCTTTTGAAGCGACCATGTTTTTAAAATGGACGTTATGTTTTTAATATTTTATGGGAGATATTTTTATTTAACCATTTTTTTTTATTTTTCATTTTTGGATAATTTTGTGAATAAATCAAATAAATTGTAATAAGTAAATTTTGTTATAGGATTTCGTTTATTTAAGTGAAATATAGTGATTAGGTTATGGAAGAATGAAGGGATGATAAAACATTTTATGTTATTTCATATTACATGTTTTGTGGTATGATGAGTATTGAATGATTGATGAGATGTGAAAATGGCATTTAGCAATAAATATATGATCTAAAGAGGGTAATTTAGTATTGATGTTAATGATATATGGTTGAAGAAGTTATCTAAAAAGGAATGACAAAGGAGAAATTTTCAAATTTCATATTAATGATAATGAATCGTAGTCATAGTGACTATGATCAACACATAATGAGCAAATGAATTAAAATGAATAATAGATAGATACTTTAGGTAAGTGAGTTGGAATTTCATAAATAAGTCAACCATAAGCGACAACTACCGTAGAAAATGACTGGAGATTTGGACTTATGAATAATCATGATGAAATATTTGAGTTTAGATAGATACTTTTGTGGAGCATCTAAATCATATCCTATTGTTATTTATACATCTAGATCATACACTATGATTTTAGTTATGGTTTTAGTTAAGTGTTATGCTGACATAGAATTGTTCGGTAGAATATGGGGATGAGGTATTACGATATGATGGTATGAGGATAATGATGTAAAAGTGGTTCTTAATTAGTTATTTGTTATGATAATGATGTTGAATCTTCATGATGGATATGATATGCATAGGGATCACGATGCTATGATATGATGTATATTGACATGTGGTTAATTTATTATGTGATGTCATGAAATATCTCAATACAAATATGTTGATGTTATAACTTATGAGGGTATTTTATGATGTGAAGCATGTGGTAATCACATGAAGTTCTTACCACATGCAAGAGCATGCAATTCTTTACTATTTGTGATAACAATGATGTTATATTATCAAGATGACATGCAAGAATTGGCATATGGATTATTTTATATGATATTATGATTATAACTAATGCATTGGTTGCATGTTGAGATGTGGTGATTGATAGGAAATCCACAAATGGGTCGGGAGGGTCGGTTATTTGATGATCTCGTAGGAGACGATACCTACGAGGGAGAATATATAACACCATATGGGTCGGGGAAAAAATCAATCAACACTAGATATGCGAGTGGTTCCTTTATCTTGTATAGCTCTTGAAGGGCTATGGGATCATCTTAAGGAGGTCAAGTGCCTAATATTGTAGGCCAGGTGCTTGATATTGGATTGGGATGTCAAAGTTTGGTGGGATTGTAATGAATTCAATGCTTGGGGCTATGCACCTTAGTGAGTGTGGAGGGAGTGAGCCAAAATTTCGAGATGCTTGGAGTGCTACTACATAAAGTATTGAGTCAGGTGCCTACTGTGGGGTAGATGAGGCATGTGGTAGGTATGGGCCTTGGGCTATGGTACAAACTGATGAAGCTTATGCCTGTTTCCTAAAGTGAGAAAAAGGAAAAATATTCCTTGAAATTTTAACGGTGTTGTGTAAACTTTCGATGCCTATTGGTTATACTAGCTCAATAGAGGATGTAGGGAAAACACGAATTAATGAATAACTTAATTTCAGGAAGAAGTTCCTTAAAGAGGGGGAGTATGTAATGTCCCATAATAATAATAGAAATAATAATAATAATAAATAAAATAATATAATATTAAAAAATAAGTAAATAAATGATAAACAGTAAAAAAAATATAATAATGGTAAATAAATAATAAAAAATTAAAGAAAATATAATCATAATAAATAATGAAGAGAATATTATAATAATAAATAAATAAAATAGTAAATAATAATACTAGAGTTCTAGTTAAATATATATAAAAGTAAACTGTAAAAATAGTAAAAAACAAGTAAAGTTAACAAAAAGTGAAAATGAATAAAATAAGGAAGAATTAAATTAAGAGAAATATGAAATTAAGTAAAACTTAAAATACAGAAACAAAAATTACATGTTGGCACATGGAATGTGTGCATGAGAACTCCTTTCCATTGTTTGGTCTATTCAATGGATAATGAAGAAGATGAGATTCATGATTCCTTCATCCATTCTCTTGGAAGAAAAGTGTTGTGAGACAAATGATTCTCTAGCAATAATACATTGATTGAGGGCTTTGGGGTGGCCAACTGTACAAAGATTATGTGCAATTGAGCATATGATTTGGTGGAGATTCGTCCCCAAAAAATTGTTGCAGTTAGCAACATTCAAATAATGTTTAATTCTGAAATTACAAGTAAAGAATGTTATCGTCACAAGTAAGTCATCTCTACTCGTGTTTTAGAAAATTCTATGTTAATTAGAGGAATAGTTATGTGCTGATTATTAATCACATGATTGATCTAATTAGTTGCCTATTTTAATTTTGTGGTTGTTACATATGGTATAAGAGCAAGGTTTCATACTTTGTAGGACCTTTGGATTATTTTTTTCATGATTAATTAGAATCACCTTTAGATTTGTGATTGATTAAAATTTTAACTAATATTACTTTTATATATATATATATATATATATGATTGAATATCATATGTAGGTCAATGTATTTTTTTTAATTTAATTTGAAAATAATAATAATAATAATATATTTTAATTTTTATTTTAATTAATATATATAAAAGGACAGAAAGAATACTAGTGCTTATGGATATTAAGGCTGAGTGTTCCAAAAGAAAATTTATTCATCATCTTAAAATCAAATTTTCCATAATTTAATTAAGATTTATTTATTGAAAAAATAAAGAGAGAGCAGAGCAATTACACACAACACAATCTCACTTAATATTTTTACTGACTTCAACACAACCAGATCATCATTACAAATCACACATTGGAAACAAGAACTTCTAGACTAACCCCTCGTAACTCCTAATGACAACTACACATGACATGGAAGCATTAATTCCAACATCCTCCCTTAATGCTTACATGGATAACAAGAAAAACACATATTACAACAATCAATAAATCTTTATCAGACTGGTCTTCATTAGCACCCACATCCACTCTAGAATCTCACAAACTCCACTCTTGCACCACCACATCTTCGATCTGTCAGTGGACCTCCATTTAAAACATAACAGCCTCTGACCATTGTTGATGAACTTTGCAGGATCAACAATATTGACAACTCTGCTCATCTATCTGTCACTTGATAGGATCGAGGTCTCGATAGTGAATGTGTTCAAAAGTTGATCAAACAAATTGACCTTACAAGAATTGGTGTTTCGAACACCGGGGCTTCTAGTTTAAAAACTGCTAACCCAATTTATAACCAATAAAGGCACACAAGAATTGATGCCTAAAGCTTCTAGTTTAAGAACCACAAACTCTTTTTTAAAAACCAGAACACTAAAACATCTCTCCCAATTTTTTTTTAACAAATAAGCCACAAGATTATCCTTACATAGATGGCCACATTAGGAGACTATTAGACTGCTAATTACCCTTTACATACATAGCGACACAATGTCAAACAATGTTGCCAAATCCAGCCATTAAAATTAAATTATTCCTTACCCCTGACATAACGTGAATCCAACGGGATGCAGCTCAAATTCAAGATCCAAGGCCCCGCTCATCACCATTGTGGTATTCTGAACAATGCTTCCTGTGCCTACAAATGTATGCAGTGAATCCGCCATGCAAAGCCCTCTAGATGAGAATGACTCCTGCACCATCTATAAATCAAATCAATGCCAAAAAAGTTATGAAACTCGTGGTGCTGGGGTTCACAGCCTCCTCTCTGACGTCCGAAAATATGACAACGCATAATCCTTCGAACCTGAAGCTGCAATCTTCCACCGCTTAGACCTTGATGGCGATGGATGACAAACAAAACGGGAAAATTAGGAACGAAATGAAGAACAATGATCAACTGACTCGTGGCTAACAATGGCACCTAGGGAAGTCAGATCAGTTCTTAATTAATCGGTGAATACGGAGCCTCTAGCTCTCTCACACGAACTGGAAATCATCTCTGCGTAGATCTTCTTCCAACAACAACAATGACAATGTCACGCCCCTCTTCCTGCAAATTGAGTGATCCAGATGCAGTTAGCAATCATCCTATTTCCTCCAGAAAATCGATTGGATGATTGGAGCAGCTAAATCACAATAGCGATTCCTCTGATAGCGTACAAGCAACTTCACTCCCGAAAGTTGAGCTACAACTCTCTTCAATTGCAAAAAAGGGGTTCTAATCAAACAAGGGTTTGGACACAACACACACTAAGATCACTCACACAGTACACAATCTCCTATCTTAAATTATTTACAGTGGGTCAATAATGCTCAAGTCTATCTCATATCTTCATGGCCTTCTAGTGAAGGATTTAAGTTCAAGTCTATCTCACATCTTCATGGCCTTCTAGTGAAGGATTTAAGTTGGTAACGCCTCTGATACCATATTAGAAAAAATAAAGAGAGATCAGTCATTACACTCTCCGGTAAAGGATTTAAGTCGGTAACACCTCTGATATCATATTAGAAAAATAAAGAGAGATCAGTCATTACACGCAACACAATCTCACTTAATGTTTTTACTAACTTTGACACAACCAGATCATCTTTACAACTCACACATTGGAAACAAGAACTTCTACACTGACTCCTCATAATTCCTAATAACAATTACACACGACATGAAAGTATTGCTTTAATCCATGTTAGATTTTAATTTAAAATAGTGTCAATTCCTATATAGCCAAAGAGTTGTAGAGATAAGAAAGAAAATAAAATTTATTAATGTCAATGGCATAAATACCCAATGATGATGGAACTGGTAACCCCGCAATGGAACTAGTTACAATTTTTCTTGGAAAGCCGGTCAAAATTAAGCAACCTCGGGCAAAGATTTGTTGAGTGACAGTGATGTCAATATGGGTCAAAATTTTCTTGGAAAGTCGGTCAAAGTAAGCAACCTCGGGCAAAGATTTGTTGAGTGACGGTGATGTCAATATGGGTCAAAATTGTGTGACGACCTCCATGAACAGTCCCGGGCAAAGATTTGTTGAGTGACGGTGATGCCAATATGGGTCAAAATTGTGTGACGGCCTCCATGAACAGTCTTGTATGTATAATATGGCATCTTCATGGGAATATGAATCCACTTCAACAATAATATTTATGAAACAATAACATTCTCAAAGAGTCCAAAATGCGGCTAAAGACCTTGAGCCCTTTTATTTGGTTACAACTTTATCTATTAGATAGAGTGGAGTTACATCTTATTATTAAAAGTATATTTAAAATCTATATGTTAAAACTTATATTTTTAACCTGAAACATTTTAACAAGCGTGCTATCTTACAAATTGTGCATTCGTGGGTTATTAAGTATGGAAATTAATAAATATAGAAAATATGGAGTTTTATATTGTGTTTTATCATTTAATGATTGATATTTATTTTACCTATTAAGTTTTACTTTAATTATATAATTACGTTTAATGTTATTGGATATTATTATAATAATTCTTCTGAAGGGATCATGTTTTTAAAATGGAGGATATGTTCTAGTTATCAGTTCGTTAAGTCCTACGTCAGTCTTGGAAGGTAAATGAAGGCCATTATGAATTTACACAGTATCATGATAGATGACAATTTGAAAAATATAACAGAAAACAAAATTTCTCCCCATGCTTTGTATATTAAACTGAAATCGCTACAATGAGAAAAAAGTTACATTAGTTCGGATACCGCCTACAAAATCCTACCTAGCCATAGATTGCAAATGAAACTTAAATGGAAATGTTAGCTCATTTCTTAGAATGTTTCCATTTACGCAATAATTATAGTTATCGTCGATTTCGTCAAGTATAATACAATAAGTCCGTGACAGAATTATTGGATTGTTTCATCACATATCATGGTAGCTTTAGCTTTGAGCCTTTTTGGTACGGATTATCTGACCAGTTTTTTTTCTTGGTTTTACTAATTTCTAGTTTTTTTCTTGGTTTTACTAATTCGTGACGATGAACCACACTGGTTCGTTCGAAACGCGTCGACAATGATTTTCTGAATGTGATTTACGCCAAATATTTCTTCTTATAATTTCTAGTTATTCAATTTTTTGGAAACACGCAAATATAATTTTTGTTGTCTCATAATTTCTTTATTATTTAATACATACTTTTCAAAATAGGAAGAAATTTAACATTATGAAAAATGTTAATTTTATAAATTATGTTTTCTAAACTTAATATTTATAAAAAAATCCTTGGATTTTAGACAAGATTAATTCAAAAAAAATAATTAAAAATAAAACGTAAAATATGTATACGATAAGTTTAGAAAAAATATTTCTTTTAATGTTGAAAGATCTTACATTGATAGTCAATCATACTTTCTAAAAATGCCATGCCCTTGGAGGTTATAACTTCAACCAAGGGTAGCGAACAGACACCATAATTGTTAATGAAAATTAGGAACGAAAACCTGATCGTGACAAAGACAAAGTTACCCTTGTATTTGTGCATTGGTGCCTTGAATGTTTTACATAATTTAAAGAGAATCATATAAAAACTAGAGAAGGATAAAACGAGACCTACTAATGTTATGCTAACAGGGAAATAACATCTAAATTGTATCCAAAAAAAGAAAAGAATGAAGTGAGTCACAAGGTGCCATGCCGAACTACGTCTGGATACAAAAAATAAGAAATGAACTATGTGCCATAGTGCTATGTTGAGAATCCACTGTGACGACTAGTGCAAAGCCATGAAATATCCAACAATTAAGATGAGTGCTTGAGGCGACGTAGACCATTTGTCAGAAATGATGACTAGAGAGGGGAGAGAGGAGCCTTCCTAAGGAGAGTTGTGAGCAGGAGCATTAATAACCATCGGCGCTTCATGCAGCTCATCAGAGTCAGTACCTGAATTGGATACTACAAACTACTCAACCCTTGTTAGTCTTTCCACGATGTCATCCAAGTTGTAGTGAACGTCCTGTAGAATTCTCTTAAGATCCTCCTTACCCACAAATAGTTTGTAGTTTTCTACCTACTTGTAATGAATAACCATATGTAGCAAAGCTTCTAGTTGTCTATATAGAGAGAGAGAATGGAGAAAGTGAAGCCTACACTTCCTGAATTTCCTTGGATCAAGAAACCACCTGAGGACGATCCTTGCAATCTCAAAATCAGAAAATTATATATAGTCACCAAACTCTTTCCCTTCGAGATGGAAAATTTCATTCCTTACTTCTCGAGGAACGAATTCAAAGTGGTTTGCCATTGACTCCCATCCAAACAAGCATCACCGATGAGATGAAGATGAACCAAGTGTGCCACAACAATCACTGGGAAGCCTTCACCACAAAGCCATAATTAGATAGGAAATGGGGCAAAGGGGTGAAAGACATGAAACGAAAGGTGAGCAACTAAGGAGCTTTACAGTTGTGTATGGAACAAGCACCTAAAGGAGGACAACATAATCAATTATGCGAAGATCATAGGAGTGGAGAAATGAAGAAATTCAACTAGATTTTAATAGGAGCACAAACCCTACCTCCTAGTAAACCACAATCTGTGGGGTGGAAGATACTCAAGAACCGACAACCTTGAACCATTTGTGAGACTAGAGGAGAAAATGACAATGTCAAAAGAAAATGGAAAATGTGTCGGGGTAGCGAATTTCACAAACAAATACTGGAAAGTTGAAAGAAATTCTGGCAGTATGAGAGACTTGAGATGATGAAAACGGTATACCGGCCACTAGTTCAAAAGAAGGAACGGTACTTGTATTATGGAGAAAAAGTATGAAAATAATTGAATAACTTTTAAATTCACAAAACTATAGAGGGGATACCATAACTCTTTAAGCTTAAATATTGAACAAAACTGACAATAGGAAGGATAATAGTGAAGATATGAACCTCCTAGTAGCCTAGAGGAAACCCACCAATAAGCCATCAAACAGAACCAAGAACAACATGACTATTTGAGACCCTCCTCAAGGATGGCAATAACATATCTATGCCACGATCATAAGAAATTCCTCATGTATTTATAATGAGGCATGAATCTAATAGGATTGAGTCGCTAAACGAAGAAATCAAAGTATATGAAATCGATGGAGAGACAAGTGTACGCTCGGGAACATTTTTTAACAAGAATATAGTACCCTTAAATCTTAGGCTCATGAATGAACTCTGTGAACAATATGTCAAGATCCCCTTCGATAACCACCAATCCACCATGAGGGAGTGTTACCATTGCAACTACTAAGGTATGTCACTTGATAACAAAGAGAATTTCATACTCCACGACACATGCAACCACCTTCTCGCATTTAGGCCCACAGGACTGGGGTAGGTAAGCCCTAAACCGTGAAACAACTAGGTGCCATATAGGGACGAGGAGATGAATAGTGGAGAGTATGGCTCACAATCTGAGGGCTGCCAACTTGTGCTCCATTCCACTATTGGGCATGTTAATCATGCTCCCTGATGAGAGTGTGACAATGAAAACCACCCCCATAGGGGAAAAAACATAAAATAATTTAACCATTCCTTGTATTCTATATTCTCTAAGACCAAGAACATAAATCTAATAAATGGTAGTCTCACATTCTTTAAATGATCAAAACATTTAGTTCATCATACATTTTAAGTTGCTAAAATTAAAAAATAAAAAATAAAAAAAAAAAAAAAAAAAAAAAAAAAAAAAATAAAAAAATTCAATTGTGACTTTGTTTTAAATTATTTTGTTTTTATTATTAGTTATAAAATGAATTAATATGTAATTTAAATATATTTACATTTTTTAAATCATGTAACAATTTTGGTAATCATAGAGACTCACCTAGATAAAATGTGAACAGAATTGAAAAGAAAGAGATGTAGCTCTCAGGTGTGGCCTGCACCTGGAGACTACACTCACAAAACAGAGAGATCACTTTCGTACATTCTACTTTCATCAATGAAAGATTACATCATTAAATTCAATACTAGGAATTAGGAAGTTGCACCCAAACCCCTAAACTTTAGGAACTAATCCTAAACTAGGGAGAACGTTACAACAATGTAACCATTTTCTCCATTAATACAAAATAATATTAATTATTTTTAACTCCCCCTTTAATGGAGAAAGGGTTCTCCTGGACTCCTAGCATCCTTCTAAACAATTCAAATTTCACTCGTGCAAGAGGCTTTGTAAAAATATCAACCACATTGTCACAAGTTTTACAATATTCAACAGCAATTTTTTTTGACTGTATTTTCTCTCTAACAAAATGGAACTGAGTGTCTATATGTTTGGCGTTTTTGTGAAACACTAGATTGTATGCTAATTTAATGGTGCTCTGGTTGTCGCTTTTGATGGAAGTGGGATTCTTCTGTTCTTTTCTGCATCTTTGAGAAGCCTTCTCAACCAAATTTCTTCACACGTTGCTGCACACAATGCTTGATACTCAGCTTCACACGATGACAAGGCTACAGTATTCTGCTTCTCGTTGCTCCATGCTATGACCCTGGATCCTATGTTGAATGCGTAACCTGTGATGGACCTCCGATCATCCAAGTTACCTGCCCAGTCTGAGTCTGAAAAACCTGCTAGAGTAACATCAGATACATCAATGTATAAAATACCATAATTAACAGTACCACAAAGA
Organism: Pinus tabuliformis; assembly: GCA_031772625.1. Classification (NCBI taxonomy): domain Eukaryota; kingdom Viridiplantae; phylum Streptophyta; class Pinopsida; order Pinales; family Pinaceae; genus Pinus; species Pinus tabuliformis. The sequence continues at coordinate 498,881,173 of CM062815.1, forward strand.
TACCTCAACACGCTCGTTGCTGCTACCCAGTGACTTTCAAGCGGTTTCAACATGAATTGGCTCAACACACTAATAGAGTATGCCAAGTCAGTTCTGGTTGTTGTAAGATATATCAAGCTGCCAACCAGCTGTCTGTACATTGTGGCATCAACCTCTTTAGTGCCATCGTCACTGTTCAATTTTAGATTCTGCTGCAAAGGTGTCGTTGCTGATCTACACTGATCCATACCAAACTTTTCCAACAGATTTCTGGCATACTTCCTTTGGGTAAGAAAAGTTTGCCCAGTATCTCTGCATACTTTTAATCCCAGACAGTAGTGAAGGCTTCCAAGATCTTTCATCTCGAAAATTTGTGCCATAAGCCTTTTAATTGCTCTGATTAAATTATTTGCATTTCCTGTTATAATCATGTTATCCACATACAAAGAAATCAAAATAATCTGCCCCTGATTATTGTACTTGGTATACAAATTTGGGTCATTTAAACTTCTATGGAAGCCATGCTCTATAAAGAGAGAATCAACCTTTTCGTACCAAGACCTGGGTGCTTGCATTAAACCATATAAAGCCTTTTTCAAGCTGCAAACAAGATGTTCCTGCCCGTGCTTTACAAATCCTTCTAGCTGTACTAAGTAAATTTCCTCTTTTAAATCACCATTTAAAAATGCAGATTTAACATCATGCTGGTGTAATTCCCAATTACATTTAGTAGCTAAAGCAATAAGCATTCTGATTGTATTTAACTTTGCTACAAGTGCAAAAGTATCATCAAAATCTATACCTTCCTACCGGGAATATCCTTTTCCAACCAGCCTAGCTTTTAATTTCTCTATACTTCCGTCTGCATTCATTTTTTGTTTAAATAGCCATTTACATCCTATGGGTGTTTTATTCTTAGGCAGCTCAACTAAATCCCAAGTATCATTTCTAAGAATTGATTCCATCTCTTCATACATTGCAGCTCTCCATTCCTTAAATTGACTAGCTTCTTTGTAATTAGAGGGTTCTACAATGTTCAAAACCTTTGACATCAAAGCATAGTTTCTCAATTTTAATGGTAATTGAGTCTTCCTACCTGATATCCTTGGTAGGGGACTTACCTCAAATTTGTTTTCTTCTGCTACAACTGGGCTTGCATTATCACCTTCTTGTTGTTCTTCTTTTTTCTCTTCTTTCTGCTCCTTCTCTCTTTCATCCTCGCTGCTTTCCTCCAACAACAATGGAATGTGCCAATCATCGCCAACGTCATCTTTCCCTTCCTGTACCTGTTCATGAAACACTACATCCCTGCTTGCAAATGTCTTACGAGACTCAGGATTGAATAATTTATATGCTTTAAATTCTGTGCCATAACCAACAAAGATGCATTTAACTGCTTCAGGGTCTAATTTCTTCCTATCAACTTTGGGTATATGGGCAAATGCTTTTGACCCAAATACTCTTAGATGGTTTATTGCTGGTTTAAATCCATATAGAGCTTCAAAATGGGTTTTGAAGCCAAGATACCTGGTAGGACTTCTATTCTTCAAATATACAGCAGTGTTGATAGCCTCTACCCAAAAACTATTAGACAAACCCTTACCTTGTAGCATACTCCTTGCGCACTCCACCAAGGTTCAGTTTTTGCGCTCTGCAACTCCATTCTGCTGTGGTGTGTGTGGCACTGTATACTGGTAAACAATCCCGTGAGATTTGTAGAATTTCATGAATTCCTTTAGCTTGTATTCTCCCCCTTGATCAGATCGGAGAATTTTTATACTCTTACCAAACTGTTTTTCCACCAAGGTTTTAAATTCTATAAAGCAATGGAAAGTCTGACTTTTATTGTTCAAAAAATAAACCCATGAATATCTAGTGCAGTCATCAGTAAATAACAGAAATAATATGCTCCTCCTAGCGACCTTGTCTGCATAGGTCTGCATACATCACTGTGCACTAGTTCTAAAATGTCTGTTTCCTTCCTCCTATCATGCACAGGAAACTGTTCTCTATGCATTTTTCCTAAGGCACAACCATCACAATTTAACTGAATATTACGAAAGATAGGGAGTCCCTCAACCATACCTTTCTTCTGTAATAACATGAGGTCCTGCAAATTCAAATGACCGAACCTCTGATGCCAGAGTTGTTCGGCTGTCGATCCTCCTGCAACCATGGTTGCTTTGGTATACTTTTTGCATCCAGTCTGTGTAGGCTTCCAACTCGCATGCCTGTTGCAACTATTTCATTCCTGCAATCCTTTATCACACAATGAGTCTTGAAGAACTCGACTTGCATATCTAGATCAGCCATCATGGATACAGATATCAAATTTTTCTTGATTCCAGGTACATACAAAACATTTGTAAGGTGACTAATTTTTCCATTTGGTAACTTAACTGAAATCACCCCATAACCTTTAATCTCATATCCACTATCATCTCCTAGGTATATTTTTGATCCATTTATATTTTCTTCAAGACTATCAAAAAATTCCTTTTTACCTGTCATGTGAGAGGATGCTCCGGAATCGACATACCAAATATCGTCATCATTAGATGCTGAAAGGGCACAGTCGACTCTGAACAGTCGAAATTCATGACTGAAGTCTTCTTCTTCAGCAAAGTATCCTCTGTGCTTTGCATTTGCCTGCCTCCTCTTCGCATCATCAGCTTACTTCTTATAACATTCACTCTGTATATGACCCTTCTTTCGACAATAATAACATTTCTTTTTAGAATGATTTGCAAGCATACCTTTATGAGAATGTGAATTCTTATGTGATGTTCCTCCTTTCTACTTTGATTGCTATTGTGACTGCTTTCCTTTGAATGATCGTCGTTTCGCCATCAACACAAGATCATCACTCTGGGGGTTCAAGTTCTGCCGCCGCTCCTCCTCTTGCTGCAAGATCCCTATGAGATCATCAAATGTGGGCGCTTTCTCCCTTGCTGACAATCCAGTGATGAACGTTTGAAAATCATCTCGCATCCCGTTCATTGTGATTGCAACAAGATCTTCATCAGACATTGTCACTCCAATGGCCCCCAATTCGTCTTTCACATCTTTAATTCACACAACAAATGCAGTAGCAGTCTCCCTTTCGTCCATCCTCATTGAAAATAGCTTGCTTTTAAGTGCCAAGACTTGGCTTGTATTCTGGGTCTCATACAAATTTTTTATTTCCATTCAGATGTCCGCAGACATTTTACAGTCTCTGATGTGTGCAATAACATTGTCCTTCACAGACATCTTCAACAAGACTTTGGCTTTGTTCTCTCGTTTTTCCCAATCTTGCTCCTGTGGCCCTGCGTTTGGCTTCTGCTCATCGCCTATAACTATGGACCAAGCATTCGCACCCTCGAGCAAGGTCTAGATCTTAAAATTCCAATTCGTGAAGTTAGATCCATTAAGTTTACCAGACTCGTTAAGGTAAGATTTCATCATATTACTCATTCTGACCAGATCTACAAAATGAATCTACCCAACAACAAAAAACAATACCTGTCAGATCGATCTGTCACCTCTGCCACCGATCTACAGTGTCTGGCAATCCTGCTCCAATGAGCAAATTTGGCGTTTTCAATACAGCCGAAGAATTGATCTGATCAAAATTGATCTGATCTGCCTCTCTCGGATATATCTGCAACTTCGACGATCTGCACCCCTTGCAAACTGCCAAACGAAGTTAAGGCTTCCTGTAGATCCCCTTGAAGGAAGATTGGCGCATCCCCGTGTGTATCGACACTTTCCCGAGCGAAAAATCCATGCCAATTAAAAATCGCTTAGAGTAATTTTGCTGGCACGATTAATCTGTAAAATTCCGCGCCAATCAGGTGTTCTGGTGCTCTGGTGTGATTAATCCGTAAACAATCGCGCCAATTCCCCCTCCTAGCACTACTGTCAGCGTGAAAATCACGCCAATCTCCTTTCTACTCAGAAAAAAAATATCCGAGTCCAAGCCAGGTGTTCTGCAATCCACCTGCTCAATTGAGCACAGAGCTCTTGTGTACACGCGGCCACAAAAGTGCTTCAAGCCACACAGGCAATTCTACCACACAGGTAAGCTAGCTAAAAAAGCACTTCAGCCACAAAGGTGACAAAAGATCAGGCTCACCCAATTGAGCTCTGATACCAAGATAAAATGTGAACAGAATTGAAAAGAAAAGATGTAGCTCTCAGGTGTGGCCTGCACCTAGAGACTACACTCACAAAACAGAGATATCACTCTCGTACACTCTATTTTCATCAATGAAAGATTACATCATTAAATACAATACTAAGAATTAGGAAGTTGCACCCAAACCCCTAAACTTTAGGAACTAATCCTAAACTAGGGAGAATGTTACAACAATGTAACCATTTTCTCCATTAATACAAAATAATATTAATTATTTTTAACTCACCCCACTTTATTACAATATTATGGGTCAATAGTATTTCTTATTAATACCACATGTCCAACAAACCATAACTCATTTGATATGATAGTTATTGTTTTAATATTTTTAAATTAATAACTTTAATTAACCAGAATAATTAAATAAAATAATTAATTCTGATATAAAATTTATGAATTTTACTGGAAAAAAATAAATAAATAAAATTTACCTATATCAATAATTCAATTAAAATTATGATAACCTATCTCAAAATAAACCGACCTACTGACATACTTATTATTAGAGATTTATAGCTTTAGTCCTTCCTACTCAAATCTCTATGCCCACCTTTGCTCCAAGTACCTTTGCCTTTGTATTATTTACTACTACTCTATAAAATAATCAAGGATATCTTTCTACATTAGCTCTTAGTGACTGATGGCTTAGCGTTTTAGCTCCACGTGAGGTGACTAATATATCAACATGCCAAAGCCCCTAACATGAAGAGATGCATCTTGGGAGCTTGTGAAATAACTTTGTTAACATCTCTATCACAATTACATGCCTATCTTGGAAGACATGCCGAGATTCGAGATCATTGTGGGATGCGGCTCAGTCAAGTGATCAGTGTTCTCCAGATGCTCTAATCGTTTTAGCTACCAGTAAATCGTATATCGAACATGTCAAATACCCAGCCATATAGAGATGCACCTAGAAGTTTGTCCAATAATGTTGTTAATATCTCCATCACCCATAAAAGTAAGTGTTATATGACAGAACGATAAAAGACATGATTGCTAGCTCTGACAATTCTATGAATAAAGTAAATGTGACCAGTGAAAGCCCAACAACTACTGAGTATTGATGCTAAATCACACATGCAGGAAAAATGTATGTACATATCAGACATATCCCTCTCACGACTTGTTTTAGCATAGAAAATGCCGAAGCCACTCCACAAAAAGGTTCTTAAGGATTGAGACTACACTCCCTTTCACATCACAATTAGCTATACATGATTTTCATAGTAGGCAAAGTGTGCCATAGAATTCTTTATGGCTCCACCATTAAGATTGATACAAAATTCTTTATGGCTCCACCAATTAAGATTGATACAGATATTACAAGTGAGAGAGTTTCCCCATACACACATATTCGTGTGCAACAGCTTCTACCGCGAGACAGAAGAAGAGCTTTATATGGAGCGTGGTTTCATAAGAATATTTCTACTTAGAAACAAAGCAAAAATCATTTGATTTTAGCATGAACCAATTCTTTTATATATTTTTCAGCTAGAGAAATTTATAAACGAAAAGATCTCTGCCTACTTATAACCGATCTGCATTGTTTGCATTGTAATTGTTTATTAATTTTAACAAGGTAAAAAGGAGATGTCGTATTTGTATTTTTATATTTTAACCTGAGAAATTTATAAATGAAAATATATCTTGTCACTTATTAACTATGTGCGTTGTTTGACTTATAGTTTTTTAATAATTTTGCATCATTGTCATTACCTCGAATTTAAAAATTTCCAATCAATTGGGATTTATGATCTTGGAAGGTGATCTAGTCACTTTCTTTTCCTCATGGTTGCATAAACATGTTTGGGGTGGAAGATGACTTTCACTTTGTATATAGAATATTCCTCATGGTTAGAATTGAAAAAAGAATTTTTATAAATATTTTCTTAGTTTTAATATATATAATTCTTTTAATATATATATAATTCTATTTACGTTTTTGGTTTATGTAATGCTTTTGCTACATTCATGCGTGTGATGAATGATGCGTTGAAGCCATTTCTTGATGAGTTTGTTATAGTCTACTTAGATGACATCTTAAAATGATGCGTTGAAGCCATTTCTTGATGAGTTTGTTATAGTCTACTTAGATGACATCTTAATTTTCGGTAAATCTCGTGATGAACATGTCATGCATGTGGTAAAAGTACTTGATGTCTTAAAGAAAGAACAATTGTATTTAAAGATGTCAAGGTGTTTGTTTCGAAAAACTTCTTTAGCCTACTTGGGTCATATTGTTGGAGGAGGTGAGTTGAAAAGAGATTCCTCCAAGGTTAATGCCATTCTTAATTGGGCAAGGCCCAAGACAGTTACTGAGGTAAGAAGTTTTTTGGGAGAAACCCAATATTGGAGGAAATTCATTGCTAAATTTTCTTCTATAACAACTCCTTTGCACACATTGACAAGTGTGAAAAAGGTCTTTCAGTTGGGAGGCAAACACTAAAAGGCCTTTGATGCATTGAAGAAAAATATCAGTTCAGCTCCAGTACTCGCACTTCCAAACTTGAGATAGTCATTTGATATTCAGACTGATGTCAGTGACTACACCATGGGTGTAGTCCTCATGCAACATGGTAAGCCTATCTGTTTTCATTTGGAAAATTTCAATAGTGCAGTAATTAACTATCCTACATATGGCAAGGAATTGTATGCATTGGGGCAAAGTGTGAAAACGATGAAACACTACTTGATGGGTAAGGAAAAAATTATTCACATTGATTATCAACCCTTGCAATACTTGCAATCTTAATCAAAGTTGCAGCAATCAAGGCACTTCCGATCGATGGGTTTTCTTCCACAATGACACTTGGTAATTAGGAATAAGGAAGATATCTACAATAAAGTTGTTGATATGCTTTCTAGGCCTTTTATTAGCGCAATTAATTTACTCAATCGTAATTATGTTTTGCATGAAATTTATATTGAGAAATATGCATTAGACAATGAATTTCAAGATGTTTATGCAAGCTTGAGTCAATGTAACCAAGTAGAGGAATTGGATTATCATTTTCATGATAACTTGTTGTGCCATCTTGGCAAGCTTTGTATTCCACAGGGAGAAAGAGTCAACATTATAAGAGAGGCACATGCTTCTCTTATTGCTATTCATTTTGGTATATGTAAGATAGTGGCACATCTATAGAGGTATTGTTATTGGTTTCATATAGTTGAAAGTGTGTCATGTTTTATTAAAGGATGTTCATTATGTGTAGTCAGTAAGCCTAACAATAGGAAGTTAGGATTGTACACACCACATCTAGTTCCTTAGCGACTGTAGGAGAATGTTTCTATGGATTGTGTAGGAGGTCTTCCATTGTAAAAAATAGGTCATGATTATTTGTATGTAGTTGTGGATAGGTTTAGGAAAATGTCTATTTTGATACCATGTAAAAAACAAGCTACAACTAAATAAAATGTTGAGTTATTCTTTCAGAATGTATGGGTGCATTTTGGATTTCCCACATCCATTATTACTGATCGAGATTCTCACTTTGTTGGGAACTTTTGATCAAGATTGTGGGATCCATGGACACCAAATTGAAAAAGAGTACAACATTTCATCCGCAAACACATGGTCAAACAGAGGTGGTGAACATGACAGTCATACATATTCTTTGTGGGTATTGCAGCAAGCATCCTAAGTTGTGGGATGAACATTTTCACTATATTCAACATACTTACAACTAGGCCAATCACTCTTACACTCAAACATCATCATTTGAGGCATGTTTGGGATACCTGCCTAAGTCTCCTTTGGATTTCATTTTTGGGAAAGATGTTTCTATTGATGGTCATAGTGACATAGACAAAGAAAGAAGTTTCATTGAAAAAATCCAATTGCTACACCAAAGAGTTCAAGAACAACTTGAAAGGAGCCAAAGAAAGTACAAAGAAAGACACAACAAGAAACATGTAGATCACAAGTTCCAAGTCAGTGATGAAGTTTGGCTTGACATTACCAAAGAGAGACTCTAAGGAGAAGGTAAACCACTAAAACCCATTAGAGATGGTCCATTCAGAAATTTGGAAAAGATTGGTAAGCCTTCATTTATGTTGTTGACAATGTTGAGAACTTAAGGTTGTATGAACCTCCGTTGATTGAAGATCAAGGAGAAAATGTCCAAATTCCTTCCATAGAGGATTTTTCTCTTGAATACCTTGATGAACTATGACAAGACACCATTCTTGATAGAAGAACAAGGTCTTCAAAATGAGGCAATGTGGATTACATTTAGATGGGGCTCAAGGGAAAAAATCCTTCAAAGGTCTAATGGATCGATATTGTAAAGGTGAGGGAAATGTATCCGTGCTTGTTGGACAACTAAAAGTGATCTTTTGGTGTCCAAAAGTCTTCCTATGGGTACGAATGATCATATGCTAAAAAAATAGCAAAAAAATCAAAGTTGTCGGATTGGTGTGGAACCTAGATGACCCTATAGTTTTGGTCATCCTGAATCTGGGGCAACTTGTTTCGCCTAAAACAGACTTTTTATGACCCCAGAAATGAGTTCTGTTCACTTTCTCAAACACACAAATTAAAAAAAAAAAAACATCCTAGTCAGTAGTTCGTACTGCTCATGTGGTGCTGATTGGGTAGGTCATCATGTGTTGTTGTGATATTGTTTATGGTGATGTTTATGTCTATCATTTTTTTTTGTTCAGTCATTTGTTTATGTTAATTTGCTCATAAAAAAATTACGTAAAACACTCAAAAATCCATGTTTAAACTTGCAAACAATCACACATTTCCTTAAGCATATTTAATATAATATGAAAAAGAATTCTAGCATAGCAAAACTAATTTTCTTAATCAGATCATAGGAGGGTGGTGTCTTTATTTCTAACTATGGTGCAAAATGTTTCTTGTGTTCAGCAACTTGTCGTATTTATCAAAAGTACTCTAATCGTGATCCATATCGAGTTAATATTAGTCTAGTTGTTGGCTTAAGTGGGCAGCTTTCTTATGCCAAGAACTTAGATAACAAGTTACAAGAGTCTTAGGAGGTTGTAAGGCATGCACAAACAATGCCTATTTATATGCATCATGATAAAGTGGATGATGTCTTGATTTAACAACATGGGGAAGAGTCCATTCAAGTTTTTCATTCTACAATTCCTGAAGAAATGGAGGATGCTTTTCGATACTCTCATCAAAGATGATAATATTCACTGGTAGATAAATACTCTAGTCAAAGACGATTATATATATATATATATATATATATATATATATATATATATATATATATATATATATATATATATATATATATATATAAACTAGAGTAGATACATCTTAACTCCAAATTTACCAAGTACCAATAGGGATAAAATCTCTCAAGGTGCAAGCATTTCTTGAAATTTTATACTAACAAAAAAATATTTGCACATTGAGAGATGTGATCCCTCCCAATGCTTGATACATTCAGAGGTAAGATGAATCTACCAGAGTTTATAAAGCAATTGTTTTTATCATAATCAATTTGTCAAATTAGTAATGGAGGTAGTCATTGTTAGTTGTTATCTACAAATATAAGGTGACTCATCACTGTTATTAAAAAAAACACTTTTTGGAATAGTCATTATTAGTTGTTATCTGCAAAAGTAGGTTGACTCATCATTGTTATTCAAGCAAAATCATACTAGTTGGAATAACTGGTTAGTGCAATTAAAAGAAGCAGGCTTCCACTCCTACTAGATGTCTTTAAGTCTTGTAATGTTAACTGATTTCCTTAAGTACAAGGAAAATTGACTCTTAACCAAATAAAAACACTTCTAAATCATATTCCATAACGTTCATAAATCAATTACCTTTACCTTCCACAAAAACCATTATAAATTGATTACCTTTACCTTCCATCAAAACCATTAACATTGAGGAAATTTTTCTCATGACATGAGATTAATTCTTAGAGCATTTTATTATCCAAATAGTTAGTAGAATATCTACATTAGTTAATTTAGAGAGAGAAAAATGGTCGTTTACTTGAAAATGTGATTAACTATTACAATATTTTTATGCCGATAGGCGTGGTCTATATTGGAATTGGTCGTGAGGAATTTCAATTCTTTAAATTATGGATGGTGGAGATTTCATAATCTGGTAATATTCTTTTTCATCTTAAAAATGATCCGATGGACAATATGAAAGGTGTGCCAATATTTTTTTAGTTTCAAAAGCAAGAATAATCAATAGACAGTCACCAAACTCTGTCACTTCAAGATGATGAATTTCATTCCTTATAGATGAATGAATTCAAAGTGGTTCGCCATTAACTCCCATCCAAACAAGCATAGCCGACGAGATGAAGATGAACCAGGTGTGCCACCATGGTGTCTGGGTAGTCTTTCCCAGAGAGCCATAATGGGGTGAATGAATTGAAACGAAAGGCTAACAATTTGGGAGATTTATTTTTTTGTATGGAGAAAACACCCAAAGGAGGACAACATCATTAGTTATGGGAACAACATAAGATTGGAGAAATAAATAAATTCGACAAGATTTTAACAGGAGCACAAACTCTAACTCCTAGTAAACCATAATTTGTGGGGTGCAAAGGCACTCATGGCCTGACAACCTTGAACCAACTGTAAGATTAGACATGAAAATAACAATACCAAAAGTAAATGGAAAAGGTGTCAAGGTAGCAAACTCCACAAACCAATACTGAAAAGTTGAAAGAAATTCTGGAACTAATTTGAAAGAAGGAACAGTACCCGTTTTGTGGAGAAAAAGTGCGAAAAAATTGAACAACTTGTAAATTCACAAAACTATAGAGGGGATACCAAATGGCTTTAAGCATAAATCATGAAAAAAACCACCAATATGAAGGATAATAGTGAAGAGAAGAACCTCTTTGTAGCCTAGAGGAGACCCGTGAAGAAAGCCTCCAATAGAACCCAAAACAACATGATGGTCTGAGACCCTCCTCAATGATACCAATAACATATATATGATACCACCCTAACAAATTCCTCATGTATTTATAATGAGACATGAACTTGATAGGATTGAGACGCTAAACGGAGAAGCCAAAGTATGTGAAAATCATGGAGAGAGAAGTGGATGCTCAAGCACATTGTCTACCAAGCATAAAGGACCCTAAATCATATGAACATGAATGAGCTCTATGAACAGTGTGTCAGGATCCCCTCCAAGAATCATCAATCCACCATGGGAGAGCATTACCATTGCAACAAATAAGGTATGCAGCTTCATAACAAAGATATCTTCATACTCCAAAACATATGCAATCACCTTCTCGCATTTAAGCCAACAGGACCGGGGTAGGTAAGCCCTAAACCATGAAACAATAAGGTGCCACACAAGAACTTGGAGATGAAAAGTGGACAGTATGACTCTCAATGCCAACGTCGCCAACTTGTGCTCCATTCCACTGTTGGGAATGTTAATCATTCTCTCTAACGAGGTCGTGATAATGAAAACCACCCCCATTGGGGGAAAGATAAAAAAATAATTTAATCATTCTTTATATTCTACATTCTACAAGATCAGGGATGTAAATCAAATAACTAGTAGTCTCACATTATTTAAATGATCAAAACATTTAGTTCATGATACATTTTAAATAGCTATAATTTAATATATATATATATATATATATATATATATATATATATATATTTCATTTGTAAGTTTGTTTTAAATTATTTTATTTTTATTATTAATTATAAAATGAATTAATATGTAATTTAAATATATTTACAAATTTAAAATCATGTAAATTTTTTGTAATCATAGAGACTCACCCCACTTTATTACAATATTATCTGTCCATAGTATTACTTATTAATACCACATTTCCAACACACCATAACTCATTTCATATGAAAATTATTATTTTAATATTTTTAAACTAATAAATTTAATTAACTAGAATATTTAATGAAAATAAATAATTTTGTTACGAAATTCAAAAATATATGAATTTTGCTATAATTTTTTTTTTCCAATTATTAATTAAAATTAAAATTATGAAAACCTATCTCAACATAAACCTAATTACTGACATACTTATTATTAGAAATTTATAGCTTTACTTCTTCCTACTCAGATCTCTATGCTCACCTTTGCTCCAGGTACCTCTGCCTTTGTATTATTTACTACTACTCAGTAAAATCATCAAGGATCTCTTCCCACATTAGCTCTTAGCGACTGATGGCTTAGCGCTTTAGCTCCTCTTCAGGTGACTAATATATCAACATGTAGAATCCCCTAACATGAAGATATGCATCTGGGAGCTTGTGAAATAACTTTGATAACATAACTATCACGGTTACAAGCCTATCTTGGAAGACATACTGAGATTCGAGATCATTGTGTGATGCGGCTCGGTAGAGTGATCAGTGTTTTCCCTGATGTTACCTCTTAACTCGGATGGTTTTAGCTCCTAGTGAATCGTATATTGAGCATGTCAAAGACTCTAGCATTCAGAGATGCACCGGGCAGTTTGTACAGTAATGTTGTTAATATCTCCATCACCCATAGAAGTTCATGTTAGATGACACAACGATAAAAGTCATGACTGTTAGCTCTGACAATTCTATGAATAAAGTAAATGTGACCAGTGGAAGCCAAACACCTGCTGAGTATTGATGTTGAATCGCACATAAATGTCTGTACATATCAGACATATCCCTCTCATGACTTGTTTTAGCCCAGAATATGTCGAACCCATTCCACAAAAAAGATCCTAGGGATAGAGAGTCGAGACTACAATCACTTTCACCTCACAATTAGCTATACACCATTTTCATAGCAGGTAAAGTGTGCCATAGAATTCTTTATGACTCCACCAATTAAGATTGATACAGATATTACAAATGAGACAGTTTCCCCATACACGCATATTGGTGTGACGCAGCTTCTACCGCGGACAGAGGAAGAGCTTTATACGGCGCGTGGTTTCATAAGAATCTTTCTACTTAGAAACAAAGAAAAATCATTTGATCTTATAGGATGAACCATTTGTTTTTTATATTTTTAAGCTAGAGAAATTTATAAACGAAAAGATCTCTGCCTCCTTATAAAGGATCTGCATTGTTTGTGTTGTAATTGTTTATTAACTTTAACAAGGTAAAAAGGAGATGTGGTATTTGTATTTTTATATTTTAAGCTGAGAAATTTATAAATGAAAATATATCTGGTCACTTATTAACTATGTGCATTGTTTGAATTATAGTTGTTTAAAAATTTTGCGTCACTGTCATTCCTTCGAAGTTAAAAATTTCACAATCAATTAGGATTTATGATTTTGGAAGGCGATCTAGTCACCTTATTTTCCTCATTGTTTCATAAACATGTTTAGGGTGGGAAATGACTTTCACTTTGTATATAGAATATTCCTGAATGATGGAATTGGAAAAAATAATTTTTATAAATCTTTGTTTTTTCTTAGTTTAATTAAAATAAATATTAGTTTTAATATATATAATTCTTTTAATATATTTCATATATATGTAATGATAGTTACGCTTTCTGTTTTGTGTAATTCTCCTACATGCATGCATGTGATGAATGATGCGTTGAGGCCATTTGTTGATGAGTTTGTTATAGTCTATTTAGATGACATCTTAATTTTCAGTAAATCCTGTGATGAACATGTCATGCATGTGATAAAAGTACTTGATGTCTTAAAGGAAGAACAATTGTATTTAAAGATGTCAAAGTGTGAGTTTGGAAAACTTCTTTAGTTTACATGGGTCATATTGTTGGAGTAGGTGAGTTGAAAATAGATTCCTCCAAAGTTAATGTCATTTTGAATTGGCAAAGGCCCAAGACAATTACTGAGGTAAGAAGTTTTTTGGGAGCAGCCCAATATTGAAGGAAATTCATTGCTAGATTTTCGTCTATAGCAGCTCCTTTGCATGCATTGACAAGTGTGAAAATGGTTTTTCAGTGGGGAGGAAAATAACAAAAGGCCTTTGATTCATGGAAGGAAAATATCAGTTCAGCTCCAGTATTTACAGTTCTAGACTTGAGACAATCATTTGAGATTCAGATTGATGCTAGTGACTATGCCATGGGTGTAGCCCTCATGCAACATGGTAAGCCTATCTGGTTTCATTTAGAAACTTTCAATGGTGCAATGATTAACTATCCTAATGTGTGAAAAAGTGTAAACAATATTTGATGGGTAAGGAAACAATTATTCACATTGATCATCAGCCCTTGCAATACTTACAATCTCAATCAAAGTTGCAACAATCAAGGCACTTCCAATGGATGGGTTTCCATCAACAATTCCACTTTGCTATCATATATAACAAAGGTATCTATAATAGAGTTGTTGATATGCTTTCTAGGCCTATCATTAGTGCAGCTACTTTACTCAAGCATAATTTTTTTTGCATGAAATTTATATTGAGCAATCTGCATTAGACAATGCCTTTCAAGATGTTTATGCAAGCTTGAGCCAAGGTAGTCAAGTAGAGGAATTGGATTATCATTTTCATGATAACTTGTTGTACCATCTTGGATAGCGTTGTATTCCACGGCGAGAAAGAGTCAACATCATAAGAGAGGCACATTCTTCTCTTATTGTTGGTCCATTTTTGTGTAAGTAAGACAGTGGCACATCTATAGAGGTATTGTTATTGGTCTCGTATGCTTGAAAGTGTGTCATGTTTTATTAAAGGATGTTTATCATATGTAGTTAGTAAGCCAAGAAATAGGAAGTTAGGGTTGTACACACCACTTCTGGTTCATTTGCAACTGTGGGAGAGTGTTTCTATGGATTTTGTAGGAGGTCTCCCATTGCAAAAAAGAGGTCATGATTATTTGTATGTATTTGTGGATAGGTTAAGGAAAATGTGTATTTTGATGCCATGTAAAAAACAAGCTACAACTGAATAAATTGTTGAGTTATGCTTTCAGAATGTATGGTTGCATTTTGGATTTCCCACATCCATTGTTAGCAATCAAGATTCTCACTTTGTTGGGAATTTTTGGTCAAGATTGTGGGGATTCATGGACAAAAAATTGAAAAAGAGTACAACATTTCATCCACAAACACATGGTCAAATAGAGGTGGTGAATAGGACAATGATACATATTCTTTGTGGGTATTAAAGCAAGCATCCTAAGTTGTGGGAAGAATTTTTTCACTATATTCAACATTCTTACAACCGAGCCAAGCACTCTTCAACTCAAACATCGTCATTTGAGGCAAGTTTGGGATACTTGCCTAAGTCTCCTTTGGATTTGATTTTTGACAAAGATGTTTCTATTCATGGTCATATTGACATAGAAAAAGAAGGAAGGTTCATTGAGCAAATCCAATTGGTACACCAAAGAGTTCAAAAACATCTTGAAAAGAGCCAAGGCAAGTACAAAACAAGACACAACAAGCATCATGTAGAACACAAGTTCCAAGTCAGAGATGAAGTTTGGCATGACATTAGCAAAGAGAGGCTCCAAGGAGAAGGTAAAATGCTAAAACCCATTAGATATGGTCCATTCAGAAATTTGGAAAAGATTGGTAATAATGTCTTCACGTTGGACTTTCCTTCACATATGTAAATTTATGTTCTTATTAATGTTGAGAAATTATGGTTGTATGAGCCTCCGTTGATTGAAGATCAAGGAGAAAATGTCCAAATTCCTTCCATACAGAGATTTTCTCTTGAATAACTTGATCAACTACAACAAGACACCATTGTTGACAGAAAAACAAGATCTTCAAAATGAGGGAATATGGATTACATTTGTATAGGGCTCAAGGGAAAAAATCCTTCAAAGGTTTAATGGATCGAGATTGGAAAGGTGAGGGAAATGTACCCTCACTTTCTAGACAATTGAAAGTGATATTTTGGGGTCCAAAAGCCTTCAAGTGGTCATGAATGATTAGATGCTCAAAAAATAGCTCAACCTAGATGACCACATAGTGTAGGTCATCCCAAATCTAGTGCAACTTGTTTCACACAAAATAGACTCCATATGACTCCATAAACGAGTTTTGTTCATTTTCTCAAACACATAAATTTTCAAAAAAAATGCAGGCTAGTTAGCGGTTCGTACTGCTCACGTGGCACTGACTGGGCAGGGTATATGGATGTTGACTTCGTCAACAGGATCCTTGACAAATCACCAGGTGACAAGTGGCTTCGTTTCATTGGTTGGATTTTTGTGGTTTTGATTGGTTGAAGGAGTGGCCAACCACAAGCTCACACATGGCCCAGCCAGACGCCGCCATGTGGTAGCCTGGGAAGCCACCAAAAGTTTTTCTATAGTCCGGGCAGAGATAGCGAGGGTCGAGCTAGTGACCTCCCAAACATATTCCAGAGTATCTGCCATTGCACTGTCAATGTGGGTCTTAACCATATTGGATACGTGTTCTTTATAAAGTTTATTGCCGCACTATATGGAGTTTGGTTCAGCTCGCGTGGGGCCAGCCACGGTTACATAACCTCCCAAATCATCACCATGGTGGTGGAGTGGGGGCTCGACCGGCAAGTTCAAACCGTCGGCCTTAACCCCCAGGCACATGGCCCCCAACGTGGCCTAAAGTTTCGGAAATTAAGCTTTAGTGGTCATTTTAACTGTCCAAAAATTTCGCCTTGTTTTCAATGAAATTGTCACTTAGTTAGCATGCTTGGTGGGCAAAATTATAGGATGATGCCAGATTTTGGGGAATTTACAGTGCGATTAGCAGAATATTGGAAAAGACCATAACATCTTTAGTTTTTGACCAAATTAGGAGAAAAAAGAGGCTACACAGACATTTTTGGGCATTCTGAAGCCATTGGAACATGTTTTAGAGCATTCTGATCATTGTAAACTAATGTATTCACATTTTTGAGCATAATAGAGAGGGCCAAACCATTGGAAGATGGACTAAGAAGACGTAGCCGAAGAGGGGTGAAATCCTTCATCATGTGTTGTTGTGATACTATTTATGGTGATGTTTATGTCTATCATTTTTTGTTGTTTCGTCATTTGTTTATGTTAATTTATCATAAAAAAATTACATAAAACACTTGAAAACCCATGTTTAAACTTGCAAACAATCACACATTTCCATAAGCATATTTAATGTAATATGAAGGAGAATTTTAGCACAGCAAAACTGATTTTCTTAATCAGATCATAGGAGAGTGGTGTCTTTATTGCTAACTGTGGTGCAAAAATTTTCTTGTATTCAACAACTTGTTGTATTTATCAAAAGTACTCTATCATGATCCATATCCAGTTAATATTAGTGTAGTTTTTGGCTTAAGTGTGCAGCTTCCTTATGCCAAGAACTTACGTAACAAGTTACCAGAGTCTTACGAAGTCGTATAGCATGCACAAACAATGCCTATTTTTATGCATCATGATAAAGTGGATGATGTCATCATTTAACAACATCGGAAAAAGTTTGTTGAAGTTTTTGATTCTACAATTCCTCAAGAAATGGAGGATGTTTTTCAATACTCTTGTCAAAGGTGATAATATTCACTGGTAGGCAAGTACTCTAGTCAAAGCCAATTATATATATAAACTAGAGTAGATAGATCTTAACTTGAAATTTACAAAGTACAATAGGGATAAAATCTCTCAAGGTGCAAACCTTTCTTCAAATTTTATACGAACAAAAAAATATTTTCACATTGAGAGATTTGATCCCTCTTGATGCTTGATACATTGAGAGGTAGGATGAATCTACCCAAGTTTATAAAGTAATTTTTTTTATCGTAGTCAAGTTGTCAAATTGGTAATAAGGTAGTCATTGTTAGTTGTTATCTGCAAATATAGGGTGACTCATCACTGTTATTAAAAAAAAACCACACTAGTTGGAATAGCAATTATTAGTTGTTATCTGCAAAAGTAGGTTGACTCATCACTGTTATTCAAGCAAAATCATACTAGTTGGAATAATTGGTTAGTTCTCTTAAAAGAAGCAAGCTTCCACTCCTACTATATGCCTTTAAGTCTTGTAATCTTAACTGATTTCCTTAAGTACAAGGAAAATTGACTCTTAACCAAATAAAAACACTTTTAAATCATATTCCATAACCTTTATAAATCAATTACCTTTACCTTCCGTCAAAAGCATTATAAATTGATTACCTTATATTACATCAAAACCATTAACATTGAGGAAATTTTTCTCATGACATTAGATTAATTCTTAGAGCATTTTATTATCCAAATAGTTAGTAGAATTTCTACATTAGTTAATTTAGATTGAGAGAAATGGTTGTTTACATGAAAATGCAATTAATTATTATAATATATTTACGCTGATACACATGGCCTATATTGGAATTGGGCATGAGAATTTCAATTCTTTAAATTATGGATGGTGGAGATTTCATAATGGGAGTTTTCCTTTTTCATCTTGTACATTATCCAACGGACAATATGAATGGTGTGCCAATGTTTTTTTTTAGTTTCAAAAGCAAGAATAGTCAATAGAGAGCCACCAAATTCCTTCACTTCAAGATGGTGAATTTCATTCCTTACTTATTGATGAACAAACTGAAAGTGGTTTGCCATTGACTCCCATCCAAACAACCACCGTCGATGAGATGAAGATGAACTAAGTGTGCCACCATGCTGTCTGGGCAGTCTTTACTGGAGAGCCATAAGTACATAGGAAATGGGGTAGTGGGGTGAATGAATTGAAACTAAAGGCTAAAAATTTAGGAGATTTACTCTTGTATATGGAGCAAACACCCAAGGTAGGACAAAATCATCAGTAATGAAAACAATATAGGAGTTAAGAAATAAATAAATTCGACAAGATTTTAATAGGAGTGCAAACCCTACCTCCCATTAAACCACAATCTGTGGGGTGCAAAGACACTCAAGGCCTCACAACCTTGAACCAATTGTAAGACTAGACATGAAAATGAAAATATCAAAACTAAATGGAAAATGTGTCGGGGTAACAAATTCCATAAACCAATATTGTAAAGTCGAATAAAATTCCAGCACTAGTTCGAAAGAAGGAACGATACTCGTTTTATGGACAAAAAGTATGAAAACAATTGAACAACCTGTCAATTCACAAAATTATGGAGGGGATACCAAAAGGATTTAAGCATAAATCATGAAGAAAACCACCAATAGGAAGGACAACAATGAAGAGAAGATCCTCTTGGTATCCTAGAGGAGACCTGCCAACAAAGCCGACAAAAAAACCTAAAACAACATGAAGGTCTAAGACACTCCTCAACGATACCAATAACATATCTATGATGCCACCCTAAGAAATTCCTCATGTATTTATAATGAGACATGAACTTGATAGGATTGAGATGCTAAAAGGAGAAACCAAAGTATGTGAAACTCATGGAGGGACAAGTTGATGCTCACGCACATTGTCTACTAAGCATAGAGTACCCATAAATCATAAGCCCATGAATGAGCTCTATGAACAGTGTGTTAGTATCCCCTCCAAGAACCCTCAATCCACCATGAGAGAGCATTACAATTGCAACTACTAAGGTATGTGGCTTGATAACATAGAGAATTTCATAATCCACAATATATGCAACCACCTTCTCACATTTAAGCCAACGGGAGTAGAGTAGGTAAGCCCTAAACCATGAAACAATAGGGTTCCACGCAAGGACGAGGAGATGAAAAGTGGAGAGTATGACTCTCAATCCCAAGGACGCCAACTTGTGCTCCATTCAAATGTTGGGCATGTTAATCATTCTCCCTCACGAGGTCGTGACAATGAAAACCACCCCCATTGGGGGAAAAACAAAAAACAACTTAATCATTCTTTTTATTCTATATTATACAAGATCAGGGATATAAATCTAATAATTGGTAGTCTCACATTATTTAAATGATCAAAACATTTAGTTTATGATATATTTTAAATTGTTAAAATTAGAAAAAAAGAAATAAAAATTATTTCAATTGTAACTTCGTTTTCAATTTTTTTTTTTATTATTAATTATAAAATGAATTAATATGTAATTTTAATATATTTACATTTTTAAAATCATGTAACAATTTTGGTAATCATAGACACTCACCCCACTTGATTAAAATATTTTAGGTGAATAGTATTACTTATTAATACCACATTTCCAACAAACCATAACTCATTTCATATGATAATTATTATTTTAATATTTTTAAATTAATAAATTTAATTAACTAGAATAATTAATGAAAATAAATAATTTTGATATTAAATTCAAACATATGAATTTTACTAATTTTTTTGTTACCATATTAGTAATTAAAATAAAATTAAAAAAACCAATCTCAAGATAAACCGACCTACTGACATACTTATTACTAGAAATTTATAGCTTTACTCTTTCCTACTCAGATCTCTATGCCCACCTTTGCTCCGGGTACCTGTGCCTTTGTATTATTTACTACTACTCAGTAAAATAATCAAGTATCTCTTCCTACATTAGCTCTTAGTGACTGATGGCTTAGCGCTTCACCTCCCCTTGAGGTGACTAATATATCAACATGTCAAAGCCCCTAACATGAAGATATACATCTCAGAGCTTGTGAGCTAACTTTGTTAACATCTCTATCACGATTAAAGCATATCTTGGAAGACATACCAAGATTTGAGATCATTGTGGGATGCTGCTAGGTAAACTGGTCAGTGTTCTCTCCGATACTACGTCTCCACTCTCATAGTTTTAGCTCCCAGCGAATCGTATATCGGACATTTCAAAGACCCTAGCATTCGGAGATGCACCTGGCAGTTTGTCCAATAATGTTGTTAATATGTCCATCACCCATACAAGTTCGTGTTAGATGACACAACGATAAAAGACATGACTGTTAGCTTTGAAAATTGTATGAATAAAGTAAATGTGACCAGTTGAAGCCCAACAACTACTGTGTATTGACGTTGAATCGCACATGGAGGAAAAATATCTGTACATATCAGACATATCCTCTCACGACTTGTTTTAGCCCAAAAATGTCGAACCCACTCCACAAAAAGGATCGTAAGGATTGAGACTGCAATTGATTTCACCTCACAATTAGCTATACACCATTTTCATAGAAGGCAAAGTGTGCCATAGAATTCTTTATGGCTCCACCAATTAAGATTGGTACAGATATTACAAGTGATACAGTTTTCCCATACACGCATATTCGTCTGCCACAGCTTCTACCGCGGGCCAGAAGAAGAGCTTTATACAAAGCGTGGTTTCATAAGAATCCTTCTACTTAGATACAAAGTAAAAATCATTTGATCTTAGGATGAACCATTTGTTTTTTATATTTTTAAGCTAGAGAAATTTATAAACGAAAAGATCTCTGCCCACCTATAAAGGATCTGCATTGTTTGCGTTGTAATTGTTTATTAATTTTAACAAGGTAAAAAGAAGATGTGGTATTTGTACTTTTATATTTTAAGCTGACATATTTATAAATGAAAATATATCTCGTCACTTATTAACTATGTGCATTGTTTGAGTTATAGTTGTTTAATAATTTTGCATCACTGTCATTCCTTCGAAGTTAAAAAATCACAGTCAATTGGGATTTCTGATTTTGGAAGGTGATCTAGTCACTTTATTTTCCTCATTGTTTCATAAACATGTTTATGGTGGAAAATGACTTTCACTTTGTATATAAAATATTGTTAATCGTTAGAATTGAAAAAAGAAAATTAGTTATAAATATTTATTTTGTCTTAGTTTAATTAAAATAAATATTAGTTTTAATGTATATAATTTTTTTAATATATATATATATATATATATATATATATATATATATATATAATATGCTAGTTACGCCCTTTTGTTTATGTAATGTCCATGTAATGTCTCTGCTACATTCATGCGTGTGGTGAATGATGCGTTGAGGTCATTTTTTTATGAGTTTGTTATAGTCTACTTAGATGACACCTTAATTTTCAATAAATCTCATGATGAACTTGTCATGCATGTCATAAAGTACCTAATGCCTTAAAGAAAGAACAATTATATTTAAAGATGTCAAAGTATGAGTTTGGAAAAACTTCTTTATTTTACTTGGGTCATATTGTTGGAGGAGGTGAGTTGAAAATAGATTCCTCTAAGGTTAATGTCATTTTGAATTCACGGAGGCCCAAGACACTTACTGAGGTAAGAATTTTTTTGGGAGCAACCTAATATTTGAAGACATTCTTTGCTAAGTTTTTTCTATAGTGGCTTGTTTGCATGCATTGACATGTGTGAAAAAGGTTTTTCAGTGGGGAGGCAAACAACAAAAGGCCTTTGATACATTGAAGTAAAATATCAGTTCAACTCCAGTACTTGCACTTCCAGACTTGAGACAGACATTTGAGATTCACACTCATGCGAGTGACTAGGCCATGAGTGTAGTCCTCATGCAACATGGTAAGCCTATCTTTTTTCATTTGGAAACATTCAATGGTATAGTGATTAACTATCCTACAGATGACAAGGAATTGTATGCATTGGGGAAAGTGTGAAAAAGTGGAAACACTACTTGATGGGTAAGGAAACAATTATGCAGACTAATAATCAACCCTTGCAATAATCACAATCTCAATCAAAGTTGCAACAATGAAGGCACCTCCGATGGATGGGTTTTCTTCAACAGTTCCACATGGTAATCAGTTATAGGAAAGGTATCTACAATAAAGTTGTTGATATGCTTTCTAGGCCTATTATTAGTGCAACTAATTTACTCAAGAATAATTATGTTTTGCATGAAATTTATATTGAACAATATGCATTACACAATGACTTTCAAGATGTTTATGCAAGCTTGAGTCAAGGTAGCCAAGTAGAGGAATTGGATTATCATTTCAATGATAACTTGTTGTACCATCTTGTTAAGCTTTGTATTCCATAGGGAGAAAGAGTAAACATCATAAGAGAGGCACATACTTCTCTTATTGTTGGTCATTTTAGTGTAAATAAGACGATGACAGATCTATAGAGGTATTGTTATTGGTCTCGTATGCTTGAAAGTGTGTTATGTTTTATTAAAGGATGTTCATTATATGCAGTCATAAAGCCTAGCATTAGGAAGTTATGATTGTACACACCACTTTCGGTTCCTTTGCAACCATGGGAGAGTGTTTCTATGGATTTTGTAGGAGGCCTTCCGTTGTCAAAGAAGAGGTCTTGATTATTTGTATGTAGCTGTGGAAATGTTCAGGAAAATGTGTATTTCGATGCCATGAAAAAGCAAGCTACGACTGAAGAAACTAATGAGTTATTCTTTTGGAATGTATGGGTGAATTTTGGATGGTCCACATCCATTGTTAGTGATTGAGATTCTCACTTTCTTGGGAATTTTTGGTCAAGATATTGGGGATTCATAGTCACTAAATTGAAAAAGAGTACAACATTTCATCCGCAAACACATGGTAAAATAGAGGTGGTGAACTAGAAGGTGATACATCTTCTTCGTGGGTATTGCATCAAGCATCCTAAGTTGTAGGATGAACATTTTCACTATATTCAACATGTTTACAATCGGGCCAAGCACTCTTCAACTCAAACATTGTCATTTGAGGCATGTTTGGGATACTTGACTAACTCTCCATTGGATTTGATTTTTGGGAAAGATGTTGCTATTGATGGTCATAATGACATAGACAATGAAATAAGGTTCATTGAACAAATCCAATTTGTACACCAAAGAGTTCAAGAACAGCTTAAAAAGGGCCAAGGCAAGTACAAAGCAAGACACAACAAGCATCATGTAGATCACAAGTTCGAAGTCGATGATGAATTTTTGCTTCACATTAGCAAAGAGAGGCTCCAAGGAGAGGTTAAAAAGCTAAAACCCATTAGATATGGTCCATTTAGAATTTTGGAAACATTGGTAATAATGCCTTCAGGTTGGATTTTCCTTCATATATGAAAATTTATGATGTTGTTAATGTTGAGAACTTAAGGTTGTATGAGCCTCCGCTAATTGAAGATCAAGGAGAAAATGTCAAATTTCCTTCCATACAGGTTTTTTCTCTTGAATACCTTGATGAACTACAGCAAGACACCATTCTTGACAAAAGAACAAGGTCTTCAAGATGAGGGAATGTGGATTACATTCGAATGGGGCTCAAGGGAAAAATTCCTTGAAAGGTCAAATGGATTGTGATTGGAAAAGTGAGGGAAATGTACGCTCACTGCTGGACAACTGAAAGTGATCTTTTGGGGTCCAAAAGGCTTCTAGTGGGGAGGAATGATCAGATGCTCAAAAAATAGCTCAAAATTAAAAGTTGTCGGATTAGTGTGGAGCCTAGACGACTGCGTAGTGATGGTCATCCTAAATCTGGCGCAACTTAGTTCACGCAAAACAGACTCCGTATGACTCCAGAAACAAGTTTTGTTCAGTTTCTCAAACACACAAATTTAAAAAAAAAAGACAGCCTAGTTAGCAGTAGGTACTGCTCACGTGGTGCTGACTAGGCAGGTTATATGGATCTTGACTTGGTCAATGGGATCCTTGACGAATTAAAAGGTGACAAGTGGCTTTGTTTCATTGGTTGGATTTTTGTGGTTTTGGTTGGTTGATGTAGTGGCCAACCACAGGCTGACGTGTGGCGCAGCCGGAGGCCGCCACGTGGTAGCACGAGAGGCCACCAAAAATTTTGCTACAGTCCAGGTGGAGATAGCAGGGGTCGAACCCACAAGCTCCCAACCATATTCCAGAGTCTCTACCATTGCACTGTCAACGTGGGTCTTAACCATATTGGATGCACATTCTTTATAAAGTTTATTGTTGCACTATATTGAGGTTGGGTCAACTCAGGTGGGGCCAGCCATGGTTACATAACCTCCCAAGTGATCATCACGGTGGTGGAGTAGGGGCTTGATTGGTGGGGACAGGCCATTGGCCTTAGCTCCCAGGCACATGACCCCCCACATGGCCTAAATTTTCAGAAATTAAGCTTTAGCGGTCTTTTTAATTGTACGACAATTTCACCCGATTTTCAGTGAAATTATTGCTCAGTTACCATGCTTGGTGGGCAAAATTCTAGGATGATGCTAGATTTTGCGGAATTTGCAGTGCGATTAGCAAAAGATTGGGAAAGGCCATAACTTCTTTAGTTTTTTACCAAATTAGGAGTAGAAACACGCTACATGGACATTTTTAGGCATTCTCGAGCCATTGGAACATGTTTTAGAGCATTTGGATCATTGTAAACTAATGTATTCAGATTTTTTAGCATAATAGAGAGGGCCAAACCATTGGAAGCTAGACCAAGGAGATGTAGCCCAGGAGGAGTGAACTCCTTCATGTGTTCTTGTGATACTATTTATGGTGATGTTTATGTCTATCATTTGTTGTTGTTCAATCATTTTTTTATGTTAATTTTCTCAAAAAAAAAATTATAAAACACTCAGAAACCCATGTTTAAACTTACAAACAATCACACATTTCCTTAAGCATATTCAATGATGATGATGATGATGATGGTGGTGGTGGTTAACATCCATTGAGACCAAATTGTTCTATCAGACCTATAATTTTCTTAGTTTCTAATTGTCTGGCTCCTCGTCTTTCTTGGCAAGATTGGTGATGCAACTTTCCTTTTCTTCACTATGGTCTTCCAACTTTCTTTATCTTGCATCCCCTTCATCTCTTCTGGTTCTTGGGACATTGGTGTCTTAGCTTCACGATCTATTGTGTTCGTCATTTTGGAGATAGTCAAAGAAGAAGTTTGGTCTAGGAGATCTATTTTGTTGTTAAATGAAGATTTATTTTGCACAATATTCGAAACCTCATAACTATTGATGCTTGAGGGGTTGTTGTGTTCACTTTTTTGTTGTTGGATGGAGCTTTTCCCCTGCTTGTCTTGAGAGTTGTTTCTTTCTTGCATGCTTTCTTGTAATTCAGAGTTTTCTCAAGAGTATTATTCTTTAATGACAGTGTAGTGTTCTTTTTGTGTTCCTTCCCACCATGTAGATCTATGGTGATTTTTTCTAGCAGAATTTTTCTCAGAGGCTTTTGGGCAATTTTTGGCTAGGTGGTCTGTCTCAAAGCAGGATCGACATCTGAAGAGGACACTTTCGTAATCGAGTTTTCGGTTCCACACACAGTCTTTACTTGTTAGGTTTATTTCAGCTGGGAATCCGTCGCTGAAGTCCATTTCCACACAGATGCGTGCATAGTTGGTTCTAGCATATTCCTCTGTTTTTGGGCACCTGTAGTAAAATTTCCCAATTGCATTTCCAATGTCTTCTAGCAAAGAGAAATTCTAGAGATGCAAGGGTAGGTTTGGCAATCTCACCCAAATTGGTGTTGAGGTTATGACTGTTGTTGAGGGATCGAATGATGGGTTCCATGGCCTCATGAATAGGCCTGATTTATCACAAAACCAAGGGCCATACTCTAGAATACATTGTCTTCTTTCATGGTTTTCAAAATCTACTATAAAGAAACCCTTAGGATAGGGGTAGATATTAATTGCATCAGGAATTAGACGCTTCCATACCTCTAAGATCCAACTGTGGAGCGTTGTTAGCCGCAGCCAAAATCCATTGAATCGATAGATTAGGGCACCTTTAGAGAGCTTCAAAGGCTCATTGAGTGAGGCCTGGACCACCTGGACAGTGGGAGTTGGGGCTTCACTGACGATATGGGTAGGAGCTTGCCCTCGAGAGGCGTACGGAACTGAGCCAACAACTATTTTCGCAAAGCTGGGAGCAATCTGGAGAATGTTCTCCTACTGAGTATAAAATATTGCCAAAGAGAAAGCCACAGAAGATTGCCAAAGAGAAGAGAAAAGAAAAAAAAAAGAGAAAAGTCGTAGATATATAAAGAGTTGCAGATCTATAAACCGCAAAAGACCCAATTAATGAGAAGAGATTGAGCTCAAGGAAGGGAGCCGAAATTTGGGCTCTGAGATAGCCATAGAAGAAGCTTCAGGATGGTCGAAAGTGGTCTCCAAAAGAGAATTTTAGCACAACAAAATTAATTTTCTTAATCAAGTGATAGGAGGGTGGTGTCTTTATTGCTAATTGTGGTGCAAAATTTTTCTTGTATTCAACAACTTGTTCTATTTATCAAAAGTACTCTAATTGTGATCCATATCTAGTTAATATTAGTGTAGTTGTTGGCTTAAGTGGGCAACTTCCTTATGCCAAGAACTTACAGAACAAGTTGTGAGAGTCTTAGGAGGTTGTAAAGCATGCACAAATGATGCCTATTTTTATGCGTCATGATAAAGTGGATGATGTTGTCATTTAAAAACATGGAGAAAAGTCTGTTCAAGTTTTTCATTCTACAATTCCTGAAGAAATGGAGGACGTTTTTTAATACTCTCATCAAATCCGATAATATTCACCGGTAGATAAATACTCTGGTCAAAGCCGATTATATATATATATATATATATATATATATATATATATATATATATATATATATATATATATATATATATAAACTAGAGTAGATAGATCCTAACTCGAAATTTACCAAGTATCAATAGGGATGAAATCTCGCAAGGTGAAAACCTTTCTTCAAATTTTATACTAAAAAAAATATTTGCACATGGAGAGATTTGATCTCTCTTGATGCTTCATACATTCAGATGTAAGATGAATCTACCCGAGTTTATAACGTAATTTTTTTAATCATAATCAAGTTGTCAAATTAGTAATGGAGGTAGTCATTGCTAGTTGTTATCTACAAATATAGGGTGACTCATCACAATTATTAAAAACAACCACACTAGTTGGAATAGTCATTATTAGTTGTTATCTGCAAAAATAGGTTGACTAATCACTGTTATTCAAGAAAAATCATACTAGTTAGAAATATTGGTTAGTTCTCTTAAAAGAAGCATGCTTCCACTCCTACTAGATGCCTTTAAGTCTTGCAATGTTAATTGATTTCCTTAAGTACAAGGAAACATGAATCTTAACCAAATAAAAACACTTCTAAATCATATTCCGTAACATTTATAAATAAATTACCTTTACCTTCCATCAAAACCATTATAAGTTTATTACCTTTACCTTCCATCAAAACCATTAACATTGAGGAAATTTTTCTCATGACATTAGATTAACTCTTAGAGCATTTTATTATCCAAATAATTAGTAGATTGTCTAAATTATTTAATTTAGAGAAAGAAAAATGGTTGTTTACCTGAAAATGTAATTAACTATTATATTATATTTATGCCGATAGGCATGCTCTATATTGGAATTGAGCATGAGGAATTTCAATTCTTTAAATTATGGATGGTGGAGATTTCATAATCTGAGAATATTCTCCTTCATCTTATACATGATTCAATGGACAATATGAAAGGTGTGCCAATATTTTTTTAGTTTCAAAAGCAAGAATAATCTATAGACAGTCACCAAACTCCTTCACTTCAAGATGGTGAATTTCATTCCTTACCTATATACGAATGAAGCCAAAGTGGCTCACCATTGACTCCCATCCAAACAAGCACCATTGACGAGATGAAGATGAACAAGGTGTGCCACCATGGTGTCTGGGAAGTCTTTACTGGAGAGCCATAAGTACATAGGAAATGGGGTAATGGGGTGAGTGACTTGAAATGAAAGGCTAACAATTTAGGAGATTCACTCTCGTGTATGGAGCAAACACCCAAAGGAGAAAAACATCATCAATTATGGGAATAGCATAGGAGTGGAGAAATAAAGAAATTTGACAATGTTTTAACAAGAGCATAAACCCTACCTCCTATTAAACCACAATCTATGGGGTGCAAAGACACTCAGGGCTTGACAACCTTGAACCAACTGTAAGAATACAAATGAAAATGTAAATATCATAACTAAATGGAAAAGATGTCGAGGTAACAAATTCCAAAAACCAATATTGGAAAGTTGAAAGAAATTTCAGCACCAGTTCGAAAGAAGGAACGATACCCGTTTTATGGAGTAAAAGTACGAAAAAAAATTGAACATCTTGTAAATTCACAAAACTGTAGAGGGGATACCAAACGTATTTAAGCATAAGTAATGAAGAAACCCACCAATAGGAAGGATAATAGTGAAGAGAAGAACCTCCTGGTAGGCTAGAGGAGACCTGCCAACAAAGCCTCTAACAAAACCCAAAAGAGCATGATGGTCTCAGACTCTCCTTAACGATACCAATAACATATCTATGATACCACCCTAAGAAATTCCTGATGTATTTATCATGAGACATGAACTTGATACGATTGAAACGCTAAACAGAGAAACCAAAGTATGTGAAATTCATGGAGGGACAAGTGGATGCTCGGGCACATTATCTACCAAGCATAGAGTACCCATAAATGATATGCTCATGAATGAGCTCTATGAACAGCGTGTGAGGATCAGCTCCAAGAACCATCAATAGACCATGAGAGAGCATTACCATTGCAACTACTAAGGTATGCAGCTTGATAACAAAGAGAATTTCATACTCCACAACATATGCAACCACCTACTCACATTTAAGAAAACGAGACTGGTGTAGGTAATCCATAAACCATGAAACAATAAGGTGCCACCCAAGGACGACGAGATGAAAAGTGGAGATTACAAATATCAATCCCAAGGCCACCAACTTGTGCTCCATTCCACTGTTGGGCATGTTAATCATTCTCCCTGATGAGGCCGTGACAATGAAAACCACCCCCATTGGGGAAAAATGAAAAATAATTTAATCATTCTTCGTATTCTATATTCTGCAAGATGAAGGATATAAATCTAATAATTAGTAGTCTCACATTATTTAAATGGTGAAAACATTTACTTCATGATACATTTTAAATTGCTAAAATTTAACAAAAAATATAAAAATTATTTCAATTGTAACTTTGTTTTAAATTATTTTATTTTTATTATTAATTATAATATGAATTAATATGTAATTTAAATATACTTACATTTTTAAAATCATGTAACAATTTTGGTAATCATAGAGACTCACCCCACTTTATTACAATATTATGGTTCAATAGTATTACTTATTAATACCACATTTCCAACAAATCATAACTCATTTCGTATGAAAATTATTATTTTAATATTTTTAAATTAATGAATTTAATTAACTAGAATAATTAATGAAAATAAATAATTTTGATATGAAATTCAAACATATATGAATTTTACTAATTTTTTTTTACCATATTAAAAATTAAATTAAAATTATGAAAATCTATCTCAAGATAAACCTACATACTAACATACTTATTATTAGAAATTTATAGCTTTACTCTTTTCTACTCAAATCTCTATGCCCACCTTTGCTCTGGGTACCTCTTCCTTTGTATTATTTACTATTACTCAGTAAAATAATCAAGGATCTCTTCCTACATTAGCTCTTAGCGACTGATGGCTTAACGCTTTAGTGTAGGTTTTAACACAGTACAGAAATTACTTGCATACGAATTCTAAAACACATAAAATAAACAATGTGAGAGCATAACACATAAAACACATATATATAGAGATTTCCCTTGGATCCCAAAACTGGGACTACCAGCTTGATTTTTCATTATGTTCCTTTTAATGTTACAATACATATTTATACATGCCGAAGCATCCAATACCATGGACTGAAAACCATCGTGTCCAAAACCATGGACAAAAAAACCATCACGTCCAAAAACATGTGTGAAAATCATGCACAAAACCATAGGTGGGTCCGCCCAACCCAACAAAACCAAGGACCAAAAAACCATCGCGTCCAAAAGCATGTGCGAAAATCATGCGCAAAACCATAGGTGGGTCCGCCCAACCTAACATAGGGTCCAAAACCAAAATTTTCCAGGGCGCTACCCTAGACCCCATAAAGTGGGGTTACGGGTACGCCTAAAGTCCCCAGTGACCCCCCCCCGCTAAACAATTGGTGCAACGAAGGGGGGTCCACCCCCACTCTAACCCCGTGGTTAACCACGTGGGCTAGTCGTGGAAAGAATATAACATAACCCAACATTCTCCTACTTGTTATTTTCTTTCCATAGGGGGCCATAAGAGAGCTTAGTCATTTTTATAGCCCTACAATGCCCATTGTTTCTCTACACCAAGAGAACTTCTCAGAGCTCACAGATTTTGTTAATGCATCTGCAATATTTGTTGGGTTGTGTTATATTCTTTCCACGTAGTTAATAGGGGGTTTGAATGGCACCCGTAACCCCACTTTATGGGGTCCGGGGCAGCGCCCCGGAAAATTTTGGTTTTGGACCATATGTTAGGTTGGGTGGACCAACCTATGGTTTTGTGCATGATTTTCGCACATGTTTTTTGGACGCGATGGTTTTCGGTCCATGGTATTGGACGCGATGGTTTTCGGTCCATGGTATTGGATGCTTCGGCATGTATAAATATGTATTGTAACATTGAAAGGAACATAATGAAAAATCAAGCTGGTAGTCCCGGTTTTGGGATCCAGGGAAAAATCTTTGTGCATATTGTTTTATGGGTTATGCTCTCGCATTGTTTATTTTCTTTGTTTAAGAACTCGTATGCAAGTAATTTCTGTACAGGGTTAAAACCTACATTTGGTATCGGAGCTATTTTGGCTTCAAGGGGATGCCTTTGCTACTGAGGGGTTTCGCTCGGGCCTGTGGTAAGACCCTGTTCAGTGGGAGATCTACGAGATCGATTCTGGTGGTGAAAGAAGATGGAGAGCAGTGGAAAGATAGAGATTGAGAAGTTCAATGGTCAGAATTTTGAGTTATGGAAACTCAAGATGGAGGATCTGTTGGTGGATAATGATCAGTGGATTGCGGTAGATCCGGGTACTAAACCATCGGGAGTGACCGATGAAGAATGGAAGAAGTTGGATCGGAAGGCAAAGAGCACAATATGATTGTGTGTCTCAGATTCAGTATTGCTGAATGTATCAGGGGAAGCTACGACAAAGGCTTTGTGGGTCAAGTTAGGGACTTTGTACCAATCTAAGTCTCTGGTGAATAAACTGTTCCTGTGGAAAAAGCTGTATAACCTGAGGATGAAAGATGGAGACTCGGTGACAGAGCATCTGAATGCATTTAATACTGTGGTAAGTCAGTTATTATCTGTTGATATTAAAATTTCAGATGAAGATATGTGCATCAGTCTGTTGTGTTCTCTACCAGATTCGTGGGATAGTCTGGTTATTGCAATAGGTAGCAATTCAACTGCTTTGCAGTTTGATGAAATAGTCTCAGCCTTACTGACGGAGGAGATGAGACGGAAAAATATGGACAACCAGAATGGTCATGCCTTGTCTATACGAGGATGGTCCCAGAACAGAAACAAAAATAAGTCATCGAGTGGGAGATCTAAATCTAGAGGGAGATCTAAATTTCCAGGACAACCTACAAAGGTGGTGTGCTGGAAATGCGGAAAGGAAGGGCACTTCAGAAGGGATTGTAAATCTAAAGCTCCTGACAAAGGAAAGGGATCTGATGATGCTCCTTCTGTAGAGGCAAAAAGCACCTCAAATGAAGGTGGGGATGTGTACTTGGCTTCTTCAAGTACACATGTAGATCATGAGACATGGTTGATTGACTCAGGTGCATCCTTTCACTTCACTCCCCATAGAGAGTGGTTCTGCGAGTATGAGAGATACGATGGTGGTGATGTCTTCTTATGAGATGATAGGAAGGATAGAATCATTGGTCGGGGAAAAGTAAAGTTGAAGTTGCAAGGTGGAAGGGTTAGAACACTTCCAAGTGTTCTACATATTCCTGCATTGGCCAGAAATCTGATTTCTGTAAGCAAGTTGGATGATGCAGGTGTAAAGATGGTGTTCGAGAAAGATACCTGCAAGATGGTTCGAGGAGCACTGATATTAATGAGGGGCGTTCGGATTGGAACTCTGTACAAGCTGCAAGGTAGCACTGTTGTTGATGGGTGCAATAGTTCTATGGTTCCTGAAAATGCAGTAGAGAATGTAGTGGTCTCTGGAGAGAAGACCATGTTGTGGCATCAAAGGCTTGGACATATTGGAGAGAAGGGCCTTCAAATACTTCATGGTAAAGGTATGGTAGAAGGTATGAATAATAGCTCTCTGGATTTTGATTTCTGTGAAAATTGTGTATATGGGAAGCAGAATCGGGTGAGTTTCCCCTCTGGTGGTAAGAGGACGAAACAGATATTAGAGCTTGTGCACAGTGATGTGTTTGGACCTGTGAAGGTTCCATCATTGGGTAAGTCTATGTACTATGTATCATTCATAGATGACTTCTCAAGGAATACATGGATATATTTTCTTAAGAAGAAATCTGAAGTCTTTGACAGGTTTAAAGAATTTAAGGCTCTGGTGGAAAATCAGACAGAGAAGAAGATAAAGGTGCTGAGGACAGATAATGGTGGAGAATTTTGCAGCAAGGAATTTGAAGAATTTTGTAAGAAGTGTGGTATAGCATGGCAGAAGACTACTCCATATACACCTTAGCAAAATGGAGTCGCAGAAAGAATGAACAAGACGTTGATGGAAAGGGCAAGAAGCATGCTCAGTGGTGCTGGGTTAGGACAGGAATTCTGGGCAGAGGCGGTGGATACTGCATGTTACCTGATCAACATATCACCTTCATCAGCGTTGGAGGATAAGACTCCAGAAGAAGTATGGACTGGTAAGAAACCCTCTCTTTCACATCTAAGGGTATTTAGATGTGATGCATATGTACATGTTCCAAAGGAGAAACGAACCAAGTTGGATAGTAAATCTGAAAAGTGCATCTTTATTGGGTATAAGGATGGTTTAAAGGGTTATAAGCTTTGGAACCCAGTCACAAGGAAGGTTGTGTATAGCCGAGATGTGTTGTTCAGAGAGGTAAAAGATGTTATTCAACATGAAGTCCAACCAAAGGAACCTGAGAAGATAGAGTTTGAGCCAAAGGAGGAAGAATCAGACTCTGCAGCAGAGGAGGAATCAGAAGATGAAGAGCCACAAACTCCAGCTGTGAGAAGATCGGTTCGAGAAAGAAGGCAGCCAGAAAGGTATAGTCCATCTGCTTTCAGTTCAAATTTTGCTTTGTCTGTTACTGATAATGACCCCAGAACTGTGAAGGAAGCAGTGGATTCAGAGGATGGAAAACTCTGGAAAGAGGCCATGGTTGATGAAATGGCATCTTTGCACAAAAATGAGGCTTGGGATCTGGTGGAGTTGCCGGCTGGAAGGAAACCCATTGGCAGCAAATGGGTGTTCAAGAAGAAGACAAATGCAGAAGGAAAGGTGGAGAAATACAAAGCTCGGTTGGTAGCAAAATGTTATTCCCAGGTGCCGGGAATTGATTTTGGTGATATTTTTTCTCCTGTTGCCAAGGTAACTTCTATTAGATTACTTTTATCTGTTGCTGGTGCCTTTGATTTTGAGGTAGAACAGATGGATGTGAAGACAACATTTCTTCACGGGGATTTGGAAGAGGAAATCTACATGAAGCAACCTGAAGGCTTTGCGGTGAAGGGTAAGAAAGAACTGGTATGCAAGTTAAAGAAGTCTTTGTATGGGTTAAAACAGTCACCAAGGATGTGGTAACATAAATTTGATACATTTATACGGGGACTTGGCTTTACCAGAAGCAAAGCAGATCATTGTGTGTATTTTAAATTAATTGGTGACCGTATTATTTATCTGGTCTTGTATGTGGATGATATGTTGCTGGTTGGAAATGACAAAGAAATTATCCAGGATTTGAAGACCCAATTGTCCTCCAAATTCGACATGAAAGATCTTGGTGCTGCAAACTATATTTTGAGCATGGAAATTAAAAGAGATCGGTCAAAGAGGAAGCCCTGGTTAAACCAGAGGAAGTATGTCGAGACAATACTCCAGAGCTTTAATATGCAGGATAGTAAACCGGTGAAGGTTCCTATTCCTGTAGGTGTGAGGTTATCTGCTGAACAGTGTCCCAAGACACAAGAAGAGGAAGAGGACATGTCCCGTGTTCCATATGCAAGTGCAGTGGGTAGCCTGATGTATGCAATGGTCTGTACTAGACCAGACATTGCACATTCAGTGGGAGTATTGAGCAGGTTTATGTCAAAACCTGGGAAGGAGCACTGGATAGTAGTGAAGCGGGTTTTCAGGTATTTACGTGGCACTAGTGATTATGGCTTGTGCTACCAAGGAAGACCAGGATTGGACAGAGTGTTGGATATTCATGGCTTTGTTGATGCAGACTGGGTTGGAGATCTGGATCAGAGAAGATCTACAAGTGGGTATGTGTTTAACCTATTTGGAGGTGCAGTCAGTTGGATGAGTAAGAAACAATCTGTAGTGGCACTATCAACTACAGAGGCAGAATACATGGCAGCCACTCATGCAAGCAAGGAAGCAGTTTGGTTGCAGAGATTGTGTTCAAGTATGGGGTTAGTACAGGGAGCTATAAGAATAGACTGTGACAGCCAAAGTGCAATTTTCTTGGCAAAGAAGCCTGCTTATCATTCAAAGACAAAGCACATTGATGTTCAGTATCACTTTGTGAGGGATATGATAGAAGACAGAAAGGTGTTGCTGGTAAAGGTGGACACTTTGAAGAATACTGCAGATGCATTGACAAAATCTGTGAGCTCTGAGAAGTTCTCTTGGTGTAGAGAAGCAATGGGAATCTCAGGGCTGAAAAAATGAGTAAGCTCTCATGTGGGCCCCTGTGGAAAGAAAACAACAAGTGGGAGATTGTTGGGTTGTGTTATATTCTTTCCACGTAGTTAATAGGGTGTTTGAAGGGCACCCGTAACCCGCCCCGGAAAATTTTGGTTTTGGACCATATGTTAGGTTGGGCGGACCCACCTATGGTTTTGTGCATGATTTTCGCACATGTTTTTTGGACGCGATGGTTTCCGGTCCATGGTATTGGATGCGATGGTTTTTGGTCCATGGTATTGGATGCTTCGGCATGTATAAATATGTATTGTAACATTGAAAGGACATAATGAAAAATCAAGCTGGTACTCCTGGTTTTGGGATCCAGGGAAAAATCTCTGTGCATATTATTTTATGGGTTATCCTCTCGCATTGTTTATTTTCTTTGTTTAAGAATTCGTATGCAGGTAATTTCTGTATAGGGTTAAAACCTACAATATTCTTTAAAGTGTCCACCTTTACCAGCAACACCCTTTTCTCTTCTATCATATCCCTCACAAAGTGATATTGAATATCAATGTGCTTTGTCTTTGCATGATATGCAGGGTTCTTTGCCAAGAAAATTGCACTTTGGCTGTCACAATCTATCCTTATAGCTTCCTGTATTAACCCCATACTTGAACACAATCTCTGCAACCAAACTGCTTCTTTGCTTTCATGAGTGGCTGCCATGTATTTTGCCTCTGTAGTTGATAGTACCACTACAAATTGTTTCTTACTAATCCAACTGACTGCACCTCCAAATAGCTTAAACACATACCCACTTGTAGATCTTCTCTGACCTAGATCTCCAGCCCAGTCAGCATCAACAAAGTCATGAATATCCAACACTCTTTCAAATCCTGGTCTTATGTGGTAGCAGAAACCACAATCACTAGTGCCACGCAAATACTTGAAAACCTGCTTAACTGTTGTCTAATGCTCCTTCCCTGGTTTTGACATAAACCTGCTCAATACTCCCACTGCATGTGTAATGTATGGTCTAGTACAGACCATTGCATACATCAGGCTACCGACTACACTTACATATGGAACACGGGACATGTCCTCTTCCTCTTCTTGTGTCTTGGGACACTGTTCAACAGATAACCTCATACCTATAGGAATAGGAACCTTTACTGGTTTACCATCTTGCATATTAAACCTTTGCGATAATGTTTCGACATACTTCCTCTAGTTTAACCAGAGCTTCCTCTTTTCCCCGTCTCTTTTAATTTCCATGCCCAAAATGTAGTTCGTAGCACCAAGATCTTTCATGTCAAATTTGGAGGAGAATTAGGTCTTCAAATCTTGGATAATTTCTTTGTCATTTCCAACCAGCAACATATCATTCACATACAAGACCAAATAAATAACATTGTCACCAATTAATTTAAAATACACACAGTGATCTTCTTTGCTTCTGGTGAAGCCAAGTCCCCTATAAATGTATCAAATTTCTGATACCACATCCTTGGTGACTATTTTAACCCATACAGAGACTTCTTTAACTTGCATACCAGTTCTTTCTTACCCTTCACCGCAAAGCCTTCAGGATTCTTCATGCAGATTTCCTCTTCTAAATCCCCATGAAGAAATGTTGTCCTCACATCCATCTATTATACCTCAAAATCAAAAGAAACAACAACAGATAAAAGTAATCTAATAGAAGTTACCTTGGAAACAGGAGAAAAAATATCACCAAAATCAATTCCTGGCACCTGGGAATAACCTTTTGCTACCAACCAAGCTTTGTATTTCTCCATTTTTCTTTCTGCATTTGTCTTCTTCTTGAACACCCATTTACTGCCAATGGGGTTCCTTCCAGCCGACAACTCTACCAGATCCCAAGCCTCCTTTTTGTGCAAAGATGCCATTTCATTAACCATGGTCTCTTTCCAGAGTTTTCCATCCTCTGAATCCACTTCTTCCTTCACAGTTCTAGGATCATCATTAGTAATAAACAAAGAAAAATTTGAATAGAAAGCAAATGGACTATACCTTCCTGGCTGCCTTCTTTCTCAAATTGATCTTCTCACACCCAGAGTTTGTGGCTCTTCATCTTCTGATTCCTCCTCTACTGTAGAGTCTGATTCTTCCTCCTTTAGCTCAAACTCTATCTTCTCAGTTTCCTTTCGTTGGACTTCATGTTTAATAACATATTTCACCTCTTTGAACACCACATCGCGGTTGTACACAACCTTCCTTGTTACTAGGTTCCAAAGCTTATAACCCTTTAAGCCATCCTTATACCCAATAAAGATGCACTTTTCAGATTTACAATACAACTTGGTTTGTTTCTCCTTTGGAACATGTACATATGCATCACATCCAAATACCCTTAGATGTGAAAGAGAGGGTTTCTTACCAGTCCATACCTCTTGTGGAGTCTTATGCTGCAACACTGATGAAGGTGATTTATTGACTAGGTAACATGTTGTCTCCACTACCGCTGCACAGAATTCCTGTCCTAACCTGGCACCACTGAGCATGTTTCTTGCCCTTTCCATCAACGTCTTGTTCGTTCTTTCTACAACTCCATTTTGCTAAGGTGTATATGGAGTATTCTTCTACTGTGCTATACCATACTTTTTACA
The DNA here is from genome assembly GCA_031772625.1 of Pinus tabuliformis. Taxonomy (NCBI): domain Eukaryota; kingdom Viridiplantae; phylum Streptophyta; class Pinopsida; order Pinales; family Pinaceae; genus Pinus; species Pinus tabuliformis. The sequence goes on from CM062815.1 coordinate 498,919,418, forward strand.
GAATTCTTTAAATTTTTTACTGCAAAACTCTCTATCGTTATCTATCCTCAGCACCTTTATCTTATTCTCTGTTTGGTTTTCCACCAGAGCCTTAAATTGTTTAAACCTATCAAATACTTCAAATTTATTCTTAAGGAAATATATCCATGTATTCCTTGAGAAGTTATCTATAAATGGTACATAGTGCACAAACTTACCCAGTGATGGAACTTTCACAGGTCCAAACACATCACTGTGCACAAGCTCTAACATATGTTTCGCCCTCTTACCAACATAGGGGAAACTCACCCGATTCTACTTCCCATATACACAATTTTCATAGAAATCAAAATCCAGAGAGCTATTACTCATATATTCTACCATACCTTTACCATGAAGTATTCAAAGGCCCTTCTCTCTAATATGTCCAAGCCTTTGATGCCACAGCATGGTCTTCTCTCCAGAGACCACTAGATTTTTTGCTCCACTTTCAGGAACCATAGAACTGTTGCACCCATCAATAACAGTGCTACCTTGCAGCTTGTACAGAATTCCAATCCAAACTCCCTGCATCAATACCAGTTCTCCCTGAACCATCTTGCAGGTATCCTTCTCGAACACTATTTTTACACCTGCATCATCTAGCTTGCTTACAGAAATCAGATTTCTGGCCAATGAAGGAATATGTAGAACACCTAGAAGTATTCTAACCCTTCCACCTTGCAACTTCAACTTTACTTTTCTACGACCAATTATTCTAGCCTTCCTATCATCACCTAAGAAGACATCACCATCATCATATTTCTCATACTCGTAGAACAACTCTTTATGGGGAGTGAAGTGAAAGGATGCACTTGAGTCAATCAACCATGCCTCATGATCTACATGTGTACTTGAAGAAGCCAAGTACACATCCACACCTTCATCTGAGGTGGTTTTTGCCTCTGTAGAAGGAGCATCGTCAGATCCCTTTCCTTTATTAGGAGATTTAGATCTACAGTCCCTTTTGTAGTGCCCTTCCTTTCTGCATTTCTAGCACACCACCTTTCCAGGTTTTCTTGGAGATTTAGATCTCCCACTCGATGACTTATTCTTGTTTCTATTCTAGGACCATCCTCATACAGACAAGGCATCACTATTCTGTCTCTCCATATTTTTCTATCTCATCTCCTCCGTTAGCAAGGATGAGACTATTTCGTCAAACTGCAATGTAGTTGCATTGCTACCTATTGGAATAACTAGAATATCCCACGAATCTAGTAGAGAACACAACAAACTGATGCACTTATCTTAATCTAAAATTTTAATATCAACAGATGCTAACTGACTTACCACAGTATTAAATGTGTTCAGATGCTCTGTCACTGAGTCTCCATATTTCATCCTCAGGTTATACAACTTTTTCCGTAGAAATAGTTTATTCACCAGAGACTTAGATTGGTACAAAGTCCCTAACTTGTCCCACAAAGCCTTCGTCGTAGCTTCCCATGATACATTCAGCAATACTGAATCTGAGACACACAATCGTATTGTGCTCTTTGCCTTCCGATCCAACTTGTCTCATTCTTCATCAGACACTCCTGTTGGTTTAGTACCTGGATCTACCATGATCGACTGATCTTTATCCACCAACGGATCCTCCATCTTGAGTTTCCACAACTCAAAAATCTGACCATTAAATTTATCGATCTTTATCTTTCCACTACTTTCCATCTTATTTCACCACCAGAATCGATCTCGTAGATCTCCCACTGAATAGGGTCTACCACAGGCTCGAGCGAAACCCTTCAACAATAAAGGTGTCCTCTTGAAGCCAAAACAACTCTGATACCAAATGTAGGTTTTAACCCAGTATAGAAATTACCTGCATATGAATTCTAAAACACATAAAATAGACAATGCGAGAGCATAACACATAAAACACATATACATAGAAATTTTCCCCTGAATCCCAAAACCGAGACTACCAACTTTATTTTTCATTATGTTCCTTTCAATGTTACAATACATATTTATACATGCTAAAGCATCCAATACCATGGACTGAAAACCATCGCGTCCAAAAACATGTGCTAAAATCATGCACAAAACCATAGGTGGGTCTACCCAACTTTACATAGAGTCCCCATAAAGTGGGCTTACAGACACGCCTCAAACCCCATGTGACCCCTTGCCGCTATACAATCGGCGCAATGAAGGGGGGGCTCCACCCACCTCTAATCCCCCAGTTAACTATGTGGGCTAGTCGTGGAAAGAATATAACACAACCCAACACTTAGCTGCCCATGAGGTGACTAATATATCAATATGTCAAAGCCACTAACATGAAGATATGCATCTCAGAGCTTGTGAAATAACTTTGTTAACATCTCTATCATGATTGCAAGCTTATCTTGAAAGACATATCGAGATTAGATATCATTGTAGGATGCGGCTCGGTAAAGTGATTAGTGCTCTCCCTGATGCTCTAATGATTTCAACTCCTAGTGAATCATATATCGAACATATCAAAGAACTTGGCATTCAAAGATACACCTGGCAGTTTGTCCAATAATGTTCTTAATATCCCCATCATTATTACAAGTTTGTGTTAGATGACACAACGATAAAGGACATGAATATTAGCTCTGATAATTCTATGAATAAAGTAAATGTGACCAGTGGAAGCCCACCAACTATTGAGTATTGATTTTTAATCGGACATGCAGGAAAGATGTATGTATATAACAGACATATCCCTCTCACGACTTGTTTTAGCCCAAAAAATGCCAAACCCACACCACAAAAAGGATCGTAAGGATTGAGACTGCAATCGCTTTCACCTCAGAATTAGCTATACACCATTTTAATTGAAAGCAAAGTGTGCCATAGAATTCTTTATGGCTTCACAAATTAAGATTGTTATAGATATTACAAGTGAGACTGTTTCACCATACACGCACATTTGTGTGATGAAGATTCTACCGCGGGCTAGAGGAAAAGCTTACACAGCGCGTGGTTTCATAAGAATCTTTCAACTTAGAAACAAAGTAAAAATCATTTGATCTTAGGATGAACCATTTGTTTTTTATATTTTTAGCCTAGAGAAATTTATAAATGAAAAGATCTCTTCTTACTTATAAAGGACCTGCATTTTTTTCATTGTAATTGTTTATTAATTTTAACAAGGTAAAAAGCAGATGTGGTATTTGTATTTTTATATTTTAAGCTGAAAAAATTATAAATGAAAATATATCTCGTTACTTATTAACTATGTGCATAGTTTGAGTTATTGTTGTTTAATAATTTTTCATCATTGTCATTCCTTCGAAGTTAAAAATTTCACAATCAATTGGGATTTATGATTTTGAAAGGTGATATAGTCACTTTCTTTTCCGCATTGTGTCATAAACATGTTTAGGGTGGAAAATGGATTTCACTTTGTATATAGGATTTTCTTAATGGTTAGAATTAAAAAGATTGAAATTTTTATAATATCCCTTTTTTTTAAGTTTAATTAAAACAACTATTATTTTTAATATATATAATTCTTTTATTATAATTCTTTTACTATATATAAATATTTATAGCAATTTATTAACTATTTAATTTGATTTATGTGAATGCCTTGATATTTACAAATAATTTGGTAAAATTTTCACCACTATCCAAAAATAATAAAACTATTTATAATATCATTGAGGACATCTTAGTCAAGTCAGTGATATGAAAAGTATAAAATCTCATTTTTCTTTTACATGTTCCAACACACTTTGAAGCTGCGAAATAGTTTGGATATTTATGTCCATTGTAATTTTGCTTATGAATATAGCTGAAATAGTTGAAATACTTGATATTTATGTCCATTGTAATTTTGCTTATGCATATAGCTGAAATAGTTGAAATAGTTGCCATCCTCAAGACTCCAACAACTTCAATAGTATAAATAAAAAAAATCAAAAGTTTATAAGTCAAAATTACTCAAGATGAAGTGATTATATTGGCAACCAAGAAGGTATCATGAATCATAAACATCTAACTGATTGGCAAACAAGTAAAAACCACATTGCTTTCTTGGCAACATCTAAAAGTCAAAAAGAAAGAAACAACAAAAAACTAGTAAAGATGGAAACATCTCTATAGTTATCTTATGTAATAATGTAATTGATTTTTATTTCATATATTTTGTCATTAAAAATTAATAAGGAGAATGTTTGCATTGTTTATAAACTATTCATCTCCCCCTCACAATATGATGGTGGTATTGTATTCCAGAACATGTGTTATTCTCTCCTTAATATTTTTAGATCTGCATGTAAATCAATTGGTATCAGAGTATAAGATCTCGAAAGCCATCCACATCTTCAAAGATTTTTTTTTGGGATTTGTGGCTTAACTATTCAACACTCTTCTTAGTGTGCCCTCCTTGCTTTAAATTCCCATCACATATTGTTGCTTGGGGTCATAGCTTTCAATTCTTTTGGTCGATGAAAATCATGCCGCCCCATCGAGAACACTCTACCAAGGAATCACTAGTCAATGATTTAGCCATGGCTCTTCAAGATCTAATTACACTGCAACAATAGAGACACCCTCCTAGATAAATGAAATTGAATACTCATTTTAAATTCCCTAAATTCTCGGACCAAATGAATGGGGAGGCTCTCTATTCCTGAATTTGTAGTCTCTCTACCTATTTCAAAACACATCCCATGATGGAAGCAGACATGAAGCTTCAAATCGCTAGTCTACAGTTGGAAGCCCTAGCATAAACATTGTGGGATATCAACTCGAGAATATATCCTTGGTCGTCGAGCTTGGGGAACCAACAAAGACAAGATCCAAACGTATCACATCTTGGGATGATTTCTGTCAAGCGTTAAGAGTTCTAATGAAGGTGGCACCTCGGTTGCACCTCTATTTGCCCATAATTGTCAAATTAAACATGCTTTCGTGACTCTTATCCTTGACAATGGGAGTCAAAAGAATCTTGTGGCACAAGATTTAGCTCAATTCTTTAGCCTTCCCACCACTTCACACCCCAACCCATATCAACTAGGTTGGGTTCAAAAGGAAGGGTTGGGTTCAAAAGGAAAACCTTCATCTTACTATCTCCCAACATTGTGTTAGAAAATTGTATATTACAGAGCAATGGAACACAAAAAATATATTGTAGAAATATAAACAGATAAAAAACATAAAACAAGAGAGACACAGATATACGTGCTTCACCAAATTTGGGCTATGTCAACGAAGAAACATCGAGTCCTTCTTTTTATATTATCCAACATACTGAAGAGATACAACCTGCAATAGATCCGTTGTAATTCCCTCTTCGCTCTCACACAATCTGCTCTCTCTTTCTCTCTTAGAATATATATTTACATAGACTCAATACAATTACCTCATATATAGCAAGGGGTTTCCTTCTAGGGCAGAAAACCCTAATTTAAACATAACTTCTATCGTCACATCTTCCCCTAATGAATGACCTAGATTGACTACGAAATTACAACATTTTAAATGGCAACTTTACATCTATTTTTAGCTTTGAGGCGCTACCCCTGACCCTCTGCCACGGGGGCTCCTAAAGATCGTTGTCGCCCCCCCAGACCCCCCTTGTAGCACAAATATTATGGGCGGCATTCCCGCCACATTATGAACTGAGGTCCAATGTGCTGATACCTCTAAACAAAGAATACAATCAGACTCGACACCCAACACATTGTGTTGTCACCTTTGTTACTGGTCCTTTTTGAGATAGTGTGGTATGTGATGTTTCTCCTTTCAATTGTGTCAATTTGTTACTAGGAATTCTAAACCAACATACCAAAACATTGTTTATCATGCAAAACATCAAAAATACCACTTGCAATGTGAGGGCCACACCTATGTGCTCACATCCTTGACCCTCACATCAACCCAACCTCTTACTAGCAAAGCTCCCATTAAGAAAGTCAATATAAACCAATGCATTTCTTTGTGATTTGTTGACTTTTTCAAGCCATAAAACAACACCAAGTCAATACCTCCTGCCATGGATCCACTATAACTAGAATTTGAAAATTTCTTCATCGAACCTATAGGGTTGCTTCCCCCATGCTCTATTGAACACAAAATCGATCTTATTCTAGGTTCTTCATTATACAATGCCCCATCCTTCTTCGTTGCCAGAAAACCATCTGTTGGACGTGATTCATCAAAGAAACATGTTGGTACCAAAGGTGAGAGTAGACACAAAAAATTGTGAATTGTAAAGGGATATGAAACCTCCAATGCTGGTAATAATGGGGTTCAAAGAAAGTCATGAATGGTAGCAATGGGTGAGAGCTCAAGTTCAAATTCTAGTAGCAATAGTGCCACACAAGTTGGGGCAAAGCCACTCTCAGAAACTTTTGGGCAGAGTGTGGATATTGTATTCAACAACAAGCAAATGCCTGAAGAATGGAAGTGAATCAAGGGCCCTGTTGTCAAATATATGAATTGCCCTATTGTGGAAGATTTCGTGGTAGACAATCAACCTTTTGCTTGTTCTCAAATTCATGATACTTTGTATCCTTGAATAATTTCAACAACTCACCGCTCACTAATTTTGATGGGAAATCCTGCAAAGAATTCTACTGTTTCATAGGGGAAACTCTCACTAAGTAGAATGACACCATTTATGGGTGCCAATGTGGCTCCTAACTTATGATATCTTGTAAGTCGGAAAGGACACATACACCAGTGCATCCCAAATGACTGACAATAGAAACATTGAAGCACACTTTCCCTCATTTGGTGGAGGAAAATAGGATGCTTCCCACTCTAAATAGGGAGAAATTGCGCAACCAAGAAAGGATCGCTAATAAGAAAAATCTAATTGATTAAGGAACATGGGAACAACACACTACTTTAGTGGCAACATCTAAAACTCAAAAACAAGTAAACATCAAAAAATAGTAAAGAGGGAATGTCTCTATAATTGTTTTATCTAATAATATAATTGATATTATCTCATATATTTTGTAATTAAAAAATAATAAGAAAAATGTTTTCATTGTTTTTGAAAATTCTCATCTCTCTTTCTTAATAAAATGGTGGTATTGGTTTCCACAACAACTTTGATATTATCTCCCTTATAAATAAGGGGAAGTAAAACACATCACACAATGACCTGTAAATCAAAATGGGGGAAGATGAAGAGATTATAGAGAAAATGATTCCCTAAATGGAGATCGCAGTGAATACATGCCTTCCTTCCATGTCGGTCTCACCAACTTTATGTTATGGACAGCTCTGTATTCATATAGGTAGATTCCAGTGGAGGAAACTAAAGAACGTGACAAAAATAATTCAAATTGCTAATGGTTGTTCACAGATCAATGGACCATTTGAATAATGATTGGACCACCTGAAAATTGGGCCATAAGCAGTTCTTTCACATGCGTAAAATTTTTTTGTGACACTTCAATGGACCATTTGAAACATGAACGATAAGCAGTCCCATTCATATGTTGTAACAAAAACACATTTGCTATTTCATAGCTATGTGCATACCAGGGCAGCAATGATGATTTATTTTTAAGCATATTCCATGGGATCGATCAATTTCAATGGTCGTATACGTACAACTTAAACACGTAATGGGACGATGAACAAGTCTGCGGAAAGATAAAATGTAATACCATCTGCATACCAATAGGATGCATAGATCATTAATTGAAAGAGGCCTAAATAAATGGTTGGAAATGCATATGCTCCTCTTTGAAATCTTAATCACTTGAAACTCTCACTTAAAACAGGAGAATCGAGTTTTAACTTGACATATATTGCTGGACTCCTTGGTGCATCAGTCTAGAGCAATGGTCTATGTCTTTCAATAACTTCTTAATCGCGTTAATCGAAGCTAGGGCCTTGCTTCATGTCACTCTTCTAGTATTTTAGATTTGACCAACAATGATGCGATTTTGCGTTTGGTAAGGAATTTTGCGAAAATGCAAAGACTACTAGTGGTTGGGAGTTTGGTAAGGAATTTTGCGAAAATGCAAAGACTACTAGCGGTTGGGAGAGGAACCCGGAGTGCCAAGAAGGCAAATTTATGATGGATGAATTTGTTCAACTGCTTAGGTAAAATCTGGAAGAAAAACCAATTACGAATATTATTTATGCCAAGCAAGTCTTTTGGTCCAATTATATGTATTTTTCCAACATTTTTCATATCTTTTTTACAACTTACTCTTAACATTAGATTTATGGAAAGATTTCATTACTCCAAAAACTTGGTAAATTCAGTATTAAAATGAATATACATTGATATAGAGTTAAATAAATATATACTTATTTTTAAACGAGTACGATATTTACAACAATGGCTTTTGCTTCTAATCACGTTCTAATTTTGGTTTGGAAAAATAAATGGGCAGAGATTCGAACATAAATCCATCTCTGGGTGATTATATTAGTGAAGAATCTCTCCCAGATACCTTTTCATGTAAAGTTTGAAACTTTCTTCGTATTCTCCTTTTCCTCCCTGCTCTCGCGGGTGTAAATATGTTGCGTGTATGAAATTTCAACAACAGACAGGGTGATAAATGAACAATCATTGTCATTTCTACAAGTCTTCATTCGTGATGAAATATCTCTATTCTAGTGAATATATGTATGTACCCCAAACTCTTTGCATACATGTAGGACGTGAAGAAATATCCATATTAACAACGAATTGGTCCAGCATGCCTACAAGAGTAGTATTGACATCTGTGGTTACATTTATAAATAGGTTGATCTCGAGTGGATGATAACGTAGTTTAATGAGAAACCTCGATTACGTTATCTTTGAAACATATATGATAATTTGCAGTTTATATTATTATATGCATTATTATATAAGAATAAAATGAAGATTTCTCAAGTACTAGAATGCTATTTCAGAATCTCATTATAATAACGCGAGTTTCACACTCAATCTCCTACTTATTCATATCGTGCAATGATGATTATGTGTAAACCTCGATTATGTTATCTTTGAAACATATATGATAATTTGCAGTTTATATTATTATATGCATTATTATATAAGAATAAAATGAAGATTTCTCAAGTACTAGAATGCTATTTCAGAATCTCATTATAATAACGCGAGTTTCACACTCAATCTCCTACTTATTCATATCGTGCAATGATGATTATGTGTTAACATGATCTTATAGCTACAATTGGGTCACTTCACTATGGTGATTGAAGATTAAGAACATAACATTAACCCTAAAGTTTCCACTGAAAATGATTTGCTGTAAGCAGAAGAGTTAACCTGATTACTAAAATTTTCACTGATAGAAATTATTGTGATTAATGCTTGAGCTAGTTTCATGTTCATAGAAGACTCATCTGCAATGTTTGCAACCACGAATACTTGCATAAGCACAATTCCATGTCTAATTTTCACTTAATCGAAAGTATTATATTGTATCGAGAATCTTTATTTGCTTTTTTTATAGCATATCTCGGGGAAGGCCACAAGACGAATATAGGTGATGGTGATGGTGATAGGAATTGTATACTCAATGCCATGCATGAAGCTCATTGGTCACTCCTATACAGATTTTGTTATAAAATATTTGTTTTCAGCGTTCTCATCTTTGAAATTTTAAAAAACTGATCTCCCACCTCCTTTCTTTAGTATGTAGAAAACTTACAGCAGATACCAAAATTCAATGGAATGTGCCCCATCTTATCATTTACATAAGTCTTGAATAATGAATGCTTTATCGAAATGTCTGTTTAATATTTATTTGAAAAAAGAAATCATAAATACAACAATACCTTGAGAACGTTTAATCACATATACTTTCCTTAGCCAATCTCAAGCATTAAACTATTAATTATAAACGTAAATGCAAACATGCATATCGAATTGCAAAACTAGAAAAGCCATGCTACTGGTTGTTGTTTAGTAAAACGGTTCCTCTCAATTTTATTCCATGTGAACGGAATCATATTAATATTCAACAATGTGAATTTTCACAATTCCATACAGATTATTCAATATAAAAGAATGAAAATATTTAATTGCAAACTTAAATTAAAGTATTTATTGGGAAAAAAATTGTTTATTTATAGATATAAAAAAATGTTAACTATATTTATATATAATAATCATAATAATATTTGTCAATGATGTATAGCTCAGGTAGTTGGGAGGTTTTGATGATAACCTCTCCACCCTGGTTCCAATCCCATGACATGACTATGTTGAATAATCCTCAAAATGGTTTATATACTGTAAAACTCACATAAAACAAAATCCAGGCATTTCGAACCAACCAATGTGGTTCATCCTCATGATAAGATGAGGAATCAGATGTAGGAAATGGAATAAATAGATGATGAGAGCAGCTAACTAGCCATTAGAAATAACAACCAGTTTGACTAAAAAATTGAAATAACAAATTAATCTAATTACTTAAAAGATTACATTTTCTAATTAAATGTAATTTTTTTATTCTCATGGTTAGGTGGATATAGAATACTGTGTAAACTTGTAACAACATTTTCCATAAAAATCACATAAAATAAAACCCTGTCGAGACTTTTCGAACCAACCAGTGTGTTTCATCTTCACGACAAGATGAGGAATCAGATCTTGGAAATGGAATAAATAGATGATGAGAGTAGCTAACTAGCCATTAGAAATAACAACTAGTTTGACTAAAAAATTGAAATAACTAATTAAGCCTTTGACCCATAATTAAAATGAATTTTAATTTAATAATTAATATTATTTTTGAATTAAGAAATAAATAAGATTAATAAAATAATTTCATTTAATATTAAATAATACTAGTATTATTAGATTATATTACAAATATAATATCAATAAAAATTTTGAGATAAAAAACTATAAGAATAATAATTAATTAATTAATTAACTCATTTTTATTTTTTATTATTAATCTAATTTTAAATTAATAGCTAATATTATTTTTGAATTAAGAAATAAATAAGATGAATTAAATATTTTTATTTTAATATTAAATAATATCACTATTATTAAATTATATTACAGATATAATTGAGATAATAATAATTAATTATATAATTAACTCATTTTTAACTTTATTATTATTGATCTATGAGAAAAAAGAAGAAAGAAAAAAAAATCTGAATAAATAATAATAATAATAATAATAATAATAATAATAATAAGACTAAAAAAGTAAAGATTAGGAATCTAGGAAGAAAGAGTAGGGATCCAACACCTGCTAAACTCCAACTATCGTCTCTATTCAGATTGATGGGCCTTTGTTCAATCTCTAAGGCCTCTCTAAATTCCCGATGATGAAAGTGGTCAATCCTAGTGATGAGCTTCACCTCTTCTATGCAAATGTGATGATTGGTTTTTTCCGCATGTTCAGCCAATACGGAGGACTGAGACCTTCCATGCTTTATGTTTGCAGCATGCTCACAAATCCTTTGATTTATTGACCGACCAGTCTCACCAATATAAGGAGTCCCAAATGAACAAGGAATCAAATGAACGCCCTTTCCATCCTTAGGGTTAATAGGGTCCTTAACCGAACGAAGAGAATTTCGAATAGTTCGAAGGGGTCTAAAAGAAGAAGGAATATTATGCTTTTTAAGGATTCTCGCGATTTTATCCTTGGTCCCTTGAATAAAAGGAAGATGAACCCCAGAAGATCGATCCTTGGGATCAATCCTCTTCTTAGGACCTCTTTCCGCATTAAGGAAAGCTTTATGACACTGGGACTTACTATAACCATTATTAATGAAGACCTTAAGGAGGTGAGCTTTTTCATTATCAAGATGATATTCATTAGAAACTCTCAATGCCCAAGTGGCTAAGGTGTTGAGAACACCTAGCTTCTGAGCAGGGATATGATGGGAACTAGCATGAAGGTATTGTTCTGTGTGAGTTTTCTTCTGAAAAACTTGATGAGAGAAAGAACCATCATCATTTTTTGAAATGAGAACATTGAGAAAAGGAAGGCTGCCATTAAATTCAACTTCCATGGTGAACTTTATGGAATTTGATTGATTATTAAGATGCTTGTAAAATAACTCTAACTTCTCTTTCCCATGAGACCAGATGGAGTAAGTGTTGTCGACAAACCTTTTCCACAGATTAGGGTTAAAATGAGCCGATGATAAGGCCTTAAATTCAAAGAACTTCATAAAGATATTGGCAACAATGGGGGAAAGGGTAGATCCCATGGCAACACCACAGGTTTTCTCGTAAAATTCGCCTTCGAAACTAAAGACGGTGGTGGTGAGGCAAATCTTAACCAGGAGAGTAGTATTAGGATCCGTCATATGATTAATAACATCAATGGCCTCATTAATTGGGATATTCGTGAATAATGAGACCACATCAAAACTAACCAACATGTCTTTTGGATCAATTCTGATATCCTTTAACTCATTAACAAAGGAGGATGAATCTTTAACAAAGGATTCAGTTCAAAAAACAAGAGGCTTGAGCTTGTTAGAAAGATATTAAGTGATGCAGGAGCATTCAGCGCAAGGAAAATCATTGTAAATAGTACACATAGGGGGTCATGCATTTTAGGAAATAGTTTTCTTAAGTCTTAAGTCAATGTAGTATTTAGGCATTTAAGTGTGATTTTATTAGATAAATCCAATTCTCTAGGAGCAAGAGAGAGCTTTTAGGAATTATTTAGAGTAGATATGGATCATTGAGCTCATAGGGACTTTTTTGTTTTAAAACAGAGAAAAACCTAGAGTGGATAAGTCCGCCACATATATGTATCCATGTAGTGAGCTTTAGGCTTTTGTTAAAGGATGGGATTAGGTCCTTCATAGTAATCCAATGCAAATTTCTATATAAACATATGTAAGCCTACAGGAAGAAGAAGAGGCCACGAATAGTAGAAGTCAGGCCTGTGCGAAACAAGGAGTCTCGGATGTAATATGTGTTTTTATATTAATATATGCAAAAACTGCTTCCTATCTATGTTAGTATGTTAAGAAGTACTTCATGGGTGATTTACTATGAATTTGTAGGCTCTACAGGTTGTAGGAAGAATTTTAAAGGAGGCAGAAATAGAGAAAGAGGAACACGATCCAAAAGAATCAAAATGGATCATTGAATCCATTAGAGCTGCAAGAAGAACAGAGATGAAAGGAGAGTGAGGAGTTAAGACCAGAAGGAAGAATGAGCTGTGAATGAGTAGAAGGAAAATCCTTAAAGAAGACAAATCACCGAGAAATTGACGAAATAGTGTAACTGTCAAAGTAAAAGGGACGAGCGGAGAAGTCCAGAGTTAATACTCATCACCCGTTGGATCTTCAAAGATCAACAGCTATGATTGAAATCACAATCTCATTTCATAGATGCCAAGGAATAGTGATAGCAAACCAGTGATACTCTAATGAGAGATTGGCGATATCACTGATAATCCAATCGGCGATTACGCAATCGGAAGTTCACAGTGGAAGATGTAATGCACGGGTGGATGAGCGATATCTGATAGCGATTATCGGAATATCGGAGCTTGCAACCATTCGAGATCGGCGTAGTGGAAGTGTGGAGTGATAAGTTATGGAGCCGACGACAATTATGAATGCCGGTGTATAAACTTTGAAGTTCGCTTATTATATGATTCTGTGGAAGGTTAGTGCATTTCCATGTATTCCATTTATCTTATGATAAGTGTTACGAGCCTTTTTAAAGCTTAATGGTATGCGTTATCAACCTGATAGTCAGATCAGAGTCGAAGGAGGGTGAATATATGTGTATGACCCGTTGATATAGCCAATAGTGATTGCGATAGAGGTTTTAACCTCGGGTTTTGTGCTAAAGCTGTAATAAAGCAGAAAATGGTTTTTGGGAGTATTTCCCTTTGTAATGGGATATAAAGTGGAAAAAACCGATAGTGTTTTGGGTTAATATATGGGTAACCAAAGCATATAGTAAGGTTATATGTGTGTGTGTGTGAACTGTGGTTCTGAAGGGTTCATATTATAAACCCGATAGAGGTTTCAGGTGGGGTGATTGAAGTTCCTATGCAAAGGAACTTATAAGAGGACAACTTGATTGTTTATGGTTTGTAGATTTGACTCCTTCATTGAGTTAAATATCCTCAGATAGGTGTAGATGTGTTATTGAGTAAAATTCATACTGTGGGTATATGTGCGGGTGGTAGCCCTACACCCTTAGAGGTATTAGAGCAGAATTGAGGTCAAAGAAAAATTACTATCAGAGTAGAAATAAAGCGGGGAAGATTTATGCGGAAAGGAATTTGCAAACAGGAAAAGGTAATGTGCTTAATCATAAAGACTACAGTGGGATATTCTAGTAGTTCCAATAGAGGCTTGGAGTAAGTAGGAACAAAGGATTCGTTGATGGAAAGAGAAAGCAAGATTGCTTAGCATAAGTTCTGAAGGAAAGAGGACTTGGAGACAAAACAGAGGACATTCCATTCAAAGGATAGTTGGAATGGTGAAACAAGATGATGCTGAGATCTTGGAAGTGAGGTAATGTGTTCTTTTATAAATTAGGAATGTGTGTTTTTATACTAATGCACAGGTGATAGCAAGAGAAGCTGTGAGAAGAACAGGTGAGTTTTTAAAGATAGAGTAAGGAGAATACTCTAAAGAAGAAGTGGTAGTGAACCTGAAGAATCCAACAAGAGATTGGACAGAGAGGACAACTGAAGTGTTCTCAAGAGAAAGTGAGAGATTGTGGAAGACTAGAATGAGAAAAGGTGTTGCTAAAGAAGAGGTTCCAGATAGAGGACCTGTGCTTACCAAAAGATCGAGTGAGGAGAGCTTAGTGAGGTAAGATTGCATCCCGGAGGACTAGCTGTTGCAGAGGCTTGTTGCAAAAGAGATCATGAAGAAAGAAGAGAATATGATAACTACTGATGGTCATAACAGAGGTTCAGAGAGAAGCCACAACAGAAGATATGACGAGAAGGATGCCAAGTCAAATGGCAAGAAGATGAGTCAAGAGGAAATGGACAAAGAGGTTGTTGAATTAAAATAACAACTCAATGCACTAAGGAGAATGCTTGAGGAAAGCAAGAGACTAGGTTGGGTCTTGAGGAAAAATCCAGTAGAATGGCATGAGATGCAGAGAAGGCTGGAGCAAAAGAAAGTGAAGTGGTTGAAGGGAAAACTCAAGGAAGTTGAGCTAGAAATGGAAGAATCCATTTATGAACTAGAACAATGAGAATTTCTGGGAGATAGTGAAGATGAAGACTTGGAGACTGAAACTTCAAGTAAGGTCGAAGGGTCACATGGTTTTAAATCTAACAATTTGTGTATGTTTGCAGGTGAAGGACAATTAGCTGATATTCTCATGAAGAAGGAAAAAAACCAACAAAATCAAAATTCTGTTCTGGAAGAAGATGAGGTAGATAGATCTCATATACAACTAGTGGAAGATGTCAAACAACTAAGTGAAGGGCTTGAGGAGATTGAAGAAGATACCGTCGAAGAATTTCTTAATCATATGAATGATTTAGGATAGCAAGGATATATGATGGCTGAACCATCAAGTGAGACCATATGATCTTATATTTTTAAAACTGAGAGTTTATGTATGATGGCAGATATTGCAGGAGAAAAAAAGCCATTTGAAGATAACTTGAGAGTAGATAAACAGCAAGGGACTAAAGGAAAACTTGTGGAAGATACTATGTTAGCTAAGAACATAGTAAAGGATCATGAATTCACTATGATGATAGGAACATTAGAGATAGCCATGGAAACTGTTGAGATAGATAGTAGGGAAGAAGGACATCTACTGAAGGATGTTAAGAAGGAGAAACCCTATGCAAAGGATTTAACCTTGGGAAAAGTAACACTAACAAAGGAGTGTTTTGAAGAGGATGGACAGTCTTTTGAAGATATCAAAAGTCTGGAGGAGTACTCTAGGAGAACAGAGTATGATGGAGAAGACCTATTGAATGAGGGAAGTAGCGATTTGCTACAGCAGAAAGACCTTGAGATTACAAGGATCAAAGGAAGACAATGCTTTAATACTGGAACACAGCATGTAAAGGATGAATCTGGAAGAAGAGAGCACTGTCATGAAGTGGTTACTAAGTGTGAAGAAGAGATTAAACTACTGGAGAAACTGATGAGAGAACTTGATGGTAGAACAGAAGCTGCAGTTACAGTTTCTAAAGAAGAAGATGTGTCTCAAGTAGGCATGGAGATAGGAAGATGCAATAATTTGTTTGCAGGTTCATCAAATAGCATGAATGAGTATGAGTATGTGATCAAAGAGATTGAGCAGAGATTGTTTGAAGATGGTAAAGAGGTGGTAGGAATCAAACAATTTCAAAGTAAAGATAACTAGCAACAAGTTCAAGGAGGAGGAGTTCACTACAGTGGAAAAGAGCAGGAAGGAATCATTAGAACAGATGGTGTGGAAGAGAGACTAATGGATAGTCTCATGAATTCTACTGAGAATTTGAATCAGCGTAATGATATGCTGACAGAGGAAGAGGAAATAGAAGAACAAACTGAAATGTTGCCAAAGAAAGAAGAGGCACCAAGGCCTCACGTTTTTAATTTTAACAAGTGTTTTGTGAATGCAAGCTTTGTTGCAATTGTTGGAGGAGATTTGGCACACGTGAGTAGGCAAGTAAAGATGAAATAAGAAGACTTCATGGAAGAATTCAATCCATGGAAGTAAGATGTTAAATTACTGGAGAAAATGTTGAACAGTCATGATTCGATCATGAAAGAGGGTAAGGATGATACGGAGGTAGCAAAAATGGCAGCAAGTAAAGCAAGAGTAGGTAAACCAAAGATTGAAGCAAGTAGAAGAAAAGTGAGCATAGAAGACAACAACAGTAACCTAAAACAAAGAGAAGAAGACAGAAGTAAGAAGCAGAAGATGGACCAACCCAAGGATATGTTGGACATAGAAATTGAAGAAATATGGAAGTAGATCATGAAGCAATTCAAATGGAGGAAAATGGTAACACTAACAAGCAAGATCAATCAGAAGTTGAACCTGACTGATAGGAAGAAGAAAATGGAGCAAAAGACAACAGAAGTGCAGCAATAGCAAAGGAATAAAGCATCTGGACAGTTATATAATAAGGTGTGGGATCCAGGAAGACTAATACTAGAAGACACATGATCAGGAGATCATGAATATTTTCTACTTTAGGAGTCTGAGGAAGGATAATTCAACCCAAGGGAAATCATTGTAAATAGTAGACATAGGGGGTCATGCATTTTAGGAAATAGTTTTCCCAAGTCTCAAGTCAATGTAGTATTTAGTCATTTAAGTGTGATTTTATTAGATAATGGGAGAATATGTAAATTGTCTCAAAATTAATAAATGATAACATGAGTGGTAGAAGTCAAATCCAAATCTCTAGGAGCAATAGAGAGCTTTTAGGAATTAATTAGAGTAGATATTGACCATTGAGCTGATAAGGAGACTTTTCTGTTTTAAAACAAAGAAAACGTTAGAGTGGATAAGTCTACCACATATATGTATGCATGTAGGGAGCTTTAGGATTTTGTTAACAGATGGGATTAGGTCCTTCATAGTAGTCCAATCCCAGTTTCTATTTAAGCATATGTAAGCCTTTGGGCAGAAGAAGAGGCTGCAAATAGTAGAAATCAGGCCTGTGCGAGATGAAGAGTCTCAAATGTAATCTATGTTTTTATATTAATATATGAAAGAATTGGTTCCTATTTGTGTCAATATGTTAAGAAGAACTTCATGAGTTATTTACTATGAATTCGTAGGCTCTGTAGGTTGTAGGCAGAATTCTAAAGGATGCAAAAGTAGAGAAAGAGGAACACAATTTAGAAATATCAAAATGGATCATTGAATCCTTTATAGCTTTGCAATAAAGACAGAGATCAAAGCAGAGTGAGCAGTTAAGCCCAAAAGGAAGAATAAGCTGTGAATGAGCAGAAGGTGCAACCTTAAAGAAGACAAATCACCAAGAAATTGAAGAAATAGCGTAACTGTCCAAGTAGAAGGGACGAGTAGAGGAGTCCAAAGTTAATACTCAACAGCTGTTGGATCTTCAAAGATCAATGGCTATGATTGAAATTGCAATCTCATTCCAGAGGTGCCAAGGAATAGTGATAACAAACTAGTGATACTCCGATGAGCGATTTGCGATATCACCGATAATCCGATCGACAATCACACAATCGGAAGTTCATAGTGGAAGAGGTAATGCGTGGGTGGATGAGAAATATCTGATATCGATTATTGGAATATCAGAGCTTGGAACCATCAGAGATCGAAGTAGCGGAAGTGTGGAGTGATAAGTTGTGGACCCAATGACAATTATGAATTCTAGTGTATAAACTTCGAAGTTCGCTTATTATATGATTCAGTGGAAGGTTAGTGCATTTCCATGTATTCCCTTTATATTATGATAAGTGTTACAAGCCTTTTTAAGGCTTAATGGTATGTGTTATCGACTTGATAGTCAGATAGGAGTCGGAGGAGGGTGCATATATGTGTATGACCCGTTGATATAGTCGATAGCGATTGGGATAGAGGTTTTAACCTCAGGTTCTGTGCTAAAGCCGCAATAAAGTGGAAAATGTATTTTGGGAGTATTTCCCTTTGTAATGGGATATAAAGTGGAAAAGTGTTGATAGTGTTTTGGGTAAATATATGGCTAACCAAATCATATAGTAAGGTTATATATATATATATATATATATATATATATATATATATATATATATATAAATATATATATATATATATATATATATATATATATATATATATATATATCTATGTGAACTGTGGTTTTGAAGGGTTCATATTATAAACCTGATAGAGGTTTCAGGTGGGGTGATTAAAGTTCCTATGCAAAGGAACTTATAAGAGGGCCACTTGACCATTTATGGTCTATAGAATTGACTCCTTCATTGAGTTAAATATCCTGGGACATGTGTAGAGGCATTATTGTGTAAAATGCATAATGTGGGTATATGTGCGGGTGGTAGCCCTACACCATTAAGCAAGAAGATAAGTCAGCCCTCCTATAGTGTTGACTATGGGGCGAAGGAGTGTCCCTTCCTTATGGATCTTAGGGAGAGAATAAATCCTAGGAGTAAACTTATAATTCATAGATATTTTTTTTAGAAAAATAATAACATTATAAATTAATCTAATTATTTAAAAGATTACATTATTTAATTAATAGCAATTTTTTGATATTTTTTCATACAATTTGATTGGGTTTAATGATTAAGAGCATGCATTTCTTTTTAAGAGGTTACATGTTCAAAAGGGGCTAGAGTATATATGTCTTAGCAGTCAAAGGAAGTGGGTTACCTGTCCCAGAAATAAGGAGGTCTCATACACCAATGAAGTGGGTCACTTGTCCAACAAACAAGATGGTCTTATACACCAATGTGATATGTCTCTTATCCGTGACCTTAAAATTAAATAATAATAATTATATAAGTCACCTCTTTCCTGTCTCAAAAAATCTCATACACCAATGTAGTGTATCCCTTGTACATAACCTGTCAGGTTAGGAGGTAACTCCTCAAATGAAATTGTAATATCCATTTAGGTTATTCATTATTATATACAATGCGGAGTGACTATTCATTCTCATCTCTCGATGACTCTCCATTTCCTCTATTATTTATTTACACTAGTTTCAGTTGTTCACCCAATCCCTATGATTAGGCGTCAACATTCCTTGTGTTAATCTGAAGGGATGTTGGTGAGTCCAAGCATCGTTCTGAATCTTTCAAGCTTTTTTCTTCCAAGTGCTTTGGTGAAGATGTCTGCAATTTTCTCATCAGTGGAACGATGGAAAAGATGGATTTTTTTGGCCTCAACATGATGTCGAATCAGATGATATTGTGTATTGATGTGCTTCATTCAATCATGGAACTTTGGGTTCTTGGCCAACTTTATTGCTGAGGTATTGTCAATCATGAGTGGAGTCGATTGTAGTTGTTTTACCTACAAATATTCCAGAATTTTCCTGAGCCACACAATTTCTTTTGTTGCCTCAATTATTTCTACATATTCTGCCTTTGTTGTGGAATCTGTTGGAATTGATTGTTTGTGTGATCTCCAAGATACAAATCCTAATCCAATACCCATGGCATAACCCAAATTAGATACCCCAATTTCTTTGTCTCCATAGAAGTCTGAATCAGAGTATCCAATCAAGCTAAAATCACCCACCTGTGTATACTTGAGTCCAAAGTCTTGAGTTCCCTTCAAGTGCTTTGGAACTCTTTTTGCAGTAGACCAATGTCCCTGACAAGGCTTTTACATAAACCTAGAGAGGATTCCAACAGAAAATGAAATGTCTGGTCTGGTAGTAGTCAGGTAGTTGAGACTTCCTACAAGCTGTCTATAATTTGTTGCATCGTCAAATTCTTTTCCTTCAATGGATGTGAGATTTAAGTTTTGCTCCATTGGACTAGTAAGAAGATTGCATTCATTCATGCCAAACCTATTCAACAGATCTCCAATGTACTTCATTTGAGAAGGGAATATTGACTTTGGGTGTTGATTTACTTCAATACTAAGATAGTAATGAACATAGCCCAACTCAGTCATTTAAAAAACCTTTCCTCAATTCCTTCTTTCTGGATGCAATGTAGCTCTGATTGTTCCCTATCATCAAGAGATCATCTACATATACCATAATATATACAACTATTTTTCCAACCTTCTTGACAAACAAAGTTGCATCATCAAGATCATAATGTTTGAAATTGAGTTTCAGAATATACTTAGTTAGTTTTTCATACTAGGCTCATGATGATTGTTTGAGGTTGTACAAGGATTTCACAAGTTTTCATACTTTATGCTGATGTCCTTTCACAACAAATCCTTCAACCTGGGACATAACAAATTCTCTTTTAGATTTCCATTCAAGAAAGTCATTTTTACATCCATTTGATGGACTTTCCAACTGTTCTGAGCTACTAGGGCAGAGAGTGTCCGGATGGTAGCCCATTTTGTTGTGGGGGAAAAAGTCTCCTCATAATCGACCCCTTCTTTCTGTGAAAAACCTTTTGCCACAATCCTGGCTTTGTGCTTGTCAAGTGATCCATCATCTTTATACTTGTTCTTGTAGATCCACTTGCAGCCAATTGGTTTGTTTCGCAATGGAGGATCAACCAGCTTCCAAGTGGCATTCTTTATCAAGGCACCATACTCCTTTTGCATTTCTTATTTCCATTCATCACGGGAAGCAACTTCTTTGAAGGAAGTTGGTTCAAAATCTGTAGACAAATTCAATTCACAATCATAAGAAACATCCATATCACTAGGTGAATAAGAGTAATTTACATCATCTCCATTTTGTCCAGTTGAATTTCTAGTTCATTTCTTTCCAACCTCATCAGGATGAACACTTTCAAGTGTCTTTTTTATCCACTTTGGGGAACCTTTCGAAGATGGTCCAAGCTTCTCCGTTGATTGAGTTAGAACTGAATCAACATTGAGTCTCCCAAATCCGCCAATCACATCACTCAAAGTATCTTCCTTTGTTGGAGTTTCATGTGGGGGAGAGAGTGATTCAGAAGAAGATTCCACAGGTTGATCTAGTATAGGAATCCCCCCTTCAAGATGTGGAATCTGATTATCAAATTCTTGAAATGATTTTGCATTTGTGAATCTATCCAAGCGATCAAGTTGTTGCTCAATAACATTTTCAGTGCTGGATGTTTCAAGAAAGATTACATCTCTAGATACAACAAACTTTTTATTGACTTCATCGTAGAGATAGTATGCTTTGGAGGTGTTTGAATACCCCAGGAAGATACACTTATGACTTCTTGCACCAAGTTTGTTTCTATCTACCTTTGGTATCAAGGCATAACAGGTGGAACCAAAGACCCTGAGATGCTTTACCAAAGGAATGTGCACATACCACATTTCATAAGGAGTGTTATTTCTAATAGCATTAGATGGACATATATTCTTTACATATACAACACATAGAATTACATCAACACAAAATTTTGGTTTTGGACCATATGTGAGGTTGGGCGGACCCACCTATGGTTTTGTGCATGATTTTCGCACATGTTTTTTGGACGCGATGGTTTTCGGTCCATGGTATTGGACGCGATGGTTTTCGGTCCATGGTATTGGATGCTTTGGCATGTATAAATATGTATTGTAACATTGAAAGGAACATAATGAAAAATCAAGCTGGTACTCCTGGTTTTGGGATCCAGGGAAAAATCTCTGTGCATATTATTTTATGGGTTATCCTCTCGCATTGTTTATTTTCTTTGTTTAAGAATTCGTATGCAGGTAATTTCTGTATAGGGTTAAAACCTACAATATTCTTTAAAGTGTCCACCTTTACCAGCAACACCCTTTTCTCTTCTATCATATCCCTCACAAAGTGATATTGAATATCAATGTGCTTTGTCTTTGCATGATATGCAGGGTTCTTTGCCAAGAAAATTGCACTTTGGCTGTCACAATCTATCCTTATAGCTTCCTGTATTAACCCCATACTTGAACACAATCTCTGCAACCAAACTGCTTCTTTGCTTTCATGAGTGGCTGCCATGTATTTTGCCTCTGTAGTTGATAGTACCACTACATATTGTTTCTTACTAATCCAACTGACTGCACCTCCAAATAGCTTAAACACATACCCACTTGTAGATCTTCTCTGACCTAGATCTCCAGCCCAGTCAGCATCAACAAAGTCATGAATATCCAACACTCTTTCGAATCCTGGTCTTATGTGGTAGCAGAAACCACAATCACTAGTGCCACGCAAATATTTGAAAACCTGCTTAACTATTGTCTAATGCTCCTTCCCTGGTTTTGACATAAACCTGCTCAATACTCCCACTGCATGTGTAATGTCTGGTCTAGTACAGACCATTGCATACATCAGGCTACCGACTACACTTACATATGGAACACGGGACATGTCCTCTTCCTCTTCTTGTGTCTTGGGACACTGTTCAACAGATAACCTCATACCTATAGGAATAGGAACCTTTACTGGTTTACCATCTTGCATATTAAACCTTTGCGATAATGTTTCGACATACTTCCTCTAGTTTAACCAGAGCTTCCTCTTTTCCCCGTCTCTTTTAATTTCCATGCCCACAATGTAGTTCGTAGCACCAAGATCTTTTATGTCAAATTTGGAGGAGAATTAGGTCTTCAAATCTTGGATAATTTCTTTGTCATTTCCAACCAGCAACATATCATTCACATACAAGACCAAATAAATAACATTGTCACCAATTAATTTAAAATACACACAGTGATCTTCTTTGCTTCTGGTGAAGCCAAGTCCCCTATAAATGTATCAAATTTCTGATACCACATCCTTGGTGACTATTTTAACCCATACAGAGACTTCTTTAACTTGCATACCAGTTCTTTCTTACCCTTCACCGTAAAGCCTTCAGGATTGTTCATGCAGATTTCCTCTTCTAAATCCCCATGAAGAAATTTTGTCCTCACATCCATCTATTATACCTCAAAATCAAAAGAAACAACAACAGATAAAAGTAATCTAATAGAAGTTACCTTGGAAACAGGAGAAAAAATATCACCAAAATCAATTCTTGGCACCTGGGAATAACCTTTTGCTACCAACCGAGCTTTGTATTTCTCCATTTTTCTTTCTGCATTTGTCTTCTTCTTGAACACCCATTTACTGCCAATGGGGTTCCTTCCAGCCGACAACTCTACCAGATCCCAAGCCTCCTTTTTGTGCAAAGATGCCATTTCATTAACCATGGTCTCTTTCCAGAGTTTTCCATCCTCTGAATCCACTTCTTCCTTCACAGTTCTAAGATCATCATTAGTAACAAACAAAGAAAAATTTGAATAGAAAGCAAATGGACTATACCTTCCTGGCTGCCTCCTTTCTCAAATTGATCTTCTCACACCCAGAGTTTGTGGCTCTTCATCTTCTGATTCCTCCTCTACTGTAGAGTCTGATTCTTCCTCCTTTAGCTCAAACTCTATCTTCTCAGGTTCCTTTCGTTGGACTTCATGTTTAATAACATATTTCACCTCTTTGAACACCACATCGCGGTTGTACACAACCTTCCTTGTTACTAGGTTCCAAAGCTTATAACCCTTTAAGCCATCCTTATACCCAATAAAGATGCACTTTTCAGATTTACAATACAACTTGGTTCATTTCTCCTTTGGAACATGTACATATGCATCACATCCAAATACCCTTAGATGTGAAAGAGAGGGTTTCTTACCAGTCCATACCTCTTGTGGAGTCTTATCCTCCAACACTGATGAAGGTGATTTATTGACCAGGTAACATGTTGTCTCCACTACCGCTGCACAGAATTCTTGTCCTAACCTGGCACCACTGAGCATGTTTCTTTCCCTTTCCATCAACGTCTTGTTCGTTCTTTCTGCAACTCCATTTTGCTAAGGTGTATATGGAGTATTCTTCTACCGCGCTATACCATACTTTTTACAGAATTCTTTAAATTTTTTACTGCAAAACTCTCTATCGTTATCTATCCTCAGCACCTTTATCTTAATCTCTGTTTGGTTTTCCACCAGAGCCTTAAATTGTTTAAACCTATCAAATACTTCAAATTTATTCTTAAGGAAATATATCCATGTATTCCTTGAGAAGTTATCTATAAATGGTACATAGTGCACAAACTTACCCAGTGATGGAACTTTCACAGGTCCAAACACATCATTGTGCACAAGCTCTAACGTATGTTTCGCCCTCTTACCAACATAGGGGAAACTCACCCGATTCTACTTCCCATATACACAATTTTCATAGAAATCAAAATCCAGAGAGCTATTACTCATATCTTCTACCATACCTTTACCACGAAGTATTCAAAGGCCCTTCTCTCTAATATGTCCAAGCCTTTGATGCCACAGCATGGTCTTCTCTCCAGAGACCACTAGATTTTCTGCTCCACTTTCAGGAACCATAGAACTGTTGCACCCATCAATAACAGTGCTACCTTGCAGCTTGTACAGAATTCCAATCCAAACTCCCTGCATCAATACCAGTTCTCCCTGAACCATCTTGCAGGTATCCTTCTCAAACACTATTTTTACACCTGCATCATCTAGCTTGCTTACAGAAATCAGATTTCTGGCCAATGAAGGAATATGTAGAACACCTAGAAGTATTATAACCCTTCCACCTTGCAACTTCAACTTTACTTTTCTACGACCAATTATTCTAGCCTTCCTATCATCCCCTAAGAAGACATCACCATCATCATATTTCTCATACTCGTAGAACAACTCTTTATGGGGAGTGAAGTGAAAGGATGCACTTGAGTCAATCAACCATGCCTCATGATCTACATGTGTACTTGAAGAAGCCAAGTACACATCCACACCTTCATCTGAGGTGGTTTTTGCCTCTGTAGAAGGAGCATCGTCAGATCCCTTTCCTTTATTACGAGATTTAGATCTACAGTCCCTTTTGTAGTGCCCTTCCTTTCTGCATTTCTAGCACACCACCTTTCCAGGTTTTCTTGGAGATTTAGATCTCCCACTCGATGACTTATTCTTGTTTCTATTCTAGGACCATCCTCATACAGACAAGGCATCACTATTCTGTCTCTCCATATTTTTCTATCTCATCTCCTCCGTTAGCAAGGATGAGACTATTTCGTCAAACTGCAATGTAGTTGCATTGCTACCTATTGGAATAACTAGAATATCCCACGAATCTAGTAGAGAACACAACAAACTGATGCACTTATCTTAATCTAAAATTTTAATATCAACAGATGCTAACTAACTTACCACAGTATTAAATGTGTTCAGATGCTCTGTCACTGAGTCTCCATATTTCATCCTCAGGTTATACAACTTTTTCCGTAGAAATAGTTTATTCACCAGAGACTTAGATTGGTACAAAGTCCCTAACTTGTCCCACAAAGCCTTTGTCGTAGCTTCCCATGATACATTCAGCAATACTAAATCTGAGACACACAATCGTATTGTGCTCTTTGCCTTCCGATCCAACTTGTCTCATTCTTCATCAGACACTCCCATTGGTTTAGTACCTGGATCTACCATGATCGACTGATCTTTATCCACCAACGGATCCTCCATCTTGAGTTTCCACAACTCAAAAATCTGACCATTAAATTTATCGATCTTTATCTTTCCACTACTTTCCATCTTATTTCACCACCAGAATCGATCTCGTAGATCTCCCACTGAATAGGGTCTACCACAGGCTCGAGCGAAACCCTTCAGCGATAAAGGTGTCTTCTTGAAGCCAAAACAACTCTGATACCAAATGTAGGTTTTAACCCAGTATAGAAATTACCTGCATATGAATTCTAAAACACATAAAATAAACAATGCGAGAGCATAACACATAAAACACATATACATAGAAATTTTCCCCTGAATCCCAAAACCGAGACTACCAACTTTATTTTTCATTATGTTCCTTTCAATGTTACAATACATATTTATACATGCTGAAGCATCCAATACCATGGACTGAAAACCATCGCGTCCAAAAACATGTGCTAAAATCATGCACAAAACCATAGGTGGGTCTACCCAACTTTACATAGAGTCCCCATAAAGTGGGCTTACAGACACGCCTCAAACCCCGTGTGACCCCTTGCCGCTACACAATCGGCGCAATGAAGGGGGGGCTCCACCCACCTCTAATCCCCCGGTTAACTATGTGGGCTAGTCGTGGAAAGAATATAACACAACGCAACACTTAGCTGCCCATGAGGTGACTAATATATCAACATGTCAAAGCCACTAACATGAAGATATGCATCTCAGAGCTTGTGAAATAACTTTGTTAACATCTCTATCATGATTGCAAGCTTATCTTGAAAGACATATCGAGATTAGATATCATTTTAGGATGCGGCTCGGTAAAGTGATTAGTGCTCTCCCTGATGCTCTAATGATTTCAACTCCTAGTGAATCGTATATCGAACATATCAAAGAACTTGGCATTCAAAGATACACCTGGCAGTTTGTCCAATAATGTTCTTAATATCCCCATCATTATTACAAGTTTGTGTTAGATGACACAACGATAAAGGACATGAATATTAGCTCTGATAATTCTATGAATAAAGTAAATGTGACCAGTGGAAGCCCACCAACTATTGAGTATTGATTTTTAATCGGACATGCAGGAAAGATGTATGTATATAACAGACATATCCCTCTCACGACTTGTTTTAGCCCAAAAAATGCCAAACCCACACCACAAAAAGGATCGTAAGGATTGAGACTGCAATCGCTTTCACCTCAGAATTAGCTATACACCATTTTAATTGAAAGCAAAGTGTGCCATAGAATTCTTTATGGCTTCACAAATTAAGATTGTTATAGATATTACAAGTGAGACTGTTTCACCATACACGCACATTTGTGTGATGAAGATTCTACCGCGGGCTAGAGGAAAAGCTTACACAGCGCGTGGTTTCATAAGAATCTTTCAACTTAGAAACAAAGTAAAAATCATTTGATCTTAGGATGAACCATTTGTTTTTTATATTTTTAGCCTAGAGAAATTTATAAATGAAAAGATCTCTTCTTACTTATAAAGGACCTGCATTTTTTTCATTGTAATTGTTTATTAATTTTAACAAGGTAAAAAGCAGATGTGGTATTTGTATTTTTATATTTTAAGCTGAAAAAATTATAAATGAAAATATATCTCGTTACTTATTAACTATGTGCATAGTTTGAGTTATTGTTGTTTAATAATTTTTCATCATTGTCATTCCTTCGAAGTTAAAAATTTCACAATCAATTGGGATTTATGATTTTGAAAGGTGATATAGTCACTTTCTTTTCCGCATTGTGTCATAAACATGTTTAGGGTGGAAAATGGATTTCACTTTGTATATAGGATTTTCTTAATGGTTAGAATTAAAAAGATTGAAATTTTTATAATATCCCTTTTTTTTAAGTTTAATTAAAACAACTATTATTTTTAATATATATAATTCTTTTATTATAATTCTTTTACTATATATAAATATTTATAGCAATTTATTAACTATTTAATTTGATTTATGTGAATGCCTTGATATTTACAAATAATTTGGTAAAATTTTCACCACTATCCAAAAATAATAAAACTATTTATAATATCATTGAGGACATCTTAGTCAAGTCAGTGATATGAAAAGTATAAAATCTCATTTTTCTTTTACATGTTCCAACACACTTTGAAGCTGCGAAATAGTTTGGATATTTATGTCCATTGTAATTTTGCTTATGAATATAGCTGAAATAGTTGAAATACTTGATATTTATGTCCATTGTAATTTTGCTTATGCATATAGCTGAAATAGTTGAAATAGTTGCCATCCTCAAGACTCCAACAACTTCAATAGTATAAATAAAAAAAATCAAAAGTTTATAAGTCAAAATTACTCAAGATGAAGTGATTATATTGGCAACCAAGAAAGTATCATGAATCATAAACATCTAACTGATTGGCAAACAAGTAAAAACCACATTGCTTTCTTGGCAACATCTAAAAGTCAAAAAGAAAGAAACAACAAAAAACTAGTAAAGATGGAAACATCTCTATAGTTATCTTATGTAATAATGTAATTGATTTTTATTTCATATATTTTGTCATTAAAAATTAATAAGGAGAATGTTTGCATTGTTTATAAACTATTCATCTCCCCCTCACAATATGATGGTGGTATTGTATTCCAGAACATGTGTTATTCTCTCCTTAATATTTTTAGATCTGCATGTAAATCAATTGGTATCAGAGTATAAGATCTCGAAAGCCATCCACATCTTCAAAGCTTTTTTTTTGGGATTTGTGGCTTAACTATTCAACACTCTTCTTAGTGTGCCCTCCTTGCTTTAAATTCCCATCACATATTGTTGCTTGGGGTCATAGCTTTCAATTCTTTTGGTCGATGAAAATCATGCCGCCCCATCGAGAACACTCTACCAAGGAATCACTAGTCAATGATTTAGCCATGGCTCTTCAAGATCTAATTACACTGCAACAATAGAGACACCCTCCTAGATAAATGAAATTGAATACTCATTTTAAATTCCCTAAATTCTCGGACCAAATGAATGGGGAGGCTCTCTATTCCTGAATTTGTAGTCTCTCTACCTATTTCAAAACACATCCCATGATGGAAGCAGACATGAAGCTTCAAATCGCTAGTCTACAGTTGGAAGCCCTAGCATAAACATTGTGGGATATCAACTCGAGAATATATCCTTGGTCGTCGAGCTTGGGGAACCAACAAAGACAAGATCCAAACGTATCACATCTTGGGATGATTTCTGTCAAGCGTTAAGAGTTCTAATGAAGGTGGCACCTCGGTTGCACCTCTATTTGCCCATAATTGTCAAATTAAACATGCTTTCGTGACTCTTATCCTTGACAATGGGAGTCAAAAGAATCTTGTGGCACAAGATTTAGCTCAATTCTTTAGCCTTCCCACCACTTCACACCCCAACCCATATCAACTAGGTTGGGTTCAAAAGGAAGGCTTGGGTTCAAAAGGAAAACCTTCATCTTACTATCTCCCAACATTGTGTTAGAAAATTGTATATTACAGAGCAATGGAACACAAAAAATATATTGTAGAAATATAAACAGATAAAAAACATAAAACAAGAGAGACACAGATATACGTGCTTCACCAAATTTGGGCTATGTCAACGAAGAAACAGCGAGTCCTTCTTTTTATATTATCCAACATACTGAAGAGATACAACCTGCAATAGATCCGTTGTAATTCCCTCTTCGCTCTCACACAATCTGCTCTCTCTTTCTCTCTTAGAATATATATTTACATAGACTCAATACAATTACCTCATATATAGCAAGGGGTTTCCTTCTAGGGCAGAAAACCCTAATTTAAACATAACTTCTATCGTCACATCTTCCCCTAATGAATGACCTAGATTGACTACGAAATTACAACATTTTAAATGGCAACTTTACATCTATTTTTAGCTTTGAGGCGCTACCCCTGACCCTCTGCCACGGGGGCTCCTAAAGATCGTTGTCGCCCCCCCAGACCCCCCTTGTAGCACAAATATTATGGGCGGCATTGCCGCCACATTATGAACTGAGGTCCAATGTGCTGATACCTCTAAACAAAGAATACAATCAGACTCGACACCCAACACATTGTGTTGTCACCTTTGTTACTGGTCCTTTTTGAGATAGTGTGGTATGTGATGTTTCTCCTTTCAATTGTGTCAATTTGTTACTAGGAATTCTAAACCAACATACCAAAACATTGTTTATCATGCAAAACATCAAAAATACCACTTGCAATGTGAGGGCCACACCTATGTGCTCACATCCTTGACCCTCACATCAACCCAACCTCTTACTAGCAAAGCTCCCATTAAGAAAGTCAATATAAACCAATGCATTTCTTTGTGATTTGTTGACTTTTTCAAGCCATAAAACAACACCAAGTCAATACCTCCTGCCATGGATCCACTATAACTAGAATTTGAAAATTTCTTCATCGAACCTATAGGGTTGCTTCCCCCATGCTCTATTGAACACAAAATCGATCTTATTCTAGGTTCTTCATTATACAATGCCCCATCCTTCTTCGTTGCCAGAAAACCATCTGTTGGACGTGATTCATCAAAGAAACATGTTGGTACCAAAGGTGAGAGTAGACACAAAAAATTGTGAATTGTAAAGGGATATGAAACCTCCAATGCTGGTAATAATGGGGTTCAAAGAAAGTCATGAATGGTAGCAATGGGTGAGAGCTCAAGTTCAAATTCTAGTAGCAATAGTGCCACACAAGTTGGGGCAAAGCCACTCTCAGAAACTTTTGGGCAGAGTGTGGATATTGTATTCAACAACAAGCAAATGCCTGAAGAATGGAAGTGAATCAAGGGCCCTGTTGTCAAATATATGAATTGCCCTATTGTGGAAGATTTCGTGGTAGACAATCAACCTTTTGCTTGTTCTCAAATTCATGATACTTTGTATCCTTGAATAATTTCAACAACTCACCGCTCACTAATTTTGATGGGAAATCCTGCAAAGAATTCTACTGTTTCATAGGGGAAACTCTCACTAAGTAGAATGACACCATTTATGGGTGCCAATGTGGCTCCTAACTTATGATATCTTGTAAGTCGGAAAGGACACATACACCAGTGCATCCCAAATGACTGACAATAGAAACATTGAAGCACACTTTCCCTCATTTGGTGGAGGAAAATAGGATGCTTCCCACTCTAAATAGGGAGAAATTGCGCAACCAAGAAAGGATCGCTAATAAGAAAAATCTAATTGATTAAGGAACATGGGAACAACACACTACTTTAGTGGCAACATCTAAAACTCAAAAACAAGTAAACATCAAAAAATAGTAAAGAGGGAATGTCTCTATAATTGTTTTATCTAATAATATAATTGATATTATCTCATATATTTTGTAATTAAAAAATAATAAGAAAAATGTTTTCATTGTTTTTGAAAATTCTCATCTCTCTTTCTTAATAAAATGGTGGTATTGGTTTCCACAACAACTTTGATATTATCTCCCTTATAAATAAGGGGAAGTAAAACACATCACACAATGACCTGTAAATCAAAATGGGGGAAGATGAAGAGATTATAGAGAAAATGATTCCCTAAATGGAGATCGCAGTGAATACATGCCTTCCTTCCATGTCGGTCTCACCAACTTTATGTTATGGACAGCTCTGTATTCATATAGGTAGATTCCAGTGGAGGAAACTAAAGAACGTGACAAAAATAATTCAAATTGCTAATGGTTGTTCACAGATCAATGGACCATTTGAATAATGATTGGACCACCTGAAAATTGGGCCATAAGCAGTTCTTTCACATGCGTAAAATTTTTTTGTGACACTTCAATGGACCATTTGAAACATGAACGATAAGCAGTCCCATTCATATGTTGTAACAAAAACACATTTGCTATTTCATAGCTATGTGCATACCAGGGCAGCAATGATGATTTATTTTTAAGCATATTCCATGGGATCGATCAATTTCAATGGTCGTATACGTACAACTTAAACACGTAATGGGACGATGAACAAGTCTGCGGAAAGATAAAATGTAATACCATCTGCATACCAATAGGATGCATAGATCATTAATTGAAAGAGGCCTAAATAAATGGTTGGAAATGCATATGCTCCTCTTTGAAATCTTAATCACTTGAAACTCTCACTTAAAACAGGAGAATCGAGTTTTAACTTGACATATATTGCTGGACTCCTTGGTGCATCAGTCTAGAGCAATGGTCTATGTCTTTCAATAACTTCTTAATCGCGTTAATCGAAGCTAGGGCCTTGCTTCATGTCACTCTTCTAGTATTTTAGATTTGACCAACAATGATGCGATTTTGCGTTTGGTAAGGAATTTTGCGAAAATGCAAAGACTACTAGTGGTTGGGAGTTTGGTAAGGAATTTTGCGAAAATGCAAAGACTACTAGCGGTTGGGAGAGGAACCCGGAGTGCCAAGAAGGCAAATTTATGATGGATGAATTTGTTCAACTGCTTAGGTAAAATCTGGAAGAAAAACCAATTACGAATATTATTTATGCCAAGCAAGTCTTTTGGTCCAATTATATGTATTTTTCCAACATTTTTCATATCTTTTTTACAACTTACTCTTAACATTAGATTTATGGAAAGATTTCATTACTCCAAAAACTTGGTAAATTCAGTATTAAAATGAATATACATTGATATAGAGTTAAATAAATATATACTTATTTTTAAACGAGTACGATATTTACAACAATGGCTTTTGCTTCTAATCACGTTCTAATTTTGGTTTGGAAAAATAAATGGGCAGAGATTCGAACATAAATCCATCTCTGGGTGATTATATTAGTGAAGAATCTCTCCCAGATACCTTTTCATGTAAAGTTTGAAACTTTCTTCGTATTCTCCTTTTCCTCCCTGCTCTCGCGGGTGTAAATATGTTGCGTGTATGAAATTTCAACAACAGACAGGGTGATAAATGAACAATCATTGTCATTTCTACAAGTCTTCATTCGTGATGAAATATCTCTATTCTAGTGAATATATGTATGTACCCCAAACTCTTTGCATACATGTAGGACGTGAAGAAATATCCATATTAACAACGAATTGGTCCAGCATGCCTACAAGAGTAGTATTGACATCTGTGGTTACATTTATAAATAGGTTGATCTCGAGTGGATGATAACGTAGTTTAATGAGAAACCTCGATTACGTTATCTTTGAAACATATATGATAATTTGCAGTTTATATTATTATATGCATTATTATATAAGAATAAAATGAAGATTTCTCAAGTACTAGAATGCTATTTCAGAATCTCATTATAATAACGCGAGTTTCACACTCAATCTCCTACTTATTCATATCGTGCAATGATGATTATGTGTAAACCTCGATTATGTTATCTTTGAAACATATATGATAATTTGCAGTTTATATTATTATATGCATTATTATATAAGAATAAAATGAAGATTTCTCAAGTACTAGAATGCTATTTCAGAATCTCATTATAATAACGCGAGTTTCACACTCAATCTCCTACTTATTCATATCGTGCAATGATGATTATGTGTTAACATGATCTTATAGCTACAATTGGGTCACTTCACTATGGTGATTGAAGATTAAGAACATAACATTAACCCTAAAGTTTCCACTGAAAATGATTTGCTGTAAGCAGAAGAGTTAACCTGATTACTAAAATTTTCACTGATAGAAATTATTGTGATTAATGCTTGAGCTAGTTTCATGTTCATAGAAGACTCATCTGCAATGTTTGCAACCACGAATACTTGCATAAGCACAATTCCATGTCTAATTTTCACTTAATCGAAAGTATTATATTGTATCGAGAATCTTTATTTGCTTTTTTTATAGCATATCTCGGGGAAGGCCACAAGACGAATATAGGTGATGGTGATGGTGATAGGAATTGTATACTCAATGCCATGCATGAAGCTCATTGGTC
Source organism: Pinus tabuliformis (assembly GCA_031772625.1). Taxonomy (NCBI): domain Eukaryota; kingdom Viridiplantae; phylum Streptophyta; class Pinopsida; order Pinales; family Pinaceae; genus Pinus; species Pinus tabuliformis. The sequence goes on from CM062815.1 coordinate 498,953,340, forward strand.
ACTCCTATACAGATTTTGTTATAAAATATTTGTTTTCAGCGTTCTCATCTTTGAAATTTTAAAAAACTGATCTCCCACCTCCTTTCTTTAGTATGTAGAAAACTTACAGCAGATACCAAAATTCAATGGAATGTGCCCCATCTTATCATTTACATAAGTCTTGAATAATGAATGCTTTATCGAAATGTCTGTTTAATATTTATTTGAAAAAAGAAATCATAAATACAACAATACCTTGAGAACGTTTAATCACATATACTTTCCTTAGCCAATCTCAAGCATTAAACTATTAATTATAAACGTAAATGCAAACATGCATATCGAATTGCAAAACTAGAAAAGCCATGCTACTGGTTGTTGTTTAGTAAAACGGTTCCTCTCAATTTTATTCCATGTGAACGGAATCATATTAATATTCAACAATGTGAATTTTCACAATTCCATACAGATTATTCAATATAAAAGAATGAAAATATTTAATTGCAAACTTAAATTAAAGTATTTATTGGGAAAAAAATTGTTTATTTATAGATATAAAAAAATGTTAACTATATTTATATATAATAATCATAATAATATTTGTCAATGATGTATAGCTCAGGTAGTTGGGAGGTTTTGATGATAACGTCTCCACCCGGGTTCCAATCCCATGACATGACTATGTTGAATAATCCTCAAAATGGTTTATATACTGTAAAACTCACATAAAACAAAATCCCGTCGAGGCATTTCGAACCAACCAATGTGGTTCATCCTCATGATAAGATGAGGAATCAGATGTAGGAAATGGAATAAATAGATGATGAGAGCAGCTAACTAGCCATTAGAAATAACAACCAGTTTAACTAAAAAATTGAAATAACAAATTAATATAATTACTTAAAAGAGTACATTCTCTAATTAAATGTAATTTTTTGATTCTCACGGTTAGGTGGATAGAGAATACTGTGTAAACTTGTAACAACATTTTCCATAAAAATCACATAAAATAAAACCCTGTCGAGACTTTTCGAACCAACCAGTGTGGTTCATCTTCACGACAAGATGAGGAATCAGATCTAGGAAATGGAATAAATAGATGATGAGAGTAGCTAACTAGCCATTAGAAATAACAACTAGTTTGACTAAAAAATTGAAATAACTAATTAAGCCTTTGACCCATAATTAAAAAGAATTTTAATTTAATAATTAATATTATTTTTGAATTAAGAAATAAATAAGATTAATAAAATAATTTCATTTAATATTAAATAATATTAGTATTATTAAATTATATTACAAATATAATATCAATAAAAATTTTGAGATAAAAAACTATAAGAATAATAATTAATTAATTAATTAACTCATTTTTATTTTTTATTATTAATCTAATTTTAAATTAATAGCTAATATTATTTTTGAATTAAGAAATAAATAAGATGAATTAAATATTTTTATTTTAATATTAAATAATATCACTATTATTAAATTATATTACAGATATAATTGAGATAATAATAATTAATTATATAATTAACTCATTTTTAACTTTATTATTATTGATCTATGAGAAAAAAGAAGAAAGAAAAAAAAATCTGAATAAATAATAATAATAATAATAATAATAATAATAATAATAATAAGACTAAAAAAGTAAAGATTAGGAATCTAGGAAGAAAGAGTAGGGATCCAACACCTGCTAAACTCCAACTATCGTCTCTATTCAGATTGATGGGCCTTTGTTCAATCTCTAAGGCCTCTCTAAATTTCCGATGATGAAAGTGGTCAATCCTAGCGATGACCTTCACCTCTTCTATGCAAATGTGATGATTGGTTTTTTCCGCATGTTCAGCCAATGCGGAGGAGTGAGACCTTCCATGCTTTATGTTTGCAGCATGCTCACAAATCCTTTGATTTATTGACCGACCAGTCTCACCAATATAAGGAGTCCCACATGAACAAGGAATCAAATCAACGCCCTTCCATCCTTAGGGTTAATAGGGTCCTTGGCCGAACGAAGAGAATTTCGAATAGTGCGAAGGGGTCTAAAAGAAGAAGGAATATTATGCTTTTTCAGGATCCTCGCGATTTTATCCGTGGTCCCTTGAATAAAAGGAAGATGAACCCCAGAAGATCGATCCTTGGGATCAATCCTCTTCTTAGGACCTCTTTCCGCATTAAGGAAAGCTTTATGACCCTGGGACTTACTATAACCATTATTAATGAAGACCTTAAGGAGGTGAGCTTTTTCATTATCAAGATGATATTCATCAGAAACTCTCAGCGCCCGAGTGGCTAAGGTGTTGAGAACACCTAGCTTCTGAGCAGGGAAATGATGGGAATTAGCATGAAGGTATTGCTCTGTGTGAGTTTTCTTCTGAAAAACTTGATGAGAGAAAGAACCATCATCATTTTTTGAAATGAGAACATCGAGAAAAGGAAGGCTGCCATTAAATTCAACTTCCATGGTGAACTTTATGGAATTTGATTGATTATTAAGATGCTTGTAAAATAACTCTAACTTCTCTTTCCCATGAGACCAGATGGAGTAAGTGTTGTCGACAAACCTTTTCCACAGATTAGGGTTAAAATGAGCCGACGATAAGGCCTTAAATTCAAAGAACTTCATAAAGAGATTGGCAACAATGGGGGAAAGGGTAGATCCCATGGCAACACCACAGGTTTTCTCGTAAAATTCGCCTTCGAAACTAAAGAAGGTGGTGGTGAGGCAAATCTTAACCAGGAGAGTAGTATTAGGATCCGTCATATGATTAATAACATCAATGGCCTCATTAATTGGGATATTCGTGAATAATGAGACCACATCAAAACTAACCAACATGTCTTTTGGATCAATTCTGATATCCTTTAACTCATTAACAAAGGAGGATGAATCTTTAACAAAGGATTCAGTTCAAAAAACAAGAGGCTTGAGCTTGTTAGAAAGATATTAAGTGATGCAGGAGCATTCAGCGCAAGGAAAATCATTGTAAATAGTACACATAGGGGGTCATGCATTTTAGGAAATAGTTTTCTTAAGTCTTAAGTCAATGTAGTATTTAGGCATTTAAGTGTGATTTTATTAGATAAATCCAATTCTCTAGGAGCAAGAGAGAGCTTTTAGGAATTATTTAGAGTAGATATGGACCATTGAGCTCATAAGGAGACTTTTTTGTTTTAAAACAGAGAAAAACCTAGAGTGGATAAGTCCGCCACATATATGTATCCATGTAGTGAGCTTTAGGCTTTTGTTAAAGGATGGGATTAGGTCCTTCATAGTAATCCAATGCAAATTTCTATATAAACATATGTAAGCCTACAGGAAGAAGAAGAGGCCACGAATAGTAGAAATCAGGCCTGTGCGAAACAAGGAGTCTCGGATGTAATCTGTGTTTTTATATTAATATATGCAAAAACTGCTTCCTATCTATGTTAGTATGTTAAGAAGTACTTCATGGGTGATTTACTATGAATTTGTAGGCTCTACAGGTTGTAGGAAGAATTTTAAAGGAGGCAGAAGTAGAGAAAGAGGAACACGATCCAAAAGAATCAAAATGGATCATTGAATCCATTAGAGCTGCAAGAAGAACAGAGATGAAAGGAGAGTGAGGAGTTAAGACCAGAAGGAAGAATGAGCTGTGAATGAGTAGAAGGAAAATCCTTAAAGAAGACAAATCACCGAGAAATTGACGAAATAGTGTAACTGTCAAAGTAAAAGGGACGAGCGGAGAAGTCCAGAGTTAATACTTATCACCCGTTGGATCTTCAAAGATCAACAGCTATGATTGAAATCACAATCTCATTTCATAGATGCCAAGGAATAGTGATAGCAAACCAATGATACTCTAATGAGAGATTGGCGATATCACCGATAATCCAATCGGCGATTACGCAATCGGAAGTTCACAGTGGAAGATGTAATGCACGGGTGGATGAGCAATATCTGATAGAAATTATTGGAATATCGGAGCTTGCAACCATTCGAGATCGGCGTAGTGGAAGTGTGGAGTGATAAGTTATGGAGCCGACGACAATTATGAATGCCGATGTATAAACTTTGAAGTTCGCTTATTATATGATTTGGTGGAAGGTTAGTGCATTTCCATGTATTCCATTTATCTTATGATAAGTGTTACGAGCCTTTTTAAAGCTTAATGGTATGCGTTATCAACCTGATAGTCAGATCAGAGTCGAAGGAGGGTGAATATATGTGTATGACCCGTTGATATAGCCAATAGTGATTGCGATAGAGGTTTTAACCTCGGGTTTTGTGCTAAAGCTGTAATAAAGCAGAAAATGGTTTTTGGGAGTATTTCCCTTTGTAATGGGATATAAAGTGGAAAACACCGATAGTGTTTTGGGTTAATATATGGGTAACCAAAGCATATAGTAAGGTTATATGTGTGTGTGTGTGAGCTGTGGTTCTGAAGGGTTCATATTATAAACCCGATAGAGGTTTCAGGTGGGGTGATTGAAGTTCCTATGCAAAGGAACTTATAAGAGGACAACTTGATTGTTTATGGTTTGTAGATTTGACTCCTTCATTGAGTTAAATTCATACTGTGGGTATATGTGCGGGTGGTAGCCCTACACCCTTAGAGGTATTAGAGCAGAATTGAGGTCAAAGAAAAATTACTATCAGAGTAGAAATAAAGCGGGGAAGATTTATGCGGAAAGGAATTTGCAAACAGGAAAAGGTAATGTGCTTAATCATAAAGACTACAGTGGGAGATTCTAGTAGTTCCAATAGAGGCTTGGAGTAAGTAGGAACAAAGGATTCGTTGATGGAAAGAGAAAGCAAGATTGCTTAGCGTAAGTTCTGAAGGAAAGAGGACTTGGAGACAAAACAGAGGACATTCCATTCAAAGGATAGTTGGAATGGTGAAACAAGATGATGCTGAGATCTTGGAAGTGAGGTAATGTGTTCTTTTATAAATTAGGAATGTGTGTTTTTATACTAATGCACAAGTGATAGCAGGAGAAGCTGTGAGAAGAACAGGTGAGTTTTTAAAGATAGAGTAAGGAGAATACTCTAAAGAAGAAGTGGTAGTGAACCTGAAGAATCCAACAAGAGATTGGACAGAGAGGACAACTGAAATGTTCTCAAGAGAAAGTGAGAGATTGTGGAAGACTAGAATGAGAAAAGGTGTTGCTAAAGAAGAGGTTCCAGATAGAGGACCCGTGCTTACCAAAAGATCGAGTGAGGAGAGCTTAGTGAGGTAAGATTGCATCCAGGAGGACTAGCTGTTGCAGAGGCTTGTTGCAAAAGAGATCATGAAGAAAGAAGAGAATATGATAACTACTGATGGTCATAACAGAGGTTCAGAGAGAAGCCACAACAGAAGATATGAGGAGAAGGATGCCAAGTCAAATGGCAAGAAGATGAGTCAAGAGGAAATGGACAAAGAGGTTGTTGAATTAAAATAACAACTCAATGCACTAAGGAGAATGCTTGAGGAAAGCAAGAGACTAGGTTGGGTCTTGAGGAAGAATCCAGTAGAATGGCATGAGATGCAGAGAAGGCTGGAGCAAAAGAAAGTGAAGTGGTTGAAGGGAAAACTCAAGGAAGTTGAGCTAGAAATGGAAGAATCCATTTATGAACTAGAACAACGAGAATTTCTGGGAGATAGTGAAGATGAAGACTTGGAGACTGAAACTTCAAGTAAGGTCGAAGGGTCACATGGTTTTAAATCTAACAATTTGTGTATGTTTGCAGGTGAAGGACAATTAGCTGATATTCTCATGAAGAAGGAAAAAAACCAACAAAATCAAAATTCTGTTCTGGAAGAAGATGAGGTAGATAGATCTCATATACAACTAGTGGAAGATGTCAAACAACTAAGTGAAGGGCTTGAGGAGATTGAAGAAGATACCGTCGAAGAATTTCTTAATCATATGAATGATTTAGAATAGCAAGGATATATGATGGCTGAACCATCAAGTGAGACCATATGATCTTATATTTTTAAAACTGAGAGTTTATGTATGATGGCAGATATTGCAGGAGAAAAAAAGCCATTTGAAGATAACTTGAGAGGAGATAAACAGCAAGGGACTAAAGGAAAACTTGTGGAAGATACTATGTTAGCTAAGAACATAGTAAAGGATCATGAATTCACTATGATGATAGGAACATTAGAGATAGCCATGGAAACTGTTGAGATAGATAGTAGGGAAGAAGGACATCTACTGAAGGATGTTAAGAAGGAGAAACCCTATGCAAAGGATTTAACCTTGGGAAAAGTAACACTAACAAAGGAGTGTTTTGAAGAGGATGGACAGTCTTTTGAAGATATCAAAAGTCTGGAGGAGTACTCTAGGAGAACAGAGTATGATGGAGAAGACCTATTGAATGAGGGAAGTAGCGATTTGCTACAGCAGAAAGACCTTGAGATTACAAGGATCAAAGGAAGACAATGCTTTAATACTGGAACACAGCATGTAAAGGATGAATCTGGAAGAAGAGAGCACTGTGATGAAGTGGTTGCTAAGTGTGAAGAAGAGATTAAACTACTGGAGAAACTGATGAGAGAACTTGATGGTAGAACAGAAGCTGCAGTTACAGTTTCTAAAGAAGAAGATGTGTCTCAAGTAGGCATGGAGATAGGAAGATGCAATAATTTGTTTGCAGGTTCATTAAATAGCATGAATGAGTATGAGTATGTGATCAAAGAGATTGAGCAGAGATTGTTTGAAGATGGTAAAGAGGTGGTAGGAATCAAACAATTTCAAAGTAAAGATAACTAGCAACAAGTTCAAGGAGGAGGAGTTCACTACAGTGGAAAAGAGCAGGAAGGAATCATTAGAACAAATGGTGTGGAAGAGAGACTAATGGACAGTCTCATGAATTCTACTGAGAATTTGAATCAGCGTAATGATATGCTGACAGAGGAAGAGGAAATAGAAGAACAAACTGAAATGTTGCCAAAGAAAGAAGAGGCACCAAGGCCTCACGTTTTTAATTTTAACAAGTGTTTTGTGAATGCAAGCTTTGTTGCAATTGTTGGAGGAGATTTGGCACACGTGAGTAGGCAAGTGAAGATGAAATAAGAAGACTTCATGGAAGAATTCAATCCATGGAAGTAAGATGTTAAATTACTGGAGAAAATGTTGAACAGTCATGATTCGATCATGAAAGAGGGTAAGGATGATACAGAGGTAGCAAAAATGGCAGCAAGTAAAGCAAGAGTAGGTAAACCAAAGATTGAAGCAAGTAGAAGAAAAGTGAGCATAGAAGACAACAACAGTAACCTAAAACAAAGAGAAGAAGACAGAAGTAAGAAGCAGAAGATGGACCAACCCAAGGATATGCTGGACATAGAAATTGAAGAAATATGGAAGTAGATCATGAAGCAATTCAAATGGAGGAAAATGGTAACACTAACAAGCAAGATCAATCAGAAGTTGAACCTGACTGATAGGAAGAAGAAAATGGAGCAAAAGACAACAGAAGTGCAGCAATAGCAAAGGAATAAAGCATCTAGACAGTTATATAATAAGGTGTGGGATCCAGGAAGACTAATACTATAAGACACATGATTAGGAGATCATGAATATTTTCTACTTTAGGAGTCTGAGGAAGGATAATTCAACCCAAGGGAAATCATTGTAAATAGTAGACATAGGGGGTCATGCATTTTAGGAAATAGTTTTCCCAAGTCTCAAGTCAATGTAGTATTTAGTCGTTTAAGTGTGATTTTATTAGATAATGGGAGAATATGTAAATTGTCTCAAAATTAATAAATGATAACATGAGTGGTAGAAGTCAAATCCAAATCTCTAGGAGCAGTAGAGAGCTTTTAGGAATTAATTAGAGTAGATATTGACCATTGAGCTGATAAGGAGACTTTTCTGTTTTAAAACAAAGAAAACGTTAGAGTGGATAAGTCTACCACATATATGTATGCATGTAGTGAGCTTTAGGATTTTGTTAACATATGGGATTAGGTCCTTCATAGTAGTCCAATCCCAGTTACTATTTAAGCATATGTAAGCCTTTGGGCAGAAGAAGAGGCTGCAAATAGTAGAAATCAGGTCTGTGCGAGATGAAGAGTCTCAAATGTAATCTATGTTTTTATATTAATATATGAAAGAATTGGTTCCTATTTGTGTCAATATGTTAAGAAGAACTTCATGAGTTATTTACTATGAATTCGTAGGCTCTGTAGGTTGTAGGAAGAATTCTAAAGGATGCAAAAGTAGAGAAAGAGGAACACAATTTAGAAGAATCAAAATGGATCATTGAATACTTTATAGCTTTGCAATAAAGACAGAGATCAAAGCAGAGTGAGCAGTTAAGCCCAAAAGGAAGAATAAGCTGTGAATGAGCAGAAGGTGCAACCTTAAAGAAGACAAATCACCAAGAAATTGAAGAAATAGCGTAACTGTCCAAGTAGAAGGGACGAGTAGAGGAGTCCAAAGTTAATACTCAACAGCTGTTGGATCTTCAAAGATCAATGGCTATGATTGAAATTGCAATCTCATTTCAGAGGTGCCAAGGAATAGTGATAACAAACTAGTGATACTCCGATGAGCGATTTGCGATATCACCGATAATCCGATCGACAATCACACAATCGGAAGTTCATAGTGGAAGAGGTAATGCGTGGGTGGATGAGAAATATCTGATATCGATTATTGGAATATCAGAGCTTGGAACCATCAGAGATCGATGTAGCGGAAGTGTGGAGTGATAAGTTGTGGACCCAATGACAATTATGAATTCTAGTGTATAAACTTCGAAGTTCGCTTATTATATGATTCAGTGGAAGGTTAGTGCATTTCCATGTATTCCCTTTATATTATGATAAGTGTTACAAGCCTTTTTAAGGCTTAATGGTATGTGTTATCGACTTGATAGTCAGATAGGAGTTGGAGGAGGGTGCATATATGTGTATGACCCGTTGATATAGTCGATAGCGATTGGGATAGAGGTTTTAACCTCGGGTTCTGTGCTAAAGCCGCAATAAAGTGGAAAATGTATTTTGGGAGTATTTCCCTTTGTAATGGGATATCAAGTGGAAAAGTGTTGATAGTGTTTTGGGTAAATATATGGCTAACCAAATCATATAGTAAGGTTATATATATATAGATATATATATATATATATATATATATATATATATATATATATATATATATATATATATATATATATATATATATATATATATCTATGTGAACTGTGGTTTTGAAGGGTTCATATTATAAACCTGATAGAGGTTTCAGGTGGGGTGATTAAAGTTCCTATGCAAAGGAACTTATAAGAGGGCCACTTGACCATTTATGGTCTATAGAATTGACTCCTTCATTGAGTTAAATATCCTGGGACATGTGTAGAGGCATTATTGTGTAAAATGCATAATGTGGGTATATGTGCTGGTGGTAGCCCTACACCATTAAGCAAGAAGATAAGTCGGCCCTCCTATAGTGTTGACTATGGGGCGAAGGAGTGTCCCTTCCTTATGGATCTTAGGGAGAGAATAAATCCTAGGAGTAAACTTATAATTCATAGATATTTTTTTTAGAAAAATAATAACATTATAAATTAATCTAATTATTTAAAAGATTACATTATTTAATTAATAGCAATTTTTTGATATTTTTTCATACAATTTGATTGGGTTTAATGATTAAGAGCATGCATTTCTTTTTAAGAGGTTACATGTTCAAAAGGGGCTAGAGTATATATGTCTTAGCAGTCGAAGGAAGTGGGTTACCTGTCCCAAAAACAAGGAGGTCTCATACACCAATGAAGTGGGTCACTTGTCCAACAAACAAGATGGTCTTATACACCAATGTGATATGTCTCTTATCCGTGACCTTAAAATTAAATAATAATAATTATATAAGTCACCTCTTTCCTGTCTCAAAAAATCTCATACACCAATGTAGTGTATCCCTTGTACATAACCTGTCAGGCTAGGAGGTAACTCCTCAAATGAAATTGTAATATCCATTTAGGTTATTCATTATTATATACAATACGGAGTGACTATTCAGTTTCATCTCTCGATGACTCTCCATTTCCTCTATTATTTATTTACACTAGTTTCAGTTGTTCACCCAATCCCTATGATTAGGCGTCAACATTCCTTTCGTTAATCTGAAGGGATGTTGGTGAGTCCAAGCATCGTTTTGAATCTTTCAAGCTTTTTTCTTCCAAGTGCTTTGGTGAAGATGTTTGCAATTTGCTCATTAGTGGAACGATGGAAAAGATGGATTTTTTTGGCCTCAACATGATGTCGAATCAGATGATATTGTGTATTGATGTGCTTCATTCAATCATGGAACTTTGGGTTCTTGGCCAACTTTATTGCTGAGGTATTGTCAATCATGAGTGGAGTCGATTGTAGTTGTTTTACCTACAAATATTCCAGAATTTTCCTGATCCACACAATTTCTTTTGTTGCCTCAATTATTGCTACATATTCTGCCTTTGTTGTGGAATCTATTGGAATTGATTGTTTGTGTGATCTCCAAGATACAACATCTAATCCAATACCCATGGCATAACCCAAATTAGATACCCCAATTTCTTTGTCTCCATAGAAGTCTGAATCAGAGTATCCAATCAAGCTAAAATCACCCACCTGTGTATACTTGAGTCCAAAGTCTTGAGTTCCCTTCAAGTACTTTGGAACTCTTTTTGCAGTAGACCAATGTCCCTCACAAGGCTTTTACATAAACCTAGAGAGGATTCCAACAGAAAATGAAATGTCTGGTCTGGTAGTAGTCAGGTAGTTGAGACTTCCTACAAGCTGTCTATACTTTGTTGCGTCCTCAAATTCTTTTCCTTCAATGGATGTGAGATTTAAGTTTTGCTCCATTGGACTAGTAAGAAGATTGCATTCATTCATGCCAAACCTATTCAACAGATCTCCAATGTACTTCATTTGAGAAAGGAATATGGACTTTGGGTGTTGATTTACTTCAATACTAAGATAGTAATGAACATAGCCCAACTCAGTCATTTCAAAAACCTTTCCTCAATTCCTTCTTTCTGGATGCAATGTAGCTCTCATTGTTCCCTATCATCAAGATATCATCTTCATATACCATAATATATACAACTATTTTTCCAACCTTCTTGACAAACAAAGTTGCATCATCAAGATCATAATGTTTGAAATTGAGTTTCAGAAGATACTTAGTTAGTTTTTCATACTAGGCTCATGATGATTGTTTGAGGCTGTACAAGGATTTCACAAGTTTTCATACTTTATGCTGATGTCCTTTCACAACAAATTCTTCAACCTGGGACATAACAAATTCTCTTTTAGATTTCCATTCAAGAAAGTCATTTTTACATCCATTTGATGGACTTTCCAACTGTTCTGAGCTACTAGGGCAGAGAGTGTCCGGATGGTAGCCCATTTTGTTGTGGGGGCAAAAGTCTCCTCATAATCGACCCCTTCTTTCTGTGAAAAACCTTTTGCCACAATCCTGGCTTTGTGCTTGTCAAGTGATCCATCATCTTTATACTTGTTCTTGTAGATCCACTTGCAGCCAATTGGTTTGGTTCGCAATGGAGGATCAACCAGCTTCCAAGTGGCATTCTTTATCAAGGCACCATACTCCTTTTGCATTGCTTATTTCCATTCATCACGGGAAGCAACTTCTTTGAAGGAAGTTGGTTCAAAATCTGTAGACAAATTCAATTCACAATCATAAGAAACATCCATATCACTAGGTGAATAAGAGTAATTTACATCATCTCCATTTTGTCCAGTTGAATTTCTAGTTCATTTCTTTCCAACCTCATCAGGATGAACACTTTCAAGTGTCTTTTTTATCCACTTTGGGGAACCTTTCTAAGATGGTCCAAGCTTCTCCGTTGATTGAGTTAGAACTGAATCAACATTGAGTCTCCCAAATCCGTCAATCACATCACTCAAAGTATCTTCCTTTGTTGGAGTTTCATGTGGGGGAGAGAGTGATTCAGAAGAAGATTCCACAGGTTGATCTAGTATAGGAATCCCCCCTTCAAGATGTGGAATCTGATTTTCAAATTCTTGAAATGATTTTGTATTTGTGAATCTATCCAAGCGATCAAGTTGTTGCTCAATAACATTTTCAGTGCTGGATGTTTCAAGAAAGATTACATCTCTAGATACAACAAACTTTTTATTGACTTCATCGTAGAGATAGTATGCTTTGGAGGTGTTTGAATACCCCAGGAAGATACACTTACGACTTCTTGCACCAAGTTTGTTTCTATGTACCTTTGGTATCAAGGCATAACAGGTGGAACCAAAGACCCTGAGATGCTTTACCAAAGGAATGTGCACATACCACATTTCATAAGGAGTGTTATTTCTAATAGCATTAGATGGACATATATTCTTTACATATACAACACATAGAATTACATCAACACAAAACATAAATTTTACATTTTTCAAAAACATCATGGAGCACACCATATTTAAGATTGTCCTATTCATTCTTTCAGCTACTCCATTTTGTTGGGGATTATAAGGCACAGTTGTTTGATGTTTGATCCCATGTTGGTGAATATAGTTTTCAAGTTCATTTGAAGTGTATTCTTTTCCATTATCAATGTGAATAAAGCCAATATGAGATTGTGCATTATTTTCAATCTGTGTATGAAAGGTCTTGAATGTTTGATAAGCATCAGATTTGTTCTTCAATAAATAAACTCAACACATTCTGGTGTAGTCATCAATAAATGTCATCATATATTTATTTCCATTTGCAGAAGGAACAAGCATTGGACCACATAAATATGAATGAATGAGTTCAATTTTTCTATGTTCTCTATAATGTGAATCATGAAAAGGATATTTGCTATGCTTTCCTAGAATGCAAGTGTCACATTGCCTAAGTTTCCTAGGAATTGTAGGTAAACCAGTAACACCATTTTTCTTCAACAAGTAGAGGATGTTGTAGTTTAAGTGTCAAAATCTAGCATGCCATAATAAACTTGATGGAAATGTACCTTCTTCATAATGAGAATTGTACGAGAAATTTTGTGCACGAGATGAGGTACCCTACAACTTGAGAAGCCTTTCTTCTTCTATCCCCATCATGACAAGTGAGTGGTCTGATTTTTTTATCACCTCAAGCTTACTATAAAACATTTGAATGGAGTGTCCTTGCCGGCAGATGTGGACCAAGGACAACAAGTTTATCCTCAGCTATGGGATATATAGAACATGATGCAGAAGAAAGTCTGGAAGACCAGGAAATTTAAGGTTGATTCTGCCAAGCCTTGACGGCTTGAGTTTTGATTTGTATGCAAAATATACTACTCCATCAACATTGTTAGTAAATTCTTCAAAAAAATCTCTTCTAAAATTCATGTGGCAAGTTGCTCCTAAATCAAGCAACCAATCATTTTTCCAAGAACTAAGTGAAGCATTAAATAAGTCTTAATTATCCAATATTACAGTGTGCCACAACATAGTGAGCAGATTCAGGTGTTTGACCTTTCTCTTTATCATTAGTTTTACCTTTGGGTTGGTTTCTTTGCTACTCAATTATGTCCCAAGGTAACTTGCACGTGGATGCATCATGTGATCCATATCTTTTGCAATGTATGTAGTGTAGATCTAAATTTTCTCCTTGAGAGTGTTTGGCCCCCCTGCCTCTAAAATTTCCTCCTGTTCCTCTTTGACCACCTCTTCCTCTGGAAGAATCTTGAGAAAGATTGTTCTCTCCATGCGCATGAAACACATCCTCTTTAGAAGACTGAGGAGCTGTCTTCTTCCCAAAATCTTTCTCTCTTTCAACAATTTTTTTCACAAGGGAGTCAAAGGTAATATCTTTGAGGTTTCCATTTGCTTGCAATGGCTCAAGATAATTTGAGTAAGTGGGATAAAGTTCCTTGAGAAAATCTATCAGAGGAATGTTTAGTTCAACATTAATGACTTTGATATCATGAGTTGAACAAATTCAAGTGTAGAGTGTGAGTCATAGAGTTCCTTTAGTTTTTGTAAGGCTTCGAAAGCATTTGAAAATGTCAAAATATGGTGACTCACCTCTTCATTTATTGATGCTGAAATCAATGGATAAGCCTTGTTGTTCCTATTTTCCCAAATGGCAAATTCCTTACCTGACGTAGGTTGCTCTGGCTCTTTGTCTCTATCTCCAACACACACTCCTTTCCACAACTCATTAAAAATGAGAGTGTGTTTGATTTTCTGTGATCACTCAGGATAATTTTCCTTGTCAGTGAGAATCACTCCCACAATAGATATCCATGAATGCATTTTACAAATATGTGTAGTGTAAAAAAATAATTCCACTACCAGTGTATAAAATTTGCACTTATGGAGGTATAAAATGTAGTTCTAGTATAAACAATTAAAATATGATGTATAGAGAAAAGGTATTATATGGGGAGGGTATTATCTAGGGGAGGGGTTATTAAATGTGGGAGGTGTTATTTGAGGGAAGACTTATATGGTGGAGGGCATATATGATAGGAAGGAGTCAATGTATGATCGGTGTATTTTTTAAGACAAGAAGTGGTATTAGTTGTGTGGGAGTATGAAGCATATTAGCTATGTGGGAGCATGGAGGTGGTATTAGCTGTGCAGGAGTATGGAGCATCTTAGTTGAGCGATATTCAAGTCTGGTGGAGCGGTGTGATGCCACACTACAATATTGCAACATGGGAAGCGAATACACAGTCACGTGGTATCATAGTTAAACAGTGGTATCGCGGCTGTATGTGGTATAACGGATGGGTTGGAAACCAAGTCTCATTGTTTACAGAGTGTGGTATGGTGGGTGATACCATATGGTTTTGCTGCGTAGAGGAGAGGAGTTTAAAACTCCTGAGGTGGTATGGGAACACAATACATGAGGGTGATACAAAGCCAAAATTCCACAAGTCGACAATTAAAACTCGGATTTCACAATAATCGCTAATGAACAGTTAATTTACCAACACAAACACAGTCACTACGCCATTCAATCGACTATCAAAAGACCTTATGAATTCACCATATATGCCATTGGCCATCAATCTTCTTCAATGTATGAGCTTGTTAATTGGATTCCAATCATTGAAATCACTTACCAAACAACACTATATTAGAGTGCAGTCAACACAAAATGCACATTATCGTCTCACTATTCAACACAACACATCCAAGTTTCGACCGAACTCACAGTATTTTAATGCACATGTTCCATCTCTTAGCACGAAGGCATCAATGACTTCAACTAATGTTTGCAGGTCCGCTCCAAACAACTTTTAGGAGAGTTATTCAGCTAGATGTTAACTCAGCAATCCTTAGAGTCATCACAAAGATAATTCAGAAATGCATTGAATGTAGATGGTTTGTCCAAATGCAGAGATTCGATAGAGAAAAGAGGCAGAGGGCAGGAAATTGACAGGAGTTACAATGCAGAAAAATAAAAATAGAGGTTGGCTCTGATACCATGTCAGACCAGGAGGTAACTGCTCAAATGAAATTGTATTATTCGTTTAGGTTGTTCATTATTATATACAAGAGGGAGTGATTGTTCAGTTTCATCTCCCAATGACTCTCCATTTTCTCTATTATTTACACTAATTAGAGTTGTTCACCCAACCCCTATGATTAGGTGTCAACATAACCTTAAAATTATGTAATAATAATAATTATTATAAATCACCTTTAAAATTATATCAATTAAAAAAATAATAATAAAGTCATAAAAATTAATATTTACCTTATTTATGATTTTATGATGTATTAGGTTAAAATAGTATTTTCTAAATTAGTATATATCATTCCAAACCTAGATATACCATTTTATAAATTAGTTTATGTCATTCTAAACTTATATTTTGTTATGTGTTCAAAAGAATCAAAGATTTCAAATTATAATTTTTTTTAGTAGTTTATTCTATGTCATGTAGTCATTTCTATCTATTAAGCGGAATCATTTTACTTCAATGTAAATTAATAAAAAATAATAATTTTTGTAATTTAATTAATAATTCAATAACATTAATAATTTTTTAATTCGATTAATAATTTTAGTTCATTTTGAATGTCATTTTTCTTTCTATAAATTTTAACATTTATTTCATTTTATTTTCTAATTTAAGAAATATATTGAAACCTCAAAATCACAAGATTGATCCTTATATATATATATATATATATATATATATATATATATATATATATATATATATATAGATATATATATATATATAACTATGACTTTATCTATACTAGTACAAATTGTATTGAAATTTCAAAAAATGTTAACTAGTGAAATGTTATAGGGAAATAAACTATACATGTTTTTTTATAATTTGACAAATATCAAAAACAGTAATAATAATGTATTTCTCAAAAAATATATATATTTAGAATTTGTAAGAAGATATCTACAACTGTGTAGTTTAATTCACAATGAACCCTCGAAGATAAGACCATTGTTGAAAATGAGGAATTTGTAAAAATGGACATGTTTTGATATATGTAGAAAAGAAAAAAAATTCAATAAAAATATAAAACAAAAGGTTTCACCTTGTCCATTGAAAAAGGTGAACCCACCATATTTTCTATTTGGAATTTAGTAATGTGTGTGCATTAACTATGGTTGCACATTCTATAGAAATGTGCATGTATGTTAGTAAAAAGCATGGACTTAAACATTTCTCTTTCATCTTCTATCACCATCCTTCCAAACACTTTTTCCCCCCATATCTTTCTACATTTTCCTTAACCCCCCTCTCTCTCTCTTCCTATGTATCATTCCAATCTCTCTATTTCCCCTCTAAGGACCCCTCTCTCACTCTCTTCCTACGTGGTCTTCATCTCTCTCTCTCTCTCTCCCCTTTGAATCGCGTCCCCCCCCCCCCCCCCCCCAACTCTATACTTCTTTCTATTTGACTCCATCTCCTTAACCCTACATTTATCCCTCCCTCTCCCTAACCCTATTTCTTTCCCCTCCCTATATTTACCTTTAAAAATTACTCTTTCTCTCTATTTCTCCCACTATGTCTCTCCCCACCTTTCTATCTCTCTCCCCCTCTTATTATCATTTTTTCTATCCCTCTCTCTCCCCATATGTCACCCTCTAATAGCCCCCCATCTCTCTTTTTCGTTAAGGCAACCTACTCTCTATGATTTTTCCTTATCTGTTTCTATCTCTGCCACTTTCTATACATTTGGTTTTCTCCCTCTTCCTATCCCGACCCTCCCCTCTCTATTCCTTTCACCATTTCTCTCTCTCTTTCTCTTGCTAGTTGGAAAAATAGGATTTTTATAACCCTATCTTCATAATAGACCTTGTAGGCTGGTTTAGGTCCATAAGTGACACCACCTACAACCCAAAATAGTACGAGGGGGTGGGAGGGAGTGTTACATATACACACAAAATGTGTAATTTTCCATTAATTAAATGGAATTTTTTAATGCATAACTAGACTCAATGCCTTGAAATTTTCCCTTAACACTTTCACTTGGTACATTGCAAAGCTGAAATTTGTATTTTCATCAGAAATTTACTAGATGTCAAAAAAAATTGATGAAAAAGTATACATAAAAAAGGGTTGGAATGTAAATTAGGGAGAATATGTGAAATGTTTTAGCTATAAATTTATCCTTTTTCAATTGCTTTATATAACATATATGCATTTTTTTTTAAACATACATACTATACTCATAAAAGAAACTAAAATATTTTACTTAACGTGAACAGTGAAATATTTTATTATGTTGAACATTAAAATAATTTTAAATTTCTTTTTGTCCATATATACATATATATGAAGTTCATATTCAAATAAATTGGCTAATATCGATATTGAAATTGTTTATTTATGCTTTGTAATGAAATACGTTTATAAAGTATAAGAAATATACAACTTTATCACACTCAAAAGTGAAAATATAAGGTTTTCCTTTTATTCTTCATTAGTTTATTTATTTCTTTAAAGCTGATATAAAATTATGTTACTAGATTATTTATGACTAGGAGTGAGAGTGAAATATTTTTACAACATCTTTGTCTCCTGAATATTGGGTTTTAATATTGAATGAAATTATGTTACATTATTATTTATTGCTAAAAGTGAGAGTAAAATATTTCTAAGATGTCTTTATCTCCCTCATAAGTGCAACGAGACTATGAATATTCATGTTTTATAATAATTTAAATAAAATTAACCAAACATGTATCTTCATTTTTTTATTATTATAGCCAACATTTTTTTATTTGGAAAAATATTTCATTTTTATTTTAAAAGGGACTCATGTCAACCCTAGGTTGAGCATTGAAGGAATTACACATCTTCCTCATACTGGACTATAGAATGCACCTACCCTCTGAATAAGAGTTGAATTTTGCCAATTTCTTATTACAATATATGCAATTTTTTCCCCTAAAGATGGTTTTTTTTGAGGGAAAGGAGGGATGTTGGATATAGTTGTCCCAATTTGCTAGGATGTCCCTAGATGTCACCCCATGGAAATGGTAAGCATGGCACTTAAAGTCTTTCGCACTACATACAAGTGCTTTGATTTCCATATGCACCTCCATATTGTTCAATGGGAGCTCATTCGTGAAAAGTATCAACTAGAACCAAGGATATCTATGGGACTTCATACTATCGTCTAAAATTCTCATAGTATTATCGATGTTGATTTCCATAACTATATTTCCATCTCATGGGCCTTAGCTCCTGTCTACTCATATTAGGTTCCTCAATTGGGTCATCCTCTTAAGACCTGGCCTAGTAATGACTTTAATTTTTTACCATGTATATGTAATTCCATAAAAGTAAGTCTTCCCCTTGTGGATTGGAGTTGCAGTGTCAACAAAAGCTACCAGATGGCTAAGAGTCTTAGATTTTATTTGTTGTTACCTTTTCCTTGTAGGTTTTGTGGGTATGTTTCAACTTTCGTGTTTTACTTATTTTGCATGTAAGGAATCCAAACTTCCCATTGTTGAAGGATGCCTGTAGTACATACAAATTTGGATTATTATTTTCCAAGAAACACATCTTGGTTTCAAGTCTCATCTCCTATTTAATGATTATTTTCTCACCTTCCTTTGTATTTCGTTTTCACTTGGCTCATTTTTCCATGTAATTAGCTTGTTTTAGCACTCAAGATGCCTCTCAATGGTATGGCTTTTTAGGTTTCTCTTCTCCCTTTGTTTCTATTATTTATTAGCCCTAAGTCACTCACCCTTCAATATTCTCGGTTTGCTTCTATATCCCACTCTTTATTAGTCATTAGCATCCTCCTCTAGCCTTAGCCATCTTCACTCCTTTTTCACTCTTTCCCAATTCTCCTTTGCATGGCTCACTTCATTTCCTTTGATGTGTGTTCCTCTCCTATCTTGTCCTTTTATCCCCCTTTCCATTTTGGCCTCTCCTCTATGCCTCATCAGTGTGCCCAAATCCATAGGTGAGAATCCTATTACCTGAAAAAGGACAATTGGGGGAATACATGTAATCACCATTGCTTGTAGGAAACCACTGCCCAATTTCATGAAATTTCCCATGATAATAGAAAAGGAAACTCTCATAGGCATCAACTCTCAAACACAGAGGTGTTTGTTGAGATGGAAAATTGGGTGTTGGATATTGGGCATACACATGGATTCGTCAAGAAATACATGTAAATAGTGGATTTATATTCGCATATGAAGTTCCTTCTTGGCAGAATTCAATTAGACAGGTTTGGGCTTGAGGGAAAATATCCTCCACTATATGGATCGCTTGGATTATCACATGAAGGAGTTGAATTAGATGCTAGAAGGCATATAATAGCTCCTTGGCATCCCTCCTCCAACTACAGGCATTGCAAAAAACAACAAGGAACCCATCTAGGTTGCAACTATGGATTCTGACCCCTCCACTTAGTTTGGTGAGATGTTCCTAGTTCCTTCTTTTTTTGATTTTTTTTGTTTATTTCTTAGGCCAAATAGGCTCTCTTTTTAGTCCTTGTATGGTTAATTTTTATTTTCTAATTACTCTAATATCGTATTCCTTTCTACTTAGACTAAAATTTTGGTTATGATCTATTATTCCTAGTGAAAGATTGACATAATATATTTAGAATGTTCATCTACACTCCTATTTAGAAGGAAATAAAAATTTTATTCCACAAAACAATATGTGCATATTTTTTTCAACTGTAGGTCAGAAGATATTTGGATATAAAATAAAGGGAGCTCCTCTTTGAGACTCTTTCCACTTCTATTATTTTATATGAATGTGAGTTCTAGGATTATTGAATATCTAGAGATTAATGGAGGAATACTAAACAAATCCAAAATAATTTTATAACATACAACCTTAAGATCAAAGGAAATACTCCCTACCATATCATCTCCATTTAAGCATGTGTTTCCCCCATTGACAGCATGACTATGACTAGGTATATTATTTATAAGAAGAAGTTTAGACTATGGATTCCAAGTTGTTATTGAAATAGCTTCTAAATTTGACAAAATTTAGCACCATCAGCTCTAGCTAGGGTGTCATAAAGATACTCAGCCTTGGATAGACTAATGGGGAAAGAAGGAGGAGTTCATATTGCACGATTAAGAAAATGTTAAAAATACTTTTGCTTCCAAATTTATGGAGAAATTATGGTGAAACAAAGAGCTAGAGGGAAAAAGGAAACTATGATATTATGAGGAGTTGATCAATCCCAATATTAAAAGCTCAAACTATCTCTATCTCTTAAATGGTGTTAAGAAAAAATGAATATTTTTAGTATTAGAGCTAATTCTCATGGGCTTCATAGTGAAACAAGGTGTTGGTCAATTCCCAAAATACCATGGGATGAAATTGTTTGTCACCCATGAAATCCTTGAAGGCTTGAAGCTAAAAATAACGTTCCCTTATATTTCCCATCTTATACTCACTTTCAATATAATTTTCCAAATATATGTCACATTACAAACATTCTTGACGTTTTAACTCAACAAAACTATGGTGATTTGTGAGAACTTCTCTCACTTCTTTTTTAGGATAGAAAGAAATATTAAAGAAATATATTTGATCTGTTACCTTCTTAAGTGTCTTAATGGATATTAATCATCATCATGATCATCATAAAATAAATCTATTTAACATTAAAATATTTTACTTAACATGGAAACTGAAATGCTTTATTTATGTACCCCACTTGTTAAAAACCAATTAAATTATTTTACATCCAATTTTTTATTCTCTGTGAGAATTGAAACATTGTTAAAAATTATAATAAATCTACTTATTTTTCACACTTGTAAGTGAAAATATAAGTTTTTTTTTACTTTTAATTATTTTATTTCTCTATATTTATATGAAATTGTGTTACTTGGCATCCACATTCACATAGTTTTTGTGGGAGTGAAATATTTTTAACCTAGGTTGTAATACCAATAATGAATCAATGAACATAATCAATTGTAAGATAGTTTATAATGATTTTAATTAAAAGTAAACATATATGTATATTTAACATGATTTTTATTCTAGCCAACAATGTTTTTTCTTTGTAGAATGACATTTTTTTTTAAGAAAAGAAATGTTTCAACTCGAGGTTGAGTATTGAAGGAATTACACTTCTTCCTCATACTGGTCCATGGAATAAGTCGACCAATTAAAAATTTAATGAATTACGCATCTCCTTTTATTAAAAATTAATGTTTTTTTTTACTTTCAATTACTTATGTTCAACATTAAAATATTATATTAATTAATATGAATATAGAAATGTTTTATTTATTGTAAAATTGAGAGTCACGTATTTATACCACAGCTTCTACTAAATTGTAATATGAAGGACTAATAAATCTTCACACTAGATTGTAATATGAATTATTATGTAACACCCCTAAATATTTTCTATTTAGTTTTACTATATAAACTTGGTAATAATGGGCTTAGTGGAAAAGCATAGTGAAAATATAATGTTTAAAATCAGAAATTATTTAATTACTTTTGTTAAAATTGGAAAGTCTTGGAATTCATGACAGAAGGCCCAAAACTGACATTGCCAGGTACTAGATCGTTAGAGATAGTTAGTTACTCTCTTCCTATAGAAAAAACATCTTAGTGAGAAAAGTGGGTCGAGGAAAGAAAGAAAGAAAGGCTCGAGGCACCTGAAGCTGGAGAGAGAAGATAGAATTTCAGGTAGGATGTTTCCATTAAGGTACTCTTGAGATGGAATGTGGGCTAGTGGAGACCTTGAGTTTCTTATGAAATTCCTGGCTAGGTTGGGGCCCTAACGGCAATGAATAGACCTTAGAGGTCATTATCTAATCTATTGTTCTGGAGGCTGAAAGCTCGGGGGTCTAACCAAATGTAATTACCATTAACATGGCTAGTGAGGAGAGGTAATTATCTCCGATGAATTCCTTGGTTGTTGATTGTTCAGATAAGTACGCTAAAGTTTTTTGTGGACTATAGAAATGTATTTTTTTTATGTAAATGAAGTTTCTTAAAGAACAGTAGAAGAAATATTAATCTTAGTTATGATAAAGGGAATTGTTGTAGTTACTGTTATATTGTATCTTGATAATGAAAAGATTAAAGTATTGTACTCTTTTATAAGGAATAATTCTTATGAATTAATTACTTTGTTACTGTAACCCAAAACCTAAAGAAATGTATGATTGAACCATTTATGAACATGTGCGAGAATAGAAGAGACTGAGTCTGGGTACCCTCAACTAATATGATAACTAGAAGTTGAGAAAGCACGTTTTTAGCTTTATGAACAACTAACTTTGCATCATATAGAAAATAAGCTTTTGAGTCGACCAGTAAAGAAGAAAATATAGGGATTACATGTAGGAGTAAATAGGGTTGGCAAGGTCACGAGCCAAAAATGGAGTATGTATAGAAACTGAAGAAAAACATAACTCAAGATCTGATAATCGTTCCATAATCTATAATACAAAACTTAATAATATTGTTCTCCAAATGAAACTTTTATCGAAACGAGTCTTGGTGCATAATTATTGTTAACACTAGATAGGTAAGGGGAGCCAGGGTCATTCAATAATTCTAAGGGGACCTGTTCATTTTTCGGGTTGAGCTAACTAAAGCCAGCAATCCAGAATCTGTTCTGAACCCCAACTTACAAAAGGTTTCTTTGTATGAAAATTTGAATATGGGTTACACTGATAAAGACATAGAAGATTTTATTCCTGAAATTTAATCATCCAAACTAAGAATTATTGAAAACAATATTTCAACATAATAAATTAATGTAATTTTTCATAAATCAAATTACTGACCATTCCATGAAAACATTTGAAGAAATCACATCAAATTCTTGGTTTAATGACAAGCCAAAATTTTTTTTATAAAACAAATTATTGCAACGAGAATGCATGAACAATCGACTCGACTCTCCTTAATATAAATAAAGTCTACATAATACATTTAACCTTAAGATATTTAATCTAAGGATTGAAACATCGGGGATTAAAATGGGGTTTTATAATAATAAAATACATTTCTCCATATAATCATATAGCTCTTAATCTACTATGTAAAACCCTTAGAGAATATTTTGACCCTCGAGTAACTGTATTGTAGCTATAAACTATCAAAAATCCATATGAACTTGAATTACAACAAGGGAAAGTACTCAAGAGGAACCTAGGAAGAAGAGGAAGCCCAATCAAGCAGTGGACCAATTAAATAGTAGAATATGTCATAGGTGAAGAGCAATGTAGTGGTAAGAGGTCACAACAAAAACCTATTGTCGTTAACCTGTGATAGAGCACAAGAAAGCAAGTAAGAAAATAATTAATAAACCCAGAAATATAAACAGGAAGAAAAAACACAAGGCATGTTGAAATTCATATCACTAGTACAAAATGGCTAATTAGTTACTAAAACAACGGCTAAAATTTGCATATAAATGACTATTTTTCAGTCGGTGACAAGTAATAGCTAATTTATAGTATCTTATAATGTAACAAACTTTTAGTCGTTTTTAGCTTAGTCATTAATTGATTGTCTCAATTTTATCATCTAGTAGTATATTTAGTCATAAATTTGGTCATTAATTTAGTTTTTGATTTAGTCATTAATTGCCACAATTAATGACCAAATATACAACACAATATATTACTATATGATCATCTGACAAAAGCAATTAATGACCAAAGAAATATGACCAAAATGTTGGTCGTGTTATAAGATACTATAAATTAGCTACTAATAGTCATATATATGCAAAATTTAGTTGCCATTTGTAATGAAAAATTAATCATTTGTAGTAGTCATTTATATTTTTATGGTAGTTCATATTCATTATATAAAAGACTAATTTATTCGTATATTCATTTTATTTGTGTTCATCATTAATCAATATAAACTAATAATTTAGTAGTTTTATATCGATTTTATGTGTTCATTATTAATCAACATAGATTAATTAGTATGATTTTGTGACTAAATTAAAGAAACATCATACAATATGAATTGGTTCATCTAATATGAAAATTCAAATTTATGTATGTTAGTTAAAATAATAAACAATATCAAGTGCAACTATAAATAATTTCAACCACATAAATTATATTATATGAAAATTCGAGTATTACAACATGACTTTCCAACTTAACAGTGTCTGGACTACAATTTACACAGGAAATGTTGTTTCATCACTATAAAACATTATCATTGTGTCAAGAGAGATTTTTCGGCGTAAATCACAAGATAATTCATTTTTCGACGCGTTTTGAACCAACAAATGTGGTTCATCATCATGACAAGGTGAATGAGCAAATCAGTGTTTGCATGTTAAATAGATAGAGCAGAAACTCTAATGGCTATATTGACAACAACTAGGTTCAACTGGATAACGAGAAAACCTTTATTTAATTAAAAATTAACATGGTTAGTTAAATTATTATTAAAACAAGAGTAAAAGTACCCTACTTAACCACTTATAAATATAATTAATTAATATTAACAAAGTTGTTATATCTAAGAAGTTAGAGTAATTAATAAAAATACATAAATAAATAAGTCAAAGGGACTGTTCCATATCCTAATAAATATTAAATTAATTATAAAATAAATCAATTTTAAATAATAGCTAAATATATAAGTTAAACAAATATATAAATAATAGAGCAATAGAGTAATTTAAATTATATATATATATATATATATTAATTTGAGTAAATAGTAAGTTATTCAAGTTATTAAAACTAAATATTTAGAGTAGTTAGTTATAAAAATATTAGGGTAATAGTAAGTTATAATATTATTTATGTTTGTAATATTAAAAGTAAATTAACAAATTAAATTTTAATTCAATGGTTGTTTATAAAAGCTAGTTAAATATAAATATTAGAGTAAATTAAGGGCTAGAAAGCAAATTTTTAATATTTAAAAATTAAAGGTTAAAATAATCAAAGATTAATTTTAAGCTTATTTTCTTTACGTTATAAAAAAAAAAGGAGGGGGGGGGGCAACTACAAAACCTCAGACTAAAAAACCTCAAGGAACAAAGGCCCCAAGAAACAGGAAACCAGGGGCAAAAAATCCTAAAAGACAACCGGAAAACCAAAACAAAGGGAAGGGAAGGCAGGAAGACCATGACTAGGAGGAGAGGGCTGGGACCCAACAACTACTGATCTTCCAGCCATCCTCTCTATTGAGATTGTTTAGCCTTTTTCGATCTCAAGCGCTTCCCTAAATTTCTGGTGATGGAACAGGGATACTCTAGCAATCACACTAGCCTCCTCGATGCAAACATGATGATTGGTTTTCTCCACATGCTCTGCTAAATTAGAAGACTTGGTTCTTCTATGTTTAAGATCAACTGTGTGCTCACTAATCCTTTGATTAATGGAGCGTCCAGTCTCACCAATATAGGGAGTTCGACATGAATAAGGAATAATATAAACCCCTTTCATGTCCTTGGGGTCAATAGGATCTTTCACCGATCTGAGGGACCTACGAATGGTATTGAGAGGTCTAAAGGTCGAGGGGACATTATGCTTCTTAAGAATCCTCGTAATCCTGTCTGTAGTCCCCTAAAAAAATGGAAGATGGACCCCAGGAATCCTCTCCCTCTTATCTCTTTTAGCTACCGAATTCTTAGCTGCTCTGAGGAAAGCCCTCTGACCCAAGAGCCTACTATAACCATTCTCAACAAAGACATTAAGGAGATGGGATTTCTCCTCCTCGAAGCTCTTATCATCAAAGATCCTTAGGGCATGAGTAGCAAGGATGTTGAGAACCCCTAACTTCTGAGCTGGGAAATGGTGGGAACTAGCATGAAGATATTGCTCTGTATGAGTTTTCTTATGAAACACTCAGTGGGAGAGGGAACCATCACTATTCCTAGAGATAAGAATATCAATGAAAGGGAGGCAGCCATTGACTTCCTACTCCTTCGTGAACTTAATGGCTGAAGATTGATTATTGAGATGATCAAAGAAGAGGTCCAACTCCTCTTGGCCATGAGACCAGATGAGATTAGTGTCATCTACATATATTTTCCAAAGCTTAGGCAAGAAGCAAGATGAGTTAATAACCTTGGATTCAAAATCCTTCATAAAAGGATTCGTAACAATAGGGGAAAGGTGTGAGCCCATGGAAACATCACAGGTTTGTTTAAAAAAATCACCTTCAAAATAGAAAAAGGTTGAAGTGAGGCAGATCTCAACTAACCGAGCAGTATCAGGATCGGTTAGACGGTTGATTACCTCCATGGCCTCATTTATAGGGATGCAAGTGTACAGGGAAACCACATCAAAATTGACCAGAATGTCTCTAGAGTCCAACTCATTGCAGGTGAATTCACCAACTATAAAAACTTGAACATCAATCTATGTGTGTGTCTTATGTGGTACATTGGCTTTAAGGATACCACTAGACTAGTTCTCTTCTCTCTCTTTTTTCATTTGCTTCTCCAGCATTAGTGTTCTCCTCTTTATTCAAATCCTACGACTTAACATCAATATTGAGTTCCTTTTCTGAAAACAAAAGAACCTAGAATGCAGAGTGTAAGACATGAAAGATGATGAGCACTAGAATATAAATGAAAGTAGACTATAAAGGATTTATATTACATATACCTAACCATCAACAATGTTAAAGTCATTCTTCCCCATAAGAGCAAGAAACTCGAACAAGTTTTCTTCAGTTGAGTGATAATGGCTACTATGTGGCCAGATGACCTATATAAACAAATTAAAGTCATCATAGAAAAGAAAAACTTAGTAACTTAGTATTCAACCTTCACAGAAAGCTTAGGCACAATCATGCCAACTAAGTTACATGTTAAAAAAATCAAGTTGTAAATAACTTGTTAAAACAAATAATTTGAGGTGTGATGTCTAATCCTTGTCATTTTATTCGCAACAAAAATTTGTTGTCTAATGCATGAACTTGGTGAAGTATATAAACAACATGTTCTTAAATAAAAGCATGAAAATAAACTTTTCTAATAATCATAAAAATATTTCAATACAAAATAGATAAAAGGATTTCAATGAATATCATGTGATATTAATTTCATCTTCAAGCTTTGGTTGTTGTTTAAACAAACATAATACCAAGTAATTTAAATTTCATAGTTAAAATACAAAGAAAAATCAAAATAAACATTCAACATACAATCAAACAATAAAGAGAGGATATCATGGAATGGACATTGTAATTATAAAAAAATTGTTTACTTGTCCATTGATATCTTATCATGCTTTCCTAAAACATTTGCTTGCCCAAAATATAACCATGAGGTGAAAGAATCACAACATTAAAAACCATAGGAATACTTAATAGAAACATTTCCAAAGTCGATACTTGAGGTGCCTGAAGAATCTCCAACAACAAATGAATCATATCTAAGACGTGATCTCTATATTGTCCCCCCATCCTTTTTCCAATCCCATTTCATGTAACCTACCCACACCAGACTCGAGTAACAATCAAATGAAGGAATTGGCATTTGTTTTAATCTTTTATATGTATAAAATTTGAATATAATTTGTTTTGGTAACATATTATTCATATTTAAATCCTTCCAATCATGAGAAAGCATCAATCAAGTAGAACATCAGAAAAATTGACCTCAATGAGGTCCTCTAACAATTTCTACAATATCAATATTTCTCTTGCTATGATATCTTGTATAAAAAAAGAGCATATCTGTAAATGAAAAATCCATATATTACTTATGTTCAAACTATGTATATGGTGTATTCTTAGGTAACTTTTTAAGATGTCCCTCTACCTTTACCAAAGCAGATTGTAGCTTGGATAAACTCTTTATCCTTTAATTCAACATCAATTTCTGCAAGATAGATGTCACACATTATTCTTTCCCATTTCTCAACATGTTAGATATGATAAATTGAAAGTCACATAAAAGTAAGAGAAAACCAATTTCTAACCAAAAAAAAATAAACAAACAATGCCTCTAATAAAACTTCACACCTCAAAAATTACTCTGCCACGTGCTCAAACTAAAGGTGATATTCTTTGAATCATATTTAGGTCATTGTTATAGCTCCAAATCTCACTCTTATGGTTTGTGATGCTGCACTTATGGCCTAGGGCAACCCCTCCTTCCAGACCTGGTCCAAAAATTTAAAAAACAGTGTTTTATTCCCTATACGCGACTTTGCCCTGTATTAAACGCGTGTATACGCGGGTCTGTCATACCCAACCCGCGTGTATCTATTAAAACACTTAAAAAAATATTATTTCCTCTTTTTCGGGCGGTGATCGCGGGTTTACCTGCTGGATCACCTGTTAGTGCCCGTGGCCCAACTGTTCCCAACCAACTCCTAACTAAAAAACTACTTTGGAGAGGGTATAAAAAGACATCAAAGGGAAGGCCAAGGGGAGAGAAAAAGGAGAGCAAGATTATTATGTTGAGATTTTTCCCTTAGACCAGGTCTGAAGTCCTTGGTGCATTCTGCACTTCCCCCATTTTGCATAGGAAACCCTTGTTTCCATGTGTATTGGTGATCATTCATCCTTGACATCATCATTGAGTAAGACTTGGAAGGAGCTCTTGTTGGAGGCTGGAGGCTGGAACGAATCCGGGAGGAAGCTTGCTTGGAGCCTGCTGAAGGTGTTCAGGTGATATCTTTCCGATATATGTACTTTATTTGCCTTTATATATAAAGAAACACGTCTTTGTTCCCGAATAATCTTTCTTTATGCTTATGAGATTCTTGTGTTGAATTCTTATGAAAGTGGTTACTTAAAGATTTTTTATAACTAACTTTATAGCATAAAGATGATTTATATATAAACTTCTATACATGTACTGTTGTGTTCTTTGATTTGTTTGTCTTGCAGGTCAAAGAAAGAAGAAGGGAACTCCAAGAAGGGTTTGCACCCTAACGGTCTTCTCGAACGTAGGACCTTAGGTATGAACCCTAAACATTAGAATTTGCTTAAAAGTAAAAAAGATGGCTGTGTGTGTGCGTTTCTTTGTATAAGCAATTTTCAGTCTGGTAGAGTCTTAGCCCAAAGGACCCTAGGGGTACTTTCCCTTCAACCAGAATTGGCGACTCCGCTGGGGACAACACTCTTGTTGTTCCTAGTTTGGGTAGTCCTCAAGCCAATCAAGGCTCAGTCCCTCTGTTTGTTGGTTCTGACTGTCTGATATTTTCTTGAACTCCAAGCTTTTCCAGTTTTTCAGTTTGTGTTTTTTTATTTTTCTTGAAACACTTCATATACGCACTTTTTCTGGATTACAGAAGCGTATATACGCAAGTTGCACTAAGTAAACCCGCGTATACGCAGGTTTCCTTAGTTACAGTCGCGTGTACACGCATTCTGCAAATAATTGCAGGCGTGTATATCACATAATTTTCAAGATTTATAATTTTTCTTTTGGCTGAATGTCTATCTGGTGGTTTGGGTCAGTTTAAAACAGTCAATTCCCAGTGACAGTTCTCTGTTTAACAGGGGGCATCTTGTTTCGAACTCTCTCTAGTTATAAGGAGTGTTAGTCTTGTTTTTCGTTGATTGCAAGCGTCATTGATTTTTGACACACAAGGTTTCTGTTTAAGAATCTTGATTGCTCTGTTTCGGCAGCGTGGGAAGATTGTCTTCAAATCTTTGTGTCCATCTTGTTTTCATGACATTTATGTTTGCTTAACGAAATCGTTTTTATGACCATTTACTCCTTTGTTTCGGGAAATTTGCTTGTTACCAGTTTCTTGAAACTTGTCTTTTGATATTTTGGACTTTCATTGCTGCTTTTGATTGTCAAAAGCGTTTTCGAACACATTTTATTTTTTTTGAGTTTTCATCATTTGAAAGGTGTCAATTCACAAAAGTGTTTGGTGGCTTGTTTATCAATCATTAGTGTCAGTTTTTTTTGAGAGTTTTCCTTTGAAAAAGACTTTTTGGTTTGATTGAAAGAAAATCTTTTGAAAGTTTTTGAGTTTCGCTTTCTTAAACTTGCTTCTCATCTGATTTCCTTTTTTGCGCAGTGAAAGTGCTTTGTTTTTTATCTTAAAACTTGTTTTTATTGTTTGGACGAAATGATTAGTAACAAATCATCTTCTATCTAAGCATTTCAGTGGCAAGACAAAATTTGGTAAAGTAGCAACTTTCCTTTTGTTTGCAGAGTAGTCTTAAAATCTTGCATTCACATATAGTTCTTGCATTAGCATAGCTTTGCATCCTCTTTTAGGCATGCATAGTTTTGTTAGCTTTTGTGAGTCTGGAGTTTGAAAAGAAAGCAAAAAACTTTGTTTAATTTGAAGTACATCTGAACCTCATAGAAATTGCTCTTCATCGAAACGAAAAAGTGCATGTGCATGTAGTTAGGGTAGTTTCTTTTTGCGTCCTAAAAACACCACAAGTTTCACTTTCGTTACCTTTGACTTAAAGAACAGCCTAATAAAATCAAGCGCTTAATTAAAATCCACTAGAACTTTTTGTTTTAGTTATTACACCAACAAGTTTAGGATTTTAAGGCCTTGGATTAGGCGAGTGGAGAGTTAACTCTCCAAGGCCACACAAAACGTCAAACATAAGAGTCTGATTAAAGAGAGTAAATCCAATAGCGTTAGGAAGACCAGGAAAGCTCCAGATCTGGGAGTTAAGCACGAGGGTCTGTGAAGACAGGGAAGAGAGATACCCCCTCTCCTACTTGTCCGAACTTACCTCACGACTGTTCCGCCTGGCTTCTGCGACGAGTTGGTACCCATAGTTGCCTCTCCTAGGGATCTGCATAGGTGGCTGCGGAGGGGAATCCCGTGGCACCTGAGGTCGACGTTGTATCACTCTCGACAGTACTTCTGGAGGGCACCCTTGCGAAGCTTGGGGGCTTGCACCGGCGCAGGCTGTTGTTAGGAGGTCAGCGTAACTTCCTCTGTTACCTTCGCTGATAAGACTGGGCCGTCATTATCCCAGACTATCTTCGGAAGGCCCCTGACTCCACTTTCTTGTATTTTGGTGTCCGGTCCTCACCACTCGGAGCGGAAATACTTGGAAGTTGTTTGACTGGCTGTTTCTTTAGGGACTTTATAGTGAGTGCTCTTTGCTCCTTGTAAATAGTTGGCTTTAGGTATTTTTGTCTAGTCACGTTTGGACTTTGTGTTCTGAGTGACTGGCTTGCCACTCTACTGATCTTGAAAGGCTTTTGGTTGTTCTTTCAGAAGTTGTGGAGTTGCCTCCTCAAGGGCAAAGGTTTTGATTGCTTATCCTATTCTTTGAAGAGTTATTTCTATATTCCCGCAAGGGAAAGGGTCTTTGGATTACTTAGATATGGCTAATATTCCTGTGGAAACCAACCAAGGTACCCTTCCAAAAGGGGATCCTTGTGCTTTTCCTTTCTTTGGAAACGTTGGTACTCCCTTGATGGCCACTTTGAATATTCCTAGGTTGAATGTTGGACTACCCATTTGGCTGTGGTCCACTCCGAATATTCCGAATGCTCTTGAAGCTTCTCAGTTGAATGCTTTATTTCAGGGGCATCACATGGGTGCTAATTGTTCATCTTCTTTCAAAGAGAAATCTGGGATTCCTTCTTCGCCTCCTTCTTGTAACAAGAAATCTAAAAAGAGGAGAAAAAGGAAGTCAAAGAAGAAGAATAATTTTAGCACTTCATCTTCAACCTCTGCAAGTCATGTTGGAGATGAGCCTTCATCCACTGCTAGTCATGCTGGGGGCACAAGTCTAGTCACTGCAAGTCATACTAGCACTTCATCTTCACCCTCTGCGAGTCATGTTGGAGATGAGTCTTCAGCCGCTGCAAGTCATGCTGGGGGCACAAGGCTAGTCACTACAAGTCATACTAGCACTTCATCTTCAACCTCTGCGAGCCATGTTGGAGATGAGTCTTCAGTCGCTGCGAGTCATGCTGGGGGCATGAGTCTAGTCAATGCGAGTCATACTAGCAAAGAGTCACCGACCTCTGCAAGTCATGTTCAGGACTCTCCGCAAACCACTGCTAGTCATGTTGGTGGAATGGAGGTTGATAAGAAACCTGGACGTAGAAGTTTTAAACCTAAGTTCCCTTGTAAGATATGCAAGGGAGACCATCTTACTCATTTATGCCCTGGTATTCCAGAGGTTCAAAGGATATGGTCCGAGTCTGAAAGTACTTCTGCTCCTAGATCTGATATGGTTTCTCATCAATCCCATCAACCATCGGTTGAAAATGTGGTAGAGTCAGTGCAATCACTGGCCGATTACACTCCTCTTTTGGGGGGTGAAGTGCCTAACAAAAGAGTCTGTTTGATCTCTAGTACAGAGTCTTCTAGTATAGGGGGCATTCCGGTTTCTTCGAATGTTCCCTCTCCAAGTTCTAAGAGTGTTTCCTTTGATTGGGATAGTCTTGTTGAGCCTCGTCTTCCTTCCGCTGCACCTTTCCAAATAAAGGTCAGGGTTAATTCCACAAATGTCTATCGATGTATGGTGGATGAAGGATCCTCTACAAGTATTATATCCTCTTTGACTTGGAAAGCTTTGGGTTCCCCAAAGTTCTTGACAGCTCAGAGTCAGTTGTTAGCCTATGATAGAAGGCCTGGTGAATCTATGGGGGTTCTTCCTCAAGTGCCTATCACTTTAGGTGAGAAGACTGTCTTAATCGATATGATGGTGGTTGATAGCCCTTTAGACTTTAATATGCTACTTGGGCGTGATTATATCTATGCTATGAATGCTGTGGTGTCTTCACTCTTTCGAGTAATGTGCTTTCCTCATAACGGGAATATTGTCACTGTTGATCAGCTTGCATCTGACAATCACCACCCTAATTCGACTTTACTGCAGAATGCCCCTTGGTTTGTTCCAAGTGTTCAAGTAGACTCTACCCCGCCACAGGTGAATTATGTGGCATTGAGTCCTCAATGTTCAATCGCTTCTAAGAAGGATCCTTTGACTTATTATTTTCCTTCTTGGGACTTGGTCCTGACAGTTGACCGAGAGATTCTTCCTATAAGGACATGGGACCCTTTAATTCCCTCTTTTGATCCTTGTAGTTCTCATGATTTCTTAGAACTTGTTTTGCCTTCACAGGAGGAACTCTTTGAAGCCATGAGTTATGACTACCAAAGGAGCCCTTGGCCTGAGCCCTGCAAGGGGTTTGTTCAGCAGAACTATTATGCGTAAGCCGCAAGGCTGCGTGGTTCCCTGTACCATATTGTATATATCAGGTACGCATCTTCAAGTTTTGTATCTTATAACACAAAGATTTTATATGAAGTTTATATGTGGGATGTATTAACTTCGTGTCTAGTGTTCCTATTTATGTTTACAGAACTTGGAAGATTTCTCCTCTGGAAGTTTATGGTTGGTCCGTTCTGACAGGTATTGGTTCTCGAACTTGGCATATAGGTTAGGTTTTTCCGCCTGCATTGTGCATTTATCAGTTTCCTTTTCCATTTTGGCCTTAGGATCGACCCCACCAAGTTATGATGCGGAACCTTCTCATTGCTTAGAAGTATCATGACTTGTGTGGTAGAGCCTACCTTATCATGGGTGCCCTAGTTAGTACCTGATTGTCACTTGGCACTCATGCTGATTTTTTGTCACTAGGCTCGGGAGTCCTCTGTAGTCCCGCCATGACTTGTGCGTTGAAGACTCATTCCTCTCTGCTTCCTCGCCTCGTTCTGGCCTTATACCCTAGAGGCTCCTATGTGTGTTGAGTTGTACTTCTGCATTGCATGTTGACCATTTGCACCTTTTGGCCTATAGCTGGCTTCACTTGGACTCGTGTTTAAGCCAACTTTTGACCATGACGTCTGCAAAATCAACCTTGCATACCCTTGACCTCTGCAGCTTGACATACCCAGATCCGTGGAAGGGACATACCTCTGAGTGTCACTGACCAGTTTTTCACCTCCCTGCATTGAGCATAGGAACGTTCCTTTCCCAGGAACTAGATCATCTGTTTCACCGACACTCGTTCTTTCCACTGTACCATAGCATTCTTTTATTCTTTTTCCGGCTTATCAGAAAAAGACAAAAAAATTAAATATTCCAAAAAGAGCGGGAACAGGGACATTATTTCCATTTATTGTTGGCAGCTAGAGTCAGTCGTGTCGCCCTTGAACAAAGCACTCAAAACAAAGTCTCCTCCGCATGGGTGGGATTTAGTTTGACTTAGGTAAGCCATAACCTTGTTATCGAGTCAGTTCTCCCCCGATTGGTTATCTCTTCCAATCATATGGAGGGTTCGTTCGTGCCTCCTGCATGACGAACTTATACAGATTCATTATATGCTGCCACATAGTCACATTGAGTCGTGCTTTTGTTCAAGGGAAGTTAGCCTGAGTCGGCCTTTCTGCGGTGTCTCTTGACTCATTTTTCAGTCGGCCATCCCTGGTTGTCAGTGTCATGTCTATCATCACATCAGTTATATTGGTCCTTCACTCGTGCCGGTTTGAGAAGGTCCCCATTGACTTCTTGCTGGCGGGTCTTGTCCTTATCGACGACGACACATTGCTCTGAGGGCAGACCTAGAGACCGCACCCTGGCCCTATTTTCATTATTGATAGGTCACCTTGTGCTCAGCATCGATCAGTATCATGGGTCTTTGACTGAGTGGTTTCCCTTGTGTTCGACATCAGCATACATTATCACACATTGGGATTCGTGCAGTACCTTGGCTTCCATTTGACCCTATTGGTGGATACCTCGCCTCTGTGTCAGCTTTCATTATTGGTTGGTTCAGAGGGTTTCTGCCGTGCGCTAGCCACATCTTGTGTACGCCGGAAACGTACTTCAGTTGGGTTACTACATCTTTTTCGTCCGATTCCTTCCACATTATTGGCCTACGGGTTACACTCACGCTAGATTGATGGAGGATGCCTTAATGCCTTCCTTCTAGCAGATCTTTCCCTATCGACTCCGACTCATTGCTCTGGGGCAAAGATCTAGAGTCCATTTGGCAGTACCTTGGGGTTTGCAGTCATTAGTGGCAGATTCCTCGCTATCGACAGTGGGAAACCATCATTGTCTCCTGATTGATAGATTCTTACAGGTGTTCGACTTCAGCTCATCTATTCACACTTGTTAGATTGTACTGGGTACCTTGACGCTCATTATCATTATCGGTGAGTAGTCTCGCGTTTGTTAACGGTATACATCAATGACCGGTAATCAAACGATTTCTCACATGGTCGACTTCAGATCATTTATTCCCATGGTGTAGAAATGTACCACGGCGGTCGGTGAAGACCTCAGGTTGTATCAGCATTCATTGGTTCACTTGACAGTTGCTCCTGTTGCTGCTAGTTGATACCATTCCACCTTATATGTTGCAGTCAGTCATGGCGACATTCTATATGCTGGCATCTGAGTTTGCATTGTAGTACCATCCTATTCCATCATGTTCAGTTGGTACCTTATGGGATCAGTCTTTGATTTCAGTGATCCGTTGCATCTTTCAGCATCATTGACAGTTTTATATGTGATATTCAGACATGTACTTACTCATTATGATCAGATGATCCATTATGTATTTTACAGTCATTTATACTTGTATACTTAGTGGATCCGCTTGTACTTGATATGCGGACATGCTTTACTTTTCCTGAGCATGGGTATGCCAGCCTCAGACAGTGTTTCTTTCTGATCTCCTTTCGGTGGCTTGGCAGGCTGAATTCTGGTGAAGTCCTCCTCGGTTTTTCGGCAGAGTTCCTTTCCTTGTACTTACTTAATGTATTTCGGCCATCATGTTCCCCTTCTGACCTCATACATTAGGGGGCATCTGTTATAGCTCCAAATCTCACTCTTATGGTTTGTGATGCTGCACTTATGGCCTAGGGCAACCCCTCCTTCCAGACCTGGTCCAAAAATTTAAAAAACAGTGTTTTATTCCCTATACGCGACTTTGCCCTGTATTAAACGCGTGTATACGCGGGTCTGTCATACCCAACCCGCGTGTATCTATTAAAACACTTAAAATAATATAATTTCCTCTTTTTCGGGCGGTGATCGCGGGTTTACCTGCTGGATCACCTGTTAGTGCCCGTGGCCCAACTGTTCCCAACCAACTCCTAACTAAAAAACTACTTTGGAGAGGGTATAAAAAGACATCAAAGGGAAGGCCAAGGGGAGAGAAAAAGGAGAGCAAGATTATTATGCTGAGATTTTTCCCTTAGACCAGGTCTGAAGTCCTTGGTGCATTCTGCACTTCCCCCATTTTGCATAGGAAACCCTTGTTTCCATGTGTATTGGTGATCATTCATCCTTGACATCATCATTGAGTAAGACTTGGAAGGAGCTCTTGTTGGAGGCTGGAGGCTGGAACGAATCCGGGAGGAAGCTTGCTTGGAGCCTGCTGAAGGTGTTCAGGTGATATCTTTCCGATATATGTACTTTATTTGCCTTTATATATAAAGAAACACGTCTTTGTTCCCGAATAATCTTTCTTTATGCTTATGAGATTCTTGTGTTGAATTCTTATGAAAGTGGTTACTTAAAGATTTTTTATAACTAACTTTATAGCATAAAGATGCTTTATATATAAACTTCTATACATGTACTGTTGTGTTCTTTGATTTGTTTGTCTTGCAGGTCAAAGAAAGAAGAAGGGAACTCCAAGAAGGGTTTGCACCCTAACGGTCTTCTCGAACGTAGGACCTTAGGTATGAACCCTAAACATTAGAATTTGCTTAAAAGTAAAAAAGATGGCTGTGTGTGTGCGTTTCTTTGTATAAGCAATTTTCAGTCTGGTAGAGTCTTA
The DNA here is from genome assembly GCA_031772625.1 of Pinus tabuliformis. Classification (NCBI taxonomy): domain Eukaryota; kingdom Viridiplantae; phylum Streptophyta; class Pinopsida; order Pinales; family Pinaceae; genus Pinus; species Pinus tabuliformis. Next base: position 498,990,443 of record CM062815.1, read on the forward strand.
GCCCAAAGGACCCTAGGGGTACTTTCCCTTCAACCAGTCATACTTAATGGGATATTCGTACTTTTCCCATGATTTCGATTTGGTGCTAAAAGAAATATATAAACCCAGGTTATTATTAGTGAACTTCAAGTATAATTCAAAAAAATAATGTCATTATAAGGTGTGGAGAGAGAAACATCTTCATAACTAGGATTCTCTACTTTAGTTTGGTTTGAGTTGAATTGGTATTTGAATATATAGTTTTCTATGAAGAAGTGAAATAGAAAGATGAGAATCGAAAAAACCCTCTGAATTTTTAATTAATTCATATTATATATCTCTAAAACAACGAGCTCATCCTTCTCTAATATTTGATATAGATTTATTAACATAGAATAATAATGAATTAACTATCAAACACAATGATGTAATATATTAACCATGGAAAGAAAAATGATATGGCTTTGGTATTTTTGTGCTCAAAGGAAATCCAACAATGGTTTTGCTCCTTCTTTATCGTTAAATAGTATTGAAGACAAATGTTGATTCAGAAATTTAACTCGGTTACCAATAGGAGATGGTCGTGTTGGGTAAGGAAAGGATGAATTGAAGGGCTCAAGGTATAGCTCCAATACATAGTTATCCTTGTCACTACAAAATACAAAGTTGTCATCATTTTCTTATCCAAGTAAAAATAAAAGTGAGTTTGTATTTGTGCACTTGTGATAGTATATGAAAAAGAGAGCACTAGTGGAAATCAAAGTGTGTTGTCCCATCATTCAACCTAACTAAAAACTTACATATTCAGTTGTTGACTACAGTGGAAATCAAATGTAAAACCCACTCAACTTGATCTTTACATGACATAGTCGTAATGAACTAGTACAATAGAAGCATGCTAACTCATAAACAAGAGATGAAAAAAAAGAATAATGGAACATTGTTTCCTGCCACATAATTGGAATGAATAAAATTTCCATAGAATTCATCCAAAAAATGAGAAGAACTTATGGCAAAAGAACATACCATTAGTGTTTTGTACCCTCTTTAGCACATGCAACCTAGGTAAGTAGAGGACGCAAAATGTAGCAGGATTCCAATTGTGTGGGATATAAAAACATAAATGTGGAAAAACATGCTTGTCAATTCACAAAGTCTCATTCTAAATAATAGAACATGTTAAGGATAGTAATGTTGAAAATAGATCATGTATTAAGATCAAGACCCTTATTGGTCATCAATTAGCAAGGCAGCTAGTAATTTTTACTCATAAAATAAAATATCATAATTAGTGTAATGACTGTATGGACCTTTTTGTGAATTTTTTTACATTTATATTATGGCGTCCTTGCAGGAGAGAGTGATGAAAATTCTCCAGGTTTGGTCAGACTTGTTTCTCCTTTCATATGCTTATGTGAATGGATGGAGAGCTACCTCTCTTTGGTTTGGAATTTGAGGTGTCCCTCCCTTTCATTCAATATGTCGAGATGCCCCACCATTGAAGGACCTTGATTTTTTTGAATCCAATCTTACAGACATAATAGATTGATCTGGTCCAAATCAAGATGTTGCTATGGTGATTGGAGAGTGAGAAAGAACTCAAGAATTGTTTAGTATTCCTCTTGTGCATCTTGAAAGATAGTGTAGGAAAAATGGTTTATCTATTTGTGGTGGTAGGGAGGTAATGTTTTTCCAATTTCTTAGTTTTGAATAAGAAAAGCATAAGAACCCAAATCAAGATGAGGATTTCAGGTATGGGTATAAATTTGCAATCGGAGGGAAGCATGCAAGAGAAATTGATGCTTATATATAATTGGGAGGGGGAAGGTGGAGCATGGGAGAAGAAAGAAAATCCATACTTTATGATGATAAGGACTATATATCCTTATCATCATCTAGAAAAAATGTTTAGGAAGAATCATCTTTACAGTCACGGGTTGAGGAACGTGAATCAATGGATGCCTATTGCAGTGGAACATTACCAGAAAATGTTGGTGTCGTGATGGTAGTGTCACATGATGTGCCCCCAAAACTTCAAAATATTCTAGACAATGTCAAGGAAAATTGATTTCTCTACTCCTTAGCTCATATTTTGCCCCATCCATGTTTTGATAGACCAATTATCAAGGTCATATAATGATATTTTCTTTAATGGAGGAGTCCAAGGGCTAACAATTTAAGGATATGATCATATTTTTTTTCTTTAAATGGACAATCTTGTTTGACTTGCAAGGACTTGGGTGTCAAACTTGCTGCTGAGCCAATGTTATTCACATGTCAAAACATTGAGTATGAATTGGGGTTGAGTTTGAATGGATTTTTCTTAACATTGTTTAGTTAAGGAAAAGAACCAAATTCAAAGGCCATTTGAATTAGGATTCATGAAGCATAGTAACAAAGTTGGTGAGCTTAATAGGGCTCATCCTATTCGTGATGTGTTACATTTGAATGACATAAATGGATGAGTTTCAAAAGGCTGAGATATGATATAAATCTTGGGAAATTTTGACCAAATATATAACCCAAACTTGACACTTGAGATATGATATAAATCTTGGGAACTTTTAACGAAATAATAACCGAAAGCTTAAACCTAGTACTGTGATATCCATTGTTTGAAGTGTGGCTACTGAAGACAAATTTCTTAAATACTTATAAAAATTAACATACAAATAATTTATAAAAGCATGGAATTCCGTTGTCAATCAAATGTCAAACTGGATAACAATTAAACTGATAACCCGCAATGACAATCCAAAATCAACAAGGCATATTGGACAAATGTTCAAAACTCATTGGGAACATCCTAATCCTACAACCTTCTCATCTAAAGCAACCGAAGATGTTACATTGCCTTGGAAACATGGAATGTTAATGATAGAAATGACAAAAAGATAAATAATTAAAATTGACTATTAGAATGAACCCAAACAATGAATGATAAACAAAATGAAAATGGGGGAAAATTTTGCATACCCACTCCATGAGACTGCCATCCACTTCCATACTCGATGTTGCCCAAGGCTAAGAAGGTCATTCCACATCCTCATATCCATAGTAGAATTCATCCTCGTATCCACATACAACCTGCATTGGTCATACCCTTGCATAAAGAAAAAAATAAAAGAAAATGAAGCCCGAAAGCCCTTTTACTAGTCAACGGTTTAAATATTTTGAAGCATGTATTTAAAAAGAAGATTCTCATACCAATATCCTTTCTTTCTTTGAAACTCTATTCAAATACATCACTTCCTCCAAAAACTTTACATATCGTGGATCACCATAATTCAACTGATGAACTAAACGAAGTTCTATCATCTCTAGAGCAGGGGTGCTCTAAAGAAAGCAACCTAATACACTAATTTCCCTATCATGAAATTCAGTTATGTCTACATAAACCTGTATATACAGAGATGAGAGAGTGAGGATCTGAGAACGAGGTATGGGATATTTTGAAAGTTCCAGCATTTCATTTCAAAACCAGAATAAGCCAACTTTGCACTCATTTACAAGCTAAAAGACATAAATATTCATTATGAACATCATGGAAGAATTTTATGGTTTTTTCACATCTTATAGTAGGTTAACTTTTTTAATTTAGGTAGTGTATATTTTCATTAAGGAATAGATATGAAACAAAGTCATTACATGGTTTTGTTTCATATCTATTGGATATACTAAATTTGCAAAGGGGACATAATAATGAACCAAAACATAATAGTCAACCTAAGCTACATCAATATTTTCTTTGTATAAAAAAAAATTATGTTATACCTGAAAACTAAGTAGAAAATGCAAACATTCTTAAAAATTGAAACATGTTGCTCATTGCACATGTAAAAGAAAAGCAAAAATTTTGTTTTTACCAAGATAATGTTGTCACCCATTAACAAACATCGGAGATTAGGAAGCCTATCGAACAACAAATTGAGAAGACACATATTTCTTTAAGCAAACACACAACACATATGACTAGCTCCTTTAATGATTTAAAGCTCCCCATCATCTCAATCAATATGTCCAGAAAGAAATTCTATGCATTACCAGGATATGAGTCCATTTCCAGTACGACTAAATTACTTCCACATTGCCCACGTTGCATATTGAGTCTCAAGATAGAGCATGAAAGCTCTTGAAACAATATCCCAGTTACTCTCAAATATTTTATCATGTATGCACCTGTATACACATACAAGACAGCTCACATTTATAGTCTTTTATATTTTATCCACATACAACCTGCATTTACACCGGTTTCATTGTAAAGCGTTTAAAGTAATAGTAAAATCCAGACTTATATGGTTGTAGTTTGAAGCAATGCGATTGAAGAGGTTTTGTCCATATCTAATGGTTGTTTGGTGAAAATTTAGTGATTCCTCTACTGAGGACCACAAACTCAGGGAGTGTATAGAAGGTCAAATACTGATGATCAAATATTCTTTATGGTTTGGCTAGTCGAGTGGGGTGTCTGATCAAATTTGATGAGCATACAACTAAGCTTCAATATGGGTCTTATGATATCCATTGGAAGCTTCAACATAATACTCAATATCACCATACAAAGAACCACCCAAAAATAGACCATCTGATCCTGTCGAAGTTTGAAGAACCAAGTCACCCTTTTTCAGAATACCATTGCTACTATAATTTTGAGCAATTATTTTAATGTTAAGACCTGGGATTGCTGGTAGAACTAACCATGAATGTACTTTCCGAGGCACCCCACAAAATAAGGAATAACAGGTTGGAACCCATCAATTTTAATAGCAACGTGCCAACTTCTTCGATAAAACAAGACCTTTTCAAAACTATTTTTCTCACTAGAATTCCTTTTATCTCTTAGAACAAAGACCATTTCATCTTCAAGATTGGCCCAGTGAGTATATGGATATACAACAATGTTGTTTGGTCAATTAGAACTTGAAACAAGTTTGACATTATTGATCATATCTATAAATGCACCCTCCTTTTGCCATATATCTATAATAATGCTTCAAGAAAACTCATTTTCTTTGTGGTAAGAACTTGAATCAACAGGTATTTGACCACACAATAGATATTTTTCACCAGTCAAATATATAGGATTATGGTTTAATACATTGAATTCTAATGTATACATTCCAAAGAAAATGCATGAGTTGAAGAAATGAAGCATGTGCACACGAGAAGCTTCTAAGGAGATTTGCTACCATCCCTTCTCAATCAACAAAATCATTGGTTATTTGTTTGGTTGTATGATGTAAGAAGCCACAGGATGAGTAGACATAATACACAACCAATAACTTTTTTGGATAAACACTACCACTGAATGATCAGAAACACAAACATTGACATCAATAACCTTTCTCTCCCATCACCACTCATCATATGAAGGTCCATGGTTTACCTAAAGATGCAATGCACTGTTTAGGAATTTATAAAATATGAAGTCACTACTCTCATTTGTTAAACTTAAAGAGTTAAGGTTCTCTGAACCTAGAGTTCAACAGCCAGAGAAGTAAGTGATATAGAAACCATGGAGTCACATCCTTCCTTGCATATTACCGATCCACAGATATCAAAAAGGGATTTTATAAATTCAATGTCAAACATTGGTCTAGTTACTATCACATCAATATGTGATGGTGAAAATTGAAGACTAGAATCATGTTCTGTTGTTGTGGTTAGTGGGGATATTCAATATTAACACGATTGAACCTCGAAGAAAAAGTTTCCCATATCATCAATCCTCTTTAGTTGAGGCTTAACCTTGTCTGGCCCATTTTTCAAGCCAACTTGACCCTTTCCATAATATCCATTTGTCACTAACTTTAGTGAACCAAAAATATTATAATGTGTTGCTTCTATCTTTGGGATTGAAGCCATGTTTGGCACAACCATGAAATTCTCCAAACTGCTAAACTCAAAGTGATCCTTCACAGCTTTGATTGTGTAGCATGTTGATGTTGCATGATAAAGTTTGTAATATCCAAGGACATATTTTGTAGCTCTTTCTCGTCCATCAAATAATATCTTAACACCTTCAAAATAGACTCCTTCAGAAGTCACCACAAGTCCTCCAACTGAGAAACCTGTGACCTGAAATCACTAGGATATATTAACATGATTGTTCTCAACAAGAACCTCTATAGATGGGAGTGAAACATCAAATATTGTATTCTCACTCTTGTAGAATGGCAACAATCTTTATTTTCCACATGGAATAAAATTAAAAGTAAATTTCCTATAGGCATCAAATATTTCATGACAAAGCACCTGATTTGGCCAAGGAGCTTCTTTGAGGGCACTTCACCTCATGGACGTCATCTAAATAAAGGTATACATGAGCACCTAAAATATGTTTACCCTAAGAAACAACTAAGCCATCCATATCATAACTTGGGACATAAAAGATGTCATTTACTACTAGATTTCAAAAGCCCAACTCCATCTCTGGAGAGCCTCTTTCGACAATTGTTAAGAGAACATGAGAATCATGTATTTGAAAGAGAATATTATAGAAAATATACTCTATAAACCTCAATCATTGTACCTCATGTGCAGCGCCATCCTAGCTAGGATCGACATTAGGTATGACCTTGTATATTCTTCCTCTATTTAACAATTGGTTCACAGAGCCCGCTCTTTCCAATTCTTCATGTTTGATTTCATGGATGGCTACTATGTCCTCTAAACACTTATCCTTAAGGAATCTCCAAACTTATTGTGCGTATCAAACGAAGGCAAAGAGAGAAAATTATCATGGCCTTTCCTTTTTGAAAAAAATGTAGTGGGAATTGATATGACCTGATATTTGTATAGTGCTCGAGGATTGATGAAGTTTATGTATTGATGATGGGAAGAAACCGGCCTATATTTTCTTGGAGTAATATTTTTAAATGTGTAACTACCTCCCTGTGATGTAAACACATCATTAATGAGATCATTACTGGTGGAAATGAGTTCAACGTTCACATTGGCATGACCTCCATTTATATCAGGACAACTTTCAGCTCCAATAGCCCCCATCACTCTCCCAGAAATACTGAACCCAGTGAAGTGAAATTTGATGTCTTCATGTCCATTGCAACCATTGTGATTCACTGATACATATTCACCCATTTAAGATATATTCACTAAGTCAAGGAATATGAATATTTTCGATGTAATTTTTCCACTCTATAATATTAACATAAAATCTGAAAGTGTCTCATTCATCCTCACATCAAATCCAAAATTGTCTCACTCATCTTCAGAGAGCTCTTGAAACAGTTTTTCATAATTGTATGGAATTTTGACAAATATATTGAAAAATTATCAATGGATGTTGCTTGATTACCAATCAAAATGTTTAGAACAATACCACACCAATAAATTTGTATTATATCTCCATTGCACATAATTCACCTTCCTTCGTCGAATGCATATGGCTCGTCGATCTTTTCCAGGTGCTTCAATTGATGTAACATATATTTTATAGATGATCTTGATAACCCCTCTATCTGTAATATGACTATCAGTTTGCAATGATTCATTTTATATATTTTTTTATTTTATAATTATAGTAAATCAATAATTCTTTAGATTAAATAATGAATCTACTCCTTAAACAAAGATTATATGCAGAAATTATATGAAAAGTAAAATTTACATGAGTAAATTTTAACTTTTCAAATTCCAGTTATAGTCATCAAAATTTAGAGTAAGAAACACTTATGTTGTTTGCTGAACTAGCTGTTGTGTGTAGAGCTTGCCCATAATTCTCCATAATATTAATGCAGGTCAATTGCTTCAACAGTTTTACTGGGTTTCCTTTGCGATCAATGTAGGGATTACATTTAAAATTTTCAAATATTATTTTTAAAAATTCTTGAATTGTTATGGGATTTACCAGTGAAGAAGCAACTTGATTAACTTTTACGATATGCTTTGTTGCATTTTTGGCCATGGTTGATAAAGTTGCATTCACAACCATGTCTTCCGATATTCACAATTTGAATTCAACCAAAATAAATAACGCATTTAAGAGAAAAAGGATAATGGTTTTTTGGGTCCAAGTTTTGAAGACATATATGGAAGATTTGATCTCCCAAGATAAATAAACAATGTAAAGAAGCTCCAAAAAAATCCAATAAATATGATTTAAATAATTAAAAAATGTCAAACCTAAGTTTGATGAAAAACGTAATCTAATAAAAATAATAAATCAATATGGAAATACTCCAGAAAATCTAAAATTAATTACGAAATGTTTTTTCACACTTTGTTAAGAGTTACTCACCATATCTAGCATAGTATGTGGATCAGCCAAGAAGCAAGATAGTTGACGATCTGAAGGTTTCCTCAACTTTGTCAAAGACTGAATTTCGATGAAACCTCAGCATCCATTGATATGGCAATGGTTCGAATTTCCAAACATGTAACCAACATCTGACATGTCTCCATTACAAGGAACTTCGAATCTAAAAACCTATTATTTTTTTTTCTGGTTTCAGTAGCTCATTGCATCTCTCTTTCTCAAATCACTCTGATGGTCGAGGTGTTAGTTTTCAGGGGCACCAAACACATGGATCCAATGAAAATCAAACCGCACGATCCAGATCAGTTTTATCCTCCTAGAGATTTGGATAGCTGTTACCTTGGTAGAAATAGTGTCAGTTGTAAAACAATGCCTTTACATTACCAAAAGGCAAGATGAACTATAGCTGCTACGGTTTATGGAAAAATAACATAAAACCCAAAATTTACCACATTTTAAATTATTAAATTATTAAGTTTGTTGTAATTCAAAGTTTATATAAAATAATTACAAATCTCTTTACTCCATTTGAAAATAGAAAGCAACTTTTCATTCCAATAATACTATTTTAACTTTCAATTAATTGAAATTTATTTTGTTTTAATTAATACAAAATTGTTTTTGGTTATTTATATGTATTTTTCAAATTTATTTGTAATTTTAGATTAAAAATAAAATAATTATTGACCCAATGGAGTAGATCTCGCATCAGAAACATGTAAACTTAAATGTAAATGTAAACATAAACGTTAATATTTAATTATTTCCCCCATGGGGTAGATCTCGCGTGGTAAACATGTAAACTTAAATGTAAATGTAAACATAAACATTAGTATTTAACATTTAAAATTTTTAATCTAATGTCCGCCCTATTCGAAAATCAATCTAATTATTACTATGTATAAACACAACATAAATTTAAAATATAAACAGGTTTAGGAATAGTAAAAAAAGAGCTACGGTAAATAAATAGAAATATAAATAAACCAAAAGTATGGTAAATAAATAAGACCTTTTTTTTATGATGATGATGATGATGATGGTTAACTTCCGTTGAGACCAAACATACATTGGTCTATCAGACTAAAGAAACAAATTATTTATTTTGATTTAAGATTTTATTCCTATCCTCAAAAAGCTTGGAGAGAGAGCTCACTATATATTTACTCCAAAGGTATATAAATAAATAAACTAGAGGTATGGTAAATAGATAAAACTTCTTTTTTATCTTTACTCCATTAACTTCTTTATATTTATGAAAACTCAAAAAATTGGTTTCATTTAGGTGGATTCTACACATAATTATTAATACCATTGGCCAATTACCATAATTATAAAAGATGTATGATAAATAAATAAATATAAAATAGGCATAAATATGTATGGTAAATAAATAAAACATATCAAATAACATAAAAACATATCAAATAAGATTAGAAATAAACATCTAATTATATACCAAGCCTATGGGGCAAATACCAATGTAAATAAATAAATATGATAAATAAATAAAAATATAAATAAACAAGAGGTATGGTAAATAAATAAAACCTCTTTTTATATTTTCTCCATAAACCTCTTTACACTTACTAATGCTCAAAAAATAGGTTTTACTTAGGTGAAGCCTATGGGAAAAATACCATGGGCCAAATTATTATTAATAGAATGCCAAAAAAAACTATTAACCATATTATTAATATTAAAATATTATTATTATTATTATTATTGTTATTATTAATAATATTATTATTATTAAATATAATATTCATATTAATATATCATAATATTGATATTAGTAAATATAATAACTTAATATATATTATAATATATATTAATATATCATGATATATATTAACTCTATATATATGGGAGGTAGGAACAAAGAAATAAAGTTCTAGAGGTGGTGAGATAAGGGGAGTGACAAGGGAGAGATGGAGATAAACTGAAGGAGAGGGGAGAGGAGGAATAAAAGAGAGAGAGGTAGAGAAGGGTAAAACAGGGAGAAGGATACACAAAGATGGAGGGGGAAGAGATAAGAGACTGAGAGGGAGATAGTGAGAGGATTGGAGGGAAGAGAGAGAGAGAGAGACAGGGGAGGAGAGACAAACATAGGAGAGAAAGGGCGAGAGAGGAAGGATGAGAGAGAGGAGGAGAGAGGGAGGGATAGAGATATGGAGTTGGAGGGAGAGAGGAAGGGAAGAAAAAAGACATAGAGAGTGAGAAGTGGAGAGAGAGGAAGGGAAGAAGAAAGACATAGAGAGTGAGAAGTGGAGAGAGAGGGACTGACAAGGGAGAGATGGAGAGAAAGAGTGTATATTTAGGGGTGAGATAAAGAAATAAATAAGGAGAGATAGAGAGGAGGAGAGAATGGGGAAGAGAAGGAGAGAGGGAGGGATATAGTAACATAGTTGGAGGCTGAAGAGTAAGAGAGAGAGAGAGAGAGAGAGAGAGAGAGAGAGAGCGAGAGGAAGGGAGAGAGAGAGGATGTTAGAGAGTGGAGTGAGGGAGGGAAAGAGAGATGTAACTAGAGGGGAAAAGAGAGAGAGGTAAGAAGAAATAAATATAGAGAGAAATGTGGAGAGGGAGAGAGAAAGGGAGTGATAAAGAGGATGGATAGAGAGGGAGAGAGCAAAGAAGTAGGTAAGAGTGATAGAAGTGGGGGAGAGAGAGATAGAGAGAGAGAGAGAGAGAGGTAGGGATAGGTAGATAGATTGAAGAAATAGAGTGTATGTTTTGGCGGTGATATAGATAGGCAAATGGAGATAGAGATATAGATGAAAAGTGAAGAGAGGAAAGAAGAGAGAGATGGAGAGAGGGAGGGAGGGACAAAGAAATTGATAGGTAAGAAGTTAAATAGCATGTGTGTTTGGGGGGTTAAGATAGGGTGGAAAATAAAGAGAGATGGAGGGAGATATCGATATATATGGGGGGGGGGAGGGGGGGAGAATATTTCTTGCACTAGATACATTTTTTTTGTAAGATTGGTAGTACTTTCGCTATTTTTATTAATTGGAAAAAATCGAGTTTTCCATTGTCCCAAGTGGTCTCAACCTACTCAAAGGAATCCAGGTGGCCACTTGTCAGCATTAAAAGTTATGCAAAATTTAAATGTCTTTCCCTATTAGCCTAATAGCATTATCTATACTATCTATACTACAATTCAACTTTAAAAGGTAAAAGATATTCTTCATGGAACTTCAACAAAATGTAGCTGGAGCTCTGTTTTACTCCTTGTCCATGGATATCACTAGGGCTAGAGCTTTGGCACTAAACCCAGCATCTCACTCCTCTTCATATCCTATAGAGTTTGTTCAATTCTCCCCAATGCTAAGTTATTTCGATAAGTTTTGATTTGGACTGCCGCTATCTCCCTGAGTAACTCTGCTCTAATGGGATCTTTCTCCTTGGTGTCCTCCTATGCCTTCGAACCTCCACTTCCTGCTTGTTCTCTGTTGAGAGTCATAGCCTGGGCCACCACATCCTTCATGACGCAGTATTGTTTTATCATTTGTCTGAAGAGTGTGTGTCATCCGTGGGCGTTGCCTAGGTCATGAACCATGTCCTCCCATTCTTCCATGGGAATGTCTTGGTTTCTTATGTTGTCATTTAATTCTCTCTCCCAACTAGATATTTTGGCTCTGACCTTTGGTGGGTTCCATGCCATGTATGCGTTAATGAGGGTCTTCATGTGCTCTCGTCTTGTCTTTCTCCCTCTCTTTCTTTTCTCTCTGTTGGATCTTCTCACCCCCTCTGCGTTATTTTTTCCTGTGTCTCTCTTGCCATTCTTGGTCGCTTCTTTTCCATCTCTTCCCATGTTGTCTTCATCATTGTCACTATATACTTCTTTCCTTTTGCTAGCCTCCACTCTGTACTAGATGTAGTTTATGGTGAAACATATCACATAACCATAAAAAGTATCAGTATTATGTTGGTGTAACACCCAATCAATTTTCCAATTAGTTGAGCCATGTTTGGTATCTCGCTCAAGACCAGACGGCCTAAGATTTTTTGAGGTTCCTTTCGGCTTTCCCCCCATTGTCGCATGGTTTTGGTTTATGCTAACCCTCTCTTCTTCTTTCCTCGGGTTAGTCTCGATCCGTCATCTGTTGCCCAGACAGTTCGATAGAGACATCCTCACAGGGCCGCCACTAGAGTAATCTGTATTACTATTTTGTACTTTGCGGGGAATCTTGACCATGGAGAGCATGTCCGAAGGGCTAGAAAGTAGGAACATGGCCCTATTTTGTGCAACACCAAGTAAATTCCTTCTTGTCTCACTTTCCTCTATCTTCTTTATTCTAAATAACTCTCTGTTTTTTCTCTTAGTTTTACCTCAAGAATTCCCAACAAGTTTCACAAGAGCTATGATTTCTCGAATTTCATATTTGAGGTCACCATGGTGGATTTCTCTCTACTCCTAATGCCTGCAACATCCCCTCCAAGCCTTAAGCATCACCTGGTGGTGAGCCCCAGTATTGCAACAATAATGCTGCAACTCTTGGGACTCCCTTCTTTAATTTTATCAACCCGGTAGTTCGTAACAAACTTGGAAGAGACGGTGCTATATGCACAAGTACTAGCTTTTGCCGCAGCTGTCACTTAGTCAGTTGGCACAAGTCCACTAGGGGCTTAAGCCAAATTCGATGCGCTCTGAGAAGAAGCTTTTAAACTTATGGATGAAAGCCAACTCAAAGGAAGATAATCTACTTGCAGAAAGAAAATGAAAAGCTGAAAGGAAATGCAAACCCTAGCAAACCTTAATTTTACCAGCTAGCCCTATTGATGCAAAAAAGAGGATGCAAGCCACTAAAAGAGATTCCATTAACTTCTAGGAAGGTAAAATGCATGTGTCTAAGTTATCACTATCTGAAGAAAACATCTTTTTGTATTTTTTAATAAGTTGGCAAAATTATTATGTATGAATTTTTAATTTTATTGATTGTGCAGAGGTGGATCGGCAAAAGGAAATGCTTGCAAGAGGTTGGGAAGGTTAGAAGAGGGCCTAGGGGGTCCCTAATACCCTTCCAGAGAGTTTCACAGAGTTTTGCTATCAAGAAACCTCATTCATGAGCTTCTACAGGAAGTCTGCAGGGGTTCTACAGGATGTCTGTGATTTTCTATAGGATGTCTGTCATTTTTCTACAGGATGTTCAGAAATGGGATTTTGGAGGATGGATGGAGGAAGAAAGATGAAGGAGTGGGTATGGAGGTACGATAAGGGTTGGAGGTGGTCCAGGACTTGGTGGATTGAGTTGAGGAAAGATGTAGATGGTTGGATTTTTTTAAGGAGGACTGAAGCAACGATGCACAAAAACTAGGGTTATGTGAGCAAATGGAAAACGTAAGGCAAGAAGCTGAGCTGAGGGATGGAGAAGATGGGTTTGATGGGGAAGGGCAGGTAGAGAAGTGGTATAGGTGCTCTGCAAGTTGTGTTTCCAACTGAACAAATGAAGACTTGTAAAATCAAAGACCTAGTTACGTTGACCTAATCTGATCTAGCTGACAGTAAAGAGAATCAACAGGAGTTTGAACTGCAATGAAACCATGTATACTAACTTATGCAACTAAGCAAGCAAAAATATGAACATGTAACCAACTTCTACAAATGAAAATCAAACACTAGTGATTGCATGGCAAAGCAAAGTTAGTGTTTTTGTGGGCAGCAAGGTCACCTTGATCGCAACTCCTGATCCCACTGGGGAAGAGGTGAAATCAGAGGTGTTTGATGGCCCTTTTTTGAAGCGTTTCCCTGTTAACAACCTATCAACTCAATCTAAACATCAAAATCCTTTTTAATCATCAAAAGTAACCTAAACAACAAAACAAGATTTAAATCTAAATAGCAGATTTTATTTTGAGAATGCAACAAAAACACACAAAGATAAACAAAGGAGGTATTGGCCACTTGAGATGGGCCCAACCCCAAGAGCTACAGCCTCCTGAGAGAGATTTAGAGGTGGTGCAAAGTTGGATTCATTTTTATTTATTAAAAGAATAGTTACATTCCAAAAACTGTCCACAAGGTAAACTTGAAAATGTGCTAAAATGCAGAACTAACCTACTGCCTAAAAAATGACTAAAAGAATGACTAAAAATCGAACTACAAACTAGCTAACTTCTGCGTACAAAGTGACTAACCGAAATGAGGCCCTAAGCCTTCTTATTTATACAAATTGAGGACCCCAATAGCCCTCCTAAACTTTAGGAACTCGGCTGCCCAAACTTGTAGTTAACAACACTTTTACTAGCACTTGTTCAGCTGCCCTTGTGATAATTGATTTCGTGGCCCTTGAACTCCAAGCTGACGGTGGAGAATTCAAGGTAAGGGCACATAAATGAATGGGACACCTTCCTAAAAATCCTCTCCACGAATTTGGCCACCAAGTGCTCATTTAAACCTTTGATTTTGTCTCCAAATTGACCAAAAAGACTGCATAAAGCACACATTAGACTTGTTGGCATAATGACTAACCCAATTCACTCTATTAGCATAAATATAATAAAAAACATGCAATAAACTAATGAGAGTTGTGTATTAAGTCAAATTAGGAAGCTGAATGAACCCATATAATTATCCATTTTTGTCGCTCATCACCTGGCCAGAGCGAGATTCCTTAGACTAGCATCCTTACTAGGTTCACTCATCCTTCCTCTGCTTTCTCCTTTTTCTCTGAGCGCCTTCTTTGGCACCAGGGTTTTGATTCTATCTTCACCCCTTTAGAAATCTATATTATTCACCTAGCCATGGTTTCAGTAGTTCCTAGAATCAGATCTTAGAGAGTCCCTACCTAACGTGGGCACCTTCTCGAGTCCTATATTTATTGGCATCCCAACTTTTCTGAGGTTTAGGGCCAGTAGAACAAGATACTGACTATGAGAGATGGTGCTGCTGCTATCCGTGGGTTACGTCATCGTTCCTCTACCACCTTTGTTCACTCATGCTCCTGTTATCACCTTCTCCACGCAACTACCAACTAACTATCTTCCCTTATGTTTTATCCCCCTTCCAATTTTGTCCTTGCAATGATCTACCACTTGTCTTTCACAATTACTCGCCACTCTTTTCCCTAAGCCGACACCTTAGGATGATGACCCTTCATCCTTTCTCTCTCTAGCTCTCATTAACTCTCACCTGATTCTGACTGCTCTTTCCAAGTGTCCTCTTCCATTGTCCTACCACTTGCTAGCATCCTCATGCCCGCTCTCTCGCTACCCCTTTCCATCCTTGTTGTCTTCCTCTCTGGGCTCCACTGACTTGCTCTCAAGGTATGCTCCTTCCCTGCCCTATCCATCCACCTACCCTTCCCACTGTCCTCTCCATCCACTTCCCAAATTTATTCCTTTCCTTTCATTCGTGTGGATGATGCATTCCATTTCTTTGTCCCATCTCTGTTGGCCCACCTCCTCCACATTGCTACACCCTGATCGAGGATTCTCCTCTTCTTCCTTGTATTTATCTAGTATCTTCACTAAGTTCTCCATTTCCTCCATCTCTGATAGCTCTTCTACTTTTATATCTATATTTGTGCCTACCTGGCTACATCCCCAATTTGCTAGATTGTCTACTGCCACGTTGCCCATCCTTTGTACATGTGTAGGGATGATATAGTCTACCTGTCTAATTAGCTTATTGATCTCTTGGACCAGCTATGCAGTTCTCCAGCTTTGGCTGATCTTTTCCCACTATGTTCCTTACTATAAGTTCTTCACCATTTCGATCGCCATTTTTGAATTTCCTTCTACCTATAGTTTTTGAAATCACTCTCTTATCGCAATTTCTAGTCCCCTTTTGACAGCAGGAAGCTTTGCTTCATTGTTAGTTACGTTGCCACTATCCATCGC
Organism: Pinus tabuliformis; assembly: GCA_031772625.1. Taxonomy (NCBI): domain Eukaryota; kingdom Viridiplantae; phylum Streptophyta; class Pinopsida; order Pinales; family Pinaceae; genus Pinus; species Pinus tabuliformis. Next base: position 499,006,542 of record CM062815.1, read on the forward strand.
ATAGACTCTAAGTGTCTTTGATCCAGATTTATGTAGGAATGCAACAGATTACAGATATAACCATAAATAGAGAGATGTAATGGAAATAATACTTCATTTCATTAATATAAAATACCGAAATATGCTTACAAATAAAAATGGAAATAAATCAGCGAGGGCGATGGTAGCTACATGCCTTTGAATTGTGTCACAATGAGGCTTGAAGGCCTATTTCTTATTGAGAATCAATGGAAAACCCTAAACATTCAAAAGCGTAACCGTAGGAGATGAAACACCAAACTATGGGCCCCGTTTCGGATAAATTGGTACATCAACTTCCAGGGGGTGTAACTCTAGCATATGATCTCTATTTGATATACATAGTAGCTCGTTAGAAATATATATCTGAGGACTACAACTTTGGGAAGAGTGCCCCATGTTGGTCCTAGTTTTCCCAAAAAGTGTCGTTTAGGGCCTCAAAACAGCTCTGGAAGTTAAGGACCCGAAAAAAATTGCTAAAAATAGTAAATTGTGCTATAATTTAAGCAAGAACGCAATAGATTATAGATATAACCATAAATACAGAGATGCAGTAGAAATAATACTTCATTTAATTAATGTAAAATACTTAAATATGCATATAAACAGAAATGGAAATAAACCAGCTAGGGTGATGGTAGCTTATCTCTGAGAAGAGATGTGGCTGCTACATGCCTCTGAACTATGTCACAATGAGGCTCGAAGGCCTATTTATTGTTGAAAAACAATGGAAAACCCTAAACATCCAAAAACCTAACCCTAGGAGATGAAATGCCAATCTATGGGCCCAATTTTGGGTAAATTGGTACATCAAATTCCTAGGGTCGTAACTTTGGCATATGATCTCTGTTTGACATGCACAATAGCTTGTTACAAAGATCTATTAGAGGACTACAACTTTAGGAAGAGAAACATATATCCATGGACCCATGTTACTCCCAATTTTTGTAAAAAATATCGTTTAGGGCAACAAAACAACTCCGAAAGTTCAGGACCTAAAAAAACTGCTAAAGATGGTAAATTGTGCTACAATTAAGGAAACCTAAAAACTAAAAGAGATAGTTGTGGGGGTCCAAGTGGGATAGGTGGGTGGACACCAACATCCACCTGGATCATTCCTCCCCCCTTAGGGAGCAATGGTCCCCATTGTGTTGAGTTCCTCACTGAGATGAGGAAACTTCTACTGAGCTGGGTCCCTGGTAAGCTGTTCTACAACCTCTAATTTGTCTGGTAATGGTGGGAAGCATGGTCGAGGAAGGTCCACATTGAAAACTTGGTGCAAGTGAAATAATGGGGAAATGTTGTGCTCCAAATCATTGTTTACCACAACCTTAGTAATGGCGTAAGGACCATGTCGGAGTGGTCTGAGCTTCTGATGGGCTCTTGTAAGGCATTCTTTCTATAGATGCAACCAAAATTTGTCGCCCACTTGAAACTTGTGTGGTATCCTTGTGGGTGAGGAGAAGATTTCCTTGTCTTCTTTCATGACCGTATCCATCTCCTGCCACTGTTGTGTGGAGGAACCCTTTGTAGGGGTCATGGATGTGGTGATGATCTTCCCCTTACTTTGGGAGAAAACCAGATAGAAAATGAATTTCCTAGTCTAAGAGATAAGATTGCTGCATTTGTTAGCAGTGATCAAAGAAGTGGAAATAGGTGGGGCTACCTCTAGTATCCTGTATAATGAATTACACAAATACATAATGATAGCGTGAGGCCTTGACTCATACACAACATATCCCCTCCATAAGTGTGGTTGGCCTAATAATACATCACAAACATCCAGAGGTGCAACATCACACAATACCTTGTTTGTGAAGGGTTTGATGATGTAGGAAAGGTGGCATTGCTGATGAACTCGGAGATCTCGTCCTTGGTGAAGCCACCCGATACTGTATGGCTATGGGTGTGGTGTAGTTGGTAGGCCCAATCGCTTCACAACCTCTACTGAAATGAGGTTCTTTTGGCTTGCACTGTCAGCAATGAATTGTAGCAGCGAACCCTTCACCCACATCCGTGAGTGGAAAAGACACTCCCCCTCCTCTCAATCTTCGAACTCATTCTTCTAGATCTTGGCAGTGGAAATAGTGGCACTAGGCTCCACTTCAATGATATGCTTCCCTTTGCCATTCCCCTTATCAAGTTATGACTCAGGGTCGGAACATGCATATAATTCTGAAGCCTTCAACTCGGCCACCAACGACTGCTTGGTCGTATTAGAACTCTAGGAAACTCTCCTAGGTTGTAGCTCAGAGATTTTTGGTAACATATAATCTTCAATATGGGTCTAGGAACTTATCGAGATGGGTGATGGTTTGGTTCAAGCCAGATAACCACTTCTACTCTATTTTCACTCCAGACAGGCATGAGCACCCTCAGACTACAAGGCTTTAGACCACCAATGCTCAACAATTTGGGAATTAGTTGAATAGACGAAGAACACTAACCACACCAGCAGATGCATACAGAATGTAAGATGGCCAGCTGCAACTAGTAAAGAAACTTGCAAATCTATTCTATCAATGCAGAGATAAGATGACAGTTATCTTTCATTAGATACAAAAGAAACCTGAGTGACCTACTCACTGATACATTCAATTTACTAATACAGAGATAAGATGACAGTTATCTAGCATTAGGAATAGAAGATATCATGAATATAACCCTTTAGGCACAAGCTTAGAACAGAGGAGAAATGGGCATTAGGAAATTAACAACAAAAGAAGCTTGCATTTCTGAAAATGAAGATGAGACACTGCAAGTTACATAATATCTATAGTCTCCAAATGTTGAACCGAAACACAATTGCCAACCTTGATTACATCTTGCTTTCAGCTATTTATAGTCTACCATTACAATGGCCCTTATCCATTTAGGGATGGAGGGGTCTTAATTGACCACCAAATACCATTAACTTTCTTATAGCGTCTTTGAACGTAGTTTCTTTCTCACTACGAAAACATGATCATTTCTTGTACGGTGTTGTTCTGCCAGGTGGTCGGATTAATTATAGCAGTGGAGCTCCATGACTTTTTAATTCGGTTGTTGAGTCATGTTGTGCCCTATCTCCCTTCGGCCATCCTCTTTGTTAATTCAGTTTCATGGTTAGACTATCGCCAGACTGACAGAGTTGGCCATCTTCTTCTTTACGTAACAAACAGGACGTGGAGTATGGAGTTCATGGGAGAATGGACAGACGTGAATAATCATGAATGGTGGTCATCAGATCAAGGGAGACGTGCGGTGGAGATCATTTTTGGAGGCTAGCAGTCATGATGGGAGTGGAATATGTCCAGGTCATTGGATCTTCAAGCTGGTGGATCAGATGGTTATTGGGCGGCGGAGATGCGAGTGTGATATCACCTGGGGTTGGTTTGATTTGAGTGAAAACAACTTTTATCTTGTAGGTGTTATGCTCCTATACCAATAGGTGTCATATTTCATGATTGACTTAATGGGCTATGTAATATGTTCATACCTTTCCTTGTTGCAAAGGTTTTCCATATTGTTAAAAAATCAAAAAATTTAAAAAATGTAAAGAGGGTATACCCTAAAAGAAAAATCAAAGGGTGAAAAGAATGCAATGGTCAAAAAAGTGAAGGAAAATGAACCCCACCAAAAGAAAGACCAAGGAAAGTGTGCAAGTATAAATTCCACTATTTTTTTCTCTTATGTAATAATCAAATTGTGTGCAACTTGTAACTTATGCCACAATTGGTGAACAGTCAAACAGCTTAAGCTTGGCTAGTTCATATTTGAATTTCATGTTTTAGAAGTAGAGAATAAAATCTAATCAAACTGTTTAATCTTGGCAGATAAGTAGATAGGAAGAGTGAATAAAAGGAGCTCAACAGTTTAATCTGAGCCTTTGGATGTAATCAAGTTAGACTTAGATAGATTTCTATATGTAAAAGAAAAGTGTGATAAGGGTTTTCCAGTCCAAGTGCACCCTAATAAAGAAGAAAAAATGTCAGGCGAAAGTAGGTATGGTAGGTAGATGGTGTTGCAGAATTACATGTGATGGATAAGGCCTCTAAATGTGTCAATTTTCACTTTATCACAAGTGCAAGGCAGACATTTCACTTAATTCAGTTCAAGCAAAACAAGGTCAAATAATTAACTTCCCTTCACATTTTTCCCTGAAGATTTCACTAATTCCCCTTGAAGTATTTAGGTCTTTGAAAATTAAAGGGGCTTAGAGCATTTCTCTGACTTCTGGAGGGACCGGACCCTCAGACCAATGATTTAAAAAGCCTAAGTACCTAAAATTATCCATAAACCAATCATTCGATTTCATAAACTCATTTCCTAAGCAAAAATCCTATTTTTTACTTAGGAAAATACACAATATCACCTAAAAAATCCCATTTTCCATTCTAAGCCTAAGTTTAAATTTATACCCAAAATATTTAAACTTAGTGCTTTCATTTCATTTATCATATTAATCTCTGACTTATATTATATGACTCCCGATGAAATTCACCCTATCCTGTATTATTAAATATATATAAAAAATACTAACATCTTACATATCCCGACCCGGTTAAATATAACCATAAATAGTAAATTCAGGTTAACGGATTAATAATTGATTCATTAAGGAGCTAAGCCTCCCACTATGCAAAAAGGGATTAACTAACCCTTATGGTAGTTAATAGCCTTCCCATCCATTCACGATCACCCAAATATAGTTAATTAACTTTTTAATTATACTGGGCCCGCCGCAGTAAAGCCCCACCATATCCCTCGCCCGTCCACTATCCGATCATGCTCCCCACATCCGATGGTCAACGATGATATCACCCCCCTGGTGACCGCACTTTAATGCGCGATCACCGAGCGGTTTTCAAAACCATACCTTGCCACACATCAGGCAATCCATGGAATCGTGGTCCCCCGGCCGAAAACCGCCCACCTCCAAAAGTGGTGCAAGCACATACTACTTACCCCACCTCCATAAAATTAAAAAATGTCATTTCCCAGCATATATCGGCCCGATAAAGCCAAAAAGCCCCCGTCAACCTAGATTTTGGGAATAAAATCAATGTAATGTCATTTTCATTGTTATATGTTGCGACTGTTTTCCCATGCAAAGCGACCTCTTAGTCAACTGCCAAAGCTTTCCAAACACCACCTGATCAAGAAACTTGTAGCAACTCAGCCCAGGACCGGTTATCCAACCAGCCATTACACTGTTCACTTTCCCATTAGAGGTATTTATCCATTTCCACCAAAACCCTACAAGTTTTGGTTTTATACTAAATATTCCATAGAAAGGACCAACTTCATTATACATTCAAGTCATTGTTCACTATATAGGTTCCCAAACCTACTGTTTTCACCATTTTTCACAGAAACCCAAGTTCCATTGCTGAATCCAAAAGAACCAGTGATGGAAATTCTTATAGCTCTGAATGTTGTACCTATGAACGCCCCTCGCAAAGATTTAGATTATCTTCCCCTGGCCGATAAAGATTTTAAGATAAAAGACTTATCAGGTAATGAAAATCACCGTAACGTCTTTTTCTAAGCCAAAGATAGCTACCTTAATGGCTCTGACATCTTAGGACTATGGGAATCCAACCTTCTTGTGTACTTCCTCCCTTTAGTCCATGTTTTCCTAGATATCATTCATCACTACTGTGTCAATTACGATCCTAATCAAAGAACAGTCATGTCCCGAAGTCAAGAAGTCATTTTTCCTATAACTGCTCAGTCCATCAATGAAATTCTACAATTCCATTCCAATCACGCTCTCACTCCCATTTCTATGGGATACTTACTTGAAAGAGCTCCCCAATTGCCTCATGCAAAACTGACTCGCATGTGTTAGATGTTCATGGACCCTAAACATCAGCCTAAAGGCCCACCTCCTTATCTGCAGGTTTGCTTTACAGATACAGGAAGAAAATTATTATTGATATGATAGCCTCAATAACGGGATTCAACTCCGAAGAGTATGTCAATGAGATAACCTTAGTATTATTGTCAATTTTTACTCCTGGACAACCCCCTGCTGTTAAATATGATTATGCCTCTTATATTGCTAACAAAATTCATGACCAATTCCTAAGACTGGATAATGAAAGATTCTTCAAATACACTACTTTCATCTATCATCTTCTGTTGTATTATCAGTCAGATAGCTTCCCTTTCCCTATCAAGAAACTTGATACTAGAGGCAATCCAAGGTCTGTCATTTTTTGAAGTCCCATTTTCCATAAATCCCTTGAGACCCCTTACACCTACAATGAGTTCATTGACCTATTTGTCCATCTAGCAACCACTTTACTGATAGGAGTTTCTCCTCCTAGGATAAATGGTGATATGAAGAAAATCCTCTAGTTCTCTAAGGAGTACGGGATAGGTGACTGGTACCTATATAAGAATCACAGATAAACTATGATTTATGGATGTGAACTCTGCCCTTTTAAGCTGCCAAAGTATGTTCCAATGAGACTCTTTGCATTGGAGTATTTCAAGCAAATGATAAATGCAGACCTAGTCCATTTTTGTAATGCCAAGAAGAAAGCTCAGCTTAGAATCAAGAACCAGCTAGGCCCTTTTGTCTGCAACACTAGGGAAGCATAGAAAGAAGCAATTTTTTTTTTAGAAGAGCAACTTAAGTTACAAAAGAGTTTTGAGTGGAAACCATATGATCCTAATAGTTTTATATCTGATAGGAGAATGAAGAACAGGTTGTCCCCATATATTCACCATAGAATTCCACAAATTGAAAAATATTCAAATATGGATGAATGGAGGGAAGGTACCCTAGTAGAGCATGATGGTGAACAGGTCAATTTTGAGAAAGTTATTAGAGATCTTGAGAAAACACTTGACTTGGATTCTTTTGGGCAGGTATCATTTAAGTTATCTCAAAGGTCAAGAGTTGGTGCCTCCAGTGTTGGAACCTCTCAGCAACCTTCACAAGAAATTGTTATACCAGCTACAGGGTCATCAAAGGACAAGGAATTAGAGACTAGTTTTCAACACACTGAACAACCTACAATGTCCAAGCAGCCTGAAACTCCTATAGAACAAGCTCAAATACAGATTCCTCCCACTCAGGTCAATATAGGAGAGCCTCCAATTCTAAAAACTCCTTTAAATGAAGAAAGAAACAAAAAGAGAGACAAGGAAAAAACTACCCCTGCCAGTAAACCATCAGGATAGCCTGGAACAAAGAGATGAGATTAAATCTCCTTTCAGAGGAGGAATTTGCAAAAGAAAATACAGATAGTCAGAGGGAAGAAAGAGTGGAAAGCCAACATACATTCTCAATAGGAGGAACATCCACTAGCTCTCAAAGGCAGGAGTCAGAAATGCAGAAAAGCATAGAGATATCTTCTTCCAAGGTACCAGGGACTGCTACCTCAGACATCAAGAAAACATTTACAGAGATAAAAGCTAGGAATGATCCACTGAGGCTACAAGTCTATTAACAATATTTGAAGATGGATCCTACAATTCAACAGAGATTGATGATAGCTTATGACATCAAAGAAGGCAAGATGATAATGAGCTATTTCAAACCCCAGTGGTAGCAGCCTAGATTAGTAGCAGATTACCTTAGAAAAACTTTGAAGTCATGGCAAAGGATATTCATCCTTTGGATCAAATTGAGTTGCATAAGCAAATGAGAGAAATGATTTACTCAACCTTGACAGTCAAGGCAATGATGGCCCACAGGTTACAAAATTCTTTGGACAACACTACTGCTCAACTACACTTAGAAAAGGCCTCCTCTCAAGCCAAAGATAATAGGATAAAGACCTTAGAAGAAATCATTATTGGGTTGGGCCATGATCCCAAAGATGCAAAGGCTATAGAGGCTTTGATTAAAAAGAAGGACGAAGATATTGTTGCCCTAAGGAAGCAACTAAAACTTCCACCTTCAAGACATCCACAGACTGATGAGGTTATAAAGCAAAAATATGAAGAAGAGCTGATGGATTTACTCTTAAAGCTTAATGAACGACTAAATGATACTGAAAAAGCACTTGAAAGGGCATTGAAGGACAAGCAGGGAGATTCGACCTCCTAGCCTCCCATTGTAATACTAGTAGTATCAACAGCGGTCCCATCAACTCTTGGAGTAGCATTGTTACTGGGAAATCTAGTGTCTATTCAGAACTGCTAGTCCCACTAAGATGGGTAGCTATCTTAGAAACAAACAAACTAAAGTCACTTGTGCTTTCCTTTATGAGAGATAGATGAGAAAGAAGCAGAGAGTACCAACCTCAGTCTTGCACTTGGCTCCTTCCTTGTTTCCTTTCCCCTTCAATAGAATCTCACCACTGCTTCCTTACTTGTCCTGCTTCAAAGAGCACCTATAGAGTCACAGCAGCATAATACCATCAAAGCATAGAGATCTATCACTGTAAACAATATAGGATCAGATATATATTGACCATACAAATGCATATATCAACACAATATTCAGAGATACATAAGAATATGGAGGAAAACTCAAATAGCTTTATTGATAAAAGTAGTAGAAGAGAGGATTACAACCACTTTGTTTGACCAAGTTCCATCCTCCCATCTCGAAAGCCATCTTCACCTCATACAAAGAAAGATAACCCAACAATGTCTTGAAAGAGAAACTAGCAACACCTCTTTGCAAATTACCGAATTCCAACCTTTGGATCTCTGGGATGAGGGATCCATATATAGATATTTGCAAGGGGGTGAGTCAACTTTTGGGATTTTGATTAGTGTCATCTCTCTGATAGTTCTTGGTTCCACTTGGAGATTTCATGATCTCTTACTCATCCTTGGGCTAATTCAGGGAGGCTAGTGTCAAATGAACAACTTCTAGAAGATTCTCTGGGTTTCCACCCAGCAAACTATTTGTGCCATTTGTCTGCTCTCGCTCATCGCACCCTACAGAAGGGATTTCCAGTATGCATCACACTTTTTGCATGTGGCAGGTGAGATGCATCGCACCCTTAGCATTGGGCAATCTGTATGGTCCTGCTTTGACCAATTCTGAGTATTTTTTCATGGAGAACTTCTGGGAGATGATGTAATCATCTGGCCTTGTTCCTTTAGGGTATGAAACAACACTTTTAGGGACTTAGAAGCCCTTGGTTTATGCACATATGTGATTGGGGTTGCAATGCCCAAATATGTCTATAACAGTTGCCCCCTAAAGCACGAGGTTGTAAATCTTTTGATGTCGGGTGCAATGCTTTATAATGAAGATCCGAGGTTTTTCAAATTGGAAGGTGAGCTGTAATAAGATACAATACAATACATTATCTTCATAATATTTTCATGATCTAGCTGAGGCGGGTATTCCCATGCTCAGCTTGATAAATTCATTTTCATGTACATAGGATAGACAACCGTCTGTGTGCAGACTGATGATTCTAGTAGAGCCATCATCCCTTAGTTTGGATGATTATCTGTGAAGCAATGATGTACATTTGATGTCTTTATTTTCCTGAATATATCGCAGCCCAGATGGATGAAACTAGATCTGGGGTCTTCAAGACTCATTCAATCTTCGCCCGAAAGTACAAGTCGATCCATGTGAAAATATGTTCTGATGTCAAACATGGAAGGACATCGCCTGATTACCAGCCAATGATGTAAGCTGTTAATAGGCACGAGAGGAATCACTAATGATGATGATGACCCTCAAGGTACTGCAGTACAATTCAATGGTGTGAATACATGATATGATGTCAAACACCATACAAAATCTCTTGGTCGAAGGTCATTAATGTAAACCTATCGCCGGAAGTGAGAAACTTGCCATTGAGGTATGAAAGATTCAAAGCACTGAAAGGGTTGTCCCTAGGTCAGCTTCTTAGATAATGAGCTAATGTCAACAAGAAGTGACCCATCATAGGAGGGAATTAATGGATCCCACATCTACGACACGGAATGGAGCAAATGATTTTGTAGAGGTGAAAACGATCTGATGATACAAGGTTCAGGGTGGCGGTCATGAAATAATGAAGCATGAAGGTATTGCAGTGGATGAGACACAAGCTGGGTAGGTGAATTCTTTGAGCGACTTCTCTTGAACATATCGGCGACAATGAAATGGATTGGTAGCGTTAACCCCAAAAGTGGATGCTACGGTGGACCAATGGTGATATGATCGGTGAACAGAATAACCCAACCTGACTCAATCGTGGTGATGGAGTGAAAGTGTCATGTTCAAGAGCGACCTGCTACCAATAAAGCTTCTTCAAGTTTTCTTCCCAATTTTCCCCAATCATTTCTGACCAGTACCTCTTTATTTTTGTCAAGCTTGAGGAGGATAACATATGCTTGTTCTATAATTTTCCCTTCGGGTAAATCCGTCGCTATGTTTTAACAAGCCTGGTGATAGTGAAACTCACTCTTGTCTGAATGGACAAGTTTGTCGCTATTGCTTTAACGAGTTTAACGACAAGGATAACTCGGTCCTTTTCAATTTTAGAGATCTTGAAAAGAGACAGAAAGGAAACTCCAATATTCCTTTTTCGTAGTATAATCCCTTAAGTCCAAAAAAGTATAAAACAATGCGAAAGCGATGAATTTTCGATAGTTTTAACGAGCCGAACAAGACAAACACTCAATCTTTTTGTGTAATAATCCCTCAGGTCCAAAAATATTAAAATCTAGAGAAGGGATGGCACTTCAATCACTTTAACGAGCTAGAGAGGCCAATTTCTCGGAAATATTTTCATATTTTATGAGTCAGATGAAAAGAGCTTAAAGGAGACTCGCTTTTGAGGAATGAGTGATATTTTCGAGTAGCAGCTGGTTCAAGGTGAGGGTTGGAATATTCCAATCATGACATTGTTAAGAAGATGGCTAATAGAATCACTCGTCGTAGTTGTTCCTCAAAATGGATAAACAATCAAATGGAGGCGAATGATCGGCTAAAACTGAGTGGAGGTGATAGTAAGAACATGACCAAGGCTCAAAAGCTGATGATAATGCATTCACAATGGTTATTTACTGGAAGTGGGTTCATTTTCTAATGAGCTTAAACTTTGGTGGAACATATGCTCATTTCTAGGTTTAATTTTTAACGAGCTTGAACTTTGTGTAAAATTGCTCGTGCCAGTCGTATAATAAGGATGTCTCATCGATAGGTTCATTTTTTAGGGAGCTTGCACCATTCAAAATTATGCTCCGACTCCTTTTATTATGTAAGCTAGGAAGGACCAATCCTATGAGTTTAAAGGGTTAAGAACCTACAAACTAAGAAAATAAATGGTCGCTATTCACTTTCACGCAAAAATGTTTGCACGCCCCCAGGTATAGTGAAGTAGAGTTTCCCAGGCTACCCCTCAATTTGCAAACAAGACATTTGTTCTATTAGGAAAGGAATACCTTCTGATAGACGTATCTTATTAAGGTCTAATCCCATTTTCCTAAATGAACGGGTGTGTCTGACTAGTCATATATCCTCCGCGGAAACCTACCATATACCTGAAGTTTTTCTGCCAAAGTAGACCAGGGTGCATGCCCCCTGGGTTTCAGTCACAACCACCGAATCTCTCGCGTTCATCAGGTGGACAGACTGGAGATTGATGAGACATTCCTTGCACAGAAGGCCCTATTAGGGATGGCATTTGACAATTAGTTACATGTGAACCGGGGAATTAAAGCTGGTCTACGGGCTAGACCACTCTTCCTTCATGTCGAAAACACATCACTTGAAAGAGTGAGGAAACAATAGCTCCCATGCTATAAATGTAGTCACGCCCAAGGAGTAGATTGTAATGTAAAGGTCCTTGGACTACCATTACGTTCACATAAATGGTTTTCCTTCTCAAAATTATAGGCAAATTTGGAAGGATCCCTAATGGTTGACTGGTTCCTTTATTGAAGCCTGTCAGATATAGAATCTCAGGAAAAAGCGATGGTGAACCAAGCGCTTTCCAAGCAGTTGAGGAAAGGATACTCACAGAAGCCCCTTCATCTATGATGGTACTAACCATGACCATTTTGTAAGTTTTCACTATGATTCGTAATGGTACATTAGATGGTAAACGGGGTCTGCCTAGTAGATTCCAATTGAAGGAGACAACTAGGTCGCTTGGAGGTGGGAACCAATAAACGACCGGATACATCTCTGACAAACTTCCTTCCTGTGGTAAAGGAATAGGTAGATTTCCCCCATGTTCATCGGAGTCTGTGTTTACAAAAAGAATTTGAACGATGTCGTTCTCATTCTCTTTGGTGACTGTATCATCTGAACGTAAATCCTTTGAAGACAAAATGGGGTCGACTGCCATATTGACCTGTTGACTTTGGTCTGATGTGGACTCAGAGGGTTTATATTCAATGATAGGTGCTTCAACCGACAAAAAAGGTGCGTCAGTGGTATTTTCAACTAGCAATGGATTCGGCAAGAGTTTCTTATATCCAAGAGGGAGTCACTGCGGTGATGCAGGACAGTTATCCAAGACTCTTTTAGCTTCATCCAGGAAGGGACAATGGTGGAGGGCATGATCGCCTTCACACATTCTACAAGGAAATTTGGATTTTCCTTTCTGTCCGGTGACTTCGTTTCACTAGTTGACGGTGTACTCTCAACATGATTGTCAGAGGTTGACGACACCAGATTATGCAAGCAGGGAGACCAGTCCCTTAAGATCTGTGGGATGCAAGGACAATCTCGATGATAGTGGTCCCCTTTACAGATGACACATGGATATTTAGGTTTGGATGGTGCAGTGTGTGGATTTTCACTAGATGATGTATGGTTGCCCCTTTTTGCCATTGGCTCCTTCTTCTTCTTCTCCTTCCCTTTCTTCTTCTTCTGAGTTACTTGGTTTTTAGTTTTACTATCTTCACCAAGCAAAGAGGAAGAAGGAGAGGGAGAAACAAATGAAGTAGAAGGTTGGGGGGTAGCTCTAGTATCATCTAGTTGCTAATTTGATTTCTCAGCTATCACGGTGCTTTAAATGATAGAGGTCGAGAAAAGCCATCTCGGCAGGCCAATTGTCAGTCTTGGAAGGGACAATGTGGCCATATGAGGTGCACCAACATCTCCCCAAGAGGAGAAAGGACTAGGACCTTGGTTGGTGGACTCCATTTTCTCAACCTAAGATCAACGAGGGAATAGTGACATTTTAAGCGCTTTGACACAACTTGCTTTTTCAATTTTTAAGAGTCGAGAAAAAGCTAAAGATGACTCTAGTCGCCTTTGATTTTTAATGAGCCTGAAGTGACAAGTGCTCAGATGGACCTTTTCTTTTAAGGAGTCTGAAAGGGAACAAAAGAGACTACTCTGGGAGTCTATTCAGAGGGATTACCAAACCAATCACAAAACTGCAGAATACTTTTTATGGTACGCCAGTCAATCTTCCTGAATGTTGTGTTCAGTGCATTGCGATCAATAGGGCGGTAGACACAGCTTCCTAAGGATAAATGATATAGCCTATTGTGGTCTCCCAATATATACTCGATGGTACGTGGGAGAACAAGTCTGTACTGGCACTTGTCCTTTCAAAGAGGAGGAATCACCCAACCTATGATGAAAGCAACAGTTACCAGGCTTTACGACGCTGAAATATGTCTCTAGCCTAGACTTCTAGATTTTGTGCGTTAGGTTGCAAAGCGTTTTTATGTTCATTGAATTTATTTTACAGTTGATCTTTCTTAAGAAGTTTACCTTTAAGGTTCACTACGTGATGTAGATATAAAACTCCTAAATATGCAATCTAAGATGACAAATAGCCGTTTACTCTTCCTTTTGCAATGAAAATCCTAGCTACTAAGGAAAGAGAAATGAAATCCTTTCGACATAGAGCAGAGAGCACACGCTAGATGCACTATCCTAAATCAAAATCAACAAGTAGTCTAAATGAAAATGCACATGCATGTATTTTTTTTCTTCTTTCTTAATGTGTGAATGACAAAAAGAATGCTAAGTACAAATATGAATTATATCTTCTTTCAAAGGGACAGTATTAAAAATTTTCTTTTCAAAAAACGAAAGGGAGAGAAGATGAAACTTTGCGATTTTGAATTGAAATTGCTTTCGACGCTTGAAATATTATTAATTTAGATCAAATACAAGAGTAATGGTGTAATCAACTATCAAAAAGAGAAGGATTCTTTTCCTTGACTAAAAACGACACTTGCGATAGTTTCAAATCAAAAGACGACAATTTGATTAAGCTACTATTTTGTAAATGAGAACTGTGAATGGCAAAAAATACACAAAAATATTCATAAATATTTGTACAAATGTGGTTGGATGATGCAAAGGAAGGGGGTTTCAATAGTGGTCTACTGATCACAGACAACAAAACTCCTGAATAAAGCTGAAGAGAGTGAAGAAAAAAACAAAATCTGGAGGCAGAAATAGTCTTATCTGATCATCACACCTGTAACACAGGGAAACAGGGATGCATCTCACCTACTGCACACGGGAGGTGCGATGCATCCAGATTACCAAGAGGAGAAGGTGCAATGGTCCAGGGATGAGACTTTAACTTGGTTTTTGGTCACATTTTGTAGCTTAGTTCAGGGATATAGGCTGAGCTAATGATAGTCAGTAAACAAAAAGTATAGGAGGTGATCTAATGAGGTTACTTGAGCCACCTCTAGGGCACTTAGGATGTTTGAAAATCAATTGTTAAGTTCATAAACAAGCCCAAAGATTGACTGCAGCAGCATTGATCTACTTTGCACTTTCATAGAAAATGCAGTTCGAAGGCTAGCTGGCTTAACTTCAGGCTTCGTCTGTGGTTTATGAATCAAACAAATAGAGACAAGCAATAAAACTAATCGCTCCCCAGCAGAGTCACCATTTTGTTATCAGGAAATCTAGTGTCTATTCAGAACTGATAGTCCCACTAAGACGGGTAGCTACCTTAGAAGAAAACAAACTAAAGTCACTTGTGCTTTCCTTTACAAGAGATAGATGATAAAGAAGCAGAGAGTACCAACCTCAGTCTTGCACTTGGCTCCTTGCTTGTTTCCTTTCCCCTTCAACAGAATCTCGCCACTACTTCCTTACTTGTCCCACTTCAAAGAGCAACTATATAGTCATAGCAGCATAATACCATCAAAGCATAGAGATCTATCACTGTAAAAAATATAGAATCAGATATATATTGACCATACAAATGCATATATCAACACAATATTCAAAGATAAACAAGAATATGGAGGAAAACTCAAATAGCTTTATTGAACAAAGTAGTAGAAGAGAGGATTACAACCACTTGGTTTGACTCAGTACCATCCTGCCAGCTTGAAAGCCCTCTTCACCTCATACAAAGCAAGATCACCCAACAATGTCTTCAAAGAGAAACCAGCAGCACCTCTTTGCAAATTACCGAATTCCAACCTTTGGATCTCTGGAATGAGGGATCCATATGTAGATATTTGCAAGGGGGTGAGTCAGCTTCTGGGATTTTGATTAGTGTCATCTCTCTGATAGTTCTTGGTTCCACTTGGAGATTTCATGATATCTTACTCATCCTTGGGAAAATTCAGGGAGGCAAGTGTCAAATGAACATCTTCTAGAAGATTCTCTGGGTTTCCACCTAGAAAACTATTTGTGCCATTTGTCTGCTCTCACTCATTGCACCCTACAAAATGGCTTTCTAGTATGCATCACACTTTTTGCATGTGGCAGGTGAGATGCATCGCACCCTTAGCATTGGGCAGTCTGTATGTTCCTGCTTTGACCAGTTCTGAGTAGTTTTTCATGGAGAACTTCTAGGAGATGATGTAATCAGCTGACCTTGCTCCTTTAGGTTATGAAACAACACTTTTAGGGACTTAGAAGCCCTTGTTTTATGGACATATGTGATTGGGGTTGCAGTGCCCAAATGTGTCCATAACAAGCATTGGCACTAGGTATTCCAGCAGTCACAGCAGAGGTAGTTACAGGTATAGCAACAACAGAAATAATAGGTGTAGCATAGGGCAGTACTGCTAATTTGAGCACAAAAGAGCTAATACAATCAATGGAGGACCTAAAACTACAGGTTTCAGAACTAAATAAGCTAAAGGAGCAATATGCCAAAATGGAACAAAGCTATGATCTCTCAAAGATAAATGTTGCAGAAAGGACAAGAGAGATTAAAGTGTTAGGAAACAAAGTAAAATCATTGGAGAAGGATCTTACATTTGACAAGCCTTTAATAGAAATCAAGAGAATTCTTTGGGCCAAAATCACTCAATCCATAAATGATGTTTGTCCTTCTATCGAAGTAATTTTTGAGCAGATTGATCTTGTGAAGGCAGCCCAAGAAGAAATCCAAATAACAAGAGTAGAATTAGGAAAAATGATTGAGGAAGCCAACAGGCTTATACATTTTTTGAATACGAGAAATAAATAACAGCTGGAAGAAATAGGCATTAATGACAAGACAAAAACCATTTTGGAAATCAAAAGGGTATTAACCAAGAAAACTTTAATGCAGAATTTAGAAAGAAGATGTCATGACATGAGGGCAAAGATTAATGGTTTTATGGAGAAGTTTGATATTTTGCAGAATAAAGGGCTACCCAATCCTTTAGTGATCAATGACAGGTTAATGAGACATAAAGATTATGTGGAGAAATTGAATAATTATGCAGGGAGCCAAGCAGGTTCATCAACAAGTATAGCAGGGATAAAAGCATTGCCTACAAGCAGGGTACTCTACGATAAGCTAGAGAACTCATTCTATGTTGAGCATGAGCTAAAACACTTGTTCCCAATTCAGCCTACATTTTTCAGGTATACAGAAACAGATGAAACCCTCATAAAACTTCAGAAAACCATAATACCACAGCCAAAATGGTGGGAAGAAATGCTTCAAATTTTGTAATTTATTCTAGGTAAAAGGTAAATTTTGATTTTTATTACAGTTAATGAAGATAAAGAGGATGAAGAGAGATCAAAGGATAAAGAGTATTAGATACAGGTAAAGTGTATCAGTAGGAAGGTCAAAACAGAGCAGCCATCACATAATTACACCAAGGACAACAAGAGGCCAAATCATAGGGCCTAACTCCAACACATTCTCGAAAATAGGGACAACAAACCATTCAGTTTCCTTATCTGTCATCTACGAGGTCTTCTAGCCCTATTTTCTTGAAGGATATGATTAGTCACCCCAGTTTATATCTCACTTTGGTATGAGATATTTCGTTGTAAAAGGTTTTGTATAAATACCCCCTCAATTGGTGTATTGAGTGTGGATTCTGATACATTGTTGTAATATTGACTATTTTGGAATAAAGTGTTGTTGGACCAACTTTTGTATGGCTTGCTGGATTAAGAATTGAAGCAAAGGACTTTTCAAAGATTTCTTGAATCAAACACCAGATCAATAAGTCCTCTATACCTTATTTTTTAAAGTTTTCTTTGTTTATTATATCATCCATGTTTCACATCTGAATGATAAATGAAAAATATTAATTCAGAATATGCTTGATTGCACTATGTTTTCAATCGTTATTATCCTCCATGTTTTCTTCTGAATTAGGATAAATAGTGAAATATTAATTGCTCATGTTTTCTAGCTCATTCACTTTGATTATTTATTAAAGAATTCTTAATTTCTCTTTAGTAGTAATTATTCAAGTTCCCTCTTTAAATGTGCTGAAGGATTCTTAACTGCCCGTCACCCCTTTTAAACCCATTCCATTTATCCCAAGTTTTTATTTGTTCCCTGTTTGACCATCTTGCCCTATGAAACTATTTTTTGTTAAGAAACCATGTCCAGTTAAGCCATCTTCTTTGACTCCATTAGCCCAATGGCTTGAGCTACTCAGTTTTACCCCTTTGCTATTGAATCCCACCACCCAAACTCAAACAAAACTCTTAAACTTCACAACTAGCCTAATATCTTTCAAAACCAAGTTAAATCATAAAGAGAGAGCCCTCTCTGGCTATAGATTAGCTAGATTCTATACCTAAAAGTTGGTTTGTGGTTACCTCGAACCCCTTTCCTCTTCCCAACAACTTCTAGGAAAATCTGAGTGATAACATAGTGGTGACTACACTAGGGATCGACCAATTTGTTTGTTACTATTGTTTACTTTATAAGCTACAGACGGAGCCTGAACTTAGCCAGGTAGCCTTTGAACTACTCTTGCTTTGCAATTGCATAAGTAAATGAATGTTGCTTCAGTGTATCTCCGGTCTAGTTTATGGATTGAACATTTGGTTTCAAATTCTTTATTAGTTCCTATTATAAAATAAATTCTTTAAGAAAGTTCAAGTTCCATACCTAAAGCCTCTTAAAGAAACTGTAAGAAGTTGTATTATTCAACCCATTTAGAGAGGAAACCAAAACATACTTAGAAACCTGGCTTCAGAAAGGACTCATTACACCAGAGCTAACCCTGATCCAAATCCACTACCTGTGTTTGAGAACAATAATTTGATCCCTAGGATTCTTAGGAGACAAGGAAGTCAAGAAAGTTTTGCTAGTTCTCAACCTTTATATAGATCAAAATTCTGTCGTGTGAAGTGGATTTACCTCAAGGACGAACCCTTTGATGAGTATTTTGAGACCTCTTTATTTGTAACCTTTTCTGAGTCTGGGTTAGCCCACACAGTTCATGACCCATTATTTATCGAAGATTTACAACTTGAGATTGTCACTTCACATCTTGACAGACATCTGCAGAATTCCATTCAATCTGAGCTTACCTCTGTAGAAACACCAAGCGTTTCTATAATCACTTCAACCTCTCCTAGTTCCTCAACAGCACCTCCGACATCTCAACCTCAAACCACCCCTTCCACCCCTCCACCCACCACTCTAAGACCAACCCCAGCTGTTGTTTCAACCCTATCTACTGTAATGGAAAATAGGTATACCCCCCTCAATTTACCTGCCAATCTAGGGGCTATGCCCCAAGACTATCAAAGTAAAATCACTCCTTTCGATGGCTCTGGTACTTACACTACACAACAACATACCAAAAAGATGGCATAATACTTTGAGATATATGAAATTGATACAGATGATGTCAGAATGAGAATCTTCGTTCAAATTATGACTGGAGATGTTAGAACCTGCTTTAGAGCCCTCCCTGCAAACAGTATCAATGACCTACAAGCTCTTTATAAAAAATTCTTGAACAGATGGGAAAAGAGGAAAGATCATCTCCAGATCTTATCAGAATATGAAAACTTGAAGAGAGGAACACAAGAAACTATACACGATTACTGTACTAGGTTCAATAATGTTTACAATGCTATCCCTCAAAACCTCAGACCTCCTTCAACTTTGGCATTGATAAAATTCCCTAACAGATTTGATTTTGATATGGCATACCAACTTAGGGAAAGAGCTTCTCGAAATTTAGAAGATATGCAAAGCATAGCTATCAGTGTTGAAGCCAACTTGATATCCAAACGAGCTAAAGCCATAAGTGAACGAAGGATACCTTTGAAAGAAGAACCCTTAGCCTTTGAAAAAAAACTAGATGTTATTATTAAAGGAATGGATAGGCTAGGAGATAGAGTAGAAACGATTGAAAGGAAATCCCCTTGGGATGGTAAACCAAGTAATACTAGGAGAAATCCAAATTTCAGGAAGAACCAAAACCAGAACACTGGAAACGCTAGCTCTGATCAAAACCTTAGGCCCCCATTCCAGGAAAATTACGTTGAAGCCTCAACTTCTCATGAACCAATAGAGGATACCCAAATCAATTTGATGGGACACAACAATGAATAACAAGTTTTCTTGACCCAAGAGGATCAAGAAGCTCACATTATTAAACAATTCCAAACTCAGACAGGTGAATCATTTGACTATAGGGAGGGATATGATATAGCCATTTATGAAGTCCACATACAATATAATCTGAGGAGCAGAAGAATAGATGTCCATGAAACCAATAAACAGAAAGCCACAAAGCAGTGTAACAAAGGTAAGACCAATACCATCCCTGTACATATTCTTTCTAGAACAGACCCTAACCCTGTTAGTCCGATTATTGAAGATGTATCCAATAATCAACCCAATAATAGAAAACTTTCCACTTCTATTCCCTCTAAAGGAAACATGGAAGAACCTCCAGAAGTTGATTTGGAAATAACTTCAGCTCATAACCCCACTATTGAGAAGGAGAAAAACACAGAAAATATAGAAGATAAAGAGAATCCAGTTGTCCGAAATACAAGAACTCAGACTGAAAAACCTTTTAATTTGGAAGCTAAAGTAGGCAAATTAAAAATAGTTGTTCCATTTTCTGAATTAGCTAAAAATGATGTCTACAGAAGCCAAATCAATAAGTCACTCAAAATCTTGGTTAATGCATATTCAGTAAATGTTTTTTATGACCAGCCTGAATTGATTTTTGGCCCTGAAGTGAATGGAAAAACAGTAGATGGAGGAATCCCTCCTTTTTATGTAAGTTTGAACATACATGATAAAACACTTCATAATGCCATGTTTGATTCTAGTGCATCTCATAATTTAATGCCTAAATCTGTGATGGAGAAATTGGACCTAGACATCACCAGGCCGCATAAATACCTCTTTTCTTTTGATTCAAGCCAGGTCAAATGTTTAGGATTAACCAAAGACTTGTGTGTATCACTAGTTCAATATCTTGCCAAAACAATCTTAATGGACATAGTAGTCACTGATATTCCACCAAAGTATGGCAGGTTATTGTCCAGGTCTTGGGGTGTAAAACTTCAAGGATCCCTACAATTGGACATGTCTTATGCTACTATTTCAGTGTTCATTCAACCCAAGAAACTATACAGAGAAACCTTAATGAAATACATTGTAAGTAGTCAGGAGAAACCCCAAAATTTCCCTATCTACTCAGTCCACTCTGCTATGGATTCTTTCATTCTTTAAAATGCTGAAAGTGATTCCTAAAATGAATTGGAAGTTTTAGTAGCAAAACCAAAAGAAGTTACAAATGAAAAATCTAGTATTCAAATACAAATTTTTTTTGAGAACAATGAAACATCATACACCCAAGAGAAACCGGAACAAATTGAAAAACCAGATCTCCCTATTAAACAGATTCCTGAGACTCCTGACACCAATTATGAACATGAAATTCTCTGGCATTTAGAATTTGATTGTTCAGTTAACAAATTAGGAGTAGGAGTAGGAGTTTGGGTGCACAATCTTGAAAATGATCATGCTGAAGGCCATGCCTACAGATTAAACTTTAGATGCACCAATAATATGGCAGAATATGAAGCTCTTTTGCTAGGTCTCAAATTGATTAAAAGATTAGGAGCAATTAGGGTATCCATCTTAGGAGATTCTGGGTTAATAGTTCAATAGATTAAAGGAATGTATTCAACAAATGATCCTAGATTGAAGTATTACAGAGATACCGTGATAGAGATTCTCAACACATTTCTGGAAACTAAGCTTGCCAAAATCCCAAGAAAACATAACTTGCAACCTCATAGTTTGGCAATGTTTGCCAGCACCTACAAATTACCATTTGAACCTAATCATCAGTTCACAGCTAATATTAGACATAGGCTAGCTATAGCTGACAATTTGAAGAACTGGCAAGTGTTTGATAGTGATAAATAGATTAACAATTTCCTGACCTTAGATGAAGAATTTTATAACATTAACATAGATTTAAATACAGTTAGTGAGTTTGATAAAACAAATAAGATAGAAACATACATTTCAGCAGAAAGTGCGACTCAAATGCTTCACCGAACAAAATTTACGAACAAAGAAATGCAGGATCTTAAAGAAATGGATATTGATGAAATTATTGAAAGAGAATATGAAGTAATCAATTTAAAAGATAATCATTTGCCTCGAGGATTAACACCTTTGGAAGATCTTTTTGATTTCAATGATATTCCAAAGAAACCTAAGATGGAACCCTTAAAAGCAGATATTGAGGAATATAATTTGGGAACTGAGGAAAATCTGAAAATGGTAAAGTTATCTAAATCTCTGCCCCGTGACCAGAAACTTAAATATGTTGAACTAATGAGAGAATTCCAAGATGTCTTTGCCTGGAGTTATGAAGACTTGAAATCTTATGAAACCTCCATAATTCAGCATATAATACCTCTGAAGGAAAATTAGAAACCATTCAAACAAAAACTCAGAAGAATTAACCCTGTACTGCTGCCCTTAATTGGAAAAGAAATCAAACGAATCTATGAAGCAGGGATAATTACTCCTATCATGTTTTCAGAGTGGGTGTCTAATTTAGTACCTACTAGGAATAAAACTGGAGAAATCAGATTATGTGTTGATTTAAGGAATGTTAATAAGGTTTCTCTGAACGACAATTACCTTTTACCAAAGATGGATCACATTTTATAGAGGGTGGTAGGTGCTTCTAGGATTTCACTCTTGGATGGTTTCTCAGGCTATAACCAGATTTTGGTTCATCCTGATGACCAGGAAAAGACTGCCTTTACAACACCATGGGGAACATTCAAATATGTAAAAATGCCATTTGGACTTAAAAATGCAGGGGCAACCTTCCAAAGAGAAATGGAAATAGAATTTGCAAAAGAAATTCATGATTTTCCGGTTATTTATCTAGATGACCTAACTGCTTATTCTAAATCAAATCAACAACATTTGGATCATCTGAGACAAGTATTCTTGAAATGTAGAAAATATGGTATTTCTTTAAATCCTAAGAAGTCCTTATTTGGTCTAGAGGAAGGCAAACTTTTAGGGCATATTATCTCCAAAGAGGGCATCAGAATTTATCCTATTAGAATAGAAGCCATTTTGCAAATACCCCACCCTAGAAATGTCAAAGAGCTTCAAGCTTTCCTAGGAAAGATTAACTTTTTGAGAAGATTCATATCTATTTTATCATAATTAATTAGATTGCTTAATAATATGTTGAAAAAGGGTTCAAGTATTAAATAGACAGTTGAGGCCAAACAAGCCTTTGAAGAAATTAAAATGGCATTGAACAGAATATTGGTCCTTACAAGTCCAAAGTTTGATAGAGACTTCATAATATTTTCATTTGCATCAGAACATATCATAGCAGCTATTTTACTACAAAAGGATGATCAAGGATGTGAAAAACCCATAGCCTTTTTTAGTAAAGCACTTAGGGTGCACCACTAAAATAAAATATTATGGAAAAAAAGCTTTTGCACTTGTAAAATCTATTAAAGACTTTAGAGTCTATCTATTGTACTCCCATGTAATATCCTATGTACCAAAGGTTGTTGTCAAATACATCTTAACTCATGATGGAATTGAGGGCAAATGAGGTAAATAAATTGCTACTATATTGGAGTATGATATTGAAATAAAACCTAGAAAGCTTATAAAAGGATAGGGATTGGCCAAACTCATGACTGAAACAAATTGTCAAGCCCTAGACATAAATGGATTGGATAATGAACTGGAGATGGTGACTCCACTAATCAGCCAGGCCTTCTTAGATTCACCATGGTATGTTGATATAACTTATGTATTATTAAACCTACAGGCTCCTCCAGGGCTATCCAGAACAAATAAAAGGTTTTTAAAGATGAAAGCTTCAAAGTTTTGTATTTTAGAGAATGCTCTTTTTTGGAAAAATCATGAAGGTATTCTATTGAAATGTTTATTAAAAGAAGAAGCTAACAAGGTTCTCAAAAAATTTCATGCAGGAGACTGTGGTGGACACCTTTACTGGAAAGAAACTACAGACAAGATCCTAAGGGTTGGATTTTATTGGCCAAATTTGTTCACTGATGTAAAGAAATTTGTCACTGCTTGCCATAAATGCCAAATTTTGAAGGCAAGAGAAAACTATTACCTTTACCCCTGAGACCAATTTCCACTGAAAAACCCTTCCAACAAAGGGGCCTGGACTTCATTGGGGAAATCCATCCTCCCTATTCTGGCCAACATAAAGGGATTCTCATTGCCACATATTATTTCACAAAATGGATAGAATCCATTCCTTCTAGACAAGCCATTGACACAGTGACTATAGGATTCTTAGAAACCAACATATTGTCTAGATTTGGTTGTCCTTATAAGATCATAACTGATAATGTTGTTGCCTTCAAATCCAAGAAAATGATAAGTTTCTGTAACAAGTACCATATCACTTTAGGCCATTCCACAACCTATTACCCTCAAGGTAATGGTTTAGCTAAGTCTTCCAACAAAAGCCTAATTAATATTATTAAAAAATTATTGGAAGAGAACAAAAAAATTGGCACAAGAAACTTACTAATGCACTATGGGCAGATAGACTTACCACCAAGAAAGCTATTGGAACTAGTCCTTATGAATTAGTCTATGGCACGGAAGATGTATTTCCTTCATCTGTAGGAGTTCCTGTAATGAAATTACTTCAAGAAGCTCAAGTGGAACCCAATGATATTCAAAGGAGGATAAACCAAACCATCCATATGCAACAGACCAGAGAGGAGGTGTATCAGAGATCCCAAGTGTTATAAGAGAAACTTAAGAAAATATTTGATAAAAGAACCAAGGCAAAAGACTTCTACCTTGGAGACAAAGTTTTAAGATGGGATTCTAGGAGAGACGATAAGGGAAAACATCGGAAGTTTGACTTCCTATGGAAAGGACCTTTTGTTATCCATGCTTTACAAGGGAACAATACTTACTATCTCAAAAAATTGGATGGCACAGAAACAAAAGAAGGGATAGTTAATGGTCGAATGCTGAAACATTACTATGACCCTACTTTTTAATGTATTCTAATTTTAGCATGTACATACTATATCCTTGGTAATGTCAAAGTTTGGATTGGATAGTAACTTGCTAGAGTTGAAGCCTGGAGAGAAGGCCCTAAGCTTCAAGAGTGTTACTGTCATACATATAATAAATCAAGAGGTAAAAGAAGATTTCATGGCACGGTCAAAGTCATTCAGAGGCCATTTGACCTACTATTCTAAACTTTTTACCAGGAAAAGCCATCCCCAAGTGGAGCCAGTGTTATGCTCTTATACCAATAGGTGTCATATTTCATGATTGACTTAATGGGCTATGTAATATGTCCATACATTTCCTTGTTGCAAAGGTTTTCCATATTGTTAAAAAATAAAAAAATTAAAAAAATGTAAAGAGGGTATACCCTAAAATAAAAATAAAAGGCTGAAAAGAATGAAATGGTCAAAAAAGTGAAGGAAAATGAACCCCACCAAAAGAAATACCAAGGAAAGTGTGCAAGCCTAAATGCTACTACTTTTTACTCTTATGTAATAATCAAATTGTGTGCAACTTGTATCTTATGCCATAACTGGTGAACAGTCAAACAACTTAAGCTTGGCTAGTTCATATTTGAATTTCATGTTTTAGAAGTAGAGAATAAAGTGTGACAAAACTGTTTAATCTTGGCAGATAAGTAGATAGGTAGAGTGAATAAAAGGAGCTCAATAGTTTAATCTGAACCCTTGGATGTAATAAGGTTAGACTTAGATAGATTTCTATATGTAAAAGAAAAAGTGTGATAAGGGTTTGCCAGTCCAAGTGCACCCTAATAAAGAAGAAAAAAAGTTAGGCTAAAGTAGGTAGGGTAGGTAGATGGTGTTGCAGAATTACATGTGATGGATAAGATCTCTAAATGTGTTAATTTTCACTTTTATCACAAGTGCAAGACATACATTTCACTTGATGCAGTTCAAGCAAAACAAGGTCAAATAATTAACTTCCATTCACATTTTCCCCTAAAGATTTCACTAATTCCCCTTGAAGTATTAAGGTCTTTGAAAATTAAAGGGGCTCAAAGCATTTCTCTGACTTCTGGAGGGACCGGACCCTCGGCCCAATGATTTAAAAAGCCTAAGTACTTAAAATTATCCATAAACCAATCATTTGATTTCATAAACTCATTTCCTAAGTAAAAATCCTTTTTATTTACTTAGGAAAATACACAATATCACCTAAAAAAACCCTTTTTCCATTCTAAGCATAAGTTTAATCGTATACCCAAAATGTTTTAACTTCATGCTTTCATTCCATTTATTATTTTAATCTTTGACTTATATTATATAACTCCGAACGAAACTCACCCTATCCCGTATTATTGAATATATATAAAAGATCCCAAAATCTTACATATCCTGAACCGGTTAAATATAACCATAAATAGTGTTAAAGTCGGGTTAACGGATTAATCATTGGTTCATTAAGAAACTAAGCCTCCCACTACACAAAAAGGGATTAACTAACCCTTACAGTAGTTAATAGGCTTCCCATCCCTTCACGATCACTGAAATATCATTAATTAACTTTTTAATTATACTGGACCTGCCGCAGTAAATCCCCGCCATATCCCTCGCCCATCCATCGTCCGATCATGCTCCCCACATCCGACGGTCAATGATGATATCACCCCTCCCCTGGTGACCGCACTTTAACGCGCAATCACCAGGCAGTTTTCAAAACCGTACCCCGCCACACGTCAGGCAATCCATGGAATCGCAGTCCCCTAGCCGAAAATCGCCCACCTCCAAAAGTGGTACGAGCACATTCCACTTACTGCCCCTCCATAAAACGACAAAATGTCATTTCCCCACATACGTCACCCGCCCGATAAATCCAAAAAGCCCCCGCCAACCTATATTTTGCGAATAAAACCAATGTAATGTCTTTTTAACTGTTATATGTTGCGACTATTTTCCCATGCAAATCGACGTCCCAGTCAACTGCCAAAGCATTCCAAATGCCACCTTATCAAGGAAATTGCAACAACTAAGCCCGGGATTGGTTATCCAACCAACCATTAATCTGTTCACTTTCCCATTACAGGGATTTATCCATTTCCACCAAAACCCTGCAAGTTTTGATTTTATACTGAATATTCCATAGAAAGGACCAATTTCGCTATACAGTCAAGTCATTGTTCACTATATAGGTTCCCAACTTGCAGTTTTCACTATTTTTCACACAAAACCCAAGTTCCATTCCTAAATCCACAAGAACCAATGATGGAAACTCCTATAGCTCTGAATGTTGTACCTATGAATGCCCCTCACAAAGATTTAGATTATCTGCCCCTGACCGTTAAAGATTTTGAGATAAAACACTTATTAGGTAATGAAAATCACCTTAAGATCTTTTGCCAAGCCAGAGACAGCTATCTTAATGGCTTTGACATCTTAGGATTATGGGAATCCAACCTTCCTGTGTACTTCCTCCCTTTAGTCCATGTTTTCCCAGATATCGTTCATCATTGTTGTGCTAATGATGATCCTAATCAAAGAACTGTCATGTCCTCAAGTCAAGAAGTCATTTTTCCCATAACTGCTCAGTCCATCAATGAAATGCTACAATTCCATTCCAGTCACGCTCTCACTCCCCTTTCTATGGGATACTTACTTGAAAGATATCCCCAATTGCCTCAAGTAGAACTGACTCGCATATGTCAGATGTTCATGGACCCTAAACATTAGCCTAAAGGCCGACCTCCTTATCTGCAGGTTTGCTTTACAGATACAAGAAGAAAATTATTATTGATATGATAGCCTCAATGTTAAGTTATGATATGTTCTATGCTTATAACAATTTACTTCTTTTTCTTATTATATTCCATAGATTAGCAATCACATGTACATAAAGTAAAGTGCAGATAGAACATTAAACGATCGACAAAAAACAAGCCAAGACAAGAGACACAAGATGTGGCGGGTAGCCCAGGACAAACCCCACAATGTGTGGGGAAACCCTTTGATCAAATCTTCTTTTATCTTCAATAATTTAGTAGAGAGAAATAGTACAATAAATCTGATTCATATCAGGAGTAGCAAACCCTAGATTAGTAGCATCAGTATTAGCGGCTTCATTATCAAACTAGGGCAGATGATATATCACAAATCGACCGTCAGATTGACTTCATTCCACCACCAAAAGTTGTGGCTCCCAAAGCAGGTTCAAATGAACCTACAGTGCAGTTCAGATGAGGAGATCTTCTAGGCCGCACAGGTCAATCTTTACTTCTGTAGTTGTAGCTTTAGTTACAGTAGTTTCCGGCTTCAAACTAGGGTAGTCGATATCTTGCAAACCGTTCGTCGAACTGACTTCATTCCACCACCAAAAGTTGCAGCTTTCAGAGGAGGTTCAGATGAACCTATAGTGTAGCTCCAAAGAGGAGATCTTCTAGGCCATGCAGG
Organism: Pinus tabuliformis; assembly: GCA_031772625.1. NCBI lineage: Eukaryota > Viridiplantae > Streptophyta > Pinopsida > Pinales > Pinaceae > Pinus > Pinus tabuliformis. The sequence goes on from CM062815.1 coordinate 499,034,602, forward strand.
TCAATCTTTGGATCTGTAGTTGTAGCTTCACGTTCAACAGCTTCCGGCTTCACATGTGTGAGAGAGAGACCCATTTCTGCGCAGTAGAGAAGAGACTCATTTCAGCGCAATAGAGAGAGAGAGATGTGATGAGAAGAGTGAGCGAAAATGAGGAAAAGTCCTCTTATATTTATACACAACGTTGGTGTTTAAATAGATGCGACTGTTAGGCTTCTGAGCCTACATGAGTTGTAGGTCGGCTTGATAATAATTGCATAATCAAAATAAATGCATATCTCTATGAATACTTATCGGAATCAGATGATGCTTATATCAATCCTACACCTCTCGATGAGAGGAATCTAATAAAAATACTATCAGCCATAAATAAGATGACCCACATGAAGTTTTTCCTTGGTTTCCAATTTTAACACTCCCTCTCAACCAGGGAGAACTTCATCTGCAATCTGTCTATCGGTCGTTACTATTCATCCATCAAATGCACTGCCCTATACATCCTGACCCTTGCCCTTCTCTTCTCTATTATGCCACCTCTGCTTTGTCTTGTTCTGCCCTGTACTGATCGGTATTGTTTTGCTATGTTCTGCTCTGCTCTTGCATTGTTCTGTTCTGCGCTGCGTTTGTCTGAATTATGAAGAAGAAGAAATGATCGAGGATGGATCATACTGACTCAAAGTTAGTCTCAGAGTATGTACCACTGGTCCTAGACCAGTCTCAACCAACCCAAAGTTAGCGTCATAGTGAGTACAACTCCACTGGTCCTAGACCAGTATCATCCTCCACTGACTCAAAGTCAGTCTCAAAGTGCGTACCACTGGTCCTAGACCAGTATCATTGATCCCAGATCAATGGAGGCCATCCTAGCATAGGGAGTATGGTAGACACAACGATGCATCCATCAGTACTACTATGGCCCTTAACTTCATTTCCCTGCTCATTGATCAGATGAGAGGTACTTCCCATGAGTCCCAGACTGCATGGGTAGGATGCCTCGACAGGAGAACTAATCAATCTTGTCCTCACAGGAGAACACATCAATCCTTCTACAATCACCATGGAGAACACATCAATCCAGGCTACCATGGAGAGCACATCAATCCAGGCCTCACAGGAGAACTAATCATCCTGCGACACAGGAGAGTGAATCATCCTGTTCCACAAGAGAGTGAATCATCTTGCTCCACAAGAGAGTGAATCATCTTGTTCCAGTGCACACCACTAAGAGAGGGTGAGTCACCCTATGGTCGTATGTTGTTCGAGTAAGAACCGTAAGCCCTCAGAACTCCCAGAGCTCAATGTATGCAACATGGAGGACCCTTGCACAAGGGTTTCTTGATGACTCCAAGTCATTTAGGAAAATCACAGATTAGATCTTTCCTCAGGGCTTTGACAAGATGTATTGACCTGTACATCATCTTAATGCGATGGAGCCTCCTTGCTCATCGACTTAACATATCCCAGATGATGTCTATCTGCTGGAGCAATTGACGAATATGGGATTCTTCAATAATCGAAGCCCACCTCTGGTTGTTACAGAGAATCATAGTGGTATCCAATGTAAATCCAAACAGCTCACTGAAGAGCTTTCGTAACCAAACTGCCTCACACGAGGTCATGCTAGCAACAATATATTCTGCTTCGGTAGTGCTCAAAGCGACCGACTTCTGCTTACTGCTCTTACGATCAACCACACTGCCTGCCCAATCAACATCAGTATATCCAAGTAGTCTCACATCTCCGGTAGTGTATCTTAACCCATTGTACCACGAAGATATCTCAGAAGATTCTTGGCATCAATCCAGTGAGGCTCAACCAAATATGAGCTCACAATGCTAACCATAAAACATATGTTCAAATGGAGGTTCACCAAGAACATCAATGTGAATGAGTTTATGAAACTCAAAGGCATTTCCCAAATCTGGTCTGACATCACTACCATATAACTTCTAAAAGTTAAGATCCTCGAGGTAGTCACAGGCTTGCAATTCATCATACCGAATATTTCCAATATCTTTACCACATATTTTCCTTGAGATAGGAAAATTTCCATTGGCTTCTACCACATTTCAAGTCCTTGGTCCTTCATTTCAAATTCAGAAGCCAACTCCCTCTTACAATTGTGAATGAGAGGGTTTGCACTTATTAGAAAGACGTCATCAACATATAGCACCAGTATGGGAGGCTTGTCATCTTCAACCCTAAAGTAAAGGTTAGGATTAGCTTTACTTCTAGTGAATCCCAGCTTCATCAAGTAGCTATCGATCCTCTCATACCATGCTCGGGGTGCTTGCTTCAGCCCATAGAGAGCCATCTTCAACCTGCATACATGATATTTTCAATCATAAATTTCAAATCCTTTGGGTTGCTCCACATAGACCTCTTCTTTGATCGAGCCATGTAAAAATGTAGTATTGACATCTATCTAATGTAGGTTCCAACCTTTTGAAGTGGCAATGGCTATGATCGAGTAGATGGTCATATATTTGGCAACAGGTGAAAATATCACATCATAGTCTATACCTTCCTTCTAGGAGAAACCACGAGCAACAAAACGATCCTCATACTTTTCCGTACTTCCATCTGCTGCATTCTTTATCTTGTAAAGACATTTGGAAGTAACAAATGTCTTGTCCTAGGGTCTAGGAACTACTTCCCAAAAATCATTCTTCATGATAGACTCATATTCTTTGGTCATAGCATCCTTCCATATTTGATTTTTGACGACGTCTGAGAATGATGAAGGCTTATTTTGTATGATCGTGCTCATGATGGTCAGGTATCCCTGATACCTATTAGGTTTCTTACTTTCACGAAAGGTTTCTTGGGGTGCAGCATGTCCTTCAGCATCATCAAGTAGCCCCCTAGGCCATGAAGGCCTCTTCTTAGAAGAGGAAGGCCATGTGGAGGAGGATCAATCGGATCCATGGGTTCTCCTACATCAGGAATTGATTCATCATCCTTTTCTTTCAGTTCCCTGGTGTCGACTTCTTGAGAGCTCCTCAAAGTCAGAAGATTGTTCACCTTGCTAAGAGCCATATCTTCGTCAAAGGTGACATCATGACTAATTACGACTTCCCTTTGACTGGCTACATAGATTCTATAGCCTTTAGTATTTTCACCATAGCCCACAAAAATTCCCTTCTTTCCAGATGCACCCAATTTATTTCTTTTCTCTTTTGGCACATGAAAATATACTAAGATTCCAATAATTCTAAAATGAGAAACATTAGGTTTTTTACCAGTGAACTTTTATTCAGGAGTCTTGAAACCTAATGCTTGATGAGGGCATTGATTTTTTACATATACGATAGTGTTTGTAGTTTCAGCCCATAGAAACTTCAAAAGTCTTTGATCATGTAGCATGGCCCAGACAACTTCCACAATCATGCGGTTCTTGCTTCCCACCACACCATTCTGCTCAGGAGTATGTGGTGTAGTAGTCTCCCTCTTAATGTGAACTAGGTATGCCTGAGTGAGCAAACTGTAATATATTGGACATCTTGCTTTGGCTTGAGGGGAACGGTCCCCTTTTGTGCTTTCCTTCAGCACATCCTGAACATATACCTTCTTTCTCTACTTGGAATTCGGGCATCCCTATTACCATCTATCTTACATCGGGTAGAGCTTTGTAATGAAGGTGGGAAAACCTCTGATGCCAAAGTTCAGACTGAAGAGTTCTGTCAAAAGACATGACACCTAGCGGACTTCCATCGAACTGATATAACACTAAACCCAAGAGTAAGACATATTTAACATTAGTTTTCCATATACATACCTTGCCATCGCTGAAGGTTACCTTGTAGCCTTTGCCTTCCATTGCCGAGATGGAAACTAGGTTTTTTTTTTTTTTTTTTGAGGCCAGGTGCATTTAATACATCCTGGAATTTCTAGCCTTCTTGAATGGTTGTCCTCTTCCTCGATTCCTAGCTCTCCTCTTACCTTTGCTATTTAATTTTTCATTCATTTGATTGCCATCAGAGGGATTTTATCATCATCCCGGTGTGAGTCCTTTCTATCAGGGCACTCCCTTGCATAGTGACCTGCTTTATTGTAGATGTAACATCGTCATTTTCTTCCAGCCTTAGGTCCAGCCTTTCCTATTGATTTAGTCCCGGAATTATTTATTTTCTTAGAATGAGAGGAAAAGGCAGCAGGACGACCTTTAAGCATGGGAATTTCTTGCTCTTCTTCCCTCGTTTCTTCTTGAATGCATCTAGCCATTAATTCATTGAAACTAGGAATTACATTATAGTTCAGAAGAGTAGTCCTGAACACGTACCATTTGGATGGTAATCCTCCAAGAGTTGTGAGTGCCATTTCCCAGTCTATCATAGATTTCCTTGGAAGTATCCAGTTCAGAGATGTAGGGCACCAAGTGCTTGTCGATAAAGTCCCAGATGATCTTCTATTTTGACTTCTTCGATTTTCCATTTGTTCCATGCAGCAGTGAATGCATTTGATGGAGGCTCAACAATATTGCCTCTTACGTGGTCCTGCACTCCTGGATCTTCTAGGGTTAGATCGATAGACATCTTCCATGCGTGATAGTCATCTTTCTCACGGATCTTGTCTTCGGCAGGAAAGAGTGTTGAGGACCCCATAGTTCCTTTAGGATAGCCTTGCCAATCTTCTCTTCGGTGATTTCTCTTGCTCTTGCTCAGGCTTCGTCTTCATCTCAGCTCTGATACCATGTTAAGTTATGGTATTTTCTATGCTTATAACAATTTACTTCTTTTTCTTATTATATTCCACAGATTAGAAATCACATGTACATAAAGTAAAGTGCAGATAGAACATTAAACGATCGATAGAAAACAATCCAAGACAAGAGACACAAGATGTGGCGGCTAGCCAGGGACAAACCCCACAATATGTGGGGAAACCCTTTGATCAAATCTTCTTTTATCTTCAATAATTCAGCAGAGAGAAATAGTACAATAAATATGATTCATATCAGCAGTAGCAAACCCTAGATTAGCAGCATTAGCATTAGCAGCTTCATTATCAAACTAGGGCAGACGATATCTCGTAAACCGACCGTCGGATTGACTTCATTCCACCACCAAAAGTTGCGGCTTATAGAGGAGGTTCAGATGAACCTACAGTGTAGTTCATATGAGGAGATCTTCTAGGCCACGTAGTTCAACCTTTACTTCTGCAGTTGCAGCTTCAGTTTCAGTAGTTTCCGGCTTCAAACTAGGGCAGTCGATATCTTGCAAACCGTTTGTTGGATTGACTTCATTCCACCACCAAAAGTTGTGGCTTTCAGAGGAGGTTTAGATGAACCTACAGTGTAGTTCTAAAGAGAAGATATTCTATGCCATGCAGGTCAATCTTTAGATCTGCAGTTGCAGCTTCAGGTTCAATAGCTTCTGGCTTCACATGTGTGAGAGAGAGACCCATTTCTGCGCAATAGAGAGAGAGAGAGAGATGTGATGAGAAGAGTGATTGAAAATGAGGAAAAGTCCTCTTATATTTATACACAATGTTGGTGTTTGAATAGATGCAACTGTTAGGCTTCTGAGCCTACATGAGTTGTAGGTCGGTTTGATAACAATTTCATATTAAAAATAAATTCATATCTCCATGAATACTTATTGGAATCGGATGATCTTTATATCAATCCTACACCTCTCGACGAGAGGAATCTAATAAAAATATTATTAGCTATGAATAAGATGACCCACATGAACGTTTTCCCTGGTTGCCAATTTTAACACTCAATTATGGGATTCAACTCTAGAGAGTATGTCGATGAGATAACATTGGTATTATTGTCAATTTTTACTCCTGGACAGCCCCCTACTGTTAAATATGATTATGCCTCTTATATTGCCAACAAAATTCATGACCAATTCCTAATACTGGACAATGAAGGAGTCTTCAAATACACTACTTTCATATATCATCTTCTGTTGTATTATCAGTCAAATAGCTTCCCTTTCCCTGTCAAGAAACTTGATACTAGAGGCAATCCAAGGTTTGTCAATTTTTGGAGTCCCATTTTCCATAAATCCCTTGAGACCCCTTACACCTAGAATGAGTTCATTAACCTATTTTTCCATCCAGAAACCACTTTATTGACAAGATTTTCTCCTCCTAGGATAAATGGTGATATGAAGAAAATCCTCTAGCTCTCTAAGTAGTACAGGATAGGTGACTGGTACCTATATAAGAATCACTCAGAAATTAGGATTTATGGATGTGAACTTTGTACTTTTAAGCTGCCAAACTATGTTCCAATGAGACTCTTTGCATTGGAGTATTTCAGGAAAATGATAAATGTATACCTAGTCCATTTTTGTAATGCCAAGAAGAAAGCTCAACTTAGAATCAAGAACAGGCTAGGCCCTTTTGTCTGCAACACTAGGGAAGCATGGAATGAAGCAGAAAAAGTTTTAGAAGAGCAACTTAAGTTACAAAAGGGTTTTGAGTAGAAACCATATGATCCTAACAACTGTATATGTGATAGGAGAATGAAGAATAGGTTGTCCCCATATATTCACCATAGAATTCCAGAAATTGAAAAATATTCAACTATGGATGAATGGAGGGAAGGTACCCTAGTAGAGCATGATAGTGAATAGGTCAATTTTGAGAAAGTTATAAGAGATCTTGAGAAAACACTTGACTTGGATTCTTTTGGGTAGGTATCATTTAAGTTATCTCAAAGGTCAGGAGTTGGTCCCTACAGTGTTGGAACCTCTCAGCAACCTTCACAGGAAACTACTATACCAGCTACAGGGTCATCAAAGGGCAAGGAATTAGAGACCAGTTTTCAACGCACTGAACAACGTACGATGTCCAAGCAGCCTAAAACTCCCATAGAATAGGCTCAAATACAGATTCCTCAAACTCGGGTCAATATAGGAGAGCCTCCAATTCTGCAAACTCATTTAAATTAAGAAAGAAACAAAAAGAGAGACAGGGAAAAAACTACCCCTGCCAGTGAAACATCAGGACAGCCTGGAATAAAGAGACAAAGATTAAATCCCCTTCCAGAGGAGGAATTTGTAGAAGAAAATACAGATAGCAAGAGGAATGAAAGAGTGGGAAGCCAACAAACTTTCCCAACAGGAGAAACATCCACTAGCTCTCAGAGGCAGGAGTCAGAAAGGCAGAAAAGTGTAGATATATCTTCTTCCAAGCCACCAGGGACTGATGCCTCAGACATCAAGAAAACATTCACAGAGATAAAAGCCAGGAATGATCCATTGATGCTACAAGTTTATAACCAGTATTCGAAGATGGCTCCTACAAATCAACAAATATTGATGTCAACTTATGACTTCAAAGAAGGCAAGATGATAATGAGCTATTTCAAACCCCAGGTGTAGCTGCCTAGATCAGCAACAGATTATCTCAGAACAAACTTTGAATTCATGGCAAAGGATATTCATCCTTTGGATCAAACTGAGTTGCATAAGCAAATGGGAGAAATGATTTACTCAACCTCGACTAGCAAGGCAATGATGGCCCATAGGTTACGAAATTCTTTTGACAACACTAATACTCAACTACACTTAGAAAATGCCTCCTCTCATGCCAAAGATAATAGGATAAAAACCTTAGAAGAAATCATTATTGGATTGGGCCATGATCCCAAAGATGCAAAGGCTAAAGAGGCCTTGATTAAAAAGAAAGATGAAGATGTTGTTGCCCTAAGGAAGCAACTAAAACTACCACCTTCAAGACATCCACAAACTGATGAGGTTATAAAGAAAAAATCTAAAGAAGAGTTGATGGATTTACTCTTAAAGCTTAATGAATGACTGAATGATATTGAACAAGCACTTAAAAAGGCATTGAAAGACAAGTAGGGAGAGTCTACCTCCCAGCCTCCCAATGTAATACCAGTAGTATCAACAATGGTCCCATCAACTCTTGGAGCAGCATTGGCACCAAGTATTCCAACAGTCACAACAGAGGTAGTAAAAGGTACAACAACAACAAGAACAACAGGTGTAGCACAGGGCAGTACTACTAATTTGAGCACAGAAGATCTAATAAAATCAATGGAGGACCTGAAACTACAAGTTTGAGAACTAAATAAGCTAAAGGAGCAATATTCCAAAATGGAACAAAGCTATGATCTCTCGAAGATAAATGTTGTAAAAAGGACAAGAGAGATTAAAGTGTTAGAAAACAAAGTAAAATCATTGGAGAAGGATCTTACATTTGACAAGCCTCTAACAGAAATCAAGAGAATTATTTGGACCAACATCACTCAATCAATAAATGATGTTTGGCCTTCTATCCAAGTAATTTTTGAGCAGATTGATCTTGTGAAGGCAACCCAATAAGAAATCCAAAGAACAAGAGCAGAATTAGGAAAAATGCCTGAGGAAGCCAACAGGCTTATACATTTTTTGAATACAAGAAATAAAGAATAGCTGGAAGAAATAGGCATTAATGATAGGATAGAAACCATTTTGGAAATCAAAAGGGTATTAACCAAGAAAACTTTAATGCTGAATTTAAAAAGAAGATGTCATGACATGAGGGCAGAGATTAATGGTTTTATGGAGAAGTTTGATATTTTGCATAATAAAGGGCTACCCAGTCCTTTAGTGATAAATCACGGGTTAATAAGACATAAAGATTATGTGGAGAAATTGAATAATTATGCGGGCAACCAAGCAAGTTCATCGACAAGTACAACAGGGATAAAAGCATTGCCTACACGCAGGGTGCTCTACGATAGCCTAGAGAACTTATTCTATGTTGAGCATGAACTAAAACACTTGTTCCCAATTCAGCCTACATTTTTCAGATATACAAAAATAGATGAAACCCTCAGAAAGCCTCAAAAAACCAAAATACCATAGCCAAAATGTTGGGAAGAAATGCTTGAAATTTTGTAATTTATTCTAGGTGAAAGGTAAATTTTGATTTTTACTTTAGTCAATGAAGATAAAGAGGATGAAAACAGATCAACAGATAAAGAGTATTAGATGTAGGTAAAGTGTATCAGTAGGAAGGTAAAAACAGAGCAGCCAGCACATAATTACACCAAGGACAACAGGAAGCCAAATCATAGGGCCTAACTCCATCACATTCTCAAAAATAGGGACAAAAAACCATTTGGTTGCCTTATCTATCATCTACGAGGTCTTTTAGCCCTATTTTCGTGAAGGATATGATTAGTCACCCCAGTTTATATCTCACTTTGTTATGAGATATTTCATTGTAAAAACTTTTGTATAAATACCCCCTTAAATTGTTGGCATTATGATACAAGTGTTGTCCTTGATGGCAACTCACTCAGAGGTTGATATAGGTGATGGCAACTTAATGAAAGGACATATCTTAGTACAACAGGTCAAGAAAGAGATATACACAGGTTCATTGTGAGAAATAAGCGTATACACGCAGGTTGGACGTGTTGAAGTTGCGTATGCATATACATGCACTTTCATGCAAGGAAAAGCGCGTACATGTGGGAAAACTTATGTCTTGGTCCGTGGTAGTTAGTCCTCGGTATTTGAACCTATGGTTTTGGACCATGGTGTCTCGTCAGAAGTATTGATCCCAAGTATTGGGCCCATGGTATTGATTTATTATGGTTTTGGACTGTGGTATTGAAAGAAGCCTAACCTATATAAGGAGAAGATCATTAGGCAAAGAGGGGAAGCAAGGAATGAATGTCTGACAAAGTGGGAAGATCTAGTATTGCTGGTTATCTGTTTGTGATGCTTGGCTAGGGTTGGATATGACAGTGAAGGTGTAAGTAATTATCTTTAGATCTGTACGCGGGTTGTCTCTGGTGAAAGCGCATATACACGCGGTTTTGATATAGTCAAGTAGCGTATGCACTATGAGATTTGGTGTTTCAGGTTGCTATTGATTCTAGTGGTTGTTGCAGAGTTCTGGGCTTTAGTTTGTGTTCTGTGTTTTCGATGACAGGGTTTCAGTGATTCAGTATTGGGTGATTTAGAGATTTATGATGCAAGTATATGTTGATGATTATATTGCAGCAGTGATTATTTTGTACTCATGGATCCAGTCTGAAAATTTATGAAATGTGGTCCCTGAAGAAAAGAAGGTTGTAGCCTTCTGTAGGTCAGCACCTATGTACTAGTATATTAGCTAGTATAAGAGCTGAGGGGGTTGTAGCTCCCTTCCAGAAGTAGCTGGAAAACGAGAGAGGGTTGTAGCCCTCTGCAGGTTGAAGCCTGCGTGCTGGTAAAGGACTACACCAGTACATTGTAAAAGAAGTTTCTTATTAAAGGAAGAAAGAGACAAATTGCAGCAGGTGGTTTTCACCCACATTGGGTTTCCACCTTATATCTTGGTGTTCATGTGTGCTTCTTATGTGTGATGATCTGTTCTGTTTTACTGCACCTGATTACTGTTACTATGGTTAATAATGTTCTGATGAATTTACTGAAGATAAGCTAACTGAATCATAAGATTACTGCACGTACGCTAGTTGCATTTAACATAGTCGCGTATATACGCTCATATACTAAACTAAAGCCGCGTATATGAATCTGAGTATGAAATTGAAAAGTATCTTATTTGATAATACTGATTCACCCCCCCCGTCTCAGTATTATTTCCAACAATTGGTATCAGAGCAGGTCCTTCAGAGGTAGCCTGATCGCTTGAAGGAAAAGGTCCATCAGAATGACTAATCCAGAAAGAGAGGCACACATCAGGCCACCAATCTTTGATGGGAACAATTTTACCCACTGGAAGATAAGAACCACTGCATATCTACAATCACTTGGAGTAGAAGTTTGGGGAATTGTAGAAGGAGGATACAAATTCCCAGCAGCAACTCCTACAGATGCAACAGAGAGAAAGCAATATGAGCTCAATGTCAAAGCTGTTATTGTCTTATTGGGAAGTTTGACACAATCAGAATTTATGAAGGTCATGCATTTCAAATCAGCTAAGGAAATATGGGACAAAATCATTCTGAGCTACGAAGGATATGATCAGGTAAAAAGAGCAAAGCTTCAAACTCTCAGAATCTGGTATGAAAATCTTAAGATGCATAGTAATGAAAGCATAGCTAATTACTTCCTGCATATGGATGAGATTGTAAATTGTATGAGGGATCTGGGAGAAGAATTTAAGGAAGTTGTCTTAGCTGAAAAGATTTTGAGATCTCTGTCTGCTAAATTTGATTCCAAAGTGTCTGCCATAGAAGAAAAGGAAAATCTGCAGAAAATCACCATGTCACAGCTTCACGTAATCTTAACTGCTTTTGAAATGCGAAAAGAGGGACCATCAGAAGCCGCATTCGAAGCATCAGGATACATGTCAGAGGAAGACGATGAGGTAAATTTTGTCAAAAATCTTGAAAGGGGAACTGGACGGTTCAAAGGTAAGCTACCTTTCAAATGTTTTTCATGTGGTAGAGTTGGTTACTATGCTGCTAGATGCCCTCATAACAAAGGAAATATGTCTGAAGAAGGTAATAGAAGCTATTATACCCATGTTAAAAGTAATGACTCATTCAATGGCAGTGAAGACATTAGAAGTCTCATGGCATATGAAAAAAAGAATGCAGAAACTGAAGAAGTTACCAAATTAAACGAACAATTAGAGACAATAACCAGGGTAAGGGAGAAATTGCAGGATATAGTAAATGATGAGAGCATAACAATTTAGAGATTTGAATAAAAGATCCTCTCTCTAAAAGAAGATCTTTAAAAATCAAGAGAGTAGAACAGAGAAGCTCTTGAAGATGAAGAACATGAAGTTATCAAATTAAAGGAACAAGTGGAAGAAGGAAGAAAAGCTGGAGAAGACCTAAGGAATTAGTATCTAGAAAAGGAAGAACAGCATTAGGTTGACGTAAATATCTTAAAAGGTAAATTAGAAGAAAAGGATAAATTGTTGCGATTTCAAGATAGTACTAAGATTTTGGATGACATTCTTGGTAGTCAAATATCCCCTATTATCAAAACTGGTCTTGGTTTTTATGAATCCATTGAAGGTGAATCTAGCTCACAAGGTGAGGCAAGAAACTCTAATGAGAAATCTGAAATGTTCATCAAGGAACAACCAAGGAAAAAAATTCCTCAAGGAAAATCATTTACTCCTAACCATGGAAGTGATAGACGATTATTTCCTCCACTAAATAATGTTGAATGTTATGTATGTCATAATCTTGGACATGTTGCAACCAGATGTAGAAGTAGAATGGTTCAAGACCATCACAAAAGATCATTGCATCCCAGGTATTTCAGAGGATATTTCTTTGCCTGCAATACATATGGACACAAAGCAATTGATTGCAATAGAAGGAACATGAAATATGTAAGATGTTATACATGCAACACACTTGGACATAAATCAAGGGAATGTAGGAGAAAATTTCAAAATTCAAAACAAGAGGACCATACATCATCACAGTTCCAGGAATTGAAGAAGATAGAATTAGAGACAGAAAGGTGTGACATAACTCAGTTAGCTGACATAACAGACACAGGGGAATCTGAAAGTGAAGAAATTCAGTATTCCATCTAAGATCTTGCATAAGCTGATATAATGAAGATAAGTCACATATATATGCGAGTTACAGGCTGCATAGTCGCGTATATGGAGATCAGAAGAAAGGGCAGCAGAACAGACCCAGGAAATGGTTCGGTCATGGTTGACTCAGGCTCAGGGGGAGCATATACTTCAAATAATGCATTGTTGGCATTATGGTTAGAAGTTGTTGATAGAGTCTATGAAGCTAAATCATACATCTTGCTATTTGATCAAAGGAATGGTATTGCAGGTTTGGATGCTGATGCTTATGGTGTAGATCATATACGATGAATGATAGTCATGGTCTTGAATGAATTGCTGGTCTTAGAACTTGCATCTGCTCAAGGGGAGTATGGAAAACAAAAGATATACCAAGGAAGAGAATATCTTGGGCCGCCCTTTGCCCTTGATGTCAAAGGGGGAGAGTGACTTGGTATGGTGGTTGCCATCAAGTCCAAAGGGGGAGATTGTTGGCATTATGATACAAGTGTTGTCCTTGATGGAAACTCACTCAGAGGTTGATACAGGTGATGGAAACTTAATCAGAGGACAGATCTTAGTACAACAGGTCAAGAAAGAGATATACGTAGGTTCATTGTGACAAATAAGCATATACATGCGGGTTGGACGTGCCAAAGTCGCGTATGCGTATACACGCACTTTCACGCAAGGAAAAGCGTGTACATGTGGGAAAACTTATGTCTTGGTCGATGGTAGTTAGTCCTCGGTATTTGAACCTATGGTTTTGGACCATGGTGTCTCGTTAGAAGTATTGATCCCAAGTATTGGGCCCATGGTATTGATTTATTATGGTTTTGGACCGTGGTATTGAAAGAAGCCTAACCTATATAAGGAGAAGATCATTAGGCAAAGAGGGGAAGCAAGGAATGAATGTCTGACGAAGTGGGAAGATCTAGTATTGCTGGTTATCTGTTTGTGATGCTTGGCTAGTGTTGGATATGACAGCGAAGGTATAAGTAATTATCTTTAGATCTGTACGTGGGTTGTCTCTGGTGAAAGCGCGTATACACACGGTTTTGATATAGTCAAGTAGCGTATGCACTATGAGATTTGGTGTTTCAGGTTGCTGTTGATTCTAGTGGTTGTTGCAGAGTTCTGGGCTCTGGTTTGTGTTCTGTGTTTTTGATGACAGGGTTTCAGTGATTCCGTATTGGCTGATTTAGAGATTTATGATGCAAGTATATGTTGATGATTGTATTGCAGCAGTGATTGTTTTGTACTCATGGATCCAATCTGAAAATTTATGAAATGTGGTCCCTGAAGAAAAGAAGGTTGTAGCCTTCTATAGGTCAGCACCTACGTACTAGTATATTAGCCAGTACAAGAGCTGATGGGTTGTAGCTCCCTTCCAGAAGTAGTTGGAAAACGAGAGAGGGTTGTCGCCCTCTGCAGGTTGAAGCCTGCGTGCTGGTAAAGGACTGCACTAGTACATTGTAAAATAAGTTTCTTATTAAAGGAAGAAAGAGGCGAATTGTAGCAGGTGCTTTTCACCCACATTTGGTTTCCACCTTATATCTTGGTGTTCATGTGTGCTTCTTATGTGTGATGATCTGTTCTCTTTTGTTTCACCTGATTACTGTTACTATGGTTAATAATGTTTTGATGAATTTACTGAAGATAAGCTAACTGAATCATAAGATTACTGCATGTACGCTAGTTGCATTTAACATAGTCGTGTATATACGCTGATATACTGAACTAAAGCCGCGTATATGAATCTGAGTATGAAATTGAAAAGTATCTGATTTGATAATACTGATTCACCCCCCCTCTCAGTATTATTTCCAACACAATTGGAGTATTGAGTGTGGATTCTGATACATTTCTGTAATATTGACTATTTTGGAATAAAGTGTTGTTGGACCAACTTTTGTATGGCTTGCTGGATAAAGAATTGAAGCAAAGGACTTTTCAAAAATTTCTTGAATCAAACACCGGATCAATAAGTCCTATATACCTTATGTTTTAATGTTTTCTTTGTTTATTATATCATCCATGTTTCACATATAAATGATAAATGAAAAAGATTAATTCAGAATATGCTTGATAGCACTTTGTTTTCGATCGTTATTATCCTCCATGTTTTCTTCTGAATTAGCATAAACAGTGAAATCTTAATTGCTCCTATTTTCTAGCTTGTTCATTTTGATTATTTAATAAAGAATTCTTAATTGTTCTTTAGTAGTAATCATTCAAGTTCCCTCTTTGAATGTGCTGAAGGATTCATAACTGCCCTTCACCCATTTTAAACCCATTCCATTTATCCCAAGTTGTTATTTTTTCCCTGTTTGACCATCTTGCCTTGTGGAACCATTTTTTGTTAAGAAACCAAGTCCAATTAAGCCATATTCTTTGACTCCATTATCCCAATGGCATGAGCTACTTAGTTTTACCCCTCAGCTATTGAATCCCACCACCCAAACTCAAACAAAACTCCTAAACTTAACAACTAGCCTAATATCTTTCAAAACCAAGTTAAATCATAAAGAGAGAGCCCTATCTGGGTACATATTGGCTAGATTATGTACTTTAAAGTTGGTTTGTGGTCACCTCAGACCCCTTTCCTCTTCCCAGCAGCTTCAAGTAAAATCTGAGTGATAACATTAGGCATCAGATGGTAAGCGGAAAGTGTCACAACTCGCCTGATGCCATTTAGTGGATGACACATAGCGGTGAAGGAGAGAGAGAAACTATCCTCATCGGGCGGGTACTCTTCATGCTAGTTGTCCAAGCGATATGGGCACTGACCATTAGATCTGGCGGGGGTGATCTAATGGTGGAGAGCTGTTGGGCATGTTATGTGTCTTAGATGAGGTGTGGGCCATTGGATCAGCGGGGAATGATCGATGATAAAAGGTGGAAATGGTAACAGGTGTCCTCGGGAATCGTGCTACGGGTGCGCATGGCAGAGGGGTAAGGTTTTATGGGGGGGTTTTTTTGCTAATTCTCTTGGGGCTAAGGTTAGAGGGGCTTTGTCGGGATTTGAAGGTTAATTTAGGAAACGGAAAGGGTAAAGTGTGAGTGGGGTAAGAGAAGAAGGGGAATATGGCCCGTGTGGGACTCCTTTTATGAATAGCAAAGAAGATCGAATCTTCCCGTTGACCTTCAAAGAGTCAGAAATGCACCTTAGGGCTAAGACTGGCTCCTTCTAGGGATGAAATCCTCCCTGTGAGGTTTTAAGAGCTATAGACCACTTCCTTATACATAAGAAACAAGATCATAAATACTACCTAGTATTCCATTGGGCATGGAGTCTATCTAAGCCTGCACCTAAACTTTAAAAATAACATATTTACAACACTGAGGCCTGAAAGAAATAAAAAAATAAACTTTCAAAAACCGCCTATTGACTGGGCCATCAAAAACAGTTTCTCCCTCCAAACCTTGCAGCATGAAACTATTGTTTCCCTGGACTTGAGTGATGACGAATGGTCTTGCCCACAGAGAATCGAATTTACCATGATTTTTCCCTTCTTTCCCTTCAGTGCATCCCATTTGAGAACCCAGTCACCAACATGAAAATTGTCCATCTTTGCCTTTCTTTCAAATATTTTCTTGATCTTCTTTTGATGTATTGCCGACTTCTCAATCAACTGATCTCTGATCTGGTGAAATTCAGCCAAGTCACTCATCCTCCTTGCCATGCCACTTTCCTCAGTCTGCTCTTCTTGCAAGAGTTTGGCCACAGGGAGGATCAATTGGATTGGGAAAAAAACCTCAGTGCCATATACTAGCTTAAATCGAGAATTTCCTGTGGACTTCTTCGTGGTGATATTTTTAGCCAACAATGCAAACTTCAGCTTGGAATCCCAATTCCTTTTGTTGTCTTGTAGCAGCTGTTTGATTACCCTTACTAGGATTTTATTGGATGATTCTACTAGGCCATTACCTTGAGGATAATATGAGGTGGAGTGCACTAATTTAATTCCCATTGATTCACACATGTCCACCAATTCTTTTGCCCTGAAACCTGCTACATTGTCTATAACCAATTTGGTTGGGCAACCAGACCTGGAGAAAATGTTTTCTGTCAAGAATCTCATGACAACCCGGTGATCAGCTTTCTTTGTGGGGATGGCGTCAATCCATTTGGTAAAATAATCAGTGGCTACTAAAATCCAAATATGTCGGCCACTAGAATGTGGATTAATCTCTTCGATGAAATCTAAACCCCACTATTGGAAAGGGCAGCTGGTATGTATTGGCTTTATGGGAAAGGATTTCAATTGTTGTCTTCCTGCAAATCCTTGGCACTTAAAACAAAATTTCACAAATGAAAACACATAATAGAATAGAGTAGGCTAGTAATACCCAGCCCTTGGGATCTTGTGGGCTGTGGTTTTCCAATAATGATGCCCTCCACAAATTGCATCTTTTTCTAGACATCTTAAGAGGATTCTAGGTGGGTCCCTCCAGTAAAGCAGGTTATTATTAATATAAAACTTGGTTGCTCTGAGCTTGATGGTTCTTGCTTGACTTGAGCTAAGTCCTGGAGGGACTTCTAGCTTCAACAGGAAATGAGCTATACTGGAATACCAATCACAAGAAGCCAAATTCTTAGCTAATGACTGGTTCTACTTTCATTCTTCTATTTCCTCCTCTGCTTGTTCAACCTTTGAATCTGCACCTATGCAATTTATGTCTAGCAGACTGCAATTTTCCTCAGCCATAAGCTTAGCCAGGCCCTGGCCTTTAACAAGCTTGGTGGGCTTCAATTCTATGTTGAACTGAATGAGCTTTGCAATCCATTTAGCCCTTCTTCCATCGACATCTGGCTATTTCAGGACATCCTTTACTGAGCTAGAAGGTACATAGGAAATCACCTTGGAGTGCAGAATGTATATTCGGAATGCGTTTAAAGACTTAATGAGAGCATAAGCCTGTTTTTCAATAATGTCATATCTTAGTTTAGCATCCCTTAAAGTTTTGTTGAAGAAGGCCATTGGGTGCTCTATACCTTCATCATTTTTCTACAACAAGAGTACTGCAAGGGTGCCACAAGAAGTAAAAGATAAGATATGGAACTCCTTGTTATAGTCTGGGCTGATTAGAGTGTGGGCTTCCATAATAGTTGTTTTGATGGCTTTAAAAGATTTTCTTGCTGCATCTGTCCATTTAATCTCTGATCCCTTTTTCAGCATGGAGGTGGTTGTTTCACTAGTTCTGCAAAATTGGGAATAAACCTCCTCACAAAGTTGATTTCACCCAAAAAGGATTGAATGTCCTTTTTTGACCATGGGACAGATAATGTCTGTATTGCTTTAACTCTTTTTGGGTCGATCCTAACACCTGTAGCAGAAACAATGTGTCCTAAAATTTTTCCCTTTTCTAATGCGAATTGTGACTTCTTAGGATTTACTGAGATTCCAAACCTTCTGCACTTTAGAAACACTTTTTTCAAATGCTGCAAATGATCCTGATGACTGTTGGAGTAAACTATTATATCATCTAGGTAAACTAGGACAAACTTGTCCTTCTCTCCTACAGAAGCTATATCCAAGGTCCTCTAGAAGGTAGCCTTGGCATTCATCAGTTCGAAAGGCATTTTGGATTACATAAAAGTGCCCCAAGGAGTGGTGAAGGCAGTCTTTTCTTGATCTTCTGGGTGTACAACAACTTGATTGTACCTTGAAAATCCATCCAAGAAAGACATAACTCTAGCCGCTAAAACTTTTTGGAGCAAATGTTTCATTTTGGGTAGGGGGTAGTTGTCTTTCTTAGAGCATTTGTTCAGGTTTCTAAAGTCAACACACAGTCGGAGTTCCCCACTTTTCTCTCTTACTACTACCAAGTTGGCTACCCACTTCGAATACCTCAGTGGAACTATGATCTTGGCAGCCAACAATTTCTTAATTTCCTTTTCAATCAGAGGAAGTAGTAGAGGGCTAATGGGTCTCAGTTTCTGCTTGAAATGAATGGTGTCTTTCTGCAGTGGAATCTTATGCTGGATGATGTTTCTGTCATAAGTCTTAAGGTCACTGTACTCCCAAGCAAAGACATCATCAAATTGCTTCATCAGGGTGCAATATTTAGAACTTTGGGTAGCAGACAAATAGGTAGACAGGTTTATGTACTTTGGATGATCTAGACTCCATATATTGTGTCTATGGACTACAGATTCATTCTCTTTCTGAGTAAGCTTTTAGGGTACATCATTATGGTCAAACAACTTCTCTAGAGGAACCAACCCTTTAGGCATATGGTTACTAGGCAGCTATACAATGTTGTCCTAACAAATTTTGTTTCCTAGCTGGGACTAATGACATTCCTCCATGGCTTCATTCTCTTGATCAATTTTCATGTTAGAGAATTCGTCAATGACTTGTAGAAACCTATTGACTTCATCATCATCCTCAAATACTTTCCAATACTTGACATTATCAAGCAATGATGGTCTATATTTTACTGGGATTTCATAAGCCAATCTAGGAGGTAAGGGAGGAACAAACATAGTAGCAGATACAGCAAGGGAATCAGCAAGCTAATTTTTAGCCCTAGGTAGTTATAAAATACAAAAGCTACTGAAAGAATATTTTAGCCTCCATACCTCATCTCTGTATGCTTTCAGCCTTGGGTGCTTTTCTTGGAAGGTTTTGCTCACTTGTTGAATGATGATATCGACATCTCCAAACACCTTTATGTCTCTGATTCCCATTTCTTTAGCAACATTTAAGCCCAATATCAAAGCCTCATACTCTTCTATATTGTTGATGACCTGAAAAGTCAGCGTGAATGATAGATGTATGCATTCTGTGTTGGGGATACCAGCAGTACACCTGCTCCTCTAGCTTCCCTAGAGAAAGCTCCATCAAAGAACATATCCCAAATATGTGGCCCATTTTTCTCCATGACCTAGCATACTAATTTCTAGAGCTGCACTGCGGCCAACTAGGATTCTTCAATTTGGAGAATACATGCTCCAAAATCGGTGTTCACAGCATAAATGGGATGATTAGTGGGATTCTTTTCATCACTAATTATATATGCCATCTGGGCTTCACTGTATAACCTTCTGCTTTCTCCCCCAAAAAATTGGGACAATGGCATAGGACAGGTCATTTTGAAATGTTCCACCCAATCTTCTGATCCATCCCCTAGAAAGAGGCATGCCAAATTTTGGGGGTACATCAGCTACCACAATATCCATCATCATGCTCTTCATGGGCAACTGGGAATAGGTGATGGCTAGATCTTTGATTAACCCCAAACATTTCACCTTTATTGAGTCAAAAGAGAATAAATTATGATAAGGCCTGGTGATGTTAAGGCCTAACTCGTTCATTATAGCCTTTGGCATTAGATTATGGCCGGCACATATGTCTAGCAAACAATTGTGATGGATTTTGTCATGAATATTCAAGGAGACATAGAATGATTGGGAATTGCCATCAGGCGGTTTAGTCCTTGGGCTAAGCACAACTGCAGGTTTGTCATCTTATAAATTCACATAGTCATTTGATGCTTGTGTGGCCTTAAGCTTAAGGGCATCAAGGATGGGTTTCTTAAAGGCCTCGTTATTTACTAATTCTATCAGAGGTACATATATTTTCAAATTCTAGACTTCTGATTCAAAATTGAAAGGGGAAGGGGACTTGTTAGGACCTCTTACCCCTTGAGCTGGTGATTTGAGAATGTTGGGATCAGCTACTAGTCACTTATACTTGCTAATCTGCTGCTCTGTGGGGACAATGACTCTTTGGACAGGGCTTTCTTTGACATTACTCATCCTTGACCTTAGGTTATATCTCTACTGATCTTCAGTTTGCAGAATAGCTTCTCTGTCCCACTCTTGGTTGGGCTGGTCCTTGAGTGGTGACTCCTCATAGGCAACTAATGTCAAAAGGGAAGCACTACCTTTGTCTTCCATGTAGTCTATCTCATCGTCTTCTTCAAACTGCTCCTACTCCATGACTGCATTCTAGAAAGGAGTCTTCACCTTCTATTATTCACTGGCCTCTTTGCCCCTTTGCATGATATGCAATTGTTCATTTGATCTCCTATATGGATTTGGATTTATAGGAGAAAATGTATTAGGAACCCTTCCTTTCCTCGAATGCTGCTCAACCTTCAGTTTGGATATTTAGAGACCAATGACTCTATCATCTTGGTCATTTTGTCTATCTTGGGGTCTGAATATGAAGAAGATTCACCCCTCTGTCTTCTTTGATCAGCATGTCCTTTGATTTTCTCTGTACCAATAATATTAGATTCTACCTCTAAGGCTACATCCTACATCTCAGCTAGAGAAGCACATCTTTTTTCTCTCAATAGCAGGTAGAAGTCAGAATCAAAGGAATTGGCATAGGTAAGCTTGGTAGGGGTGGGGGTAGGTTTCACTTCAGCTGGTATCTTGTTGTACATGCGATTGAATTTTTTATTGAAATTAGACAATGACTCCCCATTTTCCCTTTTTAGGTTGCCAAGCTCAGTATGTTAATAGAGCAGATCTTTCTTATCCCCCCAATTCTTTAGGAAAACATCATCTAAGGCCTCAATATCTATTATATATCTAGGGGTCAATTCTCTAGACCATTTTCTTACCTCTCCATCTAGGCTTTGGACAAAAGCTCTCTTCCACACATCATCTTCACTGATGTCTAGATTGTCTGCATAGCTATAAAATGACTCAAGATGTTCTTTAGTTGTAACCCCTTCAGTCCCAGTGAACTTAGGCATGTATTTCTGATATTCCCCAGTGGGCATTGAATTCAAAGGAGTGGGCAGTACTAGTGGTCCATACCTAACAACTATGATTCTTTCCATTTTCGTGAGTGCTTGTGGACCTGCCATGGTTGTGGTGGATTGAAGAGTACTAGCAGTTTGAATGATAGAGAGCTGAGCAGTGACTGATAGGACTAAAGGAATATGAGGGATAGGGGGTGAGGTTTCCTTTGGGCTTTAAGCAAGAGTAGAACCTAAAAAATGAGGAGATTTATGAATCTCTAAAAGTTTTTCTTCACTGCTAGTGTTAGAGGCTATACTCTCAACATGTATTTGTTCTCTTACAAGCCTTTCTTTTGGAGATATGGAGGATTGTTTAGGTTTACCTGATCCTGATGCTCCTTCCTGTGATACCTTTCATCGTTTGATGATCTTTTCAAGCTTAGGTACTGGGTCAGCTGGTGACTTCTAGGGATTTCTCTGAGTATGCCTCAAAAACTGAGCCATAACTATGATGTGGAGTTGCCAAGAGGTTTGGAATCTAGTAAAGTCGCCAGATAGATGATTACAACCAAAATTGTGTCCAAACTTTGTGTATCATCAAAGCTGGATCTTTGTCGTTCTCCCAGGGAAGCTGAGCTTCAATCTCCTCTCCCCAACAGTGGCGCCAATTATGTTAGAACTCCAGGAAACTATCCTAGGTTGTAGCTTGGAGATGACTCGTAACATATAATCTTTAATATGGTTCTACAAACTTATTTGGATGGGTGATGGTATTGTTCAAGCCAAATAACCACTTCTACTCTGTTTTCACTCTAGACATGCATGAACACCCTTAGAATACAAGGCTTTAAACCACCAATGCTCAGCAATTTGGGAATTAGGTGAATATATGAAGAACACTAACCACACCAACAAATGCATATAGAATGTAAGATGGCCAACTGCAAATAGTAAATAAACTTGCAAATCTAATCTATCAATGCAGAGATAAGATGACAGTTATCTTGCATTAGATACAAAACAAACCTAAGTGACCTACTCATTGATACATTAATTGACTAATACATAGATAATATGACAGTTATCTAACATTAGGCATAGAAGATATCGTGAATACAACCCTTCAGGAACAAGCTTAGAATAGAGGAGAAATGGGCATTGAGGAATTAACAGCAAAAGAATCTTGCATTTCTAAAAATGAAGATGAGATGTTGCAAGTTACAGAATATGTAAATTCTGTAGAAGTTGAACCAAAACACAATTTCCAACCTTTATTACATCTTTATTTCAGGTATTTATAGTCTACGATTACAATGTTGCTTAGCCATTTAGGGATGTATGGGTCTTAATTGACCACCAACTACCATTAACTATCTAATAACGTCTTTGAACGTAGTTGCTTTCTCCACTATGAACACATGATCAGTTCTGGTACAGTGTTTTCTTGCAAGGTGGTTGGATTAATTATAGCAGTGGAGCTCCATGACAGTTTAATTCGTTTGCTGAGTCGTTTTGTGTCCTTTCTCCCTTCGGGCATGCTCTTTGTTAATTCAATTTCATGGTCAGACTATTGCCAGACTGACAAATTTGGCCATCTTCTTCTTTGCGTAACAAACAGGATGATGGGTATGGAGTGCATGGGCGGATGGACGATCATGAATAATCACAAATTATGGTCATCGGATCAAGGGAGATGTGTAGTGGAGATCATTTTTTGAGGCTAGTGGTCATGATGGGAGCCGAATATGTCCGGGCTATTGGATCTTCAGGCAAGCGGATCAAACAATTATCGGGCAACAAAGATGCACAGGTGATATCAGTCGGGGGTGTTTTGATTTGAGTGAAAAAAACTTTTATTAGGTGGGCATTAGGAAATAAGTAGAAAGTGTCAGAACTTGTCCAATGCCATTTAGTGGATGACATGTAGTAGCGGAGGAGAGAGAGAAACCACCCTCATCGGGTGGGTACACTTTGTGCTAGTTGTCCATGCGATATGGGTGTTGACCATTAGATCCGGCGGGGGTGATCTAATGGTGGAGAGCTATAAGGCATGTTATGTGTTTTTGATGAGGCGTGGGTCATTGGATCAGCGAGGAAAGATCAATGGTGGAGAGCGGCAAAAGTGCGAGGTGTCCTTAGGAATCATGCTACGGGCATGCATGGTGGAGGGGTAAGGCTTTATTGGGGGTTTCTTGGCTAATTTTCTTGGGGCTAAGGTTAGAGGGTCTTTGTTGGGATTTGAAGGTTAATTTAGGAAATGAAAAGGGTAAAGTGTGAGAGGGGTAAGAGAATAAGGGGAATAATGGCCCGTGTGGGAGCCCTTTTATGAACAACAAAGTAGACCGAATCTTCCCATTGGCCTTCAAAACGTCAGAACTGCACCTCAGGGCTAAGAGGTCTGACACTCACTTGTGTTGTGAGTGGGGCTCCTATGGAACTCACACCACTTTCCTATTTCCTTCTTTGACTTCATGATGTTGTTCCTTTCCTGAGGCTTCGACGGGTTGTCATTGGTCACCCCGCCTTGGCTTTGCCCATTTTTCTTCAGATTCGCAAATCCAAAGTCTCGCTTCTTTTGTTTAAATTTCTGCTCGATGACAACGTATCGGTATGCCGTGCCGAGCGAGGATATGTTCAGGAACTCCATCTCATCATGGATGTATCTGTGTAGGCAGTCACGATATTTGAGTACCAAATGCAACTCAAAATCCTTGATACCCAACTATGTGCGAAGTGTATAAAAAATGTTTGTGAACTCTGACACATCTTGGTCCCTTGTTGTAACTTGGTCCACTTTATGTATTTCTCCTCATAGATTTTGACAGGGTAGTATTCCTACTTGATGGCATTCTGGAATGAATTCCAAGTGGATGCGACTGAAAATAGTGAGTCCGTACTTTCATCCTTCTACTCACAGTATCTTTCCCACCAATCCTTGATGTGGGGGGCTTCCTTGAGAAGAGAAAAAATAATCTTTTCCTAATTGGAAAAATCATGAACAGAAAAATACCTTTCTAGAAGATTTAAGGATTTATATACGACATCTATGTCTATTTAACCCTTGAATATGGGTATTTCAAAATTAACTTGCAACTTAAAGGGTGTGGCGCTTTCAGAGTAGCTGTTGGAAGTTGATGTGTTGCGTCTGGGTAGCCGCTGAAGGATCTAGGCAAAGTTTTCCATCATCGCATTCCTTTGTTACTTGAGGGCTTCTTCGAGAAAGATTTTGATAGGATCTCCTACCCCCTTGTATTTCTTTTCATCCACCATGGCAGGCCATCGGGATTTGGGAGGCTGGTCTTGCAAAGGTTCGACTAGCTCAAGCCCTAACTCCTTATATCTCGACCTCATTAGGGACATGCAAACAAAGACAGAGAAAAAGAATACCGCTTTGATACCACTGATCCAGATTTACGCAGGAACACAACAGATTACAAATATAGCTATAAATACAAAGATGCAGTGGAAATAATACTTCATTTCATTAATGTAAAAAACTAAAATATGCTTACAAATAGAAATGGAAATAAACCAGCTAGGGCTATGGTAGCTTATCTCTGAGAAGAGATGTGGTGGCTACATGCCTCTAAACTATGTTACAATTAGGCTCGAAGGCCTATTTATTGTTGGGAAATAATGAAAAACCCTAAACATCCAAAAACCTAACCCTAGGAGATGAAACAACAAACTATGGGCTCTATTTAAGGTAAATTGGTACGTCAACTTCCCAGGGTTGTAACTTTGGCATATGATCTCCTTTTGATGTGCACAATAGCTCGTTAAAAAGATATATTCGAGGAATAAAAATTTTGAAATATCAATATCGGTGCATAGACCCATGTTGCTCCTAGTTTTCCCAAAAAACATCATTTAGGGCCTTGAAATGGCTCCAGAAGTTCAGGATCGAAAAAAACTGCTAAAAATAGTAAATTGTTCTACAATTAAGGAAATTGAAAAACTAAGAGAGACAGTTGTGGAGGTCCAAGTGGGATAGGTGGGTGGGCACCAACATCCACCTGGATCAGTCTTCCCCCTATCATCTCTGAATAATCCTCCTATCCCTGCTTCTCGAGCGTTCCCTTTTACAGCCCCATCGAAATTTAGTTTGATGAATTTCTTCTAAAGCCTTCTATAATGATTTTCCTCCTCTCCTTTGGTGGTATGGTGCTTCCATGAAGATGCATTCAGCATACTGGGTTTCAAGCTCAAGCTTTTCATAACCCTTTCTTCGTGTGGATTAGTTTTCCAATCTTCCTTGTACCATTTCTCTGCCAGTATTGTCTCTCGTATGTTCTCGGTTATCTCGTTCCATTTTTCTGCTTCTATTCTTCCTTCTTCTTTTTTATATCAGGTCATTTTGTTCCTTCCATATTGCCCATAGGACAAATCCTATGAAATTCTCCAAGCTCAGTTAAGGATTGTATTTTGGTACGACTTTTTCCACCAGTTATCTATTGTTGTCTTCATGTTATTTGGATTCCTGTCACTGACTCCAAACATTTGATTATGCTATTTCCACTGGTTATGACTATATTTACATGCATTGGTCATGTGCTCCATTGTCTCTACCAATTCTGGACATAAGACACATATTGAGAGACCTTGCTCCATGTGTTCCATGTTGCTCGACCTTTCTTATCGTTATGGAGTCTCACCTTGCCTTCGAGAGACTTGGGCATGTCATACTTCCGTTCCCATAGCTGTTTCCAAAGGTATACCCCTCTCTGTATCCATATCCACCATAAATTTTCTCCCTTACCTGATTCAATATGTAGGGATCTTGGAGTCCTAGGCCTCCTTTTTTTAGGGTTTTGCTAAGCTAGCTCCATGATAGCAGCACCTATTTTTTTCCATTCTAAGTCCTTGCCATAAAAACTTTTCAAAAATTTCTATCATTTTTTGGCATACCGTTTTGGGGGTTGCTTAACTAGTTAGTTAGTATATCAGGATAGATTGTAATACTGACATTAGTAGTATTACACAGCTTGGCATATTCAAAGTTTTTATTTTCAAGTTCTCCATCTTTCTTTGGATTTTCCCTATCAGGGGTTTCCCATTAGCCATTCTGATCTGCTGATCATTTAGTTGAATGCCTCAGTATTTTGTAGGAAATTTCCTATTCTGAATCCCATATTATTGCTAGGAAGGCTTATGAGGGTGCTGATTTGTTGAAGAAAAAGATTTCAGACTTATATTTGTTTATCTCCGTCCCTGAGGCACTAATGAAGTCTTTGAGGATTTTTATAATTTTCCTGGCTTCCTTGGGTGATGCTTGTCCATACATCATTACATCATCTACAATTGTTGGTGGGTTAATGGTGGGTCATTCCCCCATAATATAAGGCTAGTATATTGTTCACTTCTGACTTTCGCATTTATATACCTTGCAAGGCCTTCCGCTACCAGGATAAAGAAGAAAGGAGAAAGTAAGTTTCCTTTCCTAGCCCCTTTGGTTGCATTAAATGCCTTTGTAGGCGATCCATTGAGAATAATTGATAGAACTGGGGTGGTTACCATTGACATTATCTAGCTTATCCATCTTGCATCAATTCCAAATGCCTTCAGTATTTGTTGTATATACTCCCAATTCAGTTGATCATAGGCTTTAGCTAAGTCTAATTTAACCAGAATTCCTTTGGTTTTTTATTTCTTTAATGAGTGAATTGCTTCCTATGTGACCACTATGCCATTTGTTATTTGTCTTCCTTTCAAAACATTGTCTATTCTTGAGATATCAATCCAGGTAGTAAAGGTTTTAAATGGTTTACCATAATTGTGGCCATGATTTTGTATATGACATTACAGAGTGCTATTGTTCTAAACCCTTGTAGTTCTTCTGAATGCTCTATCATCAGGATTAGGGCCAGAAATGTGGAATTCAGGGTCAGTTGCATTCTTTTGATACACCTAGACTCCTCCATTAATTTCACTATGTCTTCACCTAGGAAAGGCCATGTCGCTTGAAATAATTCAGCAGTGAATCCATCTATCCCTAGTGCTTTTTTTCACCATATTCCTAATTACATATTCTACCTCTGCTTTAGATATTTCTCTTAATAGAGCCATGTTCTGGTCTCTGCTCACCAGGTTGGGGTTGTGCTGTGTGATTTTATTAATATTATCTTCCCTTCTAATGTTTGGTTCTGTCAGGAGCCCTTTGAATTGTTGTACTAACATATTCTCCATTTCTTCCTTTTGGGTTAGACAATTGCCTTACTGATCCATTAAGGAGAAGGTTCTATTCTACTACCTATGATAGATCATTGCTCTGTGGAAAAACCTTACATTTCTTTCTCCTTCCTTTAACCATTGGATTCTTGATTTTGATTTCCATAGGATTTCTTCTTGTTTTCTTCTTTCTTCCAATTTATTAATTAGCTGCCCATCCTATTTTGCTAGCCCTTCACTTCTACCTTCATTGATCATTTGTTGTTTTACTTTCCTCATCTTTATTTGGATTATCTCATGTTCCTTCTATATGTTTCCAAAATCTTCCTTCTTCCATTTCCTTATTTTACCTTTTAGATCTTTTAGTCTAAGTTGAAAGGTATGCATTTGGTTTCTTCCTACTATCTCATTTCATTCCACCATTCATTCATTTTTCCTATTAGGGTCATTCTCCTAGCCAAAATTCCTCAAACCTAAAGGGTCTGTTTTGGTTTCCTTGATTCATTTCTACTTCGAGTTTAATAGGCCAGTTGTCTAACCCTAGGCATAGAATAATTAATAATTCATAGAATATGTCTTTTCCAGTGAAGTGTTTTGTTTCCAAGAACCTGTCTAGCCGAGAGGCTCTGTCTGCTCCCTCCCCCTCTATTGTTCCACGTATATTTTTCGTTTATAGTTCAGATGTATACCAATTTTATTTCCTCATGTAGATCCCTCAATTTCTCCATTTTTTACTCTTCTCTTCGAAATCCTCCTCTTTTCTCCTCTATTGATGTTATCAAATTGAAGTCCCTTGCTATCAGCCAAAGTTTTTCATTGTGGAGCTTACCAAGCTTCCATATACTGCAGAGACTAAGAACCATTATCTGTTTCCAATCAGACGAAACTACCCTGTGAGGATTCCCTTCATACCCACCCAATAGCCCATTATGATCTCTGTTGGGTTCCACAATATTTCTATACCTCCCGCACTACCTTTCGCATCTATGGTCATGAATTCATACCTTGGTTTTATTTTACTTAGTATGTATTCCATTCTCCCTCTTGTAATTTTTGTTTCTTGTAATAGCATGAGTTGAGGTTTTTCTTCTCTTAGTCTCTCAGTTAAATGTCTCTGCTTTCCTCTACTGTTGAGGCCTCTTATATTCCAGTACGTAATTATCATTGGGTTACTTAGTTTATTTGTTGGAATACCTCCGATATCAGTACCACCCTCCCTGTATTCACCAAAATTTCTCCCATAATCTGTATAGATTCTTGTACGTTTCTTCGACATCTTTTCTTTCCTCCTTTCATTTTATTTGAGTATTCTTGGGAGTTTTCTTGATACATCCCTAGTTGTTCTACCATCTCCACCTACCCCTGTCCTTACTTAGCTTGATGCTGCAGGAATGTTTCTCTATATAGTCTTTTCCAGTCTTCTGGAACGAATGTCTCATCTAGGTATCTCCATCCATTCAACAGTTTCCTCAATACCTCTTCTTCCATGCTTAATTGTTCTCCCTTACTTGTATCTATTTCCATTGTGGTGTTATCCATCTTCTCTCTGTCTTCCTTCTCCTCTTTCTCTGTCAACTCTCTTTGGGATTTCATCTTGGGATTTAGCTTGCCTTGACTCGAACTACTTTCCTTTCCTTTTTGTTGGTAGTCCATTGTTTGTACCTCATTGTCTTCTTCCCCTTCTCCCTGTAACACATAAGAGGTATTTGTTCTACTCGATTGAGCTTGATATTATTTTTTCCCCCCATTAGTGTTCTCTCTTACTTGCCTTCACTTTCTTTTCACTTCTTGAAACCCTTCCTTATCTTCTTGATTTTTCCTCTATTGTTTGTTCATATTTTCTTCGTCTGCTATATTCAGTGGGCACTCCTCGAATAGGTGGTAATACTCATGACATCTTCCGCATCTAAATGGGATGTGATCATAGTGTAGAGTTTGCCACCATACCTCTTCATGGTATTCTAGTTCCACTAAGTCTATGATAGGTTCAGCTATGTTAATGTATACACATGTTCTCGCATATGAAGTATACCTTCCTTTTTTTGTCGTTTCTACTATTTTGACAAATCTTCTTATCGCATTTCCTATGCCCTCCAGTATCTCTAGGTCCCAGAAGTCCATTGGGAGACCAAATAACCTAACCCACACCGGTGTTGCCAAAAATTTCTCCTTTTCTGGGTTATAGAATTCCTCCGAGTATCTCATAAACAATCCAACATTATAATGAAAGTAAGGACCATTTTAAAACACTTTTTGTTTGTCTTTCAGGTTCGAGAATATTATCGTGAAGAAGCCTCTAGCTTCCAAATTGGGCTCGATATGACCTTGGGGTTGCCATTTTTGCTGAATCCATTTGGTGAGGTCCTTTTATACCAGACATAATCTAATGAACTTACATATTAGCGTGTGATCTTTCACGTAACTTCTATATCGCTCCAGTTTGTTCGTCAGAATGATAAATCTCGATTTCTCCATCAAACATGGTAAACATTTATCTTTGTTGCCTGCCTGCCATCTTGCCCCGAGGACAGGTCCTAACATTTTGTTTGTACATCCTACTTGTTTATGGTTACTTGTGTTCTAGCAGAAATCCCCTGTCGTCATGTCTCGATAGGTGGGATATCGCCCCCCCTTTCCTCTCCTGTCATTTCGATCTGGTTTCCAGCCTCCTAGGTATGAAGATTTTCATAAGTCTAAAGATTTTTGGAAATGTGGTGTCGTTTAGCTCACGGCTGCCTCACCATTAGGGTTGTAGAGCTTCATTCAATGTCGCATTTGCACTAGATACATTGATTTCAGTGTAGACAGTGGTTTCTAATCCAATTTGATTTCTTGCACTAGATGCATTTATTTTAGTGTGGATGTTGATTTCTAATGATATTTTATTGCTTCCACTAGATGCATTAATTTTAATGTAAATGATTTCTAATCCTATTTGATTGCTTGCACTAAATGCATTGATTTCAATGTAGACAGTGATTTCTATTCCTATTTAATTGCCTGCACTAGATGCATTAATTTCAATGTAGATTTTGATTTCTAATAATGTTTGATTGCTTGCACTAGATGCATTGATTTCAATGCAGATGGTGATTTCTAATCCTATTTGATTGCTTGCACTAGATGCATTGATTTCAGTGTAGATGTTGCTTTATAATCATATTTGCTTACTTGCACTAGGTGCATTACTTTTAGTCTAGATATTGGTTTATAATCCAATTTTCTTATGTGAACTAGATGAATTGATTTAAGTGTAAACGTAGATTTCTAATCTTATTTGATTTCTTTCATTAGATGTACTGATTTTAGTGTAAATGTTGTCTTCTAATCTTATTTAATTGCTTGCGTTAGATTCATTAATTTCAGGGTAAATGTCAATTTATATTTTGATGTAATCAGATGTATGATGGTACATTAATTTTAAAGTGATTGGATTAACATTGTGCATTGATTTCAGTGAAAGCACAAAAAATTATTGACAATGTACATTGATTTTTGTGTTATAGTAATTCAACCTATTAATATTGGAGAGAATGAGAGACAAGCAATGGTGTTTACTACAATATATTAAGCTAAAGATTTAAATGATTTATGGTTTAATTTGTCCTTTTCATATAATCGATATGAAAATATGACAATGAATATGAAAAGATAACAAAAGTAAAAAGGGTGACAATAAGAATAATAGAAGAAAATAGTTTTAGATTAACCATAATGAAGACTATTTGTAATTGACTATATTCTTATTATTCACATTTTGTATCATTCAACACTATTACATTGTCCCTTTACATTCAAAATTTATATTTCATCATTAAAGTTATTATCATCACAACAAACTGAGGCAAATTTAAAAATTTAAAATTAAAATATATAGATTAATATGATACATATTAGCACATTTAAAATGATTATATTAATATTAG
Source organism: Pinus tabuliformis (assembly GCA_031772625.1). NCBI lineage: Eukaryota > Viridiplantae > Streptophyta > Pinopsida > Pinales > Pinaceae > Pinus > Pinus tabuliformis. The sequence continues at coordinate 499,065,870 of CM062815.1, forward strand.
ATGAATTTATGTATTATTGATAAAATTAATCATATGTTCATTATATTTTATTTGGTCGCACATGACTGAAACCAACCTAGATCCATCTTAACTCTAGATCTATCAAGCACCAAGAGGGATCAAATCTCTTGAGGTACAAACTTTTCCTCAAGTTTTGCAGTCAAAAAAGCGGTTTGCACCTTAAGGAATGTGATCCCTCTTGACGCTTGATACATTCGGAGTTAAGATGGAACTAGGATGGCTTTATTTTAAAATTAAGGAGATTAAAAATATTTTTGAAAGTAACTTTTCATTAAAATAATAATTCTTTACTTTCAATTACATAAATTGATATAAAACTAGCTTGGATCTATATTAATTTTAGATCTTAATTTTGGATTTACCAAGGGGAGAGGGGATAAAATCTCTTTTCACTTTAAAAAAGGTTTGTATATGAAGAGATTTTATGCCTCTGACACTTGGTAAATTAGGAGTAAAATGATTGACTTATTAATTATAATTATAATTATTAATTTTATATTTCAATTTACTTACTTTTATTTTTATAATTTACCCCAAATTTATTTTGCTTAACATTTTTCACATTAAATTTTATTTTACGGAGTTTCCTCAAATTAGATGTTAAAATTGATTTTCAAATAAAATAAATTAGCTATATTTTTTAATCTTAAAAGTTATATTTAATTTGCCCCATGGTGTAGATTAGTTGATGATAGAATGGGTTGTTAAGGCATTTCTTATGATGTTATTAGTTTAAACTTCAATTAGCTCAGTGTGCCACATGTGAGGAAATGTGGGTACACTTGGAGGTGATTGTGGTAATGGATAGAATTGATCCTTAAGTACAAACATGCTATAGTTGTCTATTCTCTCATATACAAAAAGATAACAATAATAATAATAATCTTATTTTTTTATTTTATTGAATTAATTATTTATGAAAATTAGATTTTTTTAAAAGCACATCATTTTACTGGAAGTAGTTTAGGTGATGGAAATAAAGGAAAATAATTTTCTTGTAAGCATTTTCTAAATTGTATCTCCACTCAAACACTTTCATAGAAAAAAAAGTCTTGACTCCATCCATCAAGCAAGCCACCCAATGTCACCTTGGTGGCCTTCTTTCACTCTTTAGACTACAAGAAATATATCCTTATCTAGGGGAGAATCATTAAATATCAAGCTAAGATAGGTCATTGAGTAATGAAAGGAAGTTCCTTAACAAAGACTAGTGATTTGACACTACTCACTCTCAAAGTAAAAGGTCAGGGATAAGTGTGTGAATAGTCAAACAAACCATGCATTATTAACAAATTTAGAATGATTTTAATTAGACAACTATGCTTATTCATGCAACCAAATTATACTTGGAAAATAAAAGATAAAGCTTGCTCAATTAACCATATAGCATGAGATGCTAGTGAAGCATATATACAATGGCACAATAAAAAATAGAAAATGAATCATAAATTCTCTATACAAGTAATGAATTAGATCATTCATTCATCATATTCATGAGCACTAGAGATTGAGAGTTCGTTATCATCATCAAGAGACCATTCCATAATTAAGAGATCATACACCAACAATATTAACTCTGTTTGTGTTATGAAACCAGCTCAAGAAAAGATAGAAAAGATAGATCAACGCCTTAGAATTCAGCCTCTTCGAGGGGGCAACCTCCTTTACATTACATAAATGAAAAATTCTTCGATGATACAAATGAAAAGACCTCCTTTCTATATATAGGAGTCTAAGGGGTTATAACATAATCAGAGTCGACATAACAATAATAATGTAAGGGCACAATAATAACAATAGTTGGCTTCTATGGGGCACAATAGTAACAATATGGGCACTACATTGGCACATCAATATAATAAGTGGGTTATACTAATAACAATAAGGGGTTACACTAGTAGTATAGGGGCCTAACATGCCCCTCTCCTTCAAAAAGCGTTTTCCTCAACGCTTGAGTAGTTCTTGATGCTTATGTATAAAATTATTGTCCTCCCATGTGGAATATTGAGCGAGTAAGTTATTCCACTTGATGAGATACTCTGAAATTGATCGATTTCGTAGCTGTCGGGTTCTTGTTTCTATGACTGCTCCAGGTTCCAATATGATTTTTCCTTCCTCTTCAATTTCTGGCAATATTGCTTGAATTGGGATCTTTTGCAACTTTTGAATAAGTGGCCATACTTCTTCATCCTTCTTCCATTCATCCCTTGCTTCGTTTATCCAATCTGTTTGGATAATATAAATAACAGAAAACAATGCTTCCACATCCTCATCCTTGAAGAGTCTTCCCATTCGGTAAGGTTGCCATTTTTTAAGTGCATGTAGTATTACCAACATTTCCTTCTCATAAATAGCTTGCTTGAGATGTAGCAGTAAAAATACCCAATCACCTACATCAAAACATTTTTCACTATGATGCTAATCTACCTGTTGTTTCATTTGATTTTGCACCGAAGTGGCGTTATCCTTTAAAAGTTGGAGAACTTGCTGTTGATGCTTGATGTGATCTTTCTCTTCTTGAACCTTTTTCTTCTTGATATGTCCTTCTATCTTTTGAGGAGTGGTAATTTCTTCCAGTCCTTTACAAGATATGGTCAGATTCATTTCTTGATGCTCGATGTGATCTTTCACTTCTTGAACATTTTTCTTCTTGATGTGTCCTTCTATCTTGATAGTTTGAGGAGTGGTAATTTCGTCCATTGAAATACAAGATATGGTTGGATTCATTTCTTCTTTCTCGATGTGATCTTTCACTTCTTGCACCTTTTTCTTCTTGATATGTCCTTCTATCTTGAGAGTTTGAGGAGTGGTAATTCTTGCCAATACTTTACAAGATATGGTCTGATTCATTTCTTCTTTCTCTGGGGTGGGGTTCTGGTGTATATCTTCTTCTTTTGATGTTTCTTGATCCTTTTCTTCCTCCTCTTCATATTCTATGTAAAATAATTTCTTCTCAGCACACTTATGACCTTTAGTGCATTTGCTATCACAATTGTAACAAAGCCCTTTTTCTCTTTTTTCTTCCAATTGTTGTGGTGTAACCCTTGTAGGTTGTGGAAGGCTAGGAGAAACAACACTTCCATCTTTATAGTTGTGAGGGGTACGCTTCCTGGTTTCCATAATTTTTCTTTCCACTATGTCACAAAGCCCTTTTACTCTTTCCAATTGTTGTGGTGTTGCTCTAAAGAAGGTGTTGCTCTTTGTATCCTCATAATGTGCTATCATTTCCTCTGTGAAAATTGACCACGTAACAAGTTGTTTATGAGAACAAAGCCCTTTGTACCATAAAAATTGATCTAGTTCCAAATATGAAGATGCAATATATACCTTTTGTAATAGTTGTACACCATGTAGATCAAAATATTGCTCCATCTGAAGTATCCAATTTACTGAATCCTTGCCATCAAACTTCCTCATCTTGCTTTTTCTTGATTTTAGGAGCTCGACCTTGAAACGACTATAACTCTGTACTTTCAGATCTTTAAGTTCTGAAGTTTCTATCTGTGGTAGCCCTCTATGTCCTCTTTCCAATGCCACCAGTCTGATCCGAATTGGATTCTCTAAGAAAGAGTTATGCACAATCTCCCAAGATGACTTGATTATATACCTTTCCAGAAGAGCGAACTTGTATGAAGTGCCACGTGTCACTATTTTGACCTTTAGATCTAAAAAAGATATAAACAAAAACTACAGTTCGTCCTCTTTCTGTACCTTCTTACGAAATTTCAATCCGATTCCCAGAGAGAAAGTTATGACGATTTTCCCCGGGTCACCTGTTTGGAATGTAATTCAGGAGTCTGCAAAAACACCAACTTCCTCAGATCATATCTCCGCAAATATTGCGCGAAACGCTCTGAAATTTGGCCCAAGGTTCAGCGCAATTTCTTCTAAAATGGGTTTTTTTTGCGACTTCTGAAACATTACAGAAAAAAAAGTTATAGTGAAAATTCCACGATGACCTGTTTGGAGCAGTGAAACCGTAGAATCCAAAGCTCTGATACCAAATGTTATGAAACCAGCTCAAGAAAAGATAGAAAAGATAGATCAACGCCTTAGAATTCAGCCTCTTCAAGAGGGAAGCCTCCTTTACATTACATAAATGAACAATTCTTCGATGATACAAATGAAAAGACCTCCTTTCTATATATAGGAGTCTAAGGGGTTATAACATAATCAGAGCCGACATAACAATAATAATGTAAGGGCACAATAATAACAATAGTTGGCTTCTATGGGGCACAATAGTAACAATATGGGCACTACATGGGTACATCAATATAATAAGTGGGTTATAGTAATAACAATAAGGGGTTACACTAGTAGTATAGGAGCCTAACAGTTTGGGACAACAAAGAGTTATGTGTTTGCGATGATAAATAAAAGAAATATTCAAATTTGTCATTGTTACTAAGGACAATGAAGACAACAATGTTGAATGTGGACTACTTACACCTTTGTAACATTCAAATTTCATCCATTTATCATCATGCAAGTTGCACGAAGGAAATTTGGTAGTGGTAGTAAGTGAACATTCTTTGATCAAAGTTCATACCCTCTCCTTATCACTAACACTTTGCAAAACGAAGAAGAAATGTGAATTATATGTGCAACCAACTAGATAAGTTGGAAAGGTTGTTGCAACATATATATTGGTGGTCATGCCGTGTTGCAAAAGGAGGTGTTGGCCCACTCCCCTTTTCGATAATTTGTCAAACTTTGAATTTGATTCCCTATGAATGTGATAAAACGATATGACCCTAAAGATTCTAATAATCTCGATAACATTAATCATCCTCTGATCCAATAAATAAGTGTACAAGGAAGTATAACATTTCACCCAATCTAAAAGAGCCTTTGAATCCCCTATGAATTGTAAGCTTAGATTGTTGAAGTGACGCAATTAAAATGATTAACATAAATGACTAATTCATATTATTGTAGTTTTTGTTAGGTAGTCATATTTTTTTCCTACACAAAATTAGTCATTTACGTTAGTCATTTTTAGTAGTATTACTTATTAACTAGTATATTTTAACTGGTGACTAAAATAGTTATTTATATTAGTCATTTTTAGTTGGGTCTCTTAATATTGCTAATTTTTGGTAGTATTTCACTTGGAAAAGTTGTGGTGACTAAATTTTTTAGTCACCGAGTCACTAATTTCACCATTTTCTACTAGTGTATGGATATGCGAATAATATCTATAGGAAAACACTTGTAGATTTAGAGCCTTTGTGATAAATTTCACCGGTAAATAAATAAGCGTAAGCGCCGAGACATTTCCTCTAAATCATACTCGATAGAGGAGGTTAGTTGTTTCTTAGGGAATTATTACTAGTCATACCTGAATACCAAACTTGTGTGATGTAAATTAATAATTTGAGGGAGATATGCCCTTTCATAGCCTGACCATATGAAATTAGGTAAAACAAGTTTATTACAGTGAAGTAGAATAGGAAATTAGAAAGGGGGTCAAGACTACTGAGAGAGATGAAGCTTACCTAAAGAAATTTAGTAGAAAACCCTTTGTCCAGGCTGAGAGTAGTGCAAAACCTCTTCATCCAAATGATGACAAAAGAATGAAAGGTAGAATGACGGTGAAAATTAGGTAGCTACCCATATTCTGTGGAGTAACAGTTGGACCATCGAATCCAAACTCTACTGGATTAATGGTTGGATCGACAACAATTATGAACTGATCATGTTTTATACTATTCGACAGCTTAAGTGGAATCTAATGTATAAACCTTGACACTCATAGCACCATAATCATAGAATTAATTCCATATTGAATTCCATGCATCAGTATAAATTATAAAGAGTATAAGATTTTATGCCTTGGGCACCTTGTAGCTATGATATGTGTTAACAAGGGGGAAACTTCCAATGGCTCTAAGAAAAAAAATAACTAATTGACTGCCATAACACATTAAACATCAAGTAACAAAATTGAAAATATTTATAATCTAATAGTTGTAATGTTTGACACATAAGCCACTTGAATCGCGCACAATATGGTGTGGTGTATTTAATAATATGTGTGGGTAAAATATTATTATTATTATTGTTATTACAATTTAAAGTTAAATATTAATAGAATAAAAATAGTAAGAATGGAATTATTGTTGTTTTCTAATGCTTTTATATATTATTATTCTAAAAAATATTATTTTCTTTATAAAATAAATTTTTTAAATTAAAAAGATAATGTTAAAGAATGAAAGAAATTACACCTCTCACATACTAAAATGTTCCTCATGGGAAAGAGTGTTCCACAACCACTGACCTCTAATAGGTTGTTAGTTGCACCTAGTAAGCTTGCATATTCCACAATCATTTGTTCACTACTTGCATCATTAGGCAGGATTACGATGACTATGTAACATCCTCGTTGTTGCGATTATTTTGGTATTTACTGTTGTTTATGTTTACTTTAGAATATTTAATGACTCATGGCTTAGTGAAAGAGACCTAGTGAAAGTTTATGTTAAAATAAAATTCTAATTTGGAAACTAATTATGATGATATGTTTTGGAAGTCACGGGGAAGGAACAAAAGTAGAATTAAAAAAATGAATTTTCAAACCTCTAGACATTTAGAGATAGTTATCATTTCCTCTCTCCCTATAGATGGAAACAAACCATCTCAGTGGAAAAATGATCCAAGGCTGGAAGATGAAGGTTGGAGGATAGAGAGAAGAAGATTGGAAATTTTATACCTTGTGTAGGATGCTATGGAGGTTGGTAGGACACTTCCATGCTAAGGTTTTCTTCAACAAGACATAGAGCCAATGGAATGTTTAGGAAATATCCTTGAGTAAAAAGTGTTCTGGACTGAACTGGTGTGGTCGTGAGGTTCAGGAATAGACTATCTCAAATATTTTGTTTCTAAACTATCTGGAAGGAGGAAAGCTCAGGGAGAGGCTGGATGTCATTTCAAGTTTCAGGGTTGGGTGGTGTCGTCTTCCTGGTTGACATTCTTGACCATATTGATAGAGACAGATAAGTATCTCTGTGATGTTTCTTTTCTTTATTGTATTTGAAATTCTTCTATGTTGTTATACTAAAGTAAATCTTTGTGGAAATGAGTATGCTACAGAATAGATAAATATTCCTTAGAATATAGCACATAGATATTTTGGAATGTACTAAGTTATTGGTAACTCTATAGAATGAAAAAATCTCCCCAAATATGCAATAGATATTGTTGTAGTTATTCATTTATCCAGATAAAGGTTGAGAGCCTTAAAGAAGTGAATTTTGGAATTTATATTAATACATAGAAGAAATAATAGACACTGAAGGGTAAGTAATTCTCAGCGGGAAAATAAGTATAAAACAAGGAAAAATAACATGAGAAAGTTATAGTTGTAGTACTGAAAGAAAACTTATATATAATTAATGAGTGTCGCAGTTATGGTTAAGCTTTGGAGGAACAAACCCAAGGTTTCTCAAAAGAAGTTTGGTATGAAAAGGAAAATTTATAGCTAAACACCCTAAGGGCATCGAGCAGGTCCCAAGTAATCTAGGTCCCACACGCATCTAGGTGTTAATAAGAAGAAACTGAAACAATCCCGACTTGAACTGTCAATAAAGAACTTAAATATGGTCAAATGTAGCTACCGAATAATAGTGTATTACATAGTAATTAAATAAAATGATAACTTTGAACTCTAAGAAATCTATCGGTGATGGAACTATAAGCATATTAAAGAAAGCTTTGTAAATAGGCATAATACCATTCCAATAATGTAGCAGTCAATAAGTTGAATAATTTTTCTTAACAAATCTGAGCTTTCAACTCGAGTAGAGCATAATATAATTTCAGGTAAACATATGTTTCCAACCTTGACATCATAGCCAAGAATGAGAAAAACAAAAAATGCCAGAACGAAGTTAAATATAATAGAATAAAAAAACCTATGTGGGGCTACATGACAACATAATACTTAAATTTACAATATATGGATACTCTAACCTGAAATTTGGTAATTGTCTTTGAAGAAAATAAATGATTACAGTAAATGTAACTATAGCTGTGTCGAGAGACGACATGCAAAGAAGTCTATAATAACGATTATAAATACAATGTTAAATGATGAGTTATAATACCAATATGGTTTTATCAAATTGCAAGCAACCCATGTACACATTTCACATGAAACTAAGTAAGAACCCCAATTTTGGGAAAATTTCAGGAAACCTCATATAGGTCTAGAGAAGGACTAAAAACCTAGAAAATGAAGAAAGTAATGAGAATTTGAAAGCGACCCTTTCCATAGAGTTTACAACAAAGGAAAAAAGAAAATTGATGAACCAAACATGTAAAAGAATGGATGAGTCTCTATTAGTTTTGAACTAATGGTTTTCTCAACAACAACAAAAACTCGTAAAAGCATTTACGCCTGACTTGATGGATTATTACCTATGCAGTGGCCAAGTATCAGTGCTTAGCTCCAAATGCTACAGTGAAAGGCACCATAATGAGAGTAGTAAAATATCAAATGTAATACACAATGTAAGGGATCTAATTAATTTTTAGTACCTAGAGAGACATATTGAATTCCGTCCTGCTCCTTGTTAGTGGTATCACTCTCAGAGTTGTTGTGAATACTAGCAAAGTCATGAGAATGAAAAGGAAAATCGTCATGGGAGGAAGAAAAAGGAGAGTGGTCAAAAAGGGAATTTTTTTAAGTATGTAAGTGTATGGTTATAAAAAAGTCAAAAGTGATCGAAGGGGCAAGAATCCTCAGCACTGTGGAGGCAAGTCACAGAGCCAAATCCCTAGGGAATAACAGGAGAATGACTGACTACCTTGAAGACTAGTGGTAAGTTGGTTACGTCAATTGAAGCATCGTCTCCCCACCGTAGGATCAGATAGTGCATAGATGGATGGTAGGTGTGATATGTTGTTGAATGGTAGTTTTGTTGTGCTAATTTCAACTTTAGAATTAAAAAAAAATTCTTGTCAATTGCTTCATATGCATAGGTTTATTATGGCAGGTGTGAATATAAACAAGTAAATTTGTTAAGTTTTATGTTAAATTCATGAGCATAATAGCATAAAAGTAAAGTGTTTTAACAAAAAGTGTTGTTTAAAATACTATACTACTCCTAAAACCTACTCCAATGTGCTCAAAACATCCAAATCATCTAGGAAAAACTTTTCCTAATCCCAATTTCCTCGAATTCTGCCCAAGTTATGGTCAGAACAATTTCTCCTAGTAAACCTCCACTAAAACTGGAGGAATCCCCAGATTTGGACGCATCTCCAAAAAATCTACCGAATTTAAATGTAGTGTAATTGTTGATAAGCATGTATTAACTAGGAATTAATCCAAATTAATTAGCACTTAATCCATGGTTATGAAAAACCGTTAACATCATTTGTCCGGCGGTTGTAATAGTGGACACATGATGGCATTGAATGTCGGGTTAAATGACAGTTAGTGAAATATCCATGCGGTTTCACTAACCATTAGCTATCCCTTAACATGGTGTTCACATGGGAGGGGGTTGTCCCATGGGCTGGATCCCTCCTAACCCCAAATCGTCAATACATTACATAAAAAATATATGTAAAGACCATAGTATGTTAAGTTGTAAGTGTGTGGTGTAGTGGTAATGCATGGAGTTTTTTTGGGCGAGGTTGTGGCTTCGAATCAGTTGACTTGCCAAAACTTTTACACTGCGTGCCAATTTCCAGTGATCCTTTAGGGAGGAACACGTGGTAATCTTTGGGCTTGCCACTTGTCCCCTCCTCATTGGTCCATTCCTGAAACAACAAGATTGAGCCACATCACCACTCTTACAGACCAATAAAAACATGACACTTGGAGAAACACAATTGGACTTTGACCATCCTGTTGACCTGCCCAGTCACCTATGAAGTTAGTAGTATGAACTACTCACTGTGTAGTGACTGTACTTTTTTTTGGGCAAAATTCCACCTTTTGGAAAAGTGGACAAAACATGATATCTTCCTCATATGAACTCAATTTTGCGTGAAATGAGTTGTGTTGGGATCGTTTCACCAAGACAACGCAATCGTTTAGGTTTCGAGTGATTCTAAGAATTTTGATTTTTTAGCTAAATATTGAGCCCCTGATCATTCCTCTCCACTGGAAGCCTCTTGGATCCAAAAAGATATTATAAATTTTTCAGCAGGTGAGGGTACAACTCCCTTGCCTTCTCAATTTGCAACCATTTTTCCTTAAAAGGTTTTTGTCCCTTTAGTCTCACTCTAAGGTATTCGACATTTCGTCTCTTCGAAGTTCTATTTCTTCTGTCAAGTATGATATCTTGCTGATGTTAATTAAGATATTCTGGAGAGAAAGCATCTATTGATGGAAGCTGGAAATTCTTTCCTTAATCATCAATCAAATAAAGCTCAAACAATCTCAAATTCTCAACATTAACAATAGAGTATATTTTCATATAAGGAGGCAAATCTACCTTAAATGCATTGTTACCTATCTTTTGCAGAATTTTAAAAGGACCACAACAGATTGGCTTAAGCTTTTTACCTTCCCCTTGAAGTCTCTCTTTGATAATATATAACCAAACTTCATCTCCAACTTGAAATTTATGATCAACATGGTGTTTTTCATGTCTTTCCTTGTAGCAGCATTGACTCTTTTATAGTTGTTCTTGCACTGTGTGATGTGTCAACTGAATTTGCTCAGTGAACTTCCTTACCTTATCAATGTCACTATGACCATCGATGGCGAAATATTTCTCAAAAATTAAGTCCAATGGCGATCTTCGCAAGTACCCAAAACATGCCTCAAATGGCGATGTTTTTGTGGAACAATGTTCTTCCCTATTGTATGCATGTTGTATGTAATGAAACTATTCATCCCATAACTTGGGATGTTTGCTGAAATATCCTCTAAGAAGATGAATGACTATCCTATTTATCGCCTCGGTTTGTCCATCTATTTGTAGATGAAAGGTTGTGCTCCACTTCAACTTAGTGTCCATCATGTCCCACAAGTTTGACCAAAAATTCCTAACAAATCGAGAATCTCGATCACTTACAATAGAAGTAGGAAGAGCAAAATTAATCCAAATATTTTGAAAGAAAATGTGGGCTATTTGTTCAGCTGTAATTTCTTTTTACATGGTGTTAGAATACACATCTTGCCAAACTTTTCTATAACTACATACAAGTAATCACGACCTTTCCTTGATAATGGAAGACCTTGTACAAAATCCATTGAGATACTCTCCCATGGACGTGAAGGTACTGGAAGTGGAGTGTACAATCCTAGTTTCCTATTGCTAGGATTACTTGTTGCACACAAAGAACATCCTCTAATGAAACTAGATACGTTATCAAACATGTGTAGCCAATAATAATACCTTTGGAGATTCGCTATTGTCTTTCAGACACCAAAGGGTCTAGCAATCAATGAAGGGTACACCTCGCTTATGATACTGTTTCCTTCTCCCTGTGGAATACATAACTTTCCCAAGTGATACAACAAACTATTATGTACATGGTAATATAACTCTTCAATTTCGTTTCCTTGCCTCAAACTTGCATACACATCTTGAAAGTCATTATCATATGGATATTGTTCAATGTAACTTTCACGTAAAACAAAATTTTGCTTGAGTATAATAGATGAATTTACAATAGGCCTAGAAATCATATCAAGTACCTTATTATAAATTACCTTTTTGTACTTAATAGCCAAATGAAACTGTTGTAGAAAACCCATCCATCTGAAGTATCATGATTGTTGTAACTTTGATTGTTATTGTAAGTACTACAATGGTTGATGCTCTGCATGGATAATGGTATCCTTCCCCATCAAGTAGTGTTTCCATTTTTCGACACTTAGTAGAAATGTGTAAAGATCTTTGTCATAAGTGGGATAGTTAGTCAGAGCTCCATTAAAAATTTCAGAATTAAATGAAATGGGCTTACCATGCTGCATAAGAACTACTCCCGTGCATCCATTTGAATCTCAAATGGTTGTCTATGATCCAGAAGAGCCAATACTGGTGTTGAACTAGTCTTTTGTTTTAAAGCATCAAATGCTTTTTGTTGTACATCTCCCCAATGGAAGACTTTCTTGACACTAGTCAATGCATGTAATGGAGCTACAATGGAAGAAAAATTAGCAATAAATTTCTTCCAATATTGTGCTACCCCTAGAAAGCTTCTTACCTTTGTAACGGTATTGGGCTTGGGCCAATTCAAAATGACCTCAACCTTAGAGGGGTCTATCTTCAGCTCACCACCTCAAACAATGTGTCCCAAATACACTAAAGAAGTCTTTCCAAATTCACACTTTAACATCTTTAAAAACAAATGTTCTTTTATCAAGACATCAAGTACGTTGTTCACATGCATGACATGTTCATCTCTAGATTTGTTGAATATGACAATATCATCTAAGTAAACAATGACAAAGTCATCTAGAAATGGTATCAATACATCATTCATAACTCTCATGAAATTAGTTGGATCATTTGTAAGACCGAAAGGCATAACAAGCCACTCAAACAATCCTTGTTTAGTTTTAAATGTGATTTTCCAAATGTCCTCTTCAGTTATTATAACTTCATGACAACTACTTCGTAAGTCTAACTTAGTGAAATAATTTGCATACCTCAACTGATCAAGAAAATCATCAATTGTTGGGAGGGGATAACAATTCTTTACCATTATTTTGTTCAGTGCATGAAAATCCACACAGATGCACCAAGACACGTCCTTATTTGGCACCAAGACAATGGGTGAACCACCTGGAAAATTAGATGGGCGTATGATACCTTTGTTCAATGATTATTGAATTTCCTTTTTGATTTCCATTCTCTCCATGATCAACATGTGATACATGCCAATTTTTTGAAGTGGAACATCCTGCTGCAGTTGTATCTCATGCTGAATTCCCCTCTTGGGAGGTAACCCCTTTGGTTCCTAAACATCTCTCCATGCTTTCTTCCCACATCAAAGAAGTTAGATCTTAATTTTCCATCACAATCTTCAAAAGATTCATAATCAATATCATTCTTTTTCTTGATCATGAGAAGGAAATTTTTTTTACTTGCATTTACAAGTATCTTCATCTCCCTTGCATTAACCAAAGAAATGTTTAACCTTTTGCAATGGGATCTCACAATATACTCCACTCCATTCTTGAGCAACATATATTTGTTTTCATGGTGATAAAATATAATACAAATAAGGACTTCCCAAAATGATTCTTGATATGTAAAGTGGAACTACATCTAACTCAACTTCATCAATGAATTTTTCAGTAATGGCAAACTTGAATAAGCATTTCCTTATAACCTGTAAATTTGAATTATTGACTATCCAACCCAATGGATATGGCTTATGATGAGGTAGAGTTTCAAGGTTAAGATTTTTGATCAAGTCTTCTGAAATTAAGTTTGATTGTGACCCACTATCAAATAATCCATCAATCTTTGTATGATTTGAAATTACCCTTACATGGAACAACTCTATTTGTGATTCTTCATTTGGAGTGTTGTTGTGACTATGTGAGGGACTAGTGCTTACAACAACTTCTTTTCCTTTTGTGACCATGGCTGAAATCTTGGTCTCACCACCAAAATCTGATCCAAGATAATGTTCTGTGGTAGAATTTGTCTTTTGTTTCCCGTTATTCTTTGGTTTCATAGGCCTGAGTTCAGGATGTAATTTCCAACAATGGGTTTCATCATGCCTTGCTTTGGAATAATGTTGGCATATATTTTTATCCCCTTATTTCTTCACACTTGCATTCTTCTTTCCCTTCCATTTTCCACCCTTCACTTTCTCCTTATGCTTGAATGGCTTCTTCTTACTACCCTCTTCCTGAATGTTCTTTCCTCTTGCTTCAAGGTGCGTGGCTTACACACATACCTCATCCAAATTGCTTGGATTTAACATAAGGATAGTATATTTTAATTAGGAATGTCAAGCCCCAATATATTTCAATAGTGTATCTTGGGAATTCAAGTTTACTCCTAACAACAAAGCCCTCTTTATGTCATATTCTAGAAGGTTTTGGATTCTACAATAAGCCTCCAATTGTCAAATCCAATTGTCTAACTTTTTTGCATTCACCTCACCATTGTATATGAAAAGTTAAAACATAATGTCCAATTTGAGTAAGGGAGCTTCTTCCTTTGGTGTTTTTGAATGAGTATGAACATTTTTTGTCCTGGAAGTGGAAGAAGATGTTGTTTGAGATGTTGAGGATGAGGAAGATGATGAGGAAGATGATGAAGATGGTGGAGATGAAGGAGGCTTCTCTCCATTACCTTTTGAATCCTTATTTTTATCTTTTTTATCTCCTGAGCTTCCCTCTCCATGTGGAAGCTTAGAACTCTCTCCATCCATTCTAGTATTACTCTCTTCATGGAGCACTCGAACCATGTTAGTTAAGTTATAGAAAGATTTCTTGAATGCTTCCTCTTCTGAAATAGCTTCAGTCTCTCCTGCTCCAGACATGATAGCTTTGGAATCATGCTCAACTTTTGGTACTTCTTGTACTTCCTCTTGATCTCAATTGAAGGTAAAACATGAGGTGTTTCAAGTGCAGCTAGGATTGGAACTTTGGGTGGAGAATGTGGCCTTGTGGGTCTCCTTCTCTTGGGCATTACCTTAGGAGTTTCAACCAATAGCTTCGATTCTCCTCTCTAGAACTTTAATCTTGTAAGAATTACAAAGTTTCAACCATTAAAACACTACTTGCACAAAAAATAAGCAATAAAGAAAATAAACTTTTCTCTGATACCAACTTGTTCTATTGTTGAATGTCTATTTTGTTGTGGTAATTTCAACTTTAGAATTAAAAACAAATTCTTCTCAATTGCTTCATGTGCATAGGTTTACTTATGGTCTTTGTGAATGTAAATAGGTAAATTTGTCAAGTTTTATGTTAAATTCATGAGAAAAATAGCATAAAAGTAAAGTTATAAACAACAACAATCAAATGTACAACAAACCATCAAAACGAACACTTAACACAATTTTTTGATGAAGGAGTTCACCCATCCCAGGCTACATCTCCTTGGTCCAGCTCCCATGGCTTGAGCCTCTGTATTAGATCAATAATGGACAAAATGTTGTTTACAATGCTCTATTGCTCCTAAAACTTTCTCCAGTGTGCTCGAAACATCAAAATCATTTAGGAACACCTTTTACTAATCCCAATTTGGTTGAATTTTGCACAACTGATGGTCAAAATAGTTTCTCCTAGTAGATGTTCACTAAAACTGGAGGAATCCCTGGATTTGCAGGGACTACCAAAAACTCTGTCGAATTTGACTACAGTTTAAATTTCGAAAAACACATATTAACAAGGTGTTAATCTAGATTAATTAATGCTTAATCCAAGGTTATGCAAAACCATTAACATTGTTTGTCTGGTGGTTATAATAATGGACACATGATGGCATTGAATGTCGGGTTAACCCATGGTTAGCGTAATATTTGCACGGTTTCATTGACCATTAGCCAGTGGTTAACATGGCATTCACATGGGAGGGCGATGGCCCATGGGCTGGCTCCCTCCTAACCCCCAACCACTAATAAATTACATAACAAATATATGTGAAGACCATAGTATGTGAAGTTGTAAGTGTGTAGTGTGGTGGTAATGCATGGAGTTTTTTGGGGCGAGGTCGCGGGTTTGACTCCACTGACCTACCCAAAATTTTACACTATGCCCCAATTACCACTGGTCCTTTGGGGAGGGACATGCGGTGGCCTCCGGGCTTGCCACTTGTCCCCTCCTCATTGGTCCATTCTTGAACCAATAAAATTGAGCCACGTCACCACTCCTACAGATCGATAAAAACATGACACTTGGTTAAACACAATCAGACGTTGACCATCCCATTGACCTGCCCAGTCACCTTCCATGTCAACAGTATGGACTACTGACTGTGCAGTGGCTATACTTTTTGCTTGTTGTTGCAAAATTCCACTGTTTGGCAAAGCAGACAGAATGTGATATCTTACTCATACGAACTCAGTTTTGTGTGAAACAGGTTGCATTGGGAGCGTTTCACCGAGACGAACACAGTCGTTTAGGTTTTGATAAATTCTGAGAACTTTGATTTTTGAGCTAAAGTCTAGGCACCTAATCAAGGTGTCAAACCAGGTGTCATGAGATAGGAGTCATAATTAATATGAAATACATCAGAAAAACAAACAAATATGTACCCAGTAATTATATTTTTAGGATCGAACTCTTAGATATAATTCCATAGTTAAAAAGAGACATTGAGGTACATTGGTGTGCAACCAATAGTTAATTCCAACATCAGTTTAATAACTAACCAATACATAATTCAATTAACATTATTACCTATTGCTAGGAATGTAAATTATAATTCAAGTTTGTATAATGAGATTAATTGCAACTACATTCCACCAATAATAATTCCATTATATGTGTAGTAACTTAGTAATTTTTTTTATTTATTTTTGGTGTAGTCGTTGAACATGTTACAAGTGGTATCAGAGCCATGGTTTCAATATTTTGTCTAAATTGGGTAACTAAGGAGTAATAAATATGTGAATGTGCACAAAGCAAGAGACATGATGTACAGAGGAATTGCACCACTGATGAGAGCAGATGCACCCAATGTCAGAGATAATCCTAAGATGTGGGTGCAATTAGGAAACAAGTCTCATTAAGGTGATGCAACACTGTTGGAAATAGTTGAGCAGTTGCAAGCTGAAATGACTAAATTAAGAGTTGACAATGAAATACTAAGGCAAGAACAAGAGAAAAATTTGAAGATTTTATTAGACAAACATAATCAACAGGAGCCAAACTCGAGTCTCAGTAATGGAAACGGGATTCGAGTATTTCATTAGAGGGAAGAAAATGTGTAATATGAAGGAGGACGAAACAATAATGAAGGAAGGTATTATAACGTTTTTGGTGATAGAGGAACCAAGAGACACAAATTTGAACTTCAAGGATATTTTAAGAAGATAAAACCCCCGACATTTGATAGTGAGGCCGAAGAGGAAACTGATGCTCTGTAAATTGACATGAATAAGTATTTTCATATCTATGGATATGATAATAATTTAAAGGCCATATTGGAAATTTACGAATTACAAGGTAAAGGCACTCTATGGTGGGAATAAATCAAGACTATTCGGGAATTGAGAAATATGAAGTAACTTGGGGTGACTTGCAAAAAAATTTCAAGGATAAATACTATTGACCATTTTTACCACAAAAAATAAAAGGAGATCATGAATTAAGTCTAAGCTAGTTGAATATGGAAGAATGTGTAAATAATTTTACATTCTTACTAAGATATGTTCCGTATATTAAGGAGGAGAAACCTAAAGTGCATCATTTGACCAGTAACTTACCTATATTTATAAAGTAGAAGATGGAATTTGATAACACAAAAACAATGGACGAGGACATTCGGAAAGCCCAAATTTTCTATCAGCAAATGAAACAAAAGTGGCAAGTGGCAAAAGTGGGTAAAACAATAAAGGACAAAAAAAATTTCTTAATAAAAAAAATGCAAAATTCGTTGGTGGGAAAAATATGCACCAAAAATAGTACATCAAGTTCCTAGGGAAGAATCAACAGGAATTTGGATTACAAACTAGAACCAAACAAATAGAAGTAGAAAGAAAACTAGAACACAACCAAGAGAAAAAACCTCCTTTGCAATATTTGGGATCTGAGGAGCCCCATTATTATAAAACAATTTCTCATCGTGTTTGGATAGAACAAGCTGCCAACATACATTAAGATTCTACAATTGGAGACATGGCAAAGAATATACCAAGAATTAATGCATCCTTGGGCGATAATTAGGCTTAATATCAACCCACAATGATAAAATTTCAAGGTAAAGTAGCTAATCATTTCTTTTTTCTCTTTTAATTGATCCAGGTGCAAGCCTAAGTTATCTTAGTCCAAAGATGGTATAATTGTGTCATTTTCATGTCATTAAATTTAAAAACCCTTTGTTAGTGCAATAGGCTACTCGAGCCAAAACAAGGGTGAATGCTAAGGTAGAGAACTATCCTATTAAAATAGCAGGACAAAAAATTAGAGTAGATTTAAACATGTTACCCTTAGGATCCTACGATGTGTTAATTGGAATGGACCCATTAGAGAAGTATTAGTCCTTGGTGAATTACAAGAATAGAATTGTTAAGTTTCTCACTTAAGGATTGATTAGACAAGACATTCGAGGTGCTAAAAGAGATTTTAAACTGCTACCGATAACTACTAACTAGTTAGGAAAATGTTTTCGGAAATGTTTTCAAATTTATGTTGTATAGGTGGGTTATACTAATTCTAAGGATAAGATAATTTCCTTGGAAAACTTTCCAGTTATTCAAGAATTGATTAATGTATTTCCAGAAGAAATACATGAGCTTCCACCTAACTGAGATATTGACTTTACCAAAGATTTAGTCATAGCATAAACCCTTGTATCAAGGACTCCTTATTGTATGAGTATCCCTAAGTTGAAAAAACTCAAAATGAAACTACATGAGCTTCTTGACAAAGGCTATATATGCCTAAGTGTGTCACCTTAGGGAGTCCCTGTATTATTTGTAATGAAAAAATATGGTACTCTACGATTATGTATTGAATATAAACAACTAAACAAGCTAACTACCAAAAATAGATACCCTCTACCAAAAATTGATGATCTATTTCATCAGGTTAGAGGTGCTAGTGTGTTCTCAAAAACTGATCTACGATCAGGATACCATATGATACATATAAAGGAAGAAGACATTTCTAAGACAACATTTCAGACTCCTAACAACCACTATGAGTTTGTGGTGTTTCCATTTCGTATTATTAATTCCCCAATGATATTTATGAGTTTGATGAATGGAATATTCCATCGCTAATTAGGCAATTTTATTTTGATTTATATTGATGATATTCTCATTTACTCAAAGAACTTGGAGGACCATGAAAAACATTTGAGGATAATACTGCAAACCTTGTGAGATCACTAGCTCTATGCTCAATACAGTAAACGTGACTTATACAAAGACAAGATCCAATACTTGGGACACATCATTTCATCTGAAGGCATAATTATGGATCTCGAGAAGATTAAAGCTATCATGGAATGGAATTTCCCCAATAATGTTTAGAAATTTGGTCTTTTCTGTGGCCAGCTAGATATTATCATGATTTTATTGAGAGGTGTTCTAGAATCACTTACCCTATAACTTCTCTAGAAAAGAAGGGAAAATATTTCAGGTCAAAAACAAAATGTCAACATAATTTTCAACATCTGAAACACTTTTTGATCACATCCCCCATATTGAAAGTGGCAGAGCGAGAGAAAGAGTTTACTGTTTTCACACATTCTTATTAAGAAGGCATTCGAGGAGTTTTGATTTAGGAAGAGTAATAGCGTATGAATCATGCAAATTGAAAGATCATGAATAACGATATTCTGCTTATGACTTGGAAC
This sequence comes from Pinus tabuliformis, assembly GCA_031772625.1. NCBI lineage: Eukaryota > Viridiplantae > Streptophyta > Pinopsida > Pinales > Pinaceae > Pinus > Pinus tabuliformis. The sequence continues at coordinate 499,085,354 of CM062815.1, forward strand.
TAATTATAGTAATTCAGACCCTAAAGGTATGGTGACATTATTTATTTGGATTGAAATTTGTTTTAATGACTGATCAAAATAGTTTAACAAATTTCTTCAAATAACCTAATTTGAATGCATGCCAAACTAAGTGGATTATTTTTCTAAGTAAATTTTATTTTGACATAAGACACCTCAAGGGGTAGAGAATCGTGTGGTTGATGCATTAAGAAGAAAAAGACATTATGTGTATGAGACTTATTACTATCAAATATAATCAAATTGTTCTAAGAAGATTATGGAAGCTTCCCATAAAGACCGTGAATACAAGTTCTTGTGGCAGTAGACCAATCAAGAATGAAACTTTGGGAGACAATCTAATTATGTCATAAACAATGATAACTTGTTAACCTTTAAAGGTAGGATTTACATCCCTAGCCAAACCTCTCTTAAGTAAGATATGTTGGATGAATTTCAAGAAGCCCGTATGATGCCCACCCTTGATATGAGAAGTTATTTTTTTCAATAAAAAATTATTACTACAGGCCAAGTATCGGAAAGGACATTACTGAGTATTTTACTAAATTCTTAGAGTCCTAACAATTTACGGTAGAACACCAACACCATCTACTACCTATTACTGAATGGAAATGGGATATGATTACTTTAGAATTTATTACAGGTTTTCCTACATCTAAAAATAAGAATGATTATGTCATGGTAGTGACGGATTAATTGAGCTAAACAATCCATTCCATACCAGTAAAATATACATATAAAACTGTCTGAATTATCGATCTATTTAGGAAGGAAATATTCCAGTTACATGGTATACCAAAAGTAGTGATTTCAAAATGGGATGTAAGACTTACCCCTGCATTTTGGAAATCCCTTTTCATGGGATTGGGTATATATATTTAGTTCAACATTGTATACCACCCTCAGACTAACTGACAAAATGAGTGATTAAATCAAATGGTAGAGGATATACTAAGAATGTATGTAATGAAACAACCAACCAAGTGGGAGGAATACCTCCACTTAATTGAATTTACATATAATAATAACATCTATGATGAATCAGTAGGCATGTGAACTTTTGAAGTGTTGTATGGAAAAATGTGAAGAATACCTATCAATTAAAACAAACCTCAATATAGATTAGTACTAGGACCTGATATGCTAGCCAATATGGAGCAAGCGGTAAAGAAAGTTTGACAAAAAATAAAAGCTTCCCAACGTAGGCAAAAGTATTTTGTAGACATAAAACAGACCTATAGGGAGTTCCATGTAGGAGATCATGTTTATGTATGAGTTAATCCTAGAAGGAGTACTCTGTGGTGGGGTGGCTATGTAAAATTAGCACCTCGATATTTTGGACCTTTCCATATTTTGCAAATAATTGAGCATATAGCATTAAAACTTGCACTACATAGTCATATCTGGGTCCATAATGTGTTTCATATTTCATTATTTAATAAATATGTATATGATGCTACGCATGTGATTAACTGGAAAGATGTGCAAGTAAATATTTAATTATGTAATTGAAATGTATGAATATAAACTATAATTAGTATGAACTAATGACAATTATCACTATGGTGGAGGTCGAAGTAGTCACAGAGTTCCTGGAAGAGCCTCTGCAAATTCTTGAGTAGAGAGAAATAATCTTATGGAGGAAATTTATCACCCAAGTTAAATTTCAATGGATGCACTTTAGACCAGAAGAGGCCACCTAGGAAGATGAATAATTTATGCAAAAGGAATATCCTGACCTGTTCCAAAGGGTTGGACTAAACATCGAGGATGGTGTTTCACATGACGAGGGAAACATGTAACACCCCGGTTGTTGTTGTGAATATTTTTTTATTTATTACTGTTTAATTTTACTTTACAAGACTTAATGACTCATGGATTGGTGAAAGAGGCCTAGTGAAACTTTATGTTAAAAGACAATTTTAATTTGGAAATAAACTATGTTTCGGAAGTCAAGGGAAAGGACCCAAAAAAAAAGGCAATGAATTTCCAAAACCCAAAATAGTCAGAGACAAAAATATTTTTCCTCTCTCCCTAGATATGGAAAATACCCATCTTAGTGGCAAAAATATCGACCAAGGATGGAAGATGAAGGCTGGAGGATGGATAGAAAAGAAGATTTGAAATTTGATACCTTATATAGGACGTTGCTAGGCTAAGGTGTTCTTGAGCTGGACATAGAACCCTTGGGAAAGATCCTTGAATATAGAGGGTTCTAGACTGGATTAGTGCAGTCCTGAGGTTCAAGAACCAACTATCTCAAAGATTTGGTTTCTAAATGGTCTAGAAGGGATAAAGCTCAGGGGGAGACTGGACGTCACTGCCAATTTCATAGTTGGGTGGTATGGTCTTTCTGGTTGACATTTATTTTAGTATTGATAGAGATGGATACGTATATTTGTGATGTTTATTTTCTTTATTGTATTTTAAATTATTTTGTGTTATAATGTTAAAGTAAATCTTTATATAAATAAGTATTTTACATAACAAATAAATATTCCTTAGAAATAGCATGAAGATATTTGGGGATGTAGTAAGTAATCAGTAATTCTATAGAATGACATAATCTTCCTAAATTTGAAATAAGGATTGCTATACTTCTTTAATTATCTAGAGAAAGGTTGATAGCCATAAAGAAGTGAATTTTGGAATTTATATTCATACACAAAAGAATTAATAAAAACCGAACGGTAAGTAATTATGAGTGGGAATTTAAATATAAAACAAGGAAAAGTAACTCGAGTGAGTTATAGTCATAGTACTTAAAGAGAATTTATGCATAATTAACTAGTATAGTGGTTCTCATTAAGATTTGAAGAAAAAAACCTGGGGCTTTTCGAAAGCAGTATGAAACGAAAAAGAATTTTTTTAATTAAACACCTAAGGGAGTCAATAATGTCCCAAGAAATCAAGGTCTTGCTCAAATCCAGGTGTTAATAAAAATAAACTAAAATAATCATCACACAAACTTTCAATATAATTGCAAAAGAACTTAAATATGATCAAGTGTATCTAGAGAATAATTGTGTATTGCACAACAATTAAATAAAATGATAACTCAAAACACTAATGCCTTTATTAGTGATGGAACAATAGGCATATTAAAGAAACCTTTGTAAACAAGCATAATATTGTTCCAATAATGTGACAGTCAATAAGTTAAATATTTTTTATTAACAAATTTGAGTATTCAACCAAAGTAGAATAGAATCCAATTTCAAGTAAACATATGTTTCCAAGCTTGATATCATAGCCAAGAATAAGAAAAACCAAAAATTACATAATCGATTTAAATATAAGAGAATAAACTAGCCTGTGCGGGGTCACATGACAACATAATACTTAAATTCACAATCAATGGATACTCTAACTAAAAATCTGGTAACTATTTTTAGAAACAAAGAAATAATTACATTCAATGTAACTGTAACCATTTCGAGAGAGGACATGTAGAAAAGTCTATAATAATGACTATCAATAAAGTGTTAAATGAGGAGTTGTAATCCCAATAGGTATTTATCAAACTACAAGCAACCCATGTACACATTTAACATGACACTAAGTAAGAACCCCAATTTTGGGAAAAGTTCTAGAACCCTTGTATAGCTCTAGAGAAGGAGTAAAAACCTAGAAAATGAATAAAGTAATAATAATTTGATCACACCCCTTGCCATAGAGTTCACGGCTAAAGGAAAAATAGTTATGAACACAACCTATAAAATAATGGAAAGTCTTTGTTGGTTTTGAATTGAGGGTATTTTCCACATAAAACAACTCATAAAAGCATTTACACCCTGCTTTGGGGGTTATTGCATGTGGAGTGGCCCTACTCTTGGCATGTAGCTCCAAAACCTACAGCGAAAGGCACCATAATGAAGGTATGAAAATATCAAAATGTAATACACAATGTGTGGGAGCTAATTAATTGTTAGTAGCTAGAGAGACATCTGAAAATCCCTTATGATCCTCACTAGTGGTAGCACTCCTACTTTTGATGTGAATACCTGTGAAGGCCATGAGAATGGCGAGGAAAATCTTCACGTGTGGAAGAACAAGGAGAGTGTTTAGAAAGAAAAATGGTTTAACTGTGTAACTATATGGTTACCTGCAAGTCATAAGTGACCAGAGGGTTGAGAATCCTCGACACCATGGAGGTAGGTCACAGATCCAAAACGTAGCGAGCAACAATAGAATTACTGACCACCTCAGGCCCTGAGAGTGATTTGGTTACCTCAAGTGAGCTCTTGTCTTTTAGTCGTAGGATCAAAAAGTGCATAGATGGATGGTAGGTGTGAAACAAAGTATCTTGGAATAGTTGGCACAATTAATAATTAGTACATCTAAAAACAAAATATGTACATTGTAATTAGATTTTTATGATCAAACTTTTGGATATAATTCCATAGTTAAGTAGAGACATGTGAGGCATCTTGGATGTACGACCAATAGTTAATTCCGACACTAGTGTAATAACCAACCAATACATGAGTCCATTAACATTATTACCTATTTCTAGGAATGTAAATTATAGTTCAAGTTTGTATAATGAGATTATTTCCAACTACAGTCCACCCATAATAACTCCATTATAAGTGTGGTAACTTGTAAAATATTTTTTTATTTTTTTTTGTGTATTCATTAAACATGTTACAAGTGGTAACAGAGCCATGGTTTCAAAATTGTGGCCAATTTGGAAAACTAAGGAGTAACCAATATGTTAATGTGCACAGAGTAAGAGACAAGATGCGGAGATGAATTGGACTTCCGATGAGACCAGATGCACCCTATGTCAAAGCTAATCCTGGGATGTACTTGAAAATGGGAGAGGACTCTCATCAAGCTAATGCAACACTGTTGGAAATAGTTCAACAGTTGTGAGTTGAAATGACTAATTTAAGAGATGCTAATGAAATACAGACACAAGAACAAGAAATACTTTTGAATATTTTATCAAATAGATAGAATCAATGGCATCCAAATTTGAGTCTCGATAATAGAAGCAAGATTAAACCGTTTCATCAAAGGGAAGATGATGTAGAATATGAAGGAGGAAAAAATAATGACAAAGGAATGACTTATAGTGGTTCTAGTGATAAAGGAACTAAGAGTCTTAAAGTTGAACTTCAGGTAGAGTTCAAGAAGATAAAACCCATGACATTTCATGGTGACACCCAAGAGGTAGTTGAGGCTTGGCTAATTAACATGAATACATATTTCCAGATCTATGAATATGATAATAATTTGAAGGGAATATTGGCAATTTACTAAGTACAAGGTAAATCCACTATGTGGTGGGAATAAATCACGACTCTTCGGGGAATTCAAGAATAGTAAATAACTTGGACTGACTTCTAAGAACATTTCAAGGATAAATACTTGACTGAACGGTTTTACAACAAAAATCAAAAGAGTTTCGTGACTTAAGACCAAGTCAGTTGACTATGGATTATTTTGTAGCTAATCTTATGTCGTTACTAAGATGTGTTCGATATATTCAGGAGGAAAGTACTAAAGTGCAATGTTTCATGAGTAGTTTACCTATCTTCATGGAGGAGAAGCTATAATTTAATAGCCCAAAAAAAATGGATGAGGTCATTCAGAATGCCTAGATTTGTTGTCATTAAATGAATCAAAATGGAGAAAGTGTTAGAAGTGGGCTAACCAAAAAAGGGTAGAAATGTTTTATGAGTAATAAAAATGCAAAAGCCTCTGGTGGGAAAAATATGCACCTAAAATAGCAGACCAAGTTCCCAGGGAAGAATCAACAGAAATTTGGATTACAAACTAAAACCTAACAAACTGAATTAGCAATCAAACTTGATGCCAGTCAGCATCAAAAACCTCCCTTACAATACTGGGGATGTGGGGACCCCATTATTGTAAAATGTGTCCTAATCATGCCTAGAAAAAATAAGTTCCCAACATACAAGAAGCTTCTATAATTGGAGAGGTTGCAAAGAATATACCAAGAATTAATGCAGCCTTGTACGAAAATTAGGTTGAATATTAACCCCAACAATAGAGTTTGAATGTAAAGTAGCTAATAATTCCATTTCTATTTTAACTGAACCATGTGCAAGACTATGTTATATTCTCAATCCGAAGAAAGTAGAATTGTGTCATTTGTAGATGATTAAATTCAAAAACCCTTGGTTAATGCAATTGTCTATTGGAGTAAAAACCAGGGTGGCTTATAAGGTAGAGAATTTCCCTATTCAAATAGTAGGACAATAAACACTAGTACAAAATAGTTAATTAGTTACTAAAAAATTTACTATAATTTGCATATAAATGACCATTTTTCATTGAGCAGCCAATAGCGGCTAATTTACAATATCTTATAATGCGACCAAATTTAGGTCATATTTAGCTTAATCATTAATTGGTTGTCTCTATTTTATCATATAGTAATTTATTTAGTCATTAGTTTGTTATTAATTTTGTTATCGATCTAGTCATTAATTTCCATAATTAATGACCAAATACACAACAAAATATACTATTACATGATCATCGGAGAAAAATAATTAATTACCAAAGAAATATGACCAAAATATTAGTATTTTTATAAGATACTATAAATTGGCTACCAATGATCATATGTATGCAAATTTCAGTCATCGTTTGAAGCCAATTAATGACCAATAAATATGGTTAAATTTCATTCTTGTTATAAGATACTATAAATTAGCTACTAGTAGTCATACATATGCAAAATTTAGCTGTCATTTGTAATAAAAAAATTTATCATTTACATTATTCATTTATATTTTTTTGATACTTTCATACTCATTATATAAATGAGTAATTTAGTATTTATATTCATTTCATTTACTTTCATTAACAATCATTATAAATGACAAATTTAGTCGTATATTCATTTCATTTGTCTTCATCATGAATAAACATAAACTACTAATTTAGAGTTTTAGATTGATTTATGTGTTCATTATTAATCAACATAAATTAGTAAGTATGATTTTGAGACTAAATTAAAAAAAAAATCATAAAATGTGCATATTCATCTAATATGAAAATGCAACGTTACATATATTAATTATAGTACTAAATAACATTAAGTACAATTATAAATAAATTCAATCACATAAACTATATTTTGTGAAATGTCAAGTGTTACAATATGAATTTCCATCTTAATATTGGTTGTACTATAATTTACATGAAATTACAATAGGAATTTCCATCTTAGCATTGGTTGGACTATAATTTACATGAAATATTGTTTCATTGCTTCAAAACATTATAATTGTGTTGCCAAAGCATTCAGGTGACTTTAGCTACTCTAAATACTTCACCATTAGTTTGTGTGTGTGTGTGTCTCATGCAGGATATTGGTTTTAAGGCTATCACTATACCAGTTCTCTTCTCTCTCTCTTTCTACATTTGTCGCTCCAGTGTTATTGTTATCCTCTTTCTTCAATTATTGCTTCTTACAATTAATATTGAGTTCCTCTTCTAAAAATGAAAGAAAATACAATGCTTAGTATAAGACACGGAAGATGATGAACATTGGAATATAAACTAAAGTAGCCTATAAAGGATTTATACAAGACATACCTCAACATCAATGATGTCAATGCCATTTTTCTCTAGAAAAGAAAGAAACTTGAACAAGTTTTATTTAGTTGGGAACTAGTGGCCACTATGTGGCCAAATGAGTTGTATAAACAAAGAAAAAAATTGTCATCATAAAAAAAACACTTTAGGAACTTAGTATTAAACCTTTAGGAAAAGCTTAGCCACAATCATGCCAACGAAGTTACATTCTAAAAATTCCATGTTGTAGATAACTTGTGGAAACAAATCGAAAGAAAAAGTCAACATATAATAAAAAATATTTGACAGATGGCTGGCAAACTACATCATAGAAGAAAAAAATTCTCCTATGGTGACCTATATATGTGGGTGGGTGACATGCCCTAATATTCCATGATCCTTAGGGTCTAGAGGAAATAAACATCCAACTATCATAATGATTGATTGATTGCATCTTGGCCTTGTCTCTCCTTTATGAGACCATGAAATTAAAAATAACTCCATACTTAACTAGTTGTACTCCCTGGTATCATTTACACATGTTATCTCCACATACCCACCAAAAATGTCAGATATTCAAAACAAATGGCAATTTGGAATTGTTTCTAAAACTATGCCATTTACAGCCCCTTCCAACATATCTAACTCGATGTACCCACTTGATTTTCTTCTTTCATATTCATTTTCATCCTGAAAAATATTTGTTTCAAAAACCAAGACAATCCCAATATCTCGGGAGCCTAACTCTCATCCATATTTGCCACAAAGCATTGGAATTAATACTCTAGAACGATCAACATAGTAATATTAATATATAATTATTCTTATTTCCACTATTAATGCACATAAAGTGATATTTTATTAGTTTGTCAACAAACTGCCATTAAATTAAATAATTCCATCATTTTTCATGAAATGTCTCCATCCAACATTATATTGCTTGGCATGACAAAGCAACTTTTGCATTATTATATTAGAAAGCATATTTCATGTGTGATAGAAAATATGAATTGAACAATATTATGAGTACTATGGAAAAAGCTAGAGCTAATATTACTACAAATTTATAATGAAGCATAAGTGGGAGACACCATAATAGACCTATAAATTTGAGATCTAAACTTCTTTAATTGCTTCACTCTTTTGACACAGGTCAACAAAATCCTTAAACAATTCCTTGTTTTTGGCAACATCTTTCAAGGGCTTGATGGGATGGAAAAAAAGTCCACACAGTAATTGTGGAATGATTAGCATGTAACATGATATTGTCCAAGAAATGGCACACTACCAAAGGTGCTTCGACCTGCACAAACAAAACATTTTGGGATATGTAGCTGAAAGAAAACTAGACAACTTACAGAGTTTAAATATTTTTGTTATAATCATTAATAGCTTTCCCAAAGATACATATTCCACATGTTGAAGATTAACTATGTCCATTTTACATTCAATAATATCAAGGCAAACATTACGATGAAATATCCCTATGTGACTAGTATAGAACCATCACATTCCTCTCTTGTCCACCTTCTACAACAGAAAATAATGTAGGAGTGTAAAAAACCTATATAATTATTATTATTTTCAAATAATTTAAGCCCCAATGTTCAATCATCTTGTAGGACTCATCAATAATTTTATTCAAGAATACAAATATGCATCTACACAATGTTACAAAAAGCTGGTGAAGGAAATTAATAATTCCTATTATAAATTCTAGCCTAATGTTGAGATAAAATTATAACAAATGTATAAATTATTACCTAAGATAATAAGACCATAATAAATTTGAATACATACTCATTGGGCCAAACTGGATGAAGTCAAAGATAATAAGGCAAAGCAAACCCATCTAGAATTTTGAGAACAAATCATTCTAGTGGAGCCATTGCAGGATAACATTATATGAGATACAAATCAAGCTCATAGTTTTCTTCAACACGAGAAAATAAATTCAAAACATAATTTGAAAATTTGTTGAACATGTCTCGTAATAAATATTTTTAACCTTAAATGTAAAAATTTACCATTTGAAGAATATATCACCATAAATGAAAAGGAAAACCCTTTGACTCACCAATGAATGTAATGGTTGTATTCACAAAGAAAGAACAAGTGATCATGCTGCTTCCAAATTCCTGCACGCTCCTCTGCACAAAAAACTATGCTTGCAATGGGTTCTCCATTACAAATGCAGAAAACCCACAAGGGTGGCATTCCCTCGATAGTTTCCTAAAAAATTCATGAAATATTCAAGAGAAAACTATTACCAATTCTTGTCTTTTAGCTCTGATTGATCAAGTTCAGTGGTGTACAACTCCATGGATTTATGCAAAGATAAATAAAGCATTCAATGAAACGAAATGCGAAACGATTTGGCTAACATTATAATTGATCATGGGCCATTCATCTAATCTAAGTACACCTGGAATTAGTACTTCGACATCTAACCAAGTCGATGGCTCTCCTAAATATTCATTATGATCCATACAACTTTTTATCTCACTAACAACATGAGAGTTATCTCTTGCCATTAGTAGTGTTCCTCCTATTCTATCATCATCACACTCAGGCTCAAAACATGATATAATCTGACACATAACGCAAAAGTTCCCTAAATATTGGGCCTCCTCTCCCCACATTTGTGTCTGTATCAGTTCTTGGAGTAAGCCCAACTAAAGTTAGTGAATGTGTAGTCTTTTTAAACCTCCTTCACCTCTGCCCCAAAATGCACTGGCTTTTGTGTCAAAGAACTATCAAAATACTCTTAAGATGCAAGATTTTGTTTTTGTTTGGTTTTTGTTATATGTACTCCAATCGTGTTATCCACAACTTTTTTTGTTTCAAAAATAAGCTAGCCTAAGGCATATGTAATTGGAGATCCACCACTTATCTGGAGAGCATTCAAAGGTTTAGGGAAACCTTATTTTATCTTAGTATCTAATGCACTTATTGTCCAATCATTCTAATCATTGAACCTTCCACAGTTGACCAACCAATTATAACATGCCCATCTACATTCCTTTCATCGTCAAAATCATCTTTTTCTGATATCAACATCTTATTTTTTATCCATTATACATTATATACTGAAGCTTCCCTAGTCACATAAAGTGAATATATGCAAGCCATTTGAAATTCTAAGATATATGAATGAAACTAATGTTCAATTTTCTCCTCCATGTGAATACTTGTTACTCTATGGATTCATACCTTACATAAAAGTCAACAATTCTATCCATGTTTTAAAATGATCTCACCTTACTTAAGCCACGTATTTGGCCACTTCTATGTTTATCATTTCAAACCATATGTATTCTATCAATCAAACAAAGAATTGATTTAAAGTAAGCCCTTTACTTACCTGTGAAAACAAGTAGTACATTTCTTATACAAAGTTCCATATAAATCAGACAATATAAACTTCTTGAAATGCTATATGTAATTAGCATCATAATAACACCCTTAGATGACATCTATAATGAAACATTTTGCACCAGAACAACACCCCAATGTCACATCAATAGTGAAACATGATTTTTAATAATGTTCACACCTAATCTTTGGGATTAGGTAAATCCATGTGAATATCGTAAATAGAAAATAAGGAGAATTAGAATATGAAGACACATTGGGAGATGATACCCAAGAGCCTTTCCCTCTATGTATATATGTATTATTAATCTTAATGGTAGAAAATAATTCACTCTGAGGATTTACCTCCTTGCTTGGCATGGTATCAGATTCAACCCCTTTTTGGCTACCTTTATGCCCTTATAACTCCCTCTTGCCATTATGCTACATATTTTACAAAACTGACACCTCTAGACTAACACCTATGAATTTCAAAACCTCTCCCTCTCTCATCTTACAACCTTATTTCCTTGTTAGAAGGGTGATCATTGCTTCCACTCATTTCACAAACCTTAAAAATTCCTCCCCTTTGTGAATAATTACAGGGAGAGAAATCGATATACATAATGATATATACATACAAATCTATTAACCTATTGCTAATTGTGTCTATTTATATGTGAAAACCATAGTGTTTGAATAAATTTTTTTTCCAGATGCATGTCCTCATGGAGTTTGCATATAGGATCTAGTGTTAAGACTAAAGATAGTGGAAAAGACCCACTTTGGTTCTTTCACTGCACTCCAGCATTACTATGCAAGAACCCGCTTACCACACTATGCTTGGTATGCTTACAATAAGGATCAAACAACTTACTGTGTATACTTACTCATCATACATCCAGCAACAACTTACCTCCTCCACCTTCTCTCCATACTCTGCCTCCGCCATCAACTCTAGAAACCAACTATTACCCTCCTTCCCTAATGCGAGAACGACATTGAGACAAGAGTTTTTATATTTTGATGAGGTTCTTTTTAGTAATTTTGCTGATAAATTCAAGGATAGGTATGAGATAGATGTGCCATCTAATGTTGAAGCAAGTCATAGATTGTGGACTACCTAAAAATTTAAAAACAGATTTTTTTATTATTATATTAAGATTTTGTTAAATATTGATTGTTTGTGGTCATTCTATCGATAGTTCCCTCGGGTGCAAGTTCAGTTAGTAAGGATAGACGATCCTTGAAGAAGGACCTTGAGGCTAGCCCATGGAAGGAGATGATATCCTTGGAGCCTTTGTATGCAATCTGCTATAGGTATACCTCATGGTGATGGTACTAAAACTATTCAATTTTCTCACTTGTCTAGGTCATAAATGAAGTTCTTTTATTTCTTCAATTTTCCACATTCCGTAGGCACAAGTTTAAGATGTGAATTGTTATGGTATATGGATAGTGTGAATATGCATTGTTATATTGGATGATGGATATATATAATACATGACCTTTGAATACCACATGTGTTGAGTTTAAAAAAAATAATGGTTGTATTGTATATGGATAATATAGGTGATGACCTTTTAGAGACATAGCCACTAAATTTTATTACAAATACATTGATTTTTTTTTCAACCACTAAATTTTTTTGAGATCAAATAATTTTTTATGATGCATTCACTAATTACTATTGTGGGAGTGGTTCCCACTACAACTATAACTATCATGAGTGGTCCCGAAAGATAAAATACACCCTCATTTTTAGTGAGTTGTGGAAAGGGGTTTGCGAAGGAGAAGGGGACAATGCACCCGCAAAGGCCACTTCAAATAAGGAGCTTGCCATTTTGGAAAACAAGAAGAGAAAGGCCTATGCCTTGATTGCAACATCAATAAATGGATAGGTGATTCGCCATATTGTGCCATCTTTAAATGACTTTGAAGCTTTAACGAAATTGAAGGAATTGTATGACTCACACATTAAACTTGAATTTGTTCAATTGATTATTAAGTTGTTTAGTCTTGAGTTGAGAAATGATGACACTCTTGCCTTACCTTTAGAAGTAAGATCAATTATGCATTATATAAAAGCCATTGATGTTGAGATAGATATTCATTTCGTATCTTATGTCAGGGCACAATATCCCACCTATTCACATTATCTTGAGTCATTGCAAGCAAGTGGAAACCTTAAGGATATTAACTTTGACTCCCTTGAAAAGAAGTTTGCTGAGAGAGAGAAGGATTTTGGGAAGAAAACAACTTCTCAGTCTACTAAAGAAGTTGTATTCCTTGCATAAAGGGAGAATAATGATGCACAAGATTCCTCTAGAGGAAGAGGAGGTCGAAGATGAGGAGGAAGGAGGAATTTTAGAGGTGGGGGGGTAGATAGTTCCAAGGAGAAAAATGTGATCTTCATTGAATATGATGCAATAGAGATGGAAATGATATATTCACATGTAATTTTCCTTGGGACAGAATTGAGCAGGAAAGAAATGAAGGGAAAGGTAAAATCAGTGACAACTAAAAAGGTAAAGCACCCAAATCCATTCATTATGTCAAGCCACATTCCCAACATCGGAGTAAATGAAGACTTATTCAATGCTTCACTTTATTCATGGAAATATGATTGGTTTCTTTATTCAAGAGCAACTTACCACATGACTTTTAAAAGAATTTATTTTGAATAATTCACTGATAATGTTGATGGAGCAATATATTTTGTAGATAAATCAAAACTCATTCCATTAGGGCTTCGGGCCATCAGGCTCAAACTTCCTGGTCTTCCAGACTTTCTTTTGCATGATGTTCTATAGCTCCTAGATTTGAGGAGAAAATTACTATATTTGTTCCAAATCTTCCAGCAAGGACACTCCGTTCATATTTTTTATGGCAATTTTGAGGTCAAAAAAGCATGAGATCACTCAGTTGTCATGGCAGGGATATAATAAGAAGTACTTATGGAGCTACAAGGAAGCTCTTCTCTTGCCCATAAATTCTCATATAGTTCTCACTATGTTGAAGTACATTTCCATCAAGTCTTTTATGGAATGCTATATTTGGACACTTGAACTATGACAACCTTCATTTGTTGAAGAAAAATGGTGTTACTGGTTTGCCTACAATTCATTGGAGACTTAAGCACTGTTATTCTTGTATGTTAGGAAAGAATAACAAACAATATTTTCATGATTCTCATTCTAGAGCACATAGAAAATGTGAACTCATTCATTTAGATTGATGTGGAATATTCCTTTTACAAATGGTAATAAATATGTGATGCCATTTATTGATGACTACACTAAAATGTGTTGGGTTTATGTACTGAAGAACAAATACAATGCTTATGAAAAATTCAAGAACTTTCATGCATGGATTGAAAATTATGCACAATCTCGTATTGGCTCTATTCACACTGATAATGGAAAATAATAGACTTAAAATGAATTTGAAAACTATATTCACCAATATGGGATCAAACATCAAACAACTATGCCTTATAATCCCCAACAGAATGGAGTAGCTGAAAGAATGAACTAGACAATCATAAATATTGTACATTCCATGATATTTTTGAACTCAATGATGTAATTCTTATATATGTAATTGTTTTATGTCATCAATAAACATATGAGAGTGATGTGTTTTCTATACTAAATTTCTCTCTCTCACATTTTCTAACATGCTATTAGAGACTATTCTAGCTTTATTCCCTTATGGGAAGGCTAGGAAGATGAGATATCCTTGAGTTTATTTCCATGTAAATAAATTAGGATAGGAGATTGTGTTGTGTGGAGTGTTAGTTGAGAGTAAACATTTTTTTGGACTATCCATTATTGTTGTGAGAGTGGATTCCCAATGTGAGAAATCCAAACCATCGTTGTGTTATCACATAAATTAAGGAGTGATCTTTATTTTTGTAATTATTTTCTATCGTCCTAGATTTGGTCGATGTGCAGTTCGGGAATTTTTATTTATAGTTGAGTTTTTCATGTGAGAATGAAATTGTTGCATGGATCAAATGAACTATGATCTTTGAGAAATAGTGGCAGAACAATTTTAATCATAGAGTGAGGGATGTGTGAGGTTATATTCTCATTGGTCATGACACCAAGAGTAAGTGAAGGTGAACTTGTATTATGAATTTCGTTTAAGGAGAAGTGCACCACTAATTTCATCATTATCCTTCAAAGCCATTTAATGTATCATATATATATAATGATTTTTTGTTTGTGGAAGGAATTGGGTATTAATATATTATGAAATATTGATATAAGAAAAACCAAAGTGGGTGGATTTCAACTATCACATTGAAATCAAGTTGCTTCCATCTAGAGAGAGGGATCCAGATATGTTGTGAAAGATTTGTGGACATTTTTTTAAGAAATCACATTTATACTAGGATTCGAGGACAAAACATCATTAATTGATAATTTGGATGGTGTTTCCACTCTCACGCAATGTACTGTTGATGCCAATGAGTGATCCACTAAGTTTAACTCAGAGGAAGACTCACCAACTAGAGGATATTTGGATGTGGAAATCACCAAAACCATAGTCACGGGTCAGTTGCTCGAGACACAATGTGTTGGTCAATGATCAGTTCATTGATGCCCAAATTTAATACCCATCAATCACAAATTGTAGCCATAAAATGTTATCTATGCTTGAATGTGGTCAGCCATTGAAAAATGGGTTTGACCCTGATGTTATCAATGTTAGATGAGGCACATTATATGGATTTCTACTTGGATTTATAGAATCTTTTTGTAGCAATTTACTATTTGATCTTATATGCAGTCTTATTATTGTTTGGTGTGATTTTTAATTTTATTACGTTGTAGTGTGTTATTTCCCAAGTGTAGTGAAAAAAAAAATGAAGAACCACAAAGAATAGGCCAATTATTGAATAAACTAATGTGAACCGTCATGCTCTGGGGGCATTAGTTATAGGTAGTTTTTAATAAGGTCAAGTTGGTGTGACCTGTCGTGCTTTGAAAGCATAAGGACAGGTTATTTTATAAGGTCAAGTTGTAGAATTGTCTACTAAAGATGTTTTGTACACAAAATGCTATCCTAGGTAAATGATCAAGGCTGTAGAGGGTTGTGGATTGAAGAGATGGTGGCAATTCCATAGGATGGTGTAGTATGGAGATTGACCCATTGTGCTATGGGATGTTTAGAAGCGTCAATTCTACAAAGTACGTCAATGATGGTCTAAAGTGATTATGTATTAAATGGATCAAGTGGGAAGCTCTAAAGTGTGGTGAAGAAAAGAGAGGAAGCCATGAGATTTCATAGTGGATGTGAGTGCTAGTGATGACCATATCAGTCAAGGGTGATAAAGATTCATTTATTGTTGTAATGTGTCTTTCTATATTCATCACATGTGAGAATTAAGTGATCGTGTTGGAATTAATGCTTCCATGTCATTTACAGGATGCCATTATGAGTCCTAAGGTGTCAATCTAGAAGCTATTGATTCCTATGTTATGATTTGAAGTCCTGCCATGTTTGGGTCATAATTTGTCAAAGTCAATGATATAATTCTTATATATGTAACATCTTTATGTGATCAATAAATAGACGAGTGCGATGTGTTTTGTGTCATCACTCTCTCTTTCACATTTTCTAACATATGTGACACTTGGATCTAGCATGATTCACTTGTTAGGACATTTGAAGGTTGAAGCACACTATTCCAAGTTGATCCTCTATTCTAATAGACTTTTCTCTTCTCTAACAAGTATAAAATTTATAAAACTCCAAAAAATTGTGACACATACTTTTTTAATGCACCAAACTAGAAAGGAGGGAAACAAATAGTATTCTATGCTACTTTGTCTTCACATTTTCTTTTTCAATTCAACTCCTAATATTTTCCTACCCCTATTTCCATGAAATCTACTCTCAATTCTACAAAATATTGAATAAACAAGACATGTTCTACAAATTACTTCGAAGACTAGCTCCACAAATAGGCTCAACACATAGTTGATCAATACAATGGCCTAGAAAAGAAGGAAATAGATAATATTGTGCACTACTTGTCTCGACATTTTTCCTTTGAATTCAAATCCCAACATTTTCTTCCCTCTTATGAAATCTATTTTAATTTAACAAGAGCTTCAATAAAAAGAACTATATCTCCAAGTTACTAACACTAAACTATGCTTAAACAAACAAATCTATATATCAATAATATTGAATTATTGAGCAATGTTCTACATGACATATGGATACCTCTATTAGTTAACACGTAAAATGTCAGATATTTTCTCTAATTGTTGAGCTATGGACATGAATCTAAGCACACCTGCAATTATTGTCAACATATTCCAATGAAGTATAAGCTTTTAAAGTCCATAAAGGGCTCACTGTACTAAAAGGAAAAGGTGTTTGAAATGATAGTGAGAAACAACTTAATGGTGGTTATATAATCACTCTGTCAAACTCCCCTTGTTGAAAAACCTAAAGCTTTCCAAAATATGTTAAAGTATAAATGGTGAAGAAAACTGAAAGGTAGATTCAAGGGTTCAAATAAATGGAGGTGTTTTATGTGTAAAGGAGGGGTTGAAAGACTCAAGCTCCATGTTCCTACTCATATGAAGTAGAAAAGCATTAAGACAATAAACCCTACCCATAATACAAATCATGCCATTAGGGAAATGTGGAGGACAGGGCCCAAATGACCTCACCTTCTAATCCTATGCATGTATATTTGACTCATTCTATAAATAAATATATTTTGGTGGAAATTGATCCTACATGTGGGATTAATTGCTCCATCCAATGATTAATGTTGGTCCTATGTGACATCAAACCAAGACTTGGTTAGAGGGATAAGGGTTCAATTGTATAAAAAATTACAATTGCTTGTGGTTAATGGATTTGAGATTAGGGATAATACCCTTTTATGTGGTAATCATTCTGAGAAATCCATCAGAATTGTAGGTGGACTTTGGCTATCACTTTTCCATCATAATTCCATCATATCTTTTGGAATTCTAGGATCATTTATTCTTACTAAACAACCTTAAATATTAGGAATTTTGGAGAAAACTCTTAGGCTCAATTTGATATGTTTATCCTAAATAAGACAAAGTATTTATACTATAGTGAATATACTCAAGGCCTGCTCAAAATGGTCCTTTTGAAAAACATTTGTTGGAGAACTAGATCCATTCAAAGCAATGATAACTATTTCCTGGAGGGATACAAATGATTTTTATTTTACTAAAGGTATGATATAATGATGAAAATTGGTTACAATATTGAGAACTATATATTGGATTGCTTCAATCGAAATTCATTCAAAAGTTCGAAAGATGTGCCAAAATGTATGTATCTCTACAAAGTTTATCTTTCCAATGCCTTTTGTTGTGATCTTTATACACGATTTCAGGCACTACGAACAAGTAAACACTCATAAATTTTAGAGCTATGTCACATCAATACCTTACCTCATATTAATGTATCTTTTAAATTAGAAATCCATGTGAACATGTGTCAAAGATCCTAGATTTCTTGATGTTCTGAAGAAATCATTGTCATGATGCATAGGCGAACCAAGATGAAAATAATCAATTGACCTGTAAAATTTCATCCAATAAATTTAAGATTAAAAACCAATGGATTGCATCCAAAATTGCAAGTAATATCAATATCAGAATTGCAAAACTTCTTGTTTTACTTTACAGTCACAACCTAGTATATTGATGTGCATGTGATATATAATCTAATGTGCTCTTATGTTCAGTAATATAATGTTAGATACATTTTGCAAACATAACAAAAAACAACCACTAATTTTCTACAAATGAGAAATTTTCATTGAGTTCATTGTAGTTGAACCAATCTCAATGGGATGTTGTGCCATTCCTATTCTTCCAAGCTTCTTGAAATATCAAAACTATTGACACGCATCTAATCTAGTTATGATCATGGCATCAAAATAATCTAATCATACAAGTTATAACACTAAAAAAGAAAAATGAGTCACCCATTTTTCTTGGAAAATATTCTTCATGTCCACCATATGCAGGTTTGATGATCTCTCCTATGGAAAAATTACATTTTCCTTTAACATGCCATGTAGTTCATAGGCCATGTACACAAAGATAGAAAAAATGTCTTCACCACCAATGTTTCGTAACTCCTACATTTCTTTACACTTCATATTTTATAGACCATATATCAATGATAATAGAAAAGATATATAGAAATTTGAGAAAACAAGACTCACTTAATATCTAGGAAAAAGTTAGGGAACATGTGCTCAACAAAACTACATCGCAAAATATGTAGGAAATACATTTTAGTGTGAAGTGGATGTTTGTTTCTTCACCCCATATAAGGAGGTGGAATCCCCAATAAAGTAATTTACATTGGTGTACTTCCTTTTGTACTTTTGGTAAGCTAATAAGGTACAAACAAAAGTTAAAACAATTGAACCCAATCACTATGTGGTATTTAGTCATTAATATCCATGGTTAAGGCACTGGTATATATTAGCAATGACCTTGAAGAAATTCAAAATACCTAAAATTGCTCCCTTGCATGTTGGGTTGTGTTATATTCTTTCCACAACTAGTCCATGTAGTTAATCGGGGGTAGAGGGGGGGGCGGAGCCCCCCATTCATTGCGCCGATTGCATAGCGAGGGGGTCACAGGGGGTTTGAGGGGTGTAGGTAACTCCACTCTATGGGGTCTGGGGCAGCGCCCCAAAAAATTTTGGTTTTGGAACATATTTTAGGTTGGGAAGACTCACCTATGGTTTTGTGCATGATTTTCGCACATGTTTTTAGACGCGATGGTTTTCGGTCCATGGTTTTGGATGCGATGGTTTTCGGTCCATGGTATTGCATGCTTCGGCATGTATAAATATGTATTATAACATTGAAAGGAAGATAATAAAAAATCAAGTTGGTAGTCTCGATTTTGGTATCCAGGGGAAAATCTCTGTGTGTATGTCTTTTATGTGCTATGCTCTCACATTGTTTATTTTGTGTGTTTTAGAATTCGTATGCAGGTAATTTCTGTATGGGGTTAAAACCTACATTTGGTATTAGAGCTACTTCAGCTTCAAGGGGGCGTCTTTTTTGCTGAGGGGTTTTGCTCAGGCCTGTGGTAGACCCTGTTCAGTGGGAGATCTGCGAGATCGATTTTGGTGGTGAAAAAAGATGCCAAGAAGTGGAAAGATAGAGATCGAGAAATTTAATGGTCAGAGTTTTGATTTGTGGAAACTCAAGATGGAGGATCTATTTGTGGATAAAGATTAGTGGATCACGGTAGATCTGGGTACCAAACCAATGGGAGTGTCCGCTGAAGAATGGAAGAAGTTGGATAGGAAGGCAAAGAGCACAATATGATTATGTGTCTCAAATTAAGTATTGCTGAATGTATTAGGGGAAGCTACACCTAAGGCTTTGTGGGACAAGTTAGGGACTTCGTACCAATCTAAGTATCTCGTGAATAAATTGGTCCTATGGAAAAAGTTTTATAACCCGAGGATGAAATATGGAGACTCGATAACAAAGCATCTGAATTCATTTAATAATTTGGTAAGTCAATTATCATCTTTTGATATTAAAATTTGCGATGATGATAAGTGCATCAATTTGATGTGTTCATTACCAAATTCATGGAATTGTCTGGTTATTGCAATAGGTAGCAAAGCAACTACCTTACAGTTTGATGAAATAGCCTCATCCTTGCTGACGGAGGAGATGAGATAGAAAAATATGGAGAGCTAGAATGGTGATGCCTTGTCCGTACGAGGACGGTCCCAGAAAAGAAACAAAAATAATTCATCGAGTAGGCGATCTAAATCTCCCGGAAAACCTGTAAAGGTGGTGTGCTAGAAATGCGGAAAGGAAGGGCACTACAAAAGGGACTGTAAATCTAAATCTCCTGATAAAGAAAGGAGACCTAATAATGCTCCTTCTGCAGAGGCGAAAACCACCTCAGATGAAGATGGGGATGTGTACTTGGCTTTTTCAAGTACACATGTAGATCATGAGGCATGGTTGATTGACTTAGGTGCATCCTTTCACTTCACTCCCCATAGAGAGTGGTTCTACGATTATGAGAAATATGATGGTGGTGATGTCCTCTTAGGGGATGATAGGAAGGCTAGAATCATTGGTCACGGAAAAGTAAAGTTGAAGTTGCAAGGTGGAAGGGTTAGAACACTTCCGGGTGTTCTGCATATTCCTGCATTGGCCACAAATATAATTTTTGTAAGCAAGATGGATGATGCAGGTGTAAAAACAATGTTTGAGAAGGATACCTGCAATATGGTTTGCAGAGCACTGGTATTGATTTGGGCAATTCGGATTGAAACTCTGTACAAGCTGCAAGGTAGCACTGTTGTTGATGGGTGCAACAGTTTTGTGGTTCTTGAAAGTGGAGTAGAAAATCTAGTGGTCTCTAGAGAGAAGACCATGCTGTGGCATCAAAGGCTTGGACATATTGGAGAGAAGGGCATTCAAATACTTCATGGTAAAGGTATGGTAGAAGGTATGAGTAATAGCTCTCTCGATTTTGATGTTTCCAAAAATTGTGTATATGGGAAGGAGAATTGGGTCAGTTTCCCCTCTAGTGGTAAGAGGGCGAAACAGATATTAGAACTCATGCAAAGTGATGTGTTTGGACCTGTGAAGGTTCCATCACTAGGTAAGGTTGTGTACTATGTATCATTTATAGATGAATTCTCAAGGAATACATGGTTATATTTCCTTAAGAAGAAATTTGAGGTCTTTGATAGGTTTAAAGAATTTAAGGCTCTAGTGGAAAACCAAACACAAAAGAAGGTAAAGGTGTTGAGAACAGATAACAATGGAGAGTTTTGCAGTAAGGAATTTAAAGAATTTTGAAAGAAGTGTGGTATACCATGGGAGAATACTACTCCATATACACCTCAAAAAAATGGAGTTGCAGAAAGAATGAACAAGACATTGATGGAAAGTGCAAGAGGCATGCTCAGTGGTGTCGGGTTAAGACAAGAATTCTAGGCAAAGGCAGTTGAGACAACATGTTACCTGGTTAATAGATCACCTTCATCAGAGTTGGAGGATAAGATTCCACAAGAGGTATAGGGTGGTATGAAACCCTCTCTTATACATCTTAGGGTATTTGGATGTGATGCATATGTACATGTTCCAAAGGAGAAATGAACCAAGTTGGATAGTAAATCTGAAAAGTGCATCTTTATTGGGTATAAGGATGGTTTAAAGGGTTGTAATCTTTGGAACCCAGTAACAAGGAAGGTTGTGTACAACCAAGATGTGGTTTTTAAAGAGGTAAAAGATGTTATTAAAAATGAAGTCCAACCAAAGGAACTTGATAAGATATATTTTGAGCTAAACGAGGAAGAATAAAACTCTATAGCAGAGGAGGAACCAGAAGATGAAGAGCCACAAACTCCGGGTGTTAGAGGATCAGTTCGAGAAAGAAGGCAGCCAGAAAGGTATAGTCCATTTACTTTCTGTTCAAATTTTTCTTTATCTATTACTGATGATGATCCCAGAACTGTGAAGGAAGCAGTAGATTCAGAGGATGGAAAACTCTAGAAAGATGCCATGGTTGATGAAATGGCATCTTTGCACAAAAATGAGGCTTGGGATCTGGTGGAGTTGCCGACTGGAAGGAAACCCATTGGCAGAAAATGGGTTCAAGAAGAAGACAAATGAAAAAGGAAAGGTGGACAAATACAAAGCTCGGTTGGTAGAAAAAGGTTATTCCTAGTTGTCAGGAATTGATTTTGGTGATATTCTTTCTCCTGTCGCCAAGGTAGTTTCTATTATATTACTTTTATCTGTTGCTACTACTTTTGATTTTGAGGTAGAATAGATGGATGTAAATACATAATTTCTTCATGGGAATTTGGAAGAGGAGATCTACATGAAGCAACCTAAAGGCTTTGTGTTGAAGGATAAGAAAGAATTGGTATGCAAGTTAAAGAAGACTCTATATGGGTTAAAACAATCACCAAGGATGTGGTATCAGAAATTTGATACATTTATACGGTGACTTGGCTTCACTAGAAGTAAAGAAGATCATTGTGTGTATTTCAAATTAAGTGGCAACCATGTTATTTATCTAGTCTTGTATGTGGATGATATGTTTCTGGTTGGAAATGACAAAGAAACTATCTAGGATTTTGAAGACCCATTTGTCCTCGAAATTCGACATGAAAAAAATTGGTGCTGCAAACTATATTTTGGGCATGGAAATTAAAAGAGATCAGACAAAGAAGAAGCTTTGGTTAAACCATAGAAAGTATGTAGAAACAATATCGCAGAGGTTTAATATGCAGGATAGTAAACCGGTGAAGGTTCCTATTCTTGTAGGTATAAAGTTATCTATTGAACAGTGTCCCAAGACACAAGAAGAGGAAGAGGATATGTCCCGTGTTCCATATGCAAGTGTACTCAGTAGCCTGATGTATGTGATGGTTTGTATTAGACCAGACATTGCACATGTAGTGGGAGTGTTGAGTAGGTTTATGTCTAAACCAGGGAAGGAGCATTGGACAACAATGAAGCGAGTTTTCAGGTATTTGCGTGGCACTAGTTATTATGGTTTGTGCTACCAAGGAGGACCATGATTGGACAAATTTTTGGACATCCATGGCTTTGTTGATGCAGACTGGGTTGGAGATCTAGATCAGTGAAGATCTACAAGTGGGTATGTGTTTAACCTATTTGGAGGTGCAGTCAGTTGGATGAGTAAGAAACAATCTATAGAGGCACTATCAACTACAGAGGCAGAATACATGGAAGCCACTCATGTAAGCAAGGAAATAGTTTCGTTGTAGAGATTGTGGTCAAGTATGGGGTTAGTACAGAGAGCTATAAGGATAGACTGTGATAGCCAAAGTGCAATTTTCTTGCCAGAGAACCCTACATATCTTTCAAAGACAAAGCACATTGAAGCTCAGTATCACATTGTGAGGGATATGATAGAAGACAAAAAGATGTTGTTGGTAAAGGTGGACACTTTGAAGAATACTGCAAATGCATTGACAAAATCTGTGAGCTCTGAGAAGTTCTCTTGGTGTAGAGAAACAATGGGCATTGCAGGGCTAGATAAATGACTAAGCTCTCTTGTGGCCCCCTGTGGAAAGAAAACAACAAGTGGGAGAATGTTGGGTTGTGTTATATTCTTTCCACGACTAGCCCACGTAATTAATCGGGGGGTTAGAGGGGGGGCAGAGCCCCCATTTGTTGCGCCGATTGCATAGCGAGGGGATCATAGGGGGTTTGAGGGTGTAGGTAGCCCCACTCTATGGGGTCTAGGGTAGCGCCCTGGAAAATTTTGGTTTTGGAACCTATGTTAGGTTGGGAAGACCCACCTATGGTTTTTTGCATGATTTTCGCACATTTTTTTGGATGCGATGATTTTTGGTCCATGGTTTTGGACGCGATGGTTTTCAGTCCATGGTATTGGATGCTTCGGCATGTATAAATATGTATGATAAAATTGGAATGAAGATAATGAGAAATGAAGCTGGAAGTACTGGTTTTGGGATCCAGGCAAAAATCTCTGTGTATATGTGTTTTATGTGTTATGCTCTCGCATTGTTTATTTTCTGTGATATAGAATTCGTATGTAGGTAATTTCTGTATGGGGTTAAAACCTACATTGCATTGAAGAAATTTAAAACAAATTCTAAATAGCATAAGAAACAGTAAATACCAAAAACAAATTATGCCATAATAGACCATAAACTATGCTTGCAACGATGTAATTTGCACCAGTTATTGTAGTTATTGAACAAAAGATTCATTATTGAATCTACATAATGCTCATCAAGCTGAAAATGAAAGGGAAATATTTAGGCAAAGAAACTTTCATCACATCCACCTAGATCATGCAAAAGAAAAACATGGATATTTTTTTTATAATAGAAGGATACCAACCTTGTTGAGAGGATTTGGCTTTAATACTAATTTGATGTGAACATTGGCTAGAAATGATATTAAATATTTCCTTTTCTTTCTTGCATTGCCCTTTTGGATATAGGAAATTATCATAAAAATCAATAATATGTCACAGTATTTATCCAAATGAAAAATAAGCATGCTTATGTTGGCTTGTCAATTCTAGTGTCAACATTACTAGAAGATTTGACCTGAAAACCAAACATAGCCTGCAGCAAATCAAGAATATCTACTTCTCATGTCTTTTATTGTTGGTTTTCAAGTAAGGGAGGCCAATTCGAGCCATAAATTTTGTGTAGAGATGTTACATCATCTTTTATCTGAGAATGTTGTCCATATTTTTGTATTCAAGCTTCTGTGATCCATAATCAATTAAGTCTTTCGGTAGAAATCAGATAAGAGAAATTTTTGGCTGACGCGTTTCAAACCAATAGTGTGGTTCATCATCAGGAACAAACCATGGCAAAGGCTTAAATAAAAAGCAATGTAGAGACATAATTTCAAGTAACATATATATTTGAACAATAATATTTAAATTATGATATTAATTTATTAATATATTAAAAACAAATATTATTAAGCTAGTTTTTTTTAAATAATATTTGAATAATGATATTAGTTTATTAATTTATTAAAAATATTAATACGTAACGACTATATTAAACTGCTAGTTTTTGAAAAATAATATTTAAATTATCTGTATTCAAGCTTCTATGATCCATAATGAATTAAGCAAAGTCTTTCAGTAGAAATCACATAAGAGAAATTTTTGGCCATGGTCTACCTCTTCATCTGGTCCTGATGATGAACCACACTTTTTGGTTTGAAACGCGTAGGCAAAAAAATTCTCTTATGTGATTTCTACCAAAAGACTTAATTCATTATGGATTAAAGAAGCTTGAATACAAAGAATTTAAATAGTAATTTTCAAAAACTAGCTTAATAATATTTGTTTTTAATATATTAATAAATTGATATCATAATTTAAATATTATTGTTCAAATATAGTCATTACTTGAAATTATGCCTCTACATCGCTCCATGTCTCTACATTGCTCTTTATTCAAGGCTTTGCAATGGTCTGGTCCTGATGATGAACCACACTTCTTTGTTTGAAACACGTCTGCCAAAAATTTCTCTTACGTGATTTCTACCTAAATACTTTGCTTAATATTGTCCATAATTTTCAGAGATATAAGATAAAATACATACAACCTATTGATTCACCATAATAAGTTGCATAACTTACAAAATGAAATGAGAACAAGTATATGGACTCCAAAGATGTGGCATCTACTATAATAAACATGAACTGGCGAATGATTATCAATCATAACACATTTCTTTTGTATGTCTTTCTCAATTTATTTAAATCCTCCTATTTCATAATGGCTTGTGAAAAATCGACAACATTAAGAGGAAGGTATTATAAGGTGCACATTTTCCCTTTCTCTTGGACATCCCTGAATGCTGCAATAATCTACTTATTAACCAAAAATATCTCTTGAGAAGCTATTTTTAAAGAAAACTGTAGTAATGTGCTATAATGAATAGTGTGGCATAATGAATAAATATTAATGCTATTTCTTGTTGACGGTGCTGGACTCGCCAACATTTAGGTGATCACCCCGATATGAAGTCCCAACTAGACCTCACATCGTTTGGTGTGGGAGTCCCATCTAGTATGATGGCTCGGTTGCCATTATCTTAAAGGTTTACCTCAACTCTTGCTTGTCATCACAGGAGAGTGGTTTTATTTGCCTTTGAGAAGTGAGGTTCGCATGACTGGTGATTTTAATTGTTACTTGTGTCAATGGTTCTTTCACTGTAGAGGGAGAGGGTGAGAGTGAGTCCCAAGTCGGTTGGGAGGAAGCCCCAACTTTGCTAGGAACACACAACACAACAGGACGTGTAAAACTTTCATTGGAACAGTCCACACATATGCGACAGTCACAACACACAAGGGAAGATAACACATACAACACTCAGTGGATGAGTCTACATGAGTGCAATGGTTGTTACAAGAAGTTTTATATGAAAGGTCTGTCTGATGTCCGAGAAGGTAGCCACCATGGGCGATACAACGTTAACAACATATACAACACATTTTCATTAATAGATTATGTATTACAACAAGTGAAATAAGTTCAACTGTTCAACACAAGTTAAAGAAACATGCATTACAAATGTTCAATATTAGTCTTACAACAAGTACAATTCATGTGTGAAAACATTCTGGCCTATTAGCAAGATTCTGAATTAAGTGAAAGTTCCAAGACACATCATTACACCATACATCACTAACCCCATGGGTAGGGTGTTGACACCACTACTTATTCCTCAAAGAAAAGGTGACAGACTATCTTCGCTATGTGGGAGTTGCTGAGGTGAAAATTCCTTTACATGTACAAATGAGTGGATAGTGATAGCCAAGAGTGAAACTAACCCTTGTGTCTATTTAACTACCCTCATGACTGTTTGACTTCCAAGACTTTTTGACTTTACATGAAACTTTGTAGAACAAGCGGGTCTGTTGGACTTCCATGTTACATTACATTGATAGACAGTATGACCCACAATAGAGATGTGGACGACATGGCTCATGACACGACTCGACATGACAGTGCTAGTGTTGGGTGCATATAAGGTGTCTTTTAGAACTCCTAATTGCCTCACATTAATTATCAACCTGGGTAAGTCTTTTTGTTTCAAGAGTGTACAAAATACGTGCAAGTGATGGAAATCATTATATCTATAGAGAGTAATGCTTTAAGATAACTTATCAAATTTAATACAAGAGTAAATTGATGAAACCATAAATCTTAAGCTTGGAACTTCAAGGAAAATAACCTATTCAAGCATCAAGACTAAATCTTAATCTAAACCAAACTCAATCTTAATGATGAGATTCTAATTGCAATTACATCAACCAAGTGCACCATATGAATTACAAAGCTCTTTCAACTGAGTCGAAACTACTGCATAGAAATAAAGCATCTAATCTATTCAATAACACACTGTCTTTTTAATGAACAAGAAATAATTCTGATCTAATGATTAATTTAGTCCACAACATAAATAAATGAAATCAATTGACAGAATTAATAAGTAATGAAATGAATACACAAAATCCACACTGATGAAAGTAAATCAACTGTAAAACTGTAAAGTAGAATAATTAAACTTGCAGTAAAGGAAAAGTAAAAGTATAAAATAGGAAATAGCAATGAAATCCACCAGTGATCGGGCCAAAGCCGCTAGCGAATATTTCTTAACTACTTCAAAATATTGTGGGTGAACAACAACACAAATGATGTATTATTCATCATATCCAAATGTTGTTACCGCACAATGTGTCCTTCAAAATCATGCTTTGTATACTAAAATTATAATTGAAGTAAAAAGGCAAGAATTTTACTTCTCTCTATTCTCCTCCATTCCTTTGATCTCTGCTTTCATTTAAATACATAGAGAGCAAAGGGAAGTTACAACAAGGATGATTACAAAATGATTTCCATTACAAATTTGGGTTATACAAAACAAATTGATCAACAAGATCATATCTGAAAGGTCTTTCCATCAACATTCAGTAGGTACAAGTCGAATTTGGTATTGCAACTGGAACAATTTGGAAAATGGCCACAACAACAAATCTAAGAAAATTGCCTTCGAAGAACTTTCCGTTTCTCTTAATACAAACCAAATTTTGGAAACTTGCACTTCAAAAAACTATTTTGGCATGTTCTAGACAATACCCATGTTTCAGATTTTCCAGATTCTCCTTCATTTGTCTGAAACATCCAATTCAAAATAGTCACTTCTTATTCCAGTGAATTTCTGAGTTGGAATATTTAATTATGAGTTGGAGATCAAATTTGCAGTCTCGAAAAGATCTTTGAGGCTAAAATCATGAGTGATGTTACAACAAATCCATTATTAAACCGTCATTGGTAAAATCATGCATAATAATCATCAATTTATTAAAAATAAAGGAGAAAAATAGTATTTATCCACAAAAAGAATAAATAATTAAAAATTGGAATTATATCATAAATTATGATAAATGACGTGATAACGAATGGCAGAAATGAATGAAGTAGGCATCAAAAAGTGATAATAATAAGGACAAATTAGTGGCCCAACATACCCCCAAACTAAATATGTTGCATGTCCTCATGCAACCTCAAAGCCTCTGTATTAACCAAGCTATAACAAATGTTCATCCCATGTCATGAAAGTGATGGAACAAATGAGTTCTTCCTCAAATAATGAATATTAAATTTTACCAATGTTGATGAAGGCATAACAATTTTCACATTAACTTTTAACCATATGTATATGAAGTTGCAAAAAAATATGATATAGGTAGCGACAAACATCATTAACCATTTTGTCAAAAACTACAACCCATATTTTGCTGAAATTTGGCAAGAAGATTTCGAATATATTAATGCTTATCTAAACCAAAAAACATATCGTTTTGATGCACGGAGCATGAGATATAAGAAAAATGGTTGTAGGTGATAGTGCGTGATTTCTAAAATTTTACAAACTAATTTAACTTGAAATTTGATGGGTTTGTGTATTTTAATGATACCTCTTTGCTATCCAAAAAGCACAAGAATTCAGTTCATAGTTTTAATGGTATGCACAAATCAATTTCTGCACTGTATAAAAATGAAATTGTGTGCCTTAAATGAAAAAAAACGAGTAGAAAGCATCCATCATGTGTAGCAATTCCTCCCCCAAGCAGGAGAATTAGCATATGGTCATGCAATACTAGAAAACAAATTGAGGTGGTTGCTACAATTGTGGTTGAAATCTATGCTTGGTGTAAAACAACATGGAGTAAGAGAGGTTCTGAGAATGAATAAGGAGATCGGTGGATGATGGCACGATCATAATAAATAAATGAATGAAAGTAACACTCCCACAAACTGAAAGCTTCTATGTCTTTGAAAAATGGGAAGTGGTAAATATGTGGAATGAATGATGATAAATAATGCTCAATGGATTTTCATGAAATTCTCCTAAACTTTTAATAAATCAGAAACTTATGCTATTTCACCTCAAGTTTTACCTCTAGAAAAATGTGGAATAACATGTATGGACTGGTATTTGTTGAAGCTGATGTTGGCTAAGATGATGCTGAAAATTATGCAAAAGGTGGAATCCATGGAAACACATCCTCTCTGCGAGTTGCTCGAGCATCTTCTATTGTTTGCAATAGTGTGGAATTGCTGTGAATAGAGCTGGCCCCCATACTTGTTGATTTCCTGTAAACAGTTCACTACTCTATATGCAATTTTCTTGAATTCACAGTTTTAGTTTCGAACATAAACAAATAAGGCGTTGCAAAAATTTCAATCAGAAAAAACCTTTGTATAAATGCAATAATAATATTTTTTCAAATCAACAAGTTATGGTGGAGTTCGGTAATTATTACACACTCTATTCCATAATGCATATCTTCCCACCTCAAATATGAAAAGGATGTCCATGATCATAAAACATAGGAAAAAGGGAAAGGACATTGAGGATTCACAAATGCAGTAAGAAAATCAATGAAAGTGGCATAAATACAGAAAAAGAAATCAAAGCAGTACAAGTCAAACGATCTGAAATGGCTGTAAAATAAAAGAAAGATTTAGATCGTTATGTAAATAGATATTTACCTTCGGTGGAAAAATATGATAAAAACATGACCCGCGAGAAATGTTAATAACTGGTGGTAAAGTGATTGGACAATAATGATATAATGCGTATAAAGATATAGTTTACCATGCATGTTGACTAATTGAATTAGAAATGTTGCTCAAATGGTAAATTCTCCTTTAGCAATGATTCCATAGGGGGTAATAGGATGGAGAGTATTTGGTAGTGTAACATAGTACCTCAATACCGCAAGCAGAGCCACTACTGCCAACAGGCATTCATAGCCTCGACGGGGTTGTTTCTTAACCCAAAAATGAGCAAGAGTCCTCCATTCAGTATGTACATGGTTTTTTGGTTTTTATAAAGAGACCAGTATGCTAGCATGGTAACGAGATAATCATAGTGCCATTCACTAGGATATAACAAAGTGACCAGGTTGGTTCATGATAAGACCCCCTGTCCTTCTGACGGTTTTAACCATCAATAAGATCATTACCTTGGTGTGGTAGCCATAATGGAAGGTCACCTATTACACCCTTATGATCATGGTAAGTTGGCTCGTGATGAGACCCTCTATCCTCTTTAAGACAATTCTTGTTACATTTTCATATTTTTATATTTTAATGCTTTTATTGTAAAGAGAGGTAGGCTCATTTACTCCTTAAGAGTCAGGGATGGCGTAAGAAGTAAAAAAAAATACCAATGAAAGTTATGCTTTCCCCCCATATCATCATATCAAAGGGATTTATCCTTTTGAATGTTTAAAAGATAAACTACCATGGTATTAGAATAATAAATCATTTTATGATGTGTCCAAAGAGAAGATATTCAATCAACGATTATATAGGTGCACGATGTCGGCATCGGAATATAGATGACCATCAAAAGGTTTTATAAGTCATAATGGTATTAATATTACCATTTTTCTTTATCATAGGGACAAATCCAAATAGATGGTTTTTTTATTCAAAACATGAAATAGAAAGAAAATTGAAAAAATGACTAGCGATGAAACAGTAAAGAGAAATCACAGTTATTCCTACAAAAACGCAAAAGGTTTTGTTCAATCAATTGAACAACAATCGTTCAATCTTTTGAACAACAAAGATAAAACACAAAAAAGTGGTGTTCAATTGATTAAACAACAATCATTCAATCATTTGAACAGCAAAAATAAAACATTCAAAAGTTTTGTTCAATTGATTGATTTGTATTTCATGCCATGAAAAGAAAACAAAATGAAGAATAAAAGAAAAATAGCATCGAGATCAGCTAAGAGCAATCACGCAAAAGGAAAAGAAGTGTTGTTCAATAGATTGAACAACAAAACAATTGCAAGAAGAAAAAGTGTTGTTCAAAAGTTTGAATAACAAGGCAACACAAAAAGTGTTGTTCAGTAGATTGAACAGCAGTTGTTCAAAAGATTGAATAACAAAATAATCGTAAAAAGTATTGTTCAATAGATTGAACAACAGATATTCAAAAGATTTGAATAGCAAAACAATCGTAATAAAAAACAAGAAAGTGTTGTTCAAAAGGTTGAACAATAGCAGTTCAACTAAATGAATACCAAATAATGCAAAAAAGAAAATAAGTATTGTTCAATTGATTGAATATCAGAATAATGCAAGAAAAACGTGATATTCAATAGATGGAATAACAAGATTATCACAAGAAGAAAATGTGATGTTCAAAAGTTTGAACAACAAAATACACAAAAAGTGCTTTTCAAAATTCTGAACAACAAAACACGCAAAAAAATTGTTGTTCAAAAGTTTGAACAGTAGCTATTCAAAAGTTTGAACAACAAAATAAGCGAAAAAGGTGTTGTTCAAAAGTTTGGACAGCATTTGTTCAAAAAGTTTGAACAACAAAACACACAAGACAAAGAGCTATTGAAAAGTTTGAAAAGTAGTTGTTCAAAAGTTTGAACAACAAAACATGAAAGAAGAAATGTTGTTCAAAAGTTTGAATAACAACTTTTCAAAAGTTTGAACAGTAAAGCAAAAAAATAGTGTTACTCAAAAGTTTGAACATTAGCTGTTCAAAAATTTGAACAACAAAACATGCAAGAAAAAAGTGTTGCTCAAAATTTTGAACATTAGAACACGTAAGAAAAAGTGTTGTTCAAAAGTTTGAACAACAAAATATGCAAAAAGGTATTGTTCAAAAGTTTGAACAACAAAATACACAAAAAAAGTGTTGTTCAAAAGTTTGAACAACAGCCGTTCAAAAGTTGAAAAGCAAAACACGCAAGAAAAATTGTTGTTCAAAAGTTTGAACAGTAATTGTTCAAAAGTTTGAATAGCAAAATACATAAAAAAGGTGTTGTTCAAAAGTTTGAACAACAAAAAACACAAGACAAAGAGCTATTCAAAAGTTTGAAAAGTAGTTGTTCAAAAGTTTGAACAACAAAATAAACAAAAAATATTGTTCAAAAGTTTGAACAACAAAACACGCAAGAAAAAATGTTGTTCAAAAGTTTGAATAGTAGCTTTTCAAAAGTTTGAATAGCAAAGCAAAAAAAAAAATGTTATTCAAAAGTTTGAACAGTAGTTGTTCAAAAGTTTGAACAACAAAACATGCAAGAAAAAAGTGTTGCTCAAAATTTTGAACATTAGAACACGTAAGAAAAAGTGTTGTTCAAAAGTTTGAATAACAAAATATGCAAAAAAGTGTTGTTCAAAAGTTTGAACAACAAAACACATAAGGAAAAATGTGTTGTTCAAAAGTTTGAACAACGGCTATTTAAAAGTTTGTACAACAAAATACGCAAAAAAAGTGTTGTTCAAAAGTTTGAACAACAGTCATTCAAAAGTTTGAATAGAAAAACACGCAAGAAAAATTGTTGTTCAAAATTTTGAACAGCAGTTGTTCAAAAGTTTGAACAACAAAATATGCAAAAAAAAGTGTTGTTCAAAAGTTTTAATGGCAAAACATGCAAGGAAAAAAGTGTGGTTCAAAATTTTGAACAACAGCTATTTAAAAGTTTGGATAGCAAAATGCATAAAAAAGTGTTGTTCAAAAGTTTGAACAACAGCTGTTCAAAAGTTTGAACAACAAAACATGCAAGAAAAAATATTGTTCAAAAGTTTGAACAACAGCTGTTCAAAAGTATGAACAACAAAATATGAAAAAAAGGTGTTGTTCAAAAGTTTGAACAGTAGTTGTTCAAAAGTTTGAAAAACAAAATATGCAAAAAAAGTGTTGTTCAATCCCAAATAGAGAGGAAACTACAACTTTGAATGAAACAACAAGTGAAACACAAAAACATAAGAGAAATTAAACAAGAAACAACTCTTTATTTAAAAACAGTAAATAAGTTAATTAATTAAGTTACAATAGCTATGATGTTATTTCCGAAGGGAGTATCAATTTGTCAATCGAAAAAAATGATCTCTTGGAGAAATGGTTTGGCAGTAGTGAAATGAATCTTCAAATGGAAATCAATTCTCCATTTATGAATCCGTTAGGTAATGAATTGGATGAAATTCCCTTGTTTCATTAAAATTTCTTTCAAGAATCGCTTGTTCAAAAATTGACCTTGTTCAATCTCTTAGGACCTACAAAAGGAATGATTGTCTAGCTACAATAAAACATTAAATCATGGAGAAAGAGAGGTGATCGGGCTCCCCTAATCCAAGAATTATGAAAACAATAATAAGTAGTTACTATGTAAAACAAATATACGGAGAAAATAACAAAGTAAAATTAATTTATTACCTGCGGGAGAGCACTGATCAATCATGCTAACCTGCAATGTTTTAATCGTAATTTCTTTGTTTTTCATCTAATTTGAGTGATTCCAAAGCCAAATAAAATTGAAATTAGAGTGATATCTCTAATAGAAATAGGTTTTAAAAATTCAATGATATGATATGTCAACTTTGCTTAGAACGACCTACATAACATAGTGATTTTCAATTTCCTAGCTTAGACCAACAATTGATATTTTAATCATAATTTTTTTGTTTCATGATGGATTGAGTTGATTAAAATTGTAAATGAAATTAGTTTCATTTATGTATCTCCAATAGAAACATTTTTTAAATAAAATAAGAATTTATGGGTCAAATACTTTAATGAACAGCTGGAAAATCAGAGTTTTAAGAGTGTTGATTTATGATAGACAGTCAGTATTTGGGTCTTAACATTCTCATACAATACCAAAATCGAGTGATTAAAATTACCTTATAAATTAGATTCATATAGGAATATTTCATAGAAACAAGTTTTAAAAATATAGTCATTTAGTCCTCCAAAAACAGACTATCTCATCTCTGTTCCTAAGCTACCTACTAGACACCCTCCCAATGTTTTGGTTATAACATTTTCGTTTCAAATCCAAATGGAGTGGTGAAAATTGTGTTGGAAATTAGACATGAAGGGATACTTAGGATAGAAAATTTTTTTAAGATATTCATTTTTGGTCCCTTAAAACATGACTGTCCCGATTGTGTTTTCAGAATTTTCATCAAGCTCGCAAGGCAAAAAATATTATATTCAAGAAATTTTCCAAATTGGTGATAAAAATGAATATGAGTATTTGTAGAACTATTATATTCAATATTATACATCTATATACACAAATAAATTAAAATATTTATCACCGATGTTGATTTCCATAGCTTGTTGCAACAAAAACAACTATTTTTACATAATAATAAAAAATGTATTTATTTATGTTCTTATTTATTTTATTTCCTACACTAACCTACTCTGCTTTGAAAAATGAATATGCTTACGTATAAGAGTACTTTCACTGGAACCATTTTTGAAATAAGGCCTCAAGTATGTACATACCCACATTTGAAAAATGCATTTTAATAAATAGTAAGATATGAGAAGCCAACTTCCCTTGAAAAGATGGTGCCAAAAATTTTTGAAGTATGGAGTAAGGATGCAAACAAATGATAGAGTAAAACCGATATTAAATGTATCCTTTACTTTCTTGATTTTCCATAACCGTCATATCATGAAGTTCTTGAGATTTTAAAACGACTTGTTAATGTAGGCTAGAAGAAACCTTATTTTCTTTCATAACTTCTACAATTTTTGGATTTAACGCATTTTCAATCTCAATATAATTTTTTTGCAATGGTGGATGTGAGATAGAAAGGGTGGAAATGGTAGGTAAATTTTTCATTTCAACACTGTAAGCATGTTGTACTAGTTTATTACAATGAGGGTGTTGAATGAGTTCAGCAGGAAATTGTGTAGGGCAGGAGCATTTTGATGATGTCGTTGATTGGGTTTCGTGGATGATTTTGATGGGAAAGCAAGATTTTGTGGAAGAGTTGGTGAAGAACATGGATGATGTGTTTGTGCTACGAGATGTGGGAGAGTATTCATGTAATCATAAGACGAACCATGTCAAACTTGTAGACAAGATTGGTGGGGGTTATATTGAGATTGATATGGATGCCCTAACACATTAGTATTCTATAATGGATAATCCAAGTAAGAACGTGGAGAAGAAGTGTTTTGGACCATACATGTAGTTCATGATTTCCATGGTTGTGAAATTGTTGCAGCTTACCCATCTCTTTGATATGATACTTCAATCCTAGATAAGGAAGAGTGAGTATCTATGGGATGCTCCTTTTGGAAATGAGGGAAAAGCACTTCTTCAATTTCTTGATTTTTCTGAACTTGCAAAACATCCAATTTTGAATTTCGAGATCTAATAAAATCAATTTTAAAATTCTCAAATAAATCATTGATTTGAACTCCTATATCTCTTGCTCTTGTAGTACATTTGGAAAAGAAAGAAGAAACTTCTCCAGAATTCGTACCAGCCTTAGAGATTTCTCTTGAATACCTTATGCATAATTCACAAACATCATCATATGATAACTGGAAAACGTCACCTTTTCCCAGTAGATTTAAAAGTTCTAAAAATTCATCTTAGATTCCTTTAAGAATGAGTGTTTTTAAGACCTATTTTTTCAAATGCTTATGCTTTGATTTTTCAAGGTTGTAATGAAATCACTATACATAGTCCTCCAAGCTTTCATCTTCCCTTTGAATTATATTGAAAATATTCTCATCAGCCTTGCAATAGTCTTGGTACTTCTTCAAGAATACATTCTTCATGTCTTCCCATGTTTGGCTGCAATTCCCACCAAGGCTCATGAAACATCGGAGATCTTCTCCTTTTAGAGTAAGAGGAAACACTTTCAAGCATTGATCATTAGTACAATAATCGTATCCTCTACAAAGTACTTCAAACTCAAATAAAAATGTATCTGGGTCTTCACTTGCCAAACCATGAAAAATTGGTAGAGAAGATGGGGGACTTATGTGCATTTGTGTCACGACTCCTAGATCTTTGATAGGGAATTCAAAAGTAGAAATGTGAGCCATTTTTTACCATAATAGAAGATGTTCTTCATGTGTCTCTTTGAGGCTCCTCCTTCAAATGTTCCTGTCAATTGGTTAGTGAAATTGGTGGCTTACATCACCACTTAAGTGAAAGAATGAGATTTGTTTTTGAAAATTTCTACCTTTTTTTTAGTCATCCACACAGAAATTAAAACAGTTATTTCTACTTTAATTCCTATGCAGTTTTGTTGAAAAGAGAGCACAGGAGCAAGAACTTTACACACTTGTACGTAGGTTCTTACCTTCCATTTTTAATACCCAGTTCTTTCACAACAAACAAACATCAAACTTTTATTTCTACTTAAATTCCTACGTAATTGTGTTGAAAAGCAGGCGAGGGAGCAAGCACTTTACTTACTCGTATGCAGGATCTTACCTTCCATTTTTAATACCCAATTCTTTCCTAGCAAAAAGTATCAAACATACATCACTTATGCGAAATAGCAACACTCTCTCTGGCAACGACGCCAAAATATTGGGTGCATATAAGGTGTCTTTTGGAACTTCTACTTGCTTCACATTAATTATCAACCTTGATAACTCTTTTTGTTTCAAGAGTGTACACAATATGTGAAAGTGATGGAAATCGTTATATCTATAGAGAGTAATGCTTTAGTATAACTTATCAAATTCAATACAAGAGTAAACAGATGAAACCATAAATCTTAAGCTTCGAAATTCAAGGAAATTAACCTATTCAAGCATCAAAACTAAATCTTAATCTAAACCAAACTCAATCTTAATCAAGAGATTCTAATTGCAATTACATCAACCGAGTGCGCTGTAGCAACAACATAGATCTTTTAGCTGAATTGAAACTACTGCATAGAAATAAAGAATCTAATCTAATCAATAACTTTCTGTATTTTTAATGAACAATAAATAATTCTAATCTAATGATTAATTCACTCCACAACATAAATAAATGAAATCAATTGACAGAATTAAGAAGTAATGAAATGAATACATGAAATCCACATTGATGAAAGTAAATCAACTATAAAACTATAAATGAGAATAACTAAACTTGTAGTAAAAGAAAAGTATAAGTAAAAAACAAGAAATAAGAGTGAAATCCATCAGTGATCGGGCCCAAGCCACCAGCGAATACTGCTTAGGTGCATCAAAATATCATGAGTGAACAACAACACGAATTATGTATTATTCATTAGATCCAAACGTCATTACAACACGATGTGTCCTTCAAAATCATGAAATTTCCTCCTCCCTATTCTCCTCCTTTCCTTTGATCACTGTTTTCATTTAAATACACAGAGAGAAAAGGGAAGTTACAAAAAAGCTGATTACAAAATGATTTCCATTACAAATTTGGATTATGCAAAACAAATTGATTAGCAAGATCATATCTGAAATATGTTGCCATCAACATTCAGTAGGAACAAGTCAAATTTGGTAATTCAACTAGAAGAATTTGGAAAATAGCCGCAACAGAAAATCTGAGAAAATCGTCTTCGAAGAACCTTCCATTTCTCTTAATACACACTGAATTTTGGAAAATTTCTCATCCTAAAACTAGTTTGGTTCGTTCTGCACAAAACTCCTGTTTTGGATTTTCCAGATTCTCCTTCATTTGTCTGAAACGTCCATTGCAAAATCGTCACTTCTTATTCCAATGAATTTCTGAGTTGGAATATTTAATTGTGAGTTGGAGATCAAATTTGCAATCTGGAAAAGGTCTTAGAGGCTAAAATCATGAGTGATGGTAGAACAAATCCATTAGTAAACCATCATTTGTAAAATCATGCATAATAATCATCAATTTACTAAAATTAAAGGATAAAAATAGTATTTATCCATAAAGAGCATAAATAATTGTAAAATGGAATTATATGATAAATTATGATAAATAACATGATAAAGAATGGTAGAAATAGTTGAAATAGGCATCAAAAAGTGATAATAATAAGGACAAATTAGTGGCCCAATGGCTGGTACATTCGTGCTACTGCTGGTGTGTATGTCCAACTATAGTTCTGTTGGATAATAGATGTCTTCATGGTGTGTCACAGCTTCACCTCTGCATGGAAAGGTGCACAAAGTCTTCAATGGTTGTTGGTTTGCTTGATCTTTCTTTTGCATGTTGCTCCTTGCTTGTATGTTGGAAGGCTTGATAGGTTTGTATGTTTGCAAAATGTGCATGTTTGTCCATATGCCTGTTCGCGAACAGATCTTTGCATGATCATCCATTCACAAGCACATCTCTTTGCTTGCATCGTTTGTTCATCTATTGGTGAACCTTTCCTTCTACATGTGCTCCCTTCAATCATCCCATTCGTCATCATGCCATGTTTGTTTGTGGACCTGTTCTTGCAGTCACTCATGATGAGATCAAATCAAATCCAAAAATCTCATAGTCTACCATGATACACGAACATTTTGAATGCAGGTGACTAGGAGAGGCAACAAGGTTGTGAAGTAGGATGGAGGCTCAATTCACTGATGATGAAAACTGCACAAGACTCACCAGGTGATGAAGATGGGCAATCTGGATTGACAGTGATTGTCCGCGAGGTCTAGCTTAGCTAAAGGACAAAATTACATAGTTTTTGAGGGGAATAGTTTGGGTTGGAGGAAGGTTGGGTGGGAAAAACATGCGTAGTTTTTCAGAATGAGTAGGCGATGGGTGCTTGGCATCCAAAACTGCGTAACTCTTGGAGGGAACTAGCAATTGGCTACTAGGACACTTGTAGCAAAAATGTGTAATTCCTAAAGGGAAATGGTAGTTTGCTATTGGGTCACTAGCAGCAAAAAATTGCACAATTCCTGAGAGGAACTTGCAGTCAATTGTTGGAGCTTGGTAGTAAAAATTTCACAATTCCTCGAGGGAACTGGCAGTTTACTGCTGCGAGCTACTGTCAGGAACAACTACGTTGTGGCTTCGAGGCTGGCCTACTGATCACATATGCACAGTTTCTGAGCTGAGCGAACAACTGGGAAGCACAGGGATTGCTCATGAAAACTGCACAATTTTATTGGTGAGAAGCTGGTCGAAAGTCAGGAGGACTGGCTGGAAAAGCTATGCAATTTTCTAAGAGAGATGGGGATGGGCACTGGGTTTCTGTTTGGATTTCCTACAAAATATTGTAATCCAGTGGAGCGAGAAAGGTCTACAGCCTCTGTGCAATTCTTGAGGGAAGTGAGTGCGGGATGGCTGTCGAGTCAAACTTTTGGTTGATAAACATGAAGGTTGATTGATTTGCTTGTGGCAAGCCCAACATGAAATGGCTTGCTTGGTTCTTCTGCACTATTCTAGGTGACAGTCGATCAAGTCAATGATGAGGTGATGGTTCAGTTCTCAAAGGGGAGTCCAGTCATCAAAACTTCAGCAACAATGAATAAGTGTGTGAACAAGTGAAAGATGCATATGCGGTCTTGCAAACACACACTTGCATGACTCGATGACGAGAGGACTCAAAAAATCTAGACACACATGTTCAACATGACTGACTAATAGTGTAAGCAACAAGCGCGATACTTGTGATTAATTGTTGTTTGACAATGACGATGCATGTGCGACAGTGAATGTGACTCCCTTTTTGAGTGTGACAAATGTTTTCATAGCAAACACAATAGGTACACATGAAAAGAAGACTTTGAGCATGACTAGAACATGGTCGCAAGCATGACTTTGACATCAACATGCAAAAACTTGGGTGAAATGAACAAGCAGGGTAGATGCAAAGACTAGCACGAGCTCATGGAGTGAACCCAAATGTGTGCAGTAATCAAGTAAAAATCTAAAGGGAGACTCCAAAATTGGGTGTAGGCCAAAATTTTTTAGGGTGGTTATAGCTGCTACAACACTTAGCGACACACTAGTAGAATTCTAGCTTCTCTATTTTGGTTCACTGCTAGCACAGGGCCTTGGTCATTAGGGAAGTATTGAATCGTTGTGTGGGTTAATTCGGCTTCCCCACATAACCCATGGACACATGTGGTTCACCTTTTTCCAGCTCTGTCAAACACAACCAAAATTTCAGCTTTATCGCAATGTTTCAAATTCATGAAGGGTATTTAGCTTCCGAGTTGAATATTTTCAGAGTATAAGTTCTCATCTCTGGTGTTGCTACACTACCATCAGGTTTGGACAGTACCCCGGTGGAGTCTTGCAAGAACACATGCATTTCTTCACTTCCAGCGAGCTTAGTCAATACCCTGATGGAGTTTCATGCTTCACCTCTCTGCGTAAGAAGCCTTTCTCTGCTTTCGCCTTTGTATTTTTTCAAGAGGACTGTGCATAGGAACTTATTTATTTTTGGGGAAAAAGAGGGATCTAGACTTACTGAGAGTAGAGGAAGTTGTTCCTTCATAGAAGCGTCTAAGACATCTGACATAGGTTTTACTTGTTTAGGTTTTCCCCTTCTCCGCTTCTACTAGTTGGATGAGCTTGGACACACAGAGTAGAATGTTGAGTATAGGAATGGGGCTTCCCATTGTGGACACAAGCTCATGGTTGGACCAAAACTTCCCTTGCAGAAGGTTTGTATTTTCCATCAAAACTTCATCGGCTGAAGGTTATAGCCAAGCATAGAGAAGATGGACACAAGACTAGCCAAGTGTTGCAGTGTGACGAGTCTCTCAAATTTTAGCCACATACTATATTTAAAAGCCAGAACATTGTAGTTGGTAGCACTTATTTTCGGAAACAAAAATAGTAATATATCAACCAAACAAAACAAATGTAAATAAGATAGTAAGCAGAACAAAGAAAGTGAAAACAAACATAGTAAGCAAAGCAAACAAGATGAAAACAACAAGCAACAAGAAGACTATGTACATGGCACAGAGCGCGGCCCGACCTACTAGAGGTAATGCTTGAGATCTTGGTCGTTGATAAGAAGGTTTTCAACCCCTCTGTCAAATTATTGCATACGACGTGTGTGTGTGCGAAGTTTCTCATGGACAATTATGTCTATCGGGTTCCGCTAGCGGAAACTAGTGGTATTCCAAAATACATTTAAGTGAAGACGACAATATTGCTTCAGACACTGCGTGCAACATAGGCTCTAATGATGTCATGGGGTAGTTTCTTTTATTCTCAAAGTGATTCACGCTTCTGAAATCAATTCATAGGCATATTTCCCAAGATTTCTTACATGCAAATCTTAAATTAGAAACCCACGTATCATGATGAACTTTGTATGTAATCTAAACATCAAAAATCTTAACCAATTGTTTCTGCATAAGGAGTTCAAACGATGTATGTGCTTTACCTTGCTTTTTCTGCAATGGCTTGGCTCCTCCTTTACTTGGAATCCTGTGTTGGATTATTCATGTGTCGTGTGTACTCAGGTCATCATATGCCCATGCGGACACATCCCAGTACTGTTTGATCAAGCAGTCAAAGACTTGTCGCTGTTGCGGTGTACAATTTGTACCAAGACCA
The DNA here is from genome assembly GCA_031772625.1 of Pinus tabuliformis. Lineage (NCBI taxonomy): Eukaryota > Viridiplantae > Streptophyta > Pinopsida > Pinales > Pinaceae > Pinus > Pinus tabuliformis. The sequence goes on from CM062815.1 coordinate 499,127,672, forward strand.
ACTATCTTTGGATCATGATTGGTTCTCGGGTTGCTTTGCTTGCTCATAATGATGGTCCTATGGCTTCCATTATTTCTTGGCCCTTGATAGAAGTTCTCGAAATCATAGAGCTTGTTGAGAGAAACCACACCCTTGGGTATGGGGTTGCCTTTCTTGCCCTCAGCTGTAGTTTACAGGGGATGCGCATGCTCACCTTCATCGGTTGTTATGTCCTTGAAAGCATCAACATTGTTTGCAGGGTGCAATATCACTTTGAGTGTGACCCCATTGAGGTTGATGATCCTTTGTAAGCCCAACATGAGTGCTTTGTATTTACCGACATCATTTGTGCACTCTAACTTTAAGCAGCTTCAAAACATACATTTTCTTCTGTTTTGAGTGATCGAAATATACTCGGCCCTTGAGCCATAATGTGTCCTTAATTCATCAAAATCCATGGCCCACAACTTGTCTGTACACGGACCGTCTCACATGCTATTATTGTTGCTACTACTGCTACTATCGGTACAATGCACTGCACATGTTTCATTACCATCAGTTGGGCAAGGAAGGAGTCCCAACTACATGTTTGATGGGGTTGGAGCTGGTCATGCAGGATAACACCCCAATGTTGTTTCTAGGAGGAAGTTTCCAAACATGAGTTCTCTGAAGGCCAACGGTTCATTCTCACTGTTAAGGGGGGTAACATTGTGCTTCATATAACTCTCGAACAATACCAAGATTTGGTTGCATTTTCCCTTGTATGGAAGCCACATGTGGGACTAGTCTGTAGCAAAATATCTATCCACCTTGTTGGACCAGTCTCTGCCAAGTAGTAGATCGTATGCTTCTGGTATGTCCACAAAAACCATGTTGATGCATTGGTGGTCTTGACTATTATGAGATAGCCAGATGATCACATCTCGCAGTTCACCAATGGAAGGTACCGATGTTTGGTCAAGTTCGATGATTCACGTGGATGTCTTACTCCATTTTCAATTGATCTTCTTCGAAATGGAGAGTGGCATGACATTGGCAGCCATGTTAGAATCAACCAAGCAATTATGAACATTGTAGTTAAAAAATTCAAAGGATAGCAAGAATGGAGGGCAACCTGAGTTTGATTCTTCCATCTGGAGCGTGTTGAGCACACTAGAGAGTGACTCGAGAGGTGTGCTTGCTCCCTTAACATAGTTATCGATCAAACGATAAAATGACCTAGTACCCATTTTGAGGTAGTAAAAAAATCACGCGGTTTTGAAAATATGTGATGTAGAATACACCTTTTTTTAAGCATATTTTTGGTAGTTTAAATTTTCTTATATATCAAGTAATAACAATTTTTTTTAGATATTAGTGATTTTCATGCTGATTTTGAAAAGTGTTGATGCAGCATCAAACCCTTTTTTTTAGAGGGCTGATTTTTTACACTTTAAATTTTCTAATGCTTTCTTCTTCCTGTAAGATTTGTTTTTCACTGCATTTTTGTTTTTGTGTGTTTTCAATTTTCTTTTCAATTTTTCTTGTAATGAAATCTTAATTTTTCGCGTAGATAAAAAAATAAAAAAATGGTCAATATTTTAAAGTTAGTATTTTCTATTTGTTTATGTAATGTTAATTAATATTTCAATGGACATCAAATAATTGTCACTAAAACACAATAATTTTAAACATTTGACAAAAAACAACACATTTTCTATATAAATATAATGAAAGAAATACACATTTTCATAATTTTTCTCAGAAATGACGTCAAATAAATGATTTTTATGGGAAAATCCTAATAAAAAAAGTTAACAATATAGCATTTTTAATGAAGTTTATGTTAAAAAATAATAGTAATCACAGGTTCTTTACAAAAAAAAAATGATTCACATGAAAATTAAAGCGAAAAATAGATAATACAAATATTGAACATATAACAACAATAATCAAATGTTCATTCTTGTCATAAAATTTCAAAGCCAAAACATTAGAAGTAAAACTAATGAAGATCTCTCAAAATTGAGGTTGATTTGTAATCATAACTTAAATGTCATCAAGAATATCATGTAGTCCATGTTCATCATCTTCTTCAGCCTCATTATTTTCTTCTTCCACAATATTTCCTACTTGACTTTCCTCATTTTCCTCTTCTAATGGATCTTTCATGTCTGCAAATCTCCCAAAGTGTCATTTTCCAATCATTCCATATAATGGTGGTTTAGGTTTCTTTGACTTTCTTGCCACATGTGACTCATTAAAATCTCATTTCCTCAAACCAACTTCTTGCATTTCATCTGGAAGAAATTGAAGAGCATTAATTCTTTACTGAATAAAATTGCACTGTAGTGGGTCTCTTTCAATCACAATGCAATTTCTTCCCTTTTGTAGGCAACATGTTAGTGTTTTACCCAATCATCCAGCAAAAAAAAGAGCAAATTATTATAAACACATAAAAACAAAAAAATTAAATTTTATATAATAAAACTTAACTGAAACTGAAAATAAATCAAAAACCCAATCTCCTTCATTTGAACATAAATCTATAAGATGCTTAATCAATGTTTGTTGGTTTTAATAAAGTTTAACCATCTCTCCTTTTGCATCTTTATCCTCATATGTTAAGTTTTATACGACAACATCATGAACCAGTACTTGGCCACGAGTCTTTCCATCTACTTGGTTCAGAAGAATGGAGTTACAGCTATCATCTTTTGCCCAACATTCAACATGGATTATCTCACAATCACTTGTAATTGGCTAATCTCTGGAAGAAATAAGATTTGACTTTTTCCTATAATGCGAAATAGTAAAAGTTCAATCCACTTGTACATAAAAAAATTACATTAATCGAACATACAATTTCAGTGTCTTACGTTGTAAGTTGCATCCTTGAGTTTGATTTTCGGCTGAAGCCTATTAATAACATTGTAAATTGTGTTTTTGGCTGAAATGTCACAAATCTCCAAAGTGGTGATGTTTTGATTTCTTGAAATCTCGTAACCACTTTATTAAAATCTTGATAAGTGTAAGGCTCACTATCATATCCAATGTCTAGGAAATTGAAACCATGAGGAATGTCTGCAATCACCAGGGCATATTCCCTTTTAGGTATGATTTTTTCAATTTCTTCACAGTCACCTTGTATTATTTGATATTGGATAGTGTCCAGCCCATTCCAAATGAAATGAGTAAGAGTAGGATCAAGTTCAACATTCCTAAGATGTTGCTTTCTCAGCCTTTCCAACTTAATTTTTTCAATGAAACTTTTGAAAGAATTTGGTACTCCATTCACATCCTTCTTTCACATCTTTAATTAAATAAATAGATAGAAGTATAAGTAATATAATAAAATAGAAAAATTATATCACTAAAATGAATGTAAAAATCAACATACCTTTTTGAATGCAAGACAAAAATATTTAAGTGTTGCTATAGAAATTGATTTTGGGTAGTTGAGTACAACATCATTCCAACACTCTTCATTCAAGATTTTAACCTTATGTTCTTGTATTTTCATATAAATCTTATGACTGAATAAATAAAGTAAAAATTGTTAATATAGTGATATGTATAACAAATAATACCAACAACAATATGTTATATTTAAAATAAAATTATAATCCAAGAAAAAGTAAAAGTAATTCAACAAACTTACTTTTGAAATTCTGAGCACATTTCCTCCAATGGCAATTCACCTCACTTCACACGACATAATATTGATTTGACTAGTTTGTCATCTTTCACACCTTGAAATGTTCTCCAAAGTGTGATAGTCATATCATCTGTAAGTTTCTTCATTTCAGGACCTGTCTTACTGTTGGTACATATTATGGGTTTAGACCGTTTAACCTTCTGATTTTCTATGGCAATATTCCCCCACATTTCGAAAATGTCTTCAATTAATTTTCATATCTCCCCTATTCTAAATGCTAACCATAAAATGTTATCTATGCCTCTAAATAGTTTTGAATTTACTTTACCACCTTTTGATTTGATTCTATCCCCAATTTGATAACATGTTTCCATACAAAATTCCTTCCGAAAGATTAAACTGACCTTTGTCTTATCCGCACCACATTTTTCTAAAAATTAATTATGAATAAATGTGACCCTTTGGACGAAAGTCATAAATATTCTATACTCATTATATGCATTATGATCCCATGCCAGTTACTTTGCCCATGTTTATGTTAAGCCACCATAAATGATGCATTTCACTATTTCAAAAAGATAGCTTCCAGGATATTCCTCCATCAATTGGCTTTTGGCCTCTGCTGAATGATTCCCTCCAATTACATAATATTTGTAGTCAAAACATTGTGTCCTATCAAATGCATCCCTACTGGGAACTTGATTTGGATCAACAAGAACCACTTAATCCACCACATGTGGATATGGATTGTACATGAACAACGTTTTCAAATTATGGATATGTAGGTGATGTTCCTTTTTAATTTTATATTAACATTGTCCTTCATCTGACCTATAGAATTGGGTGGCATTAAGCTCCAATGTTGTTCCACCATTAATTAATTTATTCTTCCGCAAGTCATTATGAATGACATTTTGTTTTGTTTTCATAATGCCATCCTCTAAATCAGCACATGGTGTTATGATTTCTTTGCTGCCTTTAGAGCTTTCACTTTGTTCTTCACTGTTTCTTATAATTTTAACATATAATTTCACCTTTTGGTTCCTTCTTCTTCCTACTTAACATATCTACAGAAATGATCTCCTCATCATCAAGTGGAAGAGAAACATCCATGGGAAATTTTCTTTTCGGTGTTTTATTTATTTTCTCCTTTTCAACAACAATCCTAACCTCCTCCTCACTAATAGAAACATATTTTTGAGCTTCAACTTAAGCTACATCTACCACATCTTCAAAAGAAACATGTTTACCTCTGTTATATTAACACACCATATGGATTCATTGTTGGTCCCCTATATGTACCATCGCAGTGTCATGGATTGTTGATTTTCTCATCATTCTCTTTTCTTGTTCTGAATCTATATGGAAACTGTTGATCACATTCATAATATTTCATTCCATATAATAAATACCCTCCAGCATCATTAAAAGACTCTCAAAAAAATCTTATCAATGAAAATACAATATGTCAATGATCAATCATTTATGAAAAATTTAATGTTCACTAAAATAGTATATTACACATAATTATAAATAAGCATACTTACAATGTTATTTGAAATGTTGGATGAGATTTCTTCACACAATGGTGAAGATTCTTTATTCATGTCATACTTGTTCTTTGAGAGATGATATCTAACCTTTTGATGTGACTTGGGAAGTTTTGTAAGAGCATAAACAGTGTTTGAATTTAGAAACAAACATATGTCTCGTACTCTGCCTATCACCTCATATGGTTCACCCATGTAAATCATACCACAATATAGATAAAGATGTGTACTATCATCAGATTGAACATCTTTAACATGAGATATAAAATTTGTTTTATTTATTTCTCGTGAATTTATCCATTCAGAGATAATCTTTGCTGCACTTGATGGGCCATTTGGTTGACTTTTATGATGTTTCTCAGTTCCGGTATGTTCAACAGCCTTCAAAGTGTGTCAACATGCAACTTTAGATGATGGAATTGTTCTCTTTGTTCCAGACATATTAACAAACATCTTCCTTGATGCCATCTTCCTCAAAAACACACACACACACACACACACATATATATAAACCCGTAAATTAGTTAATCAAAATAACATATATATTACCTAAAAATTAAAAAATTTAAAATAAAAAATTGACACTATAATTATTATTTAAATATAAAAATAAGCTAAATTATACATAATTTTTAGAAATTGTTATAAAATTTATATCTACAAATTTACAAAGAAATTATTAAATACAAATTTTATCTATATAATTTTGAAATTATTAAAATGAAATTATTAAATATAAATTTAAGATATAGATATATATATATATATATATATATATATATATATATATATATATATATATATAAAATGTTTTATATCTACATTTTTATAAAAATATAATTAGATATTACATTTTAGATTATAAAAATTAACAAATTATATATAAAAGAAAATAAAAATAAAAATATTAGATATTCAATTTTAAATTATTAAAATCAACAATTATATATATGAAAAAAAATAAGAAATATTATATATCGATTTTTATTTTAAATTACATGTCAAAACTATATATATAAAACAATTGATTTTTTATATATATTTAAAATTATATATACAATTTTTATGAGTAAAATTTTAATTTTATTTTTATTTTTATTTTTTAATTCAGATTACAATTTTAATTTAAAAAAAACAAAAAACAACAAACAAAAACAAAATTAGGCCATATGGCCGCTGGTTGGGGGTCCTAGCGGGAGGAGGGGCGCTACACGCAACCCGCTCTACCCGCCAGGGCCCTCGGCCAGCGACCAAAGCACCACATGCATGAGTAAAGAAATAGTCTCATCAAAACATGGAAAGGGAAATAATTTCTGGGGCCCAAAGGGCCCAATTTTTTTTTTAATTTTAATTTTTTTAAATTAAAATTTTAATTGTAATTAAAAAGAAAAAAAAATAAAAATAAAAACAATAAAAAATTATAAAATTAAAATTGTAATTTTAAAATAAAATAAAATTAAAATTTGGACAAATTTTTTTTAATAATATTTAATAATAAAAAAAAATTAATTGAAATAAAAAAAGCTAATAGTTTTATTTTTAAAATTTATTCTTTAATAATAAAGAAAATATATAACAAATAAATTTACACCAAAAAAGAACAAAAGTCTAAATATATATTTTTTAAATTAAATTAAAATTAAAATTTTTGAATTGTTATAAACATATATATTTTAATTAAAAAAATAAAACAATTTAAAATTAAAAATGAAATAAGAATAAAAAAAATTATTACAAATTTATTAATAGTGTTTAATAAATATTATTTCAATTAAAAAACAAAAAATTTTAAAATTACAAATATGTAACAAAAAAAATAAATGTATTTTTTTCTAATGAAACAATTTTTTTCCCATGTAAGATTTTTAGTGCTCCCTAAATGAAAGTAAAAAAAAAAAATACCAAAAAAAAAAAATAATAACACCCTTTTCTCATTTGAAAAGCCAAAAAATTGAAAAAAAAAAAATCTTAATTTTTGTCCAAAAAATCCTACAAAACTGTGTTTTTTTCCTTTTTCTCCCTATAAAAGTATATATAAAGAAAAGAGTTTTTATGTGGTTTTTCCTGTAAAAACACAAAATTTTCCCAAATTCATCTGTAAATAGTCGAGATAGAAAGAAAATTAACCTTTAATATGCGTAAAACTCTCGTTTAATGTGCTATCTATGACAATGCAGCTCCTCCGCAAAATCACTCCAAAATTTTTAACAAGTCCCACAAGACTTGATGTGTTGTGATGAATAGAAACGATGAATTTTATTTTATAGCGATGATTGTGGGATTGTTTTATCACTTCTTGAATGTGGGATTAAAATTAAAATTAAAAAAAAAATTATAATTAATATTATCGCTTTAGGTTAGTTTTCATTTATTATGGGATAAAAAAATATTAATTATAAAAATTAATTTACTTACATAGTCAATGTTAAATAGTTTAAGCAAAAAAATTATTTTGAGTTTCTATCAATATTTTGAATAGAAACTAGGGTGAATTTTTTCAATACAAAAAGTATAGTAATATGTTTTCAAGTAAATTATAGATAAAAATTTTGGAGGGAAATATTTAAAAATGAAATTTTACTAGGGAAAATTTTCAGCAAAAGTTTTTGGGGGAAAACTTTGGAGGGAAAATTTTCGGCGAAAAAAATTGGTGGAAAACTTTAGAGGGAAATTTTCAATATCTAAGTTATATATTGTCATTTCAAGAGAGTGAATTTGTATCATTCGAAATCTTCTGGTTGAAGGTCACAAATTCTTCTGATAATGAATTTTTTCTTTCTTAAACCATTGACATCTTTGTCATGCAACAACTCTATTCATTTTGATGAATGTAATAGGAATTCTTTCACTATAAATACAGAGACAATTTTTCCACTTGGTCTTACTCCTAAGGTTGATGAGATCAACATTGATGAAGGGCAGCAAAAAGAATTTCCTGTGAATAAAGAGTCAATTTTTCCACTTCCTCCTAATCTTAACAATTATGAGAGCACTACTTATGAAAGGGGGGATGAATAATTTCCAAAGTCAAAGTTTCTACATAGTCCTAATCCTAAGGATTATGAGAGCAACACTGATGAAGGGGTGATGAAGAATTTCCCGAGTCAAAGTTTCCACTTCCTCCTAATCATAAGGATTATGAGAGCACCACTCATGAAGCGGGGGATGAAGAATTGCAAATTCAAAGTTTCCACATATTCCTAATCCTAAATATTATGAGAGCACCACTGATGATGGAGAGGATAAAGAATTTGCAGAGTCAATGTTTCCACTTCCTCCTAATCCTAACGATTATGAGAGCACCATTGATGAAGTGGGGGATGAAGAATTTGCAAATTCAATGTTTCCACATAGTCCTAATCCTAAGGATTATTAGAGAAACACTGATGAAAGGGGGGATGAAGAATTTGCAGAGTCAAAGTTTCCACATAGTATTAATCCTAAGGATTATGAGATCAACACTAATGAAGGGGGCAATGAATAATTTGTAGAGTCAAAGTTTCCACATATTCCTAATCCTAAGGATTATGAGAGCAAAACTGATGAAGGGGGCGGGGCGATGAAGAATTTGTAGAGTCAAAGTTTCAACATAGTCCTAATCTTAACGATTATGAGAGAACCACTAATGAAGTGGGGGATAAATAATTTGCAGAGTCAAAGTTTCCACTTCCTCCTAATGTTAAAGATTATGAGAGCACCATTGATGAAGGGGGGGATGACGGATTTCCAAATTCAAAGTTTCCACATAGTCATAATCCTAAAGATTATGAGCACAGCACTAATGAATGAGGGGACGAAGAATTTGCAGAGTCAAAGTTTCCACATTTTCCTAATCCTAAGGATTATGAGAGCACCACTGATGAAGGGGGGGATGAAGAATTTTGTGAGTCAAAGTTTCCACATATTCCTAATCCTAAGGATTATGGCAGCACCACTGATGAAGGGGAGGGCGAGGATGAACAATTTCTAGTAAATAGAGATTCAAAATTTCAACTTATTCTTAATCCTAACGATTATGAGAGCACCACTGATGCAGGGGAGGATGAATAATTTCCATTAAATAGAAATTCAAAGTTTCCACGTGTTCCTAATCCCAAGGATTATGAAACCACCATTGATGAAGAGGAGGATGAAGAATTTTGTGCAAATGATAATTTGACTATGAATAGAGTGTCATATTTTCCACTTAGTCATAATCCTAAGGATTATGCAAGAACCAGTCATGAAGTGGAGGATGAAGAGTTTCTTGCAAATGATAATTTTAGAGGCACAAATGTAAATAATGCATTTTATCTAAGTGAGTGTTGCAAAGGTAGTCGTGGTGATGATGAAATGAATCCTCCAACGGAGGTTTTCAAAAGCAGGGATGAAGATGGTGAAGAACTTAGTCTAAGTTAGGATTTCAAAAGCACAAATGTTGGTAGTGAAGAATTTCCTTCATGTGAGGATGGTAATGAATATTTTCCATGAAATTATGGTGTTTAATTTTCTAACTATCATTGTTAGTATAATATTCCTCCTACTGATGATGAAAATGCTTCTATAGATAATAATCAAATGAGGGAGATGTTGCAAGAAAATATTGTATCTACGACTAGGAATCGACATTTTCATATCAATCTAAAATATTCCAGTTATACAAGGGTTAGCATAGAATATCTCACAAGTAGAATTTTTTTCAGTGATTTGATTTCAAGTGAATGTTGTTGAAAGGATTGCTTGAAACATATGGATTTCAAGTTTGCTTTGGAGCAAAGGAAGAAATATTTGTCAATGAATAAAAGAATTCAAAATTCATTTTTAGTGGGTTGCACGCAATCTACACAGGAAGGTTATGATTATCATATTGGGAATGTATTGATCGGCAAAAAGGCTTTCAAAATGTTTCATTTGGTTGGTAATTTTTTTTTGTCAAGAATCTGAGAAAGACTAGAAAAAGACCCTACATATTATTTAGAAGTACATTATAAAAGAGAGGTTGGACCATCAACAATTACTACAATGTCATGGATGAAAGACTTCTTTTCAAAGCATGGAGAGTGTATACCAAATAAAGACAAAATATGTATTCCATATAATTTCTCAAGATGAGAAATCTACAAATTATACAAATAATATGTAGAAGGTGGTGAAGGAGATGGTAATTTTATTACATATTCATATTTTACAAGGATATGGAGGAACGAATTCAACAATTTTCTTATTTATAAGAAGACAAGGATAGGGATTTGCAGTACATGTGCTTCTCTTAAATAAAATAGAGATAAATTTCGAGGGGAAAAAAGAGGTAAGCATTCATAACATTATTTTTAAAAATTGGATAGTTATCAACTGTGAAAATATATTTATTAGTAGACTTCTTTTATTTTATGTGCAAATTCCATTATCAAAGCATTTCAAGAGCATTGCAATCAACAAACAAGTGAAAGAAAAAAATTGTATAAACATAGAAAAAAGTGTTATGATGATCCAAATAAATATTTGGGTTAGATAATTGATGGTACGCACCAAATGAAAACACTTTTGCCACATTTTTTTTACACACCAAATAAGTTTACAGGAAGACAATTTTATTCAATTTCACTTGGTTGGTTGTATGGTCTTTAATGGGAAGATGTTGCCAAGGGTTTACTTCATAGCTCCAAATATTCATAATGATGCAAATATTACCATAACTATAATCCATGATGTGCTTTCTCATTTGTATGGTATTCTTCCTGAAGTTTTGTATCTGCAATTGGACAACACAAACCATGAAAATAAAAATCAAGTTCTTTTTTGAAATCTAAAGATGCTTGTTCAATTGGGAATTTTTAAAAAGGTAAGGGTTGGTTTTCTTCTTTTTGGGCAAACTCATGACCATATTGATCATATGTTTAGTCGTTTTTCAGCAACATTGAGGAGGAAGAATATTGGTACACTTCCATCATTAATTGAATGTATTAAAAAAACATATATTCCAGAGCCTGTTTTGCATGTTCTGGAAGAAACTATTGACATGCGAAGGTTTATTTTGGGATTGCATGCTGAGGAGAAATGCATTGAACAACTTAATCAAATTGGCTTCCAGCATTAATTTCGTATCAAATAAATTGAGGGAAAAACACTTATATGGGGCAAGAAGTACTTGGGGGTCGTTATTAGGTTTAGCATTTTTGAAGTTCATTCCAGATCCTCCAATATTTGCATCAAAGATAATATTATTGCAATCAGTTGTTGAACTCAATAATGCATGAAGGCATAAGAGAGAGATAAATTATTATGAATATCTGGAAGAAAGAAAAAAAAATGTATTAGAGATACATATGTCTACTTTGATGTTCCTGATTAAGTTTGGTGGGACTCTTTTCTCAATGATCAAAGTGATATCATCTCAATATTAGGAAATTAATATACATTTTTGAAGACTCCATTTATTTGGCCTCAAAATATGCCAAATGAACAAGAGGAAAGATACATTGTTGAACAACAACAATCTCAAGGAATTATTAACTTTCAACAGGAAGAGGAAAGAGAAATCTATATTGGTTCTAGAAGATCATGTGCATAATGTGAATCCATGGAAGACCTTTACAGGGGTTCTGTGTAGGATGTTAAGGAGGGTTGCATGCTAGTAGTATTAGTAGATGGAGATCCACTTGGCTATTGATTTTGGGTTGCGAAGGTTATAAAAGTCATTAAAGAAAATGAAGATATTATAGTTGTTGAGGTGCATTGGTATGCCAAAAATACCCACCCATTCAATGGTGTGTACAAGCAAGAGATGGTAGTTGATAGATAAATTCGTAGAAAGAGAAAAAGAAAGGGTACCAATATAAATCATCGTTGCAAAAACCTATTAAAATCGGAGGATGTTGCCATACTTGTCTATGACTTCAATTTAACAAAGAGAGGAACTCTTCACTTCAAGACCATAGATATTTTGAAGAAGTTGCTACCAAAAGGAACAATTTTGAGAAGGGAGTCTTCTGAACCTAGTCGTAGATCTAGAATACTTTTGAAACCTGAAATGGTGGGCATGCATGTCGACTAAGATGGGGCTCTAGTCGATGAAAGAGAAGAATATGGGTCATCTTCATCTGCATCGAGTCATTCAATTGAGGATGTAGATTCCGATGGTGTGCCAGATCCTATGGATTATTTTGAATAAATGTCTAAGACATTTTATGTGAATGAAGTTTATATCGTAACATGAAATAAATATTTTGACTTCCATATGATCTTACGTGAAGTTATCAGCCATTTCTATGTTTGTTGGATTTAATGTTTTAATTAAAAGAAATTCATGTCTTTAGAGATGTTTGCATGGTAACTTGAAATAAATATTCTTGAATTCCATATCATCTTACATGAAGTTATGGGTCATTTCTATGTTTTTTGGATTATATATTTTAATGTATGTGATATTCAATCTATAAAAGTTGATATTTTAATTAAAAGTAAATAAATATTAGAAATTAATGTTGATTTTTAAAATTATACAGTGATATTGCCATGATATTATTTATTGTTATCATTTGGTATAAGATATTTTTAAATGGTTGAAATTTTAATGGCTCATTAAAAAGAACACTTCATTTTGATGGTTGATTTCTAGGTTTTTCTTACAACAAGATAAGTTGTCTTAGGCTAAAATTTGAAAAGAGCTATAGTTTTAGCCTTTTAAATAAAAATTACTCCTAGAATAATGAATCTTTCATATACTTGTTCATTTTTTAAAATCGTTTTAGTCATATAATTTTTCCATAATTTCATGCTTGAAATGTGTTACAAACTAAAGGTTTTTAATTACAAGGTTGAAAATTTGTCAAAATGTTAAGGTGTTTCTACATTATGATATTTTATCCTTAATGCTATGGTTGAAAACAATTACAATTTCAAGATTTTTTAGAGTCAATATTTTATCTTTAACAACATGGATGGAAGTAGCTGGAATTACTAGTTTTCAAGACATGATATTTTACCTTTAACATCTTGTATGATAATTATTGGAATTTTACAGTTTTTAAAAGTCTAGATATTTTGTCTTTAACTCCATTGCTAAAAAATGTCAAAATTGTAACCTGGTTTTATTTTTTTGTTATTCCAGAATAAACACTTTTCTCTTAAGGGTGTTTTTCTCATCCATTTTTCAAAACAAAACTGGTTTCTACTTCCATTTAAAAAAAATGTTGAAAATTTACCCATAAAAAAACATCATTCTCGCATAAACAATTTTCATTTTTGGGTTGTTTTTTCATGTTTTTTGGGGGATTTTGGGCTAGAGTACCTGTTTTTAGGTAATAGTTCTCTTTTGATCAATAACTATGTTCCTTGCTGGTAGAGGTTGTGATGTTGGTTTTTGTTTGTCCTATTACATGCAGCAAGATGTCTTGCTGACTCTAGATTTTAACTAACTCAAACAAACTGATGTTCGCTCGAGTTTTGTTCATGTCATCAATAATGTTGTAAACTAGAGGTGATAAAGTCACCGAGGTGTCAGGGGTAGAACGGATGTTCGTGTTTCCTAGCAGAGCATTCTGCAGCTTGCTTCTCATAGACGTACTCTTGCCTGCCACTGTCTTCCTGGACTCACTTTGTGTTTTCTGCTTTGGGGTGGTTGGTGTATTAGCCTTCCTCATCACTAGTCTCATATTTTCTTATGCTTCCCCAAGTGTAAGGGAAGCCCCTTTACTCCTGAGATTGTAATGGTCATTTTTGTTTGAGGGTTGCTTCTTGGTGTTCATCTTCGGCATTTCTTGCGTGCATTGACATGCATCCACCACATGCCCAAAATTGGATGGTTCATTAGGTGCAACCTCTTCATCATCATCAGTATCTTCTGGCTGCTCCTGCATACTGTTTTCCGCATCAGGTGTCTCACTACATATAGATCTTGTGACTCGCTTCCAGTCCAAACAAGAGTTCTCAGGGTGATGTTCTTCGTGGAATGAACAAAACTTGGGATCTACATAGTGTTCGACCTAGAACACAGATTTATGCACAGTTTTTGGAGCGAACCGATTTCTCCCTGATGAGCTGCTTGCCTGCCTCTACCTAGGTGGATGGCTGCTTGTATATGTGTCTATTTTCTATTGTTTGAGCTCGGAAACTTTTGTAGTCAAGTTCTTGACGAGACAAGTGAGGGTTTCAATATTAGTTGCATCCTTGTCTCTACCCTTGCTCGCCATCGCTTGGGATCTCCTGATCGCATATTTGGAGTCCTTTGTTGGTTCATCATCCTTGATGAGTCCAATCATGTGCATGTCTTTCTCAACAGTAATAGCTTCTTCGCAGCTTTCCTAGAGTGTTTGTTTCGTAGCTTTCATGACGGACTGCATAATGTTGGTCGGCAGTGCGGAAGTATAGTAATCAACAATGACGGAGTCGTGAGGTTTAGCGTTCACTGCAAATTTGTTCAATATGTGTGTAAAGCTCTGGTTGAAGTCTTTTACTTTTTAATTTCCCTCCATATTTAGGCTTCCCAATTCTTTGAGTAGCATGGTTGGGGTCCTGTCATCAACAAACTTCTGAAGGAACATACATTTGAATGTGCCCCAATTTTGTATGGATTTCGATGTAAGGTGGTGATACCATGTAGTTGCGCAACTGTGTAAGGTGCATGGAAGCAATAAACATGCTACATCATCATACTGTACCTCAAGGGTTTGTAGTTATAGGTAGAAGTTTTCTAAGTGATCTTTTCCCTTCACCATGCTGTTAGGGTTAAACTTGATGTTCATTCTCTCCGCTCGCTTCGACATCCTGTGTGGAACATCTGAGAGTGTCAATAGTCCCTGAATCATCCATTCTAGATTTGGGCTAGGAATCTCTTCTTCTTCTTCATCCTCCTCCTATGTTTCAGAATCTGACGGTTCACGCTCTGAGTCTGTTGGTTTGTCTCTGCCTCCACCTCCTCCACTACCTTCCCCTCTACCTCCTATATTAGAGTTTGATCCCAAGATGAAAAGAGTGTCTTGTTCACCTTGTTGAAAGACCGGAGGTTCCTCTACATCTTCAATAGCTTCTGCCAAACCTTCAAGCATGGCAAGGACTACTTCTTCCACCGATGATAGAACAACTCTTGTAAGAGTGGCTTTTGGATTCCTTGATGCATATGGAAGATGTTGTATGCCTGGGATCAGTTCGACTACTTTCGCTAACTCGCGAGTGATGGGACGGAATGAGTGGAGGTGATGATATGAAATCTTGCATTCAGTCCTGGGAGGTCAGGAGTAACCAACTGCAGAGTTGCTTGTAGGTGAGAGGGAGTGCGAGCTATTACATTGACCAGATGGTTGATGAATGAGTGTGAGAGGATGTTCATCCATATACAACTAGTCGCCCTCCTTCTAACACCAGAAATGTTGATGGTGTTGGACCTGCCAACATTCAGGGGATCACCCTGGTATCAAGTCCCAACTAGACCTCACACAGTTTGGTGTGGGAGTCCCATCTATTATGATGGCCAGATTTCCATTATCTTAAATATTTTCCTCAACTCTTTCTTATCAGCACAAGAGAGTGGTATGCTTTGTCTTAGAGAAGTCAGGTTCGCTTGCTTAGTGATTGTAGGTGTTACTTATGTCAATGGTTCTTTTACTGTAAAGGGAGATGGTGAGAGTGAGTAACAATTCGGTTGGGAGGAAGGCCCAACTCTGTTAGGAACACACAAGACAACAGGACCTGCACATGTTTTAGAGGAACAGTTGACATGGATGTGGCAGTCACAACACACAAGGGAACATAACACATACAACACTCAGCGGCTGAGTCTGCATGACTGCAATGGTTGTTACATCAAGTTTTATATGAAAGGTCTATCTGATGTCCGGGAAGGTAGCAACCAAGGGTGAGACAACGTTAACAACATATAGAACACATTTTCATTAATAGATTATGTATTACAACAAGTGAAATGAGTTCAAGTGTTCAACACATGTTAAAGAAACATGTATTAAAAGTGTTCAAGATTAGTCTTACAACAAGTAAAATACATGTGTGAAAACATGCTGGCCTGTTAGCAGGCTTCTGAATTAAGCGAAAGTTCCAAGACCCATCGTTACACCATACATCACTCGCCCCGTGAGCGGGGCATTGGAGCCACTGCTTACTCCTAAAAGAAACAATTACAGACTCTCTTGGCTATGTGGGAGGAGCCGAGGTGAAAATTCCTTTGCATGTACAAATGAGGGGGTATTTATAGCCAAGGGTGAAACTAACCCTTGTGGCTATTCAACTACCCTCATGACTATTTGACTTCCATGACTTTTCGACTTTACATGACTCTTTATACAACAAGTGGGTCTCTTGGACTTCCACGTTACATTACATTGATAGACAGTATGGCCCACAGTAGAGATGTGGATGACATGACTCATGACATGACTCGACAAGATAATGTTGGTACATTCATGCTATTGTTGGTTTGTATGTTTAGCTATGCTGCTACTGGATGATAGATGACTTCATGATGTGTCACAACTTCACCTTTGCATTGAAAAGTGCATGGAGTATTCAATGGTCGTTGGTTCACTTGATGTCGCTTTTGCATGTTGCTCGTTGCTTGTATGTTGGAAGGCTTGACAGGTTCATCTAGTCATGAAAGGTGCATGTTTGACAATCCATTCATCCACAAACACATCTTTGCATGATCATCCGTTTGCGAGCACATATCATTACTTACATAATTTTTTCATCCGTTGGTGAACCTGTCCTTCTACATGTGCTCCCTTTATTCATCCCATTCATCGTCGCTCCATGTTTTTTTGTGTACTTGTTCTTGCAGTCACTCATGAATAGATGCCATCAAATCCAAAAACCTCCTAGTCTACCATGATACATGATCATTTCAAATGCAGGTGATCGAGAGAGGCAATGAGGTTGCGAGGCAAGATGGAGACTCTAACCATTGTTGATGAAAACTAGGCAAGAGTCACTGGGTGATGAAGATGGCCAATCCGGATCGACGGTGATTGTCCATGAGGTCTGGCTCAGTTGGCAGACAAAACTACATAAGTTTTTAGGGGAATAGTCTCGGCTACAGAAAGGTTGGGCAAGCAAAGTCTACGCAGTTTTTGGAACGAGCGGGAAATGGGAGCTTGGTAGCCAAAACTGCGCAATTCCTAGAGGGAACTAGCAGTTGGCTACCAGGACACTGGTAGCAAAAACTACACGATTTCTAGAGGGAACTAGCAGTTTGTTCTTGGGTGACTGGCAGTTAAAAACTACACAATTGCTGTGAGGAACTGGCAATCAACTGCTGGAGCTTAGCAGTAAAAACTGTGTAATTCCTAGAGGGACCTGGCAGTCTGTTGCCGGGAAAAACTATGCTGAGGCTATCTTACTAATCACCTCTATGCAGTTTCTGAGCTGAGCAAATTTTTGGGAAATAGAGGGCTTGCTCATGAGAACTACACAATTTTCTTGGTGAGAAGTCGATCGATTGTTGGGAGGACTGGTTGGAAAAACTACACAATTTTCTTAGGGAAACAAGGATGCGCACTAGGTGTCTATCTGGCTTGTCTTCAG
This sequence comes from Pinus tabuliformis, assembly GCA_031772625.1. Lineage (NCBI taxonomy): Eukaryota > Viridiplantae > Streptophyta > Pinopsida > Pinales > Pinaceae > Pinus > Pinus tabuliformis. The sequence continues at coordinate 499,145,348 of CM062815.1, forward strand.
AATTTTCTCAGTGAACAGAGTGGGCAAGGTCTGCAACCTCTACACAATCTTTGATGGGAGTGAGTCCTAGGGTGGCTATTGGGTCAAACTGTCCAGTTGGCTAGCATGAAGGCTGATTGATTTTCCTGCGGGCAACACAACATCAGATGGATTACTTGGTGCTTATGCATTGTTCTGGGTGACAGTCGATTGAGTGAGTGAGGGGGTGATGGTCCAGCTGTCAGACGAGAGTCCAGTCGCTAGAAATTTAGAAAAAATGACTAACTATGTGAACAAGTGAAGGATGCATATGTGATCCTACAAATTCACACTTACATGACTCAACAACGAGATGACTAAAACCATCCAGACACACATCTTCAACATGACTAACCGAAGTGTAATCAACAAGCGAGATACTTGTGATTAATCGTTGGTTGACCATGACAACACTTGTGCGATAGTGAATGTGACTCTGTGTGTGAGTGCGACAGATGTTTTCATAGTGAACACAACAAGTACACATGAAGTGAAGACTTTGAGCATGACTAGAACATGGTCGCAAGCATGACTTTGACATCAACATGCAAACACTTGGGTGAAATGAACAAGCAGGGCAGATGTGAAGACTCACACGAGCTCACATAGTGAACCCAAGCATGTGTAGTCATCAAGTGAAACTCCCAAGGGTGGCTCTGAAATTGGGTGCAGGGAAAAATTTTGGATGGTGGTTATAGCCGCTGTAACAATTCTAAATTGTTATTTCAAATATAATCATGATTATTTATATACTCATTTTTTTTACCTTTGGTTCCACTTCTTCAAATTTTTCACTTCTATTGACTGCACATAACACCTCAAAAAGAAATCCTCTAGTCTAATAAGATTTTGCAAGTTGATCCCTACCAAGATACAGGATCTTTAGAAAACCTACAATAAAGGGAGATGTAAAAGCTTGTCCATCATAATAATTGTTAACAATATTAGGATTCAATTTAAAATATGGACATCTAAGGTGGAATTTCCTTACGCACCTACTTGATCCATATAGATTATATGTTCTTTTCATTTTTTAAAGGAATCAACAATGGCAATATATTGAATAGAGAAAAAGAAAAAGGAAAATAAATGTATTGTTGATGTTGTTATTGGAACCAAGGCCAGAACACAGAAGTAGGTTTCCAAAGCAATGAAATTGCATGCTCACATGCCAAGAGAAATCACGAGTATGGAAAATTTCTCTGAGAAAATTAATTTAGTAGTCAATGAAGTGACAATTTAGCTTCAATCTTGAGTCTGTTAGGTTATCATGCTAACATTCTGTAAATGTATTATAATATAATTTTTTTATTGCCTTTGAATTGGATATAAAGAAAAATAAAAGGGGTTTATGTGTAGGAGAACATAATGTCTGTGCTGTTTATATTTGGTATAGCATGGATCTATCTAAGAAGACACTTCAAAGGATTCTTGTTGAGAAGATGTTTTCTTTTCATTCTTTTACAGAGTGAAAGTTGATATATTATTCAATGCATGGGAAAATATCCTCATTTTCTCGTATTTATTTTGAATGTACATTTGAGTTTTTATTCTTGTGTATATGAATAGTGAATACTTATTTTTGTGGACATACATCTCTGTGGGGCATATTATTTCTTGTTTCCAAGGGCATGCAAGTGCATGGTTCCATGACTGTGTGGGTTGCATCAAATTTGCACTATGCGATACAAAAGGCTTCACTTGTTTGATTGAAATACTTGCAGCTAGTTGGTTTTCTCCCATCACATATAATTTCTTGACTTTATAGATGAAGAGTCTACCTCTAGTGTCGATGCTTCATTAGAGATTCAAAAAATTAATATTACAAATATTTTCAGTCCAAGGAGGGTATCCATTGGTAGCAACTAGAAGTTGAACATGTTCTTCTTCCCATTTGGAGTTGTATATGACCCACCAATAGGAAATGGTTCAATGACTATTTTTAAAGCTGCAGTGGTAATTTTTTTGGTTGAAAAAAAAATTGATGGTTAGTTTATATAATAGTTTTAAGCATGGGGCTACTATTTAATTTTGGGCTTTGATAATAAATTATTTGTGTAGAATTTGAACAAATATTTAAGGGTTGGAAATGGAAACCAACTTTTTAGGTATGCAAAGACAATAATTTGTGCCCTAACCAGCGTGAAAATTAGATGGAATTTACACACACACAGATGTTGTTTGGCTAAAAAACAACAATATTGCCAATTTTTTACAAGAATTGGTAAATGAAATAAGGAGGGACGTAAATGACCTTACATTCATGATTGAGAAAAAATAGTTGTATGCACTAAATTCCTGAGGGGTACCTACTCCAATGTCAACTGTGAGTTTATTCACAAGGTATTAACATTAATTTACCATACACTAGATTTGGAGGTGTCTAGATAAAAGGAAACTAAGACAATTGTCAAGGTTTTGTGGTAGGAGTAATTATGATGCATCTTTACTTGATCTGTCAATTTTTTACATAGATTACTCCATAGCTCATGGAAGATTACTCATATTTTCGACAAGGAGAGTCAATCTGATATTTTTGCATTGTGTGATCAGAATATTATGATTCATAGCAGCCCTTGTAATCTATTCTCCTTTTCCTTTGACATGTTTTTGCACCAATGAGAGTTGTCCTTAGAGGCATGTAAGTGTAAACCCAAAAGAGTCAGTTTGTGATGTATTTCTCAAAGGTTATTATGTTGAAGGTGATAAGGTATTTTATTGTTCGTTTCATCGGGGAAATTTCATATTGTAAGTTGTTTGATCTTGTTAACTTTGTTCCCGTTGCATGTGGTATTGTTCTTTTATATAAAATATCTTGTGTCTATATGTATATTGAAATTTGATATGCATAATTTCTAGCAATGTGAGGATCAATTATGATGAGAAGTGTATGTAAAGTTAACTAAATTAACAAAAAATATAGCCTTCAAAGTATAAACCATCATTAAAAATTTCTAATAAGCCATAGTCTTTGTTGAAAATAGCACTAAGTAATGTTAAAAATAACATTAAGGAAGAAAAGAACCTAATTTAATTTAACCTTGAATAAATTGGGAACTAAATTGTAATTCCACATCTCATGACAACTTATAATAATTAACTAAGTTAATTTGACGTAGTTAGCTCAGTTAATTCGAGTTGAGGTTCTAACTAGAGTCATGTAGAGTGTCTCCTACGATTATGAGCACTAGTTGAGTTTATTTTGAGTTGTAATTATTTAATTTAGTCTAACTTAGTTAAAGTTAGTTAAACTAGTTCCAATTAATGGAGGAATTAGTCGGACGTCCAGTAGTGGGGTGTAATCTGCAGTAGTGGGATGTAAACTGCAGTAGTGGGGTGTAACTTACTATGGTGGGGTGTAACCTACAATAGTGGGGTGTAACTTATTGTGGTAGGGTGTAACCTACGGCAATGGGGTGTAACCTACTGTAGTGGTGTGTAACCTATAGTTGTGGGGTGTAAGCTACAGTGATCAAGTAGTAAACTAAAGATTCACTCATAATTAACTCATGCATGTCAAATGAGAGAAAGACCCAGATGATATTGGAGTTTAGAGATAGCGTATTATCATTTGTAGAATCATCTAAATTAAACCAATGGTGCATGCATGCAGAGGAAGGCCTATGAGGATTGCGCAATTCATAATTGAGGAATTTCCAAATTAAATAGAGGTTAATTACCCAGGAAGCAGCACAAGGAAATACGATCTTGGCAGTCAACAGATTTGGCTAAGTTTTGGCTGGAGCTTGTTTTTGAAGTAGTGAACTAGATCAGTATTATGCAAAGGTTGATCAAGATTGAGAAAAGCATTGTAATGTTCTCATATTGTGTGATTAATGCAATATACAGATAGCAAGGGTTTTTAGATTTGGCTTTCCCCAGAGAATTATTGTTTTTTGTGTGATTAAATTCTTTCTCTTTTATGCTTCTGGACTTCATCAATTGTTTATTGTTTTCGCTAATGAGTGGAGTAGATTAAAGTCAATTGTTTTACCATATTGAAATCTATAGTTTGAATCTACAATGAATTTCTACATGGCATCAAAGCTAGATTTCTAGAAGTTTCTACATGATATCAAAGCTATTTTTAGAAATTTCTACATGGTATCACAGCTAGATATGTTGAAATATCTGCATGGTATCGGAGAAGGAATCATTATCACAGAAGGGTTCACATTAGATTATGAATTTTGAAATGAAGATTGATGGATCTCTACTTCAGGACAAATCTAGAAGACCCTATGTGCAGACTTCTTAATGGATCTAGAAGGTTGCTAGTGGGAAGATCAGTGAACCAATGTTTAGTGACATAAAAAGGAGTTCTGATCATTGATATTGGTAGATTGATGAATAGAGATATTTCTCACAGGGATATCGAGACTCAGAGGGAGTCTAGTTTCAAAGGGATCGACCCTATGAAAGCTAGTACTTCAAGATCTGAGGAGATCAGACTCATTATTATAGTAGTTGCAACAGCAATGCAGAAGTAGAAATCGAGTAGTAGCACTAGCAATATGGTTAGATCAGATTTATCTCATCCATGAAAAGCCTTGAGGAGTGAGGCAATGGTTAGAGCCAAGTGGGAAGATGGAGAACATGAAACCATACCTCCTAGTGTGAGGTGGGGTGATGTGAAGGAATAGTCGCAAGGGTTCTACAAATTTGGTCATGGTCCATTGAGGTGTGATGTCTCATGGATCATTACGTTGTTATGGGCTCACAATATTCAGTAGTAAGAGTATCAATGTCAACCAAATACTGAGGAGTGCAAAATAGTGTTGATAGCAGAGTGGGAGGCTCAGTAGTATAGTTAACAACAACACATGTTTTCCTAGTAGACAGTTGTAGACACAATTAATTCAGTTTATTTTTTTTGGATGGTTTTTGGTTTTAGATGTTGTATTGGCAAAAAAAACAGTGACAAGAGTTGCATGCAGAATATTCCAAAGGTAATGTATTGGGAAAGAGTTTAATTCCTTTCTTGTTGAGAGGAAATGTTGAAAATGTCAACAAGAAATGTTAAAAATAACATCAAGAAAAAAAAAAAACTAATTTAATTTTTCCTTGAATTAATTTTGGAATTAAATTGTAATTCCACCTTTTGTGACAACTTGTAATAGTTAACTAAGTTAATTTGGCTTAGTTGGCTCAGTTCATTATAGTTGATGGTCTCACTAGAGTCATGTAGAGTGTCTCCTACAATTAGGAGCACTAGTTGAGTTTATTTCAAGTTATAATTATTCAATTCAATGTAACTGAGTTAAATTCAGTTAAATTAGTTCCAACTGATTGAGGAATTAGTGGGAGGTCCAGTAGTAGGGTGTAACATGTAGTAGTGGGGTGTAACCTACTATAGTGGGCTGTAACCTGCAGTAGTGGGGTGTAACCTACTGTAGTGGTGTGTGACCTACAGTGATGAATCAATAAATTGAAGATTCACTCACAATTAACTCATGCGTTTCAGATGAGAGAAAGACCCAGTTGATATTGGAGTTCAGGGACAATATACTATTAGTTGTAAAATAATCTAAATTAAATCGATGGTGCATTCAGTCAAAGGAAGGCCTATAAGGATTGCGCAGTTCATAGTTGAGTAATTTCCACATAAATAGAGGCTAATTCCCTAGGAAACTACACAACGAAATAGGAGCTTGGCAAACGGAAGATTCAGATAAGTATTGGTTGGAGCTTGTTTTTGAAGCAGTTAGTTAGATAGATATTATGAAGAGGTTTCTCAGGCTTGAGAAAAGCACTGTAATATTCTCATATTTTCTGATTAATGCAATATACAGATAGTAGGGGTTTTTAGCTTTGGATTTCCCCAAAAAATATTATATTATGTGTGATTGAATTCTTTCTCTTTTATGCTTCATGGTTTCATTGATCATTTATTGTTTCCGCTTATGAGTAGAGTAGTATCAAATCAATTATTTTAGCATATTACAATCTTCAATTTCAATCTACAAGGAATTTCTACAGCCTTTCATATAGTCCTTTTGATTTTGAATTGATTACAACCACTGAATCAATTCAAAATTCCCCCAATCTATGTTAAAAGAAATGGAGCCAAAATTATTAGGAAAAACTTTGCACTTCTTATCCTCTACAAGTTCTTAATGGAAGTGTCCTTACATAGATTATAGTAGTAATCAATTCTTTGGCAGTGCATCGTCAGTACTGAACAAGGAAACCAAATTTCATAAAAAATAAAATGAAATACTCTATGGTATATGAAATTCATAATGTGTTGTGCACATTATGATACTAATGAGCTTCATACTAGTCACGTGGATTGCGTAGCATGTAGAAAATATAACTATCTAATATGTTCATATTCTAGTAGGATCACAGCGGGTAAATATGTCTTAGTTGGGGGTGTGTTCGGGGTTTATGCCTCAGGAGTTATATAGTTCACTCTTGTTAATGGAATTTTTACATAGTGGATACTATAAATTCCAACTAGGTTGGAAGGGAGAATCCTAACCATAAGTTGTTGCATAATTATTTTGATTTTGGAGCTTGTCATGTGCTTATTATATACACATGTTCTCACCGTGGGTTTCTAGATATGAACCAATCATTTATGAAACTCCATAACATGGCTATGTATTAGTTGTTTATTGAGAACTCTATATTGTGGTTTTGTATTGCATATCTCACTATGTTATGAGATGATCAATTTCTATGAAGCACTAAAGATAAGAATTCTATGTTCATGGACTTCTTGGTGGGCTATAAGGTCATGTTGAGCTACATTTTATTGTAGGGAGGGTTAGTGAGGAATACATTGCAATTATTGATCATGTTGGTGTAATTATGAGGAGGTTTGGAGGAGATGGCTATATTGTGTCAATGATTATTAGAATCTCAAAGAAAGGAATGGGTTTACTCTCATGTGCATAATTGGATATTTAATGTGGCTTAAGAAATGCCCTTATTTTCATGGAGTTGGTTTGTATGTCACAAAAGAGAGATACAACATGTACATCCATTTTTCTTTTATTACAAAAGAGAGATATCCCACCTATCTCAACTACATAATACAATTCAAGATTATGTATTTTTCTCTTGTCCTAAATCTATATACAGATACCTGATATATGTGTGTGTGTGTGTGTGTGTGTCTATGTGTGTGTGTGTTTACCAAGGAGAATCAGTATCTAGAATATATTATCATTTGTACCAATAGAGATCACATCATACTACTGTTAGTATAACCCCTTGGCTCCATATAACAGCTTACAAACAATAGAGGTTGGTTTAGCCCAGGTTCCAACCAAGGTGGAGGGGTACCATTGTTAGTCCTAACAACTCAGGCCACCCTGATAGGTTTGAAATGTTGAATGTTATGCATTTCAAATACTTAATTTTGACCCCATCATAGAAATAAATAGAAAAAATTGAAATATGGATTTGATGAACTTATTCAATATATGATTATTTCATTATGGTCTCCTAAACCTAAATAGAAAATCTTCAAATATGGAATTATTAAATCTTGGATATTCTAATTTTGTAAAGAGTTGTTCAATAGTGTTTTAGAAAATGTGATCATTAGGACATATTTATAGATGACTCTTCCATTTTTTTATATAGCATGCTATTTGACTTTAATTACTTTGGTTTGATATCTAACTTTTTAGTCTAATCATTTTTGTGGGAACTGTAATAACAAGAACACATAAGTATTCCCATAATATGTTACAATACATTAGAAGAATATAAAGAAAGATCAACTTGTAAGATTCATCACCCGAAGAAGAAAGATAGTCCCATTGTTTTAGGTGAGCATAAAGGTGGTACTAATAATAAAACAAACTACTTTGTAAGAGGGGATTTTGCTACAAGTGAATTTACCTCTGCCTTATTCAATTTGCATTATGTACAAAAATCTCTTTAAATGCCATCAATGACGTCAGAGTACCTTAAGGTCATAAGTATTGATGCATCTAGGAAAGGTGCTAATAATAAGGAGTTGATCCAAAGTGCCCTTGGTCCCATGGAAAGGGTTACCTCACATTTCTAAAGTAACCTGGGATTACCAACTGATGAAATGAACAGACTAATCAATCATATTCATTTATTTCGGGAATAGTAGGCAGTGACCGAACCAATGGACCAAGTGAAATCGAAGAGCAAGTGGATGATATCTACATAATAATATGTATGCATAAGGAATTGATGGTGTTAATTGTCTAAAGTCTTTTTATTCCTACCTTTGTAGTTTAGATGATCTCTTAAGCTTGTTGCCAGTGAATCAACTATCAAAAAATCTTCTCTAGTATGAGGTAAGCTTAATTCTTTTATCACAAATAATTCTGTCCAAATCAGCATTCTATGAAATTAAAATATTAAAATCCAATATACTTTTTCTTTTTCCAATGGTTATGCTTGATGTTACATTCTATCAACTTTGATAGGTGGTTTTGACATTGTATCTTTCTATTCTATTGAATTACCTTGATGGATAAGATAAGCTTTCCTCACAAGGTTGTCATCTTATTTTACTCTTCAAATTAAAGGATGATTATTGGAGGCTAATAGGCTTTCTTATTTTTCTCAAAAAGTGAAAAAACCCCATGTTGTTTTCAAGGAAAATATGGACGAATATTTGAAATGGTAGAGAGAAGCCCAAAACTTGCAATTGTTATAATTTTGTTGGGCTATTACAATGGTTTCCATAGTGTATGGTTGTGATGAAAATCATGTTGTGGCACCATTGCATAATCGAGGTGGATTAGCTTCTCTGTTAACCTAAGCATGAAAGGTGACATATATGTTGTTATTGAGGTTAAACTGGAGGGGATAACATAAAGTGACTAAGTATGCATATTCTATACATTGCTAGAAATTGTACGGACATACTCTATTTATGGAAAAAGCAACCCAAGAAGCAATACTAATAAATGGAAAAAAACAACATTTGATAGACATGTTTCATTTAATTAATGTGAGTAGGGGGGCTGCATGACTACAATCAGATGATCTACTTCATAACAACAATAACTACTCGCATGATTAACTTCACATTAGCAATAGCAATATCAAACCTATAAAACATATAACACGAAATATTTTGATACATTTCGATTCAGAAATCCATTAACATGTCAACATTTCAACAGTGAGACCATAACAAACAAAATAGAAACAACAATTTCACACTTTAATTTTTAGGAATAAAACTCATATAAATATGCTTCACATGTTGAAATGATAGCCACAATTTATTTATTTTTCACAAAATGATCCCATTTCTTGATTGTATTTCATGAAATGGATACCATAAATTCATTTTTCTTAACACATTTCACTAGCCGTAGCAACAAATTTTTATTTCCCATGGCTTTAAAGTGTGTTTAGGAAAATTTCATTACCTTGAAATCATAAATAGTCTAACCTTTGTAGCTTTGGTTGACCATGCATAGAGAGTACAATTGACCCACAAATATTTGTTGAAAAATAACCCACAAAACGTTGACTGAAGAATAAATCATAGGGATTTTAGCTATTACAAATCACTTTTGTCTGTACAAGCCCTATAATTGGAACCTGAAACATGCCGAAATAAAATAAAATGAAAGAAAAATATATTGTGAGTCACCTTTTCCGCTCTTAGTAGGAGTTGGGGTTGCCATATCTGTTGCCCAAGTGGTTCATTTTCAAAAGTTTTTCTTGTTGAATTTGAGTTAATACTTTACAAAATAGCCATAGTGAAGACATGTGATGTTATTCCCTAAAGATAAAACTCTTTCGTGTATATTTTAGATTTATTATATGTAGATAATTCCTCGATTTTCAAACCTTCAGCAAAAATTAAATGGAGGAATCTCCAACCTTGAATGCTCGGGAACCGTAAAAATTTGTGGAACTATATGAACTCTGATAAAGAGGAAAAGGAAGCAAAATATTGCATTTAACCACTTAAATCTTCTTTTCCTTCTTTTCAATGTGTGTTCTTATCTACCTCTATATTCTATTTTTAATTCACATATTTTTAGATTTATTTAGCATGTTGTTGACCAATATTCGACACCTCCCTAGTTGTACCTGGTTATATTTACCTTCCACCCAAATTTGGAAGAGGTTGGTCCTTGTTAGGTTATCTAGTTTAAGATGGAGAGTTACTAATGCCTAACACAATTCTTTTATGTAAGTGTTTTATATATTAAACATTTTTTTTGGTTGGGAGAGATTTTTGAAAAATATGTAAAAGCGATACCTGGGAATGTCATACATTCATTATATATATATATTTATATTTATCAATGGATATGTTATAAAAGGAATATATTTGTATAAAGGGAAAGATAGCCTTGCAATTAATTATTCAAATTAAGGATGATAAGAATGGGGATTAATCTTAATCCCAAAGGATATTTCAGAATATGATTTGGGGAATTCCACAAATAACCAAACTGAGGTGTATATTATTTATCAAGATTTTATATAATTGAGATTAGAATTAAGACATTGATTTTTATTTGAGACTCAAGTATTATCATTAGTTAATGATCTCAAAAGTAATTGTTCTCAATGAAAAATTAGCATCTAATATAGCTTAAAAGTAAAAGGAAATCTCTAAACTCCAAATATCTTGTTCTATCAAGTTCTTAGAGAGAATAATAACCCTGATTACCCGCCAGTTAATGAAGCAACCATGCTCAAAATGGAGGCTCATTAGAAAAATGGAGGTATGCAACATCAAACACTATTGTGATCCTTAGTGTTTATTGGTTATGGCAACACATTACATGTTAATCAAATGAAATATGCTAGGGAACCATTGTCACTTAATCCCAAGAGAGGGACTAATATATGAAAGGGAATGCCCCTCCACTTCTTATGTGCAAAAAGTAACTCCTTGTGATCTTCTTCAACAATCCTATACAGTTTATCAAGCAAAGGTGGGATAATGGGGTAGATTTCAGGCTCCATAACTCCAATCACCCAATGATCCAATAAATAAGTGTTTAAGGAAGTATAACATTTTCACCAATCTGTAACCTCATTTCAATCCCCTATCACTTGTAAGTTTAAATTGTTGAGGAAACACAATTAGAATGACTAACGTAAATGACCTATAATTCATATTATTGTAGTAATTGTTAGGCAGTAGTAATTTTGTTCCTAGACTACATTAGTTAATCACATTAGTCATTTTTAGTTGTATTACTTATTAGTTGGTTGTATATTTTAACCCCGAGCGTAAATTATTCATTTATGTTAGCCATTTTTAGTTGGTTCGCTTAAGATTGCTCATTTTTTGTAGTATTTCACTTGGAAAAGCTATGGTGACTAATGTTTTTAGTCACCTAGACACTAATATTTCATTTTCCACTAGTGAAATTAGAGTGGCTTCAAATAGCTTACCCTTAGGATCTAACGATGTGTTGATTGGAATGGATTGGTTAGAGAAGCATTGGTCCTTGGTGAATTGCAAGGATAAAAAAGTTAGTTTTCTCGCTGAAAGAGGCATTAGGTAAGGGATTCAGCGTGTTAAAAGATATATTAAATTGGAACATATTACTTCTGGACAGGTACGAGAAAGGACATTACTGAGTATTTGGCTAAATGCCTATAGTGCCAAAAATTTAAGGAGGAACATGAAGACCTTGTTGGTTTACTCCATCCACTACCTACACTTCAATAGAAATCAGATACAATTACTTTAAACTTTATTATAGTTGTTCCTAGATCTAAAAATAAGAATAATTCTATCATGGTAGTGGTGGATAGATTGAGTAAAACAACCCATTTCATATTGGTCAAATCTAGATTACATAAAATTGTTGAAAGTATTGATATATTTATGAAGGAAATGTTTTGGTTACATGGTATACCAAAAGTAGCAATTTGAGATAGGGGTGTAAAATTTAACCGCACATTTTGGAAATCCCTTTTCACATGTTTGGGTACACATATTCAGTTCAGTACCATGTACCACCTTCAGACAGACGAGAAGATTGAGCAAGTAAATTAGGTGCTGGAGGATATGCTAAGAATATACGTAATGCAACAACCAATGATGTGGGAGGAATAACTCCACTTATTTTAATTTTCATATAATAATAGCTACCTTGAGTCATTGGGAATGGGTATTTTTGAAGTGTTGTATGGAAAAGGATGCAGGATAGCTATCAATTGTAGCAATTTGGAAGATAGATTAGTAATATGACTTAATATGTTAGCCTAAATGGAGCAAGTAGTAAAGAGAGTTTGACAATATCTAAAAGCTACCCAAGATAGGAAAAAGGCTTATGCAGACAGAAAAAGGACCTACACAAAATTCCATGTATGAGAGCATGTTTATTGATGAGTTAAGCCTAGAAGGTTGGATAGTTGTGCAAAATTGGCACCCCGATATTGTGGACCTTTCCATATTTTGGAAAGAATTGGGCCTCTAGCATAAAAACTTTCATAACTTTGTCATAGCTGAGTCCATAATGTTTTTCATGTTGCACTATTGAATAAATATGTATATGATTCTTGACAATGGAAAGATGTGCAAGTAAAGACTTAATTTTGTAAATGAAGTGTATGAATATAGATTACAATTAAAATGAAATAATGAAAATTATGATTATGGCATAGGTTGAACCAGATGGAGAGTTCCTGGTACAACCTATGCTTATGCTTGAGTTGAGAGAAATAATGTTACAAAGGAGAGTTATCACCCAGCTTAAAGTCCAATGGAATCACTCTAGCCCATAAAAGGCCACCAGGGAAGATCAATACTTAATGTGAAAGGCATATCCAGACATGTTCCAAAGGACTGGACTAAACACTAAGTACTTTGTGTTGCACAAGCAAGGTAAGATGTAACACACGAGTTGTTGTCAATATTTTGTTATTTATTTTTCTTTACATTTATTTTATAAGGCTCAAGGACTCCTGGCTTAGCAAAAGAGGCATATTGAAATTTTATGTTAAAAGACAATTTTAATTTGGAAACAAATTATGATAATATGTTTTGGAAGTCACAAGAAACGACCAAAAAGAAAAGAAAAAACAACAAATTTTCAAATGTCTAGACAATTAGAGATGGTTATCTTTTTTCTCTCTCTCTAGAGATGGAAAAACCCATTAGAGTGGGCAAAATATCCAAGGATTGTAGATGAGGGCTAGAGGATGGATAGAAAACAAGATTAGAAATTTGATACCTTACACAGGATGCTATGAAGTTTGGCAGGACGTTGCCAAGCTAAGGTATTATTGAGTTGGACATAGAGCCAATGAATCCTTAGGAAATATTCTTGAGTATAGAGAGTTCTATATTAGATTGGTGTAGTCCTAAGGTTCAAGAATATATTGTCTCGAAGATTTGATTTCTAAACTATCCGGAAGGGAGAGCACTCAGGGGGAGACTAGACGTCTTTTCTAGATTCACGATCAAGTTGTGTGGTCTTTCAATTGACATTCTTGATAGTTTTGATAGAGATGGATAATTCTTTACTGTATTTGAAAGTCTTTTGTATTGTAATATTAAAGTAAATTTTGTGGAAATGAGTAATCAATAGAACAAATGAATCTTCCATAGAATATAGTATGAATATATTGGAAAACATAGTAAGTAATCGATAATTTTGTAGAATGAAAAAATATCCTTAAATTTGAAATAAAGATTTTTGTACTTATTCAGTTATCTAGAGAAATGTTGATAGCCTTAAAGAAGTAAATTTTGGAATTTATATTTATGAATATAAGAAATAATAAACACGGAAGGGTAAGTAAGTTTGAGTGGGAATATAAATATAAAACAAGGAAAAGTAACATGAGCAAGTTATAGTGAGAGTGAAAGAAAATTTATGCAGAATTAACTAGTATAGTGATTTTGGTTAAGCTTTGAAGTAACAAACCTAGGGTATTTCAAAAGCAGTATGCAAACATAAAGAAATTTATAATTAAACACATTAAGGGTGTTCAGGAGGTCCCAAATAATTTAGGTCCCACTCGAGGCCAGGTTAATAACAAGAAACAAAAATAATCCCGACTTAAACTATCAATATAAATGCGAAAGAACTTATATACGGTTAAGTGAGCCAAAGAATAATTGTGTATTGCACAACAGCTAATTAAAATGATAACTCGTAACTTTAACAAATCTACCAGTGATCGAACTCTAGAAATATTAAAGAAATCTTTGTAAGCAAGCATACTATTGTTCCGATATTGTAGCAGTCAATAAGTTAAATATTTTTTCTTAACAAATCTGAGTGTTCAACCAGAGTAGAACAAATATATTTTCAAGTAAACATCTATTTCCAAGTTTGATATCATAGCCAAGAATAAGAAAAGTTGAAAACGTTGGAATGGAGTTAAATATAACGTCATATCACAACATAGTACTTAAATTTACAATCATTGGATACTCTAACCAGAAATATGGTAGCTTTTTTTAGACACAAAGAAATAATTACAGTTAGTGTAACTATAGTCGTGTCGAGAGACTGCATTCAAAAAAGTATATAATAACAACTATAAATACAATAATAAATGAGGAGTTGTAATCCCACTAGAGTTTTATCAAATTGCAAGCAACCCATGTACACATTTAATATGGGATTAAGTAAGAACCCCAATTTTGGGAAAAGTTCTTGAACCTCGTATAGTTCTGGAGGAGGAGTAAAAATTTGGAAAATGAAGAAAGTAATGAGAATTTGAGTGTGACCTTGGCATAGAGTTCACATTTAAGGAAAAAAAAAAAATTAATGAAACGAACATGAAAAAGAATGAACAATTCTCTATTAGTTTTGAACCGAGGCTTCGTTCAATAAAAAACAACTCATAAAAGCATTTACGCTCCGCTTGGGCAGATATTTCCTGTATAGTGGCCCAAGTCTCGGCGTGTAGCTCTAAACCCTACAGTGAAAGGCACCATTGTGAGGGTAGGAAAATATCAAAATGTAATACACACTATATGTGAGCTAATTACTTGGCTGTATCTGGAGATCCATCTCGAAATCCCTTCTGCCCCTCGGTAGTGGTAGCGCTCCTATGGTTATTGTGAATACCTGTGAAGTTTGTGAGAACGACAAGGAAAAACATTATGGGAGGAAGTTAAAGGAGCATGGTTAGGAAGGAAAATGGTTTAAATGTGTGACTTTATGGTTACCTGCAAGTCACAAGTGACCAGTCGACGCTATGGAGGCAGGTAGTAGATCGAAAACCCTAGCAAAGAACAATAGAATGGCTCACTGCCTCAGAGCATGAGGGTGAGTTGGTTACCCCAATTGAACTCTGGCCTCCCCACCATAGGATCAGACAGTGCACAGATGGACTGTAGGTGTGAAACGAGGTGTCTCGGGACAAATGGTGCAATTAATAAGTAGTACATCGAAAAAACCAAAAAAAATTGTACACAATAATTGGATTTTTATAATCGAACTCTCATATATAATTCCATAGTTAAACAGAGACATAATAAATGTATTTTTAACATTGTTTTTTAATATGTAGGTGTTCAAAATAGCACAGAGGCAGAATTTGAAAACAAGGTTGTTAATAAGTTTGTTGCAGATTTTAAGCTCATTGAAGAATGAATTGAGAAGCCACTTGAAAAAATTGATTAGAGTTTTAAAGCAGCAATTGGAATAAAAGAATTGAATGAAATGGTGAATAATGTTCTCCAGTATACAAATTACAGAAAAAAACAGTAGTACATGATGATGAAAGTAAAGAGAATGATATGGAAATTTCTGAAAACAATGAAGAATGCATTAAAACCATTTTTCAGCAATGGAGTCAAGAAGAGATAAGATTCTTCTATCAAGAAATATGGTAGAAAGAAAGTCGTGATTATAAAGCACAAGAAGCAGAGCGAAGAAGATAGTTTGAATTGGGAAAGTGGTTGCACCAATCCATAGTTAAACAAATCCTTGAAGAGGAAGTTGTAGGAGACTGAATGAAGTCAAATTCAAGGCAAGTCAAGGAAATGTTGTAGCAACAACAAGTAAAGAAATATGGATCCCACAGCAAGAACACGCAATAGAGAATGAAGAAATTTCAAGGATATAGCAATTGGAAGAAAAGAAGAAGAACATGGAAAATTGTAAAAGTTTTGAGTCATTGTAAGCCTAGTTGAAACATAGACCATCAAGCATGTTTGAGTGATGATTGAATCAATTTTCTATTGTAATCCTTGTAGGCATAGTTGAGTCAAGTTAAGTCATGTTTGAGTTATATTCAGTCATATGATCATAATTAAGGGGGAGTCTTAGAAATTGTAATTACTCTCGTATGCCTGAGTTGGCTAAATTTATGAGACTTAGTTAATTAAGTCAACCTAAGTTACTTCGAATTAGGTTATAGTTTGGGAAAAGTTGAATTTAGAGTGTTTGTGCATATCAAGGTGGGAAAAGCTGAATTTAGAATGTGTATGCATGTCAAGTTGTTTTACGCGAGTCACTTGTTAGAAAAGGTTTAACCCATAAGTTCATATACAAATTTTGTGTGACCAATAGAAAAAAGCAACCACTCTTATGATTTGTGTATGTTATTATTGTATTTCTCCTCTCTCTTTCCAACCATAATTCGATAGTTACACATAGACATGTGAGGTGCATTGGAGGGGGACAAATAGTTAAATTCCGACCGACACCATAATAACCACCATATACATAAGTCAATTAACATTATTAACTATGGCTAAGAATGAAAATTATAGTTCAAGTTTGTATAATGATATTATTTCCAACTGCTCTTATGATTTCTGTATGTTAATTATTGTATTTCTCCTCTTTCTTTCTAACCATAATTCGATAGTTACACATAGACATGCGAGGTGCATTGGATGCGGGACAACTAGTTAAATTCCTACCGACACCATAACAACCACCCTATACATAAGTCAATTAACATTATCAGCTATTGCTAGGAATGGAAATTATAGTTCAAGTTTCTATAATGATATTATTTCGAACTGCTTTCCCCCCATAATATTAAGTGTGGTAGCCGTTGAACATGTACACACTAGGATATCGCAGTCCATATCGTGCAAGATGGTTTAAAATTAGAATCACTTCAAGAACATGAAACAGTTAGCATGCCAGATCTGTTCGATCTCGGTTTCCGTTTCCATCCAGAGTGTTCGAGTGGCCACTGTTTTTGCATACAATTTTTACGCTAACCCACCGAACGATGTACTAGGGTTGCGGAGGGTAACGTGCCGATAGGGCTGTCATAGTTGTCGTTTCTTTGGAGGAAAATGTGCGCATCTTGGCTAAGTTTGAAATGCCAGATTGCCAGTCTGCACGTCACAATCAGCACGTTAATAGCAAATCCCTCTATACATGCCATTGCAGCTTACATCACAATCCCTGCTAATCGGGTGCGTTAATGACAGTAACCGGTTTGGACGTGCCCGAGGGTTATGGCATTAAATCGACGAGCTTAATTTAGGGGTTACGGCATTCAATCCCACTTACACGCTACATATTTTTAATAAAAAACTTTAATCGGAAATTTGTCAGTTGGAGACGGCTTTGGCGTGATGAACAACTCAAGATATATGTGGAGACATTAGATTTAGAACATCTATTTCGTCCGATAGTCTTCCATGTTGCCATGCGGACAAGCGTCACTCAATATTTATCGCAGGTTTCAGTCTTCATCTTTGTTGCGGTGTGGACAAGCGTCACTCGGTGATATTAACTTATAAATATGTTTGTTAGCACAGTTATAGAAATTCAATGGCTATAAAATATCAATTTATGATATATCTGATATTAGAAATTTATTCGAATTTTATTAGGAATATTATTAATTTATAAATAGATATTTTTACAATATTGAGAATTATCTAAATTTTATATTCCGTAAACTATAATTTTTTTTTAAATTTAAAATATTTTACATATATTTCTTTAAATGATATAACTATTTTTTAGATAATTTTCAATTTTCTAAATTAAATGACTTGGTAAATGTTAGTGAGCATAATTCATGAAAAGCATTAAAACACTTATTTCACTATACAATATTAAAAAAATAGTGAAAAATAATTAAATTAAAAATTTGTTTTAATTTGATTTATTATTGTTTTGTAAAAAAATATTAATATATGAATTAAATATTCATATATTTAAGAAAAATATGTAACAAAATTTTTAATTAGGAGATTCAATTCCATTTTACAAAGGGAGAATGTTAATTTATAAATGGGTTTGGGTTAATGTGATGACATTCAATAACACATGCCAAAAACATATAAAACAATGGCTTATCAATACCACATGACCAAATAAATATAACTCATTTCATATGACACTAGTTCATATTAATTTTTATAGCTAGTTTTAAGATAGAGCTCAATCTAACATAGAGGTTAAATAATGCAGGAGCATCAACCCTAGGCATACCATTTATTGGAAGGACAAAAGGGTCATGCAAATTTTAAAAGGAATTTTATTTCCCTCACTTATATTTTTGTATAAATTAAGAATTAGTTAGGAGGATTGAATTAAGACCAGGTGTCTAAATTCGAGAAAGAGCCATAGGGTGTTAGGATATTTAGGATGAGTTAGTGTCTTGGCTAATTGGACCTTTGTAAATAGTGCCAAGTGTTAAGTTGAGGTGTTAGTTAGGATATTTAGGATCAGTTTTTGTTTTGGCTAATTGGGCCTTTGTAAATAGTGCTAAGTGTTAACCTTAGGTGTTAGTTCATTTTGGTGATTAGTCAAGTGGGAATTTGCTAATTTGACACGTGTAGAATCTCGTAGTTTTATAATGTTAGATAGATATCCCATTTTTACTATTTTGTTGAGATATTTTCCCTAGCCAATACTATTGTACAGAAGTGTATGTGTAGGATAGGCGGAGAAAACTCCCGGTGCATTAGAAGGAGAAAGGACATGGACATGGATAGACAGTCTGTAACCCTTCATGTGCATTTTTTTCATAAAGGAATGGTTATGAGTTTGGAATCTCCTTTGTGTACTTGTGTACAATTTTTCTGTATAGTCTCTCTATAGATATGATTTTATTAATTTGGAACTTAGTAGGAGAGCCACTAAATTTTCTTGGAATTTTATATTATTGAAGGAAATTTAAAGGGAGAAGTTGTGCATTTGTGCATTACCATTCATCCTCAAACCCATGTGCTCAATAAAAGGTGTTCCATGTTTTGTTGTTTCCTGGATAATTGGCAAAGTCTCTGTGTATAAGCTTTATGTGTAACTTAGTGAAGTTGAATAGAGTTTAGCTACACGATTGTATAGTTCTATGTGTATATCATATTAGCTCTTATTGAAGTGCAAGAGGACCATGCAATGCTCTAGAAAGAGTCGGCATTGATGATGAATGGAACTTTGATACGAGGGCATGAACTACAGTATGGGCAAGAAGTGTTTGTGCCTCGATTTTGTTTTATCCCTCAATAGAGAAAAAATGGAAATCGATTTAGAGACAAATATGTTGGATAAGCATGTAGTTTGAAGGTCCAACATGAAAACCATCGAGTAACATTGAGGCCATTATTAGCTTATGGTACTCAAGAGTCAGGCTCTATGGGCGCTTTAGTTTTATAAACAAAACACATCGCCAAACCTTGACCAAGTGTGGAAATAGCCAAAGCGAAATAAAATTCGGATAGTCATATTCAATCATAGGGTTTCATTAAATGAACCTCTGACATAGGATGCACATTCATGGCATACTAAACAATACCCTTAATTTGATTACATATTGGAAAATATCTCTAAAAATCACTTTATTTAAACCCCTACTAATATGAACCCAATACACATTTCCAATTTAAAGAACCCTTACTTTCATTACATATTGTATGTATCCATTTTTTCATTAACATTTTTTGTATCCATTTCTATTTTTCATTAACTTTGAGCTCTATTTTTTATACACAAGATATAAAAACTCTTGACGCCTATTATATGCTCAATACATTATGTCATTTTTTTCACAATATATATCCCCCAATATGAATGAACTTGATATCATATTTCTCCCCTATTGAAGTCCCTTTCGATTGAATCTCCATTGGCTTAGTCGACTAAAATCCAGTTGATGTAGTAGGGTTTAAATCGAGTCGACCTAGTAGGGAGGTTTTAAATCCACTCGACCTAGTAAGGTTTTGGAGGAGCGAGTCTGCCTAGAGAAGAATTGCAAACAGAAGGTACAACCTCAAAACCCAAGTCAAGGCTAGCCCCTGACGATCTAGGGTTGGACCCACAAGGATATATATATATATATGGGGTTGGGTTTTATAAAGAAATTTTAATTTTAATTTTATATGAACTTGTGATATAATACAAAATTGGTCGCGAATTTTTTTGGATGGATTTCGAATTTGGATAAAGAACAAGATTTTGCCTTTTTGTTGGGTTATTAAATGCCTACCATCCATCTTTAATTATTGATAATTAAGTCTTATTCTAAAATAGTAATATCTATTGGTTAAAATATTCCATAAATAATGCGTAAAGTTAAATCTCCATCATCCACTTATTAATTATTATAACTAAATTAAAAAATTTAAAACTTTATTCCAAATAAAAATAAGAATTTTTTAAAATTATAAATAAATTAAATTAAAACTTTAAAAACCTTATGCAAGATAAATATAAAAACAAATTAAATTGTAAAATTGAGTAATATAATATATAAAATTTAACTAATTTCAAATTCATTTATATATTAAAAATACATTTTAACTGATAAAAAAAAACGAAAATTTGATTTAAAT
This sequence comes from Pinus tabuliformis, assembly GCA_031772625.1. NCBI lineage: Eukaryota > Viridiplantae > Streptophyta > Pinopsida > Pinales > Pinaceae > Pinus > Pinus tabuliformis. Next base: position 499,166,067 of record CM062815.1, read on the forward strand.
TTTAAAACTAATTTAAATTAAAAAATCAAAATATTTATTAATTAATTAAACTTTAATTTACTTGCAATGTGATTTCTCGACTCTTCCGCTTGTTAAGCAATGCGGAAAATATCTTCACACTGATTGATATATATATATATATATATACCAAATCACAAGTTAGTGTTTTGCAAGCTAACAGAAACTATCTTTACCAAATTTATTTTTATATATGGATAATAAGCATACTTTACCATTATCCTCGGAAAAAGAGAAGACAACCGTATACAGTTCAAAGCTACATGCAAAGAAATATGCGCCTTAAGCTGTTGCTGCTCTGCCAACATGACCATTATCGGTTACAATGAGATTTGGCTGCGATATTATTCTCATAGAAACATTCCCCATTAAAAAATCAAAATATTTATTAATTTAATTAAATTTTAATTTAATTGTAATGTGATTTATCAACAATCTTCTGCTTTTTAATCCAATGTGGAAATAAGTTATTCACTATATTTTCACTCTCATATATATATGTATATATTGACGAGAATTCTAATTTTTAATGTTAACCAAATCACCAGTTAATTTTTGCAAGCGAACTGCAACTGACTTTACCAAATTTATTTTCCTATATAGGTAATAAGCATACTTTACTAGATTTCTTCGGAAAAAATGTGAGAACTACCATTTCCATTTCCAGTTCAAAGCTACATGGCAATTAAGAAATCTGCGCGTTAACCTGCGCTGCCTACATGACCATTATCGGTTACAATGACATTTGGCTGCGAGATTATTCTCACAGAAACATTCGCCCATTTGGTATTTCATTATCTTTATTGGCATTTGTCCTCAAATGGAATACTACTAAAATCATCTGAACATAGTCTGCGATCTGTAAAAGATCAATGCGAGAAAAGTGGAAACAAACATCTATAGGGATCAAAAGCTACATATGGTCCTCAAGCTATTGTTGCCCAGAATATACGATCAGTAATGAGTGTAATCAGATGTTGCTGCCTCTGCCTAAAGGCAACACTAGAGGTGATCCACAACTCCTTGGCCTGCACTAGTTAGAAGTGTAGAATTGGGCCAATTCCTCTAAGCTTAAATCGCTTTGAATGGCCTCTGGATCGGCGTTCTCCAACATCCACACCAAATGCTCGAACATCACTACCTCACAGGCAATCGATAAACCATCCCTAAACCTTTCAGCAATCAGTGCCCTTAACAAAGGATTGTTGAGGTATTCCTCACTTATGAAATATCGCCTCCTACCCTTACCCACATAGACTGCCCTACATCCCTTGGGCACTTCGTGTACTTTGTAAACTTCTGCCGGGACGAGATTCGACCGCCTCTTTTTTGCAAAATCCGTTGAAATAACTTCATCCCCCTCATTAACATGACCATAGAATGGATCACGAAAGGAACTGAGATTACTGTACGAACGATTGGAAGTGAGATTACTGTACGAACGCACCAACTTGGGAAAGCTTTGGCATCTCCTCAGAATGTTCTTGATCTTGCTCATCTTGCTTACCCTGAATCTTGAATGCCTCTGACTATGCAGAAAAGATGCCAAAATTGAAAGTGTAACTCAATTGACAGTCCTTAGAGACAACCCTAAATGAGAACCAACAGGTACCAGAACGAAAATCTACCGGGTGTGCCCCAAGGAATTGCTTGAGGTAGGTATAAATTGATTGTGGCTTGGCTCACTCCATAGAAACTGTTTGGAACTGTGATAAGCTTCTCTGCTATGGATAAACCCTAATAAGCTTCTCTGCTATGGACCAATTTTCCTAAAGAAGTTTGGCACTGTATACTGAGATCATTTACGGTCCACTGAAGGAAGGCTATTAAGGATGAATATAATCTTGAGGGAGCTTACTGAAGGAAGCGAATATACCCATGCCAGCGAAGTGCTAGGTCTGATCTGGACCTAAATTAACTTTCGTCAGAATCTCTCTTTACAATAGAGATGAGTTATTATTGAGATCAAGACAGAATTTACATATTTCATCCGTGGTAAATTGTGCAAACAGTATTCAATTGACCAATGAAATTAAATTTATCAAATTAAAAACATAAAACAAAAAGATACTTTAAATATGTTTAATTTATATTACAATAATATTCTTAAATAAAACTAATAATTAAAATAGGGGCAGTCTAGACTGTTTTTTTTCCCTCAAAATCGTGGAAATTCCGACATATTTTGATAAAATCTAATAGGAATTTGTCTAAGTTTAAGTTATAGTAGTCAAACTTTAATATTTTGGGTTCTCTAGAGGTTTTTCATGGTGCGGAATCCATTTCCACCATCAAAAAAATGATTCAAACATTGCTACTAAAAAAAATTGAAATTTTTTTACGGAGATTCAGACCACTTTTAACCTTCCAAACAATTAGTAGACCTGGACTCCATTAAAATATAAATATATATCAATAACATAAAATAAATAATAAAAATTAATTATTTCACTTTTAAACTATAATAAATATCTTCTACATTTTATATTAGATTATTAATTAAAATATATATTTACGCTAAAACGAACTTTTGTAAAATTGAGCTCTGTATTTCTACAATTCTGCGGAGCCCTCCGAAAGGTTACAAAGCCTATATACCTGATATTTATGTAACAGAAATGAACGGTTAACTCATATTTATGAATTGAGTTAGTGAAAATTATAATTAATATAAAATTATTATATTATTTTAATTGTATTTTTTTTTAATGTATGGTGAGAATTTCAGTTATTTTTGTATTTTTTTAATGTAGGGTAAGAATTTCAGTTATTTTTTAAGATAAGTAGTTTAATTATGAAATAGTTTTTTCTTCAGAATTCATTAAAATTTTGCAATACAATTTTAAGGTTTTTTTGTTATTTAAAATATATTTTTGAATCTATATATTGATTAAGCGGTCTGAAAAATTTTTGGGGCATTAGAATTATGCAAGTTGAACAATTCAAATTTAAATTTTTAAAAATATTTGATAAATTTTGATTAAAAATAACCAGAAAAAATGTGGTGAAATCATTTCATTTATAAATTAGACTAAGCCATATTTATATATTACAATGACCTAATTTCACTTATTAATTATCTCAAATTTGAAATTTTTCTTTATTAATATTAAAATTTTACCTTTCACATAACCATTAAGGTTATTTCTATATTCCTAATAGTATATTGGTATATTGTTAGCTATTTTATAATTAAATAATCAAAACTATTTAATATTAATATTTATATTTATACTAAATTGAAATTAATTGCACGATATTATTTATATTACATTATTTGTAAATTTGCAATTCAAAATCTTAGTACTAAAAAATAAAACGAAACTGAATTACGTTATTAGTAAATTTGTAATTCAAAATGTCCATGTCAAAAAAATAAAATGCAAAAAAGATTACGCTTAAAACCATATATGTTTTCTTCTCGATGTAAAATACAATTTTATAACTTGAATGAAATTAGTTAGTGAGTGTAAATATTAATTGTATATAAGTGAAAGGTATCGACTAAAAGGCCTTTCAAACCAGAGCTAATTAAGTTTATCTCTTTGTTTGAACTCATTTTTTATATTATGATAAAACGTAAAGTAAAATGTTGTCAAATTGTTATCTGTTTTAGGTCTTTTAATTGGTATTTAGTTAAATAATTGGTTGTGAAATTATGGTTATTTGTAATTTTTTTTGTATTTATAGTTTTAAAGTTTTGAATAATTTTGAGACCATTGGGGTTGATTAGTGATTTTAACAAATTTTTATGGAAATTTTGAATAGAAATATGTTAAGGAAAACTCCAAAATATATAATGATTATATTAGTAAGACTAAGATATAAAATAAGGGTACTATCCTAGATACATCTAATTATGAATTTGTTGAATGATTGTGTTAAGATTAATTGTGTTAAGATTAATTGTGTTTCTTACATTTATTCTTTATTTTGTTCTAATCAATTTCATTTATCTATTAACTAAATATTTTTTAAAATTAATTAAAAAAAATATGTTGCCTTTTATGTTGACTAGACATATAATCAGACATTGTGCTCATATTGAATGATAGAATAAAACTCTAGGCACAATTATAAATTTTTATTTTTATTAAAATATAGAAAAAATAATAAAATATAAATATTTTTAAATTTATAAAAAAAAATTTAAATTAATTTTATTTATAAAACTGTAATTATAATAATGTAAATTATAAAAGTTAGAAATGATATATTTAAGGGAGAAAGTAAGATGGTTCCCAGCCTCACAAATACACTAATAAACTCAAAATGATTTGAACTTCTAATAACAAACATATCTTTCATTAGCATAAATGTTAACTCTACACTGAAAAAAAATAATATGATTAAACAAAATGTTATCAAGTGGACCAAGCTTCTTCCTCTGAGAACACATTAAATCAACATACTTTCAATTTATATGCTGATGTTAAATTGACGAACTTTTGCAATCCATCTATCACATTAACATTATAAAATTGATAAATAGGTGAACAATTGGATTTTGGTGGACAAGGAAGCATAAGTAGATATTAGGTAAAATTTGTTAGGGATGGATCCTTATCTTGGGATCAAATATGTCTGGTCAATTCAGTTCAGAAAAAGAAAAAGAGAGGCAGTGATATATTTAGTCATTTGTTTATTAGAAAATTTACATCTCACCATAAAAAAAACTACAAGAACTCTATTCTCCCATTCTTGCACACAGTATTAGCCGTTCCAGGAATGTCCCTGGTGTAATGGTTCCTGTCTGACATCAAATAGACTCCCTAACACATGATGCGACTGCCACTGCGCTGCCCTCTGCATAATTATCAGCATTAAGAAACAACCTGCCCTCTGCATACTTAACAGCATTAAGAAACAACGGTGGTTGGCAAGATGTCAACATTATTAACCTTTTATGCCGATAGCACTAGTTAAATTTTAATGGCGATCGTCCTTTTCGTAAAGCGAGCTACTAATATTGAACAGTCGAATCTTTCACTTTGGCAAAATATGACTGGCGACTACAGAAAATCGGTTACACCACACGAGCGTGGGCATACAGGAATGGAATCTCCAAATGCCTGCAGCCCTGTGTGCGAGAAGAAGCAATCGACAAACGTTTCACGTGCCCGTCGTGATTACTTTTGTATTACATTTACGTTACTACTGCAAACACGAAGGCTAATAAAATCAAATTTATACATCTAGATTGTTACGCAACACAGTTTTGTATGACAATCACAAGGAACTTGATTATAAAATGCGTTCCTTGGGGAAGTAACTACCTGCCATCTCCTCAGAATGTCCTTGATCTTGCTTACTCTGAATCTTGAATGCCTCTCGTGATGCAGGAAACACACCAAAATTAAATGTGTAACTCAATTGACTGTCGTTAGTGACAACCATACACAGGCACCAGAACAATAATCTAGCAGGTGTGCCCCAAGGAATTGCTTGCGGTTGATGTAAAGATATTCTGGCCTGGCTCACTTCATAGAAAATGTTTGCAATAGTGACAACAATGATTGATCAACGCTGATAAGCTTGTTTGCTATGGACCGATTTTGCTAAAGAAGCTTGGCATTGTATACCAAGATCGCTTCCGGTCCACCGAGGGAAGGCTATTAAGGATGAGCATCTTGAGGGAGCTTACTGAAGGAAGCCAATATATCCATGCCAGATAAGTGCTAGTTCTGATCTGGACCTAAATTAAATTTCCTCAGAATCTCTCTTTACAATAGAGATGGCTTATTAGTGAGATAAACACAGAATTTACAAATTTCATCATGGTCAATCGTGCAAAAAGTATTCAATTTAAGAATCAAATTAATTTTATTATATTAAGGAACATAAAACAAAAGAATATTTTGGATATGTTTAATGTATATTATATTAATAATTAAAATATTAATTTGTCTACGAAAACATAGAATGGATAATGAAAAAAAAATATTATACTTTCAAACTATAAAAAATATCTTCTAAATTTTAGATTACATTATTAATTAAAATATATATTTAAGCTAAAATGAACTTTTGTAAAATGGAGCTCTATATTTCTACAGTTCTGCCGAGCCCTCGGAAAGTTTACAAAGGCAATAGACCTGATATTTATGTGATGGAAATGGAGAGTTACCTTGAATTAATGATAATTATAATTAATATGAAAGTATTATATTATCTTAACGTGTATCTTTCATATGAAATGGTAAAAATTACATTTATCTTTTAATATAATATTTATATCTTATAATCATCTAAATTTTACTTATTAATCATCTAAATTTGAAATTTGCTTCAAAATTTTATTTTATTAATATTAATATTTTATCTTTCAAATGTATTATGATTAATATTCATCTTTATGTTATTTCTATATTATTAATATTATATTATTAATATTAGATTGTTAATAATTTTATAATTAGAATATTAAAAATATTTAATATTTATATTTATAACTAAAATAATTTGGAACTAATTCCAAGTAGACATTAATTTTATATAACATTATTTGTAAATTTGTAATTAAAAAAAAATAATCTTAAACTCAAAATTGGATGTGAAATCTAATTTTATTATTTGAATAAAATTAAATAGTGAGTGGAAATGTTTATATTACGGTTAATTTATGTAAATAGTGAAAGATATGACGTAAAAAGGTGAGTTAGTTCAGTTTTTTTTTTTGTTTGATATTATTCTTAGTATTATTTTGAAATGTAGAATAAAGTGTTTTCTAACTATTATATGTTTTGAAATTTTATATTGGTATTGAGTTAAATAATTGATGGTTAAGTTATGGTCTTATGTTATTTAGAATGTATTTTTTATTATATTTCAAATTTTTAGTAAATTTGATAAAAAAATATGTCCAGAAAAAACTCCGAGACTTATAAGTGTTAGATTATGATGTGAAATAATGGTAGCAACCTAGATTCATTTAACTCTTTAATTGTATTTATATTTATTATTTGTTTTTCTCTAACCAAAATCGTTTTCTTATTAACTAATATTATTTTTTAATTCATTTTAAAACTACGGTTGTCGACTCCAAATTGACCATGAAAATATTTCGCTTATACTAGGGTGGTAGAATGAGCCTCTTAGCTCAATTATAGATTTTATACTTCTAGATCTAATTTTCTCTGGCTAAATCTAGATTTAATCTTATCTTTTGTTTTATTTCTCTGTGGCTAGGTTTTACGGGCAAGTAAAATATGGCTTCTAGCTTCACGAAAATAGCTGCTGGCTCATCCACTTCTGGAGGGCAAGCTCCTGCCCATATTGTCAGTGAAGCCCCAGCTCCCACTGTCCAAGTGGTCCAGGCCTCACTCGATGAGGCTTTGAAGTTTTCCAAAAGTGCCCTAATCTGTCGGTTCAATGGTTTTTGGCCGCGGCTAACAGCTCTCCACAATTGGATCTCGGAGGTATGGAAGCCTATTATTTCTGATGAAATTAATATCTACCCCTGTGCTACGGGTTTCTTTATAGTAGATTTTGAAAACCCTGAAAGCAGACAATGTATTCTAGATACGAGACCTTGGTTTTTGGAAAAATCAGGGCTATTCATGAAGCCATGGAACCCATCATTTGATCCCTCTACAGCAGCCATAACCTTGGCACTAGTTTGGGTGAGATTGCCAAGCCTACCCTTGCATCTCTAGAATCTCTCCTCGCTAAAAGCCATTGGAAATGCAATTGGGAAATTTTACTACAAGTGCCCAGAAACAGAGGAATATGCCAGAACCACCTATGCACGCATCTGTGTGGAAATGGACTTCAACACCGGATTCCCAGCTGAAATAAACATAACAAGTAAAGACTAGGTGTGGAACCAAAAACTTGATTATGAAAGTGTCCTCTTCAGATGTTGATCATGCTTTGAGACAGGCCATCTAGCCAAAAATTGCCCAAAAGCCTCCCATAAAAATTCTGCTAGAATAAACCACCACAGATCTACATGGTGGGAAGGAGCAGAAAAAGAACACTACACTGTCATCAAAGAATAATACTCTAGAGAAAACTATGAATCACCAGAAATCGGGCAAGAAAGAAACAACTCTCAACACAAGCGGGGAGAAAGTCCCGCCCAACAAATCAACAGTTATGAAGATTCGAATACTGCACAAAATAAATCTTCATTTAACAACAAAGCAGATCTCCTAGACCAAACTTCTTCTCCGACTATCCTCAAAAGGACGAACACAATAGATCGCGAAGCTAAAACACCAATGTCCCAAGAACCAGAAGAGATGAAAGAGATGCAAGATAAAGGAAGTTGGAAGACCGTAGAGAAAAAAAAGAAAGCTACAACACCAATCTCACCAAGAAAGACGAGGAGTCAGATAATTAAAAACTAAGAAAATTATAGGTCCGATAGACCAATTTGGTCTCAATGGACGTTAACCATCATCATCATCATCATCATCATAAAAAGTAATGAAATCAAAATATTTGTGAATTTATTAAAAAAAATTATTATGTAATTATAAAAATGTAAATTTTAATTATAAATGTTTAGAGAGAATAGATTTAATGGTAAAAATTAGGGATTTTGTGATTTTTTGGCAAGGTTCAATTCTAAAAGATGAGTAGTGGTGGAAGATCCGGTTGTACCAAGAGAGACATGTCGTTATACCTACAAATATGATATTAAATGGTCTACAAAAAAATACACATATAAGTGGATCAAAGCCTAACAAGAGAGACATGTCGTTATACCTATAGAGATGATATTAAATGGTCTAGAAAAAAATACACATATAAGTGGATCAAAGCCTAACAAGATGTTTGCCAATTCAAAAAATCAAGTCTCACTAGAATTATTGGATTTTGAGGATTTCATTTTGCAAAAAAGGCAATGTTTAAAGTAGTTGTGATCCCAAGATAATTTTGATGACTTAGACATTTTAAAAAAATACACATAGTGGATCAAAGTCTAACAAAATGTTTGTCAATTCAAACAATCAAGTCTCACTAGAACTATTGGATTTTGAGAATTTCATTTTGCAAAAAAAACAATATTTAAAGTAGTTGTGATCCCAAGATAATTTTGATGACTTAGACCTGTTTGAATAGTGGTTTTTAAAACCATAAAATAGTTACAAGCCTCACAAACAGAGTAATAAATCCAAAGTAACTCGAATTTCCAATAACAAACATCTTTAACTTCAATTATCCTAACTGTTAACTCTATAATGAAATAAAATATTATCATGAAACAAAATGGTATCATGTTGATGAGGCCTCTTCATCTTTGAAACAATGTATATAATGATATTGAATTTGTCAAACTTTTCGATTTATGCCATCCATCTATCACATTACTATTGTAAAATGGATAAATAGTGGAACAATTAGATTTTGGTGGACAAAGAGGCATAAAGTAGATATTAAGAAAAATTTGTTAGGAGATGAATCCTATCTTGGAACCAAGTATATCTGGTCAATTCAGTAAAAAATAGAAGGCTATGATATGTTTAGTCATTTGTTTATTATAAAATTGACATATCACGCTCCAAAAAGACCACACGAATTCCATTTTAGACATTGGGACTAGGCTTTAGTCCGCCGGATAGCACCTGTGCTCCCATCCTTGCACAAAGGTTGCCTTTTTCAAGATTTTCGCGGGCGTAATGGTTCCTGTCTGACATCAAATAGACTCCCTAACACATGACGCGCTTGCCACTTTGCTGCCCTCTACATAATTCAGAGCTTTAAAAGGGGAGGGTATTGGGCGAGATGTCCACATTATTAACCTTTTATGCCCATAGCAGTAGTTAAATTTTAATGGCAGTTATCCTTTTCGTAAAGCGAGCTACCAATATTGCACAGTGAAATCTTTGTCCTTTCACTTCGGCAAAATATGACTGGCGAGTGGCGACTACAGAAAATCGATCACACCACATGAACGTGGGCATACAAGAATGGAATCTCCAGATACCTGCAGCCCTCGCCGCCCTGCGTACGAGAAGAAGCAATCGACAAACATTTCACGTGCCGGTCGTGATCACTTTTTATTACATGTACGTTCTTCATTGACTGCAAACACGCAGACTAAGAAAATCAAATTTATATATCTAAGATTGTTATGCAACACATTTTTGTATGAAAATGACAAGGAACTTGATTACAAAATGTATTCCTTGTGGAAGTAGCCATTTTCTGGAGTAATACATCTTATTCCCTTTTTTTAACCAAAATCATGTGGTGCCAATGTCACCTTTTTTTTTCTCTAAGTATTTTTTGCTTTTTAGTTTGTGAAATTGATGATAAACTTGAAAGAGGCTTGGGACCGATTCTGGGCTGCCTATTTCAAGCCGAATTTGTGCAGCTATGGGTTTTAGATTTCTCCCTTAAGCCAATCCGAATTTGTGCAGCTTTGTTCTTTGAGGCAAATTGAGACATATTTTCATGCAATAGCTACCTTGCTTCTGCAAAAAGGAAATCACATAATTCAAACCAAACTAGCTCATACTCCTTTACCTTACTTCCCCGGTGACTCCTTTACCTTACTTCAACCGAAGCTCCTTTATAACAATCGAAATAAATGGATCTTTTCCATGCATCATTGTTGTGAAAGTTGGAGAGAGAACAGGGTATCTAATCCTCGGGATTAACCTTGGGTCAGTTTGGGTAGTTATTGGAGTGCAAGAACTCTAACTAATTTAATTATTTCTTGTATGTATTAATATGTACACATTGTACATCATTGATTGAGATTGGTTAATATACATTTGATTTAGTTTCCACTCTTGTGTGTCTTACATTGGTATCAAAGAAGGAAATTTATCCACTTGTAAATTGACTTGATCCACTAGTTTTGTGGCCACTCTGAGCATTTATTGCTCCTTTCTCAGATTTTCGGTCTTGAAATCTTGGTGAATTCCTATCAGCTTTATAGTTGGATTTGAGAGGAGATTTGAAGTTGTGTGTGCGCCTTCATGCAGACAAAAACAACAAAAGAGAGGGTTGCTTCCTCAACGGCGATCAGGAGCATTCTCCACATGGTGGCGTGTGTCCTACAGAGGATCTGCATGCAACAAAGGTACTCATTTCATGTTGACTGATTATTCTGGTTGCTCTTTGTGAGGAATAATGTTATTGTGTTTAGATGATAACTTGGAAGTAGAGGCTTATAACTTGAATCCCTACGAGAGCATCCTAGATATTTTTTTTGCCACTAAGTGAAATTGCAGATTTAATGGCTGGAAGTAGTATATCTCTCTTGTTTTCGGCATAGAGATCAACGACCTGTCTTTCTACCTACCTTCATGAAAGCATAAATATATCTTGACATTTTGTTTCGTTCAATCGTCCAACCATTGCATATGCTTTATAATCAATTCAAGAACATGTGCGATAGTATTTTTTTTTTGGTCGTGTTAAGAAGATTATGTTGGAGGATGAATACTCTATACTTGTAAGAATCAGTTGGAATCGATTAATACACTGCATACGTTTTCCAATGGGAAGATGATCTGACAATCACCCTATGAGTGACCTCAGTTGAAGATTTATTAAGCAAAAGGTATTACAGACTCATGTGATGGTGTGTGTATTCTGTGTTATTGAAACAACGGATCGATCAGATTGCCAATACACAGAAAATAAATGGAAAGACAGCAGAGAAACACAGTAAATAACACAAAGACACAAGCAGTTTTTAATGAATTCACCCTGTTCTCCAGGGCTACGTCTCCGGTCCAGCTTTAGTGGTGACCTTGTTTTATTGTGTCTTTCAACTGAGAAATTACAATACAGGGAATCAATATGAGTTCTCCTGAAGCGGATTTTTCTTGGCAGGGTGGTTCTTGGATTCCCCAAGCCACTCGGAGTACACAGACTCTTGTTCTTCCTACCAGCTCTGTGACCCTTGGTCTACAGTGGAAAGAGCCAACTATGATGCTCAATCCGGACAGATTCCTCTATGGGAAGGCTTGATTCTTCAAGCTCTCTGGTGCTTGATGCTGCCTGTGGTCAGCTCGGCCCTCTGTCTCCTCTGCTTGGCTTTACTGCTCTCTGTGCTCAGTCCTCCTCTCAGGGTTCACTATTCACTATCTCTCTTGGTCGCTTGGACTCTTCTCTATTCCTCCTCTCTCTGAATCTCTATTCGATGGTCTTTGTTCATGGCTTTAGCCATTCGATCTCCATGCCTGTTCGGTTCCTCTCCCACCTATGTCGATTTTCCTACCGCCTGCATGCTTGGAGTTCCCTGTTCGGTGTCAGCATGAACGCTTGGGAAGTAGCCACGTGTCTCCATCAGAACAGCGACAGCCTATTCATCAATTCGTTTCTTCGATTATGTCGTGGATACATTCTTTCTCCACTGTGGTGGTCAACGAATTCCAAATCCCCTTAAATCGCGGCTTAATTCCCTGTCAATTCTGCTTCTTCCTATCGGGTGCAATCTCAGCCATCCGATCTGGGCTCCTTTCTTGACCAATAACGCTCGATTACGGTGGTTTTCTTCTCACCTCCACTACCACGCGTCGATCGCTCAGCTCTCCTACAAAACCTCTTACCTTTCAAGGGCGCCCCGATCAAAACCGTTGGTTTCCAGGTTGTGGGTCCCACCTTCGTACATTGGCGCTTTTCGTTTCTCCGCCCACGGCTTTCCGGCTCCCAACTTGAGCAAGGGCTTAAGGCCCCTCCATTTCGGCCTCGTTTTCCTAGCGATGCGCGATTAGCACCTAGGCGCTAATCACGCATCGAAAATCAGCTCCTTTTCCCATTTCGGGGCTCCCAGGGGCTACATCGACCACCTGCGTAGTCTCCATGGGCCTTGGTCAGCGAGCTTTGACTGAGGTCCTTGTCGTTCCTCATCGGCTGCCATGGCCACTGGTTCAGGGTGTTTCAATTGCTGTTTTGGATTCTTTAGGATTTGTTTCATCCCAATACAGTCATGGTTTTTTGACAGTCGTTTGTGGATCCAATTTGGATCACGACTTCCCGGCTCAAAAGCTTTTGGACCACCAAAAGTTGGTTTTCTTCAAGCATCGACTAAGTGAGGAAACTGTTGTCTCACTTTTCCAATCTCAATCCACTTCACACTACTCGGCTTCGAACCTTTAAGCCCAATCCTGAGGTATTCCACCTGTCCACTTCGTGTCATCCTTACCTTCCTATCCAGCACTATATCTTCCTGCAACTCATTAAGATATTTAGGTAGTAGATCATCAACAGAAGGCAATTGACTCTACTCTTCAGGGTCCTCAATCATTGAAGGTTCAAACAACCTCAAGCAATCTACGTTCACGACTGAGTAGATGTGCATGTAATCTGGAAGATCAAGGCGAAAAGCATTTTCACCGATCTTCTCAAGTATCTTGAAGGGTCCATACCTGATAGGTTTTAGCTTCTTACCTTCATCATGCATCCTGTCCTTACTGATATACAGCCAGATTTGGTCTCCAACATGAAAACTATGCTCCATTTGATGCTTATCATGCCTAGCCTTGTACTTGGCCTAGCTCTTTTCTAGTTGTTCCTGTACTGTCTGGTGGATCTCCTGGATTTGTTTAATGAACCTAGTTGCCCTGTCCACATCACTGTGTCTATCCACCATGGTATCTTTACCAAAGACAAAATCCAAGGGAGACCTTGCTATGAAACCAAAGCAGGCCTCAAAAGGAGATCTTTGGGTAGAAGAGTGTTTGGCTCTATTGTAAGCATGTTGCACATAACACAAGTGTTCATCCCAAAGCCTAGGTGTTTGCTGCAATATCCTCTCAGTAACTGGATCACTATCCTGTTAACTACTTCTGTCTGGCCATCTGTTTATGAATGAAAAGCTGTGCTTTTCTTTAATTTGGTGTCCATTAGTTCCCACAGACTGGACCAAAACTTTCCCACAAATCGGGTGTCTCAATTAGATATAATAGAAGTGGGTAATCCAAAATGAACCCATACATGTTCAAAGAATAAATTTTCAGTTTGTTCAGTTGTAATCTGTTTACTACAGGGTATCAAAATACACATTTTGTTGAACCTATCCACAACAATATATAGATAATCATTACCTTTTCTAGATTTGGGCAATCCTCCAACAAAATCCATGGAAATGTTTTCCAAAGGGTGAGAAGGAACTGGCAATGGAGTGTAGAAGCCTAGTTTTCCGTTGATGGGCTTGCTTTTAGCACACATAGCACATCCCTTTACGTATCTAGAAACCGTCTCACTTATTCCCAGCCAATAACAGAACCTTTGCAGCTGCGCAACTCTTTTACTTACCCCAAAGTGACCTGATATTAGAGAAGTGTGTGCTTCCCTAATTATCTTTTCTCTCTCAGTTTGTGGAATGCAGAGTTTCCCACAATGATATAAGAGTCAGTCCTTTACATGATAGTCCAATTCTTCTACTCTTTTGCCTTGACTCAAAGTTTCATATACATCTTTAAAGTCCATATCCTAAGCATGTTGTTCTATGTAGCTTTCATGCAGCACATAATTGTGCTTAAGTATGGTAGATGCATTTATAATGGGTCTAGATAACATGTCTGCAACTTTGTTATGTATGCCCTTTTTATATCTGATGACTAAATGAAATTGTTGTAGAAAACCCTTCCATCTATAATTTCTTGATTGTTGCAACTTAGTTTGGGAGTGTAGGTATTGAAGTTGCTGATGGTCAGTATGTATTACTATTTCTTTGCCTATTAAGTAATGTTTCCACTTTTTCACACTCTGAACTAATACATACAATTCCTTATCATATGTAGGATAGTTGACCACTGCAGGATTAAAAGTATTGGAATGATAACATATGGGTTTATCGTGCTGTGTCAAAACTGCTCCCATGCCATAGTCATTGGCATCAGTTTGGATCTCAAATGGTCTTTGTAGATCTGGCAGTGCTAGTACAGGTGCTATACTAATCTTTTCCTTCAAGGTGTCGAAGGCTTTCTGCTGTTTTCCTCCCCACTGAAACACCTTGTTCAATCCTGTCAAAGCATGTAAGGGAGCTGCAATTGAAGAAAAATTGAAATGAACTTCCTCCAATACTGTGCTACTCCTAAGAAGCTTGTCACTTCTATAGCAAACTTGGGTTTAGGCTAGTTTACAATGACTGCCACTTTAGAGGGATCTATTTTCAATTCACCTCCCCCTACTATATGACCCAAATAATTTAGAGAGGTTTTGCCAAATTCACATTTGGAGATTTTAACATAATGTTTTTCTATTTTCAAAACATCTAATGTCTGCTTAACATGCTTTAAATGTTCTTCCCACGTCTTACTAAAAACCAGAATGTCATCCAGGTACACAATAACAAAATTATCAAGAAAAGGTCTGAGTACATCATTCATTAATCTTATGAAAGTAGTAGGGGCATTGGTCAAGCCAAAAGGCATAACCAACCATTCATACAATCCCTACTTTGTTTTGAAAGCAGTCTTCCATGCATCTTGCTCTGCAACTCTGACCTCATGGTATCAACTGTGAAAATCCAACTTGGTGAAATAAACAGCTTCCTTCAGTTGATCTAAAAGATCATCTATGTGAGGAAGGGGATAACGATTTTTTATTGTTATTTTATTTAGTGCTCGATAATCAATGCACATTCTCCACGAGCCATCTTTCTTTCTCACCAAAACGATTGGTGACCCACATGGTGATGTGTTAGGCCTGATGAATCCTTTCTCGAGCAACTCCTGCACCTGCTTCTTGGTTTCAGCATTCTCTAAAGCAGATAACCTGTACATCCCAATGTTAGGCAAAGGAACATCTTGCTGCAAAACAATATCATGTACTATTTTCTTTTTGGGTGGCAGACATTGAGGTTCTTGAAACAAGACATCATACTCTGAAACAATATTTTCTATATCAGCTTGATGATCAAAATTACAACCCTCAAATAAATTGGTTTTATTAGTTTTCTTTTCCCTTACAACAATTAGTAAGAACTGTTTGCAGGAATTTATCATTCTTTTCATCTGTCCTGAGTTTATGAGAGTATAATTATTCTTGAGCTCATGAACTCTTACAAAATATTCGATTCCATCTTTAACAAGTAGATACTTGTTCTCATCTCTATAGAAAATAGCCTTTCTATCATACAAGTAAGGACTTCCTAAAACAGTTCTACATATATCCAAAGGAATTACATCTAACTCAACCTCATCTAAAAATGCTGACCCAAAAGAAAACTTGAGTTTGCACTGTCTAGTCACTTGTAGTTTTTCTTTATCGTTCAACTATCCTAATGGGTATGGCTTCTTATGAGGTGTAGTTGCTAATCCCAATTTTTTTACAATTGCTTTAGAAATTAGATTTACGTGTGAGCCACTATCAAACAAAGTATCAATCTTTTGATTTTTGGAAACAGCTCCAATATGGAAAAGCTCATGCCTTTTTCTCTCATGTTCTTCATCAATAACAGATTGAGCAGAATTACTAGTAGATGCTTCAGAATTCTTACCTTTTATACCTGTGGCTACAATGATTGTTTCATCTCCTGAGTCTGACCCCAAATCTTTCTAAATAGCTGTAGCAGTCTTCTTCTTCTTGCCATCAGACTTCTTAGGTCTCAGCTCTGGATGCAGAATCCAACAGTGCTCATCATCATGCCCCTCCTTTTTACAGTGAGTGCATGAAGCTTTGACTTTCTGTGTAGTGTTAGCCTTCCTTTCTTTCCACTTCTGATTTCTTTTCTCCTTGCTATTTCTTACAATGGGTTGGAATGGTCCCCCAACTTCTGGATTTCCATTCTTTCCTCTATCTTCCAGATGAGTAGCTTGTACAGATACCTTATCTATACTAGTGGGATTAAACGTTAGGATAGTATGCCTCATGTAGCTGTGTAGACAACCAATGTACTTCAAAAGAGTTTCTAGTGAGTCTAGTGAAATACCAAACATCAATGCTTTCTTTCTGAGCTCTTGAGTATACCCTTGTACACTTTGCCCTTTCAACTATCGAAGAGTTTGCCAACTCATCATGGCTTGTTGCATGTAGGCCAATGGATAGAACTACTTTTTGACTGCAGTAACAAATTCACTCTAGATAGAGGTGGTCTTACCATGCTTCCTCATATCATCTTGGGTTCTGCCTTCCCACCAAACCAAGGTAGTGCCTCCTAGGCGTAGGCTTGTCAACTGAATCTTACTCTTGTCTGAGTCTATATTTTTTACTCTGCAATACACATCAATTTGTCTAATCCAATTGCCCAACTTTTCAGCATTTAGCTCTCAATCATATATAGGCAAATCAAATTTAACATCTAACTTAATCAAAGATGCCTTCTTATTATGCACAGGGCTACTAGGAGGTGTAGGGAAGCTTTACTCTCTCCCCTTTCCTTTGGAGTGGTCATGGGAATGATATTCATCTTCTTCTTTATCTTGCTTAGAGCTTGATGAATCTTGACCCTTATGCTTTCTAAAGTCCCTATACATTTCTTCTACCATAGAATTTATAGCTAGAAAACTTTCCATGAACTAAGGGTCTGGCCCTCCAGAACCTTCATCTAACATTGTCTTCCGAGAATAGACTCTCCCAATTTCAGGATTAGTTTCCACCAATTCTCCTTCTCCTAATTTGAGCTTTGATCTAGTGAGAATTCATAGCTAAACCAACACAAGCTTGTCTAACTTTACAGCCTAGATCTCTGATACCACTTGATCTGATAATCACCCAATGAGTGACCTCAGTTGAAGATTTATTAAACAAAAGGTATTACAGACTCATGTGATGGTGTGTGTATTCTATGTTATTGAAACAACAGATCGATCAGATTGCCAATGCATAGAAAATAAATGGAAAGACAGCAGAGAAACACAGAAAGAAACATAAAGACACAAGCAGTTTTTAATAATGAGTTCACCCTATTCTCCAGGGCTACGTCTCCAGTCTAGATTCAATGGCGGCCTTGTTTTATTGTGTCTTTCAACAAAGAAATTACAATACAGGGACTCAATATGAGTTCTCCTGAAGCAGATTTTGCTTGGCAGGGTGGTTCTTGGATTCCCCAAGCCACTCAGAGTACACAGACTCTTGTTCTTCCTACCAGCTCTGTGACCCGTGGTCTACAGTGGAAAGAGCCCACTATGATGCTCAATCCGAATAGATTCCTCTATGGGAAGGCTTGATTCTTTAAGCTCTCTGGTGCTCGATGTTGTCTGTGGTCAGCTCGGCCCTCTGTCTCCTCTGTTTGGCTTTACTTCTCTCTCTACTCAGTCCTCGTCTTAGGTTTCACTGTTCACTGTCTCTCTTGGTTGCTTGGACTCTTCTCTATTCCTCCTCTCTCTAAATCTCTACTCGACAGTCTCTATTCATGGCTTTAGCCATTCGATCTCCATGCCTGTTCGGTTCCTCTCCTGCCTACGTCGATTCACCTACTGCCTGCGTGGTTGGAGTTCCTTGTTCGATGTCAGCATGAACGCTTGGGAAGTAGCCGTGTGTCTCCATCGGAATAGCGCAAGCTTGTTCTTCGATTTGTTTCTTCGGTTATGTTGTGGATACATTCTTTCTCCATCGTGGAGGTCAACGGATTCCAAATCCCCATAAATTGCGACTTAATTCCCTATTGATTCCGCTTCTTTCTATCAGGCACAATCTCAGTCGTCCGATCTAGGCTCCTCCCGATCCAATGTCATACGCACATCGAGCACGGTTGACTTAATCGACCGATAATGCGCAATCACAACGGTTTTCCTCTCACCTCCGCTGCCATCCATCAATCGCTGAGTGGGATTGCTCTGCTCTCCTCCAAAACCTCTTACCGTTCAAGGGAACCCCAATCAAAATTGCTAGTTTCCAGGTCGTGGGTCCCACCTTTGTACGTTGGTGCTTTTCGTTTCTCTGCCCGCGGCTCTCCAGCTCCCAATGTGACCAAGGGCTTAATGCCCCTCCATTTCAGCCATGTTTGCCCAGCGAAGCGCTAATCGCGCATTGAAAATCAACTCCTTTTCCCGTTTCGAGGCTCCCATGGGCTACATCAACCACCTCCATAGTCTACATGGGCCTCGGTCAGCGCACTTTGATCGAGGTCCTCATCGTTCCGCGTCGACTGCCATGGCCACTGGTTCAGGGTGTTTCGATTGCTGTTTTGGATTCTTCAAGGATTTGTTTCGTCCCGATACAGTCATGGTTCCGAGACAGTCATTTATGGATCCAATTTGGATCAGAAGAGCATAGTAAAGTCGTTGGATTTTGTTCTCATCTTGGGATGAACAACCAAGAATCTGTTGCTTGTTCATTGTCATCATTTGTGCATTGATCAAAGTGTTTGATGTCTTTGTGTTTAAAAGAAAAAAGATGTGAGAGCGTCGTGTAAAAGCACTGTGGAGGAGATTAAGATCTGAGAAAGATGTCATGTAATGTGAAATCAGGGTTCGTTGATATGCAGACTCACTCCTCACTGTGAGTTTCGTTAACAGAGGATGCATGCTGAAGGGATGCCTTTCCGACCTCCTCCAAGATCTCACAATCCTCGTTGGCCATGCCCAGGGAAGTAATTTGATTTTTTGCTTTCTTTCCACAATATTGGGCATCTGCAAATTAAATGAACTGGATGTTTTGATTATTAATGACACTAGTTATGTTGTTACAAAAACTGACAACGATTCTACAAATGAAAATGAACGGAAGGAATTGATTGGAGTTTATATGATGGCACAGGTGCAGAATGTTAAAAGTTGACCAATTCCTTGTTGTATTGAATGTTGTTGTCATAAAAAAAGTAAAAGCATTTACAAGTGAAATGAATGATTGCTAAAGTGGATTTCAAATGACTTATTTCTTATGATGAAATGGCATATTGGTTGACGTATTTTTGTTGATTAAATGGGTTGGGTGTGGAGCCATATTATCTTCTTTATTTAGAGGTATTGTTGCATTGGACCCCATTTCATAATGTTGTGGCAACACCGCCCGTTAATGCTTGCCACCACGGGGCTCCAGGGGGGGACAACGACAATTCCTTAGAGCCTCTCCCGGTGTGGGATCGGGGGCACGACCCTCGAAGCTAAAAATAGAAGTAAAATTTGCCATGTAAAATGTTGCAATTTTGTAGTCAATCTGGGTCGTTCATTAGGTGGAAATCTGACAATAGAATTTTTGTTTAACTTAGGGGTTTTTCCATAGAAGGAAACCCCTCACTATATATCAGGGAATTGTATTGCATCTATGTAGATGTGTATTCTGAACGAGAAAAAGAGAGGATATTCTGTGAGAGAGAAGAGGGAATTACAACAGATTTGTTGTAGGTTGTATCTCCTCACTTTGTTGGATAATATAAAACGAAGGACTGGTTGTTTCTCCTTGGACATAGCCCAAATTGGGTGAACCACATATATCTATGTTTCTCTTGTTTTATGTGTTTTCTGTGTTTATATTTACAATACTTGATGTGTTCCATTTCTTTGTAATAAATAATTTTCTAACAAAATGGGCATTCTCATATTTGTTGGTTGATTTTTTAGTCTGTATGTGTGTAGTTTTCAGGGGCTACGAAGTGCTTCTCTCGAATATTTAAGAATTTGTGTGTTCTAGTGGGGCATTGAAATAATATTATGTGTAGTGGGTCTGCTATTTAGCCTCTAGAGGATTTTTGTTCATGCCAACAAACCAAACTACAAGGAACATGCAAGAAAAGTACATTTATCTGAATTAGAGAAGCACTTCAGAAGTTTGTAAAGCTTGGAAGTTAGAATTTTTTGCAATAATTATCACAGTTGTATTGGTTCTCTTCATATTGATTGGAGAAAATATGTTATAATGCTGATATTCCAAGTTTTCGAACCCTGTTAGGATGAATAATGAATGCTTGAATTCTTTTAATAGTATTGTCTCAGTAGGAGTCATGTGCATGCAACTTATTGCTTCATGCGTGTAGAAGACTAATGCTACTATCATGAGACCGTCAAGTAGATTATGTTTGAGATCATATATTAAACTGTATTGGCATTGAATTGGAAGTAGTTGCACAGTAATTGCGATAAAGTTGTGTGTTGTTGGCATTCATGAAGGAGGAAGAATACATTGTTTTTCTGGTTTAATTAGAGTGATATTATTTTTATTTAAATAAGGGAATAAAATGGCATTGCGATTAGTGAAGTTTATATAGTTATTTAGTCTATTGAAGGTCTCATTTTCAAATCTTTATAGAGACAATTTTGAAAGATATTTTTCTGGAAGTTGTCATAAGAAGACGACATTTTGTTTGCAATAATCTGATACATTTTTGTTGAAATTATGTTGTAAACAGGTGCATTTTCGATTGAACCCGACACCCAGTTAAATCATCGTAAATTTATTTGTATTGGGTACATTTTCGGTGATATCCGACACCACTTTTTCAAAGTTGATTGTTGGATAAAATGGCCAAATTCGATGATTTGTTGTAGTTATTACACAGTTTAATCTCATCCACTATTCATAACAGTGTCAAAGTTATCAAGGACACGCTCTTTGACATAGAGTCATGTTTGCAAAATGTGAAAAGAAAAATTGAATTCTTGGAGCTAGAGTCCCAGTTTTAGTGAGATGAGTTACACAAATTACAAAAGAATAATTATGAACCTGTTCTTTTTCAGAATAATGGTTTCTCTCTGCCTAATCATTAGAATGATAAGAGTAATGAAGTGATTTCAAAGAAAAATTTGGGTGTAGTAGAAAGTTGTGTTTAAGCAAGTGTATGCGAGAGTCATTTTCATACAGATGTGAAGCGTGTTGTTACCAAAACGTTTATAAGACCATGGGAAGAGATTACACATAATAAACAAAGGATTGGTTTGTGTTATGACAAGGATATTCTAGATGTATCTCTTCACAAAGAAGAATTATGAACCTATTCCTTTTCAGAATAATGGTTTCTCTGTGCCTGATCATCAGAATGATAAGAGTAATGAAGTGATTTCAAAGAAAAATTTGGGTGCAGCAAAAAGTTGTGTTTAAGCAAGTGTATACGAGAGTCATTTTCATACAGATGTGAAGCCTGTTGTTACCAAAACATTTATAAGACCATGGGAAGAGATTACACATAATAAACAAAGGATTGGTTTGTGTTATGACAAGGATATTCTGGATGTATCACTTCACATTCTATATTTTGTTAAACCTATATAATTCAGAAGTGTTGGATTTATGGATGATGTTGTTCAAGAACAAGTTGATAGATGCCAACTATGTAATAGAGTTGGACATGTGAAAGATCAGTGTTTTTATATTCACCCATGTGAGCATTCTGGAAAGAGAAATCATCACACAAATGGATGATCTAGAAAAAAGACTACTACAAGAGAGATGCTAAATTTTGGATGGATTGCTTCTTGAGATTGGATGAAAACAATGAAGAAGATTTACAGGTCATATTGAAGAAATGTTCCAGAGTGACGAGCAGCCTTGCAGTGTTGAAGAGTACTTCTCACCCTCTATCTGACAGGGGGGGAATGGTTGATGGTCTACTACAGGTTCAAGTTCAAGATGTCAAGTAAGCCCGAGTCAGAGTTGAGTTTATTAAGCACTTCCATGTTTGGAATTGTTCCACGAACTGTTGTGATAGTTCTAGAGTTTTTGATCACTTTAAAACCACATTTTTGGTTGTTCTGAGAACTGATATGAAGATTCTAGAGTTGGTGTTCGTTGAGACCTTGAGTTCTCCCATCTTGCTTTGTCGTTATCCTTAAAAACCATTTCTAAGAGAAATTTGGCTCTTAGCTGAGATGCATTTCTGCATTTTCAGCTCTCATTCTTAGACTTTGGTACATCCCTTCAGATTAAGAGGGGAATGTTAGATAGCTAATCCTCGGGATTAACCTTGGATTAGTCTAGGTAGCTATTGGAGTCTAATAACTCCCGAGACCGAATTCAAATTTTTCATGTATGTATTAATATGTACACATTGTACATCATATATTAAGATTGATTAATATACATTTGATTTGGTTCCCAATCTCATGTGTCTTAAAAATACTTCAACGCAATAACAGTTTGAAAGTTCCAAATACTCCAATGTACTAATATTGGCAAAAGTTTCGTCCAATACAGTGAAATTGAAGCAATTGTGAAAATTCAGATATTTGAGTTAAATTAAATTGCTAAAGCTATTTGGAGGCCTATACAAAGTCATTGAATTTTAAATATTGAGGTGTTGCAGATTTTTTCATTGCCGAAATGCACGGAGTTAGTCCATACAAATGATAGACTGAATAAATCATGCTTGGAGCAATTCTCATACATACATATTCCTTCCTGCGATTGGACCACAAGACCTGTGGGGACCAAACCTCCCAAACAACCATTGCACCACATCCTTAGGACTAAGGGAGTCACTCCATGCAATATTGGCAGCTTGGGTTTACGTGTCTGAGCAAGCTTAGATCAAGTTCATGTAAAGAAAGAAGAAAAAATAGTAAAGCTTCAGTCTTCGTCAAAGGAACCCTCTGGCGTCACAAATTGGTATCAGAGGCACAAAATTTAGGTACATCTCAATTTTCATTATAGAATTATGGAGAAAAACTTCATATTAGTCTCTTTTAAAAATATAAACAACCTTGAAGAATTTTCTTGTTCTAATATTGACAATATATTTGATAGTTGTTGTAAATCTTCTATGAATGATGTTGATATAGAAGTAGTAGAATATAAACCAAAAGTTGCATCGAAGCTACTAGCCATTTCTCCATCCAGTGTTTATGTACATTTGAATTGTTTTCACTTGAAATCTATTAGCAAAGTCATAGTTAAAGAGTTTGTGTCACAAGTACAACAGAATTTTGAAGTCACCAAAACCATAACTCTTATAAGACCCAAAACATATTAAAAAAAATCCCAGAAGCATGGCACAAATTATTTACATATTGGATGCATAAGGGTTGGAATTTTTGCATTAGTTCATAGAGGTATCAATGCCTATGTTTTATGCACTATAAGACAACTCACACACCATAAGTTTATAGATTCATTAATTGGAGGAATAGTGGCTCCACTATCTAATGGTTTCATTTGGTTTGACTGCTACCCAAACTTCTCAATCTTTTCCTTTGGTAAACATCTCTGGGACATTCTTAAATTGGAAATCAAAACTACTCATTTTAATATGAAAACCAAGATAATTAACATTGCCATCCAGACCCAAGGTTCTTTCAGACATACCAACACCTTGTATCCTATAGTAATCCACTCTAGGTCAAGAGTCTTAGTCCAGTACACTAGTCCTAACAGATCCTTCAAACCAAAAGATGGAACATTAAGTCATAAAATGGGAAGATCTCGCCTTCCAAGAAACTTTGGTCGTTGATGTTCCTAAGGTCCCAAAGAAACAATTTGTTACTTCTATGCTTATTAAAGAATCCCCTTCTTATGTTATTATTTCATTTGCTCATACTATAAAAACACCTTCAACCCATAATCGGTTAGTCATATTAGCCAAATCACTTAACTATTCTTCCTACTTTATTGTTTGTCTTGATTGTTCTACCACTGCCTCTTTATAAAAATTTACATCCGAACGTGGTGAGAGTGTCATATATTTTGAACACCAAAACCATAACCCAAAAAAAATCTTCCTTCTCCTAGCTCAACTGTACAAGAAC
Source organism: Pinus tabuliformis (assembly GCA_031772625.1). NCBI lineage: Eukaryota > Viridiplantae > Streptophyta > Pinopsida > Pinales > Pinaceae > Pinus > Pinus tabuliformis. The sequence goes on from CM062815.1 coordinate 499,190,612, forward strand.
CTATTGCAGTGGCTACAACACCCTCCAAAATTTTGGCCTACATCCAATTTCAGAGCCTCCCTTGGGTTTTACTTGATGTTTGCAATCACTCGGGCTCACCCCATGAGCTCGTGTTTAGTCATTGCACCCTCTTCACTTGACCATTCAACGAAAATCCTTTTGCATGTTGATCACAATGTCAAGCTTGCAGCCATGTTTTGGTCATGCACAAGGTCCCACTTCATGTGTAAAAGTTGTATTCGTTATGTAAGCATCCATCTCACTCACACAAGAAGTTGTATGAACTATTTCGCAAGCGTTGCCACGACCGTTCAATGATCTATCAGAAACGTTGTGCTTATCGCTCCATCGTCGGTCAGTCACACTGAGTATATGTTGTCTTGATGGTTTGGGCCATCTTGTCAAGAAGTCATGTTGAGTGTGTATTCACATGATGACGTATGCACAATTTCACTCACTCAGAATCTTAGTCATTTTGCTAAATTTTTTACGACTGGATCACCCTCCAACAACCAAAACCTCATTTAGATGCATTACGTAGTGTCAATACTCAGTGAACATGTATTTCTACCCAGAATTGCACAGATCTTGAGGCTACCTCCCAAGCAGCTTTCATTTTGCAATCCTGGAATGAACCAAACCTACTGTCACCCAGAACAGCATAAAATTTTCTCAGCGAGCCATCTCAATCTGTAATGCCCGCAAGCACATCAACCAAGCCTCCTGTTGGCCAACCAAAGAGTTTGACTGGGCAGTGACCCCGGGACTCACCGCCCAAAAAATTTGCGTACAAGTTGCACACCTTGCCCACTCCACTGAATGAATAAATTTCACTAACATGCTGGACAAACACCTTGTATCTGTCCCTGTCTCCCTAAAAAATCTGTGAAATTTTTCCAACCAGTCACCCAAACAATTGACTTGCCGCTCACCCGAAAAACTTGCCAGTTTTCATGAGCAGTCACCTAGTTTCCTGGCATCCCGCTCAACTCAAAAAATGTGATGGGATGTTTAGCAGTCGAGCATCCTGCTCAGCTCAAAAACTGTGATGGGATGTCCAACAGCCCAGCATCCCGCTCAGCTCAAAAACTGTGATGGGATGTCTAGCATGCTATCCTCCCAACATTTGTGCATTTTTCATCAGCAGCACTCCTATAGCCCGGTGCCAGCCCCTTGAAAAAAATGTGCATTTTTTCTCGACAAGCCTCCTGCAACCTGTTGCCAGCTTCCTGGAGGGATTGCATAGTTTTTGTTGTCAAGCCCCTCTACTGCCTGCATTGCTTCCTCCAAAAAATTGCGTAGCTCTGCCCACCAGTTGAGCTAGATCTCAGGGAGAATCACTGGTTATCCAGATTGCCCATCTCAGTCTCTCAGTGACTTCTGTGAAATTTTCACCTACAGTTCCTAGAGCCCACATCCCAACTTGAAATCTGCCTTGTGTAGTTTTGTAGCCTTGTCCTCTCTCCTGGACACTTGCATCTGAAAGCGAACGAAAATGCATCATTGTATACTAGGAGGTTTATGGATTTGATGTTGTTTCATCATGAGTTATTGCAGATACAGGTACATGGATAAGAGATGACGCGACGATGTATGGTATGAATAAGGAGAACACATGCAAGGAGATTTGTTCGTGAATGGATGAATGAATGATGCATGTGAGGATATTTTCTCATGAACGGACGATGAATGCAAGGATATCTTTTCCTGAACGGATGAATATGCAAAGATATTTTTTCGTGAATGGACGAAAATTTGAAGCATGCCAAAGCACAAGCAAAGGAGCGACGTGCACATGCAACATCAAGTGAAAACCAAGAGCACCGAAGACTCTGCACAACTTGCCATGTGAAGCTAAAGATATGATACACCAAGAGGACATCCATCACTCAACAACACTACATCTTGACATGGACACCATTAGTAGCATGAACACACCAACATTGTCGTGTCAAGTCGTGTCATGAGCCATGTCGGCCACATCACTACTGTGCACCATGCTGTTGTAAATCAATGTAATGTAATGTGGAAGTCCAAGAGACCCACATGTAATCTGAAGTGTCATGTAATCTAAAAGTTATGAAAGTTAGACAATCGCGAGGGAAGTCGAACAGTCACAAGGGACATTTTTACCTTTGGCTATAAATACACCTCATTTGTACATGCAAAAGACATTTCACCTTGGATCCATAGCCTTCAGACTATGTAGTCTTTTCTTCAAGGAGTGACCAGTGGCTCCAACACTCCTTTCATGGGGTTAGTGATGTATGGTGTACCAGTGCGTCTTTGAACTTTCGCTTAATTCAGAAGCCTGATAATAGGCCAACATGTTTTCACCCATGTATTGTAACTGTTTGTGAGACTAATCTTGAACACTTGTAATGCATGTTTCCTTAACCCGTGTTAAACAATTGAACTCTTTCGGTTGCTCTAATACCTATATTTACAAAAGTGTTCTACGAGTGTTAACATTGTCATGCCCGCGTGGGTTGCCTTAGTGGACATCACACCAAAGCTTTCCCATAAACTTGTTATAATGACTGTCACACTTCCGTGGAATACCATGTTGAGTGTTGTACATGTTATCTTCTCTTGTGTGCTATGACTACCACATCCATGTGGAATACTCCTTCAGAAGTTGTGCATGTCTCGTTGTGTTGTGTGCCTTTCACAGGGTTTGGACTTTTTCCCTTTTGACTTGAGACTCACTTCCACCCTATCTCTCTGCGGTGAATGGACCTTGACACAAGTAACACCAGAACTCACCAAGCACACGATCCTCATTATTCAAAGATAAAGAAGACCACTCTCACATGGTTACAAGCAAGAGCTAAGGCATATCTTTAAGATAATGGCAACCGGGCCATCGTACCAGATAGGACTCCTACACCAAACGGTGTGAGGTATAGTTGGGACTTCATACCATGGAGATCCCCTCAATGTTCACAAGTCTAGCATCGTCAAATTTGGTGCTAGAAGGAGGGACAGATGACAAGATGAGTTCTCATAGTCTGTGTTGAATGTTCACAAATTTATCATGGAGTTTGTTATGGTTCACCCTCCGAAATGTCTATCCAACAGACATATATTTCAGGTTGAGAGGGAATTTTGGGATGACTTGTCACAAATCACGTATGATGGTGAAGGTGAAGTGTCTTGGTCTGAGTACTTAGATTACTTTCATGTGCTCATGGAGAACATGGAAGGGTTTAATGAAATAGAGGTATTTTCACTACTCGCACACACACTTTGCAACAACCCATTGCGATGGTGTAGCATACTACCTCATAACTCTATGCACTCATTCAAGTAGTTTAGTGATGTAATTGAATATATTTTTCACCATTTTGATCTTGAAGCACTTGATAATCTTTTTTTAAAATTAACGGAAGGTGTTGCATGAATTGCCTATGGATTTTTCACAACGCTTTCGTCTATTCATGTTTGAAGCTCCAAAAAGTCATATGAAATTCCAATATCTCATGGAAAAATTTGAATATTGCCTTACGAAATCACTATGTCCCAAGATGAAGTTGAATTTCAAACCCCGCTCCACATACTTCGGTGATGGAGTTGCACACATGTTTATTCAACTATCACATCCTCCCACCCTCACTACTCTCAATATATGTGGAGATTTGGTTGGGAAGCCCATGGGTTGTGATACACACTTGTTCTTCGCATTCTTATGATCCTTCGGATTCCAGTGTCTTGTGTTATTTTGTTCCGGACTCTACACCTATTGTGAATGAGGATCAAGCCATCGACGAAGTTGATTTTGCACAACCAACCTGTTCTGTCATTCACGAAGAGTATAAGCGAGCATCCAACCATGAACCTGCGGTGAAGGATGACCTACTTTTTTCTGTGCCTCCTCTGCTTTTTCCTAACATCGTTGGTGATTCTATTATCCTTGATTGTCTTTATGTTAAACTATCTACGGATACATTGGCTTCCAATCATTTGTAGAACACACTTGATGTCAGTCCATCATTTGATAATAGAAAGGAAAAATTGTTCATTTAAAATCCACGTGATCTTTCATCTTCTTTTTCTAGAAACAAAGAGGGTGAACATTCTTTCTTATCATCTACCCCTCCGTATGATTCATCAAATAATGAGGATGCTGGCAAACATCCTGAATTTTCTCATCATGGTTATCGTGATCTTTGTACTTCTTCATCTGACCACGATGTTGATTCACTCATTATTAATTTGTCTAAGGCACTGGTTATTGATGATTTATCTATTGACGAAGTAGAAACCCCGTAGGCTGTTGAGGCACTTCAGCCTGAGCTGATTTTTATGTCAGACCCTCGCTGTCTTGAGGTTAGTTCCACTTCTGATCATAAAATTTGTGAAACACCCGAGGCTCCTCATCACTCATCTATATGCATTGAATATCAATCCAACACATATTTTTCTTCCTCCACTGGAATCACATGATCACATCCCCTGCACACTAGAGGAATCATTCAAAGCAAACACACTTCCAAGGCATAAGTTGTCTATTTTTTTCATGTTTGCTTCTCTACGACAGTCAAGAGAGGGCATATGTATATCATTTGTACACAGTGTGTCACAACACCATGGCAAGTCCACTGAGGGTTTGCCTTGCACTTTCACTCTTTTCTTTTTTGTGGATGCGTTTAAACTTAGAGTGTGTTGGTCTTCATTGTTATATCTTTTATGTTTGCTGGTTCACTTGACTGTGTTTCTCGTGAACCATGCCTTCTCCAACATAGGCCAGCCAATGCATCGGTGGCTGCATTGGAAATATCAATTCACGTATGTAGACCCATGCACTATTAGCATAGGAGTAGGAGTAGTGTTTGTTTTCCTGCTTGTCCTCGTTTTCTAGCTTTCTTGTTTATTTTCTTGCTAACTTGGTTTGGTTTGTTTTCTTTCTCACTTTTCTTGCTTGTTGTTTTCTTTTGTTTGCTTGGTATCATGCTATTTTTAGTTTTGTCAATAAGTGTTTCCCTCTACTAAGTTCTGGATTTTGAATGAGTATGTGGTTGAGATCGAAAGAGTCTTGTGATGCTATAGCACTTGGCCCATCCTTTGTTCATCTTCTCTGTGCTCGGTTATAACCTTCAGTGGATGAAGTCTTGATAAAAAATACAAGTTGTCTGCAAGGGAATCTTGGGTCTAACCATGAACCTATGTCCACACTAGCAAACCCCATGCATGTACTCAAACTTTTTCTCTTTGTGTTCAAGCTCATCGAACTAGTAGAAATGGAGAAGGGGAAATCTAAACGAGAAAACCTACGCCAGACATCTTACATGCTTCTTTGAAGGAACAACCTCTTCTACTATCAATAAGTTGGGATCCCTCTTCTGCCCCAAAAATAAATAAGTGTCTATGCATAGTCCTCTTTAAATAAATACAAAGGTGAAAGAAGAGAAAGGATTCCCACGCAGAGAGGTGAAGCATGAAACTCCATCAGGGTACTGATTAGGCTCGCTAGCAATGGAGAAATGCATGTGTTCCTACGTGACTCCACTGGGGTACTATCCAGGCCTGCTCACAAAGGAGCAACACCAGAGATGAAAACTTATACTTTGAAATTTTTAATTCGCAAGCCAAACTACCCTTCCTGATTTCGAAACAATGTGATAAAGTTGAAACTTGTTGTTGTGTTTGACTGAGTTGGCCAAAGGTGAACCATGTCTGTCCATGGGGTAAATGGGGAGGCCGAGGTAACTGATATAATGATTCAATACTCCCTAAAAGACCAAGGCCCTGTGCTGTCAATGGAACAAAACAAAGAAGCTAGAGTTCAACAAGTGTGTTGCTGAATGTTGTATCAGCTGCAATACCCACCAAAATTTTGGCCTGCATCCAATTTTGGAGCCTCCCTTTAGTTTTTAATTGATGTTTGCAAGCACTCAGGCTCACCCCGTGAGCTTTTTTTGAGTCGTTTCACCCTCCTCTCTTGATCATTCAACATATATCCTTTTGCATGTTGGTCAAAATGTCATGCTTGCAGGCATGTTCTGGTCATGCACAAGGTCCCGCTTCATGTGTACAAGTTGTATTCACTATGTAAACATCCATCTCACTCACATAAAAAGTTGTACGCACTGTAGCACAAGTGTCATTGCAGTCCTTCAACAATCTATTAAAAGTTTCTCGCTTGTCACTCTCACCATCAATTAGACACACTAAGTATATATTGTCTTGATGGTTTGAGGCATCTCGTCATCGAGTCATGTTGAGTGTGTGTTCACAAGATCACGTATGCACAAGCTCATGCACTCACACACTTAGTCATTTTGTTGAAGTTCTGACGACCGATCACCCTCTAACAGCCAGACCCTCGGTGAGTTGCATTACATAGTGTCAACACTCAATGAACATGTATTACTGCCGAGAATTGCACAAAGCTTGAGGTTGTCTCCCAGGAAACCTGCACTGTGCAATTCAGGAATCGACCAAACTGACTGTCATTGAGAACAATGCATAAGCTTCTTAGCAAGCCATCTCAATCTACTTTGCCCACAAGCACATCAATCAAGCCTCTGCTGGTCAATCAGAGAGTTTGACCAGGCAGTGACGCTGGGACTCACTCCCCCAAAAATTTGTGAAAAATCTGTAGAACTTTCTTGCTTCACTGATTGAATAAATTACACTGACATGCTAGATACACACCTTGTGTCCATCCTTGTCTCCCTCAAAAAAGTGCATAGTTTTACCAGCCAGTCACCGAGACAGCTAGCCTAGTGCTCACCTGGAAAGCTATGCAATTTTCATGAGCAGTCACCCAGCTACCCAACATCCCGCTCAACTCAAAAACTATGATGGGATGTCCAGTAGCCCAGCATCTCACTCAGCTCAAAAAATACAATGGGATGTCCAGCATCTTGGCATCCTGCTTAGCTCAAAAACTGTGATGGGATGTTCAACAGGCTAGCCTCGCAACATTTGTACATTTTTCACCAGCAACGCTCCTACAGCCCACTGCTAGCCCCTTGAAAAAAATGTACATTTTTTCCCAGCAAGCCCCCTGTAGCCCACTGATGACTCTCTGAAGGAATTGTGAAATTTTTGCTATCAAGCCCCTCTTCTGCCTGAACTTATTCCTCCAAAATGTTGCACAGATCTGCCCGCCATCCGAGCCAGATCGCGGGGATAGTCATTGCTGATCCAAATTGTCCATTTCAGTCTCCAAATGACTTCCTTGTAATTTTCACTCGTAGTGCCCAAAGCCCGCATCCCAGCTTGAAATCTTCCTTGTGCAGTTTTGTAGCCTTGTCCTCTCTCCTGGTCACTTGCATCCGAAATTGAATGACAATGCATCATGGTAGACTAGGAGGTTTATGGATTTGATGCCATCTCGTCATGATATATTTCAGATACAAGTACATGGATAAGACATGATGTGACAACATACAGGATGAATAAGGAGAGCACATGCAAGGATATTTGTTCACGAATAGATGAACGAATGATGCATGCGAGGATATTTTCTCCCAAATGAATGATGCATGTAGGGATATTTTTTCGCGAACGGATGAACATTCGAGGATATTTTTTCTCGAATGGACGGACATGCGATGATATTTTTTCACGAACAGATGAACATGTGATGCATGCCAAAGGACAAGAAAATGAGCGACGTGCACATGCAACATCAAACGAACACCAAGACCATCGAAGAATCTGCACACCTTGCGATGCGGAGGTGAAGCTATGATACACCAAGAGGACATCCATCACTCAACAACACTATATCTCAACATGGACACCACCACTAGCATGAAGATACCAGCACTGTTGTGTTGAGTCGTGTCATGAGTCATGTCTGCCACATCACTATTGTGGGCCATATTGTTGTAAATCAATGTAATGTAATGTGGAATTCCAAGAGACCCACATGTAATCTAAAGAGCCATGTAATCTAAAAAGTCATGAAAGTCAGACAATGATGGGGGAAGTTGAACAGTCACAAGTGCCAATTTTATCCTTGGCTATAAATACCCCTCATTTGTACATGCAAAATACTTTTCACCTTGGCTCCTCCCACATAGCCTTCAGAGTTTGTAGTCTTTTATTTGAGGAGCGAGTAGTGGCTCCAAAGCCCCTTTCATGTGGTTAGTGATGTATGGTGTACCAATGTGTCTTCGAAATTTTTCTTAATTCATAAGTCTGGTAATAGGCCAACACGTTTCCACACATGTATTGTAACTATTTGTGAAACTAATCTTGAGCACTTGTAATGCATGTTGCTTTAACTTGTGTTAAACAATTGAACTCTTTTTGTTCCTCTAATACATATATTTATGAAAATGTATTGTATGAGTGATAATGTTATCTTGCCTGTGTGGGTTTCCTCACCAAACATGACACAGAAAGTTTCCCATAAACTTGTTATAACGACCATCGCAGTCATGCAAACTGCCCCACTGGCTGTTGTAAGTGTTATCTTCTCTTGTGTTTTGTGACTGCCACATTTGTGTGGACTGCTCCTCCGAAAGTTGTGCATGTCCTATTGTGTTGTGTGTCTTTGATAGTGTTGGGACATTTTCCCTTTCGACTAGAGACTCACTTCCACCCTCTCTCTCTGTGGTGAAAGGACATTGAGACAAGTAACACTAGCACTCACCAAGCATGTGAACCACGTTGTTCAAAGACGAAGCACACCACTCTAACACGATGAGAAGAAAGAGCTAAAGCATATCTTTAAGATAATGGAAACTGGTCCATCGTACTAGAAGGGACTCCTACACCAAATGGTGTGAGGTCTAGTTAGGACTTCATACAGGGAGATCCCCTGGATGTTGGCGGGTCCAGCACCGTCAATAGGAATTTTTCCACATCCCCAATGTGTAGATATAAGTTTTCCTCATGATGATCATATCCCAATGATGCTTTCATTTTAAAAGGAAGATTTCATTCTTATAGATATGATAAAAAATTGAGAAAATCTAGTACTCCAAGATATGGCCTAGGATACAAGGACCTAGAAGATGTTGTGATTCCACAGTGCAAATTTGAAAATTTGCTTCCCTGGGGAATGGAGAAGCCTGCAATTCCATAAATGAAAATGTTCCTTTCTTTAATGAAAGGTTTTTATGCATGGAGAGTAAATTCTAAATGAATAAAAAAAAATGATAAATTGGGGTCTATACACTCCTCCACATACAAAAGAATTCAATGCCTCAGTATGAACAAAAAATATTTCTAGCAGAAAATTGAAAAAATTATATGTCAAAAAATAAATGTTGGATCTCCTTCTATGAATGGATACAAAAAAAATGAATTATTCTATCGAAATGATGGAGGGTGGAAAAGAATCGCAAGAAATTGAAGTCCTATCCCTAAGTCATAAATGGAGGAGTTTAAATGGGAATAAAATAGAGTCCAAATCCATTTCCCCCCTTTTAAGGGAATCACTCTTGAAGATGAAAAATAAATAGTCCAAGGAAATATCATTGGTATTGAGTGAAGAATCCCTTTGAGTGGGGCAGAAGTTAGGATCCAAACTATTAGTGAATAACTGAATTGGACTAATACTACTTTAAGGGGTTTGGCAGTAAACACTTTTGTCACAAATGATTATGCCCGAAAATGGTACACTGGCAATATTCAGGTATCAATAATTTCTATTGCTTCTTCTATAAATGAAATGAGTCGTTCACTCTTAGAAATCAAAGATGGGGTAAAAGATACTAAAAAAATTGTTTCCGATACAAAAGAAAAATCCAAACAAAATTACTGAGAGTTCAATAAAAAAATAGAAACTACTTTTGAAATAACGGGAGGAATTATAATAAATATAGATGAGAAAATCGAAAGTATAAAGAAAAAATTACCTAAAAAGAGGATAGAAAAGTTTCCCAACTCTCATCTCATCTCCCATACCACCCCTCATATCTCAACTGTATCTCCACATAAATCTACAGAAATATTTACAACTTTGTTTCTAAAAAAAAATCTGAATCTTCTTGAAAAGAAGAAGAAAATTCCTTGGTTACTCAAGTCCTACCTATTAGAGAAGCAACACATGATCTGCAAGGAAAGGGAAAAGTGTCTAAATCCCAAAACTTTGTTGATCATTGGTAACTAGAATGGAACATTGATGATATGTGTGAAGGGAAGATCAGATAGGTTTTGGATGGGATGTTTGTTTCCTATAATATCATGTGCATGAAAGGAAAAAGTGAAGTAGAAGCATGAAAAGCAATTATTAATTTCTTCATAGGATCTCTGTTCAAATCGTGGGAACCAGGATCTTCCCCTGGCATGGTAGAAAAAATGGAACAGGAAATTATGAAAGATGAAAATGGAAACATAGTTTACCATGAAGATGGTCGCCCCATGAGTAATGTGATAGGTTGCCTTACTATTTTAAGTTTAGATAATTGGTGTGGAACTGAGCAATAAATATCTGATAAACATGTTCTAATCCTCATGCATATGAAATGCAAGAAAATTTCTCACTATGATGAATTTCACAAAGAATGGGCCCAAAGGATTTATGAGGCTAAATATAGTAAGAACCTTTTATGGAAGCAAGTTTATTTGGTTGTTATTCCTAGAAAATTTCTTGAATATTTGAAAACAAGTGAAGTATCCAAGCAAACTTATGAGTTGTACACCTAGCGAAAAATTTATTCTTTAATTACTAGTGCATTCGTAGGCTTCTACACTAATATGAAAGTCAAAAAGTCAATTCAGAAGATGTATGGACTCCCTGACAACAAGTCCATCTTTGAAAGTATGGGTTAACCTTAGGTGATCCTATAAGAAGAACAAAAAAGGATAAGAAGATCATGAGGAAAATTCAAAGGTTCAAAATCAAAAAGAGATGTTATCCCAAAAGGTATGATTCTAGAGGAAAAAGATACAAAAGAAGAGAAAAAACCCATTATTATTCCGCAAAAGATATTAAGCTCAAACCGCACAAATTTCAGGTTGCCTAGAGAGAAGTATGTTGGATTTTTCAACAAACATGCCACCTTGCTAATATATGTCCACAAGGGGAAGCCTGAAAGAGAAAGAAAGAATCATAAATAAAAAACAAGATATTTTCATTGTAATAGGTGTGTCTCCACTGAATACAACACAAGCCATTGGCCTCACTCTCCTTTTATTAAAAGAGAATAAGTCCACCTCTTACAAGAAGGATGTTGTTCATCTAGTTCCGAAACCTCTAACTTTGATTATGATAGTTATGAATTATTTGATTTAGAGGATTACAGACTCCTGCAACTACAAAGATCTTGAAATTTGCAATTTCTTCATTGAATATGACAATGATTCAAGGAGTGAAGATGAAGAAGAAGAATATTGTGTGAAAGGAAAACTGAAAGTGTGCATGCCCCACATAAAATAAGATGGATATGCACAAATTCTGGCATAAATCAAGGCACTAGCATAAGGAGACATGAACACATCTCAGTTAGAAACATTTCTCAAGACAATGGAAAGAGCTCAAAAGATGCTATAGCCATCAGGAAAGAAGTCCCTATTCATTGATGCTTTTTTGAGCAAAATACTAAATAATTCATGAGAGATCATAGGAGTGAAATATTACATCCTTTGAATATGAATGATTTAGGAAAAGAACTTAATATTTTGAAAATATAAGTGAGTGAGCTAAAAAAAAGAATGAAAAATTTAGAAAGCCAGAAGGAGGAAGAAGATCACAACAAAGAAGATCAATGGGAAAGGCAAGAGATTAGAACTTTGAAGGATCAAATTCCTATCTTGCAACCTCCTCCTTTAGAATATCCATCTAATATGGGAGAAAATCCCAATATAAATATGTTTCATACATCAAATATTGAAGGAATAAGTGCTATGGAAATTATGGCCATTCAACATCAGAGATTCCATATACAGATTACATTAACAATCAAAGGCCAAAATTTTGAGTTAAAATATCTAATTGATTTGGGATCATATATGAATCTCTTGCACAAAGAAATTATTCCTTCAATATACTGGCACAAGACTAATCACTCTATAATTTTTCATGGAAATAAATCCATGAATATGCAGTATTTAGTCCCCAAAGGAAATTTATGTCTTGGAAAGTGATGCCTAGATTCAAAATTCATAATTACAGAAATTCCCATAGACTGCATACTGGGAACAACATTTTTGTTATTTGTTGAACCACATGGGTCAATAAGAACTCAATATGGAAGAGTTGAATACTTCATCACAGGTCTAGATTTAGAACAAAAGAAAATAAGAGAAAAGAAAATTGTCCTTCCTTTTATCTCAACTCCTCAGCTGTCTACCATGGTCCAAGTTACTGAGAAAATAACACAAAAAGAAAGGAAAATAAAAGAGTTGCAAAACATGAGAAGTAATACGAATATTCAATAACAACTCAAGACCTAAAAGGTTAAGCAAGAAATCTCTAACTTAAAGAAAAAGTTTGAAGAAGAAGTTTGCTCAGAAAATCCTATAGCATTTTGGGAAAAGAAAAAATATTTTGTGGAATTAACCTATAAATATTCATACATAGGAAATAATTGCAAGAGAAGGAAAATCCCAATGAATACTCAATACCATAAGTTATGTGCAGAAGAAATCAGAGGATTCCTAAAAAGGGTCTTATCAAAAATCATAGATTCCGTGGAATTGCTATGGATTTTACGTAAATAAGCATTTTGAGAAAATTAGAGGATTTTCAAGACTTGTCATAAATTACAAGACCCTAAATGAAGTATTGGCTAATGATACTTACCCCATACCACACAAATCCAATATTGTGAAAAGAATTATCTGGGCAAAGATGTTTACAAAATTTTCTTTGAAATCTAGATTTTGGGATGTTGCTATGAAAGAAGAAGATAAATTTAAAACAACATTTAGTGTCCCAGCAGGTCAATATGAGTGGAATGCCATGCCATTTTGAATTAAGAATGCACCTGAAAATTACGAAGGCTTATGGATAATATTCTAAAGCCTTATTTTGATTGGACGATTATGTATATAGATGATGTTCTAGTTTTTTCCAATTCCATAGTGGAACACATAAAACATCTGATTTTATTTTTACAGGGATCAAGGATGATGGCCTAGTAATTTCGAAGAAAAAGATGGAATTATTTCAAACATGAATTAAATTTCTTGGTCATAGTATCTCAAATGGTTAGATTGCATTACAACAACATTTGTCAATTTTGAAGAAAAATTTCTAGATAAAATCATTGATAGAACCCAATTGCAGATATGTTTAGGTAGCATAAACTATGTGAGTCATTTGTACAAAAATTGTGTTGCTGGTAGAAAAATCTTGAATGAAAGGTTGAGAAAGGATCGAGACACATCGACTAAAAAGCATACAGAGGCTGTGAGAAAAATTAAAACCAAGGTAAAACCATTTCCTATACTTCATATTGTAGATGATGATTTACCAAAAAATGTAGAAACAAATGCACAAAAATTGGATGGGGAGCTATACTTAAGTAGGTAAGAACAACCAATGTAGAAAAAATTGAGGAAGTTATCTAATTTGCATTTGGAACATGGATGGAATAAAAAATAAACTATGCAACTGTTGATAAAGAAATTAAAGGTTTCATTAAATTCGTTAGACAAATTTGAGATATTTATGATCAACAAGAAATTCTTATTAAGAATGGATGTTGCAACCATGAAGAAGGTTCTATTAAAGGAAGTAAAGAAGGCCATGTTGGGTTGTGTTATATTCTTTCCACTACTAGCCCATGTAGTTAACCGGGGGGTTAGAAGGGGGGCAGAGCCCCCCTCCATGGCACCGATTGTGTAGCGGGGGGTGTCACAGGGGGTTTGAGGTTTGCAGGTAACCCCACTATATGGGGTTCACGACAGTACCCCAGAGAATTCTGTTTTCGGACCCTATGTTAGGTTGGGCAGACCTACCTATGGTTTTGTGCATTGTTTTCACACATGGTTTTTGGTCCATGGTTTTGGATGCGATGGTTTTTTGGTCCATGGTATTAGATGTTTTGACATGTATAAATATGTATAGTAACATTGAAAGGAATATAATGAAAAATCAAGTTGGTAGTCCTGGTTGTGGGATCCAGGGGAAAATTTCTGTGTATATGTGTTTTATGTGTTATGCTCTTGCATTGTTTGTTTTGTATGCTTTAGAATTCGTATGCAGGTAATTTCTTTACAGGGTTAAAACCTACATTCAGTATCAGAGCTATTTTGGCTTCAAGGGTACACCTTTGTTGCTGAGGGGTTTGGATCGGGCCTATGGTAGACCCTGCTCAGTGGGAGATCTACAGGATCGATTCTGGTGGTGAAAGAAGATGGTGAGCAGTGGAAAGATAGAGATGGAGAAATTTAATGGTCATAGTTTTGAGTTATGGAAACTCAAGATGGAGGATGTGTTGGTGGATAAAGATCAGTGGATCGTGGTAGATCCAGGTACTAAACCAACCGGAGTGTCTGATGAAGAATGGAAGAAGTTGGATCATAAGGCGAAGAGCAAAAATACAATTGTGTGTCTCAGATTCAGTATTTCTAAATGTATCAGGGGAAGCTATGGCCAAGGCTTTGTGGGACAAGTTAGGGACTTTGTACCAATCTAAGTCTCTAGTAAATATACTATTCCTATGGAAAAAATTGTATAACCTGAGGATGAAAGATGGAGACTCGGTGACAGAGCATCTGAACGCATTTAATATTATGGTAAGTAAGTTATTATCTGTTGATATTAAAATTTCAGATGAAGATAAGTGCATCAGTCTATTGTGTTCTCTACCAGATTCATGTGATAGTCTGGTTATTGCAATAGGTAGCAATGCAACTCCCTTGCAGTTTGATGAAATAGTCTCATCCTTGATGATGGAGGAGATGAGACAGAAAAATATGGAGAGCCAGAATGGTGATGCCTTGTCTGTATGAGGACGGTCCCAATATAGAAACAAAAATAAGTTATCGAGTGGGAGATCTAAATCTCTAGGAAAACTTGTAAAGGTGGTATGCTAGAAATTCGGAAAGGAAGGGCACTACAAAAGGGACTGTAAATCTAAAGCTCCTAACAAAGGAAAGGGATCCGATGATGTTCCTTCTGTAGAGGCGAAAACCACCTCTAATGAAGGTGGGGATGTGTACTTGGCTTCTTCTAGTACACATGTATATCATGAGGCATGGTTGATTGACTCAAGTACATTCTTTCACTTCACTCCCCATAGAGAGTGGTTCTGCGAGTATGAGAAATATGATGGTGGTGATGTCTTCTTAGGGGATGATAGGAAGGCTAGAATCATTGGTCGCAGTAATGTAAAGTTGAAGTTGCAAGGTGGAAGGGTTAGAACACTTCCGGGTGTTCTGCATATTCCTACATTGGACAGAAATCGGATTTCTATAAGCAAGCTGGATGATGCAGGTGTAAAAACAGTGTTCGAGAAGGATACCTGCAAGATGGTTCGAGGAGCACCGGTATTGATCCAGGGAGTTCGGATTGGAACTCTATACAAGCTGTAAGGGAGCACTATTGTTTATGGGTGCAACAGTTCTATGGTTCCTGAAAGTGGAGCAGAAAATATAGTGGTCTCTGGAGAGAAGAGCATGCTGTGGCATTAATGGCTTGGACATATTGGAGAGAAGGACCTTCGAATACTTCACAGTAAAGGTATGGTAGAAGGTATGAGTAATAGCTCTCTGGATTTTTAGTTCTATGAAAATTGTGTATATGGGAAGCAGAATCGGGTGAGTTTCCCCTCTGGTGATAAGAGGGCAAAACAAATATTAGAGCTTGTGCACAGTAATGTGTTTGGACCTGTGAAGGTTTCATCACTGGGTAAGTCTGTGTAGTATGTATCATTTATAGATGACTTCTCAAGGAATACATAGATATATTTCCTTAAGAAGAAATCTGAACTCTTTGATAGGTTTAAAGAATTTAAGGCTTTGGTGGAAAACCAGACAGAGAAGAAGATAAAGGTGTTGACGACAG
Source organism: Pinus tabuliformis (assembly GCA_031772625.1). NCBI lineage: Eukaryota > Viridiplantae > Streptophyta > Pinopsida > Pinales > Pinaceae > Pinus > Pinus tabuliformis. The sequence goes on from CM062815.1 coordinate 499,206,531, forward strand.
ATAACCGTGGAGAGTTTTGCAGTAAGGAATTTGAAGAATTCTGTAAGAAGTGTGGTATAGCATGGCAGAAGACTACTCCATATACACCTCAGCAAAATGGAGTTGCAGAAATTATGAACAAGACGTTGATGGAAAGGGCAAGAAGCATGCTTGGTGCCCGGTTAGGATAGGAATTCTGGGTAGAGGCGGTGGAGACAACATGTTACCTAGTCAACAAATCACCTTCATCAACGTTGGAGGATAAGACTCCATAAGAGGTATGGACTGGTAAGAAACCCTCTCTTTCACATCTGAGGGTATTTGGATGTGATGCATATGTACATGTTCCAAAAGAGAAATGAACCAAGTTGGATAGTAAATCTGAAAAGTGAATCTTTATTGGGTATAAGGATGGTTTAAAGGGTTATTAGCTTTAGAAACTAGCAACAAGGAAGGTTGTGTACAACCAAGATGTGGTGTTGAGAGAGGTGAAAGATGTTATCAAGCATGAAGTCCAACCAAAGGAACATGAGAAGATACAGTTTGAGCTAAAGGAGGAAGAATCAGACTCTATAGCAGAGGAGGAATCAGAAGATGAAGAGCCACAAACTACGGGTGTAAGAAGATCAGTTCAAGAAAGAAGGTAGCTAAAAAGGTATAGTCCATCTACTTTTTGTTCAAATTTTGCTTTATCTATTACTGATAATGATCCCGGAACTATGAAGGAAGCATTAGATTCAGAGGATGGAAAAATCTAGAAAGAGGCCATGGTTGATGAAACGACATCTTTGCACAAAAATGAGGCTTGGGATCGGTGGAGTTGCCAGATGGAAGGAAACCCATTGGCAGCAAATGGATGTTCCAGAAGAAGACAAATGAAAAAGGAAAGGTGGAGAAATACAAAGCTCGGTTGATAGCAAAAGGTTATTCCTAGGTGCTAAGAATTGATTTTGGTGATATTTTTTCTCCTGTTGCCAAGGTAACTTCTATTAGATTACTTCTATTTGTCGTTGCTGCTTTTGATTTTGAGGTAGAACAGATGGATGTGAAGACAACATTTATTCACGAGGATCTGGAAGAGGAGATCTACATGAAGCAACCTGAAGGCTTTGCGGTGAAGGGTAAGAAAGAACTGGTATGCAAGTTAAAGAAGTCTCTGTATGTTAGGCCCCTATACTAATAGTGTAACCCCTTATTTTTATTAGTACAACCCACTTATTATATTGATGTACCCATGTAGTGCTCATATTGTTACTATTGTGCCCCATAGAAGCCAACTATTGTTATTATTGTGCCCTTACATTATTATTGTTATGTCAGCTCTAATTATGTTATGACCCCTTAGACTCCTATATATAGGAAGGAGGTCTTTTCATTTGTATCATCGAAGAATTGTTCATTTATGTAATGTAAAGGAGGTTGCCCCCTCGAAGAGGCTAAATTCTAAGGCATTTATCTATATTTTATATCTTTTCTTGAGCTGGTTTCATAACATTTGGTATCAGAGCTTTGGATTCTAGGGTTTTGCTACTCCAAACAGGTCATCGTGGAATTTTCGCTATAACGTTTTTTCTGCGATGTTTCAGAAGTTACAAAAAAGCCCATTTGAGAAGAAATCGCGTTGAACCTCAAATTTTAATTTCAGAGCTTTTCGCGCTATATTTGCGGAGATATGATCTGAGGAAGTTGGTCTTTTTGCAGACTCCTGAATTACATTCCAAACAGGTGACCTGGGGAAAATAGTCATAACTTTCTCTCTGGGGATTAGATTGAAATTTAGTAAGAAGGTACAGAAATAGGATGGACTGTAGTTTCGTGTATGCATTTTTCAGATCCAAAGGTCAAAACAGTGACTCGTGGCACGTCGTACAAGTTCGCTCTATTAAACTAGTCTATAATCAAGTCACTGTGGGAGATTTGCATAACTATTCCTTGGAGAATCCAATTTGGGTCAGACTTGTGGCATTGGAAAGAGGATGCAGAAGGCTACTATAGGTCACAATTTCAGAACTGGATGATCTGAAATTACAGACATACATCAGATTCAATATCACGCTTCTAGAAAGTGAAAAAAGGTATGTAGTTTTTTTTTAATTTTTGCGTAAGCTTGGTTTGAAGGAATTCAAAGGGCATAGTAAAGCATTATTATCGATAACTGATGCCCCAAGGAAATAAAATGCAAACACCTAGTAAGGAACTTGAAAGTTCTAGCATCACTCATGAAGAAGAGGAAGAAATGCTACATGATATATCAAAATTATAAGAACAAGTGCAACAAATGTCACACTCACAAAAGCTAAAAGAAGCTAAGATAAATGGCATGGAATCAAAGATAAAGGGCATGGAAGCTAAGATGGATGATTCGAAGACAGATTTGAAGAGAGACATGGCAGATTTGAAGACAGATTTGAAGACAGACATGGCAGATTTGAAGACAGATTTGACTAATTTTCTACAAGAAATACTTACTAATCGTGAAAAGGTTGTAAAGGAAACTCATGATGTGAACAAAAGAAATGTTAATCATGATTCCATAGACTCTAATGTTGGATCGAAGACCCACCATATTCCAAAAATCGATATGAGTAAGTTTGATGGCAAGGATCCCGCCACATGTATATTACAGATGGAGCGATTCTTCGATCTCAATAATGTGCAAAACACACAAAAGGTACGTATGGCAACTTTATATTTGGAACCAAATCAGTTTCTATGGTATCAATGGCTTTTCTCTCGTAAACAATTTATCACTTGGGAAATTTTTACGGAAGAATTGATAGCACATTATGAGGATACAGAAAGCAACACTTTTTTTAGCCAATTGATAAGTCTCAAACAAAAGCGTTCAATAATGGAGCACATTGATGAGTTCCAAAAACTGAACATAAGGGTAAAAGATATTCCAGAGGAGCATAGGATTGATGTGTTCATAGGGTATTTAAAGGATAATATCCAACATGATGTTCGCCTTTGGGAACCTGATTCATTAGAGAAGGCATTCAGGTTAGCAAGAAAAATGGAAAGCAAAATTATGGAAACCAGGAAGCATACCACTCACAACTATAAAGACGGAAGTGTTGTTGCCCCTAGTCTTCCACAACCTATAAGGTTGACACCACAAAAATTGGAAGAAAAAAGAGCAAAAGGGCTTTGTTACAGTTGTGATAGAAAATACACTAAAGGTCATAAGTGTGCTGAGAAGAAATTATTATACATACATTGTGAAGAGAAAGAAGAAATGAATCAGACTATATCTTGTAAAGCATTGGCAAGAATTACCACCCCTCAAACTCTCAAGATAGAAGGACATATGAAGAAGAAAAATGTGCAAGAAGTGAAAGATCACATCAAGAAAGAAGAAATGAATCCAACCATATCTTGTAATTCATTGGTCGAAATTACCACTCCTCAAACTATCAAGATAGAAGGACATATCAAGAAGAAAAATGTTCGAGAAGTGAAAGATCACATCGAGCATCAAGAAATGAATCCGACCATACCTTGTAAAGGATTGGAAGAAATTACCACTCCTCAAACTCTAGAGATAGAAGGACATATAAAGAAGAAAAATGTTCAAGCAGTGAAAGATCACATCGAGCATCAGCAACAAGTTCTCCAAATTTTAAAGGATAACGCTAGTTCGGTGCAAAATCAAACGAAACAACAGGTAGATCAACATCGTAGTGAAATTTTTTTTTATGTACGTGATTGGGTATTTTTACTACTACATCTCAAGCAAGCTATTTATGAGAAGGAAATGTTCGCAATACTACATGCATTTAAAAATGGCGAGCTTACCGAATGGGAAGACTCTTCAAGGATGAGGAGGTGGAAGCATTATTTTGTGCTATTTCTATTATCCAACCAAATTGGATAAACGAAGCAAAGGATGAATGGAAGAAGGACGAAGAAGTATGGCCACTTATTTAAAAGTTTCAAAAGATCCCAATTCAAACAATATTGCCAGAAATTAAAGAGGAAGGAAAAATCATATTGGAACCTGGAGCAGTCACAGAAACAAGAACCTGACAGCTACGAAATCAATCAATTTCGGAGTATCTCATCAAGTGGAAGAACTTACCCGCTAAATATTCCACATGGGAGGAAAAGAATTTTATACAGAAGAATCAAGAACTACTCAAGCGTTGAGGACAACACTTTTTGAAGGAGAGGGGCATGTTAGGCCCCTATACTACTAGTGTAACCCCTTATTGTTATTAATACAACCCACTTATTATATTGATGTACCTATGTAGTGCCCATATTGTTACTATTGCGCCCCATAGAAGCCCACTATTGTTATTATTGTGCCCTTACATTATTATTGTTATGTTGGCTCTAATTATGTTATGACCCCTTAGACTCCTATATATAGAAAGGAGGTCTTTTCATTTGTATCATCGAAGAATTATTCATTTATGTAATGTAAAGGAGGTTTCCCCCTCGAAGAGGCTGAATTCTACGGCATTGATCTATCTTTTCTATCTTTTCTTGAACTGGTTTCATAACACTGTATGGGTTAAAACAGTTAGGAAGGATGTGGTATCAAACATTTGATACATTTATACGGGGACTTGGCTTCACCATAAGTAAAGAAAATCACTGTGTGTATTTTAAATTAATTGGTGACCATGTTATTTATTTGGTCTTGTATGTGGAAGATATGTTGCTGGTTGGAAATGACAAAGAAATTATCCAGGATTTGAAGACCTAATTGTCCTCCAAATTTGACATGAAAGATCTTGGTGCTGCAAACTATATTTTTGGCATGGAAATTAAAAGAGATCGGGAAATGAGGAAGCTTTGGTTAAACCAGAGGAAGTATGTCGAGACAATACTACAGAGGTTTAATATGCAGGATAGTAAACCGATGAAGGATCCTATTCCTATAGGTGTAAAGTTATCTGCTGAACAGTGTCCCAAGACACAAGAAAAGGAAGAGGATATGTCCCGTGTTTCATATGCAAGTGTAGTTGGTAGCCTGATGTATGCAATGGTCTGTACTAGACCAGACATTGCACATGCAGTGGGAGTATTAAGCAGGTTTATGAAAAAACCAAGGAAGGAGCATTCGACAGCAGTGAAGTGAGTTTTCAAGTATTTTCGTGGTAGTAGTGATTATGGTTTGTGCTACCAAGGAAGACTAGGATTGGACATAGTTTTGGATATTCGTGGCTTTGTTGATGCACGTTGGACTGGAGATCTAGATCAGACAAGATCTACACGTGTGTATGTGTTTAACCTATTTGGAGGTGCAGTCAGTTGGATGAGTAAGAAACAATCTGTAGTGGCACTATCAACTATAGAGGCAGAATACATGGTAGCCACTAATGCAAGCAAGGAAGCATTTTGGTTTCAGAGATTATGTTCAAGTATGGGGTTAGTACAGGGAGCTATAAGGATAGACTATGACAGCCAAAGTGCAATTTCCTTGGAAAATAACCCTGCATATCATTCAAATACAAAGCACATTGATGTTCAGTATCACTTTGTGAGGGATATGATAGAAGACAAAAAGGTGTTGCTAGTAAAGTTGGACACATTGAAGAATACTGCAGATGCATTGAAAAAATCTATGAGCTCTGAGAATTTCTCTTGGTGTAGAGAAACAATGGGCATTGCAGGATTGGATAAATGACTAAGCTCTCTTATGGCCCCATGTGGAAAGAAAACAACAAGTGGGAGAATGTTGGGTTGTGTTATATTCTGTCCATGACTAGCCCACATAGTTAATTTGGGGGATAAAAGGGGGGCAGAGCCCCCCTTTCGTTGCCCTGATTGCATAGTGGGGGGACTCATAGGGGGTTTGATGGGTGCAGGTAACCCCACTCTATGGGGTCCATGGCAGTGCCCCAGAAAATTTTCTTTTTGGACCCTATGTTAGGTTGGGTAGACCTACCTATGGTTTTGTGCATGGTTTTTGCACATGGTTTTCCATCCATGGTTTTGGACGCGATGGTTTTTCTGCCCATGGTATTGGATGCTTTGGCATGTATAAATACGTGTTCTAACATTGAAAGGAATATAATGAAAAATCAAGCTGGTAGTCCCAGTTGTGGGATCCAGGGGAAAATTTCTATGTATATGTGTTTTATGTGTTATGCTCTTGCATTGTTTATTTTCTATGTTTTAGAATTTGTATGTAGGTAATTTCTTTACAGTGTTAAAACCTATAGGCCAGTGAGGAAAAATTTACGCGATGGCAGACATTATTTACAAACTTTGATTTTGATATTGAACACATTAAAGGAACACAAAATTCAATTCATGATTTTCTAAGTAGAGAACATTTATAGAAACCATGGCAAGGTGCAAGGAAGCAGGAAAAATTCAAATCAAGTGAGCAGGAAAATTTGAAAACAAGCGAGCAGGAAAATGTAGGCAAACATGTTTCAGCGAGTGATATTTAGGTGAGCATGGTCAAAATATTTCAGGCGACCATGACCAATGTCTAGTAATCATGATAGAATGGATTAAACACCAAGAACACGTCAGGAAAATTCCTGATAACATGTGTTGGCAAAGATACAAAGAAGAATGGAAACCAAATTGGCAGCTCAAAAGCATGTAGGTCCTAGATATTAATATCAATCCTAGTACAACACTCACCTAGCTTGTTCTAGAAATACATAATAGGCCCACCTCAACTATTAAAGTACTTGACATGGTATATGAATGAGAACTCAAAAAAGTTATGCAAGAAAGAGAAGATGTGAAGTGTAAATTCCATTATATTAACATTGTTTGGCAAGAATTCAATAGTAACAGAGATGTAGAGCATATATATTTCAGTCTAAATAGGCCTAGGACGTCTCATCAATGGCCAAATAATGACCCTTCCCTAAAGTTTTCCAATGCTGAGTATGACTATAGGTAGTATAAGAACCTATGGTATGTTATGTTATACAAAGATAATACTAGAACATAAACAACTATTTTAAATCTTGACGAGATAAACACTTCACTAAATTCCCATAGGCTTGACTAGTTCCTAGACTAGTGGAAACATTTGGCCTAAACATAAGTGTAGTTGATCCATTTATCGTTGAATCTGAGTACCAATATTTTGGATATTATCTCTAGAAAATTTTATATCTCCAGTACACAAACATTATGTATGAAAGATACATGATGGATGTTTTCATAAAAGGACACCATCAATGGTTCACAAAAATGAAGATACGTGTACAAAATCTATATAACGCTGACCCATAAGTGTCAGGAAAAATATTCTCTAAACGATTGGATATCTTATACTACAAAGGACGATATCCTGACATAGACATGAATTTTGACTAGGAGAGGGATCTATCCTCTCCAAATGTGTGTCATTTCTAATTTGTACATCATTGTTTTGTCATTTTCAAAGTCAGTATATGGCTTTTTTCAAGACGATACCTTTGGGAGTAAGAGGACTTATTGACTAAAGGTGAAGATTGATCCACATCCTAAGGAATCTATGGAAAAGTAACTGGTCTAGTCTATTAGAATCCCTACTTTAAGGACAAATCCTACGTGGATTGTCAGGGAATTCATGATATAAAGAATTCCCGAGGCCTCTTTGGGAGGCTAAAAATAAAGAAGCTAGGGATGACCAATTCCATGATAATCCACCACAATCTTTGGATATGCTTCGATTGTCTAATATATTGGGGAACTTTAAGAGAAGACCAGAAAGGTTCAACTCTCACAACTCTAGATGTATGTGCAACACAATGTTTATCTTTCTACTCTAAGAAAGAGAGATGAGATATCATGAAGCTTTAAAGGACCGAAGCCTTCACAAACCCTTGAGCCTCAAAAGGGTTTGAGCTAAAAAACCAACAACAATCTTGTCCTCGAGCTTTAACTGCCACAACAGGTTCTTTGGGTTCTAATTTGGTAATAAAATGATAGACTAAATTTAACTTCCTCGGGAAAACCAAAACAAAACTCGAACCTAAGATTTCTTAGACAAATGTACAAGATAAATAATAAAAAATTGTGATCCTATATTTCATTCAGCGACATAACAAGGGAAAAAATATTATTAAGTAGTTGTTTATTTATTAGTGCCACACTAATTATTTGTTTGAAAGTTGGTTCAAATCATTCTTCAAGGAAAATTAGGTAACCTACAATTATTTTTTAGTGTTCCATAAGGGGTATAATTTCAATCCTGCTAGATATTTATGGCTATTACCTTAATCTATGTAAGACACTCTCTTAGCCAAGAAAAATAATTTTAAGGTTATACTCTAGGACCATCATAAAAGACATTTTATATTTACAATTGGTTGAGTTTTCTAATATCTTTTCAACATGAAAATAAACATCAAGAAAATTAATATTTATATGGATTTGGAGTAAGGGTGTTGCCATGGTCCTTTTCCATTTTGACAAATTTATCCTTGGTCTTTTGTGTTCTTGCGTTCGATGCTAATTCTTTACCTTCAACACTATACTCCACATGACTTGTGCTTATCGAGTTGGAGAGTTTCCCTTGGTCCACCAACAAAGTCCCTCACATTCATGATATTCTAATGCCAAAATGGATTTAACAATTGTCTGGGAATTTTTTTTATCACCATTAGTTGATCAACCCAAGGATGGGATCCCAGTTCTTAGCTACTATAGGATCTCGGGCTTCCCCCACTACAACAATTCTCACAGTCATGATACCAGGTAGACTTTAGTTGATTGGAATATTCTCATTACTTGGAGCTATTAACAGAGGAGACTACTTGTCGCCCACCACAAACCTCAATGCTTTACCCACAGTGATTGTAGTAATCACAACTTTCAGAGAATATTATTGTATATCGGTCCATCTATTTATGGTACTACCTGTTTCTCTCCACCAATGGTATTCAGACTGCCTTTAGCTATTGGATGACCCCCTTTTAGAGACACAATAATTGTGGATGTTAAATCAATGACCCAACATTATTCGGGCCCCCCTTAGTCTACTACAAGTTAAAGAAGAAGGGTGTGGTACGAAATTGGAATCTTGCCTTAATCAAAACACTTTGATTTCCACTAGAACTTTGATGTGGAGCCTCATTCACTTGCAAATATGGGATTTGTTTATTGCTTGTGGTTTCACTTTTTGTTCCACTAGATACACAAGCTCTTAGATACAGAGATTTACATCGAAATCACAACCTCTGCAACTATTCGACCTCTTAGCGGTGTTCTTACAATATTGATAATTTATACACAAAGAAATCATATGGATTTTAATCATCTCTCGTCATTATAGAACATCAATGCAAACATAGAATTAAACACATAGTGAACAGGAAACATAACTCATCAATAGTGTATTATTCAAAACTGGAAATTACTTCAAATTTTTTTGTTTCATTACATAAGCTTGATACTGTTGGCATCACCAAGATTTTTTCTCTCTTTTTCTCTCTTCTCTCATCCTCTCTTGCTTAAAAGGAATCCAAATACAAAGTGTAGGTTGTAACTAAAAACCTACTCGTATTCCTACATATATCCCTATTCTAGAAGCTAAATGCCATTTCACTAAATATAATATTTACATATGTCCCATGAGAACACTTCTACATAACATCTTAAATAATCTATATTTTCCTAAGCTACATATACCAAAACAAAGAGAATGCAAAATATAACCATTCCCTTTGGTGAAATGTTAGTTTTTTTTCTTTTGCTAGGATGCTCTTGCATGAAACTCTCAAGCAAGAAAATATTTCCCCATCAACTCTTTAGCATCCATGCCAAGCTTGGAATCTTTCCTTGTTGTCATCAAACTACCATCTTTTATTGGTTCATTTTTCTATTTGACCAACTTTTATTATCATTATTGTGACTTGAAGTACTTTGTCAGGGTTCTTACACTTTAAAAATGATAATAAACCAGTAATTATATAGTCCAATTCCAGGGGGATCTATTAGAAAATAAGAAAGGAAGAAATATTTTCTTATTATTGATAATTACATGTGATGTTTCCTGTTATTACAAATATTTGTATATTCTTTCTTTTAATTCATCAAGCAATTACTAAAGTAGCAACACAAAAAATAGTGGACACAAGATGTATGCACTAGGCCAGGGAAAAGCCCCCCTCAAGGAGATAACCAAGTCAAGAAATTCTTCCTTTCAATAGTATTATTTTGAGACTCTTCACCCTACACAAAGACCAGACCTTTCATCCACACCAAGTCAACCTCCCAAATCTTTGATCCCTTTCCAGCAACTTCGATGAGGTAGAAAATTTCAACAATATTGAAACTTGGAATACTTTGATCCCCTAGTCTAGGGCACGAAATAGAGAGAGAGGCACCAAAATTTCCATTTTTTCTTCTCCTTAGACTTACCCAAACTCACACTTACTTTGGCTTCTTAGCAACAAACTTCACAGTTTTCCCATCTATGAGAGATATCAAACTTCTTGTGAGAGAGTGTGTTCCAAATTAATTTGATGTGCTTGTATTTATAGGCTCCATGTGAGGTTGAATTAGTTTCCTTAGGCTAACTTGATCTCTTCTAGGCTGACTTGGAGTCGAGGATACATAAATTATATTTGACTCAATACTTAACCTTTTTACATGATTTGAAAGCCCAAGAATGGTCTCTTTAAAAGTACAATGACTCTAATGACTCAGAATAAATCTTAGAAGTCCTCAATTGGGATTTTTAACTAAAACATGGTGATCCATGCATGAAACCCATGCCTTAATAAGTCAGAACAATGATAATAAAAATTCTTTTCTTTATTCTTTTGACAAGTACATTACAAGATAACTCAAATACATTAATGAAGACCTAACCTAGTTACATTTTCAAACACTCCCTCTTAACTAGGGAGTTATTCATCATATACAAGTACAATGGAAGATATCAAACTGTATGAACCATGAAGAAATTTATGCACCACAATGCCATGGAATAGATTCCTGACTAGGGAAATCTATACATTGGTCTCTCAATAATTTAGGCAACGCAATGCCACAGACTAGATTCCTAACTAGGGAAATATATCTAAGTGGGAATAAAGTGGACTCAAGATTTCAACCTCTCTAGGTACCATCAGGCTTACTTTCCAACCACCAACACAAATATCCAAGTGTGTATCCAAAACAAAGCTCTATAATCAACACCACCTTTCCAACTTCAGGACCTAGACATCAACACAAAGTGTTGACTAGATGTCCTCCGAAGTAGTGATTCACTCACAAACACTCAACACACTTTATCTAGTAGATCAAGGATGACCAATATCTCCTAATCAAATCAACATGCTATCAAATACTTAGAGAGATTCACATGTACAAACAAAACCCCAAGGTTTTTCAGACAATTTCATGTTGCTTCTAAACTTTTCATAGTAGGACTATCAACCAAATCTCTAAGATAATATTCGTTCATCATTGACTTTCCTTTCCTACTTCTCATGTGAAAACATATCCTTCAAAATTCATTTTTAATGAAAACCAATATATGCCCTCCCTCTCAATCAGGGAGCATCTCTTTATCCAGACTCCCTCTCAATCTTAGGGAGATATCTTCTATTCAAGCTTCCTCAAGGAGATCAACTTCTTCTTTCCATCATCAGAGAATATTTCGTGGCTTCGATTCATTTCATCAGAGTTATCATCTTCCTTATCATACTTATCACATCAACGTGCATCTTCACCATATTGAAGATTGTGTACATGCACAAGTTATATAGGAAGTACAACCAAATCTATAAAATCATGAAGCTATCCATATCATAATTATGAATGCATTTCAACCTTAAATACATTAGATACCCAAAATTACCTATAAAAAAGAGACATATACTCTTCAATATCTTGCTAGGGACATTTTCATAAACCCTAGACTACATAATAACCACGTTTATTCCATCCATGGTTTCAATATTTCTTTCATAGGTGTAACATACCCTACTACAACATATATAAAACCCTAGAAACAATTCAAAGGCATCTAACAACTTTTGGAATTCATATGTTAGACTTTCCACTAGGATTCATACAAATCCTAGATTTCATACAAAAGAATCAATAAAAAATAATCACATCTTAGTCATCAACATGACAAACTTCCACTAGAGTTAGTTGTAAACCCTATATTTTCAATCAAATATCAATCCTAACCAAAACTAAAATTTCAAAAATATTACACAAATCTCAAATCATCATATTATCATCATATATAAGAGATTTTTACTTCTACTAAGGCTCAATTCCAAAATCCTAGAATTTCATTTTCACAATCTCAACAATCATTATATAAATAGATCTCAGATTGTTATGTCACATCTACTAGATATTTTAACTACTATTAGGGTTTGGATACAAAACACTATATTTCTAGATATCACCGTAGAATTTCACACAACTATTTACATTAAATCCTAAGACTTATGACCATCAATAACTAGGTCAACACATATAACATAAGCACATCATATGTCCGACATAATTAATACATTAGACATATGCTTCACCTAGACCAAGCTAGGGTTTCGACCAAGGGAATATATCTATATATACCTAGAGTTCCATCATCATGCAAAGATATGTCATATCATGTGTTAGTCAAACCCAACTTCACAAAATATCAAAACAAACTTGATTGGACTAGGGTTTGATCAGATAAAAACACACATATCAAGGATAAATGAGGGTTTCAATATAGGAACATAAAAAACCAAAAAATTACCAATACTTCAAACGTTTAGGATTTTAGATTTTATCATTCAACCCTAAGTTAGATTTCCCTAATCATACCAAAAATCCCAAACAAGATATCATCAATAAAACTTCAAATACAAATTCACAATATCACTAAGCATTTTAGGGTTTTAGGCATTCAAATTAGCATACCCTTAGGTTAGTTTTTTCTAGAGAACCTGTCTAGGGTCCTATAAAATCAGTTAAGTCAATTTATTAAGTGATGAATCACCCAAAGTAAGAATCAATATGATTCAACATAGCTAGACACAACAATGTTAGTAACAGATTGTCAAATGAATAAACATTTACTAAAGAAGTCAACGTTTTTTTAGTTTAATGAATACCTTTAATTCTTGACAAACCTTATCCTCGGTGGCTTCCTTCCATATTCCTTGAGGATACAGTAGATGTATTCCTAATCAAGACAATATATGGAGAATGGTGATTAGTATTTAATATAATCAAAACTGAATGAGTACATGAAACCAAAAACTAAAAGGAAATGAGATACTTATCTTTGGAAGTTTTGGGGGGCTCCCTCCAAAGATTGAGGGATACCTATAAACTTATAAAAACAATAAAAAAATATTTTCCCAAAATATGTTAAAATCTATAAATTCTAAAACATAAAAAAATCTAGAATAAGATACCTAAGGCTACAAGCAAGGGACTTAGTAGTGTAAGTCCCTAATGTCATATTCTTTGGGCTTGACTTTCTTTGGGTCTCCTTCTTTAGCAATGTTGGCTTGATCTCTTTCTCTCTTCTTGTTTATTGGACTCTCAGGGCAATCACTCATATAACGACCCTTCTTATGACATTGATAACATTATACCTTGGAAATGCAAACTTTATTCCTTGGTCATTTCAATTTATTTTCTTTATGTTGAGAAATGTATGAATTTGATACTCCTTTAGGATTGGCAACTAGAGAGATCGTCAATTCTTGTTGACTGCAGGCAGTCCATAGTTCTTCAAAAGTGGGAGCTTCCTTCCCACTATTAAGGCATGCAACAAATGCACCCCAAGAAGGTTGAAATCCTAATAGAGCAGTGATCACAACTTATTTGTCTCAAACAATTCCATCAATGGTGAAAAGATCATCCCTGATTCTTGATATCTTCCCAAATAAGAAGCCCACTATGTATTCTTTAGTGATATTTGTGGGCCTTAGTTCAAACTTTCTACTTGACCAATGCTTTTAATAGTGAATAGCTTTGAAAATGATTCATACATTTCTTGAGCATGATTTATGTTAGTTATAAATGGGACAAAATTTTCGTTTATTCCTTATACCATTATATTCATGGCCACCAATTCTATTTCCCTGAATTTCATTTTGTCATCATCACTAAAATCCTTTGTAGGCATCTTTACTTTTCCTTTGACCAAGTCTACTACCTTGTTGTTTTCAAGGATGAGGTCAATTCTGTTCTTCCAGGACCTATATTTTGAGGCTTCTTCAAGTTTGTTCTCTCCCTTTATTATGTTATATATCTTCCCTAGAATATGGTAGACTCCTTCCCTGAGATAATCCCCTTGAATGGTTCCCTGATAAAGTGCTTGAGACTAGCTTTTTCATGATTCTTCACCAAAGCTCTGATACCATGTTATAAAATCAGAAAGGCAGAAATATTTTCTTATTCCTAATAATTACTTGTGATGTTTCTTGTTATTACAATTCTTTATATCTTCTTTCTTTTAGTTCATCAAGCAATTACCAAAGAAGCAACAAATAAAACAATAGACACTAGATGTAAGCACTATGCCAGGTCAAAGCCCCCCTTGAGGGGAAACCCAGTCAAGGAATTATTCCTTTCAATAGTATTCTTTTGAGACTCTTCACCCTAGACAAAGGCCAAACCTTTCCTCCACACAAAGTCAGCCTCCAATAACTTTAACCCCTTTCCAGCAACTTCGTTTGGGCAACAACTTCTGGTAACAGGTAGCTTCCTGCAATAGTAAAACTTGGAAGACTTCAATCTCCCAATCTAGAGAAAAAGAACTAAGAGAGAGAGGCACCAAAGTTTTGAATTTTTTCTTCTCCTTAAACTTCCCCAAAATTGCACTTACTTTGGATTCTCGGGAACAAACTTCACATTTTCTGCATCCACAAGAGATATCAAACTTATTGTGAGAGAGCATGTTCCAAATTAATTCAATTTTCTTTTCTTTATAAGCTCCATGTGAAATTGAATTAGTGTCCTTTGGCCGACTTGATCTCTTCTAGGCTTACTTGGTGTGGGGGATACAAAAATTATATTTGACTCAATACTTAATCTTTTTACATGATTCGAAAGCCAAAGAAAGGTCTATATAAAAGTACAATGACTCTATTGATTCAGAATAAATCCTAGAAGTCCTTAAGGGGGCCTTTGACCTAAAACATGGTGACCTAAGCATGAAACCTATGCTTTAGTAAGTCACAATAATAAAAATACCTTTTTTCTTTATTCTTTTGACAAGTACATTACAAGATTACTAAAATACATTAATGAAGACTAAACCTAGTTACATTTTTCCAACAGACCTCCTTTTACAAATAATACAATGAATAAAATAATATTTGATGATCCTAAGACTGGGTCTTTTTAGTATATATATTGGAGAAAAAGAATACAATTATAATAAAATGGTAACATGAGGGGTTGTAATATATAACAATATAACAATAGAAATGTAATCACTCAAAATCTAGGGTTTATAAAGGGGTTGTTGTGTTAACATGAGGCTTATATAGGGCTTAACATGTTCCTCCCCTTCAAAGAAGTATTTTCCTCAACACTTGACTATCTTTGGGTGCTCTTGAATGAAACACTCATCTTACCATGTCGTCGCTTCCACTAGAAGATTCTTCAATTTGATGAGGTGCTCATTAATTGTTCGATTTCTCAACTTCCTAGTCCTTGTTTCCAAAATTGTTTCTAGTTCTAGTATTATTTTCTCTTCTACATTAATCTCTCATATAAGAGTTTTGACTCAGACCTTATCACCGATGACTTTCTTTAAGAAATAAACATGGAAGGTTTGATGTACACATGAATATGGATTCAGATCCAATTTGTAGGTCATACTTCCAATCCTCTGCAACACCTTAGAGGGGAAATAAAACATTAGAGCTAATTTATTGTCTTTCTTTTGTTTTTTAAGGGACATTGTTTATATGGTTGTAGTCTCACAAGTACACTGTGATGTTGATCTTCTTGTTGTTTCATCCAATGTTGTGCCATAGCCAAGTTGTCCTTCAATAGTTTAGTAGCCTATTATTGGTGTTGGATGTGGTCCTCTATTACGTGACCCTTTATATTATGTTTCAAGGGTGTTGTGATGGATGGAGGATGATATCCATAAAGTTCCATAAATGGTGAAATTTTGATGAAGTATGCAAGGATATGTTGTACCACCATTTTTCCAAGCAAAGCCATTTCACTCATTAATTTATTTGTTTACCAGACACAAAGCAACATAAATATCCTTCTAAACATTTATTCACAACCTCATTTTTCCCATTAGGTTGAGGATGGTAAGATGAGATGTGAGCTAATTGTGTACTCAAATAAGAAAATATTTCAGTCCAAAAATTTCTATTGAAAATACGATATCTTTCACTTACAATAATATTTGGTATTCCATGTAGCTTTTGGACTATTTCCGGCAATTTTTTTTCCATAGTAATTTTTTTAAGAGGACGATAAAGAGGGAAAAAGTGGGAATACTTTTTCATTCAATCTATCACTACCATAATGACACTCTTTCTTTTAGATTTGGGTAAAATATACAATAAAATACATTGAAACACTTTCCCAATTCTAGCTTGGTCTGGAGGGGCCTTATGGTGTTCATAGTCTCTACTTTATTTTGTTGACATACAACACATTCTACCACATATTTTCACGTATGCTTTAGGAACATCCCAAAAAAATATTTCTTAATCCTATGGTGTTCCTTCAACAACCTTGAATGTCCTCCTATATGAGAAGAGTATAATTCCAATATTCACTTCTATTTGAGTTGAGAATTATTACTTAAGTATACATGATATTGATACCATAACAAACCATTTTTACATGTAAATATTTTTATTGCATCAGGTTCCTCATATGGCTATTGAATGATCCTTCATATTTTCTCATATTGCTGCCATTCTATCCTTTCTTCTTCCACCTAGTTAGATTGTGGAATTGAAATAGCACATATTAAACCATTGACGTCTTCCTCTTTCCTTGAGAGTGCATCTCCATAGTATTTTATTTTCTCTTTTTGTAGATAATTTCAAATTCATAACTCAACATCTTTGTGACCCATTTTTTTTTCTCTTCTGAAGATAATTTTTTCTCCAAGAAGTACTTTAGACTATCATGATATGTTTTTACTTTGAAGTATATTCCTATTAGGTATGGATGTCATTTCTTAACTTCATGTACTAGGGCCAAACATTCTTTTCATAGATATGTCTAGGTATATTTTTCTCCTTTAAGTTCACTACTTTCATAGGTGAGGGAAATTCCCTATTGCATCAAATTTACACCATTCCATGGTCTGACACTTCACACTCCACAATGAATATTTTTATGAAGTAAGGTTTTGTAAAGACAGGAGTTGCACACATAGCATGTTTAAGATCCTCAAATGGTTTGGTTGCTTCTTTATTCAAAGAAAAAGATTCCCTCTTCAACAATTTTTTTAAAGGTGTTGCTATTTGACCATAATTATTGAAAAAATAGTGGTATATCCTGTGAATCTTAAGAATCCTTTGAGTTTATTCAAGGTATTAGGGATTTTACAGCCCCTCATGTTAGTGTCCTATGTTATAGTAGTAAAAATCAAGCTTATTATTTTCTATTATTTGGTAAATTTGTAAAATATTTCCTATGATTTCATAGGGATCAAGTCTTAGTGTTAGTTTGAGCGGAAAATAAAATTAAGTTGTTAATAGTTTAGAAAAGGGTTTAGCTTTAATAAGTTTAGGGTAATGAGTAACACAAAGCCAGGAGTCATTATTATCTCATCATTGAGACAAAATAATGATGTCATTTCAATCAATTTCATTGTCAAATCAACTTGTATTGTGACATCACCCTTCAGTACATGGTTATGAGCCATGTTGCACATCCTTCTTTGTTGTGATTTCATGATTCATGTTTCAAATCATAATCATGATCCTTGAATGCAGGTAAAAACCATATGGAGATTTTAATAACTTGTTTTAGAATCCAAGAAACCAAAGATATGCTCTTTTATTTACTCGAAACATTCAGGATATCAGTTAGATTTCATTGTGCTAAGCCGGCAGGGGAGTTTCTATACTCAAGGACATTCATTGCGCTTCTCTAAAATTGGAGACTTTATTGTGCTATGATCACTTTTAGGTTCCAAAATTTTCTTCTCTAAGATAAGTCTTTTAAGTTGTCAGTTTCTTCTTTAGTAATCATTAAGAATGCATAGAAGAGATTGCATCCCTCATAAACTTGAATGTGTTGTTCTTTCTCATGGCGCCTGTGTGTTTGAATTTCCACTATATATAAAAATAACAAACTACTGCATTTTTTGAGAGTTGAGTTTTTCTATCTGAATTTTTTAATATAGGGATTTTTTTTCAAATTTTTCCATAAGTCCTCATTTAAAACCCTAATTCTATAGTCGCTACACTTTTGCTATGCTTTCACACAGTTGGTGCATTTTGTTTTTTTCCTATGTCAAACATTCAAATTTCTCTTGCCACCTATATCTCGTATCCTGATAATTTAATACATTTTACCTAGATTTGTAGAACCTTGCTTATGCTGCCCTTTCCACACTAATTGTGCTTTCCCATTGCACTAGTTGTTAAACACTGTAATTGTATTTTAAAAACCTAGAATTCACCTGTATTATGAGCCATCAAGACTCTAGACAAGAAGAATCATAAAGTGGGAGACATAGTCAGGTTTGAGCCTCAAGAGCTTTCCTTGATAAACTGAGATCCAATAATTAGTGTTGATTTTGATCAGACTAGTTGCATCAGGTTTTTTGAGAAGATACAAGGTTGTAGTGTTCATATCACTAAAGAGTTTTCTTTGAATTTAACCGAAGTAGATTTTACGATTGGAGAGTTGATTTTTCTAATGTTAGATGTTACCGTTTCAGTTGCCACTAAAATCCCTCTATAAGGAGAATAGTGGTTCAAGGGCATGCCTCTAGACATAGTCAACTACAAAGATTTCTTAAAGACAAAGTACAAAAACAAGGAATATGGAGCTATTGTGCCAAGGGAATATCTCCTAGAACCCTACAACAAACTTCTTAAGGTCACTCAAAGATATATCTCTTGTGAAAGAATATTTAGGAGAGTTTATCAGTATCATTGCAGGCTATTGATGCATTTCACAAGAAAAATCCCTTTGAGTATGCCTTTCTACTTGTTCAGAAGCATTAGTCAAATGGAATATAAGGGTCAAGGTAAGAAAAGTCAAGTAGATCCGAATCTCTTTCATTTCTCTTTGACTAAATTGTTAGTGGTGGAAGAATTGATAAATAAGAAGTCCTAGAAAGCATTCCTAGATTCATCAACATTGACATTTGAGTTTCCCAATAACCCTTTGAGTAAAAAGGATACACTTTCATCTATGATGAAGGATGTTCCATTATTAGTCGAGAGCTCTGTTAAATCCCACCAACTTCAGTTGATCCATCAAACATGAAAAATGGTAAAAACTTCATTTTTCTCCTGAGGTGGTGGAGGCTCCTAAGAAACCACTCACAATATCTATTGTGAAGATATTTACCATGGATAAAACACCTGAACAACCACCTGAAGTTATAGATACCATACGAGAGAATGTTGATTTAGAAGACAAGGATAAGGAGATTGTAGAGATGCATGAAGAGTTGAAAATGGCCCATTTAGTCATTACTCAACTACAACATGATAACGAGAGTTGAAGAAGAAAATTTTGGAGAAGACACCTAATAGTTATGAATTATAACAAATGATGAAGACAATTCCATACTCCACTAAGTCTAATGGCAAAGAAAAGTCAACAACAAAGAACATTCAAAAGCTAGAGACCTCATCAGCAAGAATTCATGTAACTAGGTCTTCATACAGAAAGTTATATCTATAGAAATAAAGTGAGATGAAAGAAAAGTCAATGCAATAAGGGAAGAAGGTTTAGTTGGATGAAGGGAAACACATTTTTCATAGGCTGAGGAATCAATTAAAGGAATATCAAAATGAAATCACTAGGCCTAGAAAATAATATGAAAGGGCCAGACAAAAGATACATGACCACTTGAACATATGTAAGCCAACATTGTTTGAGACCAAGTATATGGTGATACTACAAGAAAAAAGGACATTGGTGATGGTCAAAAGGGCCTTCGTCACCAGAAACTGAACATCACCGAAGGTGGTGTCACCAAAAGTATAGGTGTTGTAATGAAATTCAAAGTCTGTCACCAATAATGATTTATAATAATGGATAGAAACCATCACCATTTCATATGAGTAATGGTGACAAACCATAGCCTCTATGACAAAAAACTGAACGTCACCAAAGGTGGCATCACCAAAAGTATAGGTGTTGTAATGACATTCAAAGTTTGTCACCAATAATAATTTATAATGACGGATAATGACCGTCACTATTTCAGATGAGAAATGGTGATGAAACATAGCCTCTGTCACCAAAAACTGAATGTCACCAAAGGTGGCCTCGCTAGAAACGTAGGTGTTATGGTGACATTCAAGGTCTATCTTGAATATTGATTATAATGGGGGATAGTGACCGTCACCATTTCATATTTTGGTGAGGGTCAAAAAATGTCACTAAAAGAGCCTCCGTCACCAAAAATTGATCGTCATCATTCCATATGGATGCCATGGCACGATGGAATCAAACTGCCAACCTCTTGCTTGTAAAGAAGGTGCTCTTCCATTGAGCTAGCTCCCTTTAAATAATTAGACTTTTAAAAAATAGACCTTGAAACTTCATAATTTGTAAATTCTACAACTTTCAATAAATTAAAATCTTGGAAATATTTTACTAAACAAGCAAAGCAACATCGAAGTTGCAGGTCCCTACCTAATGGTTAAGGAAGTTATGAAAAGTGGGTGGAGGGAAAAGTAATTATGTATACGAAAACCAATATGTTCAGTTGAATACTCAATTATACGTGAAACTCTGAAGACATTTATAATCTATAAATGACCTATAACTAGCAAATGCACCAAATATTGCAAAGGAAATGTCATAAGTGGATAGCAAATGGAAGAAGAACATTGATGAATATAGATGCAACATGTTATAGGTTGAGTGGAAGAAAAATCCCAATGTTATTGTTTTGTGTTTAGATATCCAAATGATATCTAAACTTATGTGCAAATGTAACACAAATCTTAGGAATCAATGAACAACATATGATAAAAAAGAATTTATATATATATATATATATTTCACCTTTACATAAACCAACATGCAATTTGGAATTTCACAAGTCCGCACTCAAAACATGACAACAACCAACAAATATAAGAAATTGACTTGGACAGAAAACAATAGCTTCACCTTCATTCTTGAGCTGCTTTTGTTTATTTGAATTTGACTTGTGACATTCATTATTTGACAAGCAATCAAAATCATAACCAGTATTAAATTCATCCAACACGGAGTTTTGATATCCCACTAACATCTAGGTTTTTGTTGCCATGCCTGAAAACCATGGATATCCATGTCGATAGTAGAACAAGATGTATGTATGCTGCTCAGGAACATATTCCTTATTAATCATTGTTACCTAATGGAAACCAAATAGACAACACAATATCAACATACTTAAAATCCCCTACGGAAATATAATCATAACTTAGCTAAGAATTATAAAAGATGTTCTTAATTAATAAAATTTGTATTTGGAATTTTTTTTCTTTATATTTAAAAAATAATATGTTGTACAACGCTTCTATCTGTTTATCCAAGCAATTATATCATAGCATATGCCACATGGTAGCAATCTACAGTACTTAATGTAAAAATACAAATTTTGTCAAGAAAATAGATTTAGAAAAGAGCTTTGAAAACTATATGTTTGTCACCAAAGCTTTAATTAGTTTAACAACAAACTAGTTGGGGTTTGAAAATCAAAATCATTCATAGGAAACAAACAAGACAATGGCCAAAGTCACTTTCATACAAATAAAGCTAGTGTCACTATTGTCATTGTAGATAATTGAAATTTGGGTAGTGGTCTAACAGTTAGAGCTTATTTGCAGGGAAGACTCGTCAATACCATCATTTTTTTCCACAGTCTATTGTGTCTCTAGATCCATATCAGATAGCTTCTTATTATCAAGAGTTACCTTTCAAGTGTTGATTTTTGGCTCACCTTTTAAAACACAATTCTACTGCTCCATTTTATTTTGTTTTGTCAAGAGAATTTGTAGAACCTTCTGATCCTTTGTTTTACATCAATCAATAACCATACATCAATGATATAAAGAGTAACTGATACACAGCAAAGGCCAAAGATGCACCTGCTGTATACCTATGTTCTAGGAATCATCTAACCTTACTTGTTCAAAGAGCTCACCCTAAAAAAATAGCATGGATGTGGAATTTACAAAACTTTTTAAAATCAAGCTCCAAGTAAACTAATGAAAATATGAACATCCTTTTAATCAATAAAATCTCTAACTTAAAATAAAAGTGGCATAGAATTGAATGTTATATCAACCATGTCAAGTAACTAACATCGGGTGAGAAATACAGGCCATGCATATTGGATTAGCGATATAATTCATGTGATACAGCTCAAAATCAAACAGATTTATAGCTAAAAAATGTGAATAAATGACTTAAAATTAATACATGAGGTTTCCCTTTTGACCCTGTCATTAAATAACTCTTCTTTATGTCACAAACCATTAAAATTTTTCTAATATCAAGTGGAAGTGGTATTGTAACATTAAGCTCTGATAGATTTTTTGTCCACGACTACTTCTCAAGATCCGCTCCATTACCAGCACTTGGGGCTAGATAAGATACATGAAAAACCATCAACATGAAAATGAAATTTACATCCTTGTAAAAATATGGGAGGAAGAAAACAATCCACAAATTGAAACAAACTATAGGATAAATCATTCCTACAACATGATTATCCATGAACAATAAAAAAAAAAATCAGGAGAAATGTTATTTTTGCACATTTTGACAATAATTTCCTTTTGCATATTCTATGAGAAATTGATGAAAAAAGTCAGCTAAAGCTTATCAACATCAAGATTATAGTAAAACATAAAGGAACTGCTCCAACACATATAATCCTAAACATAAGTATCTATACATATAATTATTTATTGAGGACATCGTATTTTGTGAAAATATGGAAGTCAAATCTTTGAAATATCACAATTTATGGTACCACTACCTTACAAAGTCCATTCATTCAAGTATTTACAAAGTCCATTTAGGAATTTCTTCAACATTCAAAGTTCAACAATTAACATGTAGCCAAAAAAAACTCAGATTTGAAAAGGAGATCAACCAACGACATAGAGTATATATCTCACATTTATATATCCTAGTTTCCAGATATTGAAATGACACATTTTAGCATGCTATTGTGAATTCAACCCAAAATGCTAGAAAAAAATATTGATGGTCATTTTTGTTAAAAATGGAAACTAGGGCCAAATTCCACTTTGAATAGCTCCTTTGGGGAATATAATTGTGACATTGAATTCCTCTTTTCGAGAGGATCAAAATTGATCTAAAGATCATCAAATTTGGATAAGTAGAAGTGGAATTTTGAATTTATGTTTCTCTCATGTAAATTATTGAGGTCGGCCTCAACTATATGTCAACTTAAGAAGATCAAAAGTCACGTCCCCTCAACTCCACTGAATTGTATATATAGAGGAGAATTCTCTCTCATTTGGGACACATCAATCGAAAGGAAAAAGATATCTCTGTGGCAATGAAGATTAAGGAGGATAAATTCTGGTTATTGTTGGGACTGTTTTGGTTAGGGGTTTGTCATAACAAGTTTGACATTGGAAGCAATGCTTCTCTAGGGTTAAGGACAATCTTATATATCCGTTGTGACTTGTTTGGTATGGGACTTCTTCCTATAGTTTGGTCACAGCTAGAAGATATTCTCATAGCTTGACCACCAGCCTTGAATCACTTTCCTAAGAAGCTGAAATAAAAACAAAAAGTCATTGACCTTATATGATAGTATTCATGTGCTTGTTGAGGATGACATGGAAACTTAAAAATAAGCTAGAACTACTACAGATAATAGAGCCCTTGTAAGAAGAAAAAGGTCACACTGTTTATAGAATTCAAGGGTTGGAGCAGCATGCTTCAGAAGCCCTAATCCAGAACCACAAAGATAATATCAACGGTGACCTTAATGTGGTCATAAACCAACTCCTTAAGCCAGCCAAAGGGAGCATCATTTGAAATAAGGAAGGTTGCAGTAGAAAGGAGGATTTTTGGATCAGTCAACTTAGAAAGGAGTGGATTGTTGTTTCCCTAACCAGACCGATCTTGTACAATAATATGATTTTTTCTCTATGAACAAACTGCCCTGATATTCATATTGGTAAGTTATTTAATATGACAATACTCTCTCTCTTTCTCTATTGAACATTTGATGATAATAATAAGAATATTTGATCAAGGATTTTCCCCATCTTGGGGTTTTTCCCTCGCTTGAGCCATATTCTCGTGTCTTTCTGTCTTGGCTTGTATTTTGCATCTATCATTTATGTTATTTCGTCAGTTACTGTTATATAATGTCTAATGTGATTGGTAAAGGGATTAATGGGCATATGGTTGAATGAATTATCTAACCTAAACAAATAACATGTTAACTGAAAATTAGCATGGTATCGGAGCCTAGCTGAGGACAAGCCGAAGCTTAAAGAGATTGCAATTACTAAAGAATTTCTTTGATGCCTCCATCTCTCTGTGGTAAATCAAGTTAGAGTTCAAGTGTGGGTTATTTCTCAAGGCCTTCTTCAAGCCCTAATCAGTAAACATGGGCACCAATCCTAAAGATATTCAATTATCACGGGCAAAATTTGGAAGACAACAAGGTATGTTCTTGTACTTTATAATTGTCCTACTCGTCAAGCTTAAGATGGATTGTATCATCATCATAAGCTTGTGGAAAGATATTTTCTATGATCCCTGGAGGTAAGGTCAATCCTCTATAGATCTCTATTTGAAATAATATTGTCATCTCTAGAGGACTGATCAAGTGCAAGAGATATCTATCTAAGATATATCGAATACTTTAGATAACAATTATAAGATTTCATTCATTCTATCATTACTTTTGAAGCTAATATTCTTTCCTAAGAAGTTACAGTCCTAGACATCAATCAAGAGTACCAAATCCTAAAAGAAAACATATTTCAGAAGGGTCCTAGAATCTAAAATTCCTCCATCAAATTCTAAGCATGATCACCATGATCAGTAATTAGTATCAATTGTTCAACACTTATTCTCTCTATCAATGCCTCTGGTTTTGGAAGGATATTTTGCTTTGAAGATAGAAATTTTTTGTGATAGGGTTAAGTCACTATGATGCCTTGTTTGAAGGATCAAACCATCTAACTTGCTACAGCAATAAGGCAGAGGGATTGTGTAAGAGAAAAGTTAAAGAAGCATCATATTGATCTCGAGAGACATATTATGTTTATGTTGGAGGTATCCCAAAAACAAGGTTATCAGTAATCTGAGCATAAGAAGGTTCGATTAGTCAACACTTGGCACTCTATGGTCATTTTACACAATCTCTTGACCTCCTTGAAGGTCATTGTTGCAGTAAAATTATAGTATATTCCTGTTGGTGAAAGCTACAGTAACTATGCCAACTTGGTTATTATTATTTGGAAGGCTCATATCTAAACCCTGTGGCATATTGAAGTTGCTCGTTGACTGAAGCATGACAACCTTGTCATTAACATAACTATTTGGCCTCCTTGAGAGAGAACTAATTCATTATACCATCCTACAACTCGCAAGTTGATCGGCTATTAACTTTATATATGCGTGAGGATGAAAGTTTAAATAAGCCATCTTTGTCAAGATTTTGAAAGAGGTAAATTGTAGCAACAAGACCAAGACGACTCTATCTAATTGAAACAATAACACAAATGGGACTAAATGAACAAAGTCCACATAAAAATGGTTTTAAACTTTTATTGTTGAATATATTACAATTGTGATAATTATCATCAACACATGTATTTATTTTCCTTTGATAACACTATAATTTGATAACTTAAAATCAATACAGCTGAAACACAAACAAAAGATTTGCTACATGCAGAATTTCTTGGCAAGACTCACATCAGATTTGTAGTCATGCATTTGTGCTTTATTGTTGTGACACTCACTATTTCCAAACTAAGGAAAACATGGAAAAAGATAAAAATAACTTGGTGAAGTTGAAGGCTCTATTTTCCTTATTAACATATTCCTTTGACAAGGATATTGGTCATCTATAGGTCTTTGGGCACTCAACACTGGATATTAATTGGATGAATGCACAAGGTCAGATTTAGGATACTTCCTTATCTCCCTTAGCTACTCAGATGAAATATCTCTCTAGGCAGTTCCAGATGATCAGAACCTCTCATGTGTTCAAAGAACTTAATAGGACAACATATACTCTCTCAAAGGAAGGATTGTAGTTGTAGGAGAAATAAGTTATGGAGAAGGAATTCATTGGTGGTCATTTATCTTATTTAAGAG
The DNA here is from genome assembly GCA_031772625.1 of Pinus tabuliformis. Taxonomy (NCBI): domain Eukaryota; kingdom Viridiplantae; phylum Streptophyta; class Pinopsida; order Pinales; family Pinaceae; genus Pinus; species Pinus tabuliformis. The sequence continues at coordinate 499,232,952 of CM062815.1, forward strand.
AAAAGCGTAATACGTTCCACAACATGGAGACCTTCCTTCAGAGCATTCATATCAAACTATAGCTATCTAACATTTTTAATTTACAGTGAGAAGATAAAGGTAATTTCATTGATGTCCAATAAATGACAAAAAAATATGCCAATGAGACTAGAATGTACAATCAGTAATTATCAATCTGTAGGGGTGTCATGGGCTACCCTGAAATCATAAAGAGAAACTTGTTTAGTTTTGTTAGAGTGCACTCGTGCCAAAGTTTTAATTCTAAATTTGGTTGCTCTTTACAAACAACTACCACACAAGTCTCCTTGAGATCCCACTTTTATCAATAAATGATACCCACATTTAGTGAAAAAACCACTAGTGGAGTTTTAAGGCCTCCTAGTCATTAGGGAAGTTGATTATTAGGATTACTTGTGACATCCTATGTATTTTTCAAATGCCAATACACCATATATAATTCTTATGTATTTTAGAAACTCCAATACAAAATCAATATTACTAGGAGTCATTAAGGCCAACAAATATATCTTCAACCATATAGTTGGCCTTGATGACTCCTAGTAATATTGTTTCCTTCACTAAATGTATATGTAAGATGAATTCACTCACATCCAAATATATGCTTCTAAGAAATAGCTTGCAGGTTATTAAGGATCATTTAAGAGGTAATGTCCAAATCATGTAGGTTAATTGTGTGTGCAATTGTTGTAAAAGTCAAATATACCTGGCTCCAGTGTGTAGTGCTCTAGTTACATTTTCTCATGTGGAGTGCTCTGTTTACTTTGTCCTAAAGGCAGATAAAATTGACTAGAAGTGGTGAGGTATACTCATCTAGACATTTGAAAAAATCTATTTTGTTTACTGTCATGTCTTGAGGCTCCACTTCTCAACATACCACAAACACTTGAAACAATGTTGGTGGAAAGGCATGACACCATGGCAAAGGTTTCACCACACCTGTCAATGAACTTGTATGAACCTGAAGCTTCTAGAATTCCTAGAAACTTTTTTTATTGATGTTGTTGCTTACCCTTCGCTTTCTTCTTAGAACACTAAGAAGCATAGTGGCCATCCATACTCGAAGCTTCTATAATTTTTTCAAACTATTTTACTGTTATTGTTGCTTACCATTCCCCTACTTCTCAAGATATTGAGAAGCATATTGGCCATGCTTCTTGCACTTTATATGGCTCAAATTATTCTTCTGCTAGTTAGAAGAGCTTGAATCTTCCTTCTTCTTATAACCCTTCACAAATCCTATTTTATTCCCTCCTTTCCTCACCCTCCCAATGAGGGCTAGCTCTAGTACATCCTCATCACTAGCTGAAACCATCTCCAATCTTATTTCCTCCTTGATAAATGCATCCTAGAAACTTTCGATTGAAGGTAGCTTCTCACAAGCACATACAAATTGTACAAAATGGTGCCAAGATGGACCAAAGCCATTCAAACGGATCCAAATTCTTCCATTCTCTTCTACCTTGTCATCAAGTGTATCTCATTGATATCTCAACCCTTGATCTTTATCAGATAGATAAGTATTGTAGTAATGTTGCTCATGTAAGTAATGGGTGATTTCTTCATTAAGAGAATTCTCCTAGACACGTTCTCACTCCAATACAATGTAATCAAGGTAATATTCATTTCCTTGTCAATTGTTTTCTCTACAATGAAAGGGGTTAGATGATTCTTCACCAAATCCAAAACTAGTCATTCCAGTTTGACCAATTTCTAATCATGCTCATCCAACTCCTTGGTATCTGTTGAATGTAAAATCTCCTTCTCCACTACATACCACAATTCATCCTCTTCCAAGAGATGCCACATCTTGAACTATAATAGAGTTGGAAGTGCACTCCAACATGTGACAATCCTAAAGACCCTAACTACTTGTGATTACAACTCTTTAAACAAACATGAAAACATATCGAGAACTAAGAATCAAACCTAAAACCTCTTATAGGTGGAGGCCACCTTTCACAAACACGCAAAATAACACTCCAATCCCTAGAACAACTGGGACATCACACCCCATGGGCCACAACCTTTAACTGGTCGAAATCTTCTTCACTTTCTGAAACTCGGGCATCCCACCCTTGAAACCATTCAACAACTCCCTCTAACAAGTTGCAATACTATCCATGCACAACTTCCTATTAGTTTCAGTGAAAATGATCTAATACCATGTAATCCAGATAATAGTAGGTAAATTTTTCACTAAAAGAATATTCCTAAGATCCCAATTAATTTAAAGCCCTTGATGGGTATACTAGAATCTACAAAAACACACTGCAAAAAATAATAAGAGCGTGTACACAAATTTGAACTCTCAATCACATCTATCTTCGATTGAATGCATAGCAAAGAAAATACAATGCAATACCTCAAAACCAAAAGCTTTCTAACCAACACGGAAGCGTTGACTACATCTCCTTTGTAGAATAGGAAGATGAGAAAAGATACAAAGTATCTAGTCACATGCATGAAGAACTCAAGGTGACTCAGTCAAACGCTACCCCAAGTTTAATCATCTAGTGTATCCTTGCTAGATGGATAAGTGTGCCAGGTAAGTGCATCTCAGCTAGAAGACAAATAGAAGCATGCATCCCCTTCCTTGAGAATTGTTCCCCCTACCTAGACTGGAACCTTATCATGAAAAAGAGCTCTAATTATCTAGGGTTTTGTGCCCTCCAAATATTAGATCAGTCATGTAGAACTGAATTGAATTGAATCTGAACTACAAACTAAATTGAACTGAAGAAAAAATGGAATTTCTTAATCTTAAACAACATGCAAACTGTAATTAATTGAGGGTAGCAAAACTGGAAATATACCCTCTACTCTCTTACATAACAACACTTCCCTTGTGCTATAATGTGCACAGGAACCATGACAAGTTGTTGCCATTATTACTATTGTATGGACCTACAAAAGGTACACCCTTACTACTATTGTACCTGCCAATTAAGTGCACCCTGGTACTGTGGAGAAGACTATCAGAGTTAAACAAGGTAGAAAATCTAACAAAGGATATGAACCAACTGATAAAAAAAAATTACCACAGTGATAAATTGAATCCTTAAAAGAGTTACTAGCATGTGAAGAGACATAGTTAAGTCAAATAAAGTATAAATCTTTTCCATAGCTAAGACAAAATTTACTGTATGGTTTTAAGAAAATTCATCTCAATGGGATAATAAATTGTTTCAAACCGCAAGATTGAAAGGAAATTGGCTTAATGTACAACAAAATGTTAGTATTTTGTTAAGCTGCATCTGCATTTACTCAGAGGTGTTGATTTGATGCTATATAATTCTTAAAGCCATGTTCAGCCTACAATGAGTCTCTAGTTTTTCTGTTGTTAAAGTTGCAGGCCTATTTTAGCAATGCCATAGGCTTTGATCATGATGAAATGTAGTTAAAGTTTTTTTCTGGATTTATATATTTTTATAGTTTAGTTTCAATTATGCATTTCTCCGTACCAAGTAAGAAATAAAACAAACCATTAGAAGAAAAAGAACATATCAATGAGAGATAAACATGTAAAATAGAATAAATAAAGGATATACAAATGCAAAATGGAAAGTTTTAACTCAGACACTGAATAGACAATGTGGTGTTAATAGTACCTATATAGAAGGATTTGATATTGGGAGTAAAGACACACTAAGTCCATCAAATGCTCTTTCCAAGAACCCTCAGTAAGAGTTTTCCAAAGTCCCTTTGATTTCCCAAATGCGCTATTTTACATCTGAGTAGAAGTTGTGTCCAATGGATTTCCAAAACAAAATAAACCACCACATAACATAGTGTTTATGTATAAATTTGAGCAAGAAATGTACAAGTCAAAATACCAAAATTTGGCTAGAAAATCCAAATCACTAGGACAAAGTAGGAATAAAAGGAGTTGTACCCATGTTATCACAGCTGTGCAAGCTCTAGTTACAGCAGCTATAGCCAAATTTTCCTTTGTTCCCATATACTTGTTCCTATGTTTTAAGTAAAATCTCTTAGACTATAACTATAATAGTATTGGTTAAATTTATAATGTATAATTACTTGATGAAAATTGAATAAGCTAAACTCATGGTAAATAATATCACAAGTAATTATCTATAGATCAGAAAAGGTTTTTCAACATGGTATCAGAGAAGTGAGATCAGGCAGTGGAGTGTGTCTTGGTGGAATGATCTTGCATCAAACAAATCTATGTATTTTCCCTAGAACTAGTTTATTTGCAAATATGATAATTCAAGTGTGCATTATATAAAGATCCATTGTCTCTAGCACCATTATTATACACAACTGCTTTTGAATTTTTGTTTTATCTTATTCTAGAACAAGTTTAAGGAGGTGAGAATGATCATTCTCCATAGTAAAGTTGAAGGGAGTCGTAGCATCAGCTGTGTGGAGCAATAAATTTTAATTCATGAAAATTTGCAATCCCAAGGGCATTGTTTTATGCAGTCTCCTCTACTTTGATTTGCTTTGAGCACCACAGATATCAAAAATAAAGGTCAATTGTCAGAACAATGAGCTTGGGAAATTTAAAATGGAACACTTCATCATTTAGCAATGACTAGAAATGTGTTGGAATATATTCAAGATAAGCCATTTGATGTGTGTCAATGTGCATTGGTGGGGTAACATGGGGGAGAGGCTATTTTCAAATAGAGGAGGACCATAAACATACCTTCCAATACCATCTTGTATTCTATTATGATAAATGGATATTCCAAGAAATCCAAAATGGACGATGCCTTCAAATTTTTTGATGGAATGGTGGACCGTTATATCAAACTCATGGTTGTCATTTATATTGCACTCACTAGTGGTCTCTCCAAAGGAGGAAATATGCTGAAAGAAAATGCCCTTATAGAGGGAATAGTGCCTAAATGCATGTTTCCAAATATTGTTACTTACAATGTTGCTCATTCAAGGATACTACAAGGAAGGGGACACTAAAAATGCATTCAATTTCCTTTCCAAGATTGCAGGCAAAGGTTCTTCCCTTGATATTGTAACATACAACACTCTGATACATGGATTTTGTAAAGAAGGTAGATTGAGGTATGCATTGAATATTTTGAACGAAATGGGTGATCTGATTCCAAATAATGTAACATATACTACCCTGATTGATGGCAATTGTAGATGTTAAACACACATGGACAGCAAGAGAATCTGAAGGATAAAACATGAGAATATTTTTATTAACAAGAGATATACATTTATAGTACATAGTTTTACCATTGGGTTCCACTTCCCAAGGTCTCTTGGAATCCTTTTGTCTATTCGGATTCCATACTAACCTATTGAGGATTAGGTGTCCAACATTCCCCCCTTAATCTGAAGGGTTATGCATGAGTCCAAGAAGAGAGCTGTAATACAAAATGTACAAAAATGCATGGCAGCACTAGGCTAAATGTGCTCTCTGAAATGTTTGTATAAAGGGTGATGGTTTAAGGATGACCACCAACATTGGAATGCTTAGTGCAGTTCCCGAAACTCTTCCAAAACTAGGAAGAAGCTGAAGTCTTCTGCTAGAGAAAGTGCTCCTATTGTTTTGAAGAGGGAAACCTTCAACTAATAAAGCAAGGTCTCACCCCGCATAAAAGGGACTACTTCAACCTGAAAAGGGAAGTCTCAACCTGTGATGATTTAAGGATGACCAACAACTCTGGAATGCTTAATTCAATTCCTGGAACTCATCCAAAACTCGCAAGAAGATGATGTCTTGTGCTAGAGGAAGTCTCCTCAATTTTGTTCCTAGAATACTTTCGAAATTGAAAAGAAGCTGAAGTCTTCTGCTAGAGGAAGTGTCCCAAATTACCAACTGAAGGCATGCTCAAGGGCATCTTTGTCTCTAGCTACAACTCTGAATCTGGTATAGCTGGTTATGGCTCAGGCTCGCTTGATGTGGCTTTGAACCTTGTAGATGACCATCATTTCCCCCCCTACCAGATACAAGGTGAGATGATGGAGAAAACTCAACTGCAAGACTGTTCAATACTTTGGAACAAGTTCTGACATGTGATTGGAATATCTTCTTGGCTGTTGATGCCCATTGCCAAGAAGCGATCCATCCAAGATGAATATTTTTTCTTGCAGGATGTTTGTTTCTGAAGCATCTGTGTGAAGAATGGGTGGTTTTATGACAGTGCTTACATGGATGAAGATCAAAACAGTGATATTTCAGATGGCCAACTCGGTTACAGTGTTGGCATTTCACAATCTGTTGTGGTGGCTGTTGCTTTTGCTGTGGAAGAGGAGTAGAATCTGGAACAGCTGGCAGTGAACTGTCATGAGGAGCAGGTGAACTATCATGAATGAATCCAGCACTTTGAAATTGGATTGGTTTGGAGTAGTCTGGAATATGAAAGGACAAGTCCTTGTCATATCCAAGACTAGTTCTGTGCTTGTTATGGACAAGCTGTTCCCAAGGTCTGATGATGGGCATGGGAAGTGCAGACTGAGTTTCTGCATCTGCATGTACAACTGCTACTTTATTGGGTACTAAATCTGAACCAACTATAACATTATTGACTTGCTTTTGATGGGTTGCAGTCTCAATGTTCTGAATAGAAATATGTTCAGAATGACTCCTCTGTTTCAATTCTTCTTGCTGTAGCTGAGATTCGAGCTGCAAAAAATCAATTTTCTCTTGTGCATTTTGTAGACAAACCTGAATGTTTGTGAGAGAAACTTTGCTGACTTTTAATGTATCATGATTAGTAGACAAAATGAGAGTTTTTAGGAACTCTAATACTTCATTGATTCTAACCATTTTTATTTTTTAATTAGTGAAGTGTGTTGAATTGTTTCGTTAAAGTTTATTCCCTTCTTGAATTAATGGGAAGAAATGGAAACATCAACCACTAGTGGCCAAAGTTTGCTGCATTCACCTATCTTTAAGAGCACTAATAGACTTCACACACTGCACAAAATGGAGTGTGTCACACTGTAGTTGCGAGGGAGCGGGAGATGAATCGAGAAGAAAAATGACAATGCATAGGATGCTTTCATATCATATGGTACCACACATTCATACCACATATGCCCATCACATGGCATATTATTGATCCACTATATATACATGTTAAACACACATGATTTTCAAGAATAAAGTATAGCATACCAAGACTTAGTCGTTGTACGCTGTAGGAGTTTTCAACGTTTCATATATATAAGTTGTAACCAAATATATTCTATGCCATAGTTCATAGTTTTCGAGTTCAATGATCAACCATTTGATCCTCAACAACAAAGATCCTTTTCCTTCCTGGACATAGATGTCAATATGTGAGGAAAATATTAGGTCACAGCTTTTCTCACCCAATGTATGAAATGATGAGCAATTTCCTCTTCTCTAATAAAATGCTAATGCACATCTTGTTTTCTTTCTCACACAGCTAGTTACATATTTCATCAAACCATCAATCAACGCATCTTAACCATGTTTCCAATGTAATTGAATACAAAGAGTACAAGTTTTATAGACTTTGATAGCCATCTCCTCTCAGGAGCCTAGAGGAGGCCGAAGAAGCCCACATTCGCCTTCTCACGGATTCAAACATAGGTGTATATATATATATATATATATATATATATATATATATATATATATATATATATATATATATATATATATATATATATATATATATATATACGTATGTATTCTCATTCATTCATCCATCATTGAGTGCTCTATGATATGAACACGTATTAATAATTAGTTTGAGTCGTGACACATTTTCCATTTTTCAATTGTGTATTTTAACAAACATTGTCCGGGGAAGTTGCAACACATTTAGAGGAATAGATTTAGTTGGAACTCCTCGAAGGAAGAGGTCTATCTAGCTGCGGCAGAGAGTGTGGTTGTTGAGGCTAAGCAGTAGGATTGGAACCACTTTCGAGGAGAGGAAGTCGCCTGATACAAGTGAATACCCTGCTCTTTAACAACAATTCACCCTTGCTTGCAGCTGAGGAAGGAGTTGCTAGATAACATTTTATTGCACAGTGTAAATGTATGCAATAGAATATATATGGAAGCCAATAGAATATATAAAAAATGGAACTTCCTTGGAGTTCAAAACTGCATCCTGAAATCCTCCTCTTTCAGAAGAGGATTAGATTACCAAAACAGTTTTTATATGAACCGTGAATCTCGTCAATTTGAATCATATCAACTAACTACAAACATACTTGAAGCTCGCTCCATGTTGCCTCTATCTACTGCACATTCCCTTCATTCATTCACCAGGATTCCCTGCTTTATTTAACTAACCAAACGTATCGCATCTCCTGGTATTTTGATCGATGAACAGTGTGTGCAATTAATGAAATGGTCTGAAAATTGGTCAACAACGGTGTATAGTTCTCTCCAACGATGAGGGGATATGGAGGCCAACAGCGTGGAGACAGCAGAGGCCTGCAGCGTATATGGAAGCCCAACAATCCAAATTCACAGTCTTAGCACAATTCGAGCAGCGTAGTAGAGCAGTGATGTTATACCATTCTGACGAGTAGTATGCGGTGGCAAAGAATTGTGGTATGCAAGACCAGTGGTAAAACACAGTACAATGGAGGGAGTGGATAACCAGTGGTATGAGAGATATGCATCAATTCAAGATATTACACAACATTCAACACATACCCAACTCCAATACATATGCATTCAATGCCATGCACTGAAACTGTTCACTGCAGATAAAATTAAAATCATCAATCTACTAGGCGATTCTTAATAGCTCAGCCTTTGCAGATAGGTCCATCAAGGAATCCGCTTATCAACTGATGTTTGATAGAGCAATTGGGTTTGCTCCATATAGTGAGTACTAGAAAAATCTCAAGCGAATTGCTGCTCTACACCTCTTCTCTGCACAAAGAATCTTTGCCTTCGATTCCCACAGACGGTGCCAACTATTAGGAGGGGAGATACCAAGCGAAGAGAAAATGCAGTCAGACAATTATGTATAGCCCAGGGAGCGCAAAGAGTGTAGAAAATGATTAGAAATACCATATGGAAGACAGCCCAGAGAGCGTAGAGAGCCTAGAGAGAAAATATGGCAGAAAGAGGCCAAAAATGGCGCTGGAGAAATGACAGGTTGCAGCTAAAACTTAGCTGAGAAAATATTCATGAAATGCAGAATTGATGGCAGAAATGATCTACACATAAAGGCCATAAAACAAACGGCTCAAATTAATTATGCACAGCAGGGTTATGCCTCTCTGATACCATGTTAAACACACATGGGTAGTAAGAGAATCTGAAGGATAAAACATGAGAATATTTTTATTAACAAGAGATACACATTTATAGTACATAGTTTGACCATTGGGTTCCACATCCCAAGGTCTCTTGGACTCCTTTTGTCTATTCAGCTTCCACACTAACCCATTGAGGATTAGGTGTCCAACAGTAGAGAAGATAATATGATTGGGGATTTTAGATTGCGGGATGAAAGGGCTAGTGCCAGGAATGTTGAGATATTGTGTCCTCCTCCATAAAATCTATGAGGAAGGGAAGCTAGAATAAGCCAATAACCTTTTGCATGAAATGGCGAAGAAGGGTCCTAAACCTTAGCACTTCACATGCAATATATTAGTCAATTCATAGTGCAAGAGAGGTAACATGGCTAATGCCTGGAAACTTCACAACAAGATGTTACAAAGCGGGATATCTTGTTCTGTATACATATAACACATTTATTCATGGCTTTCAAAAGTTTGGGAAATAAATGAAGCAACAAAGGTCTTATTTAAAATGATGATTGCAGGTTTATGCCTAATTTTAGTGTTTTCTCATGGCTAATTGATGGCTATTGTTTCCAACACAATGAAGAGGAAGCTCTGAAGCTTCTTGATGATTTTTCTAAACAGGTTTATCTGAAGATGTTTTTAATATAGTAAAACCATTCGAGGTTAGGAAACATGAGCAGGGACAAAAAAGAATCAATAAAATGTTTGGAGGGGTCTTGTTGGTGATGCCTTTATTTATACTATTCTTATTTATGCATACTTGGGAGAAAGTGAGAGAAATAAAGCTTCAAAACTTGTGAAGAAATGGCCTAAAAAAGGATTCTAGTCAATCTTAAAATATATATAAATATATATATATATGTGTGTGTGTGTGTGTGTGTGTGTGTGTGTGTGTGTGTTTTATGTATTCTTTAGATATAGATGGAAAACCTGAGGTTTTCTAGAATGAGATGATAGAGAGAGGCTAGATTGTCAAACATGTTTAACAGAATATGAGAACTATTGCACAAACTTCCATTTCCAGTGTGTTACTTTGATATGTAAGCTATAACATTAAGACTCTATGATCTCTTTGAGTAAAATATTTGTTGTCCAATAACTTGGGATGCCTCTCTATATTTTTTTGAATGGTGTTTCCAACACAAAAAGAAACTACTTTAATATTGTTGAAAAGCAAACTAAATGATTCAATGATTACACAAGATAATTATAATTAATGTTGCGCTTAAAGGCTTATTCAATAATGAGATACATAAATTTGGGCTTGTAAAAAATATCAAAATAAGTCCATGCCATCCACATCTCAGTGTCTGATATGGGGAACATAGGTCGCCCCATTTACGGGGCCCAGTTTCATGGAAAAACCACCCTTACAGAAGCAGAACTCAGAGATTTTGGATAATTTCAACTAGTTTTAAAGTTAAAATTGTCCAAAATAGCAAGGTACTTTTAGTGCTAGATATCCCATGCTCCATTTATCAGTTTCATATGTAGAAATCAATGTGGTTCAAGTTTACATAGAGGCTGATATAATGTTTAATGTTCTGAAGCTTGTGAAATTGCATTTCATGCAATGTAGAAATGAATGTTCTCAGGAAAATTAAATTGTAGCATGCTCTTTGGGCCAGTTTTAACATTTCTTGAGTTTAAAAGAAGCACTATCACAAATCTAGGAGGTTGTTAATGCAAACTGAAAACATATTTCAATGTTATTTTGTTTTTCTCTAATAGAATAAATTGTAATCTAAGGGAAGGAGTTGCACAAAAAATCCACAAGGAAAACTTCCATGAAGCAAAGATGAAGTCAGTGAGCAAAAAAATGATGTGAAGATGCTATCAATCAATTGCCCAACGACGATTTTGTATACTCTTGCTAGAACTGAAGGTTGTGTCCCACTATCGAAAGTACGTTCTCTCAACTACACTTGGTATGCTAATAAATGCTTCTGGGAAAGGTTCACAGGTTGTTTTGCATAATTCACTAGAAAATGTATTTATTGAACAAGTATTAATTAAGAAATTCAAGGCTTGATCACCTTTTATAGTTCGAGAGCATACAATAGAAGCCCTTGCTATCTTGTATGGAAATAACTACTGAAGTAGCAAGCTCCAAAATGAAAAGGAAACATGGAAAATTTCAGGTGCTAATATTCGCAAGTGGGCTAATTTTCGATGTTTTTTCAAAAAGAAAGGTTCGCAAATTTCCATTTCTTCTAAAAATTATTTGCCCAAATTTTATAGTATACTTTTTTTTATCCTAAAAATCACCAAAATTATATGGACTATGACTATAAAATAATTAGATATTAGGATATTTTTGTAAATGTATCAATAGACATTTTATACTTTTCTTATTAGACACCAATGAGATTCACTAATATTTATAAACTTTAAAATAAATTTCTATCCTTAAATTTTTTGCCGAAAAGAAAAGTGTTTGTTAGTGGGTTTACTTATAAGGGTTGTAGACGATGTTCAGGAGGAACTCATAAGGTCTCTTAAAATTCTCTGTAACAGTGCAAATAATATGTGGCATGCCATTCAAGGTAGGGAAGGAGTAGAATGCTTGATTTTTCTTCTTTCCCTTTCTTCAAATAGTAGCAGGATTATGTAGTGGCCTTGCTTTGTATGTTTTCAAATGAAAATGACGAAAGAAAATGGGAAATTACTGCTGCAGGTGGCATACCTCCTCTAGTCCAGATTCTAGAGATTGGATCTTCAAAAGTGAAAAAGCACTCTAGAAATGTTATTGTGAAACTCTGTAATAGTAGTGAAGATATCCATTCATGTTTTGAAAGTGCATATGATGTACCTGTATTTATTGGGTTGTTGAAAAAGTGGTAGTCCAAGTGGAAATAAATTACTGCAAAGATACTGAACCATCTCACCCATAAATCAAATAGTAGCAATATCAACCAACTCATTACCTTTCTAACAAGTGACTTATGAAAAGCAAAGGTTCATGTTTTGTAGGCCTTAAGATCTCTACTGAAGATAGTACTGGAAATGATGAAATTGAAACAATGAATAAAATCCTTTGTTCTACTAATGACAATACTTGAACTAAATTTTCTTCCGTTCTTTCTACATTATTTAACTGCAGGAATTATTTACGTGAAAAAAATATAGTAATTGAATACATTGGACTAGTCCTAAGGCTCCGCAATGCACCATCAAAATATATTTTGATTGAAGAAACATGTTCTCTTGCTGCTATTTTTTGTTAATAAAATAGAGCCAGGAAGATGTGAACCTGTTGCTAACCATTAGTTAGCTTCGCAAAATCTTCAGTGATGTTTCTAGAAAATATGATCATGAGTTCTCCTACATATAGGGTACTCATGAGATGTTGGTCTGAAGAAGGAAAACATTTCATAGCTCTTGGAGATGAGATGTTGAAGTTTTCCCATCTTTTCTAGCAAGAAATTTATGGTTGTTTTTTGAAATTTTAATATATAACAAGAGGGAATGAGGAAGCTCTTGACTTGATCCATGAGATCAGGGAGAGAAGCCTTTTGCCCAAGACCAAGAGATTCCATATGCTAGTTAATGATTGTGCAAAAAATGGGAAAATGGATTATGCTATGCAGTAAATGTCATGAAAATGAAAAATTGCATGCCTGATGAAACTTTTTGTGCCATCCTTATCGATGATTACTTGAAAATAGGCTACGTGAAGAGAGGATTTGATACAATGCATATCATGAAAGAACTAGTTTGAATTCCTATTGTTTCAAGCTACACTGCCTTGGTTTAGCATCTTTTCAGGGAATTAAAATACAAAGAGGCTAATAACTTAATAGGTACCTTTGGTAAATGCAAGCATGTTGTTGTGAACGTGATGCTCTAATTATCGTAGCAATGATTGTTGGAGAAGTAAGCTAGGGCCAAACTTCTAAAGCGTGGGAATTTTTCAATGCCACAAAAAGAAAGGGACTAAACCTGTTGTATATTCATTTATATATTCACCTGACGTGGAAACCTGGAAACTTGGAAACCTTATGTATATTCATTTGTATAAGAATGCCATAAAAAGAAAGGGATGTGGAAACCTACTATATATTCATTTGTATAGGAATTCCAACTCTTCAATTCAAATGATTGTTGGAGAAGTAAGCTAGGGCCACACTTCTAAAGCATGGGAATTTTTCAATGCCACAAAAAGCAATGGACTAAACCTGTTGTATATTCACCTAATGTGGAAACCTGGAAACCTGGAAACCTGTTGTATATTCATTTGTATAAGAATGCCACAAAAAGCAAGGGACATGGAAAAATATTGTATATTCATTTGTACAAGAATGTCGACTCTTCAATTAAAATGATTATTGGAGAAGTAAGCTAGGGCTACACTTCTAAAGCATGGAAATTTTTCAATGCCAAAAAAGAAAGGGACTAAACTTGTTGTATATTCATTTGTATATTCACCTGACATGGAAACCTGGAAACCTAGAAACCTGCTGTATATTCATTTGTATAAGAATGTCACAAAAATCAAGGGATGTGGAAACCTGTTGTATATTCATTTGTATAAGAATGCCAGCTCTTCAATTCTGCTCGATATTAACAATCATGGGAAAGTTGATCCTAAATGAGGAGACACTCAGTGAATGTGTCTGAGTCAACAAAACGTTTCACTGTTTGTCAAAGTTCCTCCGCAACTTCAATACAACTTTTCTTGTGCATCTATTGTTTTAAAAGTTTTGTTTCTTGGCTATAGAACCCCGTTAAAAGAGAGTTTTATATTGAAAGTATATGTGCACATAAGAAAATGTTCCTCATTCAATGAACATGGGTGCCATTCTTGATGGGATTTTACCCTTGTAAAATCTTTGCAATGAATTTTGGATATTTCTTAGAGAATTACACCCTCTAAGCCATTGAGAACCATCCAACACTCAATTATTTTTCTCAGGATTTCATTTACAAATTGTTGGGAACTAAACGCGCTCAATTAACCATTTCAACCTCTATTCTACCATATAGAACTTCAGACACCAATAGAAAGAGAAGTGCACCCCAAAATCTCTAGAACTTCGCTCATCAAACATGCAATTACAAATTTACCTCATGGCACAAATATTTGGCAAAGAATTCATGAAATTAGTACCTTCGTGAGTTCCAAATCCTACCCTATCTACACCAATGTCAAATTTTGCTTCCAAGGCAATGTAGTCAATGGAAAAATCTTGCTCCAGTCTAGCTAGGGCGGCACCAATGTCAAATTTCGCTTCCACGGCAATGTAGTCAATGGCAAAATCTAGCTCCAATCTACCTAGGGCTGGTTTCAATTTCTTACCACCAAAACTAATTTTCCCAATGGGTTTTTTGGACACCGTAGCCTCATAGGATTCCAAACTCTCTGAGAGTTCTCTTCTTAAAAAATACAAATGACCAAAATGAGGAGAATGCTCATTTTCTCTTTTTAAAAGTTCCTTTTCATTTCTGACTTTTTATTTTATTAAAATTATTATTTTTTTCAATTTCCCTCCTATTTAAAAAAATATTATTTTCTTCATTTTTAGTTCTCCCTTTATAAAAGCTAACATAATGACTTTTTATTTTATTAAAATTATAAATTTTTTCAATTTCCCTCCTATTTAAAAAATATGATTTTCTTCATTTTTACCTCTCACTTTATAAAAGCTAACATAAGCTGAAGTGGGAAAGGAAATTACTTTGAAAATACAAATGACCAAAACAAGGAGAATGCTCATTTTCCCTTTTTATAACTTCCTTTTCATTTTTGGCCTTTTATTTTATTAAAATTATTAGTTTCTTCAATTTCCCTCATATTTAAAAAATATTATTTTTTTCATTTTCCGCTCTCCTTTTATAAAAGCTAACATAAGATGAAGTGGGATGGGAAATTGCAAAGTGAGTGAACGGTAATGATATGTTGTTTAAAGATTACATAAGTTTTTTATTTAATTTGTAAAAAAATAATAGAAGGTTTATGGAAAAACGTCTATGGATAATGTATTAACATGATCTTTAAGATGATTAAGAATATTTTCACATACTTTAAACAATGTGAAGATAAGGGTTTTTTGAGTTGGTCAAATATTATGAGTAGTGATAAGATTGGTGGTACAAGTGCTAATATTGCCATGTTTTGGACAATTATAAGGGCCCTCCTAAGTAGGACATGGCTATGGGTGTATTGTCTCTAACCAATTCTTTCAATTTGAGAGTTGATGTTTAGAAAAACGAACGTCTTCCTGTGTGCTTGAACCCTCTATACCTATTGACAGAAGGTGATGTTGAAGGAGTGTATAAGGAACATGTGGTTTGCTTGGCCTCTAAGGAAGGTTTTTGGTTCATTGGAAATAGTAATGATGTAAAGTCATTAGAAGTTGAGGAAAAATGTGTTCTTAGTTGTGGGGGAATATATTGCAGTCAACCAAATCCTTGACCTTTCAAGATGCACTTTGGCATGAAATTTTATTGGCAAGAGGGTAGGGATGGACTACTTTCTAAGATAGATAAAGTAGAGTCGGAGTTCAAGTTTATGCTATATACTAGCAACTCACATAGTAGCAAGAGATGCATTCTTTTTGTCTTTTGGAATGAAGAAGATGTAGTTTCTATATCAAATGAAGTTTTGTTTGTGGATAGGTCTTATTTGTCTATAAAACCCCACCACTCCTTTTTTATGCTGGGGTTGAGACCATGTTACACACCCTAGTATGGATAAAACTTCTTGGACTCCCCTTGGAACCCTAGACTATTCAAGATTTATGCACAATTGAAAACAACATAGGAAAAAGTATTCTCATGGATGATGTCCTTCTTTCTGAAAGATAAAGGTGAGTTGTAGGGATATTAGTTGATATTGATGTAACTATAGGTATTTTTGAGACAACTGAATTGATTATTAAAAAAATGCAAGTGTTCTTTACATACACTCTCCTAACCACCGATCAATTTTCACATTTTTTATGTTGTACATGGTGACCATTCTTGTTGGTGCTTCATTTTGGCATAGTAAATATGACTTGTAACCTTTGCCAATTAACCAAATAGTATTTATATTATAAATGTGACTTTAAATTTAATTGATTTATTAAATATAATACAACCAACTAATTATCCTTCCAACTCTTCGTGTTTTGTAGCTTATATCCTATAGTTCTTTGAAGTGAGATGATTTTGTTGTGATGGCGGTGTTTGATCACGGATTTGTGGGAAAATCTAGAGTTTTCCCCCCTCCTTAAGCAATCTTATGTGGGATGTTTGGCACCAGAGAAATTCTTCCTAAATGCAACCTTCTCCTAATTGAGTGAGATTCTCACTTTCTTCCTCAACTAACTTGTTAGATCAACCTTCAAGAATAATGCATTGTTGGACTTATTCCATGTGATCCTCTAATTCCTATTTGATTTGGTGGATGTTCCAAAAATATTCTTTATTCCATTTTTTTATTTGAGCTTTTAAGAACTTGATTTTCTACTGGAATTGGTGCATAATTGAGCGTAGTCGAGGAGTGGCTTCCTACCACCATTATTGGGAATTTTCCAAGAAGGAAGGATCCCTAAGAAAAAAGCTTTCAAATTGAAAGGGTCTTTTTTTGGGACTTGCTTTGATATCTTCTTCCAAGCTTACAGGTCAATGATATGATATGTAACAAGGAAGGATTAAAACCTCCACAAAGGTCTCATTGTCCCAAGGAGCTTTTGAGACCAAAAATATGTCAAATCTGGAAGTGATTTGAGGGCAGCCACCTTTTTTATTATTCCAAGTAAATATCCCATGTATAGTATCTGCATATGTGGCATGCAGGTCTTGCATGAGGTCAACGAAGAGCTAGAAATCAAAGTCCAGTTATTGTAAGCCACCTTCTATTCTTCCATCAATTTAATGATGTGGAAGCTACCCACTATTATCCATAGGTATTTTAAAGATATCGAGTGGAGATCATTGAATAGAGCTAGACCACATGCATTTGTAGTTCTATCTATTAACTTAAAACTTTTGAATTGAAAATGACCTGAAACAATGCACGGGGCTATAGTTAGATTGGTGATCGTACTTTCCACAGGATTGCATATAAGATCTAGCCTTACTACTTTTCTTTTTGCATCCAATTCCATTGAAGCACTACCTTTCTAACATTTCTCTAGGATTTCACTTACACGATCATTGGAAAATTTTGCTTTTTGTAGTATGAGTACTATAGGATTTTCCTTATGTTTTTAACCTTTTGGGAGCCTCAAATTTCCTTTTTAGTTGAGGCCCCTAATGTTCCATGTGATTAATTTCACTAAGAATGATGGGGAATGGAGTGGAATACAACCGTCATGAGAGCCACCTTACTTGAATTGGTTAGCATCTCACTCACTTCTTGTATGAAGTTTTTGTTGCTTTTCTTACCATTAATTTTTTATTTCTTGTGGTTCTTTGAGGGTTCTTTGAATTTATGAGTTTGGATGCCATATCTTGACTAACCTTATCTTTCATATTCATCCCTTTATGATTATAGAGTTTCAAGTAGGGTTGATGCAACATCTACACTATTTGTTCAGGATTGTTTACAAATATTTTCCTTTTAGCTCTTCTACCATGCTTTCCAAGGTTACTTCTTCCACATCCATTTCTTTTGCATCATCCTAGGCATCTCTTGGAATTGATATTTTGCTTCTAGGTTGTCTTCTCATGGCTCTTCTTGGTTGGTTTCTGGTGCCTTTCTTTTGATAGAGATTTGATCTATATTTGGATCGACAAAGTTTATTTATTGTGATGGGTTATCCTAATCTACACCATTTTTTCTGTTATTGCTTGCAAATTTTTCCTTTTATCTCTTCTACCCTGTGTGTCATGGTTACTTACTCTACATCCATTTCTTTTGCATCATCCTCCATATCTCTTGGAATTGTTTCTTTCTTTTTGGGTTATCTGTTCATGGCTCTTCTTTACTAGATTTTGGTGCTCGCCTTTCTTTTGATAGAGCTTCAATATATATTTGGATCCATAGAGTTCACTTCTTGTATTTATTTATCTGACATTTCCATGTCCTCATCTAAGATAGTTAATTTGTTCTTTTATTATTTTTTCTTTAATTTATCAACTTCAATTGCATGAAGAAAAACAGATATTGGGAGAAAAACTCAAGGAACTTGGAAAATTGAAAGTGGTTGTTCAAGAATTAATGGAATGAAAAACTAACATGAATGTGGGTAAATAAAATGGTGGATTTAATCCAAAACCATCAAACAAAGTAAGAATTACATGTGTAGCCTATTTAATTTTTTTTATATATGTTTGACATATGTTTGACAATAAGTTTGAGTTTGACCTTTGTTTTCTCTTCTTAATCTATCTTATAGCCCCACATATGTTGAGAGTATTTGCATAGTTATGTTTACAAGAAATCCAATACTAAATAACGAGGTGGTATTCTCTCCAAATGCAAAAGGGAGATACAATTGTAAGATGAAATTGGTTAGCTTTGTATTGAAGGAGAAAAAAATGGGATCAAAAAGGGATGAACCTAGATATGGATAGCTTGAAGTTTGTGCCATTCGTGTAGTTGAGGATTTCTTGTGTTAGTTTAAAATATTCTTGGAGCAACTTGGAGATGAACCTTACTTGATTCATGTGAACTTAGATGCAGTTGTGGACATTAGAAGAACATATTGCTTCCCTTTGAAAGAAAATGCGTAGAAGATATTTGGGAGAAATGTGACTATCCATAAAATGTGGATAAAATTTAGAGACTTTGTGACTCTTCTCCTTGGACCCTACTAGTTCTTGGAGGTTGTATTTGGAAGGGTTAGTAGAAAAAAACCTAATATGACCAAGAATATTAGTGTTGGAGCACCTATTTACTGGTATAAAGGCTTAGCGGTTCTAGGATTTAAGGGTTTTAATAGTTTAGGAATCAAGGGTAAAGGGAAAAGGGATAGGGCTTAGGGGTTAGGGGGTTGAGTTCCATGGGGTTGAGGTCTATATGGGTTAGAGGTTAATGGCTTAGTGCTTAAGGGCTTAGTGGGAGCCTATGTGTAGCTCTTTGATGGATGAAAGAGGCTACTAGAAGGCAGATTGGAGCTCAGGGATTGGCCAACCTAGAAGAGTAGATTGGATCATCCCATGTTCATTGAAGCAGAAGTGACTTGCAACAGTGATAGGTGGTAGCCCTCCTGGAGACTCTATGTGTTTTCCTTTGATGGACTAAGCGGCGTCTAGAGAGAAGAATGGGAGTGAAGGACCAATAGGAAAAGATATGACAAAGAGTATGCAACATGATTGTCATTTTATCTTGTATTCCATAGACTATTGTATTATTCAGATTGGTTTAGTGTAATCAAGATTGGGTTTTACATATTTGTACAATATTTTTGTAAAAATTTATGTATACTTGTGCATGTGTGATTTACTGTTATTTATTTTCTGCAGTGCAAAGTAGCTTTTGTTGAGATTCTAAGATTCTAAGATTCTATCCTAGACCCAAGATCGTGGAAATTCAACAGTATTTCCTAGTTAACTGGGAGAAACCTATGTCCATTGCTCATTTTCTATCAATAAAATTCTCAATCAAGGAGAAGGTTTTCCTAGTTGAGTTCCCTAGAAAAATTGTGTTTTGTGATTGTGTGACTGTTATTTAATTATGTTCTATTTTGTTGAAATTAGTAGAGAAATTGTGTGTCTTGGTGTTACAATTTAGTTTCATAATTGTTCACTATAGTAGTGCAAGGATTTTTTACATGGTATTAGAGCAAGGAACAAAGTAAAGACCACCATAATTTGATCCATATATCACAAGAAGCAATGCAATCATAGGAGAACTTATGAAGCAACCATAGCCTCTTGATCAATCCACATCACCATTGAATTTCTGAAAATGTTTGAATATCATAATTCCATAGGAGTGCCCAGTCTTGCTAATCACGAAAAAAATATGATTGAATTTATAAACTCTTGTCAACCCTAACCCTACCTTCTTCTCCATAATTTGGAATACAAGTTTAAATTGTTTGAAATTTTAACAATAAAATCATAGAAATGAGATCAGAAAAGTACCTTTCAAACATATCCATACACCTTGGAATTCTTGAAGGTTGCAATTTTATCCATACGCGGACAACATGTTTTCTGCTCTAAATTGTAGCGAAAACCTAAAAATCCAAATCAGGAGAAGAATATTTCAATTAAAGCTCAAAAAGGAGTGAACCCAAAAATGCTCAATCACATCCGACTTTTAATGCATTTCACTAGGGTAAAAATGCTCAATATACCCTACTATATTTTCTGGAGCATTGATAAGATGGCCTATATTGTCCAGAAAAGAGAGTATGAACATCAAATGAAGAGTCTCTTTCATCATTCCCTCATTAAAAGCATAGTCCTTTATCATCTCAAAGAGCTCAACATTGCATGGATTACCTTCATAGCTAATCCCATATTCACTTATTCATCTACTCAGAATGCTAAAAGTATCCCTTCATCATCTCATCCTTCCACCTCCATTCCTCCATATCAGCCCATAGATCATTCATCCTCATATGATCAGTCACCATCACCTCCGTCATCACCATTTCATGAGCATATCCATTCACCTAACATAGATGAAATTAGAGAGCAGGAGCAGATTGAACAGGTTGAGGTCATAAAGCCTAAAGGATTTGATTTGGTAACTTTGACACACACTTATTAGAGAGGCCATAGGTAGGTGTTTTCTCCACAGATAGTGGGAGGGTCCTTGCCTTCTTCATCGACAAAGAAGTTACATAAGGGCAAGGAAAATATGACAATGATAAAGATTCAGCATGAGGGGGAGGAAATCCATGAGACAAAGTAAGATTTTGACTTGGTTGACCTAGGTGAGCATAGTGATAGTGAGAGCACAAGCATTATCATCGAAGAAAAAGATGCAGTCATCAGGGAGCTCCAAATCAACCCAGAGAGGTCAAAATACATCATCTCATATTATGAGCAGGAGAATAAGCAACTTCAAGCCAAACATGATGTCATGGAGATGAAGCTCATCAAAGGAAAAGGAAGAAGCAATGAAAGCCAAGGCAATAGTTGATGAGGCCTATGATAGGTATGGTGAACCGGAAGAAGAGAAAGAACCTAGAAAAAGACCCAGAACTAGAGGGTTGAAAAGAGCTCTACAACTGGAGAAACAAAAGGGTTCTGAGCTTGCTAATGAGCTCACATGGAATGAGAAATTTTCCATCTTGATCAATGAGAACTGGGAGCATTGGCTTGATAAGGTCAACTATAATCTAGAGAAGCTCCTAGACAAAGTGAATCAGCAAAATGAAATTCAGAAGAAGATGGCAAAACACTATGCCAGTAGAGAAAGGAATTCAAGGGCAAAACTCAAGGCTGCAAAGGCAAAAATTGAAGCCCTAACTCACCAAAAAGAGAAAGAGAAACTTGACATACTTGCGAAGGCTTCACTCCATGCCTAGCTACACCAAACATCAACTCCTTCACTAATTTTTAAGCTTCTTGGAACATTTTAGCAAATATATCTTTTCTGTGTTTTTTAGGCAATTTAAATATCAGCTGCATGGTCAAACGCGCAATGCCCTAGGCACTGCACACTTTTTTGGGACACATTTTGGAGGAATGGAAACCACAAATAGATGTAGAAGGACCAATACATCTAAGAAAACTATGTTTCC
This sequence comes from Pinus tabuliformis, assembly GCA_031772625.1. Lineage (NCBI taxonomy): Eukaryota > Viridiplantae > Streptophyta > Pinopsida > Pinales > Pinaceae > Pinus > Pinus tabuliformis. Next base: position 499,254,848 of record CM062815.1, read on the forward strand.
AGCCTTGGTTTGCAAAACTGGCAGGTGAAAAGGGCAAAAAACAAGCAAAAATCATGTTTTTGCCTCATTTTTGGCCTAGGCACTGCGCACTTGACCATTATTGGGAGAATGAAGTTTTGGAGAGTCCAATCAAGCCCATTTTGACAACTAAAGGAAGATTTGGAAACTAGACATCCAATGAGCTACCGTGGGCTCAATTTGGACACCAGGAAGACAGTCAAAGGTTGGTCTGAAGATGGCACTGTGCACTTGACACTATGAGGGCACACTTGACAGTTTGCCTAATTTTTCACTGTTCTTCTCTAGGTTTGATTTTCACCTATGGGAATCAAATTTTTACTTATGTAATTGATATGGTAAATGTAATTATGGTATTTTAATATTACCTAGGGGTAAATAAATTATGCTAATAGTCTTCATCAAGTCAGATGAATCAATTTCAATGTAGTTAGGGATGTGTCATTTTGACCACCCTACACTCTAGCTATCAGTTTAGTTTTCGGTGGAACTACTCCTCCTCTCATGGATTTGACCCCTAAGGTTGAGAGTAGTTTTTTTTTATGTCTATATCTTCCCTTTCTTCACTCTTTTCAGAGGTTGGACTCCATTGGATGTTGTACTAGTGATTCAAACTTTGGCATGGAATATATTGGATGAGTTGCAACTATTTTGGTAAGATTCCTGTGGCATGGTATTTTGACATTGTTTTTGTTTAGTTACATATGTGTGAATGTTTTGTATTTTCTATGGTCCATTTCACTTATAAATATGTTTGATTTTCAAGTATGATAAGCAGAATTTATCTTCTATGCTTTGTTTTTGGAAAAGCATCATAATTTGTTTTATTTCTTTAGTTTAAAAATAATTCATCATTTCCATTCTATCTTTAGCACCTCATTATTCTAAACCATTCCATCGAGATACTACTAAGTGTTAAAGTACTTGCCTACCATGCCCCATCAAATGTCTGCAATTCTAATTTTCTTTTGCCCTGACCTAGTTCACTCTCTGACCCAATTCACTCATCTAGTGATTACCCCAATCAAATCAAATCAAACCTTGAGATACTATATCTAGCCTAAAACGCTAATCCATCCAGCCCTCTTGGCCGTGATCCTTTGGAGAGAGCCCTCTCCAGCTTGGTAGGGCTAGCTACCAAGTCAAAAGATTGGTCTGTGTTTACCTCATATGGACTCTTCCTCTACCTTGGAGATCTGGAGGAGTGATAACAGTGTGCAGAGAGGAATTTACAATGCAAGCTAACATCCATCAACATTTTGTTTTTGTCTATGCGCAATGCTAGTTGCACTGAGAGTTGCATCGATAAACAATTCTTGTTTATGTGAGCCTGAGAATCATATCCACAACCTAGCTAGCAAGATCCATCAACAATTCGCCTGTATCTATGTGACCGTCTAGCAGATGTGCTAAGAGTTGCGTCCATCAACAATTCGCCTGTATGTGTGTGACCCTCTAGCAGATGTGCTAAGAGTTGCGTCCATCAACAATTTTGGTTTATGTGAGCCTAAGAATCATATCCAGAGCCTAGCTAGCAGGATCTCGTTTCAATTGCATGGAAATGAATGAATAATAGTGTGTGATAGGGAGTGTTAGGGAGTTCCAAGTGTGTGAAGGAGGGAGTGACAAGGTATGTTAGGTGTTAGTGTCAGTGTTTCACAATGCCATCAGTGATCAAAATCTTCTCTTTTGTATCTCATAGTAGGAGTCCCATACTGATGAGTTTGCATTCCATTAGGTCATGGATTCACCGATGGTAGGGTTTTCTTCAAATTTTTCCCTCATGATCTGTACTTGTTGATCCTCTTTCATATATTTTAGTCATGTCTCATGTTCCCTTTGCAGTTCATTTCATTAGGTCTTAGGATTTGGTCTCATTAGGTTTTAGGGTCCCACCATGGTCAAAATTTGATGATTACATGCCAATAATGACCATCAAGGACATGAGGAGGCCAATAATGACTGCTAATCCTAAGAATATAATGATGTTTCTAAGCACCTGCCACTACAAAAATCAAGTCATCATGAGCACCAATTCACCTGCAAAAGCAAAAGAGAAACAAGCACTAAAACCCTCAATTCCTTTCCCACTGAGCTAGGGTTGGCCATGGGAGCTGATATATCTAAGCAGATGGAGAATAAGGGATATCAAAAGGTATGAGGCCATTTCATATCATCAAACATTAGGTCTCCATCATTTGTCGAGAAGTCATTCCAAGGAACAAGCCATTCACTACACATAAGGGACAATTTTTCTTCAACCTATGTTTTTGAGCAAGAAAAGATGAATTTGACAAAAGTGAGAGACATTTATATCCATCATTGACCCAAGAAGAAAGACCTCTTTTAGTTTTTACACAAGTTTCACGGTTTGGGAGAAATGTCGAAAACATCATTTGCCTCGGGAGGGTTAATGCACCTCTGGAGTTACCTTGGTAAAATAAATGTTTCTCCTAGATGGAATGACAAAATGACTTGTTTTATGAGTCAAATGATAAGTAGACACAAAGGGATTTCCAATGAGCTATCATGAGCTCAATTTTTAGTTGAGGAATACCTTCAAAAGTTGACTGCAACAACACTATGCATTTTGGCATCCTCATTCTGCACATTTTGACCAGTCTTGGTAGATTGAGCTTTTGACAAGGAAAATAAACTCCAAATTCAAAAATTCAAGATGTTATAGAAATTAGATGTGAAACACTTTTGAAAAAGCTATCTCACACCTAATTTGGACACTAGGAAGGCCTCCAAAAGTTTCCTGTAAAAGGCACTGCATTTTTGGAAACTGCCGCTAAGCTTTGAAGCCGGCACTGCGCTTCTGGAGAATTTTTGCAGGGTAAAAATAAAAGGGGTTGCGCATTGAGGCCGGCACTGTGCTCTTGTAGGTGGTGCTACGTTTTGCCTAGTAGAGCCCCAAATCATCTTAAATCACCAAATTTCACCACATTTCTTCAACTTTCCCTCTTTTGCAAGTAAGTACACTAATATCTCCTATGATCTAGGGTTTTTATATCAAGTTTTTGTGGTTCTTCATCTCGAAGATCAAAACCCTAGTTTCTAAGGCAAACCAGAGTTTTCCTACAATTTACCTCATAAACTAAAACCCTCATCTCTATTAGTGCTATCCTACCATATCAACTTCTTATTTCTCCCCAAATTCCCCTCGCACATACATTTTCCCAAATCCCCTTCACACATACGTTTCGCCAAACTCCCTCATCCATACACTCTTCCAATTCCATTACTCCACATCAATTATCCACAACTATCTATATATAACCATATTGTTCAAAGCCAAATGAAAACAATGGAAAGAGACAGTGATTATGAGTATGAAGAAGAGGCACTTAGTGACAACTCCATGGAGAGACATAGACAATAGAGGAAGCCCCATAAAGGAGGAAGATCTTGGTGATGAGGAGGAAAGAGATTTTGATCTCATTGAGCATGAGGAGCCACAACAACACTTTACTCATCATGGAGGTAGCATCATTGACTTGGAGGCTCAGGATGAAAAATCCCTCAAAGATATCATCATTCAAGGAAGGAAGCTCAAATACAATATTTGGCAGACAACTTAGAAAGAGCCAAGTTCATCATCAAATATTTAGAGCAGGAAAACAAACAATTGAGTGACAAGCAAGTCCTCATGGAGTTGCAAATGATCAAAGCAAACAGGCAACTGGCCAAAGAGGCTCATGTCACATTGACTATTATTGAGCAAGACATCGAAAATGATAGGGAAACTTGATTTGAGAGGGTCAACATACATCTTGAAGCACTGATTGAGAAGGCGAACAAGGATGATAAAATGCTCCAACACATGGCCTACCGTTACATGACCTGCAACAAAATTTGTAAGATGAGGATTCGAAAGTTAAAGGCTAGGCTAAAGAGAGCTTTGAAAGGCAAAAAGGAGCAAGATAGATTGAAGATTTTGGCTGAAGCCTCCCTAACCCATCAAAGCAGCTAATGGTGGTGTTCCATGCCAAATTTGGGCGCAAGTTTTGAGAAGTTTTTGAATTTTTAAAATTTTGAAATTCATAACACAGAAAGTTTTCCTAGAAGTGTAGCGCCACTGGTGCTGTGCTTCTTCCTGGAGCATCAGATGGCAAAGAAGTTTGGATTTTTGGATTCAGGATGATGATATCATACACCCTATAAAGTTTCAAAAGTTTTAGAACAAATATAGGTCACCAAAATGTCCAAAAACTACCAAAAAATGGCCTTTCTGCCTCATTTTGGATACACAGAAGCAGTCTTGGGAGATTCAAGTTTTTAGGGGGAGAATGACCTCCAAATTAAAAAAAATAAAATTGTTCTAGAAATCCAAACTTGAATACCTTTCCAATGAGCTATCTTAGGCTCAATTTGGCTAAGGGGAAGGCCTCCAAAAGTGTGTTGAAAATGGTGCTATGCTTTTGACCAATGGCGCTGCGCTTTTGACCAGTTTGCCCAGAAAATCAAAATTTCACATTTTTCACTGTAAATTCACTTTCTCTCTCCTAATGGATGATTTTACTAACGTAATTGATGACATGTTATGTAAATGTAATGGTAAAATAATCTTAGAAGGTAGATTCATTAGTTAGAGGTGTTTTTGAGGCTAATGAATCAGCTTCCATGCTTATAGAGGCAAATAGTTTGACTGTCTATATTCTTGGTCCATGTTTGGAAATGGTTGTCATAGCCCCTCTTCTCATGGATTCGACCCTTGATGGTCAGGATGAGTGGTTTTGCTGTCTATATTATGTATTTTCTTTCTCATTTGCAAGGGTTGGATACTCTTGGATGCTCTGAACTATATTGTACATCATTGTAAGCAGTTTGGCAGGGAAATTAATAGGACTTGCAGCTATATTTGTGGGATTCCTATGGTATGGTCCTTAAGCATAGTTTCTTCTTTGTTATCATTTTTTTACATATTTTATGTATGCCATCATCTACATCACTGCTTCTAACTAAATAATATCAAGATAGATAGGTAGAATTCATTGTTTGCAGTGCTCTACCTTGGGAAATCATTCAGTACTCTATGTTTTCTGTTGTTTGAGTAGGATCCATGATTGTCACATGCCCTCCTCAGCTCCTCACCGATCTTAGACATCTCACCTCACTAAATTTCAAGTGCTAAATCCTATACCTACCTTGCCCCATAGAACACCCTGCATTCTGACCTAATTTCCTGGACCTAAAACTGCCTAGCTCCATCTGATCAACAAACACCAAAAAATTCAATCAAAATCCTGAGCTACTATACCTAGCTTAAAATCCCATCTGATCCAATCCTTTTGACTGATTTCCATAAAGGAGAGAGCCCTCTCTTGCCTTGTAGGGCTAGCTACAAGGCTAAGCTTGGTTTGTGGTTACCCTAGAAGTTGCCTTCCTTCAGCCTGAGGTAAATCTAGGCTCTAACATTAGGCAGTTCCAAGGCATGCTATAGTTCTAGGCAAGCATGCTAAGATGTATCGAGTTCTAATGTGTGCTAATGCATGCTGAGGAGTGTTAGTGAGTGCAAGGGAAACACAAGGGAGAACTAGGTCAAAATGCATGGAAATGAATGAATAAGAGTGTGTGACAGGGAGTGCAGCGAGTTCCAGGTTTGTTAAAGAGGGAGTGACATGGTATGCTAGGTATTGTTAAGGCATACTAGAGTGCGAGGGAAGCATCCGACCAATATGTGTTAGGTTCCAGGGTGTGCTAATGCGTGCGAGGAGGTGTTACAGAGTGCCAGGGAAACAAAAGGGACCAATAGCTCAAAATAATGCATGGAAATGAATGAATAATATTTTGTGACAAGAAGTGTTAGTGAGTTCTAGGTGTGTTGAGGGAGTGAAAAGATATTTGTTCTAGTGCTAAGGCATGCTAGAGGCCAGGGAAACAATATGCCAAGATGTGCCAAGTGTCAGGGTGTGCCAATGCATGCCAGGGAGTGTTAGGGAGTGCCAAGGAAACACAAGGGAGTTCTAGTTTCAAATACATGGAAATGAATGAATAAGAGTATGTGACAGGGAGTGTCAGAGAGTTCTAGGTGTGTTAAGGAGTGAGTGACAAGGTATGCTAGGTAGTGCCAAGGAATGTTAGAGTGCCAAGGCAACATGCCAAGATGTCCTAGGTGTCAGGGAGTGTTAGGGAGTTCCATGGAAACACAAAGGAGAACTAGCTCAAAATGCATGGAAATGAATGAATAAGAGTGTGTGATAGGGAGTGTCAGTGAGTTTTAGGTGTGTTAAGGAGGGAGTGACAAGGTTATATGCTATGCAGCGCCAAGGCATGCTAGATTTCAGTGCATGTAAGGGAGTGCTTGGAAGTGCTAGGGAGTGCCGAATCATGCCAAGGAATGTATGGGGTTCTAACACATCCCACATAGTTCCAAGGGATTGTTAGATGTGCCAGGTGCTATGGCATGTCAAGATGTAACTATGTTTCTCAGTTGTTTTATGGCCACGATTGGACATGAGCCTTGACATGGTAACTTGTAACTTTTTAAGTTGGATAAGTTGAAATTATACATGAGTAGGCTAAGATGAGTTATAGTCAGTTCTTAGGTGAATAAGGCATAGTCTAGGTAGTAATTGTAACTTGGTCAAGTTGTTGTAGTTGAGGCAAGACTTGGTTGGGTTCCCAAGTCCCATAAAAAGTAAGGGTAGTTGTGAGAGCATTATAGCTAAGGGGTGTCAAGGCATGCCAAGGAATGAGAAGGCATGTTAACACATGTTGAGGAATGTTAGGAAATTCTAGGGCATCACAAGGGAGAACTAGGTCAAAATACATGGAAATGAACAAATACGAATGTGTGCCAAGGAGTGTCAATGAATTCCAGGTGTCTCAAGGAGAAAGTGTGTTAGGAGAAGGTTAGAATATAAATTGTAGGAGGCAAGCCTATGGTTACAATTATAAGGGGTTGGTCAAAGTAGTGTCAAATAAAGGGAGAATTTGGGTTGGGCACAACAGTGTTTTGCCAATAACTTGGTTGGTTACCCAAGTCACAAAAATAGTAAAGTTATCTATGAGGGCATCACAATTAGGGAGTGCCAAGGTGAACCAAGGAATGTCAGGAAGTACTAACAAATGCTAGAAAATTCCAAGGCATGTTAGGCATGCTAAAACAAGCCAAATGCTAAGGCATGCCAAGATGTGCCAGGTGCTAGGGTGTGGCATGAATGCATTCCACAGAGTGTTAGGGCCAAGTGCTAAGGAAACGCTAGTTTCAAATGCATGGAAATGAAGTGTTAGAGAGTTCCAGGTGTGCTAAGGAGGGAGTGACAAGGTATTCTATGTAGTTCCAAGGCATTTAGAATGCTCGGGAAGCATACCAAGATGTGCCAAGTGCCAAGGTATGCCAATGCATGTTAAGGAGTGTTAGGGAGTGTCAGGGACAAATAAGGGAGCACTAGGTCAAAATTAATGGAAATGAATGAATAAGATTGTGTGACAGTGAGTGTGAGTGAGTTCAAAGTGTGCTAAGGAGAGAGTGACATGGTATGCTAGGTTGCACTAAGTCATGCTATATTGGTAGGACAACATGCAGCTAAGATGTGCCAGGTGCCAGGGTGTGTCGGCATGTGCTAGGAAGTGTTAGGGAGTGTCAAGGAAACACAAGGGAGAACTAGGTCAAATTAATGCATGAAAATGAACAAATAAGAGTTTTTGACAAGAAGTGTCAGTGAGTTACAGGTGCATTGAGGGAGTAACAAGGTATGGTAGGCATTGTTAAGGCATGTTAGAGGCTAGGGAAACATGCCAAGATGTGCTAGGTGCTAGGGTGTGTCAATGCATGCCAAGGGGTGTTATGGAGTGCCAAGGAAATGAAAGGGATCACTAGTTTCAAATACATGGAATGAATGAATAAGGTGTGTGACACAGAGTGTTAGTCAGTTATAGGTGTCGTAAGGAGGGAGTGAAAAGATATGTTAGGTAGTGCCAAGGAATGCTAGAGTGCCAGGGAAACATGCAAAGATTTACCAGGTGATATGGTGTGCCAATTCATGCAAATGAATGTTAGGGAGTGACATATAAAAATAAGGGAAAACTAGTTCAAAATGCATTGAAATGAACAGATAAGTGTGTGATAGGGAGTGTTAGTGAGTTCCAAGTGTTCTAAGGAGGGAGGGACAAGGTTATATGCTACGCAGTGCTAAGACATGTTAGAGTTTCAGGGCATGTCATGGAGTGCTTGGGTGTGCTAGGGAGTGAAAATCATGCCAAGTAATGCAGAGGATGCCAGCACATGTCACATAGTGCTAAGGGATTGTTAGACATTCCAAGTGTTATGGCATGTCAAGATGCAAATTATGTTGCTTAGTTGTTTTATGGCCATGGTTGGACATGAGACTTGACTTGGTAACTTGTCAAGTGGGATGAGTTGAGATTAGACATGAGTAGCCTAAGATGTGTTATAGGCAGTTCTTAGGTGAATAAGGGATAGTCTAGTTGTAGTAACTATAACTTGGTTAAGTTGTTGTAGTTGAGGAAAGACTTGTTTGGGTTCCCAAATTTAAGGAAAAGTAAGGGTAGTTGTGAGCGCATGATAGCTAAGGAGTGGTAAGGCATGCCAAGGAATGAAAAGGAATGTTAACACATCAAAGATAGTGTCAATGGATGCTAAGGAGTGCTAGGGAGTGTCAGCGGAACGCAAGGGAGAACTAGGTCAAAATGCTTGGAAATGAACAAATAACAGTGTGTGCCAAGGAGTGTCAGTGAATTCCAGGTGTCCAAGGATGAATTGTTTTATTAGAAGTTCAGAATAGGACTTTTAGGAGGCAATGATATGGTTGTGATAAGGTGAGGACAAAGCAATTTCAAAGAAAGGGAGACTTTGGGTTGGGCACAATATTGTTTTGCTAATGAATTAGTTGGGTTCCCAAGTAGCAAAAAAAGTAAGGTTATCTATGAGGGTGTTAGTGTCAGTCAGTTCAGTGTATCACTAGTGATCAAATATGCTCTTACAAGGTGTTGTTAGGGTGTCAACTCAATTTTTTGTCATTTCATTGAGTCTTCAATTAAAAATTTGGTCACTGGCTAGTGTGCCTAGGGCTATTTCCACTCTCTCAAGAATTTCATATGACGGTCACTTTCATCACTCAGTTGACTCTATCGTCATGAAAACATCATTAATATCACTTCACTCACATCATCATGGTCTCCATTCAGCTCAGTGTCACCATTAGCTCATTAGAGTTAAGGCCACAAAATAAGTCATTTCATGTATTAATCCAGCAAATGAGGAGTAGCCATAGGTAAATTTGTTCAATAACACTTGATTTCAAATGTAATTTATGTTTTTAGATGTAATAATGTTCCTAAGGTTCTAAAGTTACAATAAGAGGTCCTAAGGCTATAAAACTAAAAAATAAATTGAATTGGTGAGGTGGACAATCCTACCTCATTAATCACTTAGACACCAAAAGAAAATTATAAAAGCACATGGAGGAGCTCATTCACACTCATTATCACTTGTATACCATCCTAGCATCGAGCTCCTCCCTCTCCTTTGCAAAAAATTATGATTCCATAGCCGTCACTGGAAAAATTTTACTCTCGTTGCACACAGAGAGCCTTCACTGTGCACCTGGACAGCACGTCGCGCACAGGAAGCCTTCACTGCACACAGGTCAGAGTTGTCCAAAATTTCTATTTGACCACCAAAATTCTTTTTTCAAAGCTCCTCTTAAGTCATTTCATCCACCAGGCTCTATAAAAAGTAAGTTTAATCATTTTCATGCCCTCCTTTGCCTCATATGTCAAGAAAATGATCAGATGCTTCTTCTTCTATGGTTTACACTATTTTCATGGTTTTGATCGTCAACTGATGATTTTATGCCCTAAACCCTAGATTCCTTGTCCCTACACCTACGTTTGTAGTTAATACACCATTTCCATCCATCACAAAGCCTTATCCCCTCATTTTCTATCATTTGCTCTAAACCCTAATCTACCATATCTCTTTCTAGGATAGGTCTATGTTTTGGCCTTTTCCACCCCCTCCCCTCACTCATTTTCCAAAATTCCTTTTTCCCCTACTCACGGACATCATCCCCTACCATCCTAAATTTCCTTACAAATTTAGGAAAATCCTAAGTCCATCATAACACCTCATTCCCTCACAACAACAAATTTCATTGTTTTTGCTTGCCTTTCACCTAGGGTTTGAAGTATGGAGCTTGAATCATCACCATCGGAGAAGAGTAAGTACAACAAGGGGGAAATATACTGAGCATTGAGCCCTCTAACTGCAATGAGATCACCTCCTACCAATTTGTCATGAAATTCTTTGAAGATGTCAACTGTTTAGGTTTTTGTAAAAGAGTACAGGAAGTAGGTTACCATCATGAGCATCTCACAGGTATATTTTCCCTCCCCTTGAAGGAAGACAAGATCACCACTGTAGGATTGATTTCATGTTTTCAATGGATGCCACCTCTCAAGCTACATGCATACCAAACCATGGTGAAAATTGGTTCAAAGGCATGAACCTAGATCTAGAAGAGTACAAACCCTACTTGAAATCACAACACAAAGGACATCACTCACATGTTTTCCCATCCAGATACTTGTTGGAGAGATATGCACCATTGATGAAGGTTGTCATGGATTTCTTCACATGTGATGGAAAATTTTCTAGGCTATATTAATACTAGATAATATTTCGCATGCACTTTACAACTGCCAAGTCTCTAAATTTGTCCAACTACTTGTATAAGAGCCTAACCAAAATGTATGAAAGGGTGAAATTGAAAGGAAAAGTGCATAATCCCAACCTCTTTCACCATAGCCTGATAAAGGTTATAGTAATCCATCAGTTGAAAGAGAATAACATGACATGGGACACCTTGATTGAGGTAGCCTTGAAAACACATATAGCCATTTCACCAAGCCAATACCAAACCATGTCAGTACAAGCCATGTAGGTGAGGTCATTAAGCAAACATGATTAGGTTTCCAAGGCACCTAGGCCTAAGGTGACTGAGAAATATTAGAGAGGCAAAAGCCTTATGTTTTCTCCTCAAATTGATGAAGGGGCCAAGCCTACCACATCAGTAGAACAAGGATGACCATCACATCATGAGGCTTCATTGCATGATGAGGAGCCCATTGAGCATGAATTTGACCTAGTTGACTTGGAGGCACATGATGAGCATCAAAACCTACAACAAGTCATAAAAGAGAAGGATTATCAGATCATGGATCTCAATGACAATTTGGAAAGGGCCAAATTCATCATTTCATTCCTTGATCAAGAAAACAATGAACTTAAGGCAAACCAAGTAGTCATGGAGAAAGAGAAATTAAAAGCCAAGAACAATAGATGAAAGGAAAGGAAGTGGTGGACTTTGGGGACACTGAGTAGCATGAAGGACATGTGGCAAGGAAGAGACCAAGCACAATGGGTCTTAGGAAGGAACTTCAGAGGGAAAGAGTACAAAAGCCACCAATGAAAGAATTGACCTTTGAAGAGAGGATTGCCATGGAAATAAATGATGACAGGGAGTTTTGGCTTGAAAAAGTTAATTTCCACCTTGATAAGCTCCTTGAAAAGGCCAACAGGGATAACAAGTTGCAAAATAAAATGGCCATCCATTATTACAAAAGGAATCAGGTTGCCAAGGTCAAAATCAAGTAGTTGAAGGAAAAACTCAAGGAAACCCTAATCAGCCAAGAGGAGAAGGGTAAGTTATATTTTCTCACTGATGCATCCATGATTTCATAACATACTTCAACAAGCATCTCTAGAATTATTTTCAGAGGATTTGGAGAAAATTTTGTGTTTTGGTGCAGACTGGTGTAGACTTGCAATTTTTTGATAATTTTCTGTCTAGGAGCACAGCGAGCTCACGCTTTGATTTTTCCTTAGGGCTCTAGATGGAAACTAAAAACTGTTGGAAAGATTATGACCCCCTCTCAAAATAAATTTTCCCACTTTCTTGGTCTAGGGCTTAGTTTTTGATAAATTTACAAAAAGGAGGCCAAAAATCACTTTTCTGGCCCTCTTTTTCCATTTCGTTGTGCACCTAGAGACACCTTGGGAGAATGGCCATATCTTAGCCAAAAATGGGTAATTTTGAGTGAAAAAATACTCTAAAGACATATACACTCTCCAAAATTTCTAGAAACAACTTTATATCTGGATTTGGACTTCATAAAGGCACTCAAAAATGGCCTCCAACAGCTCGCTACACACTTGGAAATTTCTGAGATTTTTGTAAAATTTTCATTGTGTAATTTTTTGTAATTCCTAGTTTGACTTTGGTAAAAGTAAAAAGGGTGAAGTAGATGAATGTGAGGGGTAAAAGTAAATTTAAATAATGAGTGGTCAGTCTTTGTAAGATGTTTTGATGTAAATTTCACCTCATTTATGAGAGAGGTTGGAGTCAAAGTTAATTGTAGAAGTTGTTTTTAACTTCCCTAGACATTAGGGTTTGGTTAGAACACCTCATGGAATAGTTCCTAGAGTCATGGATTTGACCACTGAGAGTGGGGAGATGTTGTTTTGGTCTTTATTTATCAGTTTCTAAGTGATAGAACGGGTTGGATTTTAGAGGAGAGAACTATTGTAGCTTGTACTTGGACATTTTCTAGAAATCAAAGGATGCAGTTTGCAACTATTATCTAGGAATTCATGTGCAGTAAGTTTGTGATGTTATTTTTTCTCTGTTATAGCTTTATATGAAATATATTCATCTTCTCTTTCCATTCATCAATTCTTCAATGGTTTTCCTTACAATTTATAAACAAAATTCTTTACATAAAGCTCTGTTTTGATGGAAAAATCATTATGTGTTACTTTCTTTCTTGGTTAATGAATTCATGTTTCATGCTCATTATGACCTTTTGCTTCTTCTAAACACTACACTACACCAAAAACCCTAAGATCCATCACGAAATTAATGCTACCTTGCTCCTTTATATCTTTTCTGTTGTAACCCTTTGATCCTCTAACCTAGCTACCTGTTTTTTCTCCCTTATCCAACATCAAAACCCTAAATTTTCCAAAACTGACCTGAGCCTAGATATCTAGCCTAAAATCCTTTACATTCCAGTAATCTCTTGGCTGTGATTTCATAGAGAGAGCCCTCTATAGATTGGTAGGGCTAGATACCAACCTAAAAGCTTGGTCTGTGGTTACCTCTGTCGATCTCCTCATCATCCTGGGACATTGTGGAGGATAACATAGAGCATGGAAGCTAGGGAGTGCCAAGGTGTTAAGTGAATGTAAGGTTCCTAGGTCATGGAAAAATTTAATACTAGTTGTGAGGTCATGACTGCCAAGGTGTGTTAGGGAATGCTAGGGCATGCCAACATGCTCTAGATAGTACGAAGACATGTCAAACAAGATAAGACATGCCAAGTCCTAAGGCATGCCAAGATGTACAATGGTGTGACAATGCATGCCAGGGACTGTCAAAGAAACAAAAGGGAGGAAAAAGTTAAACGACAAGGAAATGAGCACATAATAGGGTTAATAAGCCATCAATTTAACTTTTCCATGAGGGGCATGCTAACATGTGCCAGATAGTACAAAGACATGTCAAACAAGATAAGACGTGCCAAGTGCTAAGGCATGCCAAGATGTACAAGGGTGTGGCAATGCATGCCAGGGACTATCAAGGAAAGAAAAGGGATAAACAAGTTAAACTACAAGGAAATGAGCACATAATAGGGTTAATAATTCGTCAATTTACCTTGTCCATGAGGGGCATGCTAGGCACACCAACACTAGGTGCCAAGTGCCAAATCTTCCTTTGTTTCTTCTCATCTAGTTTCCAATAATTTATCTCAAATAAATTTAATATTAAACCATTCCAAAGCATACCAAGTCATCTCAACACATGACAAACATGCTAAGACTTGCCAAGTTCCAACATGTTCCAAGTGCCAATGTGCATCATGGAGTGTGATGCATCCTATGAAGTGGTAGACCATATGGAGGAGTGCTAAGCTGTGCTAGAAAGTGCCAATGCATGTTGAGGAGTGTTAAGGAGTACTAGGACAACACAAGGGAATACTAGGTCAAAATTCATGGAAGTGAATGAATATGAGGGTGTGTCAGGGAGTGTCAATGAGTGCTAGAAATCATGCCAAGGAGGGAGTGACAATGTATGATAAGCATGGGTAAGGCATGCCAAGGAATATCAGGGAATGTAAAGAAGTTCTTTAGTGTGCTAGGTATTTCTAGGGTGTGCTAACATGTGCCAAATAGTGCCAAGGCATGCCAAGTTCTAATACATGTTAGGATGTGCATGGTGCCAGAGTTTGCCAATATGCGTCAAGGAGTTTCAAGGAAACGAAAGGAGTAACCAAGATAAAATGCAAGGAAATGAACACATAAGAGGGTTAATAAGTTGGTACTTTATCTTTTTCAACAGGGGCATGCTAGGCACACTAATAATATGTTCCAATACATGCCAGGTGCCAATGTGTGCCAAGTGCTAATGTTTGTCAATGCAATATTATGCCAAGGTGTCCCAGGGCATGCTAGGGATTACAGGGCATGCCAACAAATGATAGGGGATTTCTATGCTATGCTAGGGAAAATTTATTAATGATTACATTACCTAAAAATATTGAGAAATATTGGTGGATACCTTCATTTTGGAAACTATAAATTTATTTACTAATATAAAATTTATTATTTCTATTTTGTTCAAATTCCAAAATTTCCCTCTCAAATTGAATATTAGGTAGGATATGGTCTCCTTCCATTATTTCAAATTATATATATATATTCATCTCACATTCCCAAATGTACTCTCACATTTACTTGGGAGAAGACATGGTCCTCTCCATTTAATTACATCTCACATTCCCAAATGTACTCTCACGTTTACTTGGGAGAAGACATAGTCCTCTCCATTTAATTAGCAATATATATATTCATCTCACATTCCCAAATGTACTTTCATATTTACTTGGGAGAAGACATGGTCCTCTCCCATTAATTTCCCAATTTTATATTCATATCACATTTCCAAATGTACTCCTAGATTTACTTGGGAGAAGAGAAGTCAACTGTAAGGATGGATGAGAATTTAATGACATTAATGAGAGGTGGTTGAGATGGAGAAGAGAGGGAGGGTATAAAAGGGAAGGAGGAAGGGAGAAAAGGGGAGGTGGGGTTCTTGCTTGATTTTGGGAGTGGTTGTGATTTTAGGATTTTCTGTGAATTTTAGAGACCTTAGGAACCTATGGAGGTTTCTTGGGTTGTTGAGAGGAGGGAATAATTGTTCATCTTGGTTTGGATCATTCATCTTGGACACACACACTACATTTAGTTAGACTTGGGCTCGGAGGGCTAGGGAACCTGTGGAGGTTTCCTGGGCTAGGAATTATTTCCTAGTTGGCTGGGAGGTAAATACAGTTGGGTTAGTCAAGAGGAGCGTTCAACATGAGTAGTAGCTTAAAGGCATCTCCACTAGCCACCGGTACAGGTATTCCTCAATAGATTACTCATGTAAATTTATTAAAATGAATTGTTCACCATAAGTTATAAGGATTAGAATGTAAATGGTAGAATTTTCATTGTTTAAAAGTCTTCTAAGAAAGTATATTATTGCCTCTTATTGCATTTAAATTCTAGAGAAATAGATCTGTTAGAAGACCCTAGGATAGGGCTCTTACAAATGGTATCAGAGCCATGATTCAAAATCTGGACCTTGAAGCCTACCTAATATAGATTTTTCAAATCTAGTTGAATCTTTGAAGAACAAGACATTACAAACCTGTAAATTACACTTTAAAATTTTCCTTGCAATCTTGTAGAAGCTTCCATCTAAGCTAAAATAACATTTTAGTTTCTGTTGTAACAAGAAAATTTTATGTTCTTGGCAAATGAAATGAAAGTGCTATTCATCAGACACCCTGTTTCTCTAGTCAAGGGAAATGAGAACATGGTTATTTATTAATAAGTACAACTTTGGCGAATTTTTATGAATATAGTTTGTTGTATATTCTAGAAGGATCCCATCTAAGACATTACATACCAGCCACCGGTATAGCTTCTCTAGTTTACTAGCATGTTAAAATGCATTGACATCTTTTGGAGGAGCTGTGGATTATAGACATAACAACCCAAGTAGTTTGATTGAAGATTCAAGTATCATGGCCTCTAAGGCTGAACCAAGGGAGCTTTCCACTGATGAATCAGGTGGTATTTCACAAACCTTGCTTCCTTTTCTGTATTTTATTTTGCAGGATTGTTGTTTTAAAACACCAAGGTTTTGTAGGAACTTTTGGAGAATTTTTGTAATCTTGGTTAAAGGCGGTTAAGCGGAAAGATTTTGGGTGCCACACCAGGTTTTATTATGGTGCTGAATCTATTTCTACCATCAAAAACATAATTCAAGTATCAAATTAAAAAAAAAAACTAGATTCCTGCAGCTTTTAACCATCCTGTGAAATTGACACCTATTGACACCTCTATAGAGAAGGCAAATTTTTTTTGAGCAACTGCTGTGGACCTTTCAAGCTACATGTTTGGGTCACCTAATAAACATGAAATTAGGCGAGTGCACTAAGTTTTACTAGATCAAATTAAAAAAATAGGAGATAAAAAAAGAACATTTGGTCTCTTCCAAAATTTTCAACCTTTAACTGATATGATTCCAAAGAAGGCTTCATTTTCATGGGTAAGTTATAGGTCTTCCTACTTCCATTAGCATTAGGTTGTGCAATTTACCTAGCTTGGAGCTTTAGAGGATTCACTAAGAGGACCACTTATACATAGTCACATTGGGTTCTGCTGTAATTTGATTTTGGATCACTTGCTTTCATGTGGAGAATCCTCCTCTCCACTTCAAGAGAACCTTTGATAGAGACTGGGCCTTAAAGTTTAAAGCCCAATCTTAATAACTTGAGCTTGTGCTTAATGACATCTGTACCATAGAGTCCAGAGTCTGTGTTTATACTGTCCATTTAAAAATGTTCAGAATGGAAAAAAAGTGCCTAATCTAGATTAAGAAAATGGTCTAATCATAATCATACTGGTTAAACTCAAAGGCTGTGCAGGGGAAATAAAAGCATATGATCATACCAAGAAGTGGGCATGCTTCAAGAAGTGAAACAGATGTGAAATAGATATGAAATAATGAAAGAACTGTTGGTACTATTTTTTTCTCAAAAGATACATGCAAAATACATGCATGTCATACTAAAAATTGTGAGGCCTGCCACGAAGAGCAAAAGCTAAATTCTTCCATTTTGTATATCCATTATGGGGAACATTTAGTTCCCACCTACTAAATTTCCTCAAATCTCACTACCCAACAAACCCAAAATGTTTGGCAAGCTCAAACGCTAAGGCAAATGAATCAAAAATGGTGACACCAAGCATGACAACTGTCTGGGGAGAAAACCAATCCAATAGGGCATTGGTGTTGACCGTGTTTCTTGCTTTTCGATACCCTTCTAGCACCTTGGAACCAAAGAGAGTTCACTTTTCAAGGCATTCTAACAGAAGGGCGAGCTCATCTGAAAGTGAAAGTCATGGCAACGAGACTAAGAAAAGAATCTTTCACCAAACTATTTGGGACAATGATTGATTTAGGATTTAAATCATTTTTTTGTGTAAGGTTATATTGCTTTCATTTATTCATATTTATATAAGTATTTGGGACAAGTTTTGATTTAGGATTTAAATTATTTTTTAGTGTAAGGTTATATTGCTTTCATTTATTCATATTTATATAAGAGATAATAAGTATGGTGGCGTTAGGTTTTATGTATGAGTTGATTTTAGAGCTTATTAGAAAGTAATAAAGTTATATAAATTAAATTTCTAATACATCTTAATATATGTTGATAGATATTAAAATATTAATGTGTCATTTAATTTATGAGTTGTTTAATTTACGTTGACAATTTGTAAAGTTGTGTTTAATATATGTTGAGAATTTGTAAGGTTGTGATAGAAGTGGAGGTGTGAAACACACTACATAAGTTTTGAAATAGAATTTTTTTTTAGAAATACTTGATTTCATTATCATCCAATGGTAATTTAAGTCCATAACAAATTTTCCATCTTGTGGATATTCTTTTTCATATAATTAATTGTATGTAGTAATATGTATTACCTACTCATCATAAGGTCCAGTTTTAGCCATTGTTTTCGTTCTTGCATAAGTCAAGGCATTTCCCTTGAACCATGGATCATTTGGAATAACCTACCTATTTCGTTTAATGACCCTCACTGTCTTGACTGAAGCCAATTGAAGACCATGATAACATTTTTAGGCTTTTGGGATGATTCTTAAAAGCTTACATTGTCAGTTTGGAAAACATGCATTTTCTTCTTGCCGAACTCTGTTTAGGTCTATGGCAATGCCATGCAATGTTTTAACTAGCCTATATGGAAATATTGGCTTTCATTGTGGTTGGCAACAAAATGTGAAGTCAAGTAAGAGTTCCATTAGGTAATCTCAAGCCTCATCCAGGGGATACAACATGATGCAAATACAATGAAGAATACACTCGTGTACAAGAGATTCATTGTGTAGGTTTCATACCTAGCCCTAGTGGTGTGATTCTTATATGATGGATTGTACAGTCATGCCTTACGTTCCACATGTCAAGTGCAAGATGTGACCACATTCTCCATAGGATCTTTTTTTTTTAAATTGTTTTGAGAAGCATGCCCCAGGGTCAATGTTGCAATGCATAACACAGACTTCCTTTAGCTTAGGTAATAGGTTGCAGAGTTATCTATCAAAAATTTTCCCAAACTTTCACCTGATTTGACCCCTTTTCCTGAACGTGCACAGAAAGGACCATTAGCATCCATATATAGCTTTACAATGGAGCCAGTAATTTATCCCAAAATGTGTCCCAATCTAAAGAATGTAGTCAGTTCTATTTTACATATGAGGGTGGCTTTTAATTCTGTTGATAGTAGATTATCATTATTCTTATTAAAAATAAAGTAGACTTTCCATTCGGATAGCAGGATTATCTTTCAGATAGTATATTTTTCATTCTTCATAGAGGAAGTCATAATAACAAATCTCAAGTTTAGGAAGTAAGCAACTATGAAGCATGGGAATTGAAATTAGGATGTGTTGAAATACACTATATGTCACGTTAATGATTATTCTATGGGTGGTGGAATCTTCTAGTGAAAACATAGATTGAATACCATGGACATGTGTAAGGCTTATTGTGATAATTGTTTTTAATGATCTTAAGTTAAATGAGAAGATCAATTCATAAAGAAATTGGGATTTTAGAATGGGAGCTTATTTAGTCAATGAAAGACCAATGGAAATATTATAATACACTTTTACCCTTATTCTAGTGTTGAATAAAAATGTCGTGAAAGAAAAAAAGGTGTCTCTAGTTTTGGATAAAAGGACCCTCAACTTTCTTCGCAAATTTTGTGGTCACTGGCTACTTGTGAAAGGAGTGGGCATCTTTAAAAATGCAGTGCCATTTAGAAGGGAAATACTAATAGCAACAGGGCAAAGGAAATTATTCCATTTGTTTATTTATTTATCATTTGTCTGGTCATATTGTGAGTTGCAATATATATCATGAAATTGTTTTAGTACTCGTAAACAATGACTAAATATATAATAAATTTGAACCTTTGACATTTAGAGGACATTTCTCTCAATAAGTATGAAAATAATGTTAGAAACAGTTTTTGAAGTTTGGAGTCATTTATTTTTAAGTTAACTAATTGGTTTCGAAGATGAAAAACCTGCAACTTGGAAGAGTGGGACTTTTATATTCACTGAGGTATTAAAGAAATTATATTCCTGAAACTTATACTAGCACCTTCTAGCGGAATTGATAGTGCACTAATCTGTTGCTTGCCAATATTTCAGTTTTGGTACCACCTTATAGCATATCCGGGTTCAAATGCTATTTTCCATGATGGACAGTCGAATCTGTTTCAACTCTAATTGTTATCAAGGGGTTTCACAAGGTTGTCACATGAGCATCTGTGATGCCCATTTTGACTTAGATAGCTACCCATACTAAGGCTCTGTTTTGCAGTTCCATGTTATTATTTATGAGCATTATGTAATATTGATGCATTTGGTTGGACACGTGAAACTACTTAGGTTTGATTTTGATGATGAAAATGTTTGATGTATGACCTAATGTATGACGTACTTGGTGATGATTTATCTAGTGCATGACTTATTAGAGCTATAGTTGCTTCATGTATGGCTTAATTGGATATGATTTATCTAATAAGTAACATAATGAAATTATGATTTGTTTCTAATATGAACTACAAAATTGACATGTGGGTACTAGACTTAATAATGTGATGATTATACGTCTTGTTGTTATATAAATGCATGAATGAGAGCTAACCTGCAAGGAGGGGGAAAGAATTATATGATAGCCGAGAGCTACTCTTCCATTGAGGGAAGGTTGAGACATCTCATGAAGAAGGTATAATGCACATTGTTATATTACATTTGGTATCTACCTAAAATGCACTCTTATGGCATGAGTAAAATGCAAACGACAGATGGAAAGACTACCTGACTAGATTATTCAATGACAAGTCCAACTAGCGCTGTAGTGTGGTCTGTGTTAGGGCATTGACCCTAGTTGTGAAGGAGAGGTGGAGGAATTTCCCACCATGTATCCTCCGAAACCTGGAATCGTGGGAGGGTAGTGGTGGACATTCTCCCCTAGACGTGTGATGATGATTGCCAATTTCCTGCTGGGGAAGTTAGGTCGATATAGTTGATGCTTCCACCATGTTGGTTTTATAAGTGGTTAGTATGTCTATTTCCACTGATAAAGCAGCAGAGGATGGATAGGGTGGGAACAAAGGTAGGTCAGGATGGATAGGGGGATATAGATCAGGTGGAGACTCTTGATGGGAAGTAATTTCATTATCTCACTTATCAAATTTTACTGCTATAACTCTCTAGTTTGCTATGCTTTCGAACTCCTTGTATCTTTTCATTCTAACATTGGGACGAAGTTTTTCAAGGAGTGGTGTATGTAATGCCCCACTTAAATCTTATCATACAAATTTTTTAATGTTTACATTACCTGAAAATATTGAGAAATACTGGTGAATACCTTCATTTTGGAAACAATAAATTTATTTACTAATATAAAATTTATTATTTCTATTTTGTTCAAATTCCAAACTTTCCCTCTCAAATTGAACCTTAGGTAGGATATGGTCTCCTTCCATTCTTTCAAATTATATATATATATTCAACTCACATTCCCAAATGTACTCTCACATTTACTTGGGAGAAGACATGGTTGTCTCCATTTGATTACATCTCACATTCCCAAATGTACTCTCACATTTACTTGGGAGAAGTCATGGTCCTCTCCATTTAATTATCAATATATATATTCATCTCACATTCACAAATGTACTTTCAGATTTACTTGGGAGAAAACATGGTCCTCTCCCATTAATTTCCCAATTTTATATTCATATCACATTTCCAAATGTACTCCCAGGTTTACTTGGGAGAAGAGAAGTCAACTGTAAGGATGGATGCGAAGATAATGACTTTAATGAGAGGTGGTTGAGATGGAGAAGAGAGGGAGGGTATAAAAGGGGAGGAGGAAGGGAGAAAAGGGGAGGTGGCGGTCTTGCTTGATTTTGGGATTGGCTGTGATTTTAGGATTTGTTGTGATTTTTGGAGACCTTAGGAACTTGTGGAGATTTCTTCGGTTGCTGAGAGGAGGAAAATATTGTTCATCTTGGTCTGGATCATTCATCTTGGACACACACACTACATCTTGTTCGAATTGGGCTCGGAGGGCTAGGGAATCTGTGGAGGTTTCCTAGGCTAGAAATTATTTCCTAGTTGGCTGGGAGGTAAATCCATTTGGGTTAGTCAAGAGGAGCGTTCAACAGGAGTAGCATCTCAAAGGCATCTCCACTAGCCACTAGTATAGGTATTCCGCTATAGATTACTCGTGTAAATTTATTAAAATGAAATGTTCACAATAAGTTATAAGGATTAGAATGTAAATGGTAAACTTTTCATTCTTTAAAAGTCTTATAAGAAAGTAAATGATTGCCTCTTATTGCATTTAAATTCTAGAGAAATCGATCTATTAGAAGACCCTAGGATAGGGCTCTTACAATGACAATGTACGATAAGCATGGGTAAGGTATGCCATGGAATATCAGGGAATGTCAAGAAGTTCTAGAATGTGCTAGGTAGTTTCGGGGTGTGCTAACATGTGCCTAACATTGCCAAGGCATGCCAAGTGCTAAGACATGTTAGGATGTGCATGGTTCCAGAGTTTGCCAATATGCGTGAAGGAGTTTCAAGGCAACAAAAAGAATAACCAAGCTAAAATGCAAGGAAATGAACACATAAGAAGGTTAATAAGTTGTGACTTTATATTTTTCAAAAGAGCCATGCTAGGCACGCTAATAATATGTTCCAATACATGCCAAGTGCCAATGTGTGCCAAGTGCTAATGTTTGTCAATGCAATATTATGCCAAGGTGTTCCAGGGCGTGGTAGGGACTACAGGGCATGCCAACAAATGATAGGGTATTTCTATGCTATGCTAGGGCATGCCAACATGTGCTTCGGCATCCTACTCATGGCAAGATGTTCTAGGTACAAAGATGTTCCAAGACATGCGAGGTTCCAAGGAATGTTAGTGTATTGTTCCAAAGCATGTTAAGGTGTGCCATGAGTGTTGAGAAGTGATAGGTATCTCTCATTAATACAATTGATAGAGTTTGATTATGTATTAAATAATGTAGTTCCTACACACACTAGTGGAACTTTATTTAAAGGAAATTTTCTAGATAATAAACCTAATAGAGATGAATCATGTGTTGACTCATAGGAAAGCTATATTCTTATGACTTGAGAGAATTGATACACACTAATTACTTCTTAACAAATTGATTGACTATTATAACCACTATGAACTTGGACACATAATGAAAAAGTCTCCACAAAAATGGTCTTCAATCGTTATCTTTTGACAAAAAATATAGTAGCAGGTACATAGTCTCATCAAAAACTCATTGGAATGATCAATTATGATGAACATTTTTTTACTGTCACCAAAAGTAACCAAAGAGAGCATTAGTGAGGGTCAATAAAATATCGTCACTAGAAGTGTCACCAAAAAGAGAATTAGTGATGGGCCTTTAACGACCCTCACCAAAAGTGTCACCAAAGAGAGAACTAGTGATGGGCCTTTAACTACCATCACCAAAAGTGTCAATGAAAATGGATTTGGTCACAAACATTAAAGGACCATCACTATATATAGTTACAAAAATGATTTTTTAAAGACTATCACCATATGCGACATTGGTGACAGACCTTAAAGGTCCTTCACAGCCATGAATCATCATCAAAAACTCATTGGAATGATCAATGATGATGAAAATTTATTGACCATCACCAAAAGTAACCAAAAATATCATTGGGGATGGTAAATAAAAGATCGTCACTAGAAGTGTCACCAAAGAGAGAATTCATGATGGGCCTTTAATGACCCTCACCATAAGTGTCACCAAAGAGAGAATTAGTGACGAGCCTTTAACGACCCTCACCAAAAGTGTCATTGAAAATGGCTTTAGTGACAAACCTTAAAGGACCATCACTATATACACTTACAACAATGCTTTTTTAAACACCGTTACCATATGTGACATTGGTGATGGACCTTAAAGGTCTGTCACAGGCATAACCCTCACCAATGACCTTTTTTCTTGTAGTCTAAAGACAACTTGTTCCCTACATCGAAAACTGAAGAATATTTGCATAAAAAACCTTAATTTAAAGAAGGAATTGAGGGCTAAAAAGCAATAGTTACAAGAGGCATTGTAGGAAATTGAGAAAGAAGAAAGAGGAAACTTAGACTTGTTAGCTGAGGAAGCTTAGGTTTAATTTTGAACAGGTACTCAAGATCAATTTTTCATTTTATTTTTTGTTTGAAGTACATTAGCCGAGATCAATTATATCCCCTCCATTTTTGAACTTTTGGGTAAAGGAAGCAAGTGACACAATAACACAACATAGTCGCTGCATTGTTATCAAAGAATTAAGTTTTAGTAGAAGATCATGATTTTTTGTATTTTTTCTTCTGAATTGAGTCTTAAAGAAGTTGTTAAGACTATTAGCATCATCAGCAAGCTATTTCCTTCCATTAGAGGCCCCAATACCTAGTTAGACCTATCCAGGTGAAAATGATACACTATAAGCAACAACCCTTTCAATTGTCTTTGTCACTGAAAACTTGGCAGGTTTTTTGCCACATGTCTCATAGTATTTGCTGCTCCAAATAGTTTTCACTCAAACTGCTCACTTTATAATTTCTTCTTCAATTAAAAACAAGTATAAGCCTCCAAAACGATCATCCTTCTCATAATGATTCTTTTTCTTCAAAGTCGCTATATATTATCTCAAACATAGACAACAAATCATAGTTACTTTTCACATGAAATCATTGTATGACAAATCAACAAATACTTTTCCACACTACCACGCATGAACATACTTCCAAAACTAATTCTCTGCAATCGTCCACTACAATACATAGCCCCAACACTTCTTTTGCTAGCCTCTACTTAGGAATCATGAAACTTGATACTTTTTCCACTTCTCTTAATATTATTGGACCTAAATCAACCCTCTATAGCCACCTTTAGTTCAGACTATACTCAGCCTTCGGTTGCCTCAGATTCAGATCACTAACATAGCCTTTGGTTTCCTTATCTCAACCTTATATCTCTTGTTCCTTCATTGCTTGGATATGAGGACACTTGACCCTATTACAAACCTTGTTGCATACATTTCTACCCCTCTTTGCATAGGAAATTAGGGCTTTGCCCCTACTCAATAGAAAGATAGACTTGACCCCTTACAAAACTTCCTTACTACTCTCCTTTATGTGCATAACCATACTAAAACAAACATGTCATACTTCCACAAATTAGTATACTTAGATAAGGAATATACTCATCCTCCTCTGCTCCAGATTAGCCATCTTGAGTGTCTGTAGTCTTTTCTAGGATAATGTCTTTACACAAGATGAATTGAAATGATGGTGAGACTTTTCTCAAGACACCTTTATTTATATCTCTTTCCAACGGTCATTGACTTAGGTTCTATTAACTCCATTATTATTCCCTCACAAAATAATTAAAATAAAATATTATTTCTATTGCATCTTTATGATACCAACATGTGTCCAAAGCCCACCTCTTGGGTACCTTGTCCACAAAACCACATTTTTGTGTGTTAACTCCTCACAAACCCAGTACCCCAAGGGTTGTAGGAGTACCTCGCAAGCTACACTTATCAACATAATACAACATCCACAACACAAATTTGGATTACAATCATGGGGCTAACCAATAAAGTCCCCCCATATTCAACTTTATATTATTGCACTTTCACGAAAAATTTATTGTACCTCCATCTATAATCATCACTTGAAATTCCATAGTAGGATATACAAAGAAATTAAAAAGTTTTTCCAAATTGTAATTAATGAAATTATGGGTAATACCTGAATCAATCTATATTGTTACAATTTTCGTTTTGATAAAACCTTCCATATTGAGGGTTTGTGGGGCATTGATGCTATCGAACACATGACAAGAGATTGTTGGAGTATTTTCTTCTAGCTATATATCTTATGAAGTTTCCACTTCTTGATATTGTCCATCTTCACATTCTATGTAGAATATTTTCTTCTCATTTCCTTTATGCCCATTAGAACACTTTGTGTCACAATTGAAACATTGTCCGTTTTCTCTTATTTCATCGATTTGATGAGGAGTCAACTTTGATCATTTAGGAAAATAAGCTTGATTTTATATATAGTTATTAGTGACGAATTTTCTAGTGGCCATATTTTTACTTCCAACTTTCCTTTCCAGACTAAAAGCATGCTATAGATAATTATGTTCAAAGATATGCACATCATATTGGATGCTTTCCTTTAAAGTACCCATAAATAGGTAGAACAAGTTATCCTTTGAAATATTTACTCTAAAACTTAACTTTTGGAATTGTTGAATGTGCTCTGTAATTGGACCTTTCTGTTGAAGGTTTATCAATTAACTAAAGAATGTGTTCCGCTTAATATCCCTAGAATGTGTTATGAATTCATCTATAAAAGTGGACCAAGATATAACAAAATCCTTTTTTCTTTCAGAAATCCATTGATAACATACATGTTGGTCTTACTCTAAATACATGGATGTATTATATAGCTTTTGTAAGGCTTCCACTTTGTTAAGATCAAAGTATTGATCCTTTTGAAATATCCATGTTACAGGATCATTACCATAATATTTCCTCATATAAATCTTTAGAATATAGTACTTCCTTGGTGTTGACTTGAAGCCATGATGATGTGTATCTTGGATTAACAATGCATGGGTGTGGTTATTCGATTCAACATTTGTGCTCTCCAATTTTCATAACATAGTCCCCATATGCTATTGATTCTCAACAATGTGCTTCCCCTTATTTTCATGATTCTTTTTATCTCCACATCCATTTTAGGAAGCCTATCCAAGGTAATAATCATGGGATTTTTTAATTCTTCCTTATTTTCACTCGGCTTCATTTCTATTACTTCCTTATTTTCATTCATATTCATTTTTACTCCTATCCTATTTTCCATTTTCATTCACTTTCTCCATGGGTCAAGGATGTGCCTTAAATAGATTTAATTGATGTCGTATCTTTCTTTGGAGGCATGTTGGAAAATAATACTATCCTTCCTACTTGTTACAACAATAATAAGGCTTCTTCGAATGAACAGTTAGGTCACTGGTAAATTAACTAATTTAATTTGGAGAATATATAGATGGATGAAGCTTTATTGACATATATCTTAGATTTTAGGCCTTATAGATGTGATTTTTTTCTACATTACTATGATATGCAGTTTCTGTAGTTCCATAGGTGCAAATTGATTATGATGTGCCAATAGAAAGTTATAGTATCTTTCCCTTAACTGAATGATTTTTTTCGACACTTTCAATGAGAAATATTGTATAGCATGTTGCATGTTCAATTACTGAAATAAAATTATGGAACCCATACCAAAGATACTTCTGTTTGCCTGCAAAAATATCTAAATATTTCACAATCTAAAAATTTTTAGACAAGAAGATATAGCAAAAATATCAATCTAACCTATTTAATATTTATTTCATGACTTTTCACAACTCCTAACTTCAATAAAGTATAACTATCATAATATATCAAATCAAATTCTAAAACTAAAACCTGATATTCCTCCATATTGCTTCTTATTATGGTCCAAGTTTAACTTTATGAAGCCTTATAGAAAAATATTACAATAAAAACACCAAATTGACATATTTGAGACTCAATTCTGGAGCATAAAGAAACCCTAACTTACTTGGAGCATATCATAGAAAATATAGTAAATGAAGATCTATAACCTAGACCATATATTAATCAATACATATTATCAACATGGTTCGAGTTTCATAGTCTTGAGCCTCACATAAAAAAAAATATAGTGAAAATTTCAAACTAACCTCTTTGAGACATAATTTGGGATACTTCAAAGACCCTAACTTCCTTAGACCATATATCCAAAAATATAGCAAACCAGGATCTAAAACTTGAACCAAATATTTCCTGGGATGTCTTATTAATCATCTCCATATTTCACAATCCAAAGCCATACATAAAAAAATAAAAGTGAAATTTCCTTGATTTCCTTTTTGAAGCAGCAAAATCCAAGATAATGAGCCCTAATACAAAATGTTAGGATCCTTATGCCTTTACAAAGATAAGAAACCAATAATTACAGTACAATTCGAGTGGTAAATATCCTTTTACAAATAATACAATGAAAAAGGCAATATTTGTGATCCTAAGAATAGGTCTGGTTAGTATATATAGGAGACAAATGATACAATTATAATAAAATGGGACCATTAGTGGTTCTAGCTGACATAACAATATACGAAAGAAATTTAATCACTTAATACCTATGGATTAATAAGAGGTTTTTGGGTTAATATGGGGCTTATCTAGGGCTTAACATACTCAAAATATTCATTTCCTCTCATCCTCTTGGTCATCCACTTTTCTAATACTGCTTCAATCTCCTTTTGAATTGTTCTTGGTATGTGTTATTCCCACTGGCGGGTCTAGCCTTCATCATCTACAAGTGAATCAACTATAGCCTTAAACGGATATATATCTACTAAATTAAAAATTGGAAAAATCCCAATATCTCCTCGAAGCTCTAATTCATAAGCATTGGGGTAAAACTTCCTTGGGATTTATAGGGGCCAATTTTCTTAAGTTTTAATTTGTTTTATGTCCCTCTAGGAAGCCTTTCCTTTTTGAGATGAGATATTACTAAGTTTCCAACTTCAAAGTATAGTTGTCTCCTTTTTGTATGTGCATGTTGTTTTTACTTGGCGTTGCTTTCTTGTAGTTGTTTTTCAACTCTCTCTTGTAGCTCCTCCATACATGCCACCAAATATTCACCTTCAAAATTCCTAATGTCCTATTTTCCCAAGTTCATAAACTAGTAAATTCTTTGTTTGTGCATCCCATATACTATCTAGAATGCACTAATTCTGGTGCTTCTATTGGAAGAGTCATTATAAACAAATTCAACTTGAGAAAGCACTTGGTCCCACTACTTAGGGTGTTCACTTTCCAAACATCTCAATATGTTCCCATAAACTTATATTCACCACCATTTTTTTCCATATCTTTATGGATGGTAATCTTAACTAAAGTTTAGGTTGGTGCACAATTTCTTTCATAAGTTATTCTAAAATTGACCTACAAACCTTGTATCTATATTTGAGAGAATGGTTCTAGGCAACATGCAATCTTATAACTTCTTTGAAAAATAAATTTGCAAAATTGGTTGCATTAGTGGTGTTTGTAGAAGGTATAAAATGATCCATTTTAGGAAACCCATTAACAACCACAAAAATATAATCATTACCTATTTTTGTTTGAGTTAATCCCAAAAAAATTCCATTATGATAGAATCCAAGGCTTCCTTGGAACGAAAGTGGTTGTTACAATCTTGTGTTTTTCCTTCTTCCTTTGGCATATTGGCACACTCTACACTTTTCCACAAATTTCTTCACTTCAACTTGTGTACTTCAACAATAATAAAATGAACAAGGAAAACATTTTGTCAGACCCAAAGTCTCTTGAAAATCCTCCACTATGTTTCTAACTTATTCAATTATCTTTGATAGAACATTTCGGTATGCAAAGTCAGCTATATTTGAACAACAATCCATCATATATCATATAGCTTTACCACTATGTTCTATTCATGGTGGATGGGATTTCATAAGTAGTTTTAGGTAGTGGGGACAAATCCAAAATCATCTTAATTCTATTAAAATATATTATGTCCAATTTTTAGCTATATGTCTGTGTATAGCAAGACAAGACAAGCATTATGTGAGATTAGAGAAAAATAAACTCAAGACTAGAGCTTATGGAGCTTAGAGAGAGAGCCAGTTGAGAAAGGTGCATGAGATCTGTTCCTGAGTTTTTCTAGTTCCTAACTATTTTTAATTCTTCTATTTGAATGAGTGTTGATGCCTTGTCTGAAGGGGAAGTGTCATTGTGTTAAATCTAATTGACCTTGTGTGTGTGTGTTTTTGGCTTCATGCATGTTCCCTATGCATATTTTGTGAGAATACAATTCTAAAGTCTAGTATCTAACATAGATGAGCCTAATAGGGATGAAATTAGGTATTGACCTATTTATGTGCGAGCAACTGAGAAAGAGGCATGAGAACTTATTCCTAATTTTCTATAGTTCCTCATTGTGTTCAATTCCTCTATTTGAATGTGTGTCAATGCCTTTTTTGAAGAGGAAAGTGTCACTATGTTAAATCTAATTGACCTTGTGTATGTATTTTTTGCTTCATATATGGTACCTATGCATATTTTGTGAGAATAACATGCCCAAGTATAGTATCTGGCATAGATGAGCCAAAGTGGGAGGAAATTGTGTATCAACCTCTATGTTTGAGTCAAAATTGAACACAATTTGATGAACCTTATGCTTTGTTATGCTCGTGAGTTAACAATGTGTTGAGTGTAACAAAGTTTTCCTTTCCCGGTAGAAGTATGATTTGGGAAATTGTTGTCTCCCACAGGTGTGAAAATTCTTATCATTGTATATGAGGTGATTTCTATGTTATTAGTTGAGAGTCCTTCAAGAGGATTTTAATCCATTTGATATCCCGATGTGGTTCTATAAGTAGGTTTTTCCTTAGGGTTCGACGTAGGATTTTTTTTTTTAATAATGAGGAGAGTGAAAAATATTGTGAAAGCATGTTGGAACTATGATTTCAGACCCCCTCCCCTATTTTTTAACATTAGGCATCACCCCCTTGGTAATGAACAAGATTAATTGATTTCCTTTGAGAATCCTCCACCATTTGATTAATCGAGTGAAACCTTGAGTAAGAAATATGAGTGTAGACACCCCCACCACCCATGTGTTGATGTCAGGGGTTACTCCCCCCACTTCAATTCACCTCCATTGTAGATTGTTACCCATGGATCACACTTGTTGAAAAAAGGATCCGATGTTTGTAAAGATTACCATCCTAGATGTGTGTTGAGAAATTATGTTTCATTTAATTTGATGCCCCATTCGATGAGAGCCTTTCCTCACCATTGAGATTCATGACCATTGTTATTAAGCATTTTAGGTTGGACTTGGGTTTGAATATTTTGGTTAGCATGAGATTGAGTGGCATAAGCGATATTGAAGGGGACTAGCCAAGAGGTGTGGTATAGACATTTTTGGGCACTGGAACTCCAATCATATATGTCAATAAACCAAGGGCTCCTAAGTCCCTAAAAGTGTCATTCGAACCCCTAAAAGAACAAGGCCCACTAATTACATCATCTCCCAGAAGTTCTCCATGAAAATCTACTCAGAACTGGTCAAAACTGGACCATCACACCTGCTCCATGGTCAAAGTGCGATGCATCACACCTAATGCACACAGGAGGTGCAATGCATACTAAAAATCCCTTCTATAGGGTGCAATTGATGAGAATAGACAAGTGGCAGAGACAGTTTGCGAGGTGGATGATCATGGAATCTTCCAGAAACTTCTCCTGTGACAATTGCCTCTCAAAATCGCCCAAGGATGAGTAAGAGATCAATGAGATCTCCAAGTGGAGTCAAGAACTATCAGAGAGCAGACACTAATCAAAAACCCGGAGCTGACTCACACCTCTGCAAATACCTATATATAGGTCTCTCATCCCAAAGATCCAGAGGTGGGAGGCTGGAATTTTGTATCTTGTAAGGAGGTGCTACTGGTTTCTTGGTGTAACATCATAGTGTTGGGTGATATAAGATTTTTATGAGGTGAAGAAGGGCTTTCCTACTGAGAGGATGATGCTGGGTTAGAATAATTGGTTGTAATCCTCTTTTCTATTCTTGATTATTAATAAAGCTATTCAAGTTTTCATCCACATTTTTGTATGATTGATGATATGCATTTATGTGGTCAATATATATCTGGTCCTATATTGTTTATGATAGTAGATCTATGTTCTCGGATAATGTTATGCTGCTTTGATTCTACAGGTGCTCTTGGAAGCTGGGTAGACGAAGAAGCGAGTGACAAAGATCTATCAGAAGGGAGAGGAACCAAGCAAGGAACCAAGCGCAAGATAGAGGTTGGTCTCCTTCTTTCCCCTCTTATCTCTTTCTCATAAAGGAAAATGAAAGTAGTTTTAGTTTGTTTGTTTCTAAGGTAGCTACTAGCCTGAGTGGGACTAGCAGCTCTGCATAGACACTAGACTTCCCGATCACAAAATGGCGACTCCGCTGGGGAATGAATAGATTGTTTGTTTGTCTATGTTTGTTTGCTTTATAAACTTACAGAGGAAGCCTGAAGTCAAGCAAGCTAGCCTTCGAACTGCACTTGCTATGCAAGTGCAAAGTAAATCAACTCTGCTTTAGTCTTTCTCCAGGTTTTGTTTATGAACTGAACAATTGATTTACAAGCTCTCTAATTGCCCTTGTGGTGGCTCTAGTAACCTCCTTAGATCCACCCCTGTGATTGATTTATTGATTACCACTTGCTCGGCTTAAATCCCTGAACTGAGCTGCAAACTATGACTCGAAACCCAGTTGAAGTCTCGTCCCTGGATCATCGCACTGTCTCTTCTCTGGAATCTAGATGCATCGCACTTCCCGAGTGTAGTAGGTGTGTTGCATATCACTTTCCCTGTGTTACAAGTGCGCTGATCAGAGAAGACCTCTTCTGCTCTTAGATTTTGGTTTCTGTGTTCACTCTTTTTAGCTCTATTCAGGAGTTTTGTTGTCTGTAGTCAATATAGCTCTATTGAAATCCCTTTCCTTGCCATTATTCTGCCTCCATTGTGCAAATAAATGTAAATGTTTTTATGTATTTTGATCCATTTTCAGTTCTCTTTTACAAAGAATTAGCGTAATTGAACTGTCGTTTCTTGATGTGAAAGTGTCGCAAGTTTCGTTTTCAGTCATATAAGAGAATCTGATTGTTCTTGATAGACGATTACACTGCTACTCTTGTATTTGATTTGAATTAGTAGCTTTTCAAGTGTTGAAAGTAAGTTTTCAATTCCAAATTGCAAATTGTCGTCATTGTCTTCATTTTGTCTTGAAAAGAAACTTGTTAGTAATATCGCTTTGAAAAATAATTCAGATTTTCGCTTAGCTTTCTTTTTATCATTCACATAATAAGAAGGCTGAAAAAAATACATGCATGTGCATTTGCATTTAGACTATTTGTTGGTTTTAATTTAGGACAATGCATATAGTGTGTGCTCTCTGCTCTATGTTGAAAGAATTTCGTCTCTCTTTCCTTAGTAGCTAGGATTTTCATTGCAAAAAGAATATTAAACGATTGTTTATCATCTTATATTGCATTTTAGGAATTGTACATCTACATCACGCGGTGAACCTGAAAGGAAAATTTATTAAGCAAGATCAACTGTAAAATAAATTTAATGATTCTAAAAACACTTTGGAACCTAACGCACAACATTTAGAAGTCTAGGCTAGAGACATATTCCGGCGTCGTAAAGCCTGGTAACTATTGTTTTCATTGCTGGTTGGGTGATTCCTCCACTTTGAGATGATAAGTGCCAGTACGGACTTGTGCTCCCATGTACCGTCGAGCATATGTTGGGAGACCACAGTAGGATTTATCCTTTATCCATAGGAAGCCGTGTCTGCCACCCTATCGATCGCAATCCACTGAACACAGCATTCAGGAAGATTGACTGCCATACCGTAAAAAGTATTCTGCAGTTTTGCGATTGGTTTGGTAATATCTTTTTCTAGATTTCCAAAGCAGTCTCTTTTGTTCCTTTCCAGACTCCTTAAAGGAAAAGGTCCATCTGAGCACTTGTCACTTTAGGCTCATTAAAAATCGAAGGCGACTAGAGTCATCTTTTGTTTTTTCTTGACTCTTCAAAAATTGAAAAAAAAAGTTGTGTCAAAGCGTCTAAAATTCATTTAATTTGGAAACATATTTCCCCTTTATTTTTAGTTGATCGAGTAATCCGCAATCGTGGAAGAAAGTCAATTGAAACCCCATCATTCGCAGAGACTTACAAGTCAACCGTCTTTGTCACCAGAATCAAAACTGTTACGGACAAAGCGAACTCGTTTAACTGGTTCCAAATCCCCTGGTAAAGTTAGAATAGGTGTTCCAACACCATCGGAGACTCCAGTTACTCCAAACATTTTTGGTATCCCTGCCTTTACAGAAGAAGTTCCGCAGCCACCAAAGGATAGTAGAGTTGATCCTAGTGTGAAGGTAAACACTTGTATTACTGAACCAGCTCCATCTACAGCTGATTCAGAAGGTTTTATTCCCCAAACATCTGTCGCTACAGATTTTATACCTTCTTCGGTACCTGAAATATTTTACGGACCTGACGGTCTACCTCTTCCACCTGGTCTGATTGCTATAGAAGAGATTGTGGAGGATCCTCCATCTAGTACTCCATCGCAATTTGGATTTTGGATCACCCTATATCCTTCTTCATCAGAAATTATTATACCGTTATCGGAAGCTCCTGCAGAATCGCTAGGAAATCTTTTGGATAGACTAGAAATGTCTGAACAACCGTCGACATCTAGGACTGTTTCGTCAGACACAGCGACGACAAAACTTCCTGCTGTCACTCCAACAATGTTCACGGGCATACCATCTGTCCCAACTATCTCTTAATCGCTGGATGGGGCCCACTTAGGGGCTATTTCGATAGTATGGTCCATTCGTGTTTGTTCATCCGGAATAATATCCGGGAACCCTTATGTTGATTCTCAGCAAATTGATCATTCACGATGCCAATTTGGGTAGTCCGGTCCTCAAGGACAAACCATTCCTTTAAGTACCGGATTACCGCCGTATGGGGGGCAATATACCCTTTCATTGTCTCCTCCGGGAGGACAACCATATGAGAGTTCACAACAAAATTCAGGTTATGCTGGAATTACATCTAGCAGCTAGGTGCCAATACTGCCTCAACAAGCAAGAGTTGTATATTCAATGCAACAATGTTTACCTATGTCAAATATACCAACTACACCGGCTATTGTGATGGTGTCGCAAGTACAAGCATTGCCTGTGGTATGCCAACCTCAGCTTTCTCAGGTTGTAATGCAACAGCCTCTTGTCCCTGCAACTCAACCACAATCACCAACTAGTGGAATGACACAGGCCCAAACAGGTACAATTACCCCTCATCTTGGTCAAATAGCCAGTATTGGACAACAGCACATGGCTTCACAACCATTGATAGAGGGAATTACTCCCCTAGGGCTTTTTGGGTTGAAACCCTAGCAGACTGAAAGTTATCTATTCAAAGAAACATACATTCATACAGCCATTATGCTATTGTAAGCAAATTCTATGATAAGGGTACATACCTTTGGTCCTACGTTTGAGAAGGCCTTTAGGGTCCAAACCCTTCTTGGAGTTCCCTTCTTCTCTTTTGTCCTGCAAAACAACCAATTCAAAGAACACAACAGTACATGGACAAAAACTTATAAAGAAACCATCTTCATGTTATAAAGAAAGGTAGTTAGTTATGAAATTCAAACAACCATTCACATATGAATTCTAAACATGACTATTATTAACATAAAGAAGATTCATTTCGGGAACCAAGACATGTGTTTCTTTTATTATAGACAAATAAAGTACATAAAAAGGAATATGTTCACCTGAATCACCTTCAGCAGGCTCCAGGCAAAGCTTCCTTCCGGATTCGTTCCAGCCTCAAGCCTCTAACAAAACTCCTTCCATGACTCTCTCCATGATGTCATAAATGGTGGATGAACATCAACACACAAGGAAACAAAGGTTTCCTATACAAAATGGGGGAAGTGCAGAAGGCACAAGGGACGTCAGACCTGGTCAAGGGAAAAATCTTAGCATAATAACCTTTCTTTCTATTCTCTCCTCCCTTAGGCCTTCCCTTTGAGGTCATTTTATACCATCTCCAAAGTAGTTTTTTAGTTAGGAGTTGGTTGGGAACAGTTGGGCCACGGGCACTAACAGGTGATCAGTAGGTAAAACCCGCGACCTCCGCCTGAAAATGAGGAGTTTTATATTTTTTTAAGTGTTTTAATACATACACGCGGGTTGGCTATACACAGGCCCGCGTATACACCCGTTTAACTCAGAGCAATGTCGCGTATAAGGGATAAAACACTGTTTTTTAAATTTTAGGACCAGGTCTGGAAGGAGGGGTTGCCCTAGGCCATGAGTACAACATCACAGACCATAACAGTGAGATTTGGAGCTATAACAGATGCCCCCTAATATATGAGGTCAGAAGGGGTACATGATGGCCGAAATATATTATGCGAGTACGTGGAAAGGAAGTCTGTCAAAAACCGAGGAGGAATTCACCAGAATTCAGCCTGCCAAGCCACCAAAGGAGATCAGAAAGAAACACTGTCTGAGGCGGGCATACCCATGCTCAAAAAAAGTAAAGCATGTCCGCATATCAAGTACAAGCGGATCCACTAAGTATATAAGTATAAATGACTGAAAGATACATAATGGATCATCTGATCATAATGAACAAGTACATGTCGGAATATCACATATAAGACTGTCAATGATGCTGAAAGATGCAACGGATCACTGATATCAAAGACTGATCCCAAAAGGTACCAACTGAACATGACGGAATAGGATGGTACTACACTGCAAACTCAGGTGCCAGCATATAGAATGTCGCCATGACTGACTGCAACATATAAAGTGGAGTGGTGTCAACTAGCAGCAACAGGAGCAACCATCAAGTGAACCAATGAATGCTGATACAACCTGAGGTCTTCACCGACCGCCGTGGTACATTTCTACACCATGGGAATAAATGATCTGAAGTCGACCATGTGAGAAATTGTTTGATTACCGGTCATTAATGTATACCGTTAACAAACGTGAGACTACTCATCGATAATGATAATGAGCGTCAAGGTACCCAGTACAATCTAACAAGTGTGAATAGATGAGCTGGAGTCGAACACCTGTAAGAATCTATCGATCAGGAGACAATGATGGTTTCCCACTGTCGATAGCGAAGGATCTGCCACTAATGACTGCAAACCCCAAGGTACTGTCAAGTGGACTCTAGATCTTTGCCCCAGAGCAATGAATCGGAGTCGATAGGGAAAGATCCGCTAGAAGGAAGGCATTAAGGCATCCTTCATCAATCTAGCGCGAGTGTAACCCGTAAGCCAATAATGTGGAAGGAATCGGACAAAAAAAGATGTAGTAACCCAACCGAAGTACGTTTCCGACGTACACAAGATGTGGCTAGCGCATGGCAGAAACCCTCTGAACCAACCAATAATGAAAGCTGACACAGAGGCGAGGTATCCACCAATAGGGTCAAATGGAAACCAAGGTACTGCACGAATCCCAATGTGTGATAATGTATGCTGATGTCGAACACAACGGAAACCACTCAGTCAAAGACCCATGATACTGATCGATGCTGAGCACAAGGTAACCTATCAATAATGAAAATAGGGCCAGGGTGCAGCTCTAAGCCTATCCTCAGAGCAAGATGTCGTCGTCGATAAGGACAAGACCCGCCAGCAAGAAGTCAATGGGGACCTTCTCAAACCGGCACGAGTAAAGGACCAATATAACTGATGTGATGATAGACATGACACTGACAACCAGGGATGGCCGACTGAAAAATGTGTCAAGAGACACCGCAGAGAGGCCGACTCAGGCTAACTTCCCTTGACCAAAAGCACGACTCAATGTGGCTATGTGGCAGCATATGATGACTCTGTATAAGTTGGCCATGCAGGAGGCACGAACAAACCCTCCATATGATTGGAAGAGATAACCAATCGGGGGAGAACTGACTCAATAACAAGGTTATGGCGTACCTAAGTCAAACTCAATCCCACCCATACGGAGGAGACTTCGTTTTGAGTGCTTTGTTCAAGGGCCACACGACTCACTCTAGCTGCCAACAATAAATGGAAATAATGTCCCGTTCCCGCTCTTTTTGGAATATTTAATTTTTTTTGTCCTTTTCTGTTAAGCCGGAAAAAGAATAAAAGAATGCTATGGTACAGTGGAAAGAACGAGTGTCGGTGAAACAAATGATCTAGTTCCTGAGAAAGGAACGTTCCTATGCTCAATGTAGGGAGGTGAAAACTGGTCAGTGACACTCAAAGGTATGTTCCTTCCATGGGTCAAGGTGTGTCAAGCTGCAGAAGTCAAGGGTATGCAAGGTTGATTTTGTAGATGTCATGGTCAAAAGTTGGCTTAAACACGAGTCCAAGTGAAGCCAGCTCTAGGCCAAAAGGTGCAAGTTGTCAACATGCAATGCAGTAGTACAACTCAACACAAAGGAGCCTCTAGGGTATATGGCCAGAACAAAGCAGAGAAGCTAAGAGGAATGAGTCTTCAACGCATAAGTCATGGCGGGACTACAGAGGACTCCCGAGCCTACTCAAAACGGAGCAGCATGGGCAACAAATGTCAGTGAGGTGCTAACTAGGATGCCCATGTAAAGGATGGCTCTACCATCGTGTCATGTTTTAAAGAATCGGTGAGTGAAGATGGCTTATGAACCATAACACGATGGGATCGACGCTATGGCAGATGTATCGGTCAAATGGAGGCTAGTATGCATAATGCAACGGAAAAATGGTGTCCCTAACCTATATGCCAGTGAGAACACGATACCTGCCATGACGGGTCAACAGTCATGGAACCATCTCGAAACTGAAAATTGTCCAAAATGTCCTGAAAAACAGGCCAATCTTGACATTCCAAGCTCCCACGTTAAAAGTCACATGAGGTCAAACAAAATAAAATTTTGAAAAAATTTTGCATTTTCAAAACTTATAAAAAGCATTTTGGACTCACCATTTTTACCATTTGAGTTCAAGAGCAAAAGATTTGGAGCAAAAGGAGCAAACTTCCCACAGCTAGATTCAACCGTTCAAACTCGTTGAAAACCTCCAGGTAACTCTTATACTTAGCTTGCAATTGATTGTGACAAGTTTTAGGATTTTTGATTGAGGTTTCACCGTTGAACTTTTGTCCAAAATTTCCTCACGGCATATACGCGGGTTGGTAATATCGAACCCGCGTACACGCGGGCCCTATACGCGACTGTGTGCACAGGAACCCGCATATACGCCGCGAACCATTTTAAACAAAAACTAACGGCTTTGAATCAATTTCTTCTCAGGATGCCTGTCACGTGGCGTGAAAGAGAGCACGCAGCGGTAGACAATGAAGTTATGAACAGTCCAGAACCATTAGATGCCCTATGGGGATGCGGTTTGCTTAAATTTTTCAAATTGCCAAATATGAAAGCGAACACGGGTCTGCTTGAGATGCTCATTGATTATTGGGATGTTGATGAGGAAGATTTTATGATCGATCAGATGCCGCTCAGGGTAGAAGTGGAGGATATCTATTTTATCACGGGCCTTTCCCGAAGGGGAGAGGTAGTACAGTCCCGGGGCAAGTCACGGAGTGCCCTCTCGATAGAGGAATATGTACAGATATACTACCCAAGACATCCCAAGAAGGTTGGAAGCCAGATTTCCATCACACATGTGGTGAGTTTATCACTTAGGATAATCATGTTTACCATGGCTCGGGTGAACGGATCATCCTCTCTGCATCAGGCGTCACGGCAAAACATGAGTGTGGTAGTTGACTGTCTCACTACTGTGTTCGACTGGTGTATTCCTCTTCTGGCCAACATGAACAGCCAACTCACTTCTATCAGGAGGGGTCAGACTAAAAACTTTGGATATGGGAGCATCTTGTGTACTTTCTTTTTCAAGAAGGTTCCCGCACTCCGCCCCAGGGTAGCAGTTTCCATCAGCACCCCATGTGATCCACGCATGGGCCGGTGGGCTGATCTGATGAAACGTCTGGGGGGTGGGGAGGTCCCAAGGACTGCTTTTGACGATGACTTCTTCACCTGGTGGAATCAGCAGATCATCGTTGTGGATGACTACCCCTATGCTGGGCTGGATTTCCGAGGAGATCCTAATCTAGTGTTACCACCGAATGCAGCATGGGGCGAGATTGGTAAGATTTTTTGGTTTTATGATTTCTTTTTTGGATTTTTCAAATATAATAATGAAGTTTGAAAAATATTTTTGATGAGATTAAAATGACTGATATGGTGATCATGTTCCAGACATCGGGTCGGTACGACCAGATGGATTCCCGCAGCATGGACGGCGCGGCCGAGGAGCCGAAGAGGCAGTTGCTGATACAGACTGGACTCTGAACAATGTCTAGCGACACTTGGCGAGGTTGAGCTGCCGAGTACCGATGGCCATCATAGAGGACCTTCCTGACGATATGCAGCGTCATGTGGTTGGCATGCCACGTGACTGGGTTCGCATTTTTCGGCACGTGGCCAATGCTATAGGGACATACTTAGACGCTCATCCTAAGCCGAGGCATTAGATATGCCGGACATGATTATGGGCATTTGAGTCCCAATTTTGTATATTTTTTGGACACACATATGTACACTCGAGACGTTTTACGATATATATATATATATATATATATAGTTTGACTTTTTGATGCTTGATTTTATTGTGATGAATGATTAATATGCCAGTCTAATGCTTGATTAGCGATAGAATCAGCTAACCAATTATGAGATCTTGGAATATGCAAATAATTAATATAAGTAAATGATCTTTGCAACAACCTCACCCTTAAATACTGGCGATATAAAGATGGATCCCGTACCCGATAAATGTTATTTAATTGAGACACTATCAATTGAGAATCAAGATATACTACCAACGAGTCGATCCCATGAGAGATTGCCTCGGATAATAAATTAATAACAGCAGTATACTCGGCCATATTGTTTGAAGCAGGACCGATGCACACGCCTCTTGATACCATCAATTGACCAGTTGGATAATAGAGTACCCAAGCTACGGAAGCAAGATTCCGAGTGTGCCGAGTAGCACCATCGGCGAACCCAAAATAGACCAAATCATCCGTCAACACCTGCCACAGTAGACCAAAAAGTGCTGATATCAGAAAACTCTCGATGATATATGTACAAATATACATAAAATACAAAGAAGCCATTTCCTGGTCAAAACTAAGCAAAGTACTTCTTTAGGTAGAGCCCATTTAGGGGCTCCGCCAGCTTGTTTCCCTCGAAATCAATTAACTCATACGATCCTTTTTCTAAAACTCGTTTAATAATGAAAGGACCGTACCACATAGGCTTAAATTTTCCTGCCCCCAAGGCATCCTTATCTTGGTCATAGACCAGGACAAGGTCACCTTCAGAAAAGACTCGAGGACGGACAGACTTATCATACTGCGTTTTAACCCTTTTCTTATGGGCCTCATTCATCGTGGCGGAATCTCGATGCTGCTCATCGAGATGTTCCAGATGAACTAGGCGCTCTTCGAGACTCGAAGTCTCAGGAAGAAGCTCAACAGCCAACTTAAGAGATGGAATTTCACATTCGACCGGAAAGATAGATTCCATCCCATAAACCAACTGAAAAGGAGTAAACCCAGTAGCCGTTTTGACGAATGTTCGGTATGCCCAAAGAGCCGAATACAACATGATGTGCCAATTGGACCGATTTTTATCGATTTTCCGTTGGAGTATCGTCTTAAGAGTTTTATTGACTGCCTCGACCTGTCCATTGGCCTGAGGATAATAAGGGGACGAATGCTCTTGACAGAAACCTAATTTAAGAGCCAATTCAGACATTAGTTGATTCTGGAAATGACTGCCATGGTCAGTGACAATCTCTCTTGGGATACCGAATCTTGAGATAACCTGATTGAAAAGAAACAAAGTTGTCGTGTCACTATCATTCTTATAAGTGGGCATGGCCTCAGCCCACTTCGTAATGTAGTCTACGGCCATGATAATGTACTTGTGATTCGCTGCTGAAGGCAGATTACAAGTTGTAAAATCAATACCCCACTTGGTAAAGGGACCGATGGTGACAATGGGAAAAAGGGGAGTTGGATGCGCACGCATCTTCCGAGTAAAAATTTGACACGGGTGACAGTTTTTGACTGCTTCCACACAGTCTTTAAAGAGTGAAGGCCAAAAATAGCTGGCACGTAAGATGCGCTGGGATGTAGCAAGCCCTGATAAATGACAACCACAAGCTCCACTGTGGCAGTCATTGAGCACACACTCTGCTTCCTCTAAGGTTAAACAACGCCGAAGGATTGAATCAACCCCTCGACGCATAATGTGTCACCAATGATAACATAGTTTTGAGCCAGGTGACGTAATTTTCGACGTTCATCCTTGGAGAAAGTAGAGGGAAACTTCGAAGTCTGGAGATAGACAATGATATCTCCATACCAAGGGTTGAGTGAAGAGATGAGGAATAAATGTTTGTCGGGAAAACTTTCCTCATAAACAATATCCTCTTCACAAGGAAGCTCAGAAATTAGTTCCGCAAAAACCATGGATTTCTTAGACTTGGCAGACAAGAACTCGAGATCGAATTCTTGCAAAATGACTATCCATATATTATATTTGCCCCCAATCACTCGCCTACTAAGGACAAATTGAAATGGATTGATTGCCGCTAAGACAAAAGTTTTGCGTAGCAAAATATAATGATGGAGCCTCTGGACAGCATGGACAGCTGCCAAGGCCAACTTCTCAACCGAAGAATAGCGAAGTTTAGGACCTATTAAGCCTCGACTCAAATAATAAATCACGTGCTCGGCAAGAGCATCATCCTCCTGAACTAGAACCATACCAATGGTTGATTCTGCTGCGGCGAGATATAAAAGGAATTCTCTACCATAATCCGGTGGACTCAAAAGCGGGGCAGAGACTAATGCCTTTTTCAAAGCATCAAACGACCGCTGCGCAAAGTCGTCCCACACAAATGGAACTCATTTTCGTAGCAAACGCATGAAACCTTTAGTGATCTCGGCATAGTTTTCTATAAACCGTCTTAAGAAATTAGCCTTCCCTTGAAGACTTTGAAGTTGTCGAATTGAGGACGGGGGAGGCAACTGAACTATTGCCTCAACCTTGAAGGGATCAACCCGAATCCCTTCATTAGACACAATGAACCCTAACAACCGACCAGATGTAACCATGAAAATGCACTTGTTGGGATTCAACCGGGTCTTGTAAAAACAACAACGTTCAAAAACCAATCGAAGATGACTAGGATGATCAGTTCTCTTTCGAGAACGAGCAGCGAGATCATCCAAGTATGCCTCGATGACATGTTTGATGTCATGGAAAGCATATGACATGACCCGCTGAAAAGTGGCTCCAGCATTTTTAAGACCAAAAGGCATCTTTCTATATGCAAAGGTACCCCAGGGACATATAAAAGTTGTCTTATGTTGATCTTCAGGACAGATAGAGATTTGATTATAACCCGAAAAACCATCCATGAAGGAAAAAATTTCATTACCTACACACTCGTCGATAATCTGATCAATGAATGGCGTGGGGTAATTATCTTTCAGACAAGCCTTGTTTAGGTCCCTAAAATCAATGCATACTCGGATTGTTCCTTGCTTTTTGTCCACAGGGACTGGATTAGAAACCCAGTCAGTAAGAGGAACAGGGTATATAAAACCCGCCCTTAGCAGCTTCTCAACCTCAGCTTTGATAGCTGCTACTTTGCTAGGGTTAACCGACCGAAGCCTTTGACGAATCGGTTTCGCGTTTTCATACGTCTTGATCTCATGTTGAACAATAGAAGGATCAATGCCAGGCATTTCCTCATAAGACCAAGCAAATACATCACGATATTCCTTAAAAAGGTCGGTGTAGATTTGAATTTCTTCAGGGGAACACTCAATTCCGATGAAGATATTCTCGATGGCGTTAGGGTCCCTAGAGATGTTTATAGGTATCATTTTTGAAATTACCGACATATTACCTTTGGCACGAATGTGTGCTGGAGCCAAAGGGTTTGACACCGTACAAACATCACTAGTGAAGAGCTCGGAGAATCTAGATTCTACTTCTTGCAATGGAGGAAGAAAGTATGAACGATGGTGTAAGTCTTCCCAAGGTCGATCTATACCCATCATTACTTCAAGGATTGCTTCTTCAGAAGGTAGAACCGAATCTAAGCAGTCCAAGGCAGAGGTAGAATCAAGGCTCCAAGCCGGGGCCACATGACCATCTAACTCCTCTTCAGAAAAAGGAGTAGAGTGGTTGTCTGCAGAGTCTATGATAGACTGATATCTAAGCTCAGCTGCAGATATAGGAAATGCCATTCCATTTACTTGTCCTTCAACTAATGT
This sequence comes from Pinus tabuliformis, assembly GCA_031772625.1. Taxonomy (NCBI): domain Eukaryota; kingdom Viridiplantae; phylum Streptophyta; class Pinopsida; order Pinales; family Pinaceae; genus Pinus; species Pinus tabuliformis. The sequence continues at coordinate 499,298,661 of CM062815.1, forward strand.
GGTCATAGGTGAAGGCAAGGTCCAAGGGTGTGAAAAATAACGAGTTTGAAAGAACTCTTCTCGAGGAGACTCCTTAGATGATGAAATAGCATTAATTTTAGCGAAAGGAGAGGGAAGATCAAATGTACCCATCAATGAGGAATACATCCCTACTCCTAAATTCTCAGTTGGCGGGCGAGGGTTATCCACCAAAGGGACAGTAGAGTCAGAGCTTGCTTGAGGATCGACTGGACAATAGTCCAATTGATCAACCTTAACGATTTTCCCCTCATGAGGAAAGCAAATGACACGAAATAGAGTCGAAACAACGGCATCCATCTCATATACCCAGTTCCTTCCTAATAGGAGATTATAGTCCAGGTTAGCGTCTACGACCTCTACTTCAATATTGACGACCTTTCCCCCAACACATATAGGAAAGGCCGGGATAATCCCATGCGGCTTATGAGAATGACCATCAAATGCAGTCAAAATGGTGGGTGAAGGAACAGCCGAGGGTGATCCAATAGCCTTCCAGCATGACATCGATATAACGCATGTGGAAGCTCCTTCATCTATCACGGTGCGAAAAATATTGATTTTTCGATATGTAGACTTTATTTGGAAAGCCATATGATGAGGGAGTCGCTTTTTGACATTTAACATGTCAAAAGTGAGCACTAAAGAGTTAACTGGATCGACTACTCCAATTACGGAGAGTAAAGCACTTCTCTGAGCCAGACACGACTGGAGAACCTCTAAAGCGGACATGGCGCATGGACTCTGAGCCAGATCCTCCACTATGGAGTAATTCTGGGCGGCCCTAGCATTAGGATTAATCGTCGCGCGTTTAGCGGAACCTTTCGGTATCCGTGGTATAGTCTCGACAGGGGGTCGCTCAATATGAAGGTCAGTACTTCCGGGAACAGTCTTGTCATTGGAAGTTTCGGCTTCACCATAATCACGTGACCGAGTAGCCACATGGACGTTAGAACCCATCATGAAAACATTTGACGATTTTTCCCCTTGCTGGTTGCCCCCAACAGAGGTTCCAGGATTTGAACTCGCGCCAGCAAGAAGTTGTTGCCCTTGGGGAAACGGGTTGGTTAACACAGCTTGAGAACTAGAGGTCCCTTGCTGTCCTAACAAGCGCTGAGCATCTTCAATCTTAGGGCAGAGATGAGTTAGATGGTCTCCACTGCACAATTTGCAGGGAAACTTGACTTTCTTTCTCGACTCATTTCTACCACCACTGGCGTTGTTGCTGGATTTATTTGCATCAGGCTTCCCATCCTGGTTCTTTTTCTTACCTCATCCTTTCTTTTTCCCATTGGAATTTTGATTTCCTTTGGGGTTATCAGATTGGACGGTATTTATTGAAGAAGTTTGGGAAGCGGGGGGATTAGACGATGTGACTTGGTTGTTAGAAGCAGTTTGCAAGGACAACTGCTGCAATTGATTCAACAAGTTCACGGTAGTTGTGTCTACTGACCCAACGATACCATCCGCGTGCGGACCTGGCTTCGACTTAGCTACATCAACCTTAGATCCAGGAGCATCTGGCAAGTACTTTTGTAGGATCCCGGACTGAGAATAGATCAATTCTAATTGCTGGGCCCTAAAAATGGCTTGCTCCTCAGAATAGACCCCAGACATGGAGACATCTTTGGAGATCTCGAGTTGTAAAGACTTCAAAAACCACTCGAGACGGTACTCCAGATGGATTTCGGCTTTAATGAGCCTCTTTCTCCGTCTCCATTCCTGAATATGGTCGGAAATGTGGGTTTCCTTATCCTGACGAAAGGTGGCCAGAAGTTCAGTTTCGGCATCATAGCGGACAAGCAACTGGAAGTGATTTAAGAAAATATTGGCTAAGTCAGTGAATGATGTAAAGCTGCCCCCTGGCAACTCTATATACCATTTGGCCGCATTACGAGTGAAGGTGCGCTGAAAGAGTCTCAACCTAATCGAGTCATTGATAATGGAGTTAGATGAGCACCACAAATGGAATGTGGTTACATGGTCGCCTAGGTCTTCGCCACTCTTCCCTTCGAATTTTGGAATGTCCGAAGGGAGTTTGGTTGGGACCGGAGGCCAGGCCGGATTGTACTTAATTGGGTCATTTGTTAACTTAGTGAGATCTGGCAAATTCAACGTTGCCAGAAACGGAAGCCTAGGAGGACCTTGGGGATTCCACCCAAACTGAGCAGAACTCCCAAAGCTCTTAAAAGATTGTCTTGGAATTTGGGAGGCACCAGGCTACCCGAAGTAACCAGTTGAACCGGCTGAACCAAAAGGCAAGCCTTGTGGTCTAGCAAAGTTCGGAGTTTGACCAACTCCGGCCGTATGACCTCCATAACCAGCAAAGTTCCCTCCTAAAGGATTGTAGGGAGTTGATAACCCCTGATACGGATTCCAAGCCGAAGCAAGGGGAGGAATACTTTGAAACATACTAACCGTGGAGTACGGCCTATTCCCTTGTTGGCCGATAAACGGATTCCCAGTTCCCGCGCTACTAACCCCAGGGTTATTCCAACCTTGGAAAGGATTGCTGCTTTGTCCCACAGAAGAAAAAGGCATGGATCCTACCGTTGGGTTGGAATGTGGTATATGACCACTTCCAAAAGGAAAACCCTGGAATGAAGCCGATCCGCCCATCATGGACATAGTGGCACTAAGCGGAACCGATGGAATACCCTGTGAATGGGTGCCAAATGGGAAGAATCCAGTACCAAGAGCATTGGTTTGGGCATTTCCACTCGTGGACGGAATGGAGGTAGACCCAACTATAGATGTGCTAGCAAAAGATCCAAACAAGGAAGCAAAGGAGATGGAAATGGTTCCTCCCCCTTGCACCGATGTTGGGGTTTGCATAGTCGTAGCACTCGTAGAAGCCATGCTTCCAGTAGTGGTCATCGATGGTAAGCGCGTAGCGTAACCTGGAATTGACGGTCTATGCGTCGTAGTCCCAATGTATTGCAGTACGTCCGGATGACTAGATGGTAGTGGAGAATTTGGAGCCGCTAACGACACTGAAAGTTCTTCTACCTCTATGTTATTCTCCACTTGAAAGAGAACTCGAGAAAGGACTGGAGTGTCCCTCTCTTGTTCAGAAGTGCCAGGCCTTGCTTGGCCGCTAATGCGCCCGAGAGGAGGATCAATCCCCGATGCGTCAACCGGTGTGGGATGGAACCCACCGGTAGTATTGCCTCTGTGCCTTCTAGGAGAAGGCTCTAAACTTGGTGGCGAGAGACCACGAAGTCTTCGAGACCGTCTTGGAGAGCGGTCAGCCAGTTTGAATTTTTTGTTATGATCTAACTAAAGACTCAAAAAATTGAAAGCTAGGCCAACTAGCAGCATAGAGCACACACTATAAAGTCCCTAAAGATACAGCCAGTCAAACAACTTCCAAGTATTTCCACTCCGGGTGATTAAGACTGGACACCAAAATACGAGAAAGTGAAATAAGGGGCCTTCCGAAGATAGTCTGGGATGATGAGGGCCCAGTCCTATCAGCGAAGGTATCAGAGGAAGTTACGCTGACCTCCTAACAACAACCTACGCCGGTGCAAGCCCCCAAGCTCCGCAAGGGTGTCCTCTAGTAGTACTGTCGAGAGTGATGCAACGTCAACCTCAGGTGCCACGGGATTCCCCTCCGCAGCCACCTGTATAGTTCCCTAGGAGTAGCAACTATGGATACCAACTCGTCGCAGAAGCCAGGCGGAACAGTCGTGAGGTAAGTTCAGACAAGTAGGAGAGGGGGTATCTCTCTTCCCTGTCTTCACAGACCCTTGTGCTTAACTCCCATATCCAGAGCTTTCCTGGTCTTCCTAACGCTATTGGATTTTCTCTCGTTATTCAGACTCCTATGTTTGACGTTTATATGTCCTTGGAGAGTTAACTCTCCACTCGCCTAATCCAAGGCCCTAAAATCCTAATCTTGTTGGTGTAACTAACTAAAACAAAAAGTTCCAGTGAATTTTAGTTAGTGCTTGATTTTATTAGGCTGTTCTTTAAGTCACAAGGTAACGGAAGTGAAACTAGTGGTGTTTTTTGACGCAAAAGAAATTAATAAAAACTTAACTACATGCACATGCACTTTTTCGTTTTTCGATGAAGAGCAATTACTATAGGGTTCAGAGGTACTTCTAATAAAACAAATTTTCCTTTTCTTTTCGTTAATTCACACTTCACACTCACAAAAGTTAACAAAGCTATATGTGCCTAAAAGGGGATGCAAATCTATCCTAATGCAACAACTATATGTGGATGCAAGATCTAAAACTACTCTAAAAACCAAAAATGAAAGTTGCTTGCTTATCAATCTTTATCTTGCCACTTACAATGTCTAGATGGAATATGAGATGTTACCATTCATTTCGTCTAAACACTAAAAACAAGTTCTAAGACAAACATAAAGCACTTTCACTTCACTAAAAGGAAATCAAATGAAAAGCAAGTTCAAGAAAGCAAAACTAAGATTTTCAAAAAAATTTCTTCAATGCAACAAACAAAAAAGTCTTTTCAAAAAATTCTCTCAACAACACTGAAACTTGTGATTGAAGGATAGGAAATTAAACACTTTTGTGAATCAACACCACTTAATGGATGAAAACCCAACAAAAATAAATGTGTTTGAAATCGCTCTTAACAATCAAAAGCAGCAATGAAAGCCTTGGTAATGAAAACCAAAAAGATCAAAAAGACAAATTCCAAGAAAGTGTCAAACAACAACTTTCATGAAACAAAGAAGTGGATGGTCACAAAAAGTGATCTTGTCAAGCAAACAAAAAGTCACCAAAAGAAAGATTAACATAAAGATTGAATTCAATCTCCCCACCCTGCTGAAACAAAGCAGTCAAGATTCCGAACAAGAAATCTTGCGTGCTTTAGCCAAAAACGATGACGCTTGCAATCAACAAAAAACAAGACCAATACTCCTTATAATCAGAGAGAATTCAGAACGAGATGCTCACTGTAAAACAAATAACTGATACTGGAAAATGACTGTTTCATACTGACTCAAACCACCAGACAAACCTTCAGAGGCTAAAAAGATTTATAAATCTTGAAAATTGCAATATATACGCGACTGTACTTAAGTACAGATTGCGTGTATATGCGACTGTGTTTGAGGAAACCTGCGTATACACGGGTTCACTCAAATAAACAAGCGTATATACGCGTCTGTATCTAAGAAAAACAGCTTGTATGAAAAGCTTCAAGAAAAATAAAAAAGAAACTGAAGAAACTGGCAAAGCTTAAAGTTCAAGAATAGACCAGACAGTAACAGCAAGCAAACAAGGCAGCTGAGCACTGATTGGCTTGAAAAATACCCAAACTAGGAACAACAAGAGTGTTGTCCCTATTGGAGTCGCCAATTCTGATAGAGGGAATTACTCCCCTAGGGCTTTTTGGGTTGAAACCCTAGTAGACTGAAAGTTATCTATTCAAAGAAACATGCATTCATACAGCCATTATGCTATTGTAAGCAAATTCTATGATACGGGTACGTACCTTTGGTCCTACGTTTGAGAAGGCCTTTAGGGTCCAAACCCTTCTTGGAGTTCCCTTCTTCTCTTTTGTCCTGCAAAACAACCAATTCAAAGAACACAACAGTACATGGACAAAAACTTATAAAGAAACCATCTTCATGTTATAAAGAAAGGTAGTTAGTTATGAAATTCAAACAACCATTTACATATGAATTCTAAACATGACTATTATTAACATAAATAAGATTCATTTCGGGAACCAAGACATGTGTTTCTTTTATTATAGACAAATAAAGTACATAAAAAGGAATATGTTCACCTGAATCACCTTCAGCAGGCTCCAAGCAAAGCTTCCTTCTGGATCCGTTCCAGCCTCAAGCCTCTAACAAAACTCCTTCCATGACTCTCTCCATGATGTCATAAATGGTGGATGAACATCAACACACAAGGAAGCAAAGGTTTCCTGTACAAAATGGGGGAAGTGTAGAAGGCACAAGGGACTTCAGACCTGGTCAAGGGAAAAATCTCAGCATAATAACCTTTCTCTCTATTCTCTCCTCCCTTAGGCCTTCCCTTTGAGGTCATTTTATGCCATCTCCAAAGTAGTTTTTTAGTTAGGAGTTGGTTGGGAATAGTTGGGCCACGGGCACTAACAGGTGATCAGCAGGTAAAACCCACGATCTCCACCCGAAAATGAGGAGTTTTATATTTTTTTAAATGTTTTAATACATACACGCGGGTTGGCTATACATAGACCCACGTATACACGCGTTTAACTCAGGGCAATGTCGCATATAAGGGATAAAACACTGTTTTTTAAATTTTAGGACCAGGTCTGGAAGGAGGGGTTGCCCTAGGCCATGAGTACAGCATCACAAACCATAAGAGTGAGATTTGGAGCTATAACAACCATGTCTGGTGCAATATCAACAACGGAAATTCCAACAAGTATACCAAGGATCTGAGCAACAAATATTTGCGAATAATGAGCAGTCGTATATTCAAAACGGTCAAAATCAACCATTCTACAATGGTTACGCCCATCAACCTTACCAAAGTTACCAGCATCAAATGCACTATGCTGGTATGCAAAGACCAACTGCTCAGGTAATCCCATCTTATCCTGGGTATGCTTCGCCAAACCTGAATCAACCATTGCCCTTCGTGGCAACTTTGGAGTTACCGGATCTAAATCAGCTAATGAACAATCCAATTGCTTACGCCCCTTGGTGGCCAGTAATTCCACATAAACTTCTATCAGATATTCCTAAATTTAATGGAAATCCGGGTGAAGACCCGTTGAATCATGTGATGACCGTTCATATGTGGTGTTCATCAAACACCCTAAATGATGATTCGATTAGGCTTTGCCTTTTCCAGAGGACGTTAATTGGTCCGGCAGCAAAATGGTATATCAAATTACCTAGAGCTTCGTTTGACAACTTCAGTGCCCTAGCCACAACCTTTTTAACCCATTTTCAGTTACCTATAAGGTACAAAACAGTAACAGAACTTCTTACCAATTTCAAACAAACGACAGCCACTCAGATATCCGATCATATTCATGAGTGGCGACGTCATCGTAGAATGGTAAAAATGTATGTTCCTGATCACCTTTTAGCTGAATGGTTTATTAAGTCATTATTGCCTTCCATTACAAAAGATGTGAAAAAGGGAGGAGTCATCACTAAAGAGCAAGTTATTGCTCGTGCGCAATATTTAGACTTGATTTATACTCAGTCTGGCATGCTCTACGATAAAATCCCTGACACTCCCAGGCCGGAATTTTCCGTTCCTCCTCCTCCTAAATCGAACAATGACTCTAATGCCGGTGATGGCATGATTGGTACGACAGACATGAAATCGACAAAGGCTACATCTAAAGAGGCCCGTAAGATTTCTAGTCAAAATGCAAAAGAAGAAATTCTTGCCTTGGAAGTAAATGCCATCTCAACTGACAAAGGCAAAGAAACCAAGCAACCAGGAGGAAAGAAGAAAAACAAAGGGAAGAAGAAGAAACAGGAGGAATCAACCCCTGAAAAATCTTCTGCAAACCCTTCTGGAGATAAGAAACCAAATCGTCCATGTCTTATATGGGATGAGGATCATTAGACAAGAGATTTTCCATATAAAGCCGAGCTTATAAAATTCTTCAAGAATTCAAAAACCTCGGCGGTATTGACTGATCCGTTTCCAAATCCAAGAACAAATCTGGTTGCCAGTGACAATGCTTCCCCGTCCCAAGTGCTAATGTTGTCAGTTTCGAAACAACAAAATGATGCTTTGATATCGACAAGAAATAAATATTACGGGAATCCACAGCTATTGAAAAACAAGGATAAAGATCAGCCTATTAGTTCGACAAAAACTTCGATAGAAGTTGCGCCACCCATCATTCTAGAGCTAACAATAAAACCGCCAAAGGGGTAGTACACATGTCAACATTTAATCCTCGTGCCAGAGTAGCACAACATTATAATATAGTGGAAGATCTGGCCCAATCGCCATCTGCTATGTCGACACTTGAGGTACTGCAAAATTGCCCCTCCCAAAAGCAGGCTTTATTATCAGCAATAGGTGGGATAGACCCAAAGGATTCTAATCTTGTATCCTTTAATCACAAAGGATATGATCCTCAGTTACCAGCTCAACTAGCTTTCCTCATTCAAGTGAAATCCCTCAACAAAACTGTTCATCGAACAATTATTGATGAGGGGGCATCTACATGTATTATGTCGATGAGTTGTTGGAAAACTTTAGGATCTCCAACCTTGTCGCGATCTTCGACGACATTAAAAGCATTTGATGGATGAACATATACCACATATGGGATTCTAAGTTACTTGCAAGTTGAACTGGGGGGAAAAACAGTAGAAATAGATGTTGAAGTAATCGGCAGAAACCTTGATTACAACATCCTACTGGGAAGGCCCTTGATATATGATGTGGCTGCGGTTGTGTCAACCTACTTTAGGAAGATTGCATTTCCTTTTCAAGGAGGAATTACAATCGTCGACCTACAAACATTTCTCCCCAATAGTTCCCAAGTTACGGGAAGCATTCCAATGGTCCATGGAAGCTCTCAATTGCTTTAAAATGTCAGAGTAGGCCTACTAAAAGACCCTACATTAATGGGGACTTTTTCCCTACAACCTCCAAAAAATCTCGTAGAAGTGGCAACAGTGGGAACCTGCAATATGATATCTTCTAGATTCAGAAGATTCCTAAACATTTTGTCAGCATGGATCATCGCCCTAATAGAAATATTGTAGCAATCAATTTTCTTGGCCTGGGGGGCAAACCCAAATCAACGCTCATCGAGTGTTTGGATAGATAGGTCTAAGGAATATGGTACCTCTTCAGATCCTTGCTCGCATGTACATTCTAGAGACAAAGGAATCATTCAATCAATAATATTAGGAGAGGCACCATGGGAAGATTACCACCATCATTCCCATCTTCTGGATTACCACGAAGATTATTTTCGTGACCTTAATCATCCTTCAGTTTTTGATTTTCTATCAATACTGTAAATACGGTGGATTATGAGGATAGTTCTTTTACTGTGTCAACCTCATTAAAAACTGAAACAAATCGCTTTCCAAATCTCAAAGGTAAACCTTCATTCCAACCACCGAGTTGAATGCAATGAAGCTTGGGGGGCATGCACCTCGATTTGCGTTATTATCCTGGGGGCATGCAAACTTATCACGAGCAGTGTTACTGCAGGTTTCAAGCTCGTTAAAAAATAAACCTGCCATGAGCAGTTTTTATGTGGAGTTCAAGCTCGTTAAAAGTTAAACATATGCAATGAGAAAATGTTTCCCCCAGAGTTTAAGCTCATTTATTAAAAAATAAACCAATTCCTGGTAAATACCATCGTGAATGCATTATCATCACCCTTTTAAGCCTTAGTCGTGTTCTCATCATCACCTCCACTCTATATTGGCCGATCATTCACCTCTATTTGATTGTCTACCCTTTTTGAGGAATAGTTGTGAAGAGTGATCCTGTTAGCCATCCTTGTGACACTGCCGTGATTGGAAAATTCCAAACCGTACCTGGAATTAGCTGCTACCCAAATTTATCACTCGTTCCTCAAAAAATGAGTCTCCTTTAAGCTCGTTTCAACTAACTTGTAAAATATGAAAAGATTGCCGAGTAATTGGCCTCTTCAGCTCGTTAAAGTGACCAGAAGTGCTATCCCTCCTTTAGATTTTAATATTTTTGGACTTGAGGGATTATTACACAAAAAGGTCGAGCGCTTGTTTTGTTCGTTTCGTTAAAAGTACCGAGAATTCATCGCTTTTTGTATTGTTTTATACTTTTTCGGACTCAAGGGATTATATGACGAAAAATGATTATTGGAGTTTTCTTTACGTCCCTTTTCAGACTCTCTAAAATTGAAAAGGACCAAGTTATCTTTGTCGTTAAACTCGTTAAAACCGAATAGCGACAAACTTGTCCATACAAACAAGAATGAGTTTCACTATCGCTAGGCTCGTTAAAACATAGCGATGGGTTTGCTCGAAGGGCAAATTATAGAACAAGCATACATTATCCTCCTCAAGCTTGAAAAAAATAAAGAGGTACTGGTCAGTAATGACTAGGGAAAAATTGGGAAGAAAACTTGAAGAAACTTTATTGGTAGCAAGTCACTCTTGAACATGACACTTTCACTCCGCATCCGAGTCGGGTTGGGTTGTTCCGTTCACTGGTCATATCACCATTGGTCCATCACACCATCCACATTTGGGGTTAACGCTACCAATCCATCATGTCAGTGTCGCCGATATGTTCAAGAGAAGTCACTCAGAGAATTCACCTGTGTCTCATCCGCTGCAATGCATTTACGCTCCATTCTTTCATGACCACCACCCTGAACCTTATATCACCAGATCATTTTCACCTCCATTAAAATCATTTTCTCTGTTCCGTGTCATTGATGTGGGATTCACTAAGGCCCTCCTATGACAGATCGCTTCTTGTCGACATCAACTCATTATCCAAGAAGTCGATCTAAGAACAACCATTTCAGTACTTTGAAGCTTGCGTGCCTCAATGGCAAGTTTCTCACTTCCGGCGACAGGTTTACATCAATGGCCTTCAACTGAAAGATTTTGCGTGGCGTTCGACACCAAGTCCCTTATCCACACCACGTGAATTGTACTGTAGTACCTTGAGGGTCATCATCATTATCGGTGATTCCTCTCGCGCCTGTTAACAACTTACATCATTGGCTGGTAATCAGGCGACGTCTTTCCATGTTCGACTCCAGAGGATCTATCACATGGATCAACTTGTACTTTGAGTGAAGATCGAATGAGATTGAAGACCCCAGAACTAGTTTCATCCATCTGGGCTGTGATATATATTCAGGAAAATAAAGACATGAAATGTACAGCATTTCCGCACAGATAATCATCCAATCTAAGGGATGATGGCTTTACCAGAATCATCAGTCTGCACACAGACGATTGTCTATCTTATGTACATGAAAATGAATTTATAAAGCTCAGCATGGGAATGCCTGCCTCAGCTAGATCATGAAAATATTATGAAGATAATGTATTGTATTGTATCTTATTACAGGTCGCCTTCCAGCTCGAAAAAACTTCGGATCCTCATGATAAAGCATTTCACCCGACATCAAAAGATTAACGACCTCATGCTTTAGGGGGCAACTGTTATAGAAATTTTTGGTCACGGCAACCCCAATCATATATGTCCAAAAACCAAGGGCTCCTAAGTCCCTAAAAGTGTTGTTCCAACACCTAAAAGAACAAGGTCAGCTGATTACATCATCTCCCAGAAGTTCTCCATGAAAAACTACTCAAAACTGGTCAAAAATGGACCATCTCACCTGCTCCACGGTCAAAGTGCGATGCATCCCACCTAATGCACATGGGAGGTGTGATGCATACTAAAAAGCCCTTCTATAGGGTGTGATGGACGAGAATAGACAAGTGGCAGAGACAGTTTGCGAGGTGGATGATCATGGAATCCAGAAACTTCTCTTGTGACACTTGCCTCTCAGAATTGCCCAAGGATGAGTAAGAGATCAATGAGATCTCCAAGTGGAGTCAAGAACTATCAGAGAGGAGACACTAATAAAAAAACCTAGAGCTGACTCACACCTCTGCAAATATCTATATATAGATCTCTCATCCCAGAGATCCAGAGGTGGGAGGCCGGAATTTTGTATCTTGTAAGGAGGTGCTGCTGGTTTCTTGGTGTAACATCATAGTGTTGGGTGATCTAAGCTTTTCATGAGGTGAAGAAGGGATTTCTTGCTGAGAGGATGATGCTGGGTTAGAACAATTGGTTGTAATCCTCTTTTCTATTCTTGATTATTAATAAAGTTATTCAAGTTTTCCTCCTGATTCTTGTATGATTGATGATATATGCATTTCTGTGGTCAATATATATCTGGTCCTATATTGTTTATGATAGTAGATCTATATTCTCGGATAGCGTTATGCTGCTTTGATTCTACAGGTGCTCTTTGAAGCTGGGTAGACGAAGAAGCTAGTGACAAAGATCTATCAGAAGGGAGAGGAACCAAGCAAGGAACCAAGCGCAAGACAGAGGTTGGTCTCCTTCTTTCCCCTCTTATGTATTTCTCATAAAGGCAAATGAAAGTGGTTTTAGTTTGTTTGTTTCTAAGGTAGCTACCAGGCTTAGTGGGACTAGCAGCTCTGCATCGACACTAGATTTCCTGATAAAAAGGTGTGATTGTGAATTGAGCTCTAATAGGAGGATGGAGTGCCATAATCAAGGAATCAAAGGAAATTTGAAGCCAAGGGGACAAGAATTGATGAGCCATAGTAATGCAACAATAATGTTGCAACTCCCAAGGATACCATATTAAATTATCAACCCCAGGTTCGTACTAACTTAAGAGGTATTGACATTATATCTATCACATCCAATGTGTCCTTCTTTCCTTGATTTGATGCAATGAAGTGAATTTCATAAAATCTAAACTAAACTAGTTGCAGAATTGGAAATTCTTATCTATTTGCAAGAATGGAAATGTTACTCTAATTTTCATAACTGTAAAGCTTAACCTACTTTCATGATTGTAAATTCTATTCTATTTTCAAAACGTAATGGTTGCATAAAAAATAAACCTAGCCTATGCAATAAAAATATCAATGCTAGAAATGGAAACCCTAGCTTAAGATGTATGAAACAAAACATAATCATGAAATCGTTCTTTAATCATTGCATTCAAGATAGGTTTTTCCAACAAAGTTCATAAGTACTTCATGAAGTAATTATGCTCTCCAAGTCATGAATCTCTCCACTAACCATAACTACATTGGTGAATTGCAATGGATAAGAGACAAGGCCTAGAGTTCATTATTCAAGCCTAAGAGACAAAACCAAGCTTTTGGAGCAAATTTGGTCAAGTTTACACATGCTACAATAGTGCTATAGGAGGTGCTACATGAGACCTTGTTTTGATATAGGAGCAAGATAACTTGTTGAGGGATGGGAATTTTTATTATTATTAAGTAAAATGTCTTAGGACTCTATTACAAGTGGAATCACTCCAAAAGTATCCTTCTTATCACTTGCTAAAAAATAGAAGAAAATTACTACTCTAAAAATTGGAAATTCAAGAACTAGTAAGCTAGTTAACCTAACAAATGCCTAACCTAATCAAGTGAAAATTCTATGGGGTGTTTTTTTTTATCAAAATTTAACTATTTTATGACCCAATACAATTGTAATCAACTCAAATGAAGATCATTAACACTTTCTAAAAAATATCAGATAATTACTACCATTTTGCTACAAGGGATTTCTATAAATTCTAGATTTGTGACCTAGTAGACCAATCCATGTATCAAAATGATGATATGAATTTTCAAAGATGCTCTCAAGATGCATCATGCTTATGAATATGTAAATAACATAGAAAAAAATCACTTCAATCATTTAACCAATGTAACCTACAACAGAAGAAGCATGAATAGTAAATGTAGAAATAAGAGATGCAAGTGAAAAAGGAATCCAAAGGAAATAAATAAATTGCAAAAGATGGCTCTAAGGCTCGTAGGATGGCCAATCCCAAGGAAAATAAAATTCCTATGAAGGAAAATAATGTTTAGAAGCCAAAAATGACATCAAACTTCATTATTTGAATCACTCCAGGTACATCACTGCCAGAAATGAAAGTGGAGTTGCTAAATAACAAGTTTTCTCCACAAGAAGACTAAGAAATACATGGCCCTAGAGAAAAATTTGAATTGGTAATTATAAAAATATATTATGAAGAATTATCCTTGAAAGGAGGTAGCTTTCGCCTCCAAAATCCCTCAAAAATTGGATTTAGTTCCCAACACTAGGAATCATCATTAAATGACAGGGAACACATTCCTAGATTTTCTCAATCAGTGGAGATCCATAATTTGTCAATAATTTTGTGATATTCAATTCATTTATTGTCCAATATTGCTCCATGCTATAGTAGGGAGAAAGTCCCTATATTATCTCATTTATAAGATACTCCATATTCTCTCATTATTCTACAAAAATAAATAATATTAGGCACATAATATGCAATTACCTCTAAACCCTCCTAATAACATATTAAAGATTAAAAAAATTATTATGTGTAGAAGGAAATATTTAATATAAATTTTATCTACCTAGGAAAGGTTATATGGGCCTTAGTTTATGTATAATTTAGAGGCCCATCATACCCCCCCACCGAAATTGTTGCTCATCCTATGAGCAACCTATCCAACTTCTTGCCCTATTGTTCTTCTCTTATGCCTCAAATGTATTTTCATCAATTCCCTCAGCTCAATGGAATATGATTTGGATGGTTGCCTACATTGGATGGCCTTCATGGACAAAATTTCCATGGTAGAAAGTTATACCTCCTTTTCCTATAGTTTCTCTAAACCTCTGCAACTAATCCTTCTTGACTAATTATTTTAGCCCCATGTAGGCCAATTCCTTACCCATTCATTGCATGTTTTCCTTCATGAGGCCCACATGCTCCACCTTCTTAGATATTGTAATTTGCACCTTGTAGCTAAAAGAAGAGTTGTATTGCAAATTTGGTGGGTATAATTCTCCCACCCTCAACAACTTTGTAGTATGATCCAATGTCAGATTATGGATCAGACTCCTCGAGTTTTTAGAGGTATTTTTCTTTCCCTTTTGATGTGGTTGCCCCTTCCTGTAGCATTCCCTATTGCTCATGTAGAAACTTTTTTTCTTCGTGTAGCAACACTATTTTGTGTGTAGCTCCTTTGTTTTCTCCTGTATCAGGGTAGCCTATGCTTTGAACCTCCTAGATGTGACCACTCTAGTCGTGGACCTCCCTATTGGTGAAATTTTCACTCCTGCAGCAGTCTATGAGCTTCCTGTATCAAATTTGTTCTTCCCGTAATAATGATGTTCCTTCCTGTAGCAACTTTTTTCTTCCTGTAGAAGTTTTTTTCCTTCCTATAGCACACAACCTGAATGCTATAACAACTAATATTTGCATGCCAAGAGGTGGTGGGTCCACCTTTCATTTATATATGTATATTTTAAATTTATTTCTCTATTTTCATTGGATGCAAAATAAACTCAGAGTTCTTTTTGTTAACTAAGTTTGCCCTCACATCATAACTAAATAATTACAACCCCCTTTCTCAATTCCTCTTCACTTTTGTATTGTTCCTTTCACATATGTGAAGTGTCTTGGTGGAAAATTTAAGCTAACTACTAGATAAGGCCGAGGTTGGTCTGCTACTAATTTTGGCGATAAAAAATATTTTCCTTCATACAATTGCAATATTTTCAAGCTAAAACAAGTTCATAGGAAAGGCTTAGGTGATTGCATACCTAAGCCTTACCCTTAATGTGTTTTTGCAAGTGATATTGAGGTTGTTGATATGACTGTTGAAGCTATCTTTGGTGGTTATGAAGCTACTAGCAATGATCTTTTAATGGTTGCATAGATGATTTGGACATGAGTGAGTTTTTTTTGAGTCTCTTTTGTGAGTTCATTGCTTTGTATCCCTAGCCATTTGCAATTTCTTCACAATAATATAAACATTTTATTTTCTTTACTAGTTGAAACTTGATGATGTAGGTTCTTTGTATTTTGCGCAGATGCTTTTGTAATCAAGTGTTGATGCTTGATAGGTGATAAAGAATCTTGTAATAGCATATATGAGGCCTTTTGGTTTCTGAAGGATCATAATTGCAATCCTCGAGTGCTCATGGTGACTGAATTCTAAATCTGATGCTCTGGTAGGGGATGTGCAGGTTGCTACAAGACTATGTGTCTTCCTGTACCATTCACATAGAACCTCCTAGGATCATTATTTCCTTTAGGTGATACCTTTAAAAATATCGATAATTCATGAGTAATTTTTTGACAAGGATTAGGGGCCTTTTTGGTGGTGGAAGGGATGGAAGAAGGGGTAAAAATATGTTCTTTTCATGTACAAAGATGAGAATGAGAGTGGAGAATATGTCAGGTGGAGTGGAAAATGAATTATGATGCTATGGTGTAACCCCCTCTTTTTTCTAGATGAAAAATATAAGATTTACACCCTATTTTTCTATTTCGATCACATTCTTGTAGCAATTTTGGTCACTCTTGTAGCAATTCTGGAATGCTCTTGTAGCAGAATTGTTTTATCCATATATCACAAATGGTAGATTGGATTGACTTGAATTTTTTTTAGAATGTTACCATCATCCTTATGCATATTCCCATAAAAATTATTATCTAACAGATTCACGAAACTCGAGAAAAAATAAAAATGGCAGTAGGTGAGAGAGACCAATTTCTCAAAATGTGTGCATTAGAATTTGCTGAAATTACTTAAGAAAATTACCATCATCCATATTCATCACCCTATGAAACATAGCATCCAATATATGCACATTTTTTTAGATATGATAATAAAAAATTATTCCTTGTGTATTTTGGCCTTTTGTAGCAAAACAAAACCTTCTTGTAGAATTTTAGGAAAATGAGGAAAATGAATGGGAAAGTCTTGGGAATGATGAGTGAATGTTTGAAATGGATGATGGTGATGGATTGGAATGGCCTTAGTATTGTTGGAGCATCTGGGAAAAGGAGGAGAAAGGTCAAGTTTGACTTCATTTGACTAGATTTTTGACCAATTTTTTCTTTTGATGCTAATTTGTTTTTGTTGCTTGCAAAGGTTGGAGAGCCCCAGCATTCATTTGAGAGAGATACATGGAGCAAAGAATTCTTTTTCTTTTCACTTTTTTTCTTTTAGGCTTACTATCTGCGTCAATGAGGTTTTCAACTAGCAGATCTTCTGGGACGCCTCAAAAGAGGATTTTACTTAGGATCTTTTCTTTTTCTCTTTTTTCCAACCCATTGACCTCCTCATGGATGTTTTCAATTAATGAGCCAATTTCAGGTGCCTCAAAGGAGGTTTTCACGAGAGATTTTATTCTTTTCCCTTTTCATCTTTTAATTTCTTTTTTCTATCCTACTCTACTAGAAAAAATAAAATCTTTCAAGTACAGAAATGTTTCCAATGGAGCCATGTGCACCTCAAGATGAAAAATGAAATTGTGTGTAGGCTCAAAATATATGCTTTGACATGTACCTAAATATGAGAGACCAACTGCTTTGACTGAGATGAGATCAAGAATTATTTAAGAAGAGTGTGATGTTGCAACTTAATGATTTTCTAGAACCATATTTCAATATAGTTCTGTTTCCCCTAGTCCACTTGCACATTTGGATCTATTTTTGTGTCTGCTTCTACAATGACATTCAAATCGTCTTCTTTTTGCTAATTTTTTGCTAAAATGAATAGAGGATCTTATGCTAAACATGAGGGAACTTTCTCAATCTTTGATTCTGATGTCTACTCTTCATCAAATTCACCCCATGATTCTTTGCTCTCCTCATTTGAATCTTCCTTTTCTGAATGATTTCCTTCAATGACATCAAGAGAATCTCTTTTCTAAAATACTCTGTCTAAGCTAAGATGGATATCATTCAGATCAAGAGGAGTTGTTTGGAAGTGTTGTACCTCAACATTGTAAGTGAATTGATTTACTTCGTTGTTTGGATTCAGAAATGATGGTACAAGTAGTAGAGTGGGAGTGGATATTTGAGATGGATGTGGTTGGGATTGTCATTGTGATGGAGGTGGATGGTAGGGATAGCATGGAGCTGTGTATGGAGGATATTGAGGAAAATATTGAGGATATTGTGAATTTTTCCCATATGGTCCTTTCTAACCTTGTTGCCAAGATTGGTTTTAGGTTTGAGATGGTCAAGGTTTCCAAGGAAAGGGTGCTTTCCAGTTAATTTGATACATTTACACATATCCTTGAAATTTTGAACTAGGTTATTGCATCATACTAGTTTGACTAGGTTGCCATGGTATTCTTGGAGCTACATAACAGAGTTACTTTGGTGATGGAATTCCTCCATTGTCTTCTTCGTAAAATTCCTTCAACCCTGGTAATGTTGGGCAATATTTAGTAGCATGTGATTTTGCATGGATAACACAAATATCAACGTCTTATTTTTTCTCATTTTTCATTCTTAACATTTCTACTCATTCACTTCAATTGCTAGGAATTTCTATTTTAACATTATGAAACAATTTTCCAAGTTTAATTTGACTTACCGATCTTGATGTTGATTTACTTACTCTTTCCTTTCCTCTTGATATGTGCTTTCATATTTCACAAATTTATTCAAATGATAATCGGTATACATCACCTCTACCCATAATATTAAGGAGATCAATCCACTCATCCCTAATTGTTCTAAGTAAGAGGGTTTTTAGTGTGTCAAATGCTAAATGATGTAATTTTTCCCTCTTAACATTATACATGAATATCTCTATTAGATACTCAAGGCTCTAATCTTTTTTTTGAGTCATTCTAAATAATTCTTTTTTAAGATGATAATATTTATATATTTCTAGAAATATGTTCGCATATCATTCCGTGATATTATTGAATTAGTCTGTAAACTCATGAACCATTTAAGATATTTATCCTTCAATGTTGCTGGAAAAAATATAAATTTTTGAGTGTTTATTATGTAACCAGAAGATCTACAAAGGATTTCAAATTCAAAGAGAAAGGTTTTGAGATCCTCTAACCTCATACTATGGAACTTGGGAAGAAAACATGGAGGGATATTCTTCATATGAAGACTAGTATCAGTATCTTGAATGGGAAATCCAAGAGTATCTTCTTCACTATCATCATCTCCATCCATTTATTCTACCTTCTCTGCCACCTCTTCTTCTCCTACTTGCAAAAGTGGATGGTGATGTGGCTCTTACAAAATCACGTGATCAAATGGGGGGTTTATTGTTGGAGAAGTATTTTTTTGTTTTTATAAAATTTTTTGAATAAGAATGCTAATGCAATGCAATTTTTCTATCTTATAAATGACATATTCCTAATGAATTTTTTTGTTCTTCCAAAAAAAATAAAAAATGAATCAACTATGGAAGAAAACAATGCATAATTTGACACCTCCCCAAAAACGATTCCAAAAATTAAAGAGACCCAGTATTGCAATAATAATACTGCAACTCCCAAGGCTACCAACTTAAAGTATCAACCCGAGGTTTGTACAAAATTAAGAAATGTCGACAATATATGTGCATCATGCAATGTGTCCTTATTTATTTCATCTAATGTAATGAAGTGAATGTCATAAAATATAACCTAAACTAGTTGTAGAAAAGGAAATTATTATCTATTTTTAGGAACGAAAATGTTACTCTACTTTTCATAAATGTAAACGTTAACCTACTTTCATGAATGTAAATGCTATTCTATTTACAAAATGTAAATGTTGCATCAAAAGGAAACATAGTATATGCAATAGAAATATCAATTTTGGAAATGGAAGCCCTAGCTTAAGATGTATGAAATAAAACCTAATAATTAAATAATTCTTCAATCACTGCATCCAAGATAGATTTTGTCAACATAGGTTTTTTTTTTTTTTTTTAATGTTGAAGGAAGAGACGATCCTTCTATTTCATTAAAGCAAAAATGATGTTACAATATATACAAAAACTTGTCCATCTTCATGGACTCAGAAGAAACAAAGGGAATCCTACCATATACATGGCTCCCCTGCCTACAATTATTATCAAACTCTCAAATTACATAAAAAATAGGGCTAAAGGGTTCTCCATCCACGTGGAAAACTCCAGTGCCTTCTACCTCCACTGCCTGAAAAATCCACAATAGTCGCCACTGGCCATACTTCGCGCACCAACCACTAGCTGAGGGAAAAAGCATCCCAATAAGACTCGTCGAGAAAAAGAACTGGCCCCACTGAAACGGCATGGTTTTTTCTGCCCATAGATCCAGACGACTAGATCCGATGGCCAGGAGTAATATCACATTGCCAGGCTGACCCAAAGTTAGTGAGCAATGGTGGGTGGTATTCCATACCACCCCCCTGCCACGTGTAAGAAGCCTAAAGGGATCGCTACCAAGAAAGCCAATACCATTTACCATTCAGGACCGATGCGATAGCCTGGAAACTGCTGAGAACCTTGTTTTCCGTAAAGAAAGTTGTTTGAAGGGATAATGCCATCATCGGAAATCCCTCCAATCGAGACCGAAGAACAGCCTGATTAATCCCTATCGTCGAATTGCCTCATCTGATTGGACGGCTGAGGATCATTTCGCATCGCCTTATACCATTGAACATTAGCACTTCCCACCAACTAGGCTGATAACTTTCACAATCAATCCCTGCCGTAGAATCGCTTCGCATGATCTAACGGTCGAGGATCATTTTGCCCCAACTAAGTTCATTGAACATTAGTTTACGATGAGGGCGGTATTTTAGCCGACCCCACTGCCATGTGTTTCCCTCTATATGGAATCGTTCCAAATTTTGCCAAACCATTTTCTACTTATGAGGGTCGCGATCACCTGAAAACCACTCCCGGCTCAGTAAATTGAACCCGGATGGAAAATCCCTGGTATTTCAATTGTTGAGAGTACCCAGCATCCTACCTATCGTTTCGTTATCTCTTCTTGAAACCTGAAAGGATGAAACCTCCGCCAGCCGATCTTTCTTAGATGAACCAGAGCCACCCGAAAGAGTAACCAGTGGAATCTCCAAACCAATGTTGACTTGATTTAATATGGTCGGCAAAGCATTGCAACTCCCTGAAGACCTGAAATTATAACAAATAGGAAACATAGAATACTTGAATTACTTGGAAGCCATCTCCATGGCCCTACTTTGAAACACAAGCATGTCTTCATCTGCCTGGTCATAACATTCCACTTTTAACCTATTCTGAGGCATTTCTTTCCAGATAAAAGCAACCATGTTCTCTGTGCTAATCACTCCTTGACTGGCAAGAAGATCAACCAATTTATTTGTTGATATTCTTACATGTTTAAAGCTAACCGTCCGAAGGCTTTGGAGGTGTTATTGAATCCATTGAAAGCCCTGGATCAGATGCCAGTTCCTAGAGACTTTATCCGGTCTTGAGTCCCAGCTGATCCTCTTGATTGAATTAATGATTAACTCTGAATCGGCTTCCACAATCACATTTTGTTGGTTATCTTGTTTCAAGAAATCTAAGCACTTCTCCATAGCCATCAATTCCACCATGTTATTCATTTCTCTTCCTAAATGACAATGGAAGATGAAAATTAATTCACCATACTCATCCCTAAATGCTCCTTCAAAACGCGTAGAGCCTGGATTGCCCTTTGAAGCTCCATCAATGTTGAATTTCAAAAATCCCTTGGGGGGAGGATGCCAGAAATTGAGCTCAAAAACTAGGGAGAAAACTTTCCTATCCCATACCTGAGGAAAAAGACCCTGCAGACCTAAATCCTTGAGAGTTTTCAAAACCACATCAGAAGGAGGGTTATTGTGGAGATTTCGCACAATAGTGCCAGCCGTTTCCTTGATTTGTTTTAAGATCTGCTAAAAAAGGCTTTGGGTGAACCTCTTTTCATTCTTGAAGATTCTATTGTTCCTTTCTTTCCAGACATTCCAAATAATGAAACTTGTCATGATGGCCCATGCTGAGCTAAGAATTCCATTGTCTGAAAAGGTTCTTCTCCATCTGTTTAGGGTACTGATGATGCTCCCTTTGTCGCTATCAGAGTGTTGGAATATGGTGGCAAAAGAATCCCATAAACTGGAGGTGAATATGCAATTATTGAGAAGGTGCTCCATAGTTTCCTCTCGGGATTCACAAAGATGACATTTGGAAGACCCCAGGACCCCCCTCTTCTTGATATTCTCCCAGGTCAGGATTTTCTTATGCTGAAAAAGCCACATGAAGAGACTAATCTTCATCCATCCTTGATGTCTCCATAGGTCTTGCCAAGTCTTGTCTGGAGCTTGAGGGATGAGGTCAAGGAGAATGAGTTTTTCTTCTTTGAGATTAAAGGCACCCTCACTTTTGCTACCCCATATTAGATGACCATTATCCCTTGATTTCAAAATATTCCTTTGCTCTAACATATTTTTTAGAGTCTCTGCTTTAGCCTTCAGGGGGTTTTCATCCCTGAACTAAAAGTTCCTCCAAGTTCTCCATTATCCACTACTGTCATTTTGGATCTAAAAGTATTTTAATTTAGATAACCCTTTAGTATCTGTATCCTCCTTGAGCTCCCTCAAGTCTTCCTTTAAAAAAATAGGTTCCTGTTGCCATTTGTCCTCCTAGAATAAGGCAAGGTTCCCATTTCTAATTTCCCAGAAGTTGTTTCCTTGGACTAAGCCCCTATTGTCCCAGGCAATGTTCCAGATATGAGATCCCTTGTTGAATCCTGACATTCTTATTAGATCTTTATTTTGCCACATATGTGCATATTTTTCTTTCCATATCTTTGCCCATTGTGCCTCAGGATCTTTAACCCATCTCCACCATAATTTTTCTCCTAAAGCCTTACTTAGAATCTCAGGATCATCCAGATTGAGTCCTCCATAGCTTTTGGGTTTGCAAATATTTTCCCATGCTACTAGGGCCCATTTCTTTCTTCCTTCCCCCTTTCCCCAAAGAAAGTCTCTTTGAACATTTATAAATTGCTGCAAAACCCCTTTAGGGGCTCGGAGAGTTGATAGCATAAAGACTGGAATTGATTGAAGGACTGCCTTGGTTAACACCAACCTTCCAGCCAAATTTAAAGATTTGAAAGTCCATTTCCTAATCTTATCTTTAAGTTTGCTAATCACTGGCTCCTATATGCTCTTATGTAAAGGCTTTGATGTTAGAGGAATTCCTAAATATTTTGAATGGAGGATCTCCCTTTCAAAGCCCAAAATTCTTGAAATATTTTTTTGAATAGCAATGCGAGTATTGAAGAAAAAAATGTTAAACTTGGAGAGATTAACTTCCATACCTGAAGCCATGGCGAAGTCTCTCAGGATTTGCTTATTAGCTAGAGCTTCTTTGGCCGTGGGTATGCCTTGTAGCATGGTATCATCCACAAATTGTTGATGTGTTAAAGCTTGACCATCTTCAGTAAGTTGGAGACCTTTTATTTCACCAACTTCCTTAGCATGCCTGATAGATCTACCCAATCCTTCCATCATAAGAATGAAGAGAAAGGGAGAGAGTGGATCTCCCTATCTGAGGCCTCTTGTAGGAATGAAATTCTCTGAAGGAGAACCATTAACAAGAATTGAAAAACTAGAAGAAGTTACTAGGACCATTACCCATCTGATCCAATTGTGATCAAACCCAAAAGCCAAGAGAACTTTTCTGATATAGTTCTAGTTCAGCTTATCATAAGCTTTGGCCATGTCTAATTGCATGATCATTCCAGATTTCCTCTTGCTTGTTAGTGAGTGCACCACCTCATGAGCTTGAATTATATTGTTGAGGATTTACCTGCCTTCCACATGTCCAGATTGTTCCTCAGACACCAGGGTGGGGAGAAGAGGCTTGAGTCTATTGGCCACAACCTTGGATATTATCTTGTAGACAACATTACACAGGGCAATGGGTCTGAACCTGTCAAGAGTTAGAGTTGAATCATGTTTAGGGATCAGGGCAATAAAGGTGGTATTTAGCACTTTCAGAATGGTTTTGTCCCTTCTGGAGTCTTCCACTACATTCAAAACATCTTATTTAACCATATTCCAACAAGCTTTGAAGAAATCCACATTGAAACCATCTGGACCTGGTGCCTTACCATTTTTCATTTCTTTTAGGACCTCACTGATCTTATCTACCGATACTGGTCTATTAAGGTTGATATTGTCTGCATTGTAAACTAGCTTTGGAATATGTCTTGATATAACCCTAATAGATTGTTCCCTATCTGAACAAGATTCCTGAGCAATACCACGAAAGTGTTGAACCAGTACTACTGCAATTTCTTCATGAGAATGAAGAATATTACCACCTTATCCTTGATAGAAGAAATCTTGTTGTGAGCTCTATTCGCCACAGTGGATCCGTGAAAAAATCCATTATTGTGTTCTCCTTCTTTTAGCCATTGCACTCTAGGATTTTGCCTCCAAAAAATATCCTCTTATTTATAGAAGTTCTCCCATTCTTGTTGATACTTGGTTGCCTGCTCATTGACCTTATCAAAACTCTCCCTAATAAGGGTTTGGTTGAGTTCCTACATTTTTCCTTCAACATATTTTTTTCCTTCAAAAATATTACCAAACTCCTTCTTATTCCACTACTTGAGTCTGAGTTTGATATGTTTTAGTCTTTTTTGGAGTAGGAACATGCTTGTGCCTTGAATATTTAATTTTTCAGCCCACCAAATGGCTATGTTGTTGGTAAAATCTGGATGGGAAAGACAGATGTTTTCAAATATGAAATGTCTATTCCTGGGGGAGCCAATGCCCTGCATTTCCAGTTGCACAGGCCAGTGATCAAAGCCTCCAAAGGGGGTAGCTCTTGCAACTATGTCCTTGTCCTTGAGCATAAGATCCTCAGAGATGATGAATCTATCTAATATGGAAGCCACCTGAGACTCTCCTCCTCTTTTATTGTTCCAAGTATAGGTACCATTACTCGTACCAATATCCACTAATTTGATATTGTCTGTGAAAGAGAGAAAAGCACAAGAATATTTATTTAAAATTCTGGTGCCCCCTTTTTTCTCAGAAAAAGATTTGATCATATTGAAATCACCCCCCAAGATCAAAGGGACACTTGCATGTATTTCCCTAAGATCCTGCAGGTTTGTCATCCAATCTTTGGGGACCATACACATTCATTACTAGATAGGCTTCCTTATCTCCCACTCCCTGAATGCCCACTGATAGATAATCCCTGACTACCTCTGTATCTATAATGTCAATTTTTTGGGGGTCCCAAAGTGTGAGAATGCCACCAGCTGTATTCTCTGCTTTGACTTCCAGAAACTAAAAAATTTTGAGCCATTTACTGTAAATCTCTTTTATTTTCTGAATGGAACATTTATTCTCCTGGATGAAGATTACATCCGATTCTGCTTGTTTCATTCTATTACTAAGTAACCTTTGTTTTCTCTTACTACCTAGGCCTCTAATATTCCAAGAAGTAAACTTCATTATTAAAGACATATAAAGGAGTAATTGGATAGGTCTTTCATCTTACCTGAATCTATCATTAGCTTTCCACATTCCATCAAAATCCCGTTCTGCTTTTTCCTGCCTCTTTTCTTTCCTGGGTATCTCGGTGCCAAGCCTGGTGTGGCTTTCAAAGTTTTCAATCCTCCGCTGCTCTACGTTTTATGAGCCCCTTGCTTTTCCAGCCCTGGGTTCTATGTTTTCCATAAGAACAGTTGTTGAACTCTATTGAACCTCTCTGGAGGCAATGAATCCACTCCCTCCCTAGTTCCTTGTTTTAGGAATCCTTCTAGATCTAGATTCTCTTTTTCAAGAATCTCCTGTAGTTCGTGATCTTCCATTTCCATCTCACTCTGGGTCATTTCTAGATCCATCTCCAATTCTTTGTCGCTCATCATGTCTTCTTTCTGTTTGTTAATGGTTTGTGTTTGCTCATCCTCTTTTTCATTCTCCTTATTTTCTGGACTGTCTCCCTTGCCCTAATCTGTTTTCGTTACCCCCTGTTCTTCTTCTAGTGCTTGAAACCTATTTTGACTACCTTGTTGCCTTTCATTTTGGTGTGTCTTCGATCCCATCATTCCCTTTTCCTTTTTGGACCAATTTTTTAAAGCTTTTAGTGCCTTTCATGGTATTGGTTTTACTATTATTTCCAGTCTTACTAAGTGGGTAATCTCTAAATAGATGTCTATGTTCGTGACATTTACGACATCTGAATGGGATGTTCTCATAATCCACTGTTTGTACCCATTTTTCATCAAACGCTTCCAATATGTCCTCATTTCGCACAGCTCTAGAAAGATCCATCTCCACACATATTCTTGCAAAGGATGTGTATCTTCCTCTTCTGGTGGCCTCAGAAGCTTTGATAAAATGTCCTAACCTATTTCCTATGGCAGAAAGGGATTCTAGTTGCCAACAATCCAAAGGTGGAGAGTAGAGTCTTACCTAGACCAGGACTGATGTGAAAGGTTCACATTCTAGGACAAAATTCATGATCCAAGGTCTCATATACAGGCATGTTGCTGCATAAAAGTAGGGCCCTCCTTCAAATACTCCGTCCTTATCTTCAATGTTTGCAAAGACTACTGTGAAGAATCCCTTTGACCCAAGATGTAGTTCTATTCTTCCTTTAGGTATCCAATGGTATTTAATCCAAGACTGTAATGCTTTTTCAATGGGCCATTGTTTGGTCAATTTAGTGTGATCTAAATTGCTATTTAAAATGTCAATCCGAGATTCGTAAACTGACGAAGTGAAGTGTACTATATGTACTAGATAACCATTTCCTTAGTCTTTTGTCGTTTTTGAGTTTTTTTTTTAATTTGTTTTTGGATTTATCTTACCCTAATGTGTGATGGCGGAAATGAAAGTTAAGTATGGAATATGGATGGATGATGATGATGATTTCTACAGTGATTTTTCAAAACTTAGAAAGTGCTAAAAAAGAAAGCTTTAAAACAACTAAACTGAAATCAATTCTTAAGAGGAAGTAAATGCATCAAACAGTGAACTAATGACAATGGCCCAGTATCCTTGCTGCTGAATGAAAAGAAAGTAAAAACTGAACTTAAAGCAACTCAAACTAAAAGCAAAGCAACTAATTCACACTACTTAAACTCTTCAGATCCTTTACCCTTCAGCTCAATCTACCTTGTGGGAAGCAATCATGAACAATTCAAGCAATATGATATCTAAATGGCAAGAAATTAAATTGCATAAAAGAAACTAGTCACACTACTTTAACTCTTCTGGTCCTTTACCCTTCAGCTCAATCTACCTTGCGGGAAGAAGCCATGAATGAGTTTAAGCAATATGATAACTAAATTGCGAGAAATTAAATTGCAGAAAGGAAATTAATCACACTACTTCAACTCTTCTGATCCTTTACCCTTCAGCTCAATCTACCTTGTGGGAAGCAATCATGAATAAGTTTAAGCAATATGATAACTAAATCACACTACAGTTAGTAATATTCTGATTTCTTGCTAATAGAGTCACTTCACTATAGAAAGAAACCATAAATTGATGAGCAGTATGATATCTAAATAACAAAAAAAATAAATAAGAAAATCACAACTTGAAAAAGACAATACTGAAATTAAACTTCAGAAAATGAAAGTTAGCAGGAAGGACAAGATGATCTCATGTGTCAATAGTTATCAAAAAGATGAAAATTTTCCCAGGCTGTCTAAGAAAACCTGCAAAAAAGCACTGATCAGCTGACAACTATAAGAAAACAGAGGTGAAAATATAAACAACAGTGAGTTAAGAAACATTAAAACAGCGTGTTATGTACAAGCTAAAGATTATGAAAGCAGAAACATAATAAAACCAAATGAAAACTTTACAAGGCTTCAGCGCGGAGGGGCCCTCTGCCACTTCAGCCAGTCAACGAGTAATCACACGAATGAACTCAGAAAAGTCTTCTCATGTATTAAAGCAGCGACATATATAAAACAGTGGGGTGATAACAACAACAGTTCAGAATTTACATATCCAAAAAGCTTCCTTACAGTGTTCATCGACGCATTATTTATAATGAAAAAGTGTTGAACTAATTAACTGAATCCTACGCTATTAACTGCGTTGCCAAAGACACGTAGATCCCTTCAGCCGAGATCTAGCGTAACTGTCATCATGTCTATTAAATCTCCGGAGTGGTAGCTGTTGGATTCAGGTTACGAAAATGATCTCCAGGTGTGCTGGTGTCTTCGTGAGCTGAGGACTGTGCCACGTAAACATTCACATGCTCAAAACAGAGACGTGCCACCGCTGAACTCCTTGGTTGGCTTTGCCTTTGACCCTCGTTGACCGTGACCTTCCATGGATGATTTGGCTGATTTGAAGGGACACGTTCCATGTATCCGTCACCTGGAGCTTGCCCATGTGGCTCGTTTCTTCATAGGACACCTGTAGCACAGCTTTTAACAAAATAGTTTCGGAATCCTGTGTTGTCAGTTTCCGCAGCTGCATGAACAAAAAAACTAAACCAAACAACAGTCATACGCATAGTCAGAAAACCATGTAAAAAGCTCTTTTTAAACTACAATGCAATGATTTAACAACTGGGTGGATGAAATAAGTGGAAAAAGAAGGCTGAGAGGGTGTATAGGAAGGTGCAGGTTTGAGGCTCAACATACCCCCACTGTGAAGGTGTTGCATGTCCTCATGCAACCAAAATTGAGTTATTTCCCTCTAATCCAAATGTTTTGAGGCTTCTGCAAGGACATCTAGCCCTCTTTTCTTCTTCTTTGATGCTAACATCATGCTTGGCTTCCTAACTAAACATTTGAACTTGAGGTTAATCAATGCTCTGCTTAACTTTTTGCACTTCTTCTTCAATTTTCTGTTTTTCTTTTGCCACAGTCCTAAATGGAGCATAGTGTTATCATGGACAATCTTGTCTACTTTACTCTGCTCTTTGAGTGCTTCATTTTCCTGTATGATATGCCTATTTAGTACTTCTAACTCAAATACTTCCTGTTTCAAAGACTGAACTTGTGCATCAAGTGGCAGAGAGGTACTTGGTCCTGCAGCTGATTGTTCTAAGGATTCCAGGTAGTTATATACCTCTTGCTGATTAGGATCTACCTCAGGTGTCTTTCTCGGCCTGAACTCAAAATCTGGTGAAGGAGGATTGTTCTCTCTTTCCGGCCGAAAAGGGCTTTCCTCACGTGGAGGACTTGACTCAATACTTGGCTGGGCTGGAGATTTCTCAGGTGTCTCTTCACCTAAATCAATAAAGTGAGACTATTTTTCTTTGGTTTTATTCCCCTTCCCTTTTAGCCTAGTGCTCCTTCTTAAGTATGAACTAGTACTCTTTTCTTGTGCACTCTCTTTTCCTTTTTGCTTTTTCTTGGCTATGGCAGTAGCTTGAAGATCTATTAGTCTTTCTGACAGAGGTTGATAATCTTCTTCTAAGGATTGCTCAGGGGATGGATAAACTTCTTGGATGGTTCTTTTGCCTTTTTCTTTTCTCTGTTTCTTACTTTTAGCTCTGTCTTCTTCTTCTTTTTGGACAACTTCTTGAATTTCTATTGTAGGGGAGTCTTGGATTGTAATGTTCTTTTCTTTCCTCCTACTTTTCCTTGGAATCTTTTATGGACTGCTTCCAGAGGCCTCAGACAGCTCTTGGAAGTAGTTTCTTGTTAGGAATTGCTCCCAAGTATCCTTAGTTTTCTTCAACTGATCCTCAATAAGAATTTTTATGAGCCCATGATGGTAGAGATGAGGTTCAATGTTGCCTACATGTTTTTGAACTGTAAAACTCATCTTTTTCAAACTTGATAGCAGAAAATGAGACAAATTAAGAGTGTGACCGTCTATGAAATTCATCATCAGTCTAACATGATACATATACATGGAGCCAAAACGACCTTCACACATGATAAATTTCTGGATGACTAACAGTAGACTAGACCATTCCTCTTTTAGTACATGAACAAGGATGCATCTTGTAAAAACAGTGGTATCCATACCTTGATTTTGTAGCATGATTCTCCATATTTGATCGTCCACACTTCTATTTTTAAACCACCTTTCACCTTCTTGAGGTAGGCCCGTGGTAGTTGCTACTGTGGCCTCGGTCACTGTGAATTTTAAGTCTCCAACCTCCACTGTTTGTCCATTAAAAGACTGTGCAAAAGCTTTGGTCACCTCCTTGTTATAGCCTTTAAAATTCTGGATAAATCGTAGCCATCTGACTTTCTTCAGCAATTCCTTAACTTGAGGATAACCCTCCAAGTATTTCGGTCCTTCTGGCTCAGCTCTCAGTAATTTTCCCATCCTCTGTTTTAAATTCCACTGAGAGTTATTCTGCGTGTGAGGGTTTAAGGAAAAATAGCTCTGTTACAGGGTTTAGGATAGACTGTAGTGACTGCAATCAGGGTTTAGGATGACTGTAGTGACTGCAGTCAGGGTTTAGGATGACTGTAGTGACTGCAGTTAGAAATGGAGAACAGGGAATGGAAGTATCCAAATTACCGGAGGAACAGAGGGTAAGCAACAGTGAATAAAATGCGAATGCATGCGAGGAGTAGGGTATAAGTGAAGTGTGAGTGGAGTGATAAGCGAGTGGAGTAACGGTGGGATTCTTTCGAGTCGGATGACGGTGTATGAGATTTTACACGTCTCAACAGACAGCTGTGGAAATTACGGCTGGGAAGAGCCGTAACACAATAGGTCACGTCTCAAGAGTATGGGTAATAAATGGAAGTGCAGTCATACTTGAGTTTAAACTCGGAATAATCATAAGACCGTTAGAGAAATGAATGCGAGGTGTGTGGAGTGGTATCATAGAATAGGAGTGGTAGTGGAGCTATCGTATCAAATCATTGCTCATAGTAGAACTTGTTATGGTTTAATGACTATGCGTAATTATGACTTGAATTGTTATTTGATAAAGATTTTTTATCATACCTTTGTAACTTTGTCATTTCTTGCTCAAGGCTTCTAACCAATTGTCCTTCTTTGTTATCTTGGAGATGCCCCATGTCTTTAGCTCAATTACACCTACATTTCATGATGATTGCACTAACAGTTGACTGTAAATTTTGAAAACAGAGTGATGCTGGCTGCGGAAATCGTTTCTGGCTGCGGAAACGGTTCCCAGCTGTGGAAAATAAGACAGCACCCCCTTAACTGCACAAAGATAGTTAGAGAAAAACCAACTGAATGAAAATAGTCCTGAAGGGGACTTTTATTGATGGAGTGAAATGGAATGAGTAAAATGAAGTGGGAGTGAAGTGGAGTGAAGTAAAATGGAAATGAGATGGAGGTGAAGTGAAATGACAAGTGAGATGAAGTTAAGATAGAAAGAGAAGGAGAGGAGATTTTTTTTTTGGAAAATATAGAGTGTCAGGTGTCCCTGATTTTCACTCTACATTTTCTGGATAAGACTGCCAATCTGTGATTGGTTTTCAGGCTTATACACATTTTTTTCTTTTTTTCTTTTTTTTTTTCAAAACTGAAGGAAACAAAGATTACGCTGATGGGGGAGAAGAATTCTTCTCCACCAGCCTTATTGTAGAATTCTCTTGGAACATTTTGACAAATTCCTCTTTTGAGAGTGGCTTATGATAAATTTTCAATCGGTGGCCACTCACAACAAGAGGAGTCTGAAATTCATCAATGGTCTTGATTCTTACCGCTCCATTGTTAAAGACTTTATCAATCTCATATGGCCCAAGCCAATGAGTCTGAAACTTCCCTTTGAAGTCTTTAAACTTGGAATCAAACAATAAAGCCCAATCTCCCTCTTGAAACTTTCTCTCTTTGATATATCTGTCATGCCACTTAGCTCTTTGATGTTGAACTAGATCAGTCCTTAAAATTGCATCTTGTCTGATCTCATCTAGCTCATTCAGCTGCTCCATTCTGTGCTTTTGGGCTTCTGATAGATTCATCCCCAACTGAACTGCCATCTTGAAAGTTTTGACTTGAAACTCAATGGGGAGCAGGACTTCTTTCACATAAACAATTTCATAAGGAGAATGTCCTATTGTGTTCCTCCATGTAGTTTTGTAGGCCCATAAGGCTTCAGGAAGCCTTTCTGCCCAATCTCTTCTGGGGAGATGAACAGTTTTGGTGATGATGCTCTAAAAAACTTTGTTTGTAGATTCCACTTGGCCATTTGCTTATAGATGGTAAGGAGTAGATTTTCTGTTCTTGATTTTGTATTCTTCCATCAGCTTCTCCATCAAGTTAGATGTAAATTGACTTCCCTGATCTATCACAATTTCTCTTGGGACACTAAAACGAGTAAAAATATCCTTAAAAAGAAATTGAATAACTGAATTTTCAGTGGCAGAAGGCAATGCTTTGGCTTCTACCCATTTAGTGACATAATCAGTGCAAACCAATATATACTTCTTTTGTCTAGATGGTGGATTAATGGGTCCAATGAAATCTAAAGCCCATTTTTCAAAGGGTTCGATGAGTACCTGTGGTTGTAATGGCATTTCATTTGAGAGAGTCGGTCTCCCAACTCTTTGGCAGTTGTCACACCTTCGGACATATTGTTTTGCATCTTTGAAGAGAGAAGGCCAATAATATCCTAAAGAAAGGATTTTATAGGCCGTCCTCTTGTCAGCAAAGTGCCCACCACATGGTTCATCATGACATGCCTTGAGGATGTCAGGCATTTCATCTTCCCGAACACATCTTCTGATCACACAATCTAGCCCTGTCTTAAACAATTCATTAGAAATCCATGAATAATTTGAACTCTCCTGAATAATTTTCCTTTTCTCATTAGGAAATAAGTGTGGAGGTAGCTTCCCTGTAACCAAATAGTTAGCAATATCTGCATACCAAGGAGTCTTAGTAGTTACTGCAAACAAATATTCATCTGGAAACTTATCCTCTACAGGAGAATCTTCATTAGTATTTTGGATTCTAGACAAGAAATCAGCTACTGTATTTTGTTTCCCTGGTCTATCTAACACAGTAATATTGAATTCTTGTAAAAGTAAAAGCCATCTTGTAACTCTGCCATTAGTAACAGGATTGTTCATGAGATATCTAATTGCAGAATGATCAGTATGGACAAAAGTTTCATAGCCTGTTATATAGTGTCTAAACTTGTTGATTGCATGAACAACAGCTAAGAACTCTTTCTCAGTCATAGTATAGTTTAACTCAGTGGGAGTCAAATTTTTACTGGTGTAGTAAATGGCATAAGGAACTAAATCCTTTTGACCCAACACAGCTCCTAGAGCTGTATCTGAAGCATCTGTATAAATATGGAAAGGAAGTTTCCAATTTGGCCCTCTCAAAATGGGTGCTTCGGATATTCTTGTTTTCAAAGTTTCAAATGCAGATTGACAATCAGGATCCCATTTGAATTCACAGTCTTTTGTAAGTAATTTGAAGAGTGGAGATGCTATTTTGGTGAAGTTTTCAATAAATCTTCTATAGTATCCAGTAAATCCAAGAAAACTTCTAACATCTTTTTGGCAATTTGGAGTAGGCAACTTGGAGATGACTTCAACTTTTGATCTATCAACTTTAATCCCATCTCCTGAAATATGATGTCCTAAAACAATCCCTTCAGTAAACATCATAAAGTATTTTTCATGACTTAATTATAGGTTTGTTTCTTTACATCTTATAAGGACTTTTTCCAAATTCTCTAATGCTTCTTCAAACGAATTACCATAAACTGTAAAATCATCCATATAAACCTCTACACAATCATGGATTAGATCAGAAAAGATTCCTAGTACTGCCCTTTGAAATGTTGCGGGTGCATTACATAATCCAAAAGGAAGTACTCGGTAAGCAAAAGTTCCCCATGGATAGGTAAATGTGGTCTTGTCCTGATCTTCGGGTGCTACCTGAATCTGATTGTAACCACTAAACCATCCAAAAATGAAAAATACTTTTTGCCTGCTAAAGTATCTAATACCTGATCGATAAAGGGTAAAGGAAAGTGATCCTTCAAGGTTGCTTTGTTCAATTCTCTATAATCAATGCAAACCCTCCATTTACTATTCCTTTTGGGTACTATAACCAAAGGAGAAACCCATCGGCTATCTGAAATTGGATAAATGAAGTTCACATTAAGTAACTTTTGGAGCTCTTCTTTCACTATCTCCCTAAGGTTCGGATTCATCCTTCTCTGAGGTTGTCTGATTGGTCTACTGTTTTCCTCAATGTAGATGTGGTGGATGCAAGTCTTAGGGTCAATACCTTTCATATCGGTATACTCCCATGCAAATGCAGTAGAATGCTTTTGCAAGATTTTGGTTAGCTCTTCCTATTGTGATCTTTCCAAGTTTTTGTTGATAGTCAATGTTTTTCCTGGAAAGATCTCAATGGCGGAACTACCAAACTCTTCCATAGAGAAAAGAGACATTTGTCTAGATGATAGATACTCAATGTCAGAATCCAACAGAAATTGTGTGTGGTCATATTCTGAAGATGTTTCAAAGTTTTCTAATGTGTTCAGAATTTGACTATCTTCACTGATCTCAGAAATGGTAAAGATAGGTTGTATAGTATCTTCATCATCAATCCACTCATTATCTCCTATTTCTGTAATTGCTTTTGCTGGAGGATATAGATTGAATTTCTTTGTCGAATTACCATCAGAAATATACATATCCCCAGACCTACAACTGATAAAAGCATCAGCTGTGGCTATCCAAGGTCTTCCTAAGATGAGAGGATGTCCTCCCAGGTTACTCTTGGGAGTTAAAATCATGAAATCCACTGGATATTCCCAAGAGTCTAAGGAGACTGAAATGTCTTCTACTACACCATCTGGTTTGATAATTGATCGCTCTGCAAGTTGCAGTAAAGTAGGTGTAAAGAGAAGGTTAGGAAGTTTCAGCTGTTCCATAGTCTGTCTACTCATGATGTTGATAGCAGCCCCCAAATCAATCAAAGTATTTGGAATTTCTACCCCATTGATATGTGCTTTGACAATTGGACTACCGGGATCTACATACTTCTACATAGTAATTTTTCCCATCATGATATCTGCAATTTTTCCTACCAGGTGGATTCTTCTTGTATCTCTTGGTTTCCTTCCTGGTCTTTTAAGACTCAACTCCTTTATTGTTTTTGCTAGAATAGGAATCTCTTTAATGGCTTGTAACAAGGGAATCTTGATACAGACATTCTTCAATTCATCTAGAAAATCATAGTCAGGCACAAAGATTTGTTTTTCCACTCCTTTGTCAATTTTAATCTTTCAGGAAAAGGAGGTGTGGATGAAGATGAAGGTTGATCAACTATATGAGTTGTGGAGGTTAACTCTTCTTCTTTTTCTTTCTGAGTGTTTGGGTTTTGAAGAGATGCTTCAGAACCCTTATTGGCTTCAAGAGATTCTTCCTCAGAAATGCTTTGATTTTGGACATCTATAGAAGGTTTATCTAAAACTCTACCAGATCTAAGTTGTACATCATTGAGAGGAACAATCATATAGGTAGGAAATTGTTGACCTTCTATCATGTAAGCATTTTGAGGGTTTTTATTATTGGGGTTTGGCAATGACTAAGAAGGAAGTTGATTTGACTTCTGTTGGAATGGGAGCAAGAGTTGAGAATTTGGGTTCTGTTGAGAAGGTTGTTTTTGTTGAAATGTCAATGATAATTGTGGATTTTGATTTGGAAGTTGTGGAGCTTGTTGATTTTGAAAAGATGGAGGATATTGATAAAATTGAGAAAATATCCCATAAGGATTTTGCATACCTTGTACCCATGATTGAAAAGGATTTTGAAGTTGGGACCAAGGTTGTTGCCGAGGATTCCAATTTGGTGGGGGTTGAAAGTTCATAGAGTTGTTAAACCCTTGATTTTGTTGCCCTTGCCAAGGTCTCCTTGCAACAAAACAGAGGGATTCGATTGTATTTGGATCTTCTTGAAAGACAGCTTTGAGCCCAGGAATTGAAGGACAATCCTTGGTCTCATGATTCTCTGAACAAATTACACATGTTTCTACAACTTTTGCATCCAAGGGACATTCCCTTAGAGCATGTTTCTTTCTACACTTTGGGCAAAAGATGGCCAAAGCCTTAGCTTCTGCTTTCTGCTTATTGTGAATCTTAGGAGTGTCTAGTTGCTCACTAAGACTCCCTAAGATGTCAGTCTTGAATTCATCAAGCATGTTGCCAATCTCAGCCCTACTTACTGATCCAGTTGCAGATTTGTTTGCTCTGATGAGAGAAGGATCTCTAGGCCCTTTTTGAGTTTTAGATTTGCCCCTTGAGAGATGGACACACAGTTCTGCTATATCATGAAGTGGAAGTTGAGATATGTCTCCTTTTCCCATCATGTTCAAAATATCTATCCATTCATCTCTAATGGCTTTTAATAAAAGGGCTTTCAAGGTTTCCTCATCTAAATTACTCATTTTTGCTCTTTTCAGATTATATTGGAATCTTTCAAGTAAATCCTCCAAGCTTTCATCTTCTTTTTGTACCATTTTGAATACCTCATCCTTGTTATTGGTGGGCAGACAATAGTCCAGGTACCTATCCAAAAATGTTTGTTTCATATCATTCCAAGTCCTAATGGATTGAGTGAGTAATCCCATGAACCATTTCAAAGCTGCTCCTTTCAATGTTGAAGGAAACAGTTTGAATTTTTGAGAGTCTTCCAGATAATCATAAGTTCGACACACGACCTCCAACTCAAATAGAAATGTTTCAGGATCCTCATTTCTTAACCCATGGAAGTTTGGGAGGACAGATGGTGAGATGTTTTTCATTGTTGCTCGAGAGTCCTCATCGACTATAGGAAATCCGAATGAGTTATCTCCATCCCTATTTTCCCCAATGTTACCTCTACCTCCTCCATTATTTCCTCCTCCTCCTCCTCTACCTCTACCAAATCTGTTTGCTCCTTCCTCTGTCATGGTAGTTTTCCCGGAGACTTCAAAGTCCTCTGGTTCTTCTACTAATGGCGAATGAGGAGGAATTTCTCCCTCTTCTTCCTCAGGTGATTCTACCTCTTCAATTACAATTTGTCTCCCTGTAGAAGGAAGGAAAGGATCTCTTCCTAATTCAGAATCGATGGATGGTGTGGGAGAGTCAACTACTGCCTCTTGAATTCCAGGGATCCTAGGGCTAGGAGTGTAAGTTGGAGATGATGGAGGTGTCTCTTGTCTATTCCTTGAAGTAGATGGAGTTGTAAAAATCGAACTCTTGGCTCTAGCTAAAAACCTTCCCCTAGAATCTCTTGCTCTAAAAATGTCATTTTTCTTCAAGTCGGGCTAATAATTCTCTTTCTGATCTTCTAGGTCACTCTAGGTGCAAGAAGAGAGCATACTCAAGAAACTATTAAACCAATAACTTTTCTCTTTTCTGATCCTCCAGATCACACTAAGTGCAAGAGGAGAGCATACTTTGAGAGGTTATCAATTTTCCTTTCTTGAAATTTTTTTTTTTTTTTTTTTTTTTAAGAAATTGGCTACCTAGTTTCACTTCCCTGGCAATGGCGCCAAAATGTTTGCTCAATTTAGTGTGATCTAAATTGCTATTTAAAATGTCAATCCGGGATTCGTAAACTGATGAAGTGAAGTGTACTATATGTACTAGATAACCATTTCCTTAGTCTTTTGTCGTTTTTGAGTTTTTTTTTTTAATTTGTTTTTGGATTTATCTTACCCTAATGTGTGATGGCGGAGATGAAAGTTAAGTATGGAATATGGATGGATGATGATGATGATTTCTACAGTGATTTTTCAAAACTTAGAAAGTGCTCAAAAAGAAAGCTTTAAAACAACTAAACTGAAATCAATTCTTAAGAGGAAGTAAATGCATCAAATAGTGAACTAATGACAATGGCCTAGTATCCTTGCTGCTGAATGAAAAGAAAGTAAAAACTGAACTTAAAGCAACTCAAACTAAAAGCAAAGCAACTAATTCACACTACTTAAACTCTTCAGATCCTTTACCCTTTAGCTCAATCTACCTTGTGGGAAGCAATCATGAACAAGTCAAGCAATATGATATCTAAATGGCAAGAAATTAAATTGCATAAAAGAAACTAGTCACATTACTTTAAGTCTTCTGGTCCTTTACCCTTCAGCTCAATCTACCTTGTAGGAAGCAACCATGAATGAGTTTAAGCAATATGATAACTAAATTGCAAGGAATTAAATTGCAGAAAGGAAATTAATCACACTACTTCAACTCTTCTGATCCTTTACCCTTCAGCTCAATCTACCTTGTGGGAAGCAATCATGAATAAGTTTAAGCAATATGATAACTAAATCACACTACAGTTAGTAATATTCTGATTTCTTGCTAATAGAGTCACTTCACTATAGAAAGAAACCATAAATTGATGAGCAGTATGATATCTAAATAACAAAAAAAAAAAATAAGCAAATCACAACTTGAAAAAGACAATACTGAAATTAAACTTCAGAAAATGAAAGTTAGCAGGAAGGACAAGATGATCTCATGTGTCAATAGTTATCAAAAAGATGAAAATTTTCCCGGGCTGTCTAAGAAAACCTGCAAAAAAGCACTGATCAGCTGACAACTATAAGAAAACAGAGGTGAAAATATAAACAGCAGTGAGTTAAGAAACATTAAAACAGCGTGTTATGTACAAGCTAAAGATTATGAAAGCAGAAACATAATAAAACCAAATGAAAACTTTACAAGGCTTCAGCGCGCAGGGGCCCTCTGCCACTTCAGCCAGTCAACGAGTAATCACACGAATGAACTCAGAAAAGTCTTCTCATGTATTAAAGCAGCGACATATATAAAACAGTGGGGTGATAACAACAACAGTTCAGAATTTACATATCCAAAAAGCTTCCTTACTGCGTTCATCGACGCATTATTTATAATGAAAAAGTGCTGAACTAATTAACTAAATCCTACGCTATTAACTGCGTTGCCAAAGACACGTAGATCCCTTCAACCGAGATCTAGCATAATTGTCATCATGTCTATTAAATTTCCGGAGTGGTAGCTGTTGGATTCAGGTTACGGAAATGATCTCCAGGTGTGCTGGTGTCTTTGTGAGCTGAGGACTGTGCCACGTAAATGTTCACATGGTCAAAACAGAGACGTGCCAATGCTGAACTCCTTGGTTGGCTTTGCCTTTGACCCTCGTTGACCGTGACCTTCCATGGATGATTTGGCTGATTTGAAAGGACACGTTCCATGTATCCGTCACCTGGAGCTTGCCCATGTGGCTTGTTTCTTCATAGGACACCTGTAGCACAACTTTTAACAAAATAGCTACGGAATCCTTTGTTGGCTACGGAAACTGACAAGTTTCCGCAGCTGCATGAATAAAAAAACTAAACCAAACAACAATCATAAGCATAGTCAGAAAACCATGTAAAAAGCTATTTTTAAACTACAATGCAATGATTTAACAGCTGGGTGGATGAAATAAGTGGAAAAAGAAGGCTGAGAGGGTGTATAGGAAGGTGCAGGTTTGAGGCTCAACAGCCATAAACCCATGAACTTACAAATGATGGCATAAGTCTCCATATGGTCCCTATGCGCCTATAGAGCAGGATTATTCAAAACAACTCTAGGAGTGATAGTAGTCATGGGTTTGCATGGTCCCCTTTGAGTTTTGTCTTTTGCGCCCTATTCCTTGTCCGTTTCCTTGCTTTCTTTATTTTTGTTATTCTCCTTGGATTCAGGGCCCTCCTGCTCCCTTTCTCTGTTTCTTTGTTTTTTAGCTAAAGGATGTCTATCCTCTTCTACTGGTTTTCTCCCTCTGCTGGATACTACCTGCTTGAAGGAGAGAGTGGAGCTCCCTACTTTACGGCCTTCCATGGAGAACGAACTCTGCAAACCTGTACCCTAGCTTCAAATTCACCCTCCACCCACTTTTATACCAGGTAGAGTATCGATTTTGTCGACATAGTTGATAAGGTACTTCATGCAGTAATTATGTTCTTCACGTCATGAATTTGTTCACTGACCATAACTGTAGAGGTTAATTGCAATGGATAAGAGGCAAGGCTTAAGAGGTCTTTTATTCCTACTCAATCATCTTTCAAAGCCTAGAGTTCATTATTCAAGCATAAGGGACAAAACCAAGCTTTTCGAGAAAATATGGTGACATTTAGATGTGCTACAAGATTGCTACAAGAGGTGTTGTTTTTCTGCAGGGGCGAAATAACTTTTTGAATGCCCAAGTAAATCAAATGAAAATGAAATAAGTTTTTTTTTTTACTAATTAGTATTTATTAGGACTCCATTCCAAGTGGAATCACTCCAAAATATCCCTGTTAACACGTGTTTAAAAATAGAAGAAAATTACTACCCTAAAATCTAGAAATTCAAAATCTAGTGAGATAGTTAACCTACCGAGTGCCGAACCCAATCACATTAAAATTCTATGGAGTATATTTTTGTATTAGATTGAACACTTGTATTACCCAATACATGTGGAATAAGCTAAAATTAATCTCATTAACATGTTCTAAAAAATAGCAAAAAATTACTACTATTTTGCTACAAGGGATATCGAGAATTCTAGATTTGTGAACTAGTAGACCAATCTATGTTTCTAAATGATTAATATTAATTTTCAAAGTTGTTATAAGGATGCATCATGCTTTTGAATCTGTAAATAACCTAAAAAAATAAATAAATAAATTCACTTCAATCATTTAACCAATGTAACCTACATCAAAAGAAGCATGAATAGTAAATGTAGAAATAAAAGATGCAAGTAAAAAAACATTCAAAGAAAATAAAGAAATTGTAAAAGAGGGATATGAGACTTACGGGATAGCCAAGCCCAAGGAAACTCAGTCCTATGAAGGAAAAATACCTTTATAAGCTAAAATTGGCATCGAACTTGATTATTTGAATCCTTCCAAGTACATCCCTGCTAGAGATGAAAGTGGAGCTTCTAAATAACAAGTTTTCTCCCTAGTAAGACTAAGAAATACATACACCTAGAGGAAAATTCAAATTGGTACTTTTAAAAATAGAGCAAGAGACATTCTCCCTGAAAGGAGGCAACTTTCCCCTCCAAAATCCCTCAAAAGTTGGATCTGGTTCCCAACACTAGGAATCTTCATTAAATGACAGGAAACACATTCCTAAATTTTCCGAATCTGTGGAGCTCAATATTTTGTCAATAAGTTCATGATATTTAGTTAATTTATTATCCAATCTTCAATATTCTCTCAATATTCTGCAAAAATAAATAATATTAGGTACATAATATGCAATTACCTCTAAACCTTCCTAAAAACATATTAAGTCTAAAAAACATTTTTAAGTGTAGAAGGAGAGATTTAATATAGCCTTTATGTGTCTAGGAAAGGTTATATGGGCCTTCGTTTATGTCTAATATGGAGGCCCTTCAAGAACAATCCAACAAAGGACAAAGAACCATAGACTAGCTACATCATGTTTGTCACCTGCAACATAAAGACCATTATTGAGATTATGCCACTTATTTATGCAAGGAAATATTTATGTTAAACTGCAAAATGTTTGAATCTTGAATAGTGAAGTATTTTGAAGTTGAAGGTTTCAGTTAGTGAGTGCTTTTTTCATTGCATAAATCACTAACTTCCATTATTATTTTGATCTATCAATTTTTTAGTTAAATTACTAGTTTGATTTGATGAGTTTTTATTAGGATATGTGTCTTCCTACATTCCATTGAGGTTTGTATTTCTATCTTAACACTATTTTAATTTTCTTGAGTTAACCATGGTTGTTATTATCAGATAGATTATAAACATATTTAATACCTGAATTTATAATGAGTTTAGGTTTTATTAAGTATTTGCAGGTAGATACAAGGGTGGACATCACTAGTAATTCTATGTAAATACTTTAATCTATCGAGATACATTGGTGTCATCAACTAGAATTGTCAATTATTTAGGAAAATAGTGTATATACTAAATGTACTTGAGTTAGTATTATAACATGAGTTTTTTCATTTGATTTTTGAGGTTCATCATGAGATAAAATTTACAAATAAAAATGATATTAATAAAATTTAACATATTAAATGAAAAATAATCTTAAAACTAATATAATCACACCACTATCCTAGATCAACATAAATTCACTCCATAATACTAATGTTTAATGAGAAACATGGAAAACCTGCATTGTTTCTCCTTCAAGATCTTGCTGGAATTCATATAAGCCATATGTGAAATTTAAACTCTTTCATCCCTGGTTATTCATTTATTAGTAGACCAATTTAATATATAAGAATGATTTAGAGCCAAGATGTTACATGAAGTTGTTGATACAAAAGCCTCCATCTACCCCTGAATTAAAGAAATATTTAGAGAATAGGTCAAAGGCTTCTAAAGAATGTTTATTATACAGAAAGTTCTCTAATCTTATTGTGTTTTTCACCACAAGCTCTAGAGGATGAGGCTAGAAAGGAAACTAACCAATGCAAGTAGTGAAAAGGAAAAACCCTCAATAATTGTGTCTAACATAATTATTTGATGTTATTCGAGTGGTAGTGGATGAACTTT
The DNA here is from genome assembly GCA_031772625.1 of Pinus tabuliformis. Taxonomy (NCBI): domain Eukaryota; kingdom Viridiplantae; phylum Streptophyta; class Pinopsida; order Pinales; family Pinaceae; genus Pinus; species Pinus tabuliformis. The sequence continues at coordinate 499,340,631 of CM062815.1, forward strand.
TCTGCACTAGTCACACATTTCCTCAAAAGTCTTCTTCAATTTGTTAGTAGAATGACATCTACTCACAAACACAAATGGTGATGGAGCCACTTCCATTTACAGAGAATGGGATGTTTTTTTGTATGAGTGGATATGCTATGAAACCAACTCACAAAATACAAGAAAATATAGATCAACATATTGACAAAATCTACCAGAGGTTTTTACCAAACTGCATCTTCACATAATATATGAAACATTTATGGATTATCTTCCTACATTGGGTGTTTTAGTTATATTGTCTGGCTACTCATTTACAAAAGCAAAAATTTTCTATATAAATACAACGTTGTGGGTGGATGGTTATGGTGGGAAAAGCGCCATGACTGAAAAATTGAAAATGCTGAAGTAATTTCTATTGCCACAAAAATTGAATTGAAAGGCATTGTTTCCCACCCAGATTATAAGGGATTAACAATTTTTGGTACCTTTTCTCCCGGTCATTATGAAAGAGGTTCCTGGAATATTGGAGACTCTTTAACTATTAAAGTGAGACGTTTTATACCTAATGAAGTCATTTCCAATGATTTCACTGACTTGATGAAATCACACCAACTATATGCATATGTGGAAGCTAAGAAATGTTTGAAAAATATGTCCAAATTGATATTGATAGACATAACTTCTATTATTACGTTTAGAGGAGATAGGCATCGAGGACCTTACAAGATTGATGACCCTAATAAGATAACAAAAGGGATCCAAACGGATGGCCCCAACCATAAGATTGTCTACGCTCATGTATGCCTGGTTGTATGGACACCTAGAATGAGTTTGTCTTCAAAATTAGAAGCAGGAATCTAAATGGGAGCATTAATGACATGTGAATTGTAATGCATATCATGAGATAATCTTCCTTTTCCAATTCCTCACCCTTCTATCCTAGTCGTAAAACACAATTTTCATTTGTAGTTGCAGTCCCACTAGCCACTGAAATAATGATTTGTGACCTCCTCTAGGCATATTTCACTGTAGGTCAAAAGTCACATTCTATGTGTATAGTGGTTCCTCATTGCGATCTATAATCATGACCAATAAAACCACTCAACCTATCACACGTGATAAATATAATGTGCACTCCCAAACTACGACTTCCTCTCTCATGTCATCATTACTAGTGTCCTACTTACTGAGTGTGTAATTATTTCCTCTACCCTCATCGTGAGAATTTATATCGTTAAAGTGTATTCCTTTTTCTCTTTTTCATGTCCAACCATGAAATATGTTTCATTCTCTCCTCTTAGACTATCTAAAATTGTCCTTTTGTGATAAACGCTTGAATTCTTACTCGACTCTTGGTCTAACCTTTAATTTTATCAAACCTTCAACCATTATCTCCTCTTGTAGTAGTTTGTTCTTTGACTCCCATTCAGAACTTCAACATTTTGATTTCCTATCACTTAAAATTGTAATTTGTGAATCCGCATGGGCCCTTTTTAGCGAAATCATATAATTTCATTAGAGGAATCCACATATTTTTATTTGTTTGAAGTTGTTATGATGATGGGTTAAGTTGCATAGATTGATTGGACACAATCTCATTGCTTGAATTCAAATGATTCTATTAGGTGGAATCATTGTTTGAATTCATAATTTTCATTGATTAAGATATTAATTGAATCATAAAACCCCTTGCACGATGCCCATATCTCTCATTTGATAATTTGCATTTGTGATTCACTGAGTAAATCCTTTTTCCCATGAATTATGAATCGCAATGCCGTTGTCTCAAAACTTCTTTACAATTTTCACTAAGGCTAGAATCTGAGTGTATGACCTACGATAGATCTTTCCTTCTCTCTCCCACAGGTCGCAGATTGCACCTCTAGTCCTTAGTTGCATTTGATTTTAAATATGTATTTAGATCGTTGCTTGAAATTGAAGCTTGAATAAATTCCAACATTGTCAACTATACATGCACTTCAAACTAGAATTTTGATTTGCGATTGGCACTGTAATCCAAGACTATGAGCACATTATCACATTTACACATAGGTTGCAAGTCGCAACCATATTCTCTAGTGTTTTATAGAGTTACATGCGACCTTCTCTATCTCCAAAATGTGTGACGTGTTCAATTAATGATAAGTGTGACCTCTCTACAAGTTGAACCTGCGACCTATGTTTCAAGTGAAAATCACAACCTCCACTTAGTGTAATGACACTCACAAAAAGAATTTTTGATTTTGTACCACTGAATGCTACGAAGGTCATAAAATAAATTGTTAGTGTCAGGGTCCTCACTAAAGGGATCACTCCATTTTTGTAGCCTAGAAGAACATAGCTGCAGGAGGTAGTTTTTGACATGATGCCTTCCATAACCATCAATGTTACTTGTGCGACTAAAGGTGGAGAAGGCATTCAAGAAGGTCACATTGTTACAATGTGAGCTTGGAGTGGGCTAAAACATTAAAATGGTCTTACTATTACTCTACCTTATGCACCTTAGTTCCCATTTCATAAGGAAGGAAATTATTGGTTATTTCTTACTGGTCCTGTCTCTAACAATGTGTGGGTTTTGAAAAAGGTCAGTTCCATGCATGAAGCTACTGAAGTTAGCAAAAATATTCAAGAATATTTAGAAGGTTTGTAGTAGTTAAGGATGTTGTTGCAAAAGTGAAAAGTAGCTCAAGGTTGTTCACGGTTGAATTCGATGCACCAGGTGAAAGCACATACAATCTCACGACTTATTGCTTATGTGTTGCTTGGATAAGTTGTAACAAGACATTTATTGTTAAGTTGATGGTAAAAAAACATAACAATACCAACATAAGGGCCATGATTGTTGAAAGGGAACTTGTTTAAGAAAATGGAATTGTAGAGGAAGAAAATGAAGAAGATGAAGGAACTTATGATGATGGTGAGGAAGATGAACCTCAGGAGAAATATAGGACTAACAAGCATGAAAATGGAAATCACATGTTGCAAATTGAAGTTTAGGGACCGCTAGTACCTCAACATATCAATAAAAAATAGAAAATAGTTCATATCAATCCCATGGGTACATTGGAAACTTTATTATGTGGCATGTATGAAAAGGTATTCAAGTTCACTCATCAATTAGGCCTCACATTGGGGCCTAAACGGTTAGCTAAATTCAAGTGGTGTAGCTCCGATCGAAGAGAAATATATTCACTTATGTTCAAAATGATCCTGCATAGACCACATACGTTAACAATATTGTGATGTAGAAAAGGGTTATACAAGGGTCCAAAACAATATATTCCCTTCAGTTCATATGTTATGTATTTAGTATTGTTCTTTGACTATGATATATATGACCATGTGATTTTATTATGGGTGTAAGGAGGGAAAATCATTGTTGGCCTATGGAATGGAAGATGGGATCAAGTTAAGAGCAATAAGCTATGATATGTCCATTGCACAAACAAACTATCTGACAATGCATCTCATCCAAGTTAAGGATCTTATGGGTCATCATGTATGGTAAGGGTTTCTCCAAAGGCTAACTAGGGTTTCTATATTATTCAAAATCGACTCCACACAAGCTTCTAATAACCATTTAACAATACCAAAGGCACAACATCAAAAGCTGGTTGGATGATCATTTCCATGAAAATGGGGTACAAGAACAACTAAATATATGTCATGCAATATTAGAGAATGGATCTATTTAGCTACCCAAGGCGTTGAGTCAACCAAGTGGTGGGTGTTGATCTCTTTCCTAAAAATTAATATACTTGATGACATATGCAATATCAAGAAAATAGATATTCAACATGACAAATGGACACTTCCACCTTATTCATTCGCTAAAGCAATTCCTCATGTATTTTCAACAAGCACTAAAGGGTTTCTAATAACTAGCTCTATTCTCCTCATAACGTTTTTATATCATAGTGTAAAGATTTCTTATCAAAATGCTAATAGTTGTGCAGAGAGAAATGAAGTATGTAACAATCATTAGACATGAGAGAGTTGTGAGGAAGTTCAAGATTCATGATGGTAGGTGAAAGGTCATGGTAGGTGAAAAATCATCTAATTTCTATAAATATACCCTCATGCCTCATTTTTACAGGACTTTTAGCACTTTAGCTAGGACTTGGATTAGGTAGTTCGTTTATGCTTAAGGAGCTAGAGGCACTCAACTCTTCGCAGCTAGTGGAGTGAGATTGTGGTGAGACCATGGTTTTATTTTGGAAGATCGTATGAGCATCCCATGCTCCACTATTGGTCTTGATGGTTTGCATGACTTGTACTTTTATTTTCAACAACATTAATTAGAAGTTATCCTCTTTCGACATTGGTTTCCATGTTCTTCCATAATGGTTATAGTGGTTATTTGGTATTTGCATTATGTGTGTATGTGTGCTTGCATGTGGGAGATTTTTCTATGAACTAGTTCATTTCTATTACATGTGCGTTTTCTTTTGAATCTCTGCTCATATATTCCATGCTATGTTGGTAACTTATTTTAAAATAGTTTTCAATCAAATTATGGTAGTTTCCTCTTCATGTGTGTCCCATATGGTTTTATCTCACTAATCCATCTTTTAACATGCTTCTTGTTGTTGTTTATTCTTACATCCTTGTATCTCATTCTACAAGTTATGAATCATGAGTTGACCTCATCCCCTTTTCTCTAAGCATTTCATTCTTTCCCTTGCTCTAACATCTCCATATTTTATAGGTAAGAGAGAAACAACATGATGGTTGTTGGGTTGATATACTAGATTGGGACCTTATCCCAAATGATGTGAGGTATAATTGGGACTGCACACTCGGGAGACCCCCTAGCTATTGGAATAACATTTTTCCCCATTAATAAGTACATAAGGAAAATGCAATAACCTATTGATGTTTTATCCATTGATATTTTTTATTAGATGTGTGTATCTTTGTATGTAATCATAAATGTTTCTCAATGTATATTTTGTAATAAACAAAAAAATAAATTTAAAAGTTGGCTTTCTTCCATTAATGCTACTCATTTTTCAAAGCATTGTCTTTAAAAAAATCAATTATGCATCGTACTAATCAACATAATTGTGGAGGCATAAACTGAAAATAAGGTTATATCCAGCAATCTTTAATTTTTAATAAAAATAAGAAAAAGGAAAATACGTCTGCCCATAGTGTTGAAATAGGTCAACGCGAAGATCTCTTCTTCGGTTTACATATCAATGTAATTTAAAATTTAAATTTGATGTATATTGGATTTATATATCCATCAATATGTCAACTATTTTATTTTATTAATCAATTAACGAGACAATCCAATGTGATATTCACAGTTTGTGCAACTCAGATTCTTGGAGAAAGGGCAATAAAGGCAAGCTGGCTATTATGTATTACATGAAAACAGGCGTCTGCACCCATGCAAAATTTACACAACTAGCAAGCTTGTAGAGAGGTAAGTAGAGGAAATCGAGATTGAGACTGCATCTGTTGCGGTGGTGGTGGAAAGGCTAATCAAGGTCATGGTGACGAAAAAACATTAACTAAAAAATTCCAATAGATCTTTTTGAAAACCATCCTTGGTAAAAATATTATCCTAGAATACGAAAATATCGTTTTCATTGTTATGGTGAAGTTAAATACTCAGGGAAAGGTGTCAATTCCTCCTAATGAAGAAAGACTGCTCAAAACATTCATATGCTCAGTCTCGATCGATGTACTTAAGGAAAGATGGATGACTTCATTTGTTTCTGTTTTAAAATTCTCTCTCTACAGAGAATGGTAATGGTAAATAAATATGTTTTAATGATAACTTCATTGTTTGGGAAAACCTTAAAGAAAATTAATTTTGCAACTAGTTCAACTCCAACAAACACTCCTTTTCCTTTTAACAGGGTCCGTGATTTTGTCCCTCTTTGCTGAACGCAACTTTGGCTGTGACATTAAAGCTTGTTCTTCCATGGGTCAAGAACGAAGATCACAATTATTTCATCCTTCTCTCTGGTGAAGGTAACTTTGGTTGTGACATTAAAGCATGAATTCCAATGAGTCAAGAATGAAGCTCAACATTCTTTCATACAGAACCTTATATAAATAGCATTTGTAAGTGGTTACTTGATCATTTGGGGTTTTTTTCGACAACGTTGGTCATCATCCTTTGTTTGAAAAATGGTTTTTATCCTCTTGGACTTAATGGATGACGAATTGTAGTGAAGCTCTCAATATAGGCCTCCGGTCCCTTGATAAAGAAGTATTTTGATAGGTTGTAGTTTTTTTTGTATTATTAATCTTTCTGTTAACTGTGCGGTAGCGAATATCACTATATATTTTTATTATTTCACTAATTGAATTTTTATAATTACACTACCGTGAGAATCGATTCCATGCCATTTCCACCTGACTCATTTTTCAAATGAATCAATCAACTCATTCTAATTTGGTTTGAGTCTATTGTTTGGGGTATATTGTTCATGTGGGTGTGATGGTGCTGATTTTGAAAATGTAAAATCTTGAACTATGTCCAACATTACTTAGTTTTAGCATGGTCACGTATAATATGCATTCATTCTTTAGCAACATGTCAATTAGATTGTGTAATACATCATTCTGATTCACGAAGCAACAAAGAGGAGGAACCATAAGCATAGATACTTAGAGTAGTGATTATGTGCTCCGCTAAATGCCCACAACCAACCTATTGATTCTATAGTATATATAGTTTAAGAGGGAGCATGAATAGACAACCAAGTAGATCTAGTTCACTTCAGTTCCTTTCTCAAATGCAGGGATTTATTGCTCGATCAATGAAAGTCTATCGTAACTCACTTTATTTCTAGAAATACTCAAGACACTCATGATATGGAAGAACAACCAGGTAGACTAAATTTTTCCTTGCCTTCCCAGATTCCATTTCTAGAGGAAAAAAGTGTTTTAAGTACTTTAGAGATATTGATAAGAAAATGAGTTACAAAGTGAAAATTTGCAATAGTATCAAATGGGTTTCACTATTTCTATGAACGGTTTATAAATAACCTACTAACTTTTATCAATTTTCTCCTCCCCTTCTCTTTATACCTTATCTATGTTTTGGATTTTTCAAAGTTATTCACCATAGGTGGTAGTCTTTCAGTAACATTTCAATAACATCACCTTCAATGTTAGAAGCCAATCTTAGTTGTTCTTTCTCTACTTTCTTCTTGAAGTTGCAGAAATTTGCATTCACACAAAGTAACATGTCATTTCCTCTTAATGCCTCTTCTGTTAATGTTGTTAATGAATAGGATGAAGGAACTTATTATGATGGCGTGGAAGATAAACCTCAAGATAAATCTAGGACTAACAAGCATGAAAATGGGAAATCACATGTTCGAAACTAAAGTTTAGGGACCGATAGTGATATCATTCCCATGGGTACATTGAAAACTTAATTATGTGGCATGTATGAAAAGTTATTCAATTTCACTCATCAATTAGGCCTCACCCTGAGGCCTAAATATATTCATATATGTTCAAAATGATCCTGCATAGACCACATATGTGAACGATATTGTGATGTAGAAAAGGGTTACAAAAGTGTCCAAAACAATATCTTCCTTTTAGTTCATATGTTATGTATTTATTATTATTCTTTGACTATGATATATATGACCATGTGATTTTATTATGGGTGTAAGGAGGGAAAATTTTTGTTGGTCTATGGAAAGGAAGATGAGATCAATTTAAGAGAAATAAATTATGATATGCCCAATGCACCAATAAACTATCTCGCAATGCATCTCCTCCATGTTAAGGATCTTGTGGGCCATGTATGGTAAGGGCTTCTCACAAAGGATATGTAACTAGGGTTTTGATATTAAGAAAAATCAACTCCATACAAGCTTCTAAGAACCATTTAGCAATACCAAAGGCACAATATCAAAAGCTGGTTGGATGATCGTTTCCATGAAAAAGGGGTACAAGAACAACTAAATATATGTCCTACAATATCAGAGAATGTCTCCATTTAGCTACCCAGGGCATTGAGTCAACCAAGTGGTGGGTGTTGATCTCCTTCCTAAAAATGAATATACTTGATGACATATGCAATATCAAGAAAATAGACGTTCAACACGACAAATGGACATCGCCACCTTGTTTATTCGCTAGTGTAACCCCTTATTGTTAATTGAGGTATAATTGGGACATCACACTGGGGAGGCCCCCTAACTATTGGCAGAGCATTTTCCCCATCAATAAGTACATAAGGAAAATGCAATAACCTATTGATGTTTCATCCATTGATATTTTTTATTAGATGTGTTTATCTGTGTAGGTAATCACAAATGTTTCTCAATGTATATTTTGTAATAAACTATTACAAAAAAATAAATTAAAGGTTGGCTTTCTTCCATTAATGCTACTCATTTTTCAAAGCATTGTCTTTAAAAAATCAATTATGCATTGTACTAATCAACATAATTGTGGAGGCAACAATTGGAAATAAGGTTTATATCCAGCAATCTTTAATTTTTAATAAAAATAAGAAAAAGGAAAACACATCTGCATATAGTGTTGAAATGGGTCAACACGAAGATCTCTTCTTTGGTTTATATATCAATGTAATTTTGAAATTTATATTTGATGTATATTGGATTTATCTATCCATCAATATGGAAAATGTTCTATTTTATTAATCAATTAACGACAATCGAATGTGATATTCAAAGTTTATGCAACTCACATTCTTCGAGAAAGGGCAATAAAGGCAAGCTGGCTATTATGTATCAGATGAAAAGAGGTGTATGCGTCCATGCAAAATTTACACAACTAGAAAGCTTGCAGAGAGGGAAGTAGAGGCAATCGAGATTGAGACTGCATCTATTGCGGTGGTGGTGGAAAGGCCAATCAAGATCATGGTAACAAAAAAACATTGACAGAAAAATTCCAATAGATATTTGTGAAAACCCTCTTTGGTAAAAGTATTATCCTAGAATATGAAAATATGGTTTTCATTATCATGGTGAAGGTAAATACTCAAGGCAAGGTGTCAATTCCTCCTAGTGAATAAAGATTGATCAAAGCATTCATCTGCTCAATCTCGGTGGATGTACTTAAGGAAAAATGGATGACTTCATTTGTTTCGGTTTTAAAATTCTCTCTCTGCAAAGGATGCTAATTGTAAATAAATATAGTTTAATGATAACTTAATTGTTTGCAAAAACCTTAAAGAAAATTAACTTTGCAACTGGTTCAACTCCAACAAACACTCCTTTTCCTTTTGAAACAGTCCATGATTTTGTCCCTCTTTGCTGAAGGCAACTTTGGCTATGACATTAAAGCTTGATCTTCCATGGGTCAAGAACAAAGGTCACCATTATTTCATCCTTCTCTCTGGTGAAGTAAAATGTGGTTGTAACATTAAGGCATGAACTTCTATGACTCAAGAATGAAGCTCAACATTATTTCAAACAAAACCTTATCTAGAAGTTGCACGATTTGTGGTCATTTATAAGTAGCCTTTGTAAGTGGTTACTTGATCATTTGGGTTTTTTTCCAACAATGTTGGCCATCATCCTTTTTTTGAAAAAGGGTTTTTATCCTCTTGGACTTAATGGATGACGACTTCTAGTGAGGCTCCCAATATAGGCCTCTGGTTCCTTGATAAAGAAGGATTTTGATAGGTTGTAAATTTTTTTGTATTATTAATCTTTATGTTAATTGTGCAGCAGTGAATATCACTATATATTTTTATTATTTCACTACTCGAATTTTCATAATTACACTATCATGAGAATCGATTCCATGCCATTGCCACCTGACTCATTTTGCAAATAAATCAATCAACTCATTCTAATTTGGTATGAGTCTATTGTTTGTGAGCATATTGTTCATGTGGGTGTGATGGTTCTAATTTTGAAAATGTAAAATCTTAAACTATGTCCAACATTAATTAGTTTTAGCATGGTCACGTATAATATGCATTCATTCTTTAGCAACATGTCAATTAGATTAAGTAATACATCATTCTAATTCACGAAGCAACTATGATGAGGAACCATAAGCATAGGTACTTAGAGTAGTAATTATGTGCTCCGCTAAATGGCCACAACCCACCTATTGATTCTATAGTATATCTAGTTTAAGAGGGAGCATGAATAGACAACCAAGTAGATCTAGTTCACTTGACTTCCTTTCTCAAATGCAAGGATTTATTGGTCGATCAATGAAAGTCTATCGTAACTCACTTTATGTCTAGAAATACTCAAGAGACTTATGATATGGAAGAAAAACCATGTACACTGAATTTTTCCTTGCCTCTTTGGACTCCGTTTCTAGAGGAAAAAATGTATTAATTCGTATAGAGATATTGATAAGCAACGAAGTTACAAAGTGAAAACTTGCAATAGTATCAAATGGATTTCACTATTTCTATGAACTGTTTAGAAATAACCTACTAACTTTTATCAATTTTCTCCTCCCCTTTTATTTGTATATTATCTGTGTTTTGTATTTTTCAAAGTTGTTCCCCATAGGTGCTAGTCTTTCAATAACATCACCTTCAATGTTAGAATACAATATTAGTCGTTCTTTCTCTACTTTCTTCTTGAAGTTGTAGAAAGTTGCATTCACACAAAGTAAGTTGTCATTTCCTCTTGATGCCTCTTTTGTTAATGTTGCAACCCACTCTGATAAATTATATTTTTCATCCTCAATAGCCTATTTTTGGTGGGAAAACTTCCCTAAGGTAGGAGTTGAAAGCCTTATAAGAGCAGAACAAGATAATCAACAAAGAGAAGTGAAATAAGCATGCAAAACACATGAATTACCAAACATGGATTTAGAAACATATGCGGAGGTCTTACATTTGATGATGTTCATGTAGGGTCGAAACCGTCTGCTTCCTCCAAAATGAGCAGACCTGCAAGTCAATTTACTGAAGCATATAAATAATAGATAATTGAATGTGCATACATAAAAGATATGTAAGATCATAATATATAAGCATATAAACTATTATTCATGAGACAATAACAAATTAGGAACAAGACATGATCTTATTTATTGATTAACAACAATAGGTACATGAAAGGTACAACCCAATACAGGCTATAGGCACTGGTGAAGCCTTCCTCTGGATCTATCCAGCCTGAACCATGAAGACAACCTCTCTAACAAGCACAAGGAGATGCTCTAAAGATGATGAGCATCTCTACAAAGGAAACCAAGATTACCTAGAGATTGGGAGTGTAGGAGTCACAGGAAAAACATACTTGATCCGGGAGAAAAATGGGTATAATGTCGATATCCCGTCTCTTGTATCAATTAGGCCTACCCAAGGGGTGTATATATACCACCTAAAATTGGTTCATTCAGTTATGCCATGAGCTCCTATAGGTGGGCTCTTGGTAAAAGTTGTAAACTTTGCCCAAAACATAGCATTTCGTTTTATTTTTCCACATTTTAAAAGGTATACACTGATGCATTGTTATAGGACCCGTGTATGTAAGCGATTTAGTGTGGGAAGAGTCTCGTATGGAATTTTGAATATTATCTTTTAATATAAGATCAATTATATATGGGAAAAGGGATTGCCGAGGGCCATAAAAGAGCATCAAGTCTAGAGGAGTGTTAAATGATGTTGTAACATATATTTTTACCTCTATATCAAAAACGCTAGCATCATCATTGTTTGCAATGGCTTCTTTATCACATATAGCTAATTAGGGAAAAGAGATGCATGTTTTTGCTCCATAGTAGCATCCTTGAAGTCCTTTGTATCACTGCACTGGAAATCCATTGTTGCATGTGTTTGTAGGAAATATATGGCTATCTCCATTTTATGTATTTTGATATACTTATAATATAAAATACCCACTTGCATGGTAAATGTAATGCCAAATGAAAATTCAAGAGACACTACAGAGCCAAGTGGTGGTTAGGTGTTGAAGAGGCTATGTGAGGCACTAGAAAGAAGGATAAGGTTTTGGCGACATCATCATAGAATTGTCAAACCCTAGTTACAAATTTGTGATATACGGTAGTGTCGGAGGCTCGTTACAACATTGTAAGAATAGAAAGTGTGAGAGCCTCACTGTACTGCTGTGAGAGAGTGAGAGTAGTAGTGGCATTGCCAAAATAGTGAGGGAAATTGTGAGCGCCCTATGTTAAAGAGTCTATAAAATTGTGTGAAATGCTTTCGAAAATGCCTATGATGAAATTCTAGAGTAATTTAGATTTCATAATTAATTTATAATATGATAAATATCAATTTATAGTTATGAAAATTAGAAAATGCAAATTTAATTTTAATTATTAAAATAATAATAATGAAAATAATGTTAAAAAACCTTGCATAATAGGAAATAAGATGATGAATGGATATCAACACACGTACCTTTCACCCAAAACTATAGTCATTGGTTATGTCAAGGACTCACAAGAAGCTTAAAATGGTGGACAAGTAGCAATACACGTAAATGTCTCTAGATATTATAGACATAATATATTTAATTAATGTATAAAATTAAAGGACTAAAAAAATTTAATTAAATTGTAATTTTATTTTTATTATTATTAAAATAATTAATATATAAATTAAACATATATTTATACTTTTTAAAAATACATATAAAAATATTTTTATTATATAAATTTTTAATCTATAAGTAAATTTTATTATAATACCATGTTTATTAATACAAACCATAACTTATTTCCTAGTCAAAATATTATATATATATATATATATATATATATATATATATATATATATATATAATTTAATTTAATGTTACAATATTTTTTATAACTAAATTGAAAAAAATAAAAATATATAAATACTTTTAATATAAATTTTGAATGTTTATATAACTATTAATAAAAAAAATTAAAAAAAGAAATAATTCAATGCTGTTGACCAATTTCTTGCTCCAAAATAAATACACCTATCAGCCTAATTAGTCCCAATAAACTTCCATGAAGTCAATGTCACTGATAAATAAGTGTGCAAATAAAATAAAGCAATAGTAGGTTCCTGAGAAAATACCCCTACGGTATGTAGAGAAGTGACCTACAATGCCAGAAGGTAACCTACACATAATAAGTTCACCTTCACACAAAGTTTTCATCAACAATGAAACTACATATTTCTTCAAAGTTTTTAGGGGACTTAGGCATGGTTATGCTCTATCCCCACTACTTTCCATACTAGTCATGGATGCCCTTAGTAGAAGTATCATCGCCATGAAGGAATCTGGACAAATTATTGGCTGTAAAATCTCAAGAAACTGTGAGGTGACCCACCTCATGTTTGTTGATGATTTTGTGTGCTCGGGCCACCAAGATCACAGAATGGGACACATTCCACAAGATATTTGTCAAATTTGGAAAGGCATCTGGTTTAGTCATCAACTCCTCCAAAACAGAATTAGTTACTGATGACCAAGGCTCCAACATAAACTTGGCTATTGTTGCATCTTTTGGTATAAATATTTGCTCCATGACTGAAGGCTTCAAATACCTAGGATGTTCTATGAAACCAAAAAAATACCTCTCCCATGACTGGGAGTGGCTTATTACAAAGTTCAAAAACAAGCTGACTTGTTGGGACCATCGTTGGCTCACCTTAGGAGGTCATGTTATCCTGATGAAAGTAGTTCTACAAAGTATCTTGGTGTTTTGGATCCATCTCTTTCATATCCCACAGTCCATCATCCGCCACATTGACAATATCATTGCTACCTTCTTATGGTCTGGCAAAGAGAACAGAAAAAAGATACACCTTGTTAGTTTATGTACCTTATCAAAACCCATAAAATTTGGTGGTTTGGGACTCTTTGACTCTCGAGGCTTCAATATTTCTCTCCTTTCCACGTCCCCCTGGAGGATTTTTTATGCTAGAGTCCTGTGGCAGAAAATAATGTTTAGCAAATACATTGTAGAGACAAAAATGGAGGATTGGGTGGCTGTTGGGGCGCCCCCTACAACTGGTGCATCTATTGTTTGGCATAGTCTTTGTCAGGCAATTCCATGGCTATGAAGCAACTTGCAGTGGGTGGTTGGGGATGGTATCAAAATTCTTGTCGAGCTAAATGTCATCAAAGGTATGAATGGTTTCCATACACTTACAACACCTTTGATTCATTTTCTACACACACAGGGGATCACTTCGCTGGCAAATCTTTGGGATAGGGCTTGTCTCCCAAATGCTACTCTTGCTTGGCCACATGGTGGGCAGATTAACCTACCGAACCAACTAACCGAGGAATGGGATGAATACCACCGCTCTCTCCACATGGCTAGAATTAGTCCCACTCTTCACTTAGAAAGACTGGTGTCGAGGGGAGATGTTGCGACTGACTGCATTGCAATCAATGATGTATATGGCCACATTACATCTTGTTCTCAATCACTGTAATTTGTTGCTACTACTGCTACATGGTGGTAGTGGAATGTCCCACTTAAGATCAAGTACTTCTCATGGTTGGCTCTACATAACCGTATTGTTAATTGGGACTGACTGAATGAGAAGGGCTTCATGGGCCCTGACAGATGTCCCATGTGTGGGCTGGATTCGGAGGACTGCACACATCTATTTATAAAATTTTCTTTTGATGTGGCTGTTTAGACGGAGGTCTCCATAGTTCTTGGTGTCCATATGACTAGTGACTATGTCTTGATTATGGACTGCTTCACCACTTCGTCTCTACATGTTGAGGCGCACCAGACTGTCCCACTATATATGTTATGGGGCATGTGGCAAGCAAGAAACATTCTTATTTTCGAAGATAAACAACCTCATGTCCAACTGGTGGCATTGAACATTGTTGAATATTTCCCAGAAGTCGACCCTTATATACATTTGGATCCAGGAAGGAACATCACACTCGTTGATCTAAACAACATCTTCCCCATCTAACATTTTGATGGGGCCACCTCGGGGGGATTTTGTTGCTATGGGGTTCACCTTTCACTTGATCACACAATTCATTACCACTTTCACTCGCATGGTGGTGATGGCAACAACTGCAGAGCGGAATTCATAGCTTTATGGGGTGCACTGCAAGTTTCCTCATGGTTGGGAATGGACAACCTTTTGATCATGGGTGACTCACTGACAGTGATCTCGATTCGGGGAAACACATGTTGGAGGTTCCCGTGCTATGCAACTGGATGCAACAAACCAACAAACCAGTGATATCCTGACAACCTTCTCCGCTGTTACATTTCATCATGTATACCTGGAACAAAACACTTTGGCCGATTCATTTTCCAAACGAGGTCTTCCTCTTCCACCCGACTTCATGGTATACAAGATGGAGTTTGATGGTTGGGAGCGATCACTGGACTACTTGGAGATCTAATTTTGGAGTATCATCATGCATGTTTTCTGGTATATTTTCTCATCCCTCGGAAGATTTTTCTGCGGAATGTTCCCTTTGATGGGACCAGCCTTTAACACTGGTTCGGTTCCTAGACCATATCATTTTTTTTCTGTTGCAGTGTATCCTGCACTGGGCTTGTTTTGAGTTTTCTGATGTAAACAGAGTTTGTACTCTGCACCACACTGGCCACACCAGATTGATATACATCTGATATCTGTTCTCTGAATTGTTAGAGGGGATAAATCACCTTCCCATTGTAAAACTTTCACACTTAAATGAATGAAAATTTGTTTGTTTCTTCTGGAAAAAAAAGTTCACCTTCACACAAGAAGTTCACCTTCGCACCAGAGTCACAAAATAAGTTACATCTTTGCACATAAGAACAAGAGTCCCGTATAGGACCCATACTTCTGTGACTCGTCTTTTAACATCATATCCATGGATTTGTCGTAACAGAATCGCTGCAATGCATGCTGCATACGCTACAATAAGAACCACCAGCCATCCCTACAGTAGCAATATTAAGTGAATCTGTAGTTCGCAACAAGAAATCAAACAAGAAGAGATCAAATAATCCATGGATTGTGGGTACTACACCGTTTACAACCACTCTGGTAAAGCAGACATGTTTCAAGATGGCCATCAAACCAGTTAAAAGGAGGTGTGGTATGGTCTTCTCTTCTTTCATGAGCTGAAAACAAATCTGGTAAGATCATCGTTGCGTTTCTTTTCAGCTTCTGCAATTTTTTCAAGGATCTATGATCGCAACACTACCTAGCCATGCCTGATGCTCCTTTGGGAAATCCTGCCAAGCAACCTCTTCAAAACCTAGAGGGCGAATTAAAGGACAAGATGAAACTCCTAGGAGAAAGAGAAGCAAGAAGCTATGTAACACATCGTTTAAACCTGAAAATTACAGTCTCCAGTACCTGGCCTCCATATAACAGGGTCTTATGTGAGGCAGTCTCCAGTACATGGCCTCCATATAACGGGGTCTTATGTGAGGCAGGCAGGGCGCTTGAATTTGTAACATTTAATTGAAATGCCAGTCCCTTGGAAAACGAAGCTTCAATGTTATGAACAAAAATGCATTGTTGATGATTAAAAAATTATCTCATGCTTTGAAAAATTGTTTAATTAATTTGTCATCTTTATCTTTATCTTGATTACAGTTATTTTTTTCCAAATATTTGAAAATTTAATAGATAGAAACCAGGTTAAGCAAGTAATTTTAATCTCTCCATCAAATCTTAGAATAAAGGTGTTATATTTATAGAATAATATGGTTGCATATAAATTTTTTAGAGTTGGTATTTTGATCTTTCATTCTTAATTTAAACTTTTTTCCTAGTAGTAATATAAAACAATAAAATATATTTTTATAACTTTATTTTAATTATAAAAACATGGATTACTTTTATGTTTATTACGTATTTATGGATTGAAAAACACATCCATTGATTACAATCTACAATCTATATAAATTTTAATATAAACATTTTATGAATTCCACAATTGCAGTGATTATAAGAATCTGCAAATAATATAAACATGGACATAAACAGGTAGCTAGCTTCAGGAAAGCTCTTTACCATTATTCCCCAGAGTTAAAATCAACTTCACTGACCATGAAGAACCAATGAACAAAAAACTATTTACCTTAATGCCCAATGGGAGACCAAACCAATTTTATTGACAGTTAAGAAAGCCATGAAAAGAGCCCTCTTTACCTTTATTCCCAAAGGAAGATAAACTCAATTTATTGAAGCCATGAAAAGAAGTTATCACATGCTTGTGTATGTTAGATATAATCAGATTTCAACATATATCACTAGTCCTTTCTTCTGTCAGGAGATTAACACATTGGTAACATGATTCTTTCTCTTCTGAATGTCACGAAGGTTCTGTATTGGGTATATTTGAAAACAAACACATCATTATTACACGTTACACAAAAGAAAAGAAAAACTATGACAGTTATTGGGTAGAACTGCATTTGGATGCGAGAAAATTCATAACGTTAGCAATCATTCATAGTGGCATCTACAACATTGGAAAGCAACCTTCCACTTTCTTTTCGGGAAGAAACCTTCGTTCCAACCCTCTGTTAACAAGCTTCGCTATCACTATAATTCTTAGGTGTCTCGGTGTGTCTATATCACTAATTCCTAGTTCTTAGGTGTCTATGCTTTTTCTGCCGACACAGTAAGCAAGAGGATTTAGATAGTTAAAGGATTTTAACCTCTAATTTTTTTTATACATACCACTTCATTCTAATTTCTTGATACATACCACTTCATTTTAATGGCTATTTAGCAATAAAATTACACAAATGGCCGCCATGACCAGCCTTAATTAGAAATATAGAATTGAGCCAATTCCTCCAAACTGGAATCACTCCAAACAGCCTCTGGATCAGCGTTCTCTAACATCCACATCAAATGCTCGAACATCACCACCTCGCAGGAGACTGAAAAGCCATCCCTGAACCTCTCAACTATCAGAACCTTCAATAACGGATGGTTCAGATACTGGGCACTGATGAAATATCGTCTCCTACACTTTCCAACATATACTGTCTTACATCCCTCGGGGGCTTCACCCACTTTGTGATTCTCAGCATGAATGAGGATTGAAGGCCTCTTTTCTGAAAAGTTGGGTCGAATAACTTCGCCCCACTCGTGAACATCATCATGAAATGAATCTCGATTGGAACTGAGACTGCAGTATGAACGTCCCACCCTCGGGAATCTCTGCCATCTCCTGAGAATAGTCTTGATCTTGTTCATCTTGCTTGACTGCATCATCCTGGAAGCAAAACCTCTGTAATTGGTTTGCAGGCTGTCAAACCAGGACGGTGAATTGCAGAGGCTCTGTGTTGACTATGGAAGGGTTCGCAATTCCGAGAAGCTTCATCCACATATAGGCAATATTGCCACTGTGAGCGAAAGAACAGATATTTTGGCACCAATTCCAGGAATATTCCCAAGTTAATGGCAATTTTGAAAGCGACCAAGAAAAGGCACCCCAAACTTTGCACTATGCACCTTTTCAAAAAGATCATAAGCGTTTTGCAAATTATTCTCCGTAAAAGTTTTTGTCGGTCAATCTACCTAATTATTCATCTTATAAATTCCATACAAAGGTACCATAGAACTGTGTCTCAAGATTTGATTCCAGATACTCGCTTGTTTTGAAAATCTGTAATGGATTGCGCCATCATTAATATAAATTATAAAGCATAGAAACCACCAAGTTTATCATTCCCAATCATAATCACCCTTCGGTTAAAAGTTTTGCACCGGCCACTTTCTGATTAAATAATAATAACTCGGTTTATAATTTATAAACAATATGGGTATTGAAAACTATCAACATTTTACCCTGAGATTAAATTACAACATAAATTAGTATTTAGTTTCATATTAGAAAAATCAGACTTAAATAAATTGATCGTTATAAATAAAATATTATGGTTGATTAATGGATTGTTATAATTTCAACTATTTTTTTTAATACAATTTAGTTAGAATTGTATTTTTTTATCACATATTATGGTTTAAAATATTCTTTTACTAATCGAGTTAAAATGTTAATCAACCCAAACGCACACATACTTGATAGGCATTGAAGTCTTTGCTTTATAGATTAGGTTCTTGATCTCCGACATAAGATTATATAATATAAGATTATGATTAGATATGTAATATAAAATAAAAAAATAAGATAAACAACTTAGATATCTAAAAGAAAAACTTAATAAATCAACTAAAATATCTATATATAAAAAATAAAAATAGAAACTTAATATAATTTCAGTTATTTTTTATTTTTTTAAATAGTATTTAGTTACCAGTGTAGTTTTAAATCAACTAAAATATCTATATATAAAAAATAAAAATAAAAACTTAATATAATTTCAGTTATTTTTAATTTTTTTAAATAATATTTAGTTACCAGTGTAGTTTTTTATCACATATTATGGTTAAAAATACTTTTTTACTAATCAAATGAAATATGGTAATGAACCAAAACACACAAAGACTTGATAAGCATTGAACTCTTTTCTTTATAGATTAGGTCTAAGATTTTGATTACAAACAATTATGTAATAGAAGATTATGACTAGGTATGTAATGTGAAAAAAAATAAGCAAATTATAATAAATTTTATAGCCAAATTAGATTATCACAATAATTTAAGATTTTTTAATTAATTTATTTTTCATTGGGTTAGGTTTGAGGAAATATCATAAAGAATATAATTTATTTTTGATGGTCTAAAATAATAGGAAACCTCATTTTATAGTAATTCTTTGAAATTACAATTTAATATTGATATAAGCATGATAATTTAATATTTTTATAATTTCCTTTAGGTTAGGTTGGTGTTATATATTAAATCATATAAAAAATTAACATCAGATATGTCTTTTATGTGTATTGGTTTGTTAATGGGAAACTATAATAGTCACGTAGAATAACTATTTTTTTTTTGACTATTTAAAAAATACGAAAGTGGAATAAAAAGTGATGAGATACTTTCCACTTAGTCTAACATGTCCCAACTTTCTTGTTAGAGATCTTTTTCAACAAACTATTAATTTCAAAAAACTACAAAACATGATAATATTATTTACCATAATGAAAACTATTTAATGGGGGAGTCCAATTGCATTGTAATAGGTCAGTTGGTGTTTTCATCTAAGTCCGTGAACACTAAATTTTCCATTTTCTTTTCCATCATTCTCATCTTAACATCCATTTGCTTCATTTTCTTTTTGGTTTCATCCAAATAGTTTCTATGATCTTTCAACTAACAGGTTTCCTATAATTGTCTTTAATTACTAATATGTGGTTATTTTGTACATGTTCTTGTTAGGATATTCTGACACATAGGAAATAGTTAAGTATAACTTGGTCTAGTATAGAGTTAGGTAAAATGTGTTTCTTTACTATGTACATTTTGTAACTTACAATCCGACGGTCACGATATGTAGTGATCCGACGGTTCATTCTCTCCTCGGTATTACCAATACTTGATCCGTGGCTTAACACCTGATTGATCCATGATCTCTATTTAAAGAGCATGGAGGGTCATTTGTAGTGTAACCGTTCATGGGAGAAGCTTATGTAAATTTTCATTCTTTTTATTAATATATTGCCTGAAGTGTTCACCTTGGCTCAGACCATGGACAGTTTCCCTCTTTGAGGGTTTTAACCACGTCAAAAATATTGGTGTATTGATCTGTGATCTGTTTGTGAGCGGTGTCCTTTTGTGTTCTGTCTGAGGAACTTACCCTGTAAATTCCTACATGGTATCAAAGCTATTTGAGGGCAGCGTCCATTGGTGATCCAAATCTGAAGCCGGTAGAACTGCATCCGACTGTCGTTTCCTAGATCTACTGTTTCTGACTACTTTCGGGCCGAGAGGGCTGCTCTATTGTGTTGGGAGCATTTGTTCCAGTGAGGAACCCCTTTCGTTTCACGTGAAAAGGTTTCCGGTAGCCCTAGCTATGTCATTTTTAAGATCTGGAGGTATACAATGTTTATTTGCAGTTTACAGTTATTTTCTCTCTGTTTATTTCGGTTTTGGTTTATTTAGCTTTTTGTTTTTTTATTACCAGATCTATACCTTTCATTTCTGTGTATGCTCTTTGCCCCATGACTCTGTGAAATCTGGGCAAATCAAAAACAGAAAGGAAGGATTTTTCTCATGCGTATGCTCTTTTTCGCTGCGCCTTAATGTGATCTTGGAAAATCAGAAACATTGGGGAAAATATTTAGTTTCCGGCTAAAGCTAACTTCGAGCCGCGAGGTTCGTTTTTTTGCATATCCGTGTTGGGTTTTGTGTTTTTGGTTTTTTAGGGAAAAAGAGCTTTCTCATAGTAAGCACGCAGCCCAAAGCTTCAGCGACTAAAAGAAAAAAAAAGAAACCCTTCCTCTTTTCCAAAAGTTACTAAACTTTTAGTTTAGCTCACTTGGTCCAAAGCTACTTTATGAGAGTAGAGGTCTTGAGTTCAAGTCTTTTTTTTGCTGAGCTAATTAGATTAAGCTTGGAAAGGGGGCAGATTTTTTTTAACATTATCATTCATTTCCGCACATTCCTACACTTCGTCGGCATCTTCATCAAATTTTCTTCAAAAAGCCACAACTTCTTCTTCCGGAAGCCGTTTTCAGAGCCGTTTTTTTTTTAACCAGCCTAATTTTTTGAGATCTTTCCATTGGAACACTTAGTTTCAGCATCTATAGCTTCAGTTTCTATTAAAATGGAAATTCCATGCCAAGTTATTCTTGACAGCACCAACTAATTCCAATGGTGGTCCTACATTGTGGATTTACTTAGAAGTAAAGGTCTCTACGAATAGCCTCAGGCCAAGAAACCAAACCAAAAGATGAAGATAAGGCAGCTAAATGGGAAAACAGGCAAGATCAAGTACGAGGGTTGATAGGGATGTCTATTTCTCCAGATCTTAGATTCCATATTGCAGAACTTGATACTCCTGACGAAGCAATGAAATAGATCACTAAATTTTTTGGAATTAAAAATGAACTTAAAGCCCATCAACTCGAAAATGAGTTGCTTACATTGGACCCCAATAATTTTTCTTGCATTGAAGATTTTTTGTCCAAGTTCAAGACCCTTAGACTTCTCTTGGAAGGTGTTAAGGTTAAGAAAGAAGAAGTAGACTTACATATTCCATTGTTACTAAGTTGGGACCAGCCTATTCTGTGTTTGTTTCCACCTTCCATTCTACAAGAGAAGCCTTCATTTCTCAAGGACAAGCCTACAAGTCCCCTTCCTTTGATTCCTTTTGTGATTCTTTAATAAGAGAACAAGAAAAGCTCTTACACCTTGGTCTTCTTAATCTTGGAAACTCTTCTAAGAAAGCGTTAGCCACCCAGCAGCAACCAGATTCAAAGAATCCTAAGAAGTTGTATCCTAAAAGGAATGGTCCTAAACGAAACAAGGGTCCTAAGCAATTTCAGCCTCAAAATGAAAAATCATTTCAACAAAATGATAAGACAAATAAAAACAAAGGGAAGAATACTGATAGACATTGCAACTTTTGTAATCGAGATGGCCACTTAGAATCCAAATGCTTTAAGAAGATGGAAGCCTTGGAAGCAGCAGTGAAGAAGCATAACATCCATTTGGAGCACTCTTCAACTTCAACTTCATCTTCAAGAATAACACTTTCTGCATGTGATTGTTAAGCATCTCGGTCTGGCTATGTACTAAATGTATCTTCTTCTTCTCATTCTCATGAGTGGCTCATTGATTCTGGAGCTTCTTATCACATGGCCAAAAACAAAGCCATGTTTTCTTCTTTAAATGATTGTAACACCAAAAATATATATGTTGGTGATGATAGATCTCTTAGTGTTGTAGGGACTGGAAATGTTCATATAGACAATGGTCAATTTAATGATGTATTATGTGTTCCAACCTTATCCTGCAACCTTCTATCTTTATATCAGATAACTCATTCAAGTGAAGGTAAAATCGTTGAATTTTCACCTCACGATGTTGTAATTAAGGACCTAAGAGATCCTAGATAGATTTTAGCTACTGGAATTGCTGATGATTCTACAAGGTTGTATAAGTTTCACAACTTTGGGTTATCAAATCTTCCCTCGGTATTTGTTGCTCATAACGATGAAGTGAGCAAACTTTGGCATGAGCGATTTGGTCACTTAAACTATCGCTCCCTTCAGAATCTATGTAAAGAAAATATGGTGACAAGTCTTCTAATGCTATCTTGCAGAGATGGTGTTTGTTCCGGATGTGTACTCGGAAAACATCATCGGGATAGTTTTGAAAAGCGTGCATCTTGGCACGCCTCAGCCGCTTTACAGCTTGTGCATAGTGATTTATGTGGTCCACTTCCAGTTGTTTCATTCTCTGCCTACAAGTATTTCTTAACTTTCATTGATGATTTCTCCAGACGCACTTGGACATACTTCTTAAAACTCAAGAGTGAAGTATTTAACATGTTCTTGGCCTTTAAGGCCGTTGTTGAAAAACAATTTGGACATCAAATTCTTAAGCTAAGATCTGATAATGGCAGAGAATATGTTAACAACAAATTCATCAACTTTTGCACTAAGAATGGAATTCAAATGCAACATACTGTTCCATATACTCCACAACAAAATGGTATAGTTGAAAGGAAGAATCACACCTTAAAGGAAATGGCTAATTGTATGCTTCAATCTAAAGGACTTGGTCTTAATTTTTGGGCAGAAGCAATTAACTGTGCAAATTACATAATAAATCGCACTCCTACTAAGGTTTTAAAGAATATCACTCCAGAAGAAGCATGGAGCTCAATTAAACCAGATGTAAGTCACTTTTGTGTTTTTGGAAGTGAAGCATGGGCCCATATTCCAGATGAGAAACATAAAGCTTTAGAACCTAAGAGTGAAAAATGTATTTTTGTTGGATATTCTGAAGATGTCAAAGGATATAGACTTATTCCACTTATGTCCAAGAATGTTATCATCGGAAGAGATGTAAAGTTTGCTGAAAATATATCGGCCTATGAGCCTAGTTCGGCAGATGTGCCACCTCTCCCTATCTCTTCTACTTTTGAAAATATTTCTTCTTCAGATGATGAAAGCGAGGATGAAAATCCTCCCCCACCTTCTCAAGATCCTCCTTCAGCTCCTCAGCTTCCCAAATGGGTTCGTGCTACTCGAGATGCAACAGGTGATCTTGCCGGTGATCCTACAGATCAGCGACGTACACGTTCTCAGTTTGATAGAGCCTCTTCTTTACTGGCTCAAGCTTCAGTGGATTATGATCCTGACACCTTTGCAAAAGCTTCAGGCCATCCAAATTGGGAAGCAGCTATGAATGAAGAATATCATTCATTATTGGCAAATGATACATGGGATCTTGTTCCTCTACCAAAGGGATGAAAACTTGTTAGATGCAAATGGGTTTACAGAACCAAGTATGGACCAGATGGGAAAGTTGATAAACATAAAGTTCGTCTTGTTACTAAGGGTTTTTCACAAGTTGAAGGCATTGACTACACTGAAACCTTCTCCCTTGTTACCAAAATGAACTCTATCCACCTTGTTCTTTCCCTTGCTACCTCTTTCAAATGGGAAGTCCATCAGATGGATGTTAAATTTGCCTTCTTGCATGGGGACTTGCATGAAGAAATCTATATGGAACAACCTATTGGCTTTATACAAATAGACTCCATCCTTGTATGTCGGCTTAAGAAATCCCTTTATGGTCTCAAGCAAGCTCCTCGGGCTTGCTATGAAAAAATGGATAACTTTCTTTTAGAATATGGCTTTTCTAGGTGTCATTCTGACAATACTGTCTACACCAAGAAAGTGGGCAACTGTCTTATTATTGTTATTCTTTATGTTGATGATCTTATCCTCACTGGTAGTGATCCCAACCTTATCAACCATGTGAAGTCCACCCTTAAAAGGAAGTTTGAAATGACGGACTTAGGAAACTTACATTATTTTCTTGGTCTTAAAGTCTTGCAATCCAGGGAATGTATTTCCCTTTCCCAGTCCAAGTATGCCTGTGATATTCTACGCCATTTTCACATGGAAGACTGTAAGCTAGCCCCTTCTCCCTTTCAGTCTAGAGTCAAACCTTCAGTCACTTGTACTTCTCCTGAAGTTGATGCTACCTTATACCGTCAACTTCTAGGAAAACTTTTTTATCTAACCCATACTCGTCCTGACCTTTCCTTTGCCATTGGCCTTGTTGCACGGTTTATGCAACACCCACATGGAAGTCATTGGAAAGCATCTAAAAGAATACTTCGTTATGTTCGAGGTACAATTCAGTTTGGGATTCATTATAATGCCAAAGCATCTCCTCTATTGGTTGGTTTCACTGATTCCGATTCGGCTGGTGACCCTGATGATCAGAAGTCTACTGCAGGTTATGTGTTCACTCTTGGTTTAGGACCTATTACATGGGCTTGCAAGAAACAAGGTGCCATTTCTCTTTCTTCAGCGGACGCAGAGTATCGTGGTGCTGTAGAAGCTAGTAAGGAAGCCTTGTGGCTTCGTCAGATCCTGTCAAAGTTTGGCTTTCAGTAGCAACATCCGACTACACTTTGGTGTGATAATCAAAGTCCCATTCAACTATCCAAAGATCCAGTCCAACATCAGCGCAGCAAACACATTGAATTGCACATGCACTTCATCAGAAAGCTCATTCACAACCATGTTCTTGAAGTGCAATATTGTTCAACAGATGATCAAGTTGCAGACATCTTCACAAAGGCTCTCACAGAGGCGAAGTTCACTAAACTTCGATTTATGGTTGGAGTTTAGGAAGTTGTCACTAAGGGGGGATAGGCTCTAGTGCCTCCTTCCTTCTCCTATTGTGTCATATTTGTAAATCCTTCAATCCTATCCCAAGTTGTTCTTAAGGGGGGATGTTAGGATATTCCAACACATAGGAAATAGTTAAGTATAACTTGGTCTAGTATAGAGTTAGTAAAGTGTGTTTCTTTCCTATGTACATTTTGTAACTTACAATCTGACGGTTAAGATATGTAGTGATCCGACGATTCATTCTCTCCTCGGTATTACCGACACTTGATCTGTGGCTTAACACCCGATTGGTCCATGATCTCTATTTAAAGAGCATTGAGGGTCATTTGTAGTGTAACCGTTCATGAGAGAAGCTTATGTAAATTTTCATTCTTTTTATTAATATATTTCTTGAAGTGGCCGCGTTGGCTTAGGCCGTGGACTTCTTCCCTCTTTGAGGGTTTTAACCACGTCAAAAATACTAGTGTATTGATCTGTGATCTGTTTGTGAGCGGTGTCCTTTGGTGTTCTGTTTGAGGAACTTACCCTGTAAATTCCTACAGTTCTTAGTGTTCCTTGTCCTCATAGTTCATCTGATTGAGACCCAACTTGCTCTAATACTTCTTCATTTGAGATAAATATGTGTCCTATCCTTGTTGTACTTTCAACAATTTCAATTTCTTGTTGTGTCGTTGGACAAGTTAATTCCTAGCTAAGTTCTCTACATAACCTGGAACTTGGAGGTAGATGGCCTCACACTATTGTGACAACCTCTTCCTTTGCAAGCTCCTTTACCTCGAGGAATAATATCTTTTTGATAATGAAAAGAGAAATGAAAGAGAAACATGTGCAAACAACCAGTAGAACAATACAAGGTACAACATAGAACATCATAATTAAGAAGCTTCTTGCATCTCTAATTTACATAACTAAATCCAAAAATAGTTGCACTAGTTGCTAACTCTTGGTTGTTGTCCAATATAGACTTCTGAGTAAGAAGAAGAAAGGAAAAGAAAGAAAAAGGGAGAGAGATACTCAGAAGTAGACCAAGTAACGAATCAAGTGAATATGCTTCAATGCTGTAAAACTTGTAACAAGGAAAGCACCAAAGTGCATGGAAATTAACATATGAAGGCAAGTAATGAGCAGGGAATAAATTTACTTTTGTTGTTCTGAGTAAAATGCATAGAGTTATTTCAGAGATTCCTTAAAGATAGAAAAAAGGATAGTAGAGGGTAGGGGAAGAAGAGGGGGGATATTTAAATGGAGCCATGACTGTGCACTTTGACCTATGAAAAATACCAAATATAGAAAAGATATAGATGCAAACATATAGAATTCAAAGAGTGGGAGGCTTGGGAAAAGGATTCATATATTTTGACTCTTCAATGACAAAGAAAAAACACCTAAAAGGAATTATATCTAGCAAGGTAGGGACAATAAAGAGAGATAAATAAATTCAATTGAACCAATATAATGTGACATGACTAGGAAGCATAAAGCAATGGTAACAAGTAATAAAAAGGTAAAAACAACAAAAGAGGAATATAAGTATAGATTAAAACCATATTTGACACCAAAACCACCATGAAAAAGTTGTGTGCAACCACATTATTCTCCAAGGATACAAATAGTTACTGTTTTCCACTACTATATAATGCAAATTGACAAATTACATGTCTAGTTTTTTCTATGATAAGCTAGTCTATGAGGTTCTTGTGTACTTGCAACCATATCTACAAACTATGCATTACAACATTTCACCTATAACTCCCTTGATAACTCATCTTATAATTGAAATGACAATGACAATGGATCATGGTGGAATATTTGTCATGCTAGTTTCCCATATAGAGGATTCCATTAGCACCTATTGTCCTTCAATATGACAACCACTTACCTCCATTTATTTTCTCCATAATACAACTGCAGTTGGAAACATTTTTCTAAAATTATTTTAATGATCATATTTAATTTTTTTAGGAAAATATTTGATATTTTAGAATTAATTATCATAATATTTAGAAAAAGTAAATGTAAAATTATGTATATAATTACAATAAAATAAATTTATATAATTTTTTATTAAAATATATTTAGTAGTAAGTACTTTTAAATTTTATTTTAATTAAGAGTAAAAATAAATCATAGATATTTCGTATGAAATGAATTGTGGATGAAAGTTCAAAAACCATATCCAATAAACTACAATGTGGATTTTAATAAAAATAAATTATGAGAAATCACCAATTATGGTATCGAAAACTGTGCCTACAAATAAGGGGAGGCTCAACACCCCACTTCCTCTACTCGCATTAAAGAGGAGGGTGGCATGGCCATCACAACCCATGCACTCAAACATTTAAAAAGGCTTAACATTCCATCACATTAAGATGAAATACTCCACATTCATTGGCTGCACTTTTCTTCCCTATCAATGCCCAAAGTTTTTTTGTTTCAAATGAGGTGACTATTAGTTGTAGGTGGGATATTTCCACCATGACGTTGGCTTTTCTAGCTCATTTGTTTATGGATTTCCTAGAACCTTGGCTTGGAACCTCATCACATACATATTTTACAACAATTTTAAGTATGGATCAAGGGAGAGGTGGCAATGATCACTAGTTTAGGAGAAGGGAATAGGGAGCTTCGACAACAACACTTCGGATATTAATGATCCATCAACACAAGCGTAACTCATCTATTTCCCACTCTCTACAAGCTTTCCAACTTGATTTTCTTTACATGGTGGAATTTTGTTTATGGTTTGTAGGGTGTCTTGATGGCATTTAAACATTTTGTATTATTTTAGTTAATTTGGTATGTAGTCCCCACCCAAAACTACCCCCTAGAACCTCACCCTCCATCACTCTCATCTCATCCCATTCCCTAGATAACTTGGAGATAGTGCATAAATCTCCTCATGGTTTTCACTTAGTTTGATTTGGTTTGATTCACTGATGTGAAACTCCTTTGGCAGTTTTCCAATCTTGTGTCATATATGATCTTGAACGTTATGCCTCACTAGATAATTCACTTTTTCTAGGGGTATAGAGCTCATTCCCCTCCAGAAAACCTTTTTTACATTCTCAATCCCAATATGTTTCTTTCATTCTTCCTTTTATTACTCTCCCTAAAATTAAGGGAAAAATCGAATAGTTGGAAGCTTTAACCACCAATGACTACTAGGCTTATTCTGACTCTGGCATTCAAATTGAAGTTTGTAGATGGGTCATAGACCCTAAAAACACCAAGGGATGTTGTAGCCAATACATTATTTGTATCACTCTTCATTGGAAAATAAAGATTTTATTGGGTCGGGTGTTCGAATAAAAATACAAGGACCACAATGAAATCGTTACATGCCTCAATGAAATCTAAAGAGTCTAGTGCCACCAACAATCCTCCTTAGTTAACCTTGATCCTTGTCTAGCACATAGAGAAGGTCACCTTCAGTGCGACCTCAAACCTTCAACAGGCTCAAGAACCTAGGATCCCACCCGAGTAACATCTTCTAAGAAATGATGATCGTCAAGTATTCTTGGCTTATGCTTTGGCTTATGATTATTTTTTCCTTCTATTGTTATATGTATCACTGACTACAACTAGAAAAAGTCACACAACAATTTTGATATTATTTTTAGATAGTTTCTTGGAATTAAACTAGCCAGAATTATAACTACATCTAGAGAATTTTCATGGCCTGAATACAAGTTAGTTTCCATTGTATTGCTCATTTGATTTCCCTCATGGTAGACTAGGAGGGTGAGTAGAAAAAGCTACAAAATTTGCATGGAAGTAGTTTTCAAACAATAACAGATGTTACTTAACAAGAAAAAAATAAATTATAAAAAATGAATAAAAAATGAATATTAATACTAATTTATTTTGATGAATATAACTTAATTTTCATGGATATAAATTAATAGTAATGGGTTTTTATTTTTCATAATAAATATATGTATTTTACCTGATGGGGGTGGAAAATGAACAAATGGAAGCCCAAGACATGGGCATTAATGCAAAATTCGTGCATTGTTAATTAATCATAAGCATGTTGAGAAATACTTGCCTGGTGCCTCACAACAAAGGATTTGGAGATAATCTTGGTCTTGGAGATAAAACAGATTTGAAAGTGTTGGGAGATGAGGGATAGGATTGCAAGGGGTTAGTTTGTTCAGGTGCGTAACAAGGCTTTCTAGTCAAGCCATTCCTTTTCTCTAGTCTATCATGGTGTAAAGAAAGCAATGGATGGGGAAGGATTATTGTGACGCTAGCTCCATAGATAATGTAAAGTGTTATATGGGACTCTAGTTTGCAGTGGTTTGTTGAGAACAAGGACAATTTCATGTTGGTTAGTTTAATGGTGGTGCATGAAGTTGGTTTTATAATTATCCTGGGTATTGGGGCAATAAACCTTGCCTTTTCGTATGTAATTCCATCTTGTTTTCTCTCTATTATTTTTCATTTTTAGTATGTTGCATTTGGATTGGCCCCTGTTGTAGGTTGTTGGGTGGGTAAGGGGGTCTATGTGGCCCACTCATTGCCCTGATAGCCTCTTTTCAATAGTCACTCCTTTCAATTAGGTCTTTTGGCTTCAATATTTTGTCGTTTTGTTTGTATATTGGTGTTTCTATCATTTTTTACTATTGGAGGGAATTGTGGGAAGAGTAGGGAGCCTTGTGGCTACGTTGGGGTGATCAATTGTATAATTCAAATCCATCAGTGTTTTATGAGTTACTAGGTGGTGGTTTTCTTTTAGTGGAGGGGCTTCATGTTAATGGGTCGAAGGTCAGAGAAATTTGTGCCCTTGGGGCTACAATAGATAGTGTTTGGCTTGGTCAAAGAGACTATGGTTGGGTTAGTCGGTGGTGGTTACATTTTTGGAATGATTCTCTCATAGTAGACGGATGGTAGTGGATAATTTATGTGCCTATGTGACGCTCTCATTGGGCAGGTGGAGGAAGGTTGAGTTGTGGATCTCTAAAGTTAGGCTTAGGTGTCTCAAAGGTTGAATACTTCTGGACTAGGGGGAAATTCACCTATGTAAAGAGTCTAGAGTTTGGCTAGCAAAAGAGGCGGGGACCAAGGGAAATTCTTAAATGCAGGACTCTGCTTCGTCAAAGAGGACAACCCAGAGAGGGGCAGTCCCCTCAGAAGAGGGATTTGTGCATCAAGAAGACCCACAAGACAATGGGGAGGAGTTGGAGCAGTGAGATGATGTCTCCCTTGGATGTGTGGACCTCTCTCCACCCTTCAATTCCTTGGAGGCCTAAATTCGACAATTGAGAGGAGTAGTTGCACAATTGGCTCGAGGTAGACACAATGACTACAATGAGGTCATTAGTTTCCTAAATGATATACAATATAATTAGTGGCATATTGTAGATTGGATTTTCCCTCTACACAGATGTTAGGAGAGGCTCTAGGAGTAGCTGGACAACTTTGAAGGGAGAATGACACACATGGAGTCTCATTTACATGAAGCACTTAATCACCCTGGGGGTTGTGGGCCTACTAGCATGGCTTTGGGTAACATGGATGGTTAATAATGAGTGTGGAATGTATTTTGATTTTGGGATAGTTCTAGTCCATCTGGGCAACTGAACATTGGTATTCTATTTTTATTTTGTTGATGTGTATGTATTTTTGTCGGTATCTACTAGCCAACAAATTCAATAGGAGTGAGGCCTTTGATGTTTTGAAGATGTCCTTACCACAATGTAAATTTTCCATCAATTAATTGATGTGGTTGATTCACAAAGAAAAGATAATAATAACGTGGGGTCTTCACTCAATGCACCTCTGAAATACCATGTGCGTTCATGGTATAGAAAACAATACCCTTAACCTGACTACATATTGGAAAATACCTCTAAAAATCACTTGATATAACCCCCTACCAATAAAAAAACAATACACGTTCCTATTTTAAAAAACCCCTAATTTCACTACATATTGTAGGTATCCATTTTTCATTAACATTTTTTATACCCCTTTATATTTTTTCAATAGATTTGAGCTCCATTTTTTACACACAACATGTAAAAACCATTTACCTCCTATTATATGCTCAATATATTATGTCATTCTTTCCTCAATATACATCCGCTAATGTGAATGCACGTGGTATAGTATTGCTGCCCTAGTGAATCCTCCATGAATAATAAAGATAAGTATTTTTATTTTATTTTAATTAAATAATATTTTGTTTGTAAGTGAAGTTTTTTTTCATTTATGATGCAAAATTACTTCCATAGACCAAAAAATGTTACCGACCTCACTCCTACTATATTTGTTGTCTAGTACAAAATTTCCAAAACTGTTAGCTCTAAGTTATAGATAATTAGCTATCGAAAAAATAAGAGGGATGTATTACTAGAAAAATAGTAAGTTGAATACACAACATATTACCATTACGATGGACAACTAAGGTAGGAGGTGGTTTAAAATCAAAAGTTATAGATTTTTCCATATGACTCGAGTGGTCATCCATGTGATCCAAGATTTCTTGTTGGAACCATTTATTTTGTTGGAGACATGAAAAGTTATCTTACATGTGTGACACCACACAACCTCTGTAAGGTACATGCCCCACATGAATGTACATAAGGTATGTCCTTTTAGGACTATTCTAATCTGGGATCTCCATTCTTGTGTGCTCAAAGAATATCTATCCTCTTCAACCACTCTTCTCTTGGCTTCCTGTCCCTTCCTCAAATAATATTGGTGATGAGCCCCAATTTTGGTACAATTTGGGCTCATTTTGGCCTATTCTACTTGCTCAAACCATTCATATTTTATTGCTTATGCATGCATTTCTTAGTTTTTTCGTGTTGTTTGTAGGAAGAAGGGTAGACATATTATCAACGTGACTAATGCATGATGCTTTCAGGTTTTTTTGCATTTAAAGGGAGAAAAGACACGAAAAAGGAGACAAGGGGACAATGAGGTGGCACTGCTGGTTTTTAGGAGAGGATGTCCACAGTCTTGGGGACCTTCCTCGTGATTCCCACCATAGCTCCAAGCTCCAACCAATCTCCCCACCGAGCATAGAGCACCGAGCATAGAGTGTTATAGGCATTTTTGTGCCTTACAGCATGAAGCATGAAATGTCGATAATCTAAGGGATCCAAAGTCCCTAAACATGTTGTTCCTACCCCTAGAGGAACAAGGTCAGCAAACCACAGCACTGAAAATCAGTTCTCCACCTGAAAACACTCAAAAACAAGCTAATTCTGGATCATGTCAACTGCTACACTGGCTACCTGCACTGAATATCAACTACTACACTGGCTACCTGCGCTGAATGTCAACTCCAACACTAGGTACCCGCGCTGAACGAGTTTGGACATGTGGCAGACTCATTCCTCAAGGTGTCAATGCCCAGGAAGCTTCCAAAATGACACTTGGGTCAGAGAATTCAACTGGTGATGAGTAAGAGGGTCTAGATCTCCAAGTGGAAGCAAGAACCTCCAAGTGGACTCAAGAACTGAAGAATAACTGAAGTGGGAGAGGACACTAGTCAGCTTCATGCCAGCTACAAGCTGACTCATCCTTTCTCCAAATCTCCTATATATAGAGCTCTCTCATGAGGTCTAGGGAGGCTGGAATCTTGTGAATGTAAGGAAGTGCTGTTGGTTTGTGCATAGAACTATTGGGTGATTTGCTTGAAGGAGGTGAAGAGGAGATTTCTTTCTGCTGGGAGGTGTTGCTGGATTGGGCCTATTATGGTTGTAACACTCTCAGAACTTTACTTCTTCCATTAATAAAGTATTTGAGGTTCTTCTATATGCATGTGTCTCTGTGGCGTATTGATACTTGCATATTTGATTTATTCTAATCCTTGAATCAATTCTGGATGTATGCTTCTTGTAGTTTCCCTTTCTTGTGCTTTTGCAGGACCTTTGTGTAGCTGGGCCAGTGAAAGAGAAAGGAGCTGGGAGCAAGCAGCAAAGAGGGAAGATTGGATCAATCATTAGTGGAAGATAACGGTTAGTGGATCTCTTTCAACTCTCTCTTACATCTCATAAAGAAGTAATATCGAATAGCTTTGCATTCAGTTGTTGCTGAGGTACTATCACCCTTAGAGTGGGATAGGGTCATTCCGTATTAGATACTTTTCCCAACAACAAATTGGCGACTCCACTAGGGATCGTATCTTGTTGGTTGTTTGTGTTTTTGCTATTCATTTCATAAACAAAGGGAGTACCGAATCGAACTGCATTTGGATCTTTCAAATGCAAAGTAGAGGGCAGCTACTCTAGCTCAGTTTCTGGGCAAATTTATGATTTGAAGAGTTGATCCACAAGGACTCTAATAAGCTCTTAGTGATAGCTTTTCATCCTCCTTGTCATCCCTTAGTGTTTCCTTGACTGATAGCTTCTGATTTGACCAAAAACTATGAATTTTTGAGCAATCTGTGACCGGGAAACCAAGAGAAACGAAAGTTTCGTTCTTCAGTGCAGGCTGTGTGAAGGCTGTCTGCATTTCAGCGCAGTTCCCGAAGGGGCTACCTGCGCTGAAGGTCAAACTGCCTGTGTTCCACCTGCGCTGGACCAGTCTTGCCTTGTGCTACTGGGGTTTCCCGCTGTTTCTTGCCCTGTTTTCACTCTTGTTTTTGCTGCCTGTTACCAGTCAATGTGCCTATCTGAAGCCAACTTTCCTTACCACTATTCCGCCTTGGTTGTATAAAGAAACTGTGTTTTTTCTTTGTGTATTTCTTATGCCATTTATAGTTTCCCATAACGAAAAGTGAACTAGTCTTGCTGTGGCCTCTTAGATCTAGACCTGTGATAAAGTGTCGTTTTGATCTTAAGAGTTAGTTTGTTTGCTGTTCATAGCTGATTGAGCTTTTGCTTTCGTCATATGGTTTGAATTCATATATTTCTGGTGTCAAAACAAGTAAATCTTAAGGTGTCTTTGGATTTTGGACAAGCTTGTTTGCTTTCGCTTGAAATTGAATTCGAAATTATACAACAGCTTTCTTTTTGTGTCGCACAAACATTAAGAAAGAGAAAAGAAATACCTGCATTTTGCATTTTGCATATAAGTTTGTATGTTGATTTAGGGAAAAAGTGCATTAGCGAGTGCTCTTTGATCTGTGTGAAAAGATTTTGTCTCTCTTTTCCCTCAGTAGTTAAGATTTTCATAAGTCGAAAAGATTGAAAAAGCTTGCTTCTCATCTTAGACTGCATTTAGGAATTTGTATCAAAACATCTCGTGGTGAACCTTGAAAGGTAAACTTTAAAAAGATCAACTTAAAATATATTGAATGAACCTAACAACGCATTGAAACATAACGCAAACACATAGAGGTCTAAGCTAGAGACGTGTTCCGGCATCGTTAAACGTGATATCTTAGCGTTGAGTGGTTGGGTGATTCCTCCACGGTGAAGCAATAAGTATCAATACGGACTTCTGCTCCCACGTACCGTTGCATATATATTGGGAGACCCCTATAGGCATATATCTTTTATCCTTAGGAAGCCGTGCCGGCCGCCCTACTGATCGCAATGCAGTGAACACAGCATTCACGAAGATCGACCACCCGTACCGTAAAACGTATTCTGTGGTTTTGCGAAAGGTTTGGCACACCCTCTGCCTAGAACTCCAGAGCAGTTTCTTCTGGCCTTTTTCAAACTCTATAACTGAAAAAGTCCATCCAAGCATTTGTCACTTCGGGCTCGTTAAAACATCGAAGGAGACTAGAGTCATCTTTAGCTTTTTCTCGACTCTTTAAAACTGAAAAAGCAAGTTGTGTCTAAAGCGTCGTTATAAAATTTATTTTAAGCGGAATAATCATCACCTTTCCCTCATTGTTCTTCGAAGTTAGTCCACCACAAGTGGAAGTTCCTGTAGAATTGCTAAGAAATCTTTTGGATAGACTAGATATGTCTGAACAACCGTCGACATCTAGGACTGTGTCGTCCGACACAGCAGCAGCAGAGCCTCTTGCTACTACTCCAACGATGTTCGCTGGTATACCATCTGTCCCGGCCAATTGTCAACAACAAGCCGGAGTCCAATCAGGGACAACGACATGGTTAGTTCCTATTTCTTCATCCGGATTATCATCTGGTATTTCTTATGTTGAAACTCAACAAATTGATCCAATGTGTCTTCAAAGGCCAATTTACCCTTTAAGTACTGGATTTCCACCATATGGAGGGCAGTATGCTCTTTCATTGTTCCCTCCCAGAGAACAACCATATGGGAGTTTACAACAAAGTTCAGGTCAAACTGGAATTACATCCAGCGGTTGGGTACCAATACTGCCTCGACAACCAGGGGTTGTATATTCAATGCAACCAGTACACCCTGTGTCGGATATTCCCACCACACCTGCTATGGTGAATGCGTCGCTAGTACAAGCGCTACCTGTTGTATGTCAACCCCAAGTTTCTCAGGTTGCAATACAACAGCCTGTTGTCTCAACGACTCAATCACAATCTCAGGGTAGTGCCTCCTTATCTGGAGCAACTCAGGCTCAAACAAGTACTGTGACTCCTCATCTTGGTCAATCATCCAGTATTGGTCAACAGCAAATGGTCCAACAACCAGAGCTGGTTCAATCTCAACAACTGCCATTCCAACAATCATATCAAGGACCTGAGAAACAAGTCTTTGTAAGTAATGGGCAACCATGCTATAATGGTTATGCCCATCAACCTTGTCAAAGTTGCCAGCATTATGCTGGTCTACAAAGACCCATTTCTCAGGCGATACCATCTTATCCTGGATATGCTTCGCCTAACCTGAACCAACAGTTGCCCTTTGTAGCAACTCTAGAATTACCAGATCTAAGCCGGCTGACGAATGATCCAATTGCTTATGCTCCTTGGTGGCCAGCGATTCCGCATAAACTTTTGTCAGATATTCCTAAATTTAATCGAAATCCGGGTGAAGATCCGTCGAATCATGTGATGACATTCCATCTATGGTGTTCATCGAACACCTTGAATGATGATTCGATAAGACTTCGCCTCTTTCAGAGGACGTTAACGGGTCCAGCGGCAAAATGGTACATTGAATTGCCTAGAGCTTCGTTCGACAACTTCAGTACCTTAGCCACAACCTTTTTAACCCATTTTCAATTACCGATAAGGTATGAAACGGGAACAGAACTTCTTCCCAACTTCAAACAGACGACTGCCACCCACATATCTGATCATATACATGAGTGGCGTCGTCGTCGTAGGATGGTGAAAACATATGTTCCCGATCAGCTGTTAGCTGAATGGTTTATAAAGTCGTTACTTCCTGCTATAACGGAAGATGTGGCCAAGGGGGGAGTCGTAACAGACGAGCAAGTTATCGCTCGTGCACAGTATTTGGACTTAGTTTATACTCAGTCCGGCATGCTCTACGACAAAATACCTGACGCTCCTAGACTAGAATTTTCAATTCCTCCTCCTCCTAAATCAAACAATGACTCTCACGGCGGCGATGGCGTGATTGGCAAGCACAAAATTTATAGTCAAAATGCAAATGAAGAACTTCTTGCCTCAGAAGTAAATGCCATGTCGACCGAGAAGGGCAACTGAAGCAACCAGGGGGCAAGAAGAAAAAGAAAGGGAGAAAAAGGAAACCCCCAGCAGGGTGTCATATATGCGATGAGGATCATTGGACGAAAGATTCTCCACATATAGCTGAAGTTAAGAAACTCTTTAAGAGTTCAAAAACCCCAGCAGTATTGACTGATCCATTTCCTAATCCAGGTCAAAATCTGGTTGCTAATCAAAATGCTTCCCGATCCCAAGTGCTTATGTTGTCTACCTCAAAGCAGCAAACTAATGCTTTGACGAGGAATAAGGATTACAGGAATCCAAATCTGTCGAACAACAAGGCTAATGAACAACCTAGTAGTTCGACAACAACTTTGACCAAAGTTGTGCCACCCATCGTCCCTGAGCCAATAATAAAGTCGCAAAAGGGAGCAGTACACAAATCGACATTTAATCCTTGTGCGAAAATAGCACAGATAGAGGACCTGGCCCAATCGCCGTCCGTTATGTCAACACTTGAGGTACCGCAAAATTTCTTCTCCCAAGAACAAACTTTATTATCAGCAATAGGTGGAATTGACCCAATGGATTCCAATCTTGTCGCCTTTGATCATAAAGGATATGACCCTCAGTTACCAGCTCAACTAGCTTTCCTTATTCAAGTGAAAGCCCTCAACAAAACTGTTCATCGAACAATTATTGATGAGGGGGCATCTACATGTCTTATGTCGATGAGTTGCTGGAAAGATTTAGGCTCACCACCCTTGTCGAAATCGTCAACGACGTTAAAAGCATTTGATGGACGATCATACACTCCATACAGGATTTTAAGTAACTTGCAAGTTGAACTAGGGGGCAAAACAGTAGGAATTGATGTTGAAGTAATTGATGGAAACCTCGATTACAACATCCTACTCGGAAGACCATGGATCTATGCCATGGCCGCAGTTGTGTCGACCTACTTTAGGAAGATTGCATTTCCCTTCCAAGGAGGAATTACAATCGTCGACCAACAAACTTTTCTCCCCAACAGTTCACAAGTTACGGGAAGCATTCCAATGATCCATGGAAGGAATCATTCACTCCAAAATATCGGAGTAGGTCTCCTAAAAGACCCTGCCTTAATGGGTACTTTTGCCCTACCACCTCCAAGTAATCTGGCGGAAGTGGCCACAGTGGAATATGAAACCTTCTATGTCTGATGGATTTGGACTCCGAGGACGGTTATTATGTCATGTCAACCTCGTTAAAAAATGAAACAAGGAGTCAGAGGACGGTTCTTATCTTGTGTCAACCTCATTAAAAAATGAAACAATTCCCCTTTCTCAAAGGTAAACCTTCATTCCAACCACCGAGTTGAATGCAATGAAGCTTGGGGGCATGCACCTCGATTTGCGTTATTATGCTGGGGGCATGCGAACTTATCACCGAGCAGTTTTAGCACATAGTTCATGCTCGTTAAAAAATAAACATAAGATTGAGCAGTGTTTTGGCGCATTCAAGCTCGTTAAAAAATGAACCCATCTCGGTAAATAACCATTAAGTATGTAACCTGATCAACCATAAAAGCCTTGGTCGTGTTTTGCACCTGCCACCTCCACTTTCATTTGGCCGATCCTTCACCTCCATATGATTGTTTACCCATTTTCAGGAACAGCTGCGAAGAGTGATTTCACCTAGCCATCCTTGTGACATTGCCGTGATTGGAAAATTCCAACCTGTACCTGGAATCAGCTGCTATCCCTGTTTATCACTCGTTCCTCAAAAGACGAGTCTTCTTTGAGCTCTTTTCATCTGACTCGTAAAATATGAAAAGTTTGCCGAGTTTTGGCCTTCCAGCTCGTTAAAGTGACCGAAAGAGTTATCCCTCCTCTAGATTTTAATCTTTTTGGACCTGAGGGATTATTACACAAAAAGGTCGAGCGCTTGTTTTATTCGGCTCGTTAAAGTTATCGAAAACTCATCCCTTCTGTATTGTTTTATATTTTTTTGGACTTAAGGGATTAGATGACGAAAAAGGAATTTTGGAGTTAACTTTCTGTACCTTTTCAGACTCTCTAAAAATGAAAAGGACCGAGTTTTCCTTGTCGTTAGACTCGTTAAAATGATTAAATAGCGACAAACTTGTCTTTAGACGAGAACGAGTTTCCCTATCGTTAGGCTCGTTAAAACATAGCAATGGGCTTGCCCGAAGGGCAGGTTATAGAACAAGCATATGTTATCCTCCTCAAGCTTGACAAAAATAAAGAGGTACCGGTCAGATATGACTGGGGAAAAATTGGGAGAACCTCAAAGCTTTAATGGTAGCAAGTCGCTCTTGAACATGACACTTTGTCCTCCGTATCACATCGGGTTGGGTTGTTTCATTCACCGGTCTCATCACCATGGTCCTCGCCAAACCATCCGCTTTTGGGGTAATGCTACCGATACATCACATCAATGTCGTTATATGTTCAAGAGATGTGTTCAGAAAGAGTCAACCGTGTCCCATCCACTGCCATACATTATCCTTCATCCACCCATGATCGCCACCCTGAATCATATCTCACAGATTGTTTTCACCTCCACTAAAATCATTAGCTTCGTTCCGTGTCATTGATGTGGGATTCATTAAGGCCCTCCTTTGACGGATCGCTTCTTGTCGACTTCAGCTCATTATCCAAGAAGTTGATCTAGGAACAAACCCCCCAGTACTTTGAAGCTTGCATGCCTCAATGGCAAGTTTCTCACTTCCGGCGACAGGTATACATCAATGACCTTCGACTAGAAGATTTTGCATGGTGTTCGACGCCAAGTCCTTTATTCACACCACGTGAATTGTACTACAGTACCTTGAGGGTCATTGTCATTACTGGTGATTCCTCTCGTGCTTGTTAACGGTTTACATTATTGACCGGTAATCAAGCGATGTCTTTCCATGTTTGACTTCAGCGCAATTCTCACATGGATCGACTTGTACTTAGAGTGAAGATCGAACGAGTTTTGAAGACCCCGGATCTAGTTTCATCCATCCAGGCTGCGATATATATTCAGGAAATATAAAGACATTTGATATGTACATCATTGCAACAGATGATCATCCTACTCAAAGGATGATAATTTCAGCAGAGAATTATTAGTCTACCATCAGACGATCGTCTGTTCTATGTACCAAAATGAATTTATAAAGCTGAGCATGGGAATGCCCGCCTCAGCTAGATCATGAAAGCAGAATGAAAAATAATGTATTGTATTGTATTTTATTGCAGGGCTCCTCTCAGCGATTGAATGAACTTCGGATCCTCCTGATAAAGCATTTCACCCGATAAACGACCTCATACTTTAGGGGGCAACTGTTATAGACATTTTTGTGCCTTACAGCATGAAGCATGAAATGTCGATAATCTAAGGGATCCAAAGTCCCTAAACATGTTGTTCCTACCCCTAGAGGAACAAGGTCAGCAAACCACAGCACTGAAAATCAGTTCTCCACCTGAAAACACTCAAAAACAAGCTAATTCTGGATCATGTCAACTGCTACACTGGCTACCTGCATTGAATATC
This sequence comes from Pinus tabuliformis, assembly GCA_031772625.1. Lineage (NCBI taxonomy): Eukaryota > Viridiplantae > Streptophyta > Pinopsida > Pinales > Pinaceae > Pinus > Pinus tabuliformis. The sequence continues at coordinate 499,381,302 of CM062815.1, forward strand.
AACTACTACACTGGCTACCTGCGCTGAATGTCAACTCCAACACTAGCTACCTGCGCTGAACAAGTTTGGACATGTGGCAGACTCATTCCTCAAGGTGTCAATGCCCAGGAAGCTTCCAAAATGACACTTGGGTCAGAGAATTCGACTGGTGATGAGTAAGAGGGTCTAGATCTCCAAGTGGAAGCAAGAACCTCCAAGTGGACTCAAGAACTGAAGAATAACTGAAGTGGGAGAGGACACTAGTCAGCTTCATGCCAGCTACAAGCTGACTCATCCTTTCTCCAAATCTCCTATATATAGAGCTCTCTCATGAGGTCTAGGGAGGCTGGAATCTTGTGAATGTAAGGAAGTGCTGTTGGTTTGTGCATAGAACTATTGGGTGATTTGCTTGAAGGAGGTGAAGAGGAGATTTCTTTCTGCTGGGAGGTGTTGCTGGATTGGGCCTATTATGGTTGTAACACTCTCAGAACTTTACTTCTTCCATTAATAAAGTATTTGAGGTTCTTCTATATGCATGTGTCTCTGTGGCGTATTGATACTTGTATATTTGATTTATTCTAATCCTTGAATCAATTATGGATGTATGCTTCTTGTAGTTTCCCTTTCTTGTGCTTTTGCAGGATCTTTGTGTAGCTGGGCCAGTGAAAGAGCAAGGAGCTGGGAGCAAGCAGCAAAGAGGGAAGATTGGATCAATCATTAGCGGAAGATAACGGTTAGTGGATCTCTTTCTCCTCTCTCTTACATCTCATAAAGAAGTAATCTCGAATAGCTTTGCATTCAGTTGTTGCTGAGGTACTATCACCCTTAGAGTGGGATAGGGTCATTCCGTATTGGATACTTTTCCCAACAACATAGAGGTAGCCAACTGTTCTACAGGAACAGCAGTCATAATTGTTCTACAGGATCACCAAGTTAAACTTCAGTTGGACAGCCGAGTTCCTAAAATCAAGGAGACCTGTTGGATGATCGTTTTTGCATAAGTATAGAGGCCGTAGCCTTTGATAGGTTGTTGAAACTTTCGCATTACTATTGTAATTTTTTAGCACAGCTCGGTGTTAGTTCTTGTTGTAAGCCAGTTTTGGCATAACATTAGATTATGAATAAAGAAGGCAGATTTTGATCTAGCTCTGAGTTTTCTCAAGGAGACTATAGCTCTCAGGTTAGGGCCCAACCTGAGAGCCATAGATCCCCTCTGCTGTAGTGTTGTTTGCATTTCGTTTAAGCATTTTGAGTTTTCATTTTCACATGCAATTTGAATTACAGGTTGTTGAATTAGTCTTTTTCATGAGCATAGATAGGACTAGTTTATGGTTGACTTGCTTTCGGTTGTTTAGTTAGATTAGCAGGTTGATAATACATTGGAGCTCCAGCAAAAAAGGTTGAGGAAGTCTCCACTGCCATCTCTGTTTGGAGATTGGAGTGCAGCCTATACCAGCCACAAAAACACGCAGTTCTTCACTTCATACATGCTGCAACATAGTCTCGTTATGATAGATCTTTCCACATGATTCACACCTGCACACACACCTTCATCACAGCTTCATGCACATTCTCCTTCGCATTTTGGATTGCTGTTCATTGAATTTATACGCACAGGTAGTTTAGGTTGATGCATTTTCAGTTTGGTGACAGTCATAAGCATTTGTTTCACTTACACTGCTCTCTCTCGTTCCATTACCTCATTCTCCATCTGGATCACGCATGCAAACACATCGTTGACCCCTGCTCCGCTCTGTTATCTCCCAAAGTCTTTCATTCCTCACATAGCTTCATTCTCTAGCCCTTTCATTGACCTATTCCTCTATCTTCCAACCTACTCCCTACACTCACTCCCTATCCTATTCTTCCACTTCTGAGCCATCACCAGCCTTATTCCTACCTTACACATATCCCCCTACCATTCCATCACTCCTCCATCACTTCAAACACTCACGGTAGGTCATCCTGTAGCAATTTGTAGACATCCTGTAGAAATCTCTGCGTATCCTGTAGGATCCCCTGCAGACATCCTGTAGGAGGCCACTCACTCAGTTGCTGAGCATCTGAATGTGAGGAACCTCTGTGGATGGATGCTAAGGATCCCTAGGGACCTCTCCTAGCCTCCCCAACCTGTCCCACGCTTTCCTTCCTTCTCCATCCCATCTGCACAACCAAACCCTAGTTAGCACAAAATCACAATCATTCCATCCACTTAAAGGAAAAATACAAAAACATGTCTTTTATGATGCAAGTAGCTTAGATCCATGCATTTCCACTTATTAGAGGTAACGACAACATTGGTAGAGGTTTCATTCACATTCTTTGCATTATAGAGGTTAGACTAGTTAAATTAGGGTTTCCTAGGTTTACATGCTTTGATTTGCTTTCAGTCCATTTTGTCAAGTAGAGTAGTTTTCCTTTGAGAATAGCTTTCGTCCATCAATTATCAAGCTTCTTCTGAGAGCCTATAAAAGTTGGCTTGAGCCCTAGCGGACTTGTGCCAGCTGACCAAGTGACAGCTGCGACAAGAGCTAGTACTTGTGCATATAGCACCGTCGCTTCCAAGTTTGTACGAACTACCGGGTTGATAAAATGAGAGACAGGAAGCCCCAGGAGTTGTAGCATTATTGCTACAATACTGGAGCTCACCATCTTTTTGGCGCCGTTGCCGGGGAAGCGTCAGAGTATTAGTAATTTTTGCTCTTCTTCTACTTTCGTACTCTTACTTCTGCTCAGTAGTTTATTTCATTTCCATTCTGCAAAAGTAGCTTAGTATTTCTTGCTTTCCTAGCTTAGTATTTCCTGCTTTCATAGATTAGCATTTCCTGCTTTCCTAGATTAATATTTCCTGCTTTCCTAGATTAATATTTCCTGCTTTCATAGATTAGCATTTCCTGCTTTCCTAGATTAATATTTCTTGCTTTCCTAGATTAATATTTCTTGCTTTCCTAGATTAGCTTTCCAATTCCGCAAATTTCATTTGAGAAATATAGTTAGTTGTAGATCACTCTGTTTCAGTTTTGCAGGTACCAAAGAAAAAGCAAAAGCACTCAAAAAAAAAAAAAAAGTCCTTTCCATTTCATGCCTCGTAGGAACCGAGATAGATCAGGCAAATTCCTACCAAACACCCCCACCACATCACTGAGTCACCCTTCTCTCTTCTTTGGTGACAGTGACCCAGAGGAACCTATAGGTGAACATCCTGAGATATACCAAGACCCTATAGAAGAAGAAGAGTTAGAGACCACTCCATCTGAAGCCATGGCTGATAATAGAAGAGAAGATGAGAGAATAGAAGGAGCTTTCCCCATCCGAGAGACCAATGGAGAGATGAAAATGAAGAACATTAGCCCCTCCGCCTTGCCTCACTTCCATGGACTGACCACTGAGGATCTTGATACCTTCTTGTTTGAGTTTGCTGTCCTTTGTAGAACCTATGACTATACTGAAGATGAGCAAAAGCTGAAGCTTTTCCCTTCCACTCTTAAGGATGCAGCACTACGCTGGTTCATGGGATTACCTGGGAATAGCATCGCTACTTGGGCTCAGATGCAGCAAGCCTTCAATACCAAGTATCGGGATTACTGTAGGTCTAAGGAAACCAAGGGAGAGATCTTTCGGATGACCATGGGGAGTGATGAGTCTTTAGAGGATTATGAGGAGAGGTTCCAACTTAGCTATAAGCGGGCCAGGTGCACACTTGACCCTGAATCCCTCAAGTTGGTTCTACTCCGAGGAGTCCCTGAAGATCTCTTAGACACCCTTCACATGTTAGCTGGGGGGGACATTTACCAACTGCCTTATGAGGACATCAAGACTGTGTTTAGAAATCATTCCAGGGCAGCTAGGAAATGAGGTAGAGGAAATCTCCTTTCCACTGGTGTCCCTTTCTCCAAACATGAGTTTACAAACCAATTAGAAGATCTTAAGAGTGAGGTGAGACAGACCATTGCCATGCAGCTGGACACATTCAGGATCCAGCAGAAGAAAGAAGAAGCTGAGAGAGCCTTGGCTGTCTTCTGTCCTAGGTGCACCAGAAGACACCCTAAGAACGAATGCCCATTGCATTCGGTTGAAGTGTGTTTCGTTTGTGAGGAGGACCACCCAATAAATCAGTGTCCAACCTTACCTGGGTTTAAAGCCATGTACCAAGGGACCGAAGCTCCCACAGAGCCTCTCTATTACCTCAACCAAAGGAGGCCACAAGGATCTAGACCTTATCAGCAGGGGATGCAAGGGGCATCTCAAGCTTATTACAACCCCAACCAGTCAACTCCTATGCCTTCCTGGGGTCCCCCTGCTCATCCTTCATGGTCCATGCCTCCTCCATGGTCTTATCCACCTCAGTACCCCACTCAACCTACTTCTCATCCATATCACTCACATACCCAGCCACAGCCTCAATGGAATGCACCTCAGTCGGGGTGGAGGCCTCAGTACAACACTCCACCCGCCATTCTGCCTCCACCTCCAGTTCAACCACAACCATTACCTCCTGCTCCTCCAAGGCAACCTCAAATGCCTGCTGAACCAAACCCGAACCCCAACAATAGACAGGCCCAGCAGGTATACACTTGGGAAACCTCATGCCCTACCTATGCTGTGGAGATCCAGGAGATCAATCTTAGATCTGGAAAGACTCTTCCAGATCGCCAGCCTCCTCCCCCAGAGGATGAGGAAGACCATCAGGAGAGTGAACCAAAGCCTATTCCACCCTTTCCTGAGAGACTAACAGCCACCACATGACCTAACCCAGAAGAAGATGAGCTTTTGGGTGAGCTCAAGTAGTTGTGTGTAAAAATCCCACTTCTCCAAGCCATCAAGGATGTGCCAATATATAACAAGCTGGTTAAGGAGAAGTGTTTCAAACACCCAGGCAGACGGAAGAAAGATGCCTCAACTATCAATGTCATAGGACAACTGTCTAACCTTATGCTAGGACAAGTCATCTGCCCAAAGTACCTAGATCCTGGAAGTCCTGTAGTAGATGTTCACATCAATGGCACCATTATCCCCCACACCTTGATTGATCTGGGGGCGGCCATCAATGTGATGACCAGGGATACCATGCTTAAACTCAATCTTCAGGGTTCCTTGAGAAAGACCTCGACAGTACTGCAATTAGCAGATCGCTCCACCGTGACTCCCGAAGGGATTGTGGAGGATGTCATGGTCTCCATTGATTCTTGGGAATACCCTGCAGACTTCCTGGTTCTGCAACCAAAGGCCAAGCTTACTGGATATCCTCCCATTTTGGGAAGGCCTTGGTTAGCTACTGTAGATGCTTACATAAGTTGTCGGGCAGGAAACATGACCATCAAAAATGGTCCCATGTCCAAGCAGCTAGTCCTATACCCTCCTGCCCAACCTTCTTTAGAGCATGATTTACCACTCTGGTTGGAAGAAGGAGAAGAAGATGAGGTGTACTCAGCACCTCTGTGCACCTTAGATACCACTAGGAAAGACCCCCTAACCGAGGATGACTTGATCGAGACCTTGATCCAGGATCCACCTACCAGTGCACTACCCTTAGAGGAATTGGTGGAGGATGCCCAAGCTAGCACCTTAGTGGATCTTTGTACAACCAACCCTGTCACTCCCAGAGTTAAGAATGTGGAGTTTGGCCCTGAGAAAGCATTGAAGATCAGCTCCTCCTTATCTCCTTCCTAGGAAAAGGAGCTGTGTAGTCTGTTGGCCAACCACCTAGATGCTTTTGCTTGGAGCTATAAGGAAATGAAAGGAGTCCATCCTTCGGTCTGTACCCATCATATATACATCAAAGAGGATTGTAAACCGGTTAGGCAACCTCAGAGGAGAATGAATCCAGCTCTTAAGGACATTGTCAAGGAAGAATTGCAGAAACTGTTGGATGCCGGATTCATCTACCCCATCTCAGATAGTGAATGGGTGTCCCCTCTAGTGTTGGTTCCCAAGAAGAATGGGAAGTGGAGAATCTGTGTGGATTACCGGGAGCTCAACAAAGCTACCAAGAAAGACCATTTCCCTCTACCTTTCATAGATCAAGTGTTGGATGGACTGGCAGGAAAGAAGTTCTTCTCTTTCCTGGATGGGTTTAGCGGGTACAATCAAATCCAAATCAGCCCGGAAGACCAAGATAAGACCACCTTCACTTGTCCTTGGGGTACCTTTGCCTACCGAGTCCTTCCCTTTGGGCTATGCAATGCTCCTGCTACTTTTCAGAGAGCTGTCTTGAGCATCTTCTCGGAGTTGGTCCATGATGCAGTGGAAATATACATGGATGACTTTACTCCTTATGGGGCCAACTTCCAGGAAGCATTGTCCAAACTTGGGAAAGTCCTAACCAAATGCACCGAGATGAACTTGTCCCTTAGTCCTGAAAAATGTGAATTCCTAATGACTGTGGGGACCGTGCTAGGCCATACCATTTCTTCCCAAGGATTGCAGGTGGATCCTAACAAAATTGCTCTCATCAAGAGGGTTCCACCTCCTCAAAAAGTAAGGGATGTTCGGAGTTTCTTGGGATTAGCAGGATACTACCGGAGATTCATTAAAGATTTCAGCAAGCTAGCCTCGCCATTGTTTGGTCTGTTGGGAAAAGATGTGGAGTTTAAGTGGACTGACGATTGTCAGAAGAGTTTGAATGAGTTAAAGGACAAGTTGGTGTCAGCACCAATCTTGAGAGGTCCAAACTGGGCCCTACCTTTCCACATCCACACTGATGCCTCGAACAAAGCCATAGGTGCAGCTTTAGGACAAGTTGAGCAGAAACTTCCATATGCCATTTACTTTGTTAGCAAAAACTTGTCCAAAGCTGAGCTGAATTACACTGTAACCGAGAAGGAATTCTTGGCTGTGGTCCATGCATTAAACAAGTTCCGACATTATATTACTGGTTACCAGACCTTTGTACATACTGACCATGCTGCTATTAGATATTTGATGAATAAACCAGATGTGAATGCTCGTATTATTATATGGTTACTTTTATTGCAGCAATTTGATCTAACCATTGTTGATAAACCAGGTAGAGAAAATGTTGTTGCTGACTTCTTGTCTAGATTGGATTTGTCTGCAGATGAAGATGGGACAGTGGATGACCAGATGCTTGATGAGCATCTGTTTGCTATCTCAGTACTCTCTCCATGGTTTGCTGATATAGCAAACTACCTTGTTTCGGCTCAGTTCCCTCCGCACCTCTCTTCAAAAGAGAAGAGCAGAATCATCAGAAAAAGTGCATCATTTACTTGGATTGGGGGCAACCTATTCAAGCTTGGCCCCGATCAGATCTTAAGGCGTTGTGTAAGGGAGGAGGAAGTCTTTGATATCCTCCTCACTTGTCATGATGGGCCTTGTGGAGGGCATTTTGCAGCAAAGAGAACTGCCTTCAAGATCCTGCAGGCAGGCTACTATTGGCCCACACTTCATCAAGATGTCAGAAGATATGTCAGTCAGTGTGACCAATGCCAAAGAATGGGGAAACCGACCCAAAGGGATGAGGTGCCTCTCCAACCTCAAGTGACTCTTGAGCCATTTGAGAAGTGGCGTATGGACTTTGTGGGTCCAATCAATCCCTCTTCGAGGCAAAGATCCTACATCATTGTGTGTACTGACTATTTGACAAAGTGGGCAGAGACCAAAGCAATCAAAGCAGCAACAGAAGAGAAAGTGGCCGAGTTCCTAAGAGAGAACATCTTCTACAAGTTTGGCTACCCAAGAGAGCTGGTGACCGATCAAGGGAGCCAGTTCACATCCAACTTGGTTGAAGATCTCCTAGATCATCACAAGATCAAGCATAGGACTTCCACTCCCTATCATCCTCAAGCAAATGGGCAGGTGGAAGTCACCAATAGAGCATTAGAGGGGATCTTGACCAAAGTGGTGAGCAGCAGCAGAAAAGATTGGAAAGATCGCCTGGTTGAGGCCACATGGGCTTAAAACACCACTTGGAAGACCACCACCGGCTTCACACCTTATGAGCTAGTCTATGGGAAGAGAGATTTGTTGTCCATTGAGTTTGAGTACAACACCTTGAGGATGGCAGCTCAGCTGGATCTAGATCTCAGCCATGCACAACAAGAAAGGTTACTGCAGCTGAATGGACTGGATGAGCACTGCATGCAGGCCCTCCTTCACTCAGAAGTGGTCCAACTTCAGAGAAAGGTGTGGCATGACCAACATCTCCATGACAAGCAATTTCAGCCGGGAGATTGGGCTTTGTTGTATGATTCCAGATACAAAGATTTCAAGGGGAAGTTGAGAACCAGATGGCTAGGACCATATACAGTGGAGAAATGCCATGACAATGGATCTGTCCTCATTCGAACCATTGATGAGGAAGCCATTCCCATGCTTGTCAATGGGCATCGATTGAAGATCTACAGGAGACCTCTCTCAAGACAAGAGTTTATCAAAACTATGGAGAAATCTGTATTGGTCATAGAGAAGGGTTCTGCCTCTGCCTCTGGCACACCCTGAAAGAAGATCTGAAAAAAAAAAAAAAAAAAAAAAATAAAGATCCTTGGGTGAAAACCTCTCCGAGGCGCCCAAGGCAGGTAGTAGGGGTGAAAACCTCATTGAGGCGCTCCTATTGCTTTTGTTTAAAAAAAAAAAAAAAAAAAAAGGAAAAAGTTGAAAAAGATCCTTGAGTGAAAACCTCTCTGAGGCGCTCAGGGCAGATGGCACGGGTGAAAACCTCCTTGAGGCGCCCCTGCTATCTTTCAAAAAAAAAAGGAAAAAAGAAAAAACAAAAGAAAAAACAAGATCCATAAGTTATTTGCATGCAGATTGCAGGTGTTCTATGGAGGAGAGGAAGCCTCTCAACTCAAGGTCAAAGGTCCTTATCATGCAGCCAGGACACCTCACCAGCACCTCCTCCAAGAATGCTTATGTTCTTCAAGGTATATGCACTTTCATTATAGATTGAGTCTCCTACAGGAAGACACAGATTTTCTACAGGAAGGTGCGAGTTTCTACAGGAAGGTGCCAGTTTCTACAGGAAGAGCTGCCTGTCTACAGGAAGCTCTGTATTTCTACAGGAAACTTCCTGTAGAGGCTCAGAACGGGCCAGAATGCATTTCATGAGCAGATCTGATGACTACGGGTTGGTGTGGGCGCATGCAAGCCTCTTTTGGGCCCATGCACGACGCTGTTACCTTGCTCCACCATCCTCGTCAACATGCATCCAAGTCCCCTGCACCAGCAAAACAGATCAATGAGTTCTTGCGAAAAAAGGCATTTTCAAAGATAAACAAGCACGAAGATCTTACACCATAGGCATCAGAAGCTCCGGAAGCGGGATTGAAAGACCAGATCCTCCGCCGTGCAGCATACACCCAAGGAAGAAGAACTGGTACGAGACACCCGCGGGAATCCTGTAACAGTTCAACCTGCTGGAGTGGATACCGTTCACAACACCGCCATCTCCAAGGTAATGCGAGCGCATGCAACCACAGCATTCCCTCCATCGTCAGTAACCTGTAACCATGAGCCTCCGGGTCTGTGTGAGTGCGCATGCAGCAGGTAGATCCGCTCACCATCATCGAAAAACTGGAAAAATCGTGTGCAGCCACGCAGGTAAGCGTCTAACCCCTTCCTTCCATCAAATCCCATGAATATTACTTTGATTTGTTTGCATGGCGTAAAGGTAAATGGTTGACCAGCCGTATGGCCAAGTAGACTGGCCACGTCGGTGAGTTACGGTATAGTTGAATGTTTGGGTGGCGGCCACAAAAAAAATCAGCAGCACGCACGTGAGAATCCGTGGGAATGAGTTCAGCAGAAAAAGGCGGCGGCAGATATGTGGGAATGAATGCGGCAGCAAGTGAATACGCCGGTGAGTGGTTGATGACGTCGCTCAACGGTCCGGCGGGGGATGAGCTGTCCCCCGTGCCACGGATCGCGCCGATTCAAAATCTAATCGGCTAGATTTTGACATGCATTCAATCAACCACCACTTCGAACTCGAGTGGCTATTCCGATCGTCTCTGCACCTTGATACACCGAGCTGTTGGCTACCAGAACACCGGTGAAGCGCACCTCAACTGCGGTCCAATTGCAGTCCTCCCGGAAATTTGCGCACTGCTCCTACAGGAACACAGTTTTACAGGAACACAGTCTACAAGAACGCAGTCTTCTACAGGAACGCGGGTGTTCACGTAAAAAAAAAAAGGTGGCCAAGTAACGAGGTAACCCTGGACTTCTCATGCAAATGGTCATGTAAGGTGGTAGAATTGTCAGTTACTATCTGGGTAAAGAGAAAGTGGTGAAATTGCTGTCTGTAGACTTATACTGTCATTCTACAGGATTGTTGAAGTAGTTAGACTGTGTTGTAAAATTTTGTGGATTATACGCATTGTTCTGCACTCTGTCACCGAAACTTCACACTCCTCCACCATCACCACCTCCGGTTAAGAAAATTGTGCATCATGCCGGGTGGATTTATCAGGCGAGAACCCACAGATTCAGAAAAATTGAGGAGAAATCAGGCCGTGGTAGAGCTTTTTACACGAGCACAGTGGATGTCTTTTTGTGATAAGTTGCAAGGGTACGATGAGGAAGTGGCCGAGGAATTATTGCAGGCCCTGAGGCCAAAATCCAAGGTGCTGGCCACAGTCAATTTCAGAGGCCTAAGCTTCAAGATCACCCCGGAGTCTATCAGCAGAATCACTGAGCTTCCTATGGGTCTCCCGTGGGATAAAGAAGAACGAAAGTTAAGCCAGCAAGCCAAGAAAGAGTTCTTCCCACCTGAAGAATCATTCACAGAGGACAAAAATGGGGTGAGAAGGACAAGCCTGTTGCCACCATGGAACGAAGTCAGTTTGCAAATCATGAAATATATTACCTGTGAGGATCGTTACAACATTGTGTATGCATATCACTTCCGGATGCTCAGTGAACTAAGACACCGGATTGATCTTCCTGCAGAACAGAGATTGAGCATTCCTTACTTTCTACTACAGTCCTTGATGGAGTGCACTACAAAGCTCAAGGACGGCATTCTGGATCAGGTAGCCCACCATGGGCTAATCAAGCTTCTTGTGGAGGATGCTCTCCACTCATATAAGGTCCCCCTCGCATGGGAATCATTTAGGAATTTAACAAGAGAAGGGGACATAAAAATGTTGCTTGAAGAAACGGGGTCCTCTAGCGGTGCGGAAGAAGAGCCAGTAGCCAAAAATAAGAAAGGGAAAAGCCAAAAGATCCTGACTCCAACATAGAAGAAAGAACGAAAGGAGAAGGAGGAGGGAAAGGATGACAGAGAAAAAGAGGACACCCCCATCCTGTCAGCAAGGGAAAAGAGGTTGAAAAGTAGGGCAGTCAAAACTGAGGTGGTCCCTGCCAGCCCAAGCACCTCGTCAGCTCCTGCAGTCAAAGCCAAAAGCAAAATCCATGCAGCCAAGCAAGAAAAGGTGGTGAGAGTTGCGTCTGCAGGAACGCAAAAACAGGCTTCTACAGGAAGCCCGGAAGCAACACCTACAGGAAAACAAAAGCGGGCTTCTACAGGAAGCCCAAGAAATACGCCTACAGGAAAGCAGACGAAGGCTTCTACAGGAAGCCCAAAAACAAAGAAGGGGTCTTCTACAGGAAGCCCACAGCTCGTAAAGAAAGGGTCTTCTACAGGAGGGCCGAAAGTGGATAAAGAGGGGTCTTCTACAGGAAGCCTGAAAATAGAAAGGGAAGGGCCTTCCACAAGGAGCACCGGGAAAGTAAAAAGCAAGGGAGAGAAAGCTGATCCTCTCGAGAAGGAGGCGGCAGCTGCGCTGGCCGCCCTCAGTACACCTGCGAAACCAACAGAAAAGAGGGAGAGGGAGATCCCTCTACCTTCCGAAACCAGGAGAAGTCAGAGGATGAAAACAGACATGTCGCAGCCTCCTCCCAGCAGCCAAACCACTTTAGGGAGTGTTCCTACTTCACCCAGTGAGAAAACTCCCTCTAAGACACCGGCCACCCCCGAGAAAGGAAGCCCGAAGGTCACCTCCTGGACACGAAAGATAGGCCAATCGCCTTCCGAAGCCCAGCTCAAAGAAACAGGAAAGAGGGAAGAAGTTCCACCCTCGTCACCACCAGGGGCAGAGAAGGCAGGGCCATCAAAAGCGGAAAAGAAAGAGCCTGTTCCGGTCCCGAGTCCTCGGCCAAGGACAAGGAGCAGGAGCAAGGTTGCTCAAGGATGAGCAAATGGTTTAGCTGGGGGGTGATGATGAACCCCAATTTTGGTATAATTTGGGCTCATTTTAGCCTATTCTACTTGCTCAAACCATTCATATTTTATTGCTTATGCATGCATTTCTTAGTTTGTTCATGTTGTTTGTAGGAAGAAGGGTAGACATATTATCTACGTGACTAATGCATGATGCTTTCAGGTTTTTTTGCATTTAAAGGGAGAAAAGACACGAAAAAGGAGACAAGGGGACAATGAGGTGGCACTGCTGGTTTTTAGGAGAGGATGTCCACAGTCTTGGGGACCTTCCTCGTGATTCCCACCGTAGCTCCGAGCTCCAACCAATCTCCCCAGCGAGTATAGAGCACCGAGCATAGAGGCAGCCAACTGTTCTACAGGAACAACAGTCATAACTGTTCTACAGGATCACCAAGTTAAACTTCAGTTGGACAGCCGAGTTCCTAAAATCAAGGAGACCTGTTGGATGATCGTTTTTGCATAAGTATAGAGGCCGTAGCCTTTGATAGGTTGTTGAAACTTTCGCATTACTATTGTAATTTTTTAGCACAGCTCGGTGTTAGTTCTTGTTGTAAGCCAGTTTTGGCATAACATCAGATTATGAATAAAGAAGGCAGATTTTGATCTAGCTCTGAGTTTTCTCAAGGAGACTATAGCTCTCAGGTTAGGGCCCAACCTGAGAGCCATAGATCCCCTCTACTGTAGTGTTGTTTGCATTTCGTTTCAGCATTCTGAGTTTTCATTTTCACATGCAATTTGAATTACAGGTTGTTGAATTAGTCTTTTTCATGAGCATAGATAGGACTAGTTTATGGTTGACTTGCTTTCGGTTGTTTAGTTAGATTAGCAGGTTGATAATACATTGGAGCTCCAGCAAAAAAGGTTGAGGAAGTCTCCACTGCCATCTCCGTTTGGAGATTGGAGTGCAGCCTATACCAGCCACAAAAACACGCAGTTCTTCACTTCATACATGCTGCAACATAGTCTCGTTATGATAGATCTTTCCACATGATTCACACCTGCACACACGCCTTCATCACAGCTTCATGCACATTCTCCTTCGCGTTTTGGATTGCTGTTCATTGAATTTATACGCACAGGTAGTTTAGGTTGATGCATTTTCGGTTTGGTGACAGTCATAAGCATTTGTTTCACTTACACTGCTCTCTCTCGTTCCATTACCTCATTCTCCATCTGGATCACGCATGCAAACACATCGTTGACCCCTGCTCCGCTCTGTTATCTCCCAAAATCTTTCACTCCTCACATAGCTTCATTCTCTAGCCCTTTTGTTGACCTACTCCTCTATCTTCCAACCTACTCCCTACACTCACTCCCTATCCTATTCTTCCACTTCTGAGCCATCACCAGCCTTATTCCTACCTTACACATATCCCCCTACCATTCCATCACTCCTCCATCACTTCAAACACTCACGGTAGGTCATCCTGTAGCAATTTGTAGACATCCTGTAGAAATCTCTGCGTATCTTGTAGGATCCCCTGCAGACATCCTGTAGGAGGCCACTCACTCGGTTGCTGAGCATCTGAATGCGAGGAACCTCTGTGGATGGATGCTAAGGATCCCTAGGGACCTCTCCTAGCCTCCCCAACCTGTCCCACGCTTTCCTTCCTTCTCCATCCCATCTGCACAACCAAACCCTAGTTAGCACAAAATCACAATCATTCCATCCACTTAAAGGAAAAATACAAAAACATGTCTTTTATGATGCAAGTAGCTTAGATCCATGCATTTCCACTTATTAGAGGTAACAGCAGCATTGGTAGAGGCTTCATTCACATTCTTTGCATTATAGAGGTTAGACTAGTTAAATTAGGGTTTCCTAGGTTTACATGCTTTGATTTGCTTTCAGTCCATTTTGTCAAGTAGAGTAGTTTTCCTTTGAGAATAGCTTTCGTCCATCAATTAGCAAGCTTCTTCTGAGAGCCTATAAAAGTTGGCTTGAGCCCTAGCGGACTTGTGCCAGCTGACCAAGTGACAGCTGCGACAAGAGCTAGTACTTGTGCATATAGCACCGTCGCTTCCAAGTTTGTACGAACTACCAGGTTGATAAAATGAGAGACAGGAAGCCCCAGGAGTTGTAGCATTATTGCTACAATACTGGAGCTCACCAATTGGTCCCCTTCCTTTCTTAGATGTGATATCCTCAAGTAATCAACAAAATTTTATTCAATACTTAACTATTCTCTCTTTGTCACTTGAAGAGGAGAATGCACATGCGGTGTAAAACAACAGACCTTCTCAAACTGGTAGGACATCCCTGTTCTCTTATAATTTTTAGAATAGGACTTTCCTCCTCGGAGACTTATTTTGCTCCGTCTCAAACCAGAGGAGATTCCTTCCTTTCGAAAATGGAATCCAACAACATAAGGATTTACTGCTTGTCTTTATCAAAGTATAAACTACTAGTTCTCCATAGCTCTATCGTTCCTTATTTCCTTTACATCTCTTTGCATCAATCCTTCTTCCTTTCGTGGTATCATGGAACCATCTCCACTCTTCATTATAGTGACATGATCTAAGTCATCTTTCTTGTTCATCAATTTCTTCTTTAACATGAAGGCATTCTATTTGCACTTTCCCAATCTTCAATCTGATCATGGATTCCCCATGAAAGTGATTGCCTCTGACCTCTAAGTTATCTTCATGCACAAATACCCTTTCAATCCTAAGATGGAATTATCTCAACTTCATAATTTCTAGGTACCAAATATTGAACATCCCTCAATACTCCTTATTCATACAATTGATCTTTACCTGACTATCATTATGTATTCTTGCAACATTCTTTTCCTGATAGCCAAAAATATTATGTTAGCCAGATAATCAAACCATAAATGAAATTTACTTGCATCACCCTGATGACCCTCTCATACCATCAACATCCTCATTGACCATCTCCACTTGATACTTCCTTCATACAAGAGAGTGCCCAAGGGTCGAACTTGATTACCAAGTTACAACGTTTCTTTCGGAGATGATACTAGATGTTAGTTAATATCCAATACATATCTAGAGAAATTCCCAATATTTTATACATTCTTAAGTAAGTCACATTCTATTATTTTTCAACATCGTTAGTACTTAAGCATATCCTTATAACTAACTTTATTTCATAAGATTCTGGCACATATGAATCTTATCTAAAGTTTACTTTTCAACATGCATTCCTATGATTTCATCCAATGATCTAGTGATATAATTCATAAAAAATTTGTGTCTTTACCCATTCTAATCCTTCATCCCATCTTACCAGCATGATTCCACACTATATAGAATACATTATATTCCTGTCATGATGTTATTACCAAGGACATTCAAAATGATGGACCTTCCCAGATCATGATGATTCATTTCAGCAAGATGAAAACCTCCGACATAATGCTAGATAGAATAAGGATGATAAATATGCAAAATGGTTCATAATACTATCCTAGATGATCTCTACTAAGCAACATAATGATATAAATTCCAATCATGCTACGATCATACACTTTTATCCTATGAATCTTATGCAAAACATAACATATAAAAATAAATCAATATTCATAAAGAACCTAGAAGTCAATGAACCTTATTTCACTAGTAAAGATCCTTCACTTCTTCCTTCTTTGTCTTCTTCTTAGGCTTTCTCATGCTTTGGCTAGATCATCTTCACTCATTTCCTTTCTCTTGATTTTTGTTAATCTAGACAGTCCCTCTTAAAGTGTCCAAATTCATTGCATCCAAAATATTGCACATTGGAGATATCTTTCTTGTTGGACTTTCCAAAATTTCCTTTCTTCATCTTCTTGACTCGGGCTAGAAAGGATTGAGACAACTCATCCAATTAAATTTCATCTTTGACCTTGATCCTCAATTCTCTAGCTATGAATTGTACCCACAACTTCTAAAATGGAGTTGAATATTTCTTGGAGTAGACACTTGTTGAAAAGTTGCTCCCTTCTAGTGGAAATGCATTCAGAACACACATGGTAACCTAAGAATCAATGATTGGTTCCCCAAGTCCTTGCGAATGGTCTCCATTCGAGGAAATTTTAGCCTAAAAGTGGCCTCCCAAAGAAAATTAATAAAATAATAGGAAAATAATAAAATACTAGTTATGAATTTTAGAGGGAAAATAAGAAAACTACTTTTTTTAAATATATTTTTGGCTTATCTCCTTACAAGTTTACTAAAAATTGAATGGTAGACAATTGTTCAATGTGGAATTAAATTCCGCATCCAACGAGTACACATTGTGCATGTTAGGTCCTTGCAATACTAGTTATTCCCCCATTACTATTGTAATTGTAGCCCTTATTGTTATTGTTGTGCCCCTATTGTCCCCATATTGTTATTATTATGCCCCCTAGAATCCCACTATTGTTATTGTTGTGCCCTTATATTATTATTGTTATGTCGGCTCTAATTATATTGTGACCCCTTAGACTCCTATATATACAAAATAGGTTTTTTTCGTTTGTATCATTGAAGAATTGTTCATTTATGTAATTTAAAAAAGGTTTCCCTCTCGAAGAGACTGATTTTTAGGTCGTTGATCTATCTTTTCTTCTATTTTGTGAGTTGGTTGCATAACAATTGGTATCAAAGATTTTGATTCTATGGTTTCGCTGCTTCAAACAAGTCATCATGGAATTTTCGCGATAACGTTTTTTATGCAACGTTTCAAACACTAAAATTAAAATCCATTTGATCTGAAATCTTGATGAACCTCAGGTACGAATTTCATATGTTGTCTCGCTATAGTTTTGGATATATGATCCAAGGAATTTAGGATTTTTGTAGGCTCCCGAATTATATCTCCAACAAGTGACGTAGATAAAAGTGTCATAAGTTTCTCTTTGAGAATCAGATTGAAATTTCATAAACAGTTACAAAAAGAGGATGATCTGTACTATTTTGTGTATTGGTTTTAATTTCAAAGGTCGAAACAGTGACACATGGCACTTCATACAAGCTCTCTCTACTGAACCAGTCTTTAATCATCGTGGGAGATTTGGCATAACTCTTCCTTAGAGAATCTGTTAGGGTCCAACCCTAACCCCTTTATTTATGTAATAAACCCAATAGGTTTGAGTCATGGTTGAGTTAGTTAAATATTCAATAAAGCCCGGATTAATATTTGTAAGTGCTTAACTTGAATTTAAGAAAGGGACCACACTTAGTTGCAAACGGGCCATAATTAATAAATAAAGTGGTTAACCCATGTTATGCAAAGGACCTCTAGTGATTAGGTTGTTGAAGGTAATTTAGCTATAGATAGTCGTAGTTAGAAAGGAAAGATCATCGAGTCTTATTTTTTAATCGAGTTCTACTCTTCTGGAGGTTTCCCCCTTGAAGAGGGAAGTGAACATTGCTTTTATATCTAAATAGTAAAATACTTGCTATTTTTATCATTTTATTCTGTCTTTTGGGTTTTATTTCTTCAAATATTTGGTACTCTAGAATTTCTCACAGGTCAAGAGCATAACAAGTAGTATCATAGCACTTTTAAGGGCCGATGGTACCTCCATTTTTGGAAGAATCTTTTTTTTAGGCTAGAGACGTGTTCTGACATCTTTAAACCATGGGATTTGTCATTGAGCACATAAACCTGCAGATTTTGGGAGGCATGCACGTAGGAAATACAAAAGGTGGTCATGATTATTGGACTCCCTTGTAACCCTTGTGGGTACCCCTTCGAGTAGTAGCACATTACATAGAACCATGCATGAACTGCACTTCCACGTACCATCTAGGTATATTGGTAGCCCCCTAGGCTCAGCTGAAACATCACCTTAGATATGTTGTCGACCGTCTTAATGCTACAGTACGCTGAGAATAACACTCAGGGAGATTAATCACATGTATGATAGGGTATTCTGGTAGCACGGCTAAGGGTATAGTTGATCCTCCTTAGTTAGTGCCCTGAAAGATTGGGTCGAGTACTATTGTTGAACCCTTATGTATATTGTGATATGTAGCACCTTACACTCATTTGTGACCATATTTCCCTCTACTATCTAAAGATTGCACATTATCTTATTTTTCAGATCAGATCCACTAGTTGGGTTCTACCACCGCAGTACAATTCAGATCTAGCAGTTTGGGTTCTATCCCTGCTATAACAATTAGATCCACCAGTTGGGGTTCTACTACCGTCATACAATTCAAATATAGCAGTGTGGTTTTGTCGTCATTGCACCAATCAGATCCAACAGTTGGGTTTTTGTCGCTGATGCACCAATCAGATCCACCAGTTGGGGTTCTACAACCGTAGTCCAACTCACATTCAGCCATTGGGGTTTCGCAGGCTGATCTAACCCTCTACGCAGTGAGGCTTGTGGTAGTTATAGTCTGGGCCTAATTTTCAAAGGACATTTGGTAGGATAAGGTTTTTTTGAATTTGGCCACTATAGTATTGATCAGTAGGGAGTAAAACGCCCGTTCGGAGTAAGAAAAAAAAAATCCGAGGCCATCCCAGGATGTTTACAAGAGACTTAGACCATAAGATTCAGGACGACGAGCCGATCGCAGTGGTACCATTCACTTATTAGCTTCAATTTCCTAGCGGTCCCAACTTTTTTTGAAGTGACGTCAAGTGACTGAGATCTGTGTATGGTAGAAACCAGAGCTCAAGTCATGTCCAATGAGAAGATCGAGTGCCTTGAAAAAAGGTTGGATACTTTCCAGGAAGATCTGTAGAAAATTTCACAACTCATTGAAAATGTCACTAAGAGAACATCAAGGTTGCATCAGGAGGCACATAATATTGATGAACACCTTGAAGGATAATCTAGCCATCATATTTCACTTCCTTCGAAATCACCAACATTCCCACCCTCGGCCACCCACACTGGACATGTATAAATTTGATGGCTCTAATCTAATAGTATGAGTAGCACAAATGGAACAATATTTCATTTCGAATGATATCCATGTTGATCCAACTAAAATACTTGTGGGAGCCCTTTACTTGGACCAAGAGAGATGGAAATGGTGGAAGTGGCATGTGAAATGCTATCCCAAGAACTTAACTTGGCAGGTGTTCTCAAGATCCCTTTGTGACCGCTTTGACAGAGAATCTAAATATTTGGGTCGTCTTACTAAGCTCCAATAGACACGCACAATAAAAGACAACATTGCATCCTTTGAGACATTTTCCATTCGAATAGAAGGTCTAGGAGATGAATTCTACTTGGAACCTTTCATAAGTGGTATCCAAGAAGCCATCCAAGCACATGTCCGGATGCACCACCCACCTACATGGATAGACACTTGTATAAAGGCTACCGAGGTGGAATGTGCTTTAGTTGCCCAGTCTATTCGTCCAAGTTTCATATCCAAGGGGCGTTCCACCCAAGCTTAGCGCCCTACCCAAACACTTAAGGTTCAAAATGTGTTTCCAGCAGAAATCACTGAAAGAAGAAAACAAGGATTTTTCTACTACTATGATGACAAATACTCCCTGGGGCATAACTGCAAGGAACCAAAATTATTTCAAATTGATGTTACTAATCATAGCTCGTCTGAGGAAGCCCCACCCATTAGGGAGCCAGAGGATGAAGTTGAGGAAACCCAATAGGCTAATTGTCTCACAACTATGCTAGATGAACCAGTTATCTCACTACATATTTTGGCGAGCATTTATGCGCCCCAAAATCTCAAAATTAGAGGCTTTCTTAAACATCACCTTGTAGTAGTATTGTTTGATAATGGTAGCACTCATAACTTTATCCATGAGTGAGTCACTGAAGTTTTTCTTTGTTTTGTAGGCGCAGTCTCTCATTTCTAGGTCCTTATTGTTGATGGGGAGACAATGAAACGTGAAGGTCACTGGGCAAATATTAAACTTCAGATGGGAGAATACCACCTAAAGACCCACATGTTTGTAATTAACATGGGTGGTTGTGACATTGTCTTGGGTGTTGAATGGCTTCACACAATAGGCCCACTCACAATGGATATCTAGGACTCATATATGAGCTTTAAGCAGAATGACCATATGCATACACTTTGTGGACTCCAGGTAAGTGCTCCTTCTATCATGAGCTCACATCGAATGGAAAAATTGTTGAAAAAGGGCCATCATGTAGTCATCGCCCAGTTTAATGCCATCTAGGCCATACAATCCACTACTCTTCATATTCATCTTGAGATGAAATAGGTCTTAAACCACCACTGGTAGGTATTTGACAAACCTAAAGAGCTTCCTCCAGCTTGATGGGAACATGATCATAGCATCACTTTGGTCCGAGGGGAATAAATGCCAAATGTGCACCCATATCAATATCCTTTCGCCCAAAAGAATTAAATTGAAAAAATCATTAAGGAACTCTTTGAAGTCGGTGTTATTCATTCTAGCATCAGTCCTTATTCATCACTAGTGGTCATGGTGCTCAAGAAATATGGGGAATGGCACATTTGTCTAGACTTTCAGGTCCTCAACAAGCTCACTGTCAAAGACAAATTCCCTATTCTAGTTGTTTATGATCTTCTTGGTGAACTACATGGTCCCTAATTCTTTACTAAGCTAGATCTTCACTCTGGCTATCACCAAATACGCATGAAAGAAGTATACATTCCCAAGACTATCTTTCAAACTCATGAAGGCTATTATTAATCCTTAGTCATGCCATTTGGCCTCTGTAATGCCCCATATACTTTTCAAAGCATTATGAATCACCTATTGAAACCATATCTTTGAAAAGTTGTCCTCATTTTCTCTGTTGGCATTCTCATCTACAACCTAACCTAGGAAAAATATCTTCATCATGTAGACCTGATCTTGCAACTGCTCCGAAATCGCAAATTATTTGTCAAATTGTCCAAGTTCTCTTTTGGTGTGGAATAATTCAAGTATTTGGGACACATTGTGGGTCGTGAAGGTGTCATGGTTGATCCCAAAAAGATACAAGCAATGCAAGATTGGCGCCAACCAAAATCCTTGAAGAGTTGGAGGGGATTCTTGGGTCTCACTGACTACTATCGAAAATTTATCCATAATTATGGTCGCATTTCTAGACCCCTCACTAACCTCTCAAGAAAAAATCATTCCTGTAGACTGATGTAGCACAACTAGCATTTCTGGCTCTCAAATGGGCCAGTTTCTCCACTCCAGTATTGGCACTACTCAACTTCACCAAATCTTTTGTGATTGAATTTGATGCTTCAGGTATTGGTATCGTGTTGTATTAATGCAGGAAGGTCGACCTTTGGCTTTCACCAACCAACAACTGAGTGGGAAACATCTGGGACAATCTACCTATGAGAAAGAGATGATGGCCATCTTATATGCAGTAGATACCTGGCAACCATACTAATTAGGGTAGCAGTTACAAATCCGAATAGGCCATCAAAACCTCAAATAGTTTTTGGAGCAACGTCTATCCTCACCAGAAAAAAATAAATGGTTGGCCAAAATATTGTGATATGTGTTGAAAATGGCAACAATAAATTACTAAAAATAGAAGTGCTAAAAATATAATTTCTATTTTAGCAGTTCGGGATAAATTCCTATTTTAGTTAGTCCCTAAACTAAAATAATGAAGTAAAATTCGAATTTGATTTTAGCAGTTGTTTGTACATTAATTAATCAATTCACCATGATTTAATTAGTTGTGAAAAATCAAACATGAAGTTTATGTGAGGACATGCAACAATTTCTCCATTGATTGAGGAATTTATCCATCAGTTAAAGAGATAAGGATGAGTTGTAATATTGAGTGTAATTAGTTGGCTCAGTTAACTGAGTCAAATCCAATTAGATTAATTCATACAGTTTGTTGAATTAATTGTGAGTTTAGTTAGTTAATGCTTGCATGCATGTAACTGCTACACTTCGGATAACTAAATATTCTCTCATAAATAACTCATGCATGTTAGTTCTGTCAAAGAGCTAGTTGAGATCAGAGGAGGGACAATGTACTATCAGTTGGATGGATTTTTCCTATAAAGGAAATTCATCTACGTAGAAGGATGTACCTCCTTCAGGTTTGTGCAGTTATTTCAGAGGTCAGTGTTGTGTGTGAGGTGAGAATCACACAAGTTGCAACTAGAGGACCCAAGAAAACTGTGCATAGAAATACGAGGCTTGGAGGGTAGAGGAGAAGGTTTGTGAGAAGCCTTTAACTATCTATGAGAAGCAGAGGGATTATATTGAGAGTTGGATAGCTTCTGAGCTAAGGCTTTGTGTAATATGAACATATTTCCACTTGTATGATAATACAAATATGGGGTTTTAGGCTGGTGCTTTCCCCTCGTTATATCTTCTGTGTTATGTGTGTTTGATTTCTCCATATCAGTTATATGTGTTCTTAATGATGTTGCTCATGTTTGATTAAGCTTCTGCTAAATTGGTTGTAGAAGTAGATCAAGTGTTTTGCTTTAGTACATTGCATTACCAGCTGATCTAAAGTGGGAATTTCTACATGGTATCAGAGCTAGCTGATTTGTAGGAAAGTTCTACATGGTATCAGAGCTAGCTGATTTGTAGAAAAAATCTACAAAGTTATACAATATGATTATGAGATAATTTATAAGAAAGGTATTGACAATGTAGTAATGGATGCTTTATCACACCAATTTGAGGATAAAAGCACCCTGCTATCAATCTCTCTTCCCATAGCATATTGGATTGAGGAAGCCTGCAAGGAATGGTTTTCACACCCCTCTCTCTCCCAACTCATTAATAACTTGAGAGCATATCCTAATTCCTCAGTTGGATACTCTTGGAAGGATGATATTCTTTGCTACAAGGATGGAGTAGTTATATCACTAACATCCACCGTCAAAACTTGCATTTTGGCAGAGTTGCACTCATCTCCCACTGCAGGGCATGCATGCTTTTAGAAGACGTATGTTCACACTTGTCGTTCTTTCTTTTGGACATGCATGAAAATTGACATTCTTACTTTTGTAGCTGAATGTGATGTGTGTCAATGCGACAAAGGAGAAACAGTCAAGTTACCAGGAACCTTACAACCATTGCCAATTCATTCCTCCATCTGGACGAATGTTTCTATGGATTTCATTACTGGTCTCCTGAAGTGGGGCAAAAAATCAGTCATCATGGTGGTTGTCGACAAGCATTCTAAATATGGTCATTTTTACACTCTACCCCACCCATTTATCCCCACATTGGTGGTTCAAGCTTTCATGGTCAAAATCTTCAAACTACATGGCATACATGGAAAATTTTAGGGGCTAATATTTACAAGTGGGCTATTTTTCCATGATTTTTCTAAAAACAAATCGTCGATTTCCATTCTTTATAAAAATAATTCGCCCAAATTTTACAGCGTAAAGTTATTTTAGCTTAAAAATTTCCAACATTATATAGAGGGTATATATAAAATCATTATAAATTTGAATAATTTTACAAATACATCAGTAGAAATTTTATAGTTTGCATATTAGGGACTAGTGAGATTCGCCAATGTTTTTAAGCTTCAAGATAATTTTCCATCCTTAAATTTTCGTTGATGGCATGCCAACTTCCATTGTGTCTAATCATGACCTGACTTTCACCAGTAGATTTTGGCAAGAACTTTTCAAGCTACAAGGCACCCAACTCCAACTAAGTACTTCCTATCATCCCCAAACTAATGGTCAGACTGAAGCAGTCAACAAATGTTTGGAGACATACCTAAGGTGCTTCACTTCAGAAAAGAAACCTCAATGGGTATAGTGGCTACCTTTAGCTAAATGGTGGTATAATACTAACTATCATGAAGCCACCAAGATGACTACATATGAAGCAGTGTATGGCCAACTCCCACCTTCACCTATTTCTTATATCTATTGATGCTCTAAGGTGCAAGCAGTTAATCAAATCCTATAGAATCGTGCCGCCATGCTATCTCGTCTCAAAGGCAATCTCCATGAATCTCAAAATCAAATGAAGCAATAGGTAGATCAACACCATTCAAAGTGCACATTTCAAGAAGGGGATTAGGTATTCCTGTGGCTGCAACCATATAAGCAAACACTGCTAGAAGAAAAGGGATGCTAAAAATTAGCTCCAAAATTCTACGGAGCTTATAAAATACTTCAACACATGGAGAAGTAGCCTACAAGCTGGCCTTGCCACCAACTTCAAAAAGCCATCCATTATTCCATGTATCATGCCTCAAGAAAGTGGTAGAGAACAATTGCAAAATTATAACTAGTCTATCTGAATTTCATGAAGAAGGTTCACTCTGGCTCCAACCTGAATAGGTCCTCAATACTCATGAACAACATCTGTGTGTCTGCACGATCAAGGAAGTCCTAGTCAAGTGGAAAGACACCTCTCCCGAATATGTGACCTGGCAACCAAACACTATTCTTCAGCAGTTTCCACAACTTCACCCTTGAGGACTAGGCTTCTTTTGATGGGGGGGCACGTTAGAGGCCAACCCTATCTGCTTTATTTATGTAATAAACCCAATAGGGTCGAGTCATAGCCAGAGTTAGTTAAAGACTCAATAAATCCCATATTAATATTTGTAAGCAGCTAACTGACATTCAAGAAAGGGACCACAGTTAGTTGCAAATGGGCAATAGTTAATAAATACAGTGGCTAACCCATGCTATGCAAAGGACCACTAGTCGTTAGGTTGTTGAAGGTAATTTAGCTATTATTAAATAGTCATAGTTAGAAGGGGAATATCATTGAGCCTTATTTTGTAATTGAGCTCTGCTCTGCTGGAGGCTTCCCCCTCGAAGAAGCAAGTGAACATTTCTTTTATCTCTGAAAAATAAAATATTGGCTATTTTTCTCATTTTATTCTGTGTTTTGGGTTGTATTTTTTCACATATTTGGTATTCTGGAATTTCTCGTAGGTCAAGAGCATAACAGAATCCAATCTTGATCCGACTTGTGGGGTTGGAAAGAGGACTCAAAGGGCTACCACAGGAAAAAATTTGAGACCTTGGATATTTGAAATTACAAAGATAAAACATATTCAATATCGAGCTCCTACAAAGTGAAAAAAATGTGTGTAGTTTTTTTAAACATTTTGCATAAGTTTGCCTTCAAAAACTAGTTTGAAGGAATTCAAAGGGCATAGTGAAGCATAATTATCATTAATTGATACCCCAAAGAAATAAAATGGAAACACCTAGTAAGCAACCTAAAATCTCTAACATGACTCATGAAGAAGAGGAAGAAATGCAACATGATATATCAAAATTACGAGACTAAGTGCAACCAAATTCACTCTCATAAAAAGTAACAAAGTTAATATGGATGGTTTAAAGAAAGGTGTGGATGTTAAGATGGATGTCGTGGAAGCTAAAATGGATGCAATGGAAGCTAATAGGAATGGCATGGAAGCTAACATGAATGGTGTGGAAGCTAATATGGATGGTATAGAAGAAAACATTAATGGAAACATGGAAGATTTGAAGATAGATCTGACAAAATTTCTACCAGAAATGCTTACTAATGGTGAAAGGGTAGTAAAGGAAACTCATTAGGAGAACAAAAGAAATGTTAATAATGATTTCATATACTCTAACATTGGATTGAAGACCCACCATGTTCCAAAGATCGATAAGATAAAGTTTGATGGCAAAGATCCTGTAACATGGATACTATAGATGGAGCAATAACTCGATCTCCATAATGTGCAAAACACACAAAAGGTACGCATTGCAACTTTATATTTGGAACAAAATAAGTTTGTATGGTATCGATGGCTTTGCTCTCATAAAAAAATTGTCACTTGGGAAATTTTTACAGAAGAAATGATATCACATTATGAGTATAAAAAAAGAAACACTTTTTTTAGTCAATTGATAAATATCAAACAAAAGGGTTTGATGATGAAGCACATTGACGACTTCTAAAAATTGAATATAAGGGTAAAAGATATTCTAGAGGATCATAGGATTGTTGTGTTCATAGAGACTTTAAAGGATAACATCCAACATGAGGTTCACCTTTGGGAACCTGATTCTTAGAGAAGGCATTCAGGTTGGAAATAAAAATGGAAAGAAAAATTATGGCAACAAGGAAGCCTACCACTCACGACTGTAAATATGGAAGTTTGCTTCCCCTACCCTTCCACAACCTACAAGGTTCACACCTCAGCAATTGGAATAAAAAAGAGAAAAAGGGCTTTGTTATAGTTGTGATAAAAAATACACTAAGGGTCATAAGTGTCCTAACAATAAATTATGTTACATAGATTGGGAAGAGGAGTAAGAAAAGGAACAACAAATAACAAAAGAAGAGGATATAAATCGGGAACAAACCATAGAGAGAAGAAATGAATTTGACCATATATTGTAATGCATTGGTTGGAATTACCACTCCTCAAGCTATCAAGATAGAAGGACATATCAAGAAGAAAAAGGTAATAGTGTTGATTGATTTGGGAAGTACCCATAATTTTATTCATTGTAAGATAGCCAAGGAATTGAATTGCTTCCTATATCCAGCACCAAAGTGTCAAGTGATGGTTGCAAGTGGAGGAAACATAAATAACTCTGGAAAGTGCCATAATATCAAGTTTTCCATGGGAGAATATGTATTGAATAGCCCAATGCTTTCCATTCCAATGGGTTGCACTGATGTTGTGCTAGGAGTCTAATGGCTACAATCTTTGGGTACGATAACTTTTAATTTTCAAGAACTTTACATGAATTTTTTTCAGAAGGAAAGGAAGTTGAATTAATGGGTATCATAGGGAAACCATGAATATAATCAACTCTAATGGAAACACAAAGCTTCTAAATAAACAACTATAAGTAGGAACTGCACAATTATGTTCACCAGAGGTTCCCACATCAAAATGATCTATTCCTCCAAATCTCCAAAAAGTCTTGGACAATCATTCCAAGGTATTTGAGACTCCCAAAGGTCTCCCACCTATTTGTGATAATGATCATGTTATTCATTTGATTCCAGGAACTGTTCCTCCAGACATCAGCCCTTATAAATATCCCTATGCCCAAAAGAGTGAAATTGAATGTATGATTGCAGAAATGCTAGAGGCTAGTATAATTCAACCTAGTTAAAGTTCCTTCTCTACTCCATTACTATTGGTGCACAAGAAGGATGGATCATGATGCATGTGTCTGGATTATAGGGAGCTCAAAAAGCTCATTGTTAAAGATGAATTTCCCATTCCTGTCATTGATGAATTATTGGATGAATTGCATGGATCAATTTAGTTCACCAATTTGGATCTTCTTTCAAGATAACATCAAATCAGAATGAAGACTAAAGACATTCTAAAAACATCATTTAGAATTCATGAGGGTCATTATGAATTTTTGGTCATACCTTTTGGCCTTACCAATGCACCTTCTACATTTCAAGGTTTGATGAATTCCATTTTCAAACCCTTCCTTAGAAAAATTGTGTTAGTATTTTTTGATGGTTTACTAATCTACATCAAGTCTTGGAAGGATCACGTTCAACATGTTGACAGGGTTCTCAAACTATTGGAGGAGAAACAATTATATGAAAAAAGCTCCAAATGTTTCTTTAGAGTACAAGAGGTGGAATTTGTGGGTCATATTGTATCTCATGAAGGTGTTAAGGTAGACCCTAGCAAAACTAAATCCATTCATGAATGAAAAATCCCCAAATCCATAAAGCATCTATGATGATTTCTCGGGTTGATACAATATTATCACAAGTTTGTGAGGAATTATGGCAGAATAACAGCACCTCTGATAAAATTATTGAAGAAAAATGCATTTTCATGGACTCCAGAAGCAACGAAGGCCTTTGAACATCTTAAAGAGGAAATGTGCCAAGCATAGGTCTTAGCTACACTAGACTTGAAAAAAACATTTACTTTGGAATGTGATGCCTTAGGAAATGGAATTGTTTTTGTTTTAATGCAAAAAGAAATACAATCAAAAGTTGTACAATCAAAGGAAAGTATTTACACAAATCTTTTTATGAGAAGGAAATGTTGCCAATACTACATGCGCTTAAGAAATGGCGACCCTACTTAATGGGAAGACACTTCAAGGTAAAAACATATCATGATAGTCCTAAATATTTTTTAGAACAAAGATTATTTTCAGAAGATCAACAAAAGTCGGTCACAAAGATGTTGGGTTATGACTTTGCAATCATCTAAAAAAACGGAAGCAAAATGTTGTGATAGACACACTCTCATGAAAGGATGAGGATGTGGAAGCATTGCTTTGTGCCATTTCTGCTATCCAACTAGATTGGATAAACAAAGCAAGGGATGAATGGAAGAATGATGAAAAAGTGTGTGCCCTCATTCAAAAGTTACAAAAATATCCTAGTACATCTGATACATTTAGCTAGAAAAATGATGCATTGCGGTACAAATATCGGTTAACCTATATAATAATTCCCAACTCAAGAAAAATATTCTTATGGAATTGAACACCTCTCCCTTAGGAGGGCACTCAGGATTTTTAAAATCTTACCATAGGGTTAAGAAGGAATTTTTTAAAATGGCCTTAAATATGATATTCAAAAGTTTGTGGCGGAATGTTTGTTTTGATAGGAAAATAAACTTGAAACAATTAAGACCCCAGGTCTATTACAACCTTTATCCATTCCAAGTCAATGCTGGGAAGAGGTTTCAATGGATTTTGTCACAGGTTTACCAAGTCCGAAGGAAAGATTGTCATCATGGTGGTAGTCCAGAGACTTACCAAGTATGAACACTTTTGTGCATTATCTCATCCATTTAAAGCTAGTACAGTCTCTACTACATTTATGGAAAAAATTCAAAAGCTACATGGAAAACCAAAGATTATTGTAAGCGACAAAGATCCCATTTTCACTGGAAATTTTTGGACAACATTATTTTCTTATCTTGGTACATAACTAGCTCATAGCTCATCTTATCATCCTCAATCTGATGGGAAAACTAAAATAGTAAACAAAGGTTTGGAACGATACCTTCATTGCTTTGTATCTGATAAACCGACACAATGGGTAAAATGGTTTCCTTTGGTTGAATGGTGGTATAACACTTCCTTCCATATTGCAACAAAAATGACCTCGTTTATGCCACTTTATGGATATCATTCACCATCCATTACATCGCATTTTAGAGAAAATTCTAAGGTTCAAGCAGTGGAAGATCACATTGATCATCAATAACAAGTTCTCCAATTCTTAAAGGATAACCTCACTTTGGCACAGAATAGAATGAAACAATAGGCATATCAACATCACAACGAAAAAAGTTTTTATGTAGGTGGTTGGGTATTTTTATGGCTACAAAAATATAAACAAATGTCCCTCAAGCAAGCTAGGAAGGATAATAAATTATCACCAAAGTACTATGGTTCGTAGAAGGTGTTTCAAAAGATTGGTACTACGGAATATAAATTGGAGCTTCCTGGAGCTTCCCAACTGCACCCAGTTTTCCATGTTTTATGCATAAAGAAGGCTATAGGTGAAAATCTCCCAGTTAAAACAATATTGACAGAACTTGACACGGAAGGAAAAATCATATTGTAACCTAAAGTAGTCACATAAACGAGAACTCGAAAGCTACGAAATCGATCAATTTCGGAATATCTCATCAAGTGGAAAAACTTACCCATTGAAGATTCCACATGGGAGGATGATAATTTTAGATAGAAGCATCCATAACTACTCAAGCATTGAGGATAACACTCTTTTGAAGGTGAAGAGCATGTTAGGTCCCTATAATACTAGTGATTCCCCCATTACTATTGTCATTGCAACCCTTATTATTATTGTTGTGTCCCTATTGTGAAACATAGAAGCCCACTATTGTTATTGTTGTGCCTTATATTATTATTGTTTTGTCAAATTTGATTATATTGTGACCCGTTAAACTCCTATATATAGAAATGAGGTTTTTTCATTTGTATCATTGAAGAATTGTTCATTTGTGTAATGTAAATGATCCAAAATGCATCCAGAATAGACTTCTAAGTCTAAAGTGTTCCTCACAGAGGAAAATGAAGGTCCAAGGATGCTCTTAGAAATAGCCCCATTGCTTAGATCTTTTTATTCTGAATCTACTACAACTTGAATGGGATAAAATGGACTTTGGATGATGAAGTTATCGCAGAAAGAAGATTGCCTTTGTCCTTTGGAAAATGATGCATTTCTTCTAAATATGGCATAAAAGGCCTTATATGCAAATTCGCGTGTGATAGGTTAAGAGGGCAAACCCGAAATATTATTCTCTGTAGCCTAAACCCTTATCAGATCTATTAGATGTATCAAATTGAAGCGATGAAGGGAAAAAGTTCTGGTGGGAGGACATGACGATGGTGATTATGCCATATGCCGATTGTCGATGATCAAATCGGTGGATTGCCATTAGCAATGTATAGAACCCCTAGGCTGTAGCGAATGTGACATGCGATAGTGATCCGCGGCGTCCAATCTTAGCCGTTGGATCGGAAATTAGATCAATGGCTAGGATTAAATTGGCGGTTGGGAGATCTGTGATCCCCGAGACAAAGGGCCGGTGTGATAGCGAGATGCAATGTGATCTGGACTGTCTGATCGGGGATCAGATCAACTGTCCAAATTAAATTAGCGATCGACGATCGGTGATCCCTGATAGCAGGGTCGTTGACACAACGCGATTGTGATTAGAAATCAGGGCTAGACCCAATGGGAATTATAAGCCTGATTGCATAAAATTTGAAATCCAGAATTTTTGGATTTTTTTGTGTATTAGCGCATTTCCACTATAAAATAGAAATACAAAGGAAATGCACCCGGAGCAATAAAATGAACCCGAAAGGTTTATACATGCAGCTCTATATTATTTAAGTTTCCTAATGAGTGGGATTTCGAGCGGGCCTCAGGTGGTAAGTGGTATTGGATGGGCTCCGTCCGATCCCATACATGGGCCGACACGTGGCTTGGCGGAGGAGAGAGAAAACCGCCTTTTCGGGCGGGTAATCTCCGTATGCCTAAGCCGCCTGAAATGAATATCAACCATTGGATCAAAGATCACACAGATCAACGGTGGGCTTGCGATAGCGAGAAAAGGTGGACTCGATAGGATTACAGGGTGGATTCAATTATTTTTGAAGTTTGATAAAAAGAGTTTTTGTGGAATTTTCACTATTTTTAGTGTATTTTCAGTAAAACTCTATGTATTGGAATTTTGTTCCATTTTGTGGTTTTCGACTGAGGAAAGGACCCAATTCCTTTATAACAACCCCTAATCATTGTGCCACGCAGCAAGTGGGCATTTTGTAAACAATGGGCGTTTTGTAAACAATGATGTGTTTGTAACATGCACAACCACAGAGCCAGAAGCCAAAGGACTAGATGATGAGACAAATGAATAATTATACGCAGAGAAACGGATAGGAAGCCGCAAAGGTGGAAGAACTTCTCAAAGAAGCCAGAGAGCATGATTGAGAGAGAGCATAGCAGATAGCGCAGGCAGCTGAGGGAGTCTTTGGGATTTCTTGGAGGTTGAGCGAGTGAACCAGAGAGCTAAAGGTTGCTGAGGGAGTCGTTTGGAGGTCAAGCGAATTACAGAGGCATGCAGAGGCCGAGAGAGAGCTCAAAGAAGTCAGATTCAAGATCCAAGAGCCAAAGCCAGAGCCAAAGCCAGAGCTAGAGCCAGAGCCACGAGCCAGAAGCACGAACCAGAGCCAGAGCCAAAGCCGAAGCTGAGGGCTAGAGCTAGAGCTAGAGCCAGCAAGCCTGAGAGCTTCAGAGAAAGGGATGAGATGGTGTTCTAAGCCCATTGTTTCTATGTAATACAGTGGAGTTGAGTGTGGAGCATGTAAAAGGACTTTGCCATACTCCCAGAGAGCCTAGTCTAGTTGACTAGAGCTCAAGGAGACGTAGCCCAAGAGTTTTGGCTGAACTCCAAAGTAATATTGCTATTACGTGTTATTGCTTATTTCTGCATTGCATTTGTTGCTTATTTGTTTCTTTACTTACTATCATCTATATTCTATATCAGTATAAGCAAGTGAACTTCAAGCACATAACCAGTTTTAAAACAAACATAAGAATAGACCTATTTTCAAGCATTATTAATTCCAAATTTGGTTAATCACTAGATCTTGGGAATATTTAAGTTTTGGAAGTGGGAGAGGTTCTTGTAAGCTTGACAAGAAGCCTTTAGTGCCCCAATTTTAGATTAGGTGGTATCAAAGCCTAAGATTAATTAAACCCACCTTCAAAGAAGGTTACATAAGAATGGTTGATTGACAAAGCAAAGATTGCTTGTTTGAAAGGTGTTTAAACAGTCAGAGGTTGATTGTATGCTTTGTTGTAGACTGACTATTGTTTGAGTTTGCAAAGGTGAAGGGAAAGCTAATGATAGCTCAGTCTAGGAAGGACAAGAAGGAAGAAGGGCTGAAGGCATTCTTCTATCCCAAGGGACCTCGAGGAAATCCTTGAAGCACAAGAGGTTTGTTGCAAAAGGTTGATGAATAAGCTCTTTACTAATCTTGTTTGATGTTATTTTGTTCATTGGCATAATGATAACTTCTACAAGTGAGTCCTCAAATTATCCCTTCATCACAAAAGTATTTGATGAAGACATGAAGGAAGACTTGGCCACCATAATGGATATGGTGAAAGAAATGTATGAGGATGGAAGGAAGAGCAACATACTTAGAGAGTAGTTAAATTCCATGGAGGAAGTGAAGTGGATGCTTTTTGACAAATTGCAGGAAATGGAGAGGCAACTTCATATTGAAAATACGAACCTGAAAAGGATGCATGAGTTGGAGTCACAGCTCTTTGTTGCCAAAGAAGCCTTGGTCAAGTATCAGCTTGAAGAAGAGGTAAACCGTTCCTGTTTGTCTTCAAATTCTTCTAAGAATATTTATATTGGTTCTTTTGAAAAACATACCAAAGGCATAGGTTCCAAGTTAATGTCCAAGATGGGCTATGAAGGAAAGGGCTTGGGTAAGCATGCATAGGGTATTGTTGAACCAATAATGGTTGAGGAAAGGCCTATGTATTTGGGTCTTGGCTATGGACCAAATTATGGAGAGATTTCCAAAGCTGCCATGAAGGCCATTGAAACAATTCAAAGAAGGAGTTTCATTTCAGGTCCTTTACCTCAAGAGTGTGAAGATTGTATTTAGGAGGAATGCAATAGCTTGAAAAGTTATTTGCAAGATGCAGGTGTTCAGAGGCACGCACTTGAACCAAAGAGTTGTGGATACTCTAATAGCCTTGAGGAGATTGATGGTGTTCCAAAGGGAGCCACTTCTTCATTTGCTTCTCCTCTTCATGAAGGAAATAAAGGTGAAAGAGAAAGGTATAAATCTGGTTCTAATCATCTTCCTTTTGGGTTTGCAAAGCATGATAAATTTCCACATAGATATGGGAAAAGAATTGCATGTTCCTTTTGTGGTTTGGATAACCATAATGTTTCTAGATGTTGGAAGAGAATGACCACATACAAGAAACTTTTGAAGGAAAGGAAGCAAGAAGCCAAAGGTCCATTGGACCAGGCAAATCATGCTGTCAAGAGGATGGCAGAATCGGAAAATGTTGAAAAGTGTTGGACTCTGAATCCAACAATGCTTCCACAAAAGCTGAAGAAAGTGGAAAGAGAAGATGGCAAAAATGGAAAGGAAGATTCCATGATTGATGTGTTTCAGGATGATTCACATGTTCATGTTGATGTGCAGACCAAGGTAGTACCTTTGAAAGGGATTGTTGAGAAATGGTTAGATTTCTTATCCGATTAAGATTGCATGTCTATTAACGCATTTATTTTCATTTCTTTGTTAATGGAGTGCAAGTTATAGGATTTTACCAAGAAGGTGAATGGAAAAAGTTGAGTAGGAGATTCACTTTGTTGTTGCAACATTATATTTCATTTCAGCTTCGAGAGTATAGTGTTCTTAAGGAAAAGTTGAGGGATGAAATGCATGCATGAACATAGGGATGCTGATGATTTCCTTCTATTTGAACATGTATGTGTAATTAACTTGCAGGGTTGATTGCTCTAACATGCATGAGATGCAATGGTGAATTGGGAGAAGTTAACTTGGTCTCCAAGATGGAAATAATGATGAAGTGTTTCGTAGTTTGAAAAAGAGTCCTAATGGTATTTTTCAACATACTTGACTTGAAAGTTCATTTGTTTTAAAGGCATGTTTTGTGGGCTTGTTACCTAGTCCATCATTTGTATGCAGATGTAAGACATGGATGTGTTCACAAGATGTGAAATCTATTTCGTTTGTTGAAGTAGGAGTTTAGACCACCTAGTTGTTGTATGTATTTATGTTGTTGTTAACAGTTGTTGTTGACAGCTTATCAAACTGGTACAAATGAAATTTTTGTGGAGCAGATGTACTTCACATTTGTTTGAGCTACCTTGGATCAATGATCAAGGCAGAGAAGTTCAAACTACCTTCTATGACCATTTCAATAGGAGTTCTACAAGAAGGTAACAAGGAAGGCAATTCTTCCCAAGAGGACCAGCACATTTAGGAAGGAGAGTGGTCAAAGGCTTTGGTTCAGAGGCACTATGCAATGCAAGTGTATGGAGGTTGAAAGAAGAGGGTGATGTTACTCTCATTTACTATTCAGATCAATAAGTCAGTCTTTTGGAGACAAAAAGTTCTTTAGTGGGAAGGCGTTATCCAAAATGGATATAGAATAGACTTCTAAGTCTAAAGTGTTCCTCATAGAGGTAAATCAATGTCCAAGGATGCTCTTGGAAATAGCCCCATTGCATAGGTCTTTTCATTCTAAATCTACTGCAACTTGAATGGGCTAAAATGGACTTCGGATGATGAAGTTATCACAGAACGAAGATTGCCTTTGTCCTTTCGAAAAGGTGGCAATTCTTCTAAAAATGGCATAAAATGCCTTATATGCAAAATCATGTGTGAAAGGTTAAAAGGGTGAACCTGAAATATTATGTTCCGTAGCCTAAACCCTTATTGGATCCGTGAGATGTATTGGATTAGAGTGATGAAGGGACAATGGCCTGGCGGGAGGACTTGGCGATTGTGATTATGCGATATGCCAATTACTGATGATCAGATCAATGGATCGATATCAACAATGTACAAAACCCCTGGGCCGTAGCAAATGCGACATGCGATAATAATCCGTGGCGTGTGATCTCAATCGTCAAATCAAAAATGGGATCAATGACCAGGATTAAATCGACAGTTGGGAGATTGGCGATCCCCGACACAGAGGGCCGATGCGATAGTGAGATGCAATGCGATCTAGACCATCTGATCAGGTATCAGATCAACGGTCCATATTAAATCGACGATCAGTGATTGGCGATCCTCGATAGCAGGTCGTTGAAATAACACAATTGCGATTAGCGATCAGGGCCGGACCCGATGGGAATTATAAGACCGATTGCATAAAATTTTAAATCTGGGATTTTCGGATTTTCTGTGTATTAGTGCATTTCCACCGTAAAACCAAAATACAAAGGAAATGTGCCCGAAGCGATAAAATGGACCCAAGAGGTTTATACATGCAACTCCATATTATTTGAGTTCTATAATGAGTGGGATTTTGGGTGGGCCTCAGGTAGTAAGTGGTATTGGATGGGCTTCGTCTGATACCATACATGAGCTGACACGTGGCTTAGTGTTGGAGAGAGAAAACTTCCTTTTCGGGTAGGTAATCTACGTACACCTAAGCCGCCCGAAATGAATATCAACCGTTGGATCAAAGATCACACAAATCAACAGTGGGCTTGCAATAGCGACCAAACACAGACCCGATAGGATTATAGGGTGGATTCAATGATTTTTGAAGTCCGATAGAAAGAGTTTTTGCAGATTTTTCACTGTTTTTAGTGTATTTTCGGTAAAATTTTGTGTATTCGAATTTTGTTCCATTTTCAGGTTTTTTTCCTGAGGAAAGGGCCCAATTCCTTTTTAACAACCTCTAATCATTGTGCCATGCGGTAAGAGGGTGTTTTGTAAACAATGATGCATTTATAATGTGCACAACCACAGAGCCAAAATCCAGAGGACCAGATGAAGAGACAGAGGAATGATTATATGCAGAGAAACAGACAAGAAGCTGTAAAGCCGGAAGAATGCCTCAAAGAAGCTAGAGATCACGATTGAGGGAGAGTAGAGTGGATAGCGCAGGTAGCTGAGGGAGTCTTTAGGATCGCCTAGAGGTCGAGCGAGTGAACCAGAGAGCTGAACGTTGCTGAGAGAGTCACTTGGAGGTCAAGAGAATGATGGAGGCACGCAGAGGCTGAGAGATAGATCAAAGAAGCCAGAGCCAAGAGCTAAGAGCCAGAGCCAGAGCCAGAGCTAGAGCCAGAGCCATAGCCATGAGCCAGAGCCATGAGATAGAGCCAGAGCTAGAGCCATAGCCACAGCCGAGATGCAGAGCAAGAACCAAAGCCAGAAAGCCTGAGAGCTTCAGAACCAAGGATGAGATGGTGTTCTAAGAGCATTGTTTTTGTGGAATACAATGGAGTTGAGTGTGGAGCTTGTAAAAAGACTGTGCCATAATCCCAGAGAGCCTAGTCAAGTTGACTAGAGCTGAAGGAGATGTAGCCCAAGAGTTTTGGGTGAAATCTAAATTAATATTGTTGTTATGTGTTATTGTTGCATTGCATTTGTTGCTTATTTGCTACTTTACTTACTATTATCTGTATTCAATATCAGCATAAGCAAGTGAACTTAAAGCACATAACCAATTTTAAAACAAACATAAGCATACACCTATTTTCAAGCATTATTAATTTCGCATTTGGTTAATCACTAGTTCTTGGGAATATTTAAGTTTTGGAAGTGGGAAAGGTTCTTGTAAGCTTGACAAGAAGCATTTAGTGCCCCAATTTCAGATCAGTAAAGGAGGTTCCCCCCTCGAAGAGGTTGATTTTTAGGTCGTTGATATATCTTTTCTTCTATTTTGTGAGTTGGTTTCATAACAGTGCATACTTCTAAGAAGACCCACAATGATAAAAATTCAAGATACATACAAAACATGTTGAACATGCTTTCTTAATGTATCTTCAATTTTTATCAATGTGTGTCTTCTAAAAAGTATGCATAATGGATACTCATTGGATGTGGAATTTAATTTCGCAACGAACAAGTGTCTATACTTGAAATTTTAGTAAAACTCTATAAAGATATAAGCCAAAAATAAAATATAAAAAAGTAGTTTTTTATTTTCCCTCCAAAATATTTACATGTACCTCTTGTTAAATTTAAAATATTTTAATTGGCTAAAATGTTATGTACACTAAAATTTCAAGGGAACTTTTAGGCTAAAATTTCCTCTAATGTTAGATGAGAGACTCTCCTAAGGATGGTTGTTATATCCTCATCCTTTGATTTCATCATTCATATAACTTGTTTCTTAATGACATCCTTTGACCTATTCTACTCACAAAGTACAAATTCACTAGCTTGTCATACATTGCCTTAGAAGTCTTTAGGTTTTACACAAATGGAACAAGGAAATCTTTGATTGATTCAACTATGATCCTTTGAGATCATACTTCCCATTTCTTGTATCCTTCTAGTACTTATTTATTTTCCTTCACAAGTTCAATAATTTCTCTGGTAACATATCCGATTACATCTTGCTCTGTCAGTATCAATTCAATCCTTTTATTACATGCTAGATAGTTTGAAGCTATAGTGAGCTTATTGTTATCCTTGCAAAAAGAACCTGCATGACTTGAAGGGTCATAAATTATGATATAATGTGATACTTACTTGAATAATAGCTCCAACCTTCTTGATGTCTTCAAGATCTTTGGAGAGATCTTGATGATGACATGGAATGACGTTCCCTAGGATTCATTCACCATCAAATTCTAAGATTGATTCCTTGCTAATATAATTCTTTTTTGCAAGAAGAATACCCTCATTATGAGATGGATGTAATTTTGATCTTCTTCAATGTAGAAAACCTATATTAGAAGGGTCTTTTGTGTATAATCCTTTAATCATATTCCTTCATGAGACAATCTTCTTCTTTTAGTCACTAAGAGCTTCTTATCCCTTGATCAACAATTCTTTCTAACGTCGTTCTCACTTCCTTTATTTCTCAACGTATCTATGATACCATGATAAAAAATCGATAATGGCCACTAATTAAAGTTATTTTCTTTCACCTTGATAGTTGCTTATGAATCTTAGTTATCTTCTTTATGCTCTTTTATTTAGGTATTTTCATTAAACAATATTAAAAAGCAATAATAATGAAAGAGGGCATAGATGTAGGCTCTCAACCAGGGAGAAACCCCTCGAAGGGGAAAACCCAAAAAATATTCTCTTCTTAGAACTTTCTTCAAATGAGATATAAAGACCCAATCCTAGACCAATTCCTTCTCCCAGCAACAAGTTATCCCTTTCCACAAGTCCTTCTCTACACCAAACTGCTACACATTGCAACGTCAATTTTCCAGCTACAACACTGTTACTCGGCTTGCCACTTCAGCCTTGTAGCTCATAAAGAAACCCTAATTCGACCTCCTTTTGGGACCTTCCAAGAGCAATACATCTCTTCCGAGGGTCAGCGAAGTCTAGATAGAGTTTCCTTCATTCAAGCTACTTGTTTCTGCACTTCCTCCTATTGCAACTAGATTGTGAAACTTCAACCTCTTCTTGTAACCTAGAAACCCTAGAATTTTTTGCATGTGAGAGAGATAGAGCCCAAAGATAAGATATTTATGCCTCCCATCTTCTTAAATATCTTCGCTCTCCTTTTTTGCTCCTTCCTAGCTACAAATCAAACACTTTCTTGATTATCAAACTTTTGAGTATCTGTGTCTTCAAATGAAGTCGAATTCCTCTTTATATATCTCTCTCAAGGGGTCAAATTCCCTGCTTAAGGCATAATTGAGGATTGGAAGGAAAAATTCTACTCTTAGAGATTCGAGGACTATCTAGACTAAAAAGTAATTCCTTTTACAATTACAAATTACCTAGGAGGGTCTTATAAACATGATTTTGACTCCTTTTACTCATGACAATAAATCCTAAGACCTAACAAACACTAGAAGCATGAAGAACATGATTTAACCTAAAATACCATCGATAATGAGCATGAAACCCATGATTTAATAATAATAACTTTTCTTCTCTTTTCTTATATATTACATACGATACATATTGAAATGAGTATAACAATTATGAATACCAAAATTAGTTGCATTTCTCAATGATCCCTATTAACTAGGGAGGTATTCATAATTTTATAGCTAGTACAGCATCATATCTCAAATTGAAGAGTTCTCAAGAAGATTAAGATTGATAAGATATACTGTAAGCATAATCATCATGACTAGCATTGTTGTAGAGGCCTAACTGGATGAGCTTTGTTTCAATCAAGAGAATTATACTGGGAGGATTTATTTATGATGCCACTAACTCTCTAAGGTATATACCCCATCCATATGTCCACAAGGTATGTCCTTTTAGGACTATTCTTATCTTGAATCTTTGTACCTGAGTCTTCAAAGAATATCGGTCCTCTTCAACCACTCTTCTCTTGGATTCTTGTCCCATCCTTAAAGAGTATTGGTCCCTTTTATTTCTTGGATGTTATATCCTAAAGGTATCTACATATTCTTATCCAGTCCTATTTTATTCTCTCTTTCCCACTTGAAGAGGTCAATGCACATGTGATTTCCAACATCACTCCCTCTCAAATGGAGAGGACATCCATATTCTCCTATAATATTCAGAATAGAAATTTAATCCTTGGAGAATTGTTTTGCTCCCTCTAAAACTAGAGGAGATTCCTTCCTTCCAATAATGAAGGACAACACCACAAGCCTTTACAAAGTTTCTTTATCAGAGTATCAAATACTAGTTCTCCATAGCTCTATCATTCCTTCTTTCCTTTTCATCTATTTGCATCGATCTCGCTTCCTTTCGACGGATCATGGAACCATATCACTCTTCGCTCTTGTGACACAATCCATGTCATATTTCTTTCTCATCACTTTCTTATTTAACATGAAGACATGTTCTTTGAGCCTTCCCAATCTTCAATATCATCATGGATTCCCCAGGAAAGTGATCACCTTTGACCTTCAGGTTATCTTCTTGCACAAATATCCTTTCAATTCCAATATGGACACATCGACTCATCTTGACTTCTTTGTTGTCAGGTAACAGACATTGAGCTTCCCTCAATACTCCTTATTCATACATTTGACCATACCTGTTGTGGGGAAAAATGCCTATGCAGGACGATCCTATCCACCTAAGGTGTGACAGTGCCTTAGCAACAAACAGAAACAACTATTCTAGTATTCTTCCTTTATGAATTAAGAATGAAGAGAGATGGATGGACTAAACGGTGTCTTCCGTTTGTCCCTCGATCCGGTTTCTCTTCTCTTTGAGAGTTCCCAGCTACTTGCCTTCTCGCTCGCCCAGCTTCAACAGGTTCCTGCAAGATCACAAGAAGGGAACACTACACAAAGACATGGATTCATATTCATAACTAGTTCATAAACTAAACATACTAATGCAATCATACATCAAAGATACATCAGTATATAGGAGAAACCAAGATAGCTTTATTGATGAATAACAAGGTTTAGGAGGAGATACAACCAAAAGAGTTCCAATCCAGCGTCTCCTTCCCAGCAAATGAAATTCCTATCTTCACCTCCCTTCAAAGCATTAAGCACCCAATGATTCCAATCTCAAACCAACAACAATTCTTTGCAATAACAAAATTCCAGCCTCCTAGATCTCATGGAGGAGAGATCCATATATAGATGTTTGGAGAGAGGATGAGTCAGCTTGAGATCTGACTAGTGTCCTCTCCCTCTATCAGTTCTTGCTTCCACTTGGAGACTAAGAGCCTCTTACTCATCACTAGTCGAATTCATTGAGGCAAGTGTCATTGGAGAAGATTCTGGAAGCTTCCAGGGTCTTTCCACCTCGTTGAATGAACTTGCCATTTGTCATTTCCCGCTCAGCGCACCCTGGTAGTGCTTCTGCCTGCGTTGCAGTGCACCTAGCCAGTGTAATCTCTACATTTCAGCGCAGACAACTAGTGGAGCCTCTGAATTGATCCTGAATTGACTTGTTTTTGAGCAGTTTCTGGTGGAGAACTTCTGTGAATTGCTGTGGTTTGTTAGCCTTGTTCCTCTAGGGGTGGGAACAACATGTTTAGGGACTTTGGATCCCTTGGATTATGGACATTTCATGCTCAATGCTGTAAGGCACAAAAATGTCTATAACAGTTGCCCCCTAAAGTATGAGGCTGTTTATCGGGTGAAATGCTTTATTAGGAGGATCTGAAGTTCATCCAATGCTGGGAGGAGACCTGTAATAAGATACAATACAATACATTATTTTTCATACTGCTCTCATGATCTAGCTGAGGTGGGCATTCCCATGCTCAGCTTTATAAATTCATTTTTCTG
This sequence comes from Pinus tabuliformis, assembly GCA_031772625.1. Taxonomy (NCBI): domain Eukaryota; kingdom Viridiplantae; phylum Streptophyta; class Pinopsida; order Pinales; family Pinaceae; genus Pinus; species Pinus tabuliformis. Next base: position 499,422,756 of record CM062815.1, read on the forward strand.
TACATAGAACAGACAATCGTCTGATGGTAGACTGATAATTTTGATGAAATTATCATCCTTTGGATAGGATGATTATCTGCTGCAATGATGTACATGTCAATGTCTTTATCTTTCCTGAATATATATCGCAGCCCGGATGGATGAAACTAGATCCGGGGTCTTCAAACTCATTCGATCTTCACTCTAAGTACAAGTCGATCCATGTGAGAAATGTTCTGAAGTCGAACATGGAAAGACATCACTTGATTATCGGTCAATGAGGTAAACCGTTAACAAGCACGAGAGGAATCACCGATAATGATAATGACCCTCAAGGTACTGCAGTACAATTCACGTGGTGTGAATAAAGGACTTGGCATCGAACACCACGCAAAATCTTTCGGTCGAAGGTCATTGATGTATACCTGTCGCCGGAAGTGAGAAACTTGCCATTGAGGCATGAAAGCTTCAAAGTACTGAAGGGGTTGTTCCTAGATCAACTTCTTGGATAATGAGCTGATGTCGACAAGAAGTGATCCGTCAAAGGAGGGCCTTAATGAATCCCACATCAATGACACGGAACGGAGCTAATGATTTTGATGGAGGTGAAAACGATCTGATGACATATGATTCAGGGTGGCAGTCATGAAAGAGTATAATGTATGGTAGTGGATGGGACACAGGTGACTTCTCTGAACGACTTCTCTTGAACATATGGCGACACTTATGCGATGGATCGGTAGCATTACCCCAAATATGGATGGTATGGTGAGACCATGGTGATGTGACCGGTGAATGAAACAACCCAACCCGACTGTGGTACGGAGGAAAAGTGTCATGTTCAAGAGCGACTTGCTACCATCAAAGTTTTCTTGAGTTTCTCCCAATTTTTCCCCAGTCATTACTGACCAGTACCTCTTTATTTTTGTCAAGCTTGAGGAGGATAACATATGCTTGTTCTATAACTTGCCCTTCGGGCAAGCCCATCGCTATGTTTTAACGAGCCTAGCAATAGTGAAACTCGTTCTCGTCTAAAGACAAGTTTGTCGCTATTTAATGTTTCTAACGAGTCTAACGACAAAGATAACTCGGTCCTTTTCATTTTTAGAGAGTCTGAAAAGGTACATAAAGTTAACTCCAAAAGTCCTTTTTCGTCATCTAATCCCTTAAGTCCGAAAAAGTATAAAACAATACAGAAGGGATGGATTTTCGATATCTTTAATGAGCCGAATCAAACAAGCGCTCGATCTTTTTGTGCAATAATCCCTCAGGTCCAAAAAGATTAAAATCTAGAGGAGGGATAGCTCTTCCGGTCACTTTATCGAGCTGGAAGGCCAAAACTCGGCAATCTTTTCATATTTTACGAGTCAGATGAAAAGAGCTTAAAGAAGACTCGTCTTTTGAGGAACGAGTGATAAAATGGGTTAGCAGTTGATTCCAGGTACGGGTTGGAATTTTCCAATCACGGCAGTGTCACAAGGATGGCTAGTGAAATCACTCTTCGTAGTTGTTCCTCAAAATGGGTAAACAATCATATGGAGGTGAACGATCGACCAATGGAAAAGTGGAGGTGACGGTGCAAACATGACCAAGGCTTTAATGGCTGATGATATTACATTCACGGTGGTTATTTACCGAAATAGTTCATTTTTTTACGAGCTTAAACGCGGGCGGAAACATTTGCTCGATCTTATGTTTATTTTTTAACGAGCATGAACTATGCGCTAAAACTGCTCGGATCTTGCGTTTATTTTTTAACGAGCATGAACTGTGTGCTAAAACTGCTCGAATAATCCAGTCATATGATAAGAATATCTCATTAAGATTCTATTTTTTATGGAGCTTCATCTTACAAAGCTTTGCTCTAGCTCCTTTCTTTATGCAAGTTCGGAAACGACTAATCCTACGAGTTTAAAGGGTTAGACCTACAGGTTTAAAGGGAGGACCTAAAAATTTAAAAAATAAATAGCCGCCCCTTGCTTGCACTCCAAAAGGTTTGCATGCCTCCAGGTATAAAACAGAGTTTCCAGGTTACCTCTACTTCACTTCCGCCAAAACAATTGTTTTACCGAGAGAGGCCTACCTCTTTTAGGTTACCCAAAGATTGTCCTGTTAATCTTTCAAAAAAAACACTTCTTCGGCGATGTCTACCGAGATAAACAAAGGTTATCAACGATGCCCGCCAACTCACGTAACTTTGACAAAAGAATCTTATTCCAGAACAACCCGTCTTCCAACCACGGACGAGGTACGGACTAGTCATATTCTCCCGCAGAAACCTACCCTATACCCAAAGTTTTCCTACCGAAGCAGACCAGGACGCATGCCCACTGGGTTCCAGTCATATCCTTCCGAATTACTCACGCTCATCGGGAGGATGGACCGTGGGTTGAGACATTTCTTGCGTGAAGAGACCATTTAGGGATGGTACATGACTATTTGCGATGCGTGATCCGGGAAATGAAAGTTGGTATACGAGCTTGACCACTCTTCCTTCGTGCGGAAAACACATTACTCTAAAGAGTGAGGAGACAATGGCTCCCATGCAATATATATATAGTCTCGTCCAAGGAGTAGGTTATAATCCAAGGGTCCTTGAACGATCATCACGTTCATTTGAACGGTCTTCCCTTTCAATGTTATAGGCACATTGGGGAGGATCCCTAAAGGTCGACTGGTTCCTTTATCAAAGCCTGTCAAATTTCTCATTTCAGGCAAAAGCGCTGGCGAACCAAGCGCTTTCCAAGCAATAGAGGAAAGGATACTCACAGATGCCCCCTCATCGATGATGGTGCCAGCCATTACCATTCTGTATATTTGAACGATAATTCTGAATGGTATGCTTACTAGCAACCGGGGTCTGCCTAGTTGGTTCCAATCGAAGGATACAACTAGGTTGCTTGGTGGTGGGACCGAATATACGACCGGGTATGACTCTGACGAAGTTCCTTCCTGCGATAAAGGAATGGGAAAATTGCCCCCTTGTTCGTTAGAGTCTGTGTTGATGAAGAGAATTTGGACGGTGTTGTCTTTATTCTCTTCTGTGATGGTATCATTCGAAGATAGAACCTCTGAAGGCAAGACCGGGTCAACTGCCGCCTCGACCTTTTGACTTTCGTCAGGTATGGATTCGGATGGTTCATCCTCAATGATAGGTGCTTCGGCTGACCGCCTGAGCGGGCCAGCCGGGTTCTCAACTGGTGAAGGACTTGGCAGGAGCTTTTGATATTCAGGAGGAAGTCGCGCTGGTAAAACCGGGCGATCTTCCAAAACTCTTTTAGCCTTGTCTAAGAAGGGACAACGGTGGATGACATGGTCGCCTTCTCACAGTTTGCAGGGAAATCTGGCTTTCCCTCTCTGTCCTGTGGCTTTACTTTCACTAGTTGACGGTGTACTGTCAACATGGCTATCAGAGGTTGATGCCACCGAATTGTGCAAACGGGGAGACCAGTCCCTTAGTATCCGAGGGATGCAGGGACAATCTCTGTAGAAGTGGTCTCCCTTGCATATGACACATGGTGATTTAGCCCTAGTCAGTGCTGTGTGTGGATTTTTGTCAGATGACACTTGTTTACCCCCAGTCGCTTTTGGCTCCTTCTTCTTCTTCACTTTCTTCTTCTTTTCCTTCTTCTCCTTAGGAATTTGGTTTTTTGTTTTACCAGTTCCGTCAAGCGAAGAGGAAGGAGGAGAGGAAGAATTAGATGAAGTAGAAGGCTGGTGGGTAACTCTGGTCTGGTCTAACTGTTGATTCGATTGTTCAGGAATAGTGGTGTTCTGAACAACATTGGTTGAGAAGAGCCAGACTGGCAAGCCAATTGTCAGTCCTGGAAGCGACAATGTGGCCATATGGGGCGCACCAACATCTCCCCAAGAGGAGAAGGGACTAGGATTTCCACCAAGGGGAATTCCTTGGTTGGTGTGCTCCATTTTCTCAACCTAAAGATCAACGCAGGAAAAAGGGGTGATTGTTCCGTTTAAAATAAATTTTAACGACGCTTTAGATACAACTTGCTTTTTCAATTTTAAAGAGTCGAGAAAAAGCTAAAGATGACTCTAGTCTCCTTCGATGTTTTAACGAGCCCGAAGTGACAAATGCTCGGATGGACTTTTTCCGTTATAGAGTCTGAAAAGGCCAAAAGGAACTGCTCTGGAGTTCTAGGTAGAGGGTGTGCCAAACTTTTCGCAAAACTGCAGAATAATTTTTAAGGTACGGGCGGTCAATCTTCCTGAATGCTGTGCTCAGTGCATTGCGATCAATAGGGCAGCCGACACGGATTCCTAAGGATAAAGGTTTTATGCCTATAGGGGTCTCCCAATATATACTCGACGGTACGTGGGAGCACAATCCGTACTGGCGCTATCGTCCCTCAGGAGGAATCACCCACCATCAGCGAGATCGACAGTCACCAGGCTTTACGACGCCGGAACACGTCTCTAGCCTAGACCTCTATGTTGTGCGTTAAGTTACAAAGCGTTGTTAAGTTCATTCAATTTATTTTAGGTTGATCTTTCTTAGAAGTTTGCCTTTTTGGATCACCACGAGATGTATGATAGAATTCCTAAATGCAGTCTAAAGATGATAAGCAAGCTTTTATATCTTTTCAACAATGAAAATCCTAGCTACAAAGGGAAAAGAAAGACACCATCTTTTCTCAAAGAGCAATCATCACACTCTAAATGTACTTTTCCTAAATCAAACATGCAAATTGTCAAGATGCAAATGCACAATGCAGGTGTTTGTTTTCCACTCTCTTAATATTGATGCCTAAAAAGAAAGCTTTTTGTACAACTTTGAATTTTCTTTTAAATGAAAAATACAAACAAGTTTACTTTTTCGAAATCAGAAAGGGTAGAACAGAATACAACACTTTACGAATTTCGAAATGAACACTTGTTTCGACACTTAAAAGAGACAAACTCAAACCAAAAGCAAAAGTAAATGTATAATCAACTGTAAAAAGCCAATGAACTCTCTCCTAAGATCACAATCAACAGATCTGAATCAAGGGCTAAAGGATGACTATTCCACTCTTGCAAAGGAAAACTTTAAATGACGCCACAAACACATAAAAACACTCACAGTCTTTTTGTACAAAAGGAGGCGGAATTTAAGCAGAGAAAAGGAGTTATCAGATAGGTACCAATGCTGGTTACAGGCTGTAGAAATTAGAGATCAAAACAAGGCAAAACAGAGCAGAGAACCCCAGCTGCACAAAGCCTAAACTTGATCAGCGCACTCCTAACACAGAGGTTTTGACATTCAGCGTAGGTGGCCTTCACGGGACCTACGTTGAAATGCAGAACCTCTTCACAGAGTCTGCGCTGAAGTAGAAACGAGAGTTGTTTCTGGGTTCTGGGTTACAGTTTGCTGATTAATCTACGGTTTCAGGCCAAATAAAAGCAACAAGCAAGGTACAATCAAAGGGATGATTTGAAGGAGGGCTAAGATCTATCACAAAGGATCATCAAATCATTTGTGAGTCCATGTTTCAGATCATAGACAAATCCAGTGATTGGATCAAACCAACAGCTGTCTACTTTGCATCTGAAAATAGCAGATGCAGTTCGATTGTTGCTCTTGAGTCTATGAAACAAACAATGATAGAGACACAAATAAAATGACTAAACAGATCTCCCCAGCGGAGTCGCCAATTTGTTGTGGGGAAAAATGCCTATGCAGGACGATCCTATCCACCTAAGGTGTGACAGTGCCTTAGCAACAAACAGAAACAGCTATTCTAGTATTCTTCATTTATGAATTAAGAATGAAGAGAGATGGATGGACTAATCGGTTTCTTCCGTTTGTCCCTCGATCTGGTTTCTCTTCTCTTTGAGAGTTCCTAGATACTTGCTTTCTCACTCGCCCAACTTCAACAGGTTCCTACAAGATCACAAGAAGGGAACACTACACAAAGACATGGATTCATATTCATAACTAGTTCAGGATTAGAAATAAACTAAACATACTAATGCAATCATACATCAAAGATACATCAGTATATAGGAGAAACCAAGATAGCTTTATTGATGAATAACAAGGTTTAGGAGGAGATACAACCAAAAGAGTTCCAATCCAGCGTCTCCTTCCCAACAAATGAAATTCCTATCTTCACCTCCCTTCAAAGCATTAAGCACCCAATGATTCCAATCTCAAACCAACAGCAATTCTTTGCAATAACAAAATTCCAGCCTCCTGGATCTCATGGAGGAGAGATCCATATATAGATGTTTGGAGAGAGGATGAGTCAGCTTGAGATCTGACTAGTGTCCTCTCCCTCTGTCAGTTCTTGCTTCCACTTGGAGACTAAGAGCCTCTTACTCATCACTAGTCGAATTCATTGAGGCAAGTGTCATTGGAGAAGATTCTGGAAGCTTCCAGGGTCTTTCCACCTCGTTGAATGAACTTGCCATTTGTCATTTCCCGCTCAGTGCACCCTGGTAGTGCTTCTGCCTGCGTTGCAGTGCACCTAGCCAGTGTAATCTCTGCATTTCAGCGCAGATAGCTAGTGGAGCCTCTGAATTGATCCTGAATTGACTTGTTTTTGAGCAGTTTCTGGTGGAGAACTTCTGTGAATTGCTGTGGTTTGTTAGCCTTGTTCCTCTAGGGGTTGGAGCAACATGTTTAGGGACTTTGGATCCCTTGGATTATGGACATTTCATGCTCAATGCTGTAAGGCACAAAAATGTCTATAACAATACCCCAACTATCATTATGTATTCCTACAACATCCTTTTCCCAGTAGCCAAAAATAATTTGTTATCAAGATAACCAAACCTTAAATTAAATTGACTAACCTCACCATGGTGACTTTCTCATATCATCAACATTCTCATTGACCATCCCCACTTGATACTTCCTTCATGCATCAAAGTTTGTAAGAATTTAACTTGATTACTGAGTTACAAATTTTATTTAAGAGATTATACTATATGTTAATCAATTTAAAATACATATTCTAGATAAAATCCCAATATCTTTTACATTCTTAAGTAAGAAGGTTCTATTCCTTTCCAATAATATTAGTACTTAATAATATCTTTATAACTAACATTATTTGATAATATTTTTTCACATATGAAGCTTATCTAAAGTTTAATTTTCAACATGCATTCCTATGATTTCTTGAAATCATATAGCTATATAATTCATAAAGGTTTGTATCGTCACCCATTGCAATCCTTCATCCTCTCTTACCAACATGATTCCACATTACAAAGAGTACATATTATTCCTGTCATCATTCACTTTCCAAGGAAATTCAAAATTATGGTCCTTCCAAGATCATGACAATTCATTTGAGAAAGATGTCAACCTCTGACATAATTCTAGATAGGATCAGGATGATCAATATGAAAAATGGTCCATCATTATATCCTAGATGATCTCTACTAAAAAAAATAATCATATAAATTCCAATCATGCTACTATCATATGCTTCTAACATATGATTCTTATGCAAAACATATCATCTAAAGAGAAATCAATGCTCATAAAGAATGTAGAAGTCAATGAAACTTCTTTCACTAGAAAAGATCCTCCACTTCTTCCATTTCTTTCTTCTTTTCAAGTTCTCCCACTAGTTTGGGTACATGAGCTTCACTCCTTTCCTTTCTCTTGTTGTTCTATTGATTTGGATAGTCCCACTTAAAGTGTCCAAATTAATTGCATCCAAAATGTTTCACCTTGGACATAGCTTTCTTTCTTGACTCGAGCTAGAAAGGCTTCAGACTACTCATTCGATATAATGTCATACTTGACCTTGATCGTAGATTCTTCCAGTATGAATTGTTCCCACAACTTGTGAAAGGGAGTTGAATCTTTCTGGGAGTAGATACTTGTTGAAAAAATTCTCCATTCTGGTGGAAATGCATTCAAAAAATATACAGTCACCTCAGAATTAGTGATTGGTTCCCCAAGTCCTTGAAAATGGTATCTTAGCTACAAGACTCTCATGAGGAAGGAAGTCATATCCTTATCCTTTGATTTCTTCATTCTATAGAGCTTGTTTTGTAATGACATATATTGACCTATTGTACTTAGAGAGTACAAATTCACTAGCTTGTCATACATTATCTTGGAAATCTTTAGGTTTTCCGAAAATGGAAGATAATCCTTGATTGATTCAACTATGATCCTTTGAGCTATTACTTCCCCTTTCTTGTATCTTGCTAGTTCTTCTGTCTTTTCTTTCTCAAGTTTAGCAGCATATCCCATTACATCTTGATTTGTGAGTACAAACACAATCCTTTTCTTCCATCCTAGATAGTTTGAGCCCTAATAAGCTTACTGTTATCCTTATAGAAAGAAACTACATGAATTCAAGTCTTAGAAATTATGAGATAATTTGATACTTACTTTAATAATATATCAAATATTCTTTATGTATTCAAGATATATGAAGAGTTCTTGATGATGTCGTTAAAATATGTTCCCTAATTTTCCTCCATCAACAACTTCCAAGATTGATGCCTTGCAAATAGATTTCCTTTTTGTGAGATCAATACCCTCATGATATGGATTTAGTTTTGATATTAATCAATGTAGAAACCCTAGAATACAAGCTTCTTCTACCTACAATCATTTAACCATATTCCTTCAAGAGAAAATTTTCTTCTATTAGGCCCTGAGAGCTTCCCATACCTTTATCAACAATTCTTTCTAGTCCCCTTCCACCTTCATTTCTTGATAACCTTATCTCTGACACAATGTTAAAAAATCGATAATGTAATCTTATTAAACTTATCTTCTTTGACATTGAAACTTTCTTGTGAATCCTAGTTATCTTCTTTATCTTCTTTTAGTTAGATCTTTTCATCAAACAATATCAAGAAGAAATAACAACAAAAGAGGACACTAGTGTAGGCTCTCAACCAAGGAAAAACCCCTCCAAGGGGAAAGCCAAGAAACTCTTCCCTTCTTAGAATATTCTTCAAATGAGATAAAAATACCCAATCGTAGACCAAGTCCTTATATGAGTGCCAAGTCCACCCTTTCCTCAAGTCCTTCATGAATCTATACGAAACTGCTACACACTACAACTTCGATCTTCCAGCTACAACATTATTACTCAAACTACAAATTTGGCCATATATCTCCTAAATAAATCCTAGTTTAACCTCCTCTTGTGACCTTCCAAGAGAAAGACAACTCTTCCTAAGGTCTGCAAAGTATAGAGAAATTTTCCTTCTTTCCAGCTAACAGTTTCTACACTTCGTCCTACTACAACTCAACCCTACAACTTAGACCTCGTGCAACAATGTTGAAAACCTTAAATTTCACACATGTGAGATATAATGCCAGAATACAAGATATTTCAGCCTGCCAACTTCTTCCAGATCTTTTCTCTCTTTTTCTACTCCTCCAAGCTATGGATCAAAATCTTTCTTAATGATCAAACTTTTGTGTGATCGTGTCTCTAAATGAAGTCAAAATACTCTTTATATAGCCATCCAAAGGGGGGTAATTCCCTCCTTTAGGATGACTTGAGGATCCCAGGGACGATTTTCACTCTTGGACAATCCAAGGCTTTCTAGAATAAAAAATGATTCTTTCTACAATTACAAATTTCATGGAATGGTCTTATAAACATGATGTTGACTCCTTTAACTCATCACAATAAATCCTAAGACCTAACAAACCCTAGATGGGATGTACTGAAGGAAATTTTTCTATGAAGATTTAGTTTTTACGATCAATTTGATTGTATTGCTTTATAGGAGATCAAAGATGCAATATTCAGAATGCCTGTAGAACCTGTCACATGGGTACAACCACACTGGAGTATGTAGTTATGCCATACATTGGAATGTTGCAATGTTACCACAAAATAAGTTGAGGAAGATTCGAGGAATATTAGTATACTTTAGTCAGAGGGACAACGCGAAGTCATGGGGCCTAATGTAGAATTCCCTCACATCTCAAAGCCATTGAAAACTAAGCAAGTGAACATTGGGTCGAACGCATAACCAAAGTTCACAAATATAGGTGAATACTAGGATGAGGACATAGTTGAGAATGTCACAGAGTTACTATGGGAATATCAAGACTTGTTTCCGATAGAGTTCTCTTATCTAAATTGGATAGTTGGTGATCTAGGTGTTATGAAGATCAATACGAATCCAGACACAAAGTTAGTAAAGTAGCACCCGTACCGGTTGAATCCTAAGTACAAAGAAAATGTGCACGAAGAATTAGATAATATGCTTACAGTAGGGATTATTGAGCTTGTAGAGGAACCACACTGGGTTAGTCCTATGGTGGTTCAGGAAAAGAAGACAAAGGGTGAAATCTGAATATGCGTAGATTTAACAAAGTTCAATGATGTTTGTATACATGATCCTTCCCCTATGTTGTTCAAATATGAAGTCTTGGAAAACATTGGAGGTCAAGAAGCCTACTCGTTTACAGATGGGTTCTCAGGGTATCACTAGATTATGATCATGCCAGAAGACCGAAGTAAGACTACCTTCGCTACAGAATAGGGCTCTTTTCAGTATACAGTTATGCCCTTTGGACTTAATAATTCCCCTATAATCATTTCTAGGGTGGTAGTCAGACCTTTTAAAGAATTTATTCCTAAATTTTTGGAGGTTTACCTTGATGATTGGACAGTGTTTGTTTTAATGGAAAAGAATGTTGCCACTCTTCACCTAATGTTGGATACCTGTAGGAAGTACCAGATATCCCTTAATATGAATAAGTGCATATTTTGCGTATCATATGGGATACTCTTGTGCCACGTTGTTTGTAAGTATGGGTCAATGGTGGACCCTGCCAAAAGTATAGTGATTATTAATCTAGAGCCTCCAAGGAATATAAAACAATTGCGTCCAATGTTGGGCCATACCGGATACTATAGAAAATTCATCAAAGCATATGCGCAATTCACTACACCCATGGAAAAATTATTGAAGAAGGATGCAAGATTTTGCTGGGATGATGATTATCAAAAAATCTTAGATGTATTGAAGGAAAAGATGGTTACAACACCTATTCTGGTGTTACCCAATTGGAAGAAAGAATTCCACGTACATGTACATGCATCCTTCATAGCACTAGGAGCAATGTTAACCCAACCAAGCATAGGTGATATTGACCATCCGATTGTGTTTGTGAGCAGGAAGTTGTCTAAGGCAGAAAATAATTATTCATTCACAAAGCATGAAGGATTGGCGATGGTATATGCACTTCAGAATTTCAGACATTATTTATTGGGTGTGCACTTCAAAATGTACACAAATCATTCTGCTTTAAAGTACCTAGTCAAAAATATTGGGTTGAGGGAGGGGGGGGGGGATTCGTAGGTGGTTACTGTTATTTTAGGAATATGACTTTGAGGTAGTTGTGAAGCCAGGATGATTAAATGATGGACCAGATCACCTTTCATGGATTGAGAATGGCGTCAAGCCTATAAATATTGATGAAGGATTTCCTGATGCTCAAGTCTTCTATGCGTGTGTCACATATGAAAATTTTTGAGAGAATGGCGTCAAGCCTACAAATATTGATGAAGGATTTCCTGATGCTCAAGTCTTTTATGTGTGTTTCGCATATGAAAATTTTTGAGACATAGTCCAATTATTTTCTACTGGTATAGCTCTTGAAGGATATACAACACAGCAAAAGAAAGCATTGGTGGTCATGGCTACAGATTTTTCTATTGCTACAAGACACCTATATAAATTGGGCTCAAATGAAGTTCTGCGTAGGTATGTCCCATATTATAAAAGCCAAAGTATCCTCACTGAAGCACATGGGGGAGTGATAGGAGGACATTATGCAAGAAGAGAAACTATGCAAAAGAGATTCCTATGTGATGGGCTATGTTGGCCAACTGTGCACAAGGATTCCAAGGAATATTGTCAAGCATGCAATGTTTGTTAGAGAATGGGGAGGCCGTCGTGAAGGGATGAATTTCCTCTGAACCCACAAATGTCATTACAGGCATTCGAAAAATGGGAAATAGACTTTGTGGGGCCGATTCCACCAGTAGGAAAGATGATAGGAGAAAGATACATCATCACGTCCATAATAATTGACCAAGTGGGCTGAGGCGCAACCCATGAAGGATTGCAGTGCAGCTACAACTGTGAAGTTCCTATTTGAATACATTTTTTCTTGGTTCGGCTTCCCTAAGATTTTTATGAGCGATAGGAGTTCGCACTTCTTAAATAAAACAATTGTTGCTCTGATGGAGGAATTCCATATGTATTCAGAAAAGCATGTCATATCATCCTCAAGCAAATGATACAGTGGAAGCCTTTAATAAAATCTTGTAGAATGCTTTGAAGAAGATTTTTAATCCAAATAAGAATGATTGGGATGTGTGCATACCAACTGTTGTTTAGGCGTATACAAATACCTGTAAGAAATTGACTAGGCATTCACCATTTAGACTAGTTTATGGACAAGAGGTTATGATGCCAATGGAATACAGCGTGCCAAGTTCGTGGATTGCTACAGTCACAAAGATGGCTAATCAATATATCATGGAGAAACACCTCGCACAAATAGTTGAGTTGGAAATAGATTTCTTCTGGGCATGCTTTCATCAGTAGGTGCAAAAGGATCTAGAAAAGGCATGGCATGGTTGGCACATTAAAAAACAGTTTAAAATTGGAGATTTAGTGTTGCTGTATGGTAGAAAGTTCATGAAGTTTCCAGGAAAATTTCAGATGCATTGGCTAGGGCCATACATTGTCCAGGAGATTACAGATGGAGATGCAGTTCAACTCACGAAGCCGAATTGGTAGTTATTTCCAAGAAAAGCCAATGAGAACTAGTTGAAGTTATACAAGTGTGATCCTACCCTTACGCAATGACTATATCACTACATGAAAATTTTAGTACTTGAGGCAGTTGCAAGAAAGTAAGGGACTATAAACTATGCTACCATAAGGATATTTTGATGAAGTGAATGGGTTGCACAACAAATAGAGGAAAGGCGTAGAGGGGAGCTACAATGAAGGATCTGCACTAGCACGATAGGTCTCACACAGCCTGGCAAAAAAGTGACATTTGTAAGAATTGTAGATGATTGGATGACTATTTTTCCATTAAAGGGAGCAGGAGGAGAGCATTTAAGGAGCATATCTTTGGGATTTGCTACCAAAAGTGAATCAATGATGGAGATCTAGAGGGAGAAAATGGATTTGAATTCAAAAATGGGCTATAAATACAACATCCCACTCCACATTCGAACACTTTTCTTCCAGAGAAATTTCTTTGAGATTTTGTTCCTTAATTTGTGCCAAGACAATTGCTACATGTCTAGGGGGTATTGGAAAGAGATTCGATAGAAGTTTTTGCAACAAGGATATGGGTGGGAGGTGAATTTAATTGAGTGGCAGAAGGAAATATTATATGAGAGAATGACTTCAACACAACCTGTACCTACCACGATGCCTACGTCATCGAGGCCTAAACTCGCTTCCTCTACGACAGGAAACAAGAAGCAAAAGAAGCCACAACAAGCACCGATGTGGCAATCACCGCACAAAAGCCGAATGGATGTTAGACAGAAGGGTTAGATGGATATGATAAAGTAGTAGAAATAACCCTTGGACCTCGATGAGGAAGAGTTGAATGTGGGGATTGAAGATATGGGTGAAGAGGAAGGAGTGTCGATTACTAGGCTATCACCTTATTTGCCCCCTAGAAACCCACTGCCAAAGTGACTAAGGACCCTGACTCAAGGAAATTCCAGGTCTCCACACCATTGCGACAAGAGGATGTACTTTTCGAGGGTGATTTGTTGGCCCAGGTACCATTTTTTAACATGGAGGACTGGGAATTGGGTGATCACATGAAGTTCCCACAGTTGGAACCCAACAAATAGTTGAAGTCAATTTACAATGACGAGTTTGATGTTACACGGTTTGAGCCAATGAAGTGGGTGGCTAGAATTGATCCAGGTGGATATTGGTGGCCACCCGCCTATTCCACCTGGACCGCCACAATTGTTCTGTCATTTTTTTTTCAATTTCCTTAATTGTAGCATAGTTTAATATTTTTGATAGTTTTTTTGGTCCTGAACTTCTGTAGCCGTTTTTAGGCCCTAAACGATGTTTTTTTGGAAAATTCTTTTGGAAAAATTCTTAAAATTTATGTTTTCATTTTATTCCTTAGAAATATTGTTCCAATAAGGTATCATGTGCGTCAAACAAAGATAATATTACAAAGTTACGACCCTAGGAAGTTGGCTGCCCAACTAACCCCAACAAGGCCCATAAACTCTTGGTGTTACATCTCCTCGGGTTAGGGTTTCGGTTGTTTACTATTTTCTCTTATTGTTAAATAATAAAAAGGCCATTGAGCCTCATTGTAACTTAGTTTAGAGGCATGTGGCTGCCACATCTCTTCTCAGAGATAAGCTACCATCGTCCGAGCTAGTCTCATTTCCGTTATGTTTGTAAGCATATTTCATTATTTGATATTAATGAAAGGAAGTGTTATTTTTGCTGCATCTCTATATTTATGGTTATATCTATCATTTGTGCATTCTTTTTAAATTTGTATCAGGAATTGAGCATGTGGGGTTGCTCAACATGTTGTGGGTTCCACATTTTACCCGTAGTATCATTAACATTGTTTGTGTGTGTCAATTAGTGGAGCTAGTTCACGATGGGTGCCTTTGGTTGGGAGGGCACATTCCAATTACTGACATGTTGATCCACCAAATAACCTTATTTCCTTATTAAGGCATGAACCACACCGATGATTTTGTGGGGAAATCGTAGGAGAAGAAGTTGGTAGACCAGATGAAGAGAGACTTCTAGTTGGTGAAGCAGTCGGGTGGTTTCACCATTAGTTCCATATCCGATGGCTCTGTGCAATTTGTTGCATAAATATTGGTTGGAAAAATAATGAGGAAGTGTTGCACTAATGAAATGTCAGCACCAATAGTACTTTTGGCTATGCAGTGCAACAAAGGGGTCCAATACAATTAGGTCAAATATCTATGCCACGAGTTATTGGAAGATTGTTACAAAGCCCAGGAGGATGGCAAGGAATTCCACTACGCGTGGTTAGTTCTATTGATTGCATTGGTGGCATGGAGGATGACTGAGGAGAGTAAGTTCCTGACATATAATCCAGACTTCTGTGAGCTTACGAAATTTGCCTTGCTGTGGGCATCGAAGGATCTTGAACGCGTGAAGGAAACAATGATCTTCTAGGTCTTCTTTCAATCAAAGTTGTGGATGGTGATCAACCAATGACCATGTTTGTCACCAACCTTACATGTGCAATATGCTAATATTGGAGATTTAAAGGCAGATTTTCATAATCTGTATATTGACGCCGATAATGATGTCATGGGCACATGGCATAAGTTTCCATACTTAGTCAAAGAAGATAACATTATGCGGGTCATTAGAAAATGGCCAAGCGAATTGCTCATCCCATCTGATGCAGGTACAGGAATAGGTAAGGTTTCAAAATGTGAAACAAATAAAACCACAGGCATGACAGCAGTAGAGAAAGCCAAGCAGAAAGAAGTAGAGAAGGTTTTTTCAAAAGAAAAGGCTGTGCAAAAAGAAAGGGCCGCATAAAAGGAGCAGGAAGCCCAGCAAGAGAAGGCCTTTGCAAAAGAGAAGGAAGTGCCGAAAGATATGGTTTCTACAAAGGAGAAGGAAGCGCTGAAAGAGAAGGTTTGTAAAAAAGACAAAGAAACACCAAAGGAGAAAACTGCAACCACATCGAAGGTCACTATTGACCTCGACGAACCTAAAACAAAGCATATTGATGTTGATGTTGAGACTAAAGGTGAATAGGAAGGGGGAATAGACTTGGAGTCCCCATTCAAGGCTAGAAAAAGGTAGAAGTGAAGTTCCTCACTGATGGGGACCTTTATGAGATTGGGGATGTTGTGCATAACACCACTAAGACTATCTAGGGACACATTGAGGACCACTAACACTAGGTATTGGACAAGGTATGGCAAGGTCTAAGGGAGTTCCAAGTCTAGAGAGGGCTAATTCAAGCGAATGTGGGACAAGTGAGCACGGGTCAATCGAGCGTGACAACCATTAGTACAGTGGAAATCACATTCAGGCTTCAACCAGCACCACTACCAGGGGGGCTCTCTCGAGTTTGAGATAGTCGAAGAGCAGGAGTGTGCAAAGTTCTAGAAGAACCTAAGCATCAATCTTGCAGCCTTGCTAAGTCAAAATTTTCATGAGCTGCATCGAGGAGATTCAAATGAGCTCTGCATTCAGGAGAAGCAAGCACTGTTGATTACCGACGAGGTCAAAAGTAAAAATAAACATATTTTTGAAGAGAAAGCACATGTCGTGCAGGCCTGCAACAAGGCGATACAGTAGAATCAATCGCTAGAGACCGTCCTTACAAAGGTATTCAGCGAGCTCCCTGAGCTCCAAATTCAAGAAGAAGCAGCCTCTACAGAGAAAGTTATCAATTTAGCTGTTGCGGTGAAGGAATCCAAGGAGGAAATTGGAAAGGTCCTCTTTGAGCTGTAGCTGCAAATATCAGAGTTTTACCTTAAGTTGTAGCCAACCACTCCTCCAGATGTCAAAGAGCAATGAAAGGATGTTATTAAAGATGATATGACTACTCTGGAAGCTACAGCCAAAGATTGCAACTAATTGTTTGAATAAACGATGGAGATGTGGAACTCACTGTAGAAGGATCCACACTTGCAAAAAATTGAAGCAGACATCCGAGAAAAACAATTGTAGTTTGATGAGATCAGAGCAACAACACAAAACTTAACACCAGTGCAAACGTTCACTAGACTGCAGGAGGGAAAGTCTATCCAGACCCAGATTGATGAGCTACGTCAGAAGGCCTCCATCACATCCTTAAGGTCACAGCCCTGGGTCGATGAGGCAAGCCAGCTATCACATACAATTTAGAGCAAGTTGAAGGCTCTGTAATAGACACAGAGAACCATGGGCCTTGCAGTCGAAGGTCCAACTATAGAGAAATTGGTTGAATAGGTTCGACAAGCCATTGTGCAGGTGATAATAGATATTCAAGTATTGAAGATAGAGTTCAGCGGTCTGCAAGTAAAGATCGAGGCAACACCAGCAGAGTGACTCAGGAAGAGTCACAACTTTGTGTTGGGGGGCTATTAGGATAGGGTCTCCTCGAGTCAAATTTTGTAATGTTTTGGTAAATATTGTAAATCCTTTGCATTTTGAGGAGTGGAGCGTGAGTAGTGCAGGTCGATAAGATTCAAAGGGGATTTAGGAAGGAAAAATCCCATTATTTTGTTAAGAGTTAAGCTTTTTCCTGACCTACCCATGGTTCGTGGACCATGGTATTGTAATGAAATATCATATAAAAAAGAGTCATAGAATATTCATAGGGGAAAAAATGAAGAGAATAGAAACAAAAGTTTTGGGCTCTGTTTTGTCTATTTTGTACTTGGGCGAAGGGGAAAGCTTCTGTAACTGTGTACATGGAGGCCTTGGTAAGTCTACCATTGAGTACGTGGACCCCTCTAGCCATGTGCGTATGGTTGGAAGATTCTGTAATAGAAGATCTGAGCATAATAAAGGTTGTTCTGAAGAATTATCTGTGTATCAAGATAACATTGCTTTTCTCTGAATTTACTATATATTTTGATATCTCGAATGCAATTAATCATTAAAAGTACTTAATATATTTGTGAAGAAGTGGATATGTTTATTTAGATGATGTTATGAATTTTTAGCGCAATCGGTGAAGGGTTTAAATATGTTAACTGTTAGTTGTTGTAATTTCTAGGTTTTAAGGGTTACGGTTCGTGAAGGTAGAGATAAAGCCCTATTTTAACAAAAGCACATCACATAGTATTTTGCATGCAGAAACCTATTTCTAGCATCCCCTAATACTGCTTTAGGTGAGACTACAGCCTACGCTACGTGGGTTGTTGCCTTAAGGGCCGATAATATAGGGTTTTGTTGGTTAGTGTAGGTAACTCTAAACTTGGGTCCAAGCCCCCTCAAGCCAACAAGGAACTCTTTTTCATATCGGCCCTCCTTTAACATGATAGGATATTAAATTATCACATGAAGTGGAATACAAGTATCCTCCAACGAAATGGTAAACAAGCATGTCAACATCAAAAATGTCATTTCAACAAATCAAAAGAAAGACATGGCATCACTGCATCATATACCTCCATTCCCAAGGATGGCCTAAAATTACAAATCTATGCTAAAGAAATGGAATACAAAGTTGAATTTGTGGCATAAATCATGTCAAATGATTGTAAACTCGACCCCTTTATGACACCATCAAAATAAGGACCCTCGGGAATCTTAAAGATTCCCCAAAGATTCATTCTCATTGTTTGACTAAATTTATGCTACTCAGATGTGGAATCTGACTTCACCACTATGCTCCTTGTGAAAAACTGAATAATTTGAATATAAAGTCAACCTAGTTCTAAAGCTGTCAAAAATTAGCCCTTAGGAATCTTTTTGATTCCTCATGATTCCACAAGGATTCCTCTATGTGAGTTGACTAAAAACCCACTACTCATGGCATAATACTGATTCCTCGATCATATTCCTCACGAAATTTTGGTTCATTTGAGTATAAAGTTGGCACGATCCTATCCCTGTGAAAAATTGGCCCGAATAAAATCTAAAGATTCCTTAAGCATAAAAAAATATTACTGCAAGGATTCCCTCAAAATCTATCTTGAAATTTGTGCCAGCATAGTTCTGCCCTGGTCATGGTTCTACTCCCTTCATACACTCGGCTCTGTGCACCGGTCCCTCCCTCGAATGGATAGAAGTTGCTTAAATATATTTGGCTGACCAGTCTTTCAAAGACGGTCACGCTAGCAAGTCAGTTATATTGTGGATCATAACGCATTCACAAAGAGACGGTTGTCAGTTCAACCCACCGTCGACCTGTTTTAAACATAAGTCAATTGTTTTATATGAGTTTGTTGTAACGGTGACAACAACCGTTAGATATATATACGACCCAATGTGCATTCCACATTTTAAACTTTGATTTATGGTTTCTATTATAATGTTTAGATAATTAATCCCATTATTCGTTAGTTTGAATAACCATTTTTTATGTTAATATTATTATTTATTTTTTTGTCATATGGTTATTTATTTAATAACAATACAATGTTTTTTTTAAATGATTTTTCTTTTTTTTTTCTTATGAATTCGGTTTATATGATTTTTGTTTATTATTTTTTTCTTATGAATTTGGTTTATATGCGACTTTTTAATATATATTTCTTTGTCTTTTTGTGGAGGGTTAGGAGGCTCATGTTGGCATGCCACGTGTTGATGACTTATTAGCCATTCAATGACCACATAAGCATGGTGCATCCCATAACCACTTATGACTTGAAAACAATTGATGGTCATAAAATGGTCATATTGATTCCAATTGAGTTGTCATTCGCGTCGATGGGTTCGTAATGACGAGCTCTACAACTTGATACACATGTTTCTGAGATTAAAGAACTTTGAAATTTGAGCCTTTTTGGAGCCACCTGGATCAATAATGAACTCTCCTTCCACATTCAAAACTTTTGAAAGGAAGCTTAACTTTGAAATTACTATTTCCTCTCTTCAAATTTTGGAGAAAATTAACTTCTTATTCATTAGCGTTAAAGTATTCTTTATCTTTTTTGTTTTTCATTTCTTTTTATGCCTTCAAAGCAAGTTCCTTGACTCCTAATTTTTCTTCCTTGATTCTTAGCTCATATTCATAGAGAGATCCATGAAGTTTATCCATGGACATACTGTCAACTTCTGATAGTTCCTGAAGGACTGATACTTTGGGATTGAATATTGATCAAAGTGATCTAAAAAACTTTCAAACAACTGAGTTGTCCTTGACGTCTTCACTCACACCGGCAATGGAGTTGACAATATTATATACTCAAAGAAAATATGAAGCAACAGCTTCATCTTCCTCCATCTTCAAACTTCTGACTTGGTCCCTAAGAATTTGTAACTTGACTTCTTTAACTTTTTCATTCTCTTCATAATAATTTTTGAGCTTATTTCACACATTGTGGGCCAACCTGCACTACGTTACTTTGAAGAGTTAGATAGTTCTGCCAAGCGACTTAAGATAGCATGTTTATCTTTGAAATTAAATGTGTATCCTTCCTTTTTTGCTACATTTGTTGGAATAGCATTAGGAACTTTATAATTGGTCTTCACGATTTCCCAAACTTCTACTCCCAAAAGGATGTGATATGTCTTCATCCTTATCTTCCAAAATCCATAGTTGGACCCATCAAACATAGGATGCTTGTCCACTACTTTGGATGTGGCCATTTTCCCCTGAACTCAAACTTCTAGTTGTTAACTATTATGAAGGTATCCAACTTTGATACCAATTGCTCACCCAAAGGTCACACTAAGAGGGGGAGGTGTATCAGTGCAAGATCAGTTTTACCATCTCACAAATTTTCACTATTAAATGATCATATAGTAAAGAATCATTGTCATAATTGTCATATCACTAACCAAAAAAATTATTCATCCAACTACCAATGCATAAAAAATCCATCACGTCACAAATATACACAATATTTTTGTGTGGAAACCAATACAAGAGAAAACCATCAATCCGCTTCTTCATCATCTTCAATTCATTACATAGATTCACAGGAAACTACCAATTGGAGGAAACTACCCCAAATATATGCAAGCTACCACTTGTGATAGGTTACAACCTGATTGAGATACCAATTTAGAAATTATGAAAGTAGTTTCTCACTATAGGCTACAACCTTATTGAGGCACCAACCTCGATGATTAGTAGAATCCAACATGCTCTAGGCTCCAGGAAGCTCCAACATTCTTTGAGTTCCAGCTTGACTAAGGCTCCAACTTGCTATAGGCTCCATCCTTAATGATGAGGAGGCTCCAATTTTCTCTTGGTTGTAGCCTGATTAAGGCCCCAACCTCAGAGTTGATCGAGCTCCAAGCCACTCTAGGCTCCATCTTTAGTAGAGGCTCCCACCTCCTTCTTCATCTCCTCATGGACCACTATTTTGGTGTCATCATATATGGTTGTTAGTCATTGAATCATAAGTAAGGTTACAATCTATAGCCTGCAATCTTTGTCACTGCACAACCCACAATCACTGCCACAACCTGCAACCACTTCTA
Source organism: Pinus tabuliformis (assembly GCA_031772625.1). Lineage (NCBI taxonomy): Eukaryota > Viridiplantae > Streptophyta > Pinopsida > Pinales > Pinaceae > Pinus > Pinus tabuliformis. The sequence continues at coordinate 499,443,846 of CM062815.1, forward strand.
CTTCAATCACTATAATAACATGCAACCATTATCATTGTAATTACTATCATAAAGAGTCACATCAATCACTGTCACTAGATATCATATTGTTTCCCATACTATGTGTTATAGGCCATTTTGTCACATCTACTCAATGGGCCTACAAACCAGATCAATCAACATTTGTGAACATGTTGTCATCATCCCTACACAAAGCACTAAGCATGACCTTTCCAAAAAGTCTTATTTTTTGGGATTAACTACTCAAAATTAGTGTTTTTATCCCCAGCGCACCCTATCCCTTTAGACACCTACGTTTAGTGCTTATTTCACCCTTAGATAAATACGCTTAGCACTTTTTGCACCCTTAGACACTTGAATTGGTCAAAGTTGGTTGCTCCCTTTTGTAGGTGCATTGATTCTAGAAATTCAAGAAAATTGAAAAGATTTCTTAAGCTTCCTCTACCATAAGATTATAAGGGTTTTTTAAACCATTTACCATAGGTAAGAGCTTCAATCCTACCTAGGCCTACCTTGGAGACTTCAACTCTTATCCCTTGAGATCATCCTCCCCTCATATGTGGATCTCAAGCCCATTATGGTAAATCCTAAACTACCCTACCTCTCCTATAAATTTACTACCATCCATAGAATCAAGGTTGGCTTTTGGGGATTGATTATGCCCTTATGATGCTACCTTCAACCATAAGGAGACATTCTCTTTGTGCATTAGGGTGACATTGAGGTGTGCTTTGTGCCAAGGAAAGATAATTCAACTTGGGGAGATCCCTAAAGCTTCAACTACTATTCTTGGTTGTAAACTCTCTCCTATTTCTATTAATACAAAGAGTATCACTTTTTCTTATATGTTTTGTATTATTTTTTACTTCATGTATTTCAATGCCTCACTGATTTATTGAATAGAGTAATTTAATTATGCTTCGTAGATGTTGTAGATCCTTGCCTTTTTTTGTTTGTATGTGCAATTTCTAATTATAACATTTGGAGTTACAATTGGACCTCACAAGCAAGGAGGAAAGAAAATCTTGTGACAAATTCCAAGTAGGATTCTTTCCCATTATTCAATTTATCTAAGGAAAAACTTTATATTCTTTGTATTATGTTGTTATAGACCTGTAACATCCCTCATGACAATTCCATCTAATAAATGTTAAAAATAATAACCACGGTTGATGGGACACTTATTCTAGGTTGAATGTTGGGAAAGACATCCTAGGGGGTGTTCATTTGGTTGTTTATGGCTAAGGAAATTGACAAAGGCAACGGCTAAGACTTTGGAAAGAAAAAATGAAATTTTTGGCACATTTATTTATGAAAATAATGGAAATTAGGAGAAAAGGGAGGTGAAAGGTCACCGGTTGCATGTTAGAAGGAAATTGAAGGAAAATAATGGACAATGAAGAAATAAAGGCCTCATTCATAAAAAGGGTTATGAAGATCAGTTTGTAACCTTTTGTTCGTTGATTTTTGGATCTCTCTCATTATTCTCTCTCTCTCTCTATCTCAAAGAGAATGGTAGGATCAAGCAGCTACAACAGGCTTCATTGCATGTGTCAACTTGCACGTGTATCTTCCTTGCTATATTTCATATGCATGGGATTGGATGTGGTTCCTTTCTATCATGGCATGGGATTTTCCAGGTATGACAATGTTCTTCAGCCTAGCCTTTCCATTTCTTGATATCTAGTGTGAGATGGGTTCTCATATTCAAGTTATGTAGGATGGACGAATGGATTCAAAGCTGAGTGGGGTGGATATCTAAATTGGCAAACACATGGCATAGTGGACCCTGAACTGCACTATGGATCACGGTAAAGCCACTGGCATAGTAACCCATGAACTAGAATGTGGGTTGCAAAAAAGCGAGGATTGTGTGCCTCGTTTGGCCTAGGAATTATTGCTGGTGAATGCTGGGATATACGGTAAAGCCAAGAGTTGGATCTCTCTCTATTGGGCCTAGTAGTCTTGGGATAGGATGTACGGTAAAGCCTGGAGAGTGTGTTTCGGTGTAGGGCCTAGCGATCCCTAGATCCGACTATGGATTATGGTAAAGCCTAAGAGACTAGGAGGCACTCAAATTCCTCATGGTGTAGGTGGAGAACTGTGATGGAATCCATGATTATATGGTGTTTTTGGTGTGTTCTATGAGTCCCACATTCATTCTTGGAATATGGCACGAGGGGAATTGGATGAAGGAAGACTTGGCTCAACCAATCCATGGTTGGGTGGAACGTGGTATTCCCATCTCTGGTTGCCTTATTGCATAATTAATGAAAGGTTCTTTCTCCTTGTATTTCTAAGACTATCTTGATGGATTATATGTTGTCTATATGGCTCTACTTTCGTGGGTAATTTTGTTGTTATTATGTTGGTTATATGTGTTTTTTATGACAACAATTATTTATGTCTCTCAACATGCTTTTACTTGTAAATGAATGGAGAATGTATCTATGGCCCAATAGATGATAATACAACAAATTACATGAGGGAACAATGGTTCATAGTGATTTTCAGATAATTATGAGATCCCTATGCTTAATTATGGTGTTTACACTTCTAGGATACATGTTGATGATATGTTTGATGAAGTGCCTATCATTGCTAGTTTGGGTCTAATTAAGGCCTTATTTAACTTATTTCTTTTGCATCATTGTTTCCTTGTTTTTCGACTGATCTTCATCTATCATTCCATTCTGGGTAGTGACATGGGATATAGTCTTGAAAAAGTGGCTCAAATCCTGGGTTCGCTAGCAAAAAATTAGCAAATTGGGTCCATAGACGCTGGAAAGCAAGCCTGTGAGAGAAACTTAGGCTTAAGATGTCCAAAACATCAGTGGGACCCAAGGATAAGGTGTCTGAGTGGGTAACATGTCTCTTGAGGGTTTTTGTCGTTGATGTGGATAGGTTGGTTGATATGTTCCATCGATTCCACTTCCTTGAGGTCACATAGGAGGTTGAATCCAATCATAGTAGCCTCTCTTCCCATGTTTACCCTGGTTGGTTGGTTGCTTGGGTAGTTGTGTGAGGAGGGTGCTACAGAGTGGTATCAGAGTATGGTTCATCCTTCAAACTGTATGGGCGATGTGTGTTGATCATGCATGCATGTCTGTTGCATGTGTGTCTCTTACACTTGCATTCCATGTGCTTGTTACAAATTTTACTTGATGATTGATTATGGTTGAAGTAAGGTTGTTATGGAGAATTTGATGTTGAGTTTCTAGAATTCGTCCTCAAGACTGTATGACTAGTTACATATTCTTACATGTTCCTTACATGTTTATTTTATGTATCCTACTTACATCCTTATATGTTAAGCTACATTCTTGTAGGTTTGATTACATGTATCAGTCTTGTAGGTTGATTAAAAGAATTGATCGCTTATGCTCGACTACATCTGTCTATGCGTATGTGTATTTGATTTGGAATTTCTTAGGCATGTTGATGGTTGCATATAGAAATGTGTACAATGGAGTAATGGTTTTTGTCATGGATTAGGTCATAGCATGCATTGTTGATATGGCCTTGCATTGATGAAGAGACCCTAGCTAGAATGATGTTTATGCATTGATGCACTTACTTGTTATATGCATATATGTTCTTATTATTATGATATACATGTATCACACTAATTTTTTGATTTTTCAAATGAGGTAACCTCCCCAAATTATACTAAGGTATGTTGATTTATTGTGATTTAGTTTATCATCCATATTATGCATTGCATGAAAGAGATCAAATGTCTAGCAAGGTGGCAGACTACATAGAATACCCCTGTGCATAATATGAGGAAAGTGGTGTGGATAACTCTTATGATTTAGAAAATACACTGAGAAGATTTAAGGAAGAGATAAGGAGTTTTAAGGAAGATAATGATCGGATGATACAAGAACAAGATAAAAAAGCATAGGTTAATGTAATACTTCTTTAGGGTTTCTTAGAATTTCATCGATAAGGGCCACTTCAGATCAGCCCTGGACATGAGGATAGACCTAATGGGGCATATGGTAGTAGGTCTCCCAGTAGACATAGGTTGGATAGATCTGATATTGTGAGAGATGGAAGGTTCTTGGACTCTCTGGATAGTAGGGGTGATGAGCACAGGCAGTAATCTAGTTTTGGTTCTGATAGACATCATGATTATCATTGCCATCATCCTTACAGGAGGAAGTATAGGGGATACTTTCCATATTAATTCAAGAAAGTAAAACCACCCATTTTTGATGGATATGTGAAGAATATTGAAGATATAAAGGCTTTGATACTTGGGATGAACAAATTATTTGAGTTTCCTGAGTACACAGATGACATGAAGGCCATAATAGCTATCTTCGACTTGAAAGGTAAAGCAGACATCTGGTGGGAGGATGTTAAGAAGTTCAGAGACATTAGGACAGATGACTTGAGTGGACGGGAGTTCAAGAGGCCTTTCAGGAAGAAGTATTTGTCAGAGAGGTACTATGACAGTCTTTAGCTAAAGATGGGGTCAACAGAAGATGAAGAGTACATGACCAAGTTTCTGTAGCTATTGAGGTATGTACTATATCTTACAGATGAGAAGGCTAAAGTTCAAATATCTGTCAGTAGTTTTCCATTAACATTTAGAGATCGTATTGAGTATGATGAGACTCAGTCACTTGAGGAAGTCATTGGTAAATTGGAACATTGCTATGAATAGTCAAAGTGTAAGAATTAATCTTAGCAATGATGGAAAGGAAAGCACAAAGGTAAAGGTAAATGGAAGCCTAAGAGAAAAAGGCCTCTGGAATGCAGATGGGAAAGAAAATATGGCACCACAAAAGAAGTTCAATGTAACTAGGTAGGGACATGGGTCGCAACAACAACATAGAGGTGAGGGCACTGGTCAGTTGGAGTGTTGGACATGTGGAGAGGAGCACCTTAGGAGAAAATGTCCATAATATTAGGGATCTAGGCCAAATATATACAGTGCACAGGAGGCGCAGACTCTTGGGGATGTTAGGCAGAGAATTCCTTGTATTTATACGACAGTGGAAAACAGAGAGGCAGAACACCAAGCATTTATCATTGAGATGGATGGTAAGAATTTTGATCAAGTTATTTCTATTTTGATTGACCTTGGATCTAATTATAGTTATGTTAGTCCTGACTTTTTTAATAATTTCATGAGAATTCTTGGTTAATGCAATTGGCTACGAGTACAAAGAACGAGTTCATCATTGGGTAAGAGCTTGTGCATTTGATTTGAATGGTATTCCTAACGGAACACATATAAATGTAGTACTGTTGGAATCATACAATATGTTATTGGGAATGGACTGGTTGTATCTTCATAGAACCAAGGTAGACTATTATGACAAAGCCATTAAGTGTGTTGATGAAAATGGGCAACCAAGATTCTTGTAGGGTAAGAAGAAAGACACATCAGTTAGGATGGTGAAAGCTATGCAAGAAAAGCATAGCCATAGGAAAGGGTGTGTGTTATTTGCAGTGCACCTTTCTAGTGATAAGGGTAATGAGGTTGAGGATGCAAATGTGTTGAGAAGGTACCGAGTTTTGTAGTAGTTTCAGGATGCATTTCTTGAGGAAATTAAGAAATTTCCACCACACAGGGAGGTAGAATGTTCAATTGAGTTAGTTCCAAGGGCAGCTCAAGCATCAAAACCACCTTACATGATGAGCACACTTGAGTTGGTCGAGCTAAAATTGCAGTTGAAGGAAATGTTGGACAAGGGATACATTAGGCCATGTGTATCACCTTGGGGCACAATGATATTGTTTGTGAAGAAGAAAGATGAAACTCTCAAATTATGCATTGACTACAGGGAGTTGTACGAAGTAACCATTAAGAAAAAATATCTACTAACAAGGATTGATGACTTGTTTGATTAGCTGAAGGGAGAAACAATGTTCTCGATTATTGATTTGAGATCCATATACCATGAAGTACGCATAAAAGAGGATGACATTTACAAGATAGCTTTCCGGACCCGGTATGGGCATTATGAGTTTGTCGTAGTTCCATTTGGCTTAACTAATTATCCAAGTACATTTATGTGCTTAATGAACAGTGTGTTGCATCCGTATTTAGATAAGTTTGTTATTGTGTTGATTGATAATATATTGGTATATTCTAAAAATCAGTAAGATCATGACAAGCATTTAGTATCAATGTTGAGGTTGTTAAGAGGGAATCAGTTGTATGCTAACCTCAGAAAGTGCAATTTCTTTTAGAGTGAGGTACAGTACTTGGGGCATGTTGTCTCCAAGGAGGGAATTGTAGTAGATCCAGAAAAGATAAGGGCCATCATGGAATGGGTACCTCCTAAGAGTGTGTATTAGGTGAGATCTTTCATGGATCTAGTAGGATATTATCATAGGTTCATCAGGAACTTCTTGCAAATACCTTATTCTATTATATCATTGCATAGGAAAAGTAAGAAGTTCCAATGGAAAGAGGAGTGTGGGGCTAGATTTGAGCTACAGATTGCAAATCCAGATAAGGAGTTTGTAGTATGTACATATTATTGCAAGATAGGACTTGGTGGAGTCCTTATGTAGGATGGATAGGTGGTATGCTATGACTCCTAGAAACTAAACAAGCATGAGAAGAACTACTCGATACATGATATTGAGTTAGAAACGATCGTACATGCATTGAAGATGTGGAGACACTATCTTCTTGGAAGGAGGTTTCTACTTATGAGTGATCATATTGGGGTGAGATATTTGTTTGACCAACCAAAGTTGAATGTGAGGCAGGCTATATGCTTGGCCACAATCAGTGAGTTTGATTTTGACATTAGGTACATCAAAGGTAAAGAGAAAATGGTAGCAGATTCTCTTAGTAGGAAGATATAGGTAAACCACTTGGCAGCTATGAGCTCCTATGGGATAGTTTTAGAGGATATGATCTTGCAGGCAGGTCAACAAGATGTTAGGTATATGGAGATTGTGCACAGGTTGCAATAGGGTGCTTGTATAGGTACATGTGATATTACAGGTACGGGTGCAGGTTCAGGTACATGTACATGTAGTGGTACAGGTACAAGTATAGGTATAGGTGCAGGTGCACAAGTTATGAATTATTATCTTATAGTAGATGGATTGGTGAGATTCATAGACAATATATATGTGCCAGATAACAAAGAGATCAAGAAGTTGACCTTGAGAGATTTTCATGCGAAACCTTATTCAAGTCACCTGGGTTATCAGAAGACATTGAATGTAGTTAAGAATTTTTATTATTGGCCAAATATAAAGAGGGATGTAGCCGAGTTTGTGGCTAGGTGTTTTTATTTTTAGTGAGTGAAGGAACAGTGCAAAAATCCAGGTGGACTGTTACAACCAATCACGATTCCAGAGTGGAAATGGGAGGTCATTTCCATGGACTTCATCATAGGGTTGCCAAAGACAGTGAGAGAACATGATTACATCATGGTTTTTGTGGATAGCTTAAAAAAGGGTGTGCAATTCATTCTAGTGAAGTCTACATCCTCAGCTAGTGATGTAGCATAGGTATTCATCAGGCATGTGGTCAGGTTGCATGGTGTTCCAAAGAAGATTGTGTTAGACAGGGATGAAAAGTTCACTTCCAAGTTTTGGAAGGAGTTATTTTCAAGTTTGGGGATATAGTTGGCCTTCAATACAACTTATCATCCGCATAGAGATGGACGGATAGAGAAGGTCAATAGAATATTGGAGGACATGTTGAGGATGTATGTGATGCATTAACAACAGAAGTGGGAAGAGTATCTCTCCTTGGTCGAGTTCAAATACAAAAATGGTTATCAGGAGTAATTGAGGATGAGTCCCTTTGAGGCATTGTATGGGCAGAGTTGTAACAATCCTATCAGTTGGAGTGATCTAGTTAAGAGGGCACATATTGGACCAGATATGTTGTCAGACATGGAAGAGGGAATGTAGGTGATCATGAAAAATTTAAAGGTAGCACAAGATAGGAAAAATAGTTATGCAGATCAAAACAGGTTGTTCAAGTAGTTCTAGGCTAGGGAATAGGTTTACTTGTGCATCAAACCAAAGAAGAGATCCTTGAGGATTGGATCTTGTGCCAAGCTAGCACTATGGTTTTGTGGACCCTTAAGTATCATTGAGAGGATTGGGCCAGTAGCCTATCGAATTTCACTACCTTCAACAATGAAAGTCCATTATGATTTCCATGTGTCATTTCTTAAGAAGTATATTAAATATGTTGATCTTGTGACTGAATGGTGTGTATTGGAGGTGGAAGAAGATGGAGAATTCAAGCCAGAGCCTCAATGTATATTGGAGAAAAAGGTGCTCATGCTCCTGAACGAAGAAATCAAGAAAGTTAAAGTGCCATGGAAGCACTTTGGGCCTGATGAAGCTACATGGGAGATGGCAGATAAGATGCAGGCTATGTATCCTTCCTTGTTTTTCAGTTTAGGTAAACCATTTTTGAGATGGTGTTTTGGAATATGCTTTGATACGGTGTTTTTGTATATGTTTCAATATGACGTTTTGGTATATGTTTTGATATGATGTCTTGGTATATGTTTCGGTGATATTTCTATCTATAAATATGTATATGGATGTAAATACCTCCATGAGCTATGTTATAAATATCCATTAAGTGGTATGGATGTCAGACCATTATGATTATGTTTTCATGTTATTATGCTATTATTTGGTTATGTTTTCATGATTCCATGTGGGTTGGTACTCAACAAGATGATCATTGTAAATACTGCATCGAGCTATGTTATAAAGATTCATGAGCAGTATGTCTTCTTTCCAACAGTTTATTGAGATATATGTGTGATTAAACACTGAGGACGGTCTCCCCCAAGGGGGAGGGTTATGTAACAACTGCAATGAAAATTCCGTGTAATAAAAGTTAAAAATAAAAACCACGGTTGATGGGACACTTATTCCAAACTGAATGTTGGGCAAGACATGCTAGTGGGTTTTCATTTGGTTGTTTATGGATAAGCAAATTGGCAAAGGAAATGAATAACACTTTGGAAAGGAAAAATGACATTTTTTAACATTTATTTATGAAAATAATCAAAATTATGAGAACAGGGAGGTGAAAGGTCATAGCTTTCATGTTAGGAGGAAATTGAAGGAAGATAATGGAAAATGAATAAATAGAGACCTCATTCATAAAAATACTTCTGAGGATCAATTGGTAACCTTTTTTCAGTTGATTTTTGGAGCTCTCTCATTATTCTCTCGATCTCACTCTCAATCTTGGACACTTAGAGTTTTCTTGGATAACTTTGGCATTGGAGAAAGAAAGGGAAAGAAGGCAAGAAGAAGAAAAGATCAATAAGGGAAAGGTTGGATCAAGTAGCTATGGAAGGCTTCATTGCAAGTATCAACTTGCATGTGTATATTCCTTACTAGATTTGTCATGCATGTGTTTTCATGTGGTTCTTTTCTATCATGGCATGGGTTTTGCCAGGTGTGATAGTGTTCTTCAGCCTAGCCTTTCCATTTCCTGCTAGCTTTGATGAGATGGGTTCTCATATTTGGTTTATGTGGGATGGACAGATGGATTCGAAGCTGAGTTGGGTGGATATCTAAAATGAAAAACACATGGCCTAGTATTCCCTGAACCAGACTGTGGACCATGGTAAGGCCACCAGCCTAGAAACTCCTGAACTGGACTGTGGGTTGCGGTAAATCCAGGATTGTGTGCCTCAGTTGGCCTAGGAATCCTTGTCAGTGAACAACAAGATATGCGGTAAATCCAAGATGTTTATATCTCTCTGTTTGCCCTACTAGTCCCTAGATGGGATGTACAGTAAATCCTAGAGAGTGTGTCTCGATGTAGGGACTCGTGATCCCTTAATCAAATTGTGGATTATGGTAAAACCTAAGAGCCTAGGAATCACTGAAATCCCTCATGGTGTAGGTGGAGAAGTCTGGTGGCATCCATGCTTATTTGGTGTTTTTGGTGTTTTCTATGAGTCTCATATTCATGCTTGGAAGATGGAATAGACGTGATTGGATGAAGAAAGACTTGGATTAGCCAACCTATGGTAGGGTGAAATATGGTAGTCCCAAGTCCTTGTACTTTCATGAGTATTTTGGTTGTTATTATGATGGTTATATGTGTGTTTTATGACAAAAACTATGTATGGTTCTCAACATGTTTTAACTTGTAAATGAATAGATAATGTATCTATGGCCTAATAGATGATAATGCAGCAAATGACATGAGGGAACAATGGTACACAGTGATTCTCAGATAAGTATGAGATCCCTACGCTTAATACTATTGTTTACACCTATAGGTTACATGTTGATGATATCTTTTACGAAATGCCTGGCATGGCTAGTAGGGGTTTGATTAAGGTTTGAGTTTAAACTATTTATTTTGAATAAATTTTTCCATGTTATTTGACTGATCTTAAGTTATCATTCAATTCTGGGTAGTGACCGAGGCTATGGGCTTAAATAAGTGACTCAAATCTCGGTGTCGCCAACGCAAAACTAGAAAATTGGGTCTGTAGAAACTAGCAGGCAAGCATGTGAGAGAAACTATGGGCTTCTGTACGTTCTCATGCATATAGCATGAGAGTAAATGAGGCTTAAGATGTCCTAAACATCAGTGTCACCGAGGGACAGGATGTCTGAGTGGCTGACTTGTATCTTGAGGTTTCTGTCACTGATTTGGATAGGTTGGTTGATGTGTTTCATTGATTCCACTTCCTTAAGGTCACATAGGAGGTTGAATCCAACCATAGTAGCCTCTTGACACAAGTTTACCCTGGTTGGCTGGTTACTTTAGTAGATACATGGGGAGGACGTTATAAGGCCAGTCCACTATGTCTAGGGAAATCACTTTTTTCTACAATCGTAAATTCTGCATAACAAATTGGCATCTCCGCTAGGGAAAATGATTAAACCTATACTGAGTAGATGTATTTTCATTTACTTTAACGAGTTTGAAAATAAAATATTATAATATGCCCATACCTAGCATAGTCATAAATGAAGGTGTGTCTGTTAGTATTCTATCCTCAACTACTTCACAAGCTTTCAGTTTTTCGCAACTTGTGCCTGTTACCCAAAATTTGTTGGCCTTTAACAAAGGAACCAGTCAACCAATAGGGATACTTCCTTAGTTACCATTTCCCTTTGAGGAAATATTATCTATATTGATATGATGGTACTCCAAGCCCCTTTCAATTTTAATTTACTCCTTGAGAATGCCTATGCTTATTTTATGGGAGCTCTTATCTATTCACTATTTCATGTGATGTGTTTGCCTTATAAAGGAAGAATCGTGCCCATTGAGAAGATTTCATTAATTAGTCCTTATTTGAATCCTAATCAACCAACTTCCCTATATGGACCTTATGTGCAAGTGACATATCCCCCACTACAAATTTATTATGTGGCAACATGTCTCATGCCCTTGTCTACTAATGATCTAGTAGGTGATGTAGTGCATCATGTAATTGAAGCATTGGAGCCTGATATTTCCATTGTGTCCCTTGATATGTATCCCTTCCAGAGAAATGTTCTTCCATTTGATGAGAACCTCTTGGAAGCCATGGCCTCCTGAGGTCCATGATCAAGGTCTAGAGCAGAGTTCCTTGTCTTGTGCCAAGCTCGTTAAAAAATGAAACAAGTTCCCATGAGCAGAGTTCCTTGTCTTGTGTCGAGCTCGTTAAAAAATGGAACAAGGTGTTCATAGCAAATTTCCTTTTCTTGTGTCAAGATTGCTAAAAAATGAAACAAGGTGTCATGAGAAGAGTTTATTTTCTTGTTTCAAGCTCATTAAGAAATGAAACAAATCCCCTTACAATTCAAATCTTTGATTAGATCTTGTAAATTTCCTATCAAGTCTTTCACTTGATCTCGTAAATGAACCTTCATTCCATCCACCTGTTAGTAACTAGTCATCTACTTAGGTGAATGAAATGAAGCTTAGGGGCCATGTGCCTAGAATTGAGTCATTATGATGGGCGAATGTAAACTTATTTCAAGCATATTTTTTCTTAGTTTCAAGCTTGTGTAAAAATGAAACCAATCTCAAGCATAACTTTTCTAATGCTTCAAGCTTGTGAAAAATTGAAACCATTTTCATCCCACCTCTCATGATTTCCATTTTCATCATCTTGATTCTGCGAGATGATCCTTGGCTTTCTATTCCCATCATCACCATCTGTGATTGATCATATGCTTTCACTCGTTTGTTTTACCCTTTCTAGAGGAACAACTGCGATGAGTGGTCTTATTAGCCAACCTCTCAACCTCTACATGTTTTGAGTAGTTCCATCATGAGTGGAACTAGATGCTACCCTTTATACCACTCATTCCTCGAGGAGGAGTCCTCTTTCAGCTCTTTTCAAACTCCCTAAACATGAAAATATTATCAAGAACTTGTCTTTTCGAAATTGTTAAAGTAAAGTAGAAGACATATACTCAGTATAAGTTCAACCCCTTTCTGAATTGAGATAGACTAATTGTGAAAAAAGAATACCTTAGTCGAGCATGGCTAACAGGTTCTTATGAGTTTCGTTTTCTACCTTTTTGAACTCAAGGGAAAAATTTACAAAAGGGAACCTTTGGAGTTTTCTTTTACACCTCTTTTTCAAAATGTCTAAACATGAAAAAGGAGACTATTTGTACCTTCATTGGACTAATAAAAGCATCCAAAGGTGATGGAATCGTCAAAAGTGACAGGATTGAACCAATCTTTCTTAGGGTTCATTAAAAATACTCAAATATATTCCTCTAAAGGATGAACTTACATATGAAGGATATGCTATCCTCGTCAAGCTTGTCAAAAAATAAAGAGATATTGACCAACAATGGTTGGGGAAATTGGGAAAATGGAGTACTCCACCTATTAATTTCTAGTGAGTCACTCTTTAACGTGATACTCTTTCAATTCATCTTTGTGACTATTGGGTTGTTAATCTTCTTGTCTTTTTGGTTCATCGTACCATATCAAAGCCTCCACATTCAGTTTTGGGTGAATAATTCCATCTCCAAAAAGTGTGGCCAGTTGGTTTAGGAGACATACTTTAGTTTCTATCCGCTACAATACTCTTAATCCTACATTCATTTCTGTCGTTCCTGAACCCATCTCTACTTCAACATGATTTTGTCTCAAATTTTTATACCCATTTCATGTCATTCATGTGGGATACATTAAGGCCCTTTTGTGATGGGCCGCTTCTTGTTGACATAAGGTCATTATCCAAGAAGTTGACTTAGAAACTCCTTTTGGTACCTTGGAGCTTGCATACATCAATGTCAAACTTCCATGCTCTCAACAATAGAAGTTCATCCATGGCCCTTAACTGAACGTTTCTGTGTGGTGTTTGACTTTAGTTCATTTATTCACACCATATATATTGCACTAGAGTACATTAAGAGCCATTAACATCATCGGTGGTTACTCTGACATTTATTAATGGTTTACATAATTGGTCAGTAATCAGATGGTGTCTATTATGTTTGACTTCAACTCATTTATTCACATGGTTAGACTCATACATTGAATGATTGAGTGAAAGAGATAGAAGACCGTAGATCTAGTTCCATCCATCTAGGCTTCAATTTCAACATTAATATACCATTACACAGTATGATGGCTATGATCATACCAAAATTCATCCAATAATGGGTCCACTTTCTGTCATCATTGGACGAGATGTTTTGATCAATGTACATGTAATGTTATCTTATGTGTTGAGCATGGGTATGCCTCCCTCAGCAAAGATATCATGATGAAAATGTATTATAAAATATGATGATCTCGACTAGTTGTTATTGATCCTGAATTGTCACAAGGTAAAGCACTTCAGTCATCGACTATTACTTCTACTTTTCATTTTACGGGGCAGTCTGTTATAGGACATTTTGTCACATCTAGTCAATAGGCCTGCAAACTGGATCAATCAACATCTATGAACATGTTGTCATCATCCCTACAAAAAGCCCTAGGCATGACCTTTCCAAAATGTATGAGTTTCTAGGATTAACTACTCAAAATAATTGTTTTGAACACTAACATACCCTATCCCTTTAGACACATACGTTCAATGCTTGTTGCACCCTTAGATGCCTGCATTGATCAGAGTTGGTTGCTCCCTTTTGTAGGTCTACTGATTCTATAAATTTAGGAAAATTAAAAGGATTTCTAAAGCTTCCTCTTCTAGAGGCTTCCATAGGTTGTTTTAACCATTTACCATTGATAAAAATTCGAATCCTAATTGATCCTACCTTGGAGACTTCACCTCTTATCCTTTGAGCTCATCCTCCAATCATACATGGATCTCAAGCCCATTATGGTAATTCCTAAAATACCCTACTTCTCCTATAAATTTACTTCCATCCATAGCATCAAGGTTAGATTTTGGAGATTGATTATGCCATTATGTTGTTGCCTTGAACCAGAAGGAGACATCATCTTCATGCATTAGGGTGACATTGAGGTGTTCTTTGTGGCAAGGAAGGACAAGTCAACTTGGAGAGATGCTTACAAAATCAACTACTAGTCTTGGTTGTAAACTATCTCCTATTTCTATTAATACAAAGAGTGTCTCATTTTACTCTATGTATTTTATTTTGTTTACCTTCATGTATTTCACTGCCTCACTGATTAGTTGAATAGATTAATTGAATTATGCTACATAGATGTTGTAGATCCTTGCCTTGTTTTGTTTGTATGTGCAAGTTCTAATTATCTCATCTAGAGTTACAATTGGAACTCACAATCTAGGAGGAAAGAAAAGCTTGCAATGAATTCAAAGTAGGATTCTTTCCCATTCTTCAATTTATCCAAGGAAAAATTTATATTCTTTGTCTTATGTTGTTCTAGATCAATCCACTATGTTTAACAAAATTACTTTGAGCTCCAGTTGTAAATTTTGCATAAAACTCTACTCCAACAATTTCATTAATCTATTCCCTCAAATCCCTTCTCAGAACTTATTTTCAGCATGTATCCAAAACCACTCCAACCTACTTGTAGGTCCCCAAAACATGAAAAAGTGTTTCTAGTCATCAAATATATGTCAACAAGGAATTCCATGCCTTTGGATGAATTCTCCTCTCAGCCATTAACATCATGCTTCTTCCCAAATTCAATTTGGACCAATGATAATCCCAAAAACTCAAAATAACCATATAAAAATATACAATTTTATAAAACCTTCTACAAAATGTAACTTGCTACCCGTGCTTCTACAAAATGGACATAATCTAGCACCAATGGTATGAAATTCCCATTGATGGTTAGTAATAGTGTGACAAAAAGGCTATATATATAAAGAAAAATCAAACCAAACTTGTCAACAAAGGAAAGTTGAACCCATGACCTCAGAGTTTCCACTAGAGCTTAATACCAAATGCACTTCCCTATTTTGCTTGTTGGGTATCAATTCCAAAATACACTTTTGAATGATGAGGGTTCAAATTAACCAAGTGCAGGGCCCGATCATCAGTCAAAACATGCATAAACAAACCATGCCCAATTCATTGAGAAAAACACACTATTTACTATATGTCTCAAGTTATGTCTAATCAATGTCAAAGTATCATTGTAATGGAGCCATAAAACTACCAAAACAAGAACCAACTTGTTGAGATTTTCTGTTTTAGATGAAATAGGCAAAAATCCCATTGTGTGACAACAATAGAAATCTGTTGCTGGATTAGCTCCAGGTTGTTGGGAGAGAATTAATGCATCCTAAATTTCATGTGAGAGGCAGTTAGATTCTCCTTGCTATAAAATAGGTATCCATACAGATAGTTTGGTGTGGTGAGAGTTTATGTGGATTTGATTTATTATGTAATCTCCTGTTTGATGAATAAAAGATCGTCGATGCCTATGTTTGGTGGATGTAGCCCAGAATGGTTGGGTGAACCACGTTAAACCCTGTGTCTATTTTGTGATGTATATTTGTTGTTGTTTGTCTTTTGGTTTAGCTGAAAACTCCAACAAGTGGTATCAGAGCAGTTGGAGGCCTGGCGCAGCTGGACCGGACTGAAGGTGGAGCGCTGGCTGTGTTGAACTCCTATCCGCCTGCGTGGAGGTTTACATGATATATGACAACGCTGATCTATACCTGTTGCATTGCTGCACCTGCGTGGCGATTTGCAGCAACCATAACTATGAGGTGTAATTGCTAGCAAAGTTGGACTTGCGTGCTGGAGGTGGAGCACAAAGGCATCGAGATTGCTGGACTATTCCTTTGATTGCTGTGGATATGTTATAAAACGGCGTGGATATGTGTTATAAACCTGCGTGGCGTGGATATGTGATAAACTTGCGTGCAGTGGATATGTTATACAACGACATGGATCTGTGTTATAAAACTGCGTGGATATCTTAAGTTTTTGCTGCGTGGGAGATTAAATATATGCGCTGTGTTTTATATGTATGTGATACAATGGTGATACAGCGTGGGGATTCCAATTTTTTTTTTTTAAATCGCATGATTGCTGGTGATACAGCGTGGGGATTCCAATTTTTTTTTAATCGCATGATTGCTGGTGATACAACGGTGATACAGCGTGGGGATTCCATTTTTTTTTTTAAATCGCATGATTGCATACCATTTAACGCCAGATATGGTGGTTTATTAAATCCACGGAGCGTTTGCCAGAACACGCAGGTAATACAAATTGCTGAGTGCATTTGTTGGTTCTTTTGTCGTTTGTTGTTAATTTCCTTATTGGCGCGGGTAATGCAATAACAGTCGCGCCAACCAAGTGAATTAGCGCGGAAACGTATTAATTAAGTGCACCAATGCACTAATGAGCTAATAGGCGCGTATTTGAGTGGTATTCTCGCGCCATTTTGTCAACACTTACACTGTTTTTTAAAAGGTGCGGTTAATGTGCTAAGAAGCAAGTGCCATTTGTTTTTTACATTGAAATCTGAGATTTGTACAGCAAAACAAAGGGGGTAAACTGAGGCATACGCATTTATTGAGATTCAATTTTTTTTTTTAAATTGAAATTGGAGATTCTTTGTTTTAGACGAGATGGCAAAAACTAAGAGTGCCCGATTTGAAATCGAGAAATTTAACGGCAAAAATAATTTCGAGATCTGGAAGGTAAAGATGCATGATCTCCTGGTACAGCAGGGCGTGGCAAAGGCGTTGTTGGGCAGATCCAAACTGCCTTATCCCGTGACAGATGATGAGTGGAATGAATTGGATGGAAGAGCCTTGAGCGGAATTCGGTTGTGTTTGGCTGATGATGTTTTATTTGACATCGTGTCAGAGAAGACTGCAGCTGGCTTGTGGACGAAGTTGGAGAAGCTGTATATGACAAAATCCTTGACAAATCGGATTCTCCTAAAGTGGTAGCTATATAGTCTGCAAATGAAGGAAGGTACTTCCATTACTGACCATTTGAATGTTTTTAATACTTTAATGGTGCAATTAGAAAGCATAGAAGTAAAAATTGAAGGCGAGGATAAAGCCATAACTTTATTGTGCTCGTTGCCTGAGTCGTGGGATCATTTTGTCACGTCTATAAGTCTTAGTTCATCTAAAACCATTGAATTTGATGATGTCGTTGGAGCTTTGTTGTCCGAGGAAACCAGGAAGCGGTCGAATGCTGACACCTCTACATCGGAGGCAATGATGGCTAGAGGTCGTTCTAGAGAAAGACGCTCTGGTAAGCACAGTGATTCGCGTTCAAAGATCAAGGGGAAGAAGAGTAAAGTCAAGTGCTGGTTCTGCGGCAAATCAGGGAATTTGAAGAAGGATTGCTGGAAGCAACAACAAACTTCTAAAGAAGCTTCATCGACAGAAAAGAAGGAAGAAAACACGACTGATACAGGTTCGGTATCTAGTTCAGGTATGAACGACGAAGTCTTGTCAGTTAATTTGTCAAATCATGATCAACATTGGTTGCTAGATTCCGGTTCATCAAACCACATGTGTATTCATAGAGACTGGTTTAAGACATATAGAACAATGAATGATGGAGTCGTGTACATGGGTAATGATGTCAAATATAATATTGTGGGAATAGGGAGTATATAGCTGCAAATGTTTGATGGGACAACCAAAATGTTAACTGATGTAAGACATGTACCAGATTTAAGGAAAAATCTAATTTCACTGGGGGCACTTGATACAAATGGATATAAAACTGTCATTCAAGGTGGAGTAATGAAAATTTACAAAGGTATTTTACTAGTAATGAAAGCTAAGAAAGTAGGAAATCTATTTCAGTTAGAAGGAAGAACACGGTCAGTTCATGTGTCTACGGTGTCTGAACATGACAGTAGTTCCATTCGCCTATGGCATCAGAGGTTGGGCCATATGAGCGAAAGAGGATTAAAGATTTTGGCTGATTGCAAGTTACTTCCTAATCTAACATCGGGAACGTTAGATTTCTGTAAACATTGTCTGTTTGGCAAACAAAGTAAACAAAAGTTTAAAATAGGCAAACATACTAGTAAAGGAATACTTGATTATATCCATTCAGATGTTTGGGGTCCAACACCTACAACCTTGTATGGTGGCTCGTCGTATTTTGTGTCATTTATTGATGACTTTTCTAGGAAAGTATGGGTCTATATGATGAAGAGGAAGTCTGATGTTTTTACAATTTTCAAGCAGTTTAGAGCATTGGTAGAAAACAACACTGCTAGAACTATAAAATGTTTAAGAACTGACAATGGTGGTGAGTTTACTTCCAAGGAGTTTGACAACTATTGCAAGGATGCAGGGATCGAGAGACATAAGACCACGGTTTATACTCCTCAGTAGAATGGAGTTCCTGAATGCATGAATAAGACTCTTCTAGAGAGAGCAAGAAGTATGCTGAGTAATGCCGGGTTGCAAAAGGAGTTGTGGACGAAAGCGGTGGCAACAACTTGTTATGTGATAAACCGATCTCCATCGACAGCGATAGGCTTCAAGATTCCGCAAGAGGTATGGAAAGGACACCCTTGTGACTATTCTAAACTCATAGTGTTTGGTTGTGATGCATATGCTCTAGTGCCTAAACATCAGCGAACTAAATTAGATCCGAAATCGAAAAGGTATGTCTTTGTTGGGTATGGTGATGGAACAAAGGGATTTAGATTGTGGGATCCTACTACCCGCAAAATCATCATCAACAGAGATGTAAAGTTTGATGAATCCTCTCTTTTACAGTTAGATGTAGATAATAAATTGAAACAGGATGATGTATCTGATTTCTAGCACATTCAGTTTGATAGCACTTCTAATGATAGTCATGACGTCCATAGTTCAGATTCTAGTCATGAACAGGTTTCAGAATCAGATTATGAACAGGGTTCAGTTGGAGGTCATGAACAGGTCTCAGATGGCGATCATGAAGAAGTTCCTACAGATGATAGACAACCAATTGTGGAAGCACCAGAAACATTCTTAAGGAGGTCTACAAGGATCAAATGCCCTCCGAGAAGATATGATGATTATGTTACTTAAGTTGCTTTGACCGCTAATGATGATGAACCTTTGTGTTATCAGGAAGCTGTAGAAGGTTCAGATAGTGACAAATGGAAAGCAGCCATGAAGGAAGAAATGATGGCCTTAGGTAAGAATGGCGCATGGGATCTGGTTGAACTTCCCAAAGGAAAGAAAACTGTGGGATGTAAGTGGGTGTTCAAGGTGAAATGGGGTGTGAATGATACAGAAGACAGGTACAAAGCGAGACTGGTTGCAAAAGGGTTTTCTCAGAAAGCTGGCATAGACTTTCATGAGATATTTTCACCAGTGGTTAAAATTGTTTCAATTAGAATTGTGTTAGCATTAGTGGCTTTGCTTGATTTAGAATTACAACAACTAGATGTTAAGACTGCTTTTTTACATGGTGATTTAGATGAGGAAATTTATATGGAACAACCGGAAGGGTTTGTTCAGCATCGCAATGAGAAATTTGTCTGCAGGCTCAAGAAGTCATTATATGGCCTGAAGCAGTCGCCTCAGCAGTGGTATAAGAACTTTGATTTTTTCATGTTGAGTCAGAAATATGTAAGAAGTGAATATGATCATTGTGTTTACTTTAAGCAGTTAAGTAATGGCATGTTCATTATCTTAGTGTTGTATGTTGACGATATGCTTTTAGCAAGCAAAAGCATTGAAGAAATCAACAGGTTGAAGACTCAGATGGCAAGGACGTTTGATATGAAAGATCTAGGAGTAGCAAGATAGATTTTGGGCATGGAGATTTTCAGAGATAGGAGCAATGGTAAGCTATGGCTATCACAACAGAAGTATATTGAAAAAATACTTTTGAGGTTTGGTATGCATAACGTGAAGCCTGTGTCAGTCCCTCTTGCTTCCCATTTCAAGCTTTCTTCGAGTTTATGTCCTAATTCAGATGAAGAAAAGGAATTTATGTCTCGAATTCCATATGCTAATGTAGTAGGGTGTTTAATATATGTGATGGTGTGTACACAACCAGATATTTCACATGCAGTTGGGGTTGTCAGTAGGTATATGGAAAATCCGGGTAAAGAACACTGGTTAGCAGTGAAATGGGTGCTTCGGTATTTGAGAGGCACATGTAGTTATTGTATTACTTACAATAAGAGTAGTGAATCTGTTTGCGGATATGTTGATTCTAATTTTGCAGGTGATTTGGATAATAGAAGGTCAACTTCAGGATATGTCTTTACTCTTGCAGGTGGATCTATTAGCTGGATGTGAAAGCTACAAAACATTGTTGCTTTATCCACTACTGAAGCAAAATACATTGCAGCTTCACATGCTTGCAAAGAGGTAGTGTGGTTGAAAGGTTTGCTTGGTGAGTTTGGTAGGTTATAGGACAACATCAAGTCACTTTGTGATAGTCAAAGTGCAATACATTTGGCTAAGAATCCAGCCTATCATAGTATCAAAGCATATTCCAATTAAGTATCATTTTGTAAGACAGGTTATCACTGAAAGGGGAGTTTCTCTTGAAAAGGTGCATACAAAGGAAAATTGTGCAGACATGTTCACGAAACTAGTTTTGTTAGAGAAGCTACATTGGTGTTTGGCTTCTCTTAGCTTGCAGAAAAGATAAAAATAATAAACAAACAGGGCATCAGGCTAATTGTTGTCAAGGTGGAGATTGTTCAGATTTTCTGTTTTAGATGAAATAGGAAAAAATCCCAGTGTGTGACAATAATAGAAATCTGTTGCTGGATTAGCTCCAGGTTGTTGGGAGAGAATTAATGCATCGTAAATTTGATGTGAGAGGTAGTTAGATTCTCCTTGCTATAAAATGGGTATCCATACGGATAGTTTGGTGTGGTGAGAGTTTATGTGGATTTGATTTATTATGTAATCTCCTGTTTGATTAATAAAAGATCGCCGATGCCTATGTTTGGTGGATGTAGCCCAGAATGGTTGGGTGAACCATGTTAAACCCTGTGTCTATTTTGTGATGTATATTTGTTGTTGTTTGTCATTTTGGTTTAGCTAAAAACTCCATCACAACTCCTTGCAAATCTAACAAGATCAAAACAAGATAAACTAGAATGTTATTAATCAAAAGAACCATATCCTTCACATTAGACAAACCAAAAAATCTGTATTGTCTCTGAAACTAGTTCATATCATTTGATTTGAGTTGTGTGTTATGAAGGTCATGGGTGTATGTATTTATAAGCCTTCCATGTGGTTTGAAGCTAAGAGGGATGGAAATAATCTAACATTTAAGCCTGGAAGTCTGAGCTTGAGCAAAGCCAACAAGGTGGTCATGTGCCCACGATCTAACATTATCTAATACAATCCATATGGTTTGAGGTGTAGGAAAGATGATGCCCATTATCAATACATCCTTTTATATATGTCCTTATTCATATGACCATGCCTCAAGATGAAGTCTCTGAGGGTCCCTAGTCTCCTGCATGATGACATCAAAATGACATCATCATGCCATGTGGTAGCCCATGAGGGGTGCCACATGTCACCCATATTTGGAATTTTCAGCAACCAAAACT
Source organism: Pinus tabuliformis (assembly GCA_031772625.1). Lineage (NCBI taxonomy): Eukaryota > Viridiplantae > Streptophyta > Pinopsida > Pinales > Pinaceae > Pinus > Pinus tabuliformis. Next base: position 499,465,756 of record CM062815.1, read on the forward strand.
TGTTATTTGTCATTTCCATGTGTCACACCATGGTCATTAGAGGAAATTTCAACATAAACGTGCCTATGAAATTTTCATGTACAAAATATGTAAACCAATCGAAACCCTTTAAATTTAAAAAGAGGCACAAGTAAATATTTTGGAGGGAAAAAAAACTACTTTTTTAATAGTATCTTAGGCATCCTTATAGTTTTACTCAAATTTCAAGTGTAAACACTCGTTGGATGTGGAATTCAATTCCACAGCCAATGAGTGCCCATTATGCATACTTTTGAGAAGACCCACATTGATAAAAATTGAAGATACATTAAAAAAACGTGTTGAACAAGCTTTTTTAATGTATCTCCACTTTTTATCAATGTGTGTATTCTTAGAAGTATGTATAATGAAAATTCGTTGGATGTGGAATTTATTTCCACATCCAACGAGTGTTTTCAATTGAAATTTGAGTAAAGATATAAGGAGATAAACCAAAAATACAATAAAAATATAGTTTTCTTCTTTTCCCTCCAAAATTCATAATTGTTATTTTATTATTTTAGATATTATTTTATTATTTTTCCTTAGGAGGCAAATTTTGTTATGAAAATTCCTCTATTGGATGCCATGTCACAATGATGACATTATCTGTTGACATCTTATGCTGACTGCACTGCTAACTATGTGAAAGAACCATGTGTCTTTCATTTAAAGGGTCCATGCCAACATTATTCTAAATGTTGGCATGTGTCATGCAATGGTTGTGCCGATACTTCAAATTAAACATCATGCAACTATGGAAAACACCTACCATTCAACCATTTCACATAATTTTCAGATATATCCTATTTGGAAGAGTTTCTCGACATTTCGTAGTGCTAAATGTCGTGCATGTTTTCTAAACATATGACATTGATCAAAAAAATTAACTATGGATCCACTTGAAAGATGTGCATTTTTTAACAAATTTGGTGTGAGGGGTATTTACATTATAGGTTATGTTCTTATCTTAATATTTATCCTCAAATGGTCATAACTTCAGATCTGGGAGGATTCTTTTAGAGAAGGATATATCATTCAAAAGGTATTAATGACACCTACACAACAATACATTTTAAAATATCACTAGGGCACTATAACTGCATGAAAAATTGAAATAACTCCAAGGTCCTTCATCTTGATGAGATGAGATCCTTTAAGATATATAGTTGTCTTGCAACCTCATCAAGATTATTTCTACTTCCTTAGGCATCATGAATGATACTACTATTGTCTTGGATATCCCCTTTAACATCAATGACAACAATATGTGCAACAAAATCTTCCACCAAATCATGGAATGAGAATAAGATACCAGATAAGGAATGGGCACATTTGTTTGTACATACATTGGGGACTATCTTGAGGAACTGGTTTACTAATTTAGAGGTGTCAGTAGGAACACCAAATTGCAAACAAATGAATCAAAATCTTAAGGTAACATTAAGTTTTGAATTAAATATCATTTAGGTGATATAGCTCTAGAAAATGTTAGAAACAAGATCTTTGAGCGATAGGGATAGACTGCATAGAATTTGGTAATCCCAAGGCCATTAAAGAATTTGTCGAATGTTACAATATCATAGAAGGATATGAAGAAGGGGATGGCCTGAGAAACTTAAAATTATTAGAAATAGAAGGAAAGCACGTAGTAGTAGGTCAAGAACCCGAGTTTGTAGACTATGAAAAACCTATTAGATTTCACAAAGTGAATATTGGAACAAAGAATAATCTTGATCTCACAGTTAATGGGGATTGTTGGGATGAGGAGACTATCGAAATGATTTTTGTCTTATAATGTGAATACCAAGACCTTCTCCCAACCACATTTTTAGAAATTAAGGGAATTGATGGTGAGTTAGGAGAGATGAGAATCACCCTAAAAACATGAATATGATCAAATAAAGAACATATAGATTGAACATAATACATAAGTAGAGAAAAGAGCTATACAAGATGTTGGAAGCTAGAATCATTGAAACAATAGAAGAGTTAGAATAGATAAACCCAACGGTGGTCCAGGACAAGAAGACATGATAAATAAAAATCTATGTCGATATTAGAAATCTTAATAATGCATGTGTGCATGACCCATTTCCCACCCCATTTACACATGAATTTTTGTGGAATGTAGCTAAGCAAGAGGCTTAATCATTTATTGATTGATTCTTGGGCTATCATCAAATTAAGATTTCACAAGAAGATAAACATAAGAATACATTTACGACAAAACTAGGATCCTTCTAGTATAATTTCATTCCCTTTGGTCTAATGAATGCACTTGTAGTATTCTCCATGTTGGTGGTTGTAAGGTTTAAAGATTTCATCCACAAGTTCCTATAGGTATATTTGGATAACTAGACAATATTCAACCTTTTGAAGAAGCATGTTAGAGTTCTATGCTTAATTCTCAATAGGTGTATACAACTATATATTTCATTAAAGTTGAATAAATGTATATTTTTCTCACCATTAAGTATTATTTTGGGTGATGTAGTGTGCTAGCAAGTGTGCACACTACATCATTAAGAATCAACCAATGATGTAGTGTGCACACTCGATTCCATTTAATCACACTTGATTGGTTCTTTAGTTGTATTAGTTAAGGGAAATATTATTGTTGTTCTTTCGCTGATTTCGAATCATGTTGTGCTTGTTTTGAAAAATTCTATTGCGTAGATTACATTTGTATGATTAGAATTCTCATTACATGAACATAAATTGTTCATAGATTACATTTTCATAGTGTTCACATAAATTTTTCATAGATTACATTTGCATAGCTCTCAGGCAAATTGTGCATAGATTACATTGCGTGGTTTGCAACTTAGAGCTTTGAATTGCATTGAAAAGCTAGAAGTGGTACATTTTGGAGTTAATATTTTAAAGAAGAACCTCTTTACTTAATTTAGCTAGAATTCATTGAAATGAAAAGATTACAAATTTCACATTTGATGCGTTAGAGTTTTGAGTCAACTCCTAATACCATCAATTTCACATCCATTTACCCTTTGAGTAAATAAAAACTTAATATCGCAGCATTAATTAACATTGATGTAGAATTTTTATTATTTTTAGGGATCTCTCCACCTACAATAGATTAGTTTGTAGGGCTTTGGAATAGGGAAGGAAGTAAAATTTCGAAAGCTACAAACAAACTATAGAATCTTGAGTTAGGGAGAGAAATCTAATTATTTCAGTTTTTCTCTGGGAAGCTCTTCTTGTACATGAGTTAAGCACGAGATCATGTCAAATCTGGCGAAGTGATCATACCCACTTCATTGACCTAGATATATTGAATTTCACATATTAAAATGGTACTGAAAGGTACTTGGGGTCACTTGAAAGTAAACATCTAATTAATCTTGTGGAGGAACCTTCAAGGGGATTGAGCTTGTTACTCTGCCCTTTCATGTATGTTCGATCTGCGACTATCCCCTAGGTGAAATTGTTGTAGTTGGTAAACTTAGTGACCATAATCTTATTTGTCTACCTAAGGTGATAGTATAGGGAAAGTATTATTGTACCTAGAACAGACGTTGACTAGACTCACATGGACTTTTTGGAGGGTAATATTTGCTCGAGACACACAAGAAAAGTTACTTGCACTAGACTATTTCATTAAGCAGGTTGTCAGGGTAACTGGTTCCAAATGCTAATTTCTATAAAAATTTTCACTTTTATCTCTACGACATTGGATTTCATTGCCAAATAGTAAATATTGATATATGTGAAAGGTGGGTTTGTATGGTTTGAGTCCCTAGTTTTTTTAGCATGTGTTACCTTGTTTGTTTGTACTTTTTACAAGACCTTAGGTGTGGATTGTGAATATTATTTAATTTAATAATAGTTTTTTTTCTGGATTGAATCTAATGGAAATAATGCCAAAAGTTATTGATAAAGACCTTCCTTTTAATGGGAATCCTAATCCTTTTCCTGATTTTACAAATGTCCATCCTCCTTATATGCCTACATTGTCACTTCCTCAATTCATGATAGGTTTATCTATATGGCTATTGTCAACTTATTTAATTCCAAATAATCCAATTGTACTAGCTCCATATCAACCTAGTTGTCCATATCAACATTACCAACCTAATGTTTACCCTTTACCTTCTTCATCCAACATGTCCTCCTCCCTTTCTTCTTCTTCACTTGGTAAAATCCTTGATGCTCGTAACGAAGTGATTAAGAATAAGAATAAAGGGAAGAATAAAAAGAAGCAATATAAGAAATCAATCAACCAACCAATCATGGCCGTAACTATTGGTAATGTTGAGGGAACTTCTACAATGCATCGTAAGCCCAAATACCCTTGCAATATTTGTAAGGGTGACCACTTCCTTCTCATTTGTCCTGGTATTCCTAAGGTCTTAGAAGTATGGTCAAATAATTCTCATCAACTTATTATTGATCCATCAACCCGTGATTCTCGGATTGTAGGGAAAAATATTAAGTATAGGTTTCCTTGTAAGTTGTACAAAGCGACTCATCATGTCACCTTTTCCCTCACATGGATGAAACCTCAGAATTGTTGGAAAAACTTACTATTTTATAACAACAACTTCCAACTAATTACTGTGAAATGTCACCCCATCTACCATCAGTTGATGAAGTGATTGATCTAAATCCAAGTACAATCATTCCCACTCTTCCATTTGAGGGTGAAACATGTATCAATTAGGTTGATGGACTATTTTTTTATAAATTCGTCAAATCGAATCCATATTCAATAGACCCCACTCTCCCTTTAGAGAGTGAACTTCATACCACTCATTTTATTCATGTTACCTCATATTCTTCTACCCATGGGGGCATTTCATCTGTTTATTTGAACCCCATCCAAGTAATGAGGTTATTTCTTTTGATTGGAATATATTGAGAGAACCTCATCTTCCTTATTCCACCCCTTTCCAAATCATTGTGAATGCCTATGGTAAGAATGTGCGCCGCAAAAATGTAGATGAAGGTGCTTATGTCAGTATTTCATCCTCGACTACTTAGAAAGATTTGGGTTCCCCACAGGTTGTGCTTGTTACACAAAATTTGTTAGATTTTAACTAAATAATTAGTGAACCTTTAGGGATCCTTCCTAAGTTACCTATTACTCTGGAAGGTAAAAAATTTTGTATTGATATTATGCTAGTCCAAGGTCCCTTGGATATCAATTTTCTCCTTGGGTGAGACTATGTTTATGCCATGGAAGATGTCATATCGACACTCTTTCACATGATCTCCTTCCCTCACAATGGAAAAATTTTGATGGCTAATCAAATTTCATACTTGGTTCTCGCTTCCACTACCAGTCATATAACACCCCTGAATGTTCCTTATATGGAAGTGGTACCTACTCAACCATGGGTTAATTATGTGTCAACCTATCCCATGTTTTTAGTTACCGATGCAAGCGATCCTCTCACTATCTTCTTGACTTATTTTGACTCAAATCTGGTATCTAACATGGTCAAAACATCAATGGGGGCATTTGAATACCATTTTATTATCCGTATTGATCCCCTTGACATGTGTTCCTCCCAATGAGCTATTCTTCCATCTGATGAATACCTTTTGGAAGCCATGATAAAGGGGTGTCCATTGTCATGTGTTTCCTCCATATGGAAGCCATTAACAAAGGTCTCATGAGGATAGTTCTTTTACTGTGTCAAACTCAATAAAAAATTAAATAGATCCTTATGAGGATAGTTCCTTTACTATGTCAACCTCGTTAAAAAATGAAATAGCTTCTTATGAGGATAGATCTTTTATTGTGTCAGCCTCGTTAAAAAATGAAATAGGGTCTCATGAGGATAGTTCTTTTACTATGTCAACCTCGTTAAGAAATGAAAAAAATCTTCATGAGCATAGTTATTTTCTTGTGTCATGCTCATTAAAAAATGAAACAAATCCTCCCGTATTTGAGCTGAGTCTTTAACTAGATCTCATAAATATTGAGTCAAGTTTTCTAACTAATCTGGTAAACAAGCCTTCATTTCATCCACCTATTAGTAGCTTGTCATCTACTCAGGTGCATGAAATGAAGCTTGGGGGTAATGTGCCATTGCAGTCATTATGCTTGGCACATGAAAATTTATCTCAAGCACAATTTTCTCTGTTTCAAGCTTGTTTAAAAATGAAACCACAGTGAAGAACATTTTTCTTCGTTTCAATCTTGTGTAAAAATGAAACTTATCTCGAGTGAATTTCGGTTATTATTTTCAAGACTCGTTAAACTCATGAAAATCCCAAGATTATTTTTCTATGTTTTCATGTTCGTAAAACACATATGAAAATGTCAAGTTCTTTCTGTATTTTCCTTCTCATTAATTAAATTGAATGTCGGTAAGATGAGTATATTTTTATCACTTCTTTGAACTTGTTAAAACATACGAAAAAGTGAAATTATGGAGTCCTCTTTTAAGCCCTTTTCAGACTCTTTCAAAATGAAAAGATTGTTTAGTTCTCGTTTTTTCAAACTTGTAAAAGTAAATGAAAAACCATCCACCTAGTATAATTTTACCCCTTTTACATACTAAGCTAGGAATATTTACGAAAAAGGTATATGTTGACTGAACATGGTCAATAGAGTTCTCTCTTGTATTATTTTATCCTATTTTGGACCTGAGAGACTAAAACTTATAAGAAGGAACCTGATGGAATTTACATATGTTTTTCTTCTAACTCTCTAAAATTTAAAAACATTGGGCTTTACTTTCTCCAGGCTTGTTAAAATTTTACTGTAAAAGAATTGAATGAGTTTCCTTTTTGTCTTTTTCAAATTCTTAAAAGAAAATGACATCGAATTACTCCTTTACTAGACTCGTAAAAAACTAAAGAGTATAGGAATCGATAAGCATAACGGGACCGAACCATTCCTTCTTAGGGTTCGCTAAAAATACTAAGATGGAATAATCTGAAGGATGAGCTTACAGGACAAGAATATGTTATCCTCCTTAAGATTGTAAAAAAATAAAGAGGTAATTTCAGGTAATGGTGGGGGAAAATTGAGAAAAAAAATTTGTTTCTTGCATTTCAAGCAGTATGTCGCTCTTGGGAATGACTCTTCGTCACATATCTATTCAGGTTGGGGAATCCATTTGTCTCATAGTTATTCAAACCTTATTGAAAGTCTTGTTCTAGTTTTGGGTATTATCATTGAGTCAAATGTTGCCATGTCATTTTGTCGTGTCTCCATTATGTTCAAGAGAAGTCTAAACCTCAATTGAAATTACCTTGCAAATTGTAGCCTTCAGTCACATCGACCATCCCTTAGTCAGTCCTTGCAATTGTTCTTCAAAACTTGACATGAGTTCCGTGTTGTAGGCCCTCCTACAACAAATCACTTCCTATCGACTTCAACTCATTATCTAGGAAGTTGATCTAGAAACCTTTAGTATCTTGAGGCCTACATGCGTTAACGACAGGTTTCTCACCTTTGACGATAGTTTCTCATCGTTGGCCTTTGATCAAATGATTCTATGAGTGTTTGACTTCAGATTACCTATTCACACTTCATAGATTGTATTGGGAGTACCTTGAGAGCCATTTACATTATTGGTGGTTTCTCTCACACTTGTTAATTGTTCACATCATTGAACAATAATCAAGTGGTTTCTGCCATGTTTGAATTCAAGACATTTACTCATGGCTAGATTCGTACTATGGATTGAGAGATGGAGATCAAGACCCTAGATCTAGTTTCATCTATCCATGTTATGAAGAGTTTTTAATTCATGATTATACAAAGAGTTTTATGTTCGATGGTTGTGTCCATCCTATATACACATTGAAATTATGTATTTCCATATTGTTCTTTAAGACTTTTATGTTATGAGTATGGGAATGCCTACCTCAGTGATGATTATTATATTGCATTGTAATCCTTGATTGATTGTTAGAGGTTTCCAACCATAATCTCTGATCCAATCCTTGATATGATAAATTACTTCATTCCTCAAACTTTTCTGACTTTTCACTTTAGGGGGAAATCTGTTACACTTCATTTTGTCACCATGACGAATAAGTCATAAAAATTGGATCTCCCATCATCCATCCCAGTGTCATGAAGCTCTCCCTTGCAAGTCAACAACTTATATAGCTTGAATAAACTAGAATTTCTATATCACTTGGTACAAAACCTTTCTTTGAGCATCTGCGTAGTTTTTCTGTAAAAAAAACAACATATGTGTAGTTTCTTCTACTGTAAAATTGCACAGAACTACGTTCTGTTTCTGGACAAAAACTACACAGGTCAATCAATAAAAAGTAAAAATAAATAGTGAGATATAGAAGCATTGTTGGGTGAATCATTTCCAAAAAAAAGCCTCGAAATCATGTTTATTCAAGCCTAACCTCATTTTTGATGGAACTAATTCCCATTCTTCAAGGAGCCCTCATCCCTCTTTTGGTGGATCTCATCCTTGGACTAAGGATCTCAAACTACTTTTTTTTGGCCTATTAATCAAGCCATAGGTGGGAGAGTTGGGAGAGGCTACTAAGGGTAAGTTTATGCTGGAGTAATTAGGTTGGAGAGATTATCATTCATAGAGAGGATTGAGATCAACGGGAGGAGATTCATAACATCAAGGCATAGGTTTTATAACTCCTTTATGTTTCTAAAATTAATACAAGCAAGCATTCCTTCTCACTTCATTGTTTCATCGACTAATTGATCAATTTCATGGATGGTTTATGTTATTTATATTTTTCCATTGGAATGATGTTATTTATATTTGTCCATTAGAATGAAGTTTGTTACTAGTCTCCTTGATCACTAGTTTGAATTATTGAATCATTTATGTTGCATACACCTTTGATCCTTTGTTGTTTTGATGTGTGCAGGTCTAGATTCAAGCATGGAGGAACTTCACTGAAGCATAAGGAGAGATATTCATCAAGCATGTCATAATAAGGTATGAATTTCCTTTTCGTGCCTTATTAGCTTATGATTCAAGAAAATATATATTCAGGGAAGGAAATAGCTTGAATGTCTATTTGTTTCTAGTTTCCTTTTAGGATCTGTGGAGATCACCCTTGTTAGCAAGAGGGATTTTTCTGCCAAACAGATGTATGCACCACAAAGTTTTAGACATTACCTACTTGGGTCATAATTGAAAATGTATACTGAACTTTCTACATTGTGGTACCTCATTAATTGGTGGTAAAGTAAGTGGATTATCAACCCCTTTCAGGTTTCCTATTTAACCTAGGTGTAGATAGAATCCTTCATGGTTATGTTTTGGAGCATGAAACACCTTTGCTATTATCATAAGAACATGAAAAAGTTGTAGGAGGCCACTATGCAAGGAAATATATTGTGTAAAACATTGTATCCACAAGACTTTGGTGGGAAAATCTTCACAAAGATGCAAAGGAATTTTGTCAGAGGTGTGATGTATGTTAGTTAGTTCAAAAACCATCGAGAAGGGATAAAATACTCCTATCCTCACAAGCAGCATTATAAAAAAATTGATAAGAGGCTAATATACTTTGTTGGGCCTATCAACCTACCATTGAAGAGGTTAGGGGCTCAGTATATAATAATTCCATAGAATATCTTACCAAGTATGTTGAATCATAAACTTTCAAAGGATACAACACAAAAAGAGCAACAAGGTTTCTATTTGATAATGTGATTACAAGGTTTAGATTCCCAAAACTAGATATGAGTGATCAAGTCATCCACTTCTTAAACAAGGATAATTTTAGGGGCGAATGTTCGCCCTTTGGCGAAATTAAGGGGTTTTAAATTTCTAGTGGGCGAATATTTTGTATCATAGTACATTTTTACAAATCACCTCAAATAGCCCACCTTATTTTAAGGGAGAGGGTAAAAAAGGTAAATTTAGCCCTTGAAATTAGGACTTACAACCTTCCATTCGCCCATTTTCAAGAATAGGTTTTATTTAAGTGAATCCATTCGCCCATTTTCAAGAATAGGTTTTATTTAAGTGAATCCTATGGGCCAAATACCATATTTATAAAAGAGGTATGGTAAATTAATAAAAATATAAATAAATGAGAGGTATGGTAAATAAATAAAACATTTTTTATATTTACTCCATAAGTCACCTTACATACATGTAAGGGTGTAAACAAATAAAAATATAAGTAAAGTGGAGCTATGGTAAATAGATAAAACGTCTTTTTATACTTACTCAAAAGGTATGGTAAATAAATAAAAATATAAATAAACTAGATGTATCGTAAATAAATAAAACCTCTTTTTATATTTAGTCCATAACCCTCATTCTATTTATGAAGGCTCAAGAAAGATGTTTTATTTAAGTGAATCCTATGGGCCAAATACCATATTTGTAAAAGAGGTATGGTAAATTAATAAAAATATAAATAAACGAGAGGTATGGTAAACAAATAAAACATTTTTTTATATTTACTCCATAAGTCACCTTATATTTACGAACACTAAAAAAATGGGTTATATTTAGGTGAAACCTATGGCCAAAATACTATGGGACAAATACGATGGACTAGATTGTTATTAATACCATGCAAAAAGCCATTATTAGCCCTAATATTAGAATTAATAAAAATAAAAATGGCACATGATATTGACCCATGGTATTCACCAAAATGGCACATGGTATTGACCCATGGTATTCACCTGGAATGTAGCCTATTTAAATGGGGGAATTAAACCAGCATGTAGCCTATGCTAAGATTCACTAGGACTTTACAAATTTTTATTATTTAGTGAAAGACTAGCCAAGATCTTACAATATTTTATAATTGAGTAAAATATTCGCCATGCCTGGTGAGAGATTCGCCAAAAAATTATATATACATATTATATTATTGATAAAATCGCCTTCCATTTTTCCTATATACCATGGAGATTCGCCCATTTATTATATTTATAAATTTAGGGGGGGTTCTTAAAATTTTCCCTGTTCTTAAATAATAAAATTACATCCTTAACATAAGAATTTCAAATTTACCATCAGAAAATCACACCCTATCATCCTTAGGCTACTGACACTATTGAGTCCTTTAACAAGTTCCTCGGAAAAATCTTGGAAAAAATATGCATTGTAAATCAAGATGACTAAGATCTAAGAATTTTGGTAGTCTAGTGGGCTTACCAGGAAACATGTAAGAAATTTACAAGGAAGACACCTTCCAGACTTGGATATGGGAGGGAATAAATTATGCCTATGGAATTCATATTGCTAAGATTACACATTGTTGCATTTGCACACTTGAATTATTTTAGCATTTTAGAAAAGAGACTCTTAGACATATTCCAACAAGGAAAACCACTTGATAGCAATATTTCACCAAAATGTTCAATCAGTGTGAGAGAAAGCTTGGGATGATAGATGTATATATATATATAAATTTAGCTAGGTGAGTAGGTTTTGTTGTATCGCCGTCAATTTTTTACAAATCCAGGAAAGTTTCAAAAGCATTGGTTAGGCTCATATACAATTAAGTATGTGAATTAAGTAGTTTTTTTCAGTTCTAAAAGCAAAAGAAGGAGCCAATAGAATTTTTTATCAATAGAAGTCATCTGAATCTCTATAAGTGAAGTTGAACTTCAATGTAGTAAGACATTCCATGAAGCATTAACGATATTAACAACAACAATAATATAAGTGTTCATCTACAAAAATAAATTAAAGAATAAAGAGGGGGACCACACAAAGAGGATAGTGGTGTTTCCATAAGGGCAGACATCACACACAAGAATACATTGCATTTTATAACTACACTCAGACAATGACACTATCGAAAATGCATGATAAAAAAAGTGAAGTAGCACCTAAAGTATTGAGTGGCTCGAGGATGATCCATAGGTGAGTGTTGGGGGCCTATTGTAGTAGTGTTTTCAAGTCCAAGTTTTGGGAACAACATAAAAAAACACCACACAAGAATAATACGACACAATAAGGCCAACCAAGGGATAACATGTGGAAGTTTCAAAGAGAAGGAAGAACACATAATCATGAGGAATAAAAAAAGCATAGTTGGGATACTTTTGTCTACTAACCAATACTAATATTTACTAACCCATGGTAATAATTTACTACTAAGGGGTTTTTGGTCGACTTAGGTCTACTGATTTTTCATGTGTAAGAGATACAAGAACATATTTTTGAAATACTGATAATTACTTCTAATGATGTAAATATTCTTTTAGCACTTCCACTTTATCATTAACAAATTACACTTCAGAGATTCAACCATAAATGCATAAGGAAAATAGAGATCATAGTGCAGAAAGACAATACAAGATTTAAACTAGGAAAATTGACTTGGGGTAAAAACCCATCAACCTTTTCCTTAGAGAAATTCTTCATTTCAAACATATATACACTTAATCTTGCTAGTCAACTATGGTTGTCAAAATTACCAATAAAGCTATGGTCAAACCTAGTCAAAGAACCCTCTTATGAAGTCAAACCTTTTCCCTACAAAATCAACCTTCTCTGATCTACATAGGGTGACTTCAGGCCTTCCAGAATTGACCAAGAATTATGGCCCTACTACCCAAAATAATCTACCTAGAATTTTGGCCCTGATACACAATAAATTCTACCCAAAATATTTAACATGCTTCCCAAAATATGCCTACAAAGTCACACTTGCGAAGTAGTGAGAGAGAGAATGTGTAGAGATGAATTTGTCCTTCTTCTTCTTCAATTGGATGCCCAAAATATGTCTTCTTATGTGATATACCGAATGGTGGTTTATGGACGAGGTCGAGTGCTCTATATATAGGTTTTTCCTGTCTCAATGGGTCTCTCTTCACTGGGGTTGACATGACTTGAATGAGGGTTGACTTGACAAGTTTGGATCCAAAAATTCAATTTTCAAAATTTGAAATTTTCTCTATTGATACGAACATGAAGATTATTTCATACATTTTCATTATATATTTTAAGGGCTAAAACATAGATTATGAACACCATCCATAGCCAAAAAAATTCAACAGTCCCTCTTATACAGGGAGGTATTCATAATGAGTTAGCTAGTTGTACTTTTGTTGAAACAAATCTATAATAAAATATTATGGAAAATCATCATCATAGTCATTAGCATCATATACTTTAGCATAATTTTGGTCAACAACTTTCACACATGGTAAATCAATGACATCAACAAGTTACCATAATTCTGGTCAGTACCTATGACCTATGGTTTATTCTCACCAAAATCCTAGTTAGTATTCCTGAAGCATGGTATATAATTTCGCATCAACTAGTCACCATAATTCCATTCTATCTAACACGTGGTATACAAACTAGTCTTGGTTCAACATCATTCTAATCAACATCTTTGACACATGGTGAATCTCCAAAGGCCAAAATATATCTATGTAATTTTGGGCTTAATGCTAAATGACTCTGATGCTGATTGACACCCACTCAATAGTGAGTGATTCTGGGCCTCTCGGACCATTCTCCCTAATTCTAGTCAAAATACGTGACACATGAAGAATGATTTTCCTCTGCCAGACAATTTTCCCTAATTATGGGAAATATACTTTACATAGGGATAATTTCTCTCCATGACACTATCTCATCAACACTCCATCTCATTGAGAGATGCATTCTCAACAAGTCCAAGCTTGTCCTTGATGTATAAGAACGTTTCTCTAGATAGAGGCTCTCTAAGAATATCAAATATTTACTCATAAGTATAGATATAATTGAGCTTCAATTCTCCCTTTTGCACCAAGTCCTGGATGAATTCTTACTTGATATCGATGTGCTTTGACATTTCATGAAAAACTGGATTTTTTTGGAAGCTTTACATAACATTTATTATCACAATATATCACGGTCGGTTCTATCACTAGATAAAAAACTTATGTGAGTAGCTTCCAAAGCCAAATTTCTTCATAACTCACCAAAATAGCTACGATATACTCTATCTCAACAATGTTGAGTGCAACAAATGTATTCTTCCTACTCATCCACAAAATGATAGCAGAGCCAAAACTAAAGCAATCTCTATTGTAATCTTCCTGTCTTTTGCACTCCCTACCAAATTTGAAAATGTATATCCCTACAATTGTATATCATTATTTGAGGCATATCTCGAACGATAGTCAATTGCACCACAAAAATTAGTCAATATATGATTTGCTTCAATCCAATGATAATTTCTTGGTTCCACCATGAATTTCACAAAGTGTTTACTATAATGCAAATGTATAGCCTATTATTAACCAAGTACATCAATGACCCAATTAGCTTCCAATACATGGATTGATCTACCAAATATAAATTAGAGCCTCTCATCTTCCCTATATTATTTTCCATGGGAATTGCCATGGATTTACAGCCCCTCATTCCAAACATTTGCAAGATCTTTATCATATATTTTCCTTGACCAAGGAAGATTTCACTAGGCTTATGCCATATTTCTAGCCCCTAGTAGTGCATTTAACTGAGATCCTTCATTTCAAATTCAAAACCAAACTCCCTATTACATTAAATAATGATATGCTCTATAGCTATGAGAAATCATACATAAACACACAATAATAAACTCATAGGTTCATTTTTCACAACCTTGATATATAGATTTTGATCAACATCACTTTTGGAGAGACTGAGTCTCGTTAGGTACCAATCAATTTGAGAATACTAGACTCTATGTGCTTGCTTAAGTCAACACAAGGCTTTCTTCAATATGAAAATATGAGACTCACTCTCATGAACCTCAAAACCTTGAGGTTGTTCTATGCACACTTCTTCCTCAATCACACCATCCAGGAAAGGAGTCTTTACATCTTTTTGATGTAAATTACAACCCATAAAAGAGGTAATAGAAATAATATATATAAGAATAGTGTGCCTAGAAACTGGAGAAAAATTCTCATCATCATCCTCTCCCTCTTTATGGGAGAAATCTTTATCCATAAATAATGTTGTGTATTTTTCAATACTACCACCCACTACATGATTAATCTTGTATATCCATTTGGAGGTCACCAATGAGTTTCCTTAAAATCGAGGAAAAATTTTACATACATCATTCTTGAAAATAAAATGGTATTCTTCCATCATCGCATCCTTCCAAACTTAATAGTTCGTTGCTTCTTCACACGGGGGCTTCACTCAATGAACCTCTAACATATCGCGTGCGTTCGTGGCATATTAAACAATACCCATAATTTAACTACATATTGGAAAATACCTCTAAAAATAGCATTATTTAACCCCCTACCAATACAAACCTAATACACCTTCCCAATTTATAATACCCCCAATTTCACCAGATATTATAATAATCCATTTGTTCATTAACATTTTTCCCCCTTTATATTTTTTCATTAACTTTGAGCTCCATTTTTTATACCTGCTAATATGAAAACCCTTCACCCTCGATATATTCCATAATATATTATGCCATTTCCCTCAATATATATCCCCCAATATGAACCCACATGGTATGGTATTGGTCTCCTAGTGAAGCCCCCGTGCTTCTTCATAGGTGAAAGGTTCATAATTAATGCGATTAGTCATCAATTTTTCATATCCATAATACATCTTCAGTCTCTTTCTTTCCCGAAACGTTTTGTCACACGGAATGAGTCGATCTTGTGGACAAGATAGACCTTCCTAGAATCTAACGATATCTAGTGAGAAGCAAGCCAATCAAAAACTATCTTTCTCTAAATATGCAATTATAAACAAAGGCAAACAAGTGTTTAGGCCTACCTTGGGTCCAATGCAAGTTTGTGGAAGCCTCGCTCCTTTGATCCAAATGAGATCCCTTGTTGCGAATCTGCAAACACAAACAAGAAAACAAATTAAATAGCACCTAAAAAGCCAATATCATAAAGCATACTTAACATGATGATCAAGGAATTCATGAAACAAATGACATAAGACAATTTGTTGAGAAAAATGAATCTGATTGTATTAATTCAAATCAAAGAAGAACTTTACAACCTGTGCCTTGATGCTGCACAAGCTCCTCCCAGGGTCCAACAAGAAGTCTCCTCTACTTTGACAAGTTTCACACTCTTCCCAATGAAGCCAAAAATGTATGTGATCTCTCCTCTCAAGCTTAACTAGGAAGTCTCAATTCCACCAGCATTTACCCTTAAAAATGTTCAGCTTCTAACCTCCCTAGCAACCAACCCAATGCCTTAATTTATAGTGCAATGGAGGGAAGTTACTAGGTCCTCCTTCAAAGGGATAAAGCCCTCCTTCAAAGGGATAGCTCCTCTCATCAAGGGATTAGCTCCTTCTCTTTTGGGATGCATGAACCACCTAAGAGCGACCAATTCACGTCAAAATTCCTTCTAGAATCATCTAAAATTAACCCGAAGTGAGTTTTTTAGAATAAACTTGTGCCTTTTTGACTTTCACAGGGGCCCGTACCCACTCCTTTAGGGACAGTGCAGGCAAGTCCGCAGGTATTGTGAACAGGGGGTGCGGGACCGCAGGCAACAGTTAAGGAAAGTGTGGAACCGGAGCTTTGTTGATTTTCAATGTCTTTCTCTCATTTTCAAAGCTTGACTTGAAGAGCTGAGGTCTGAGACTTTCTTAGGAGGATAGTACAAGTGATGATAGACCCATACTGACTGCAAATAGTCATGGTGACGATATTTTTGTGTAACAGATTTCCCCCTAAGGTGCGAAGTCTGTAGCAGATGAGGATTTCATTTATCATTTAGGAAGAGTGAAGTACTTTATCATTTCGAGAATCATCTTGTGGAGAGCCTGGTTGGAACCTGTAAAAACATTCAATGCAAAATATATATAGGAGAACATATCATCGCTGAGGTAGGCATTCCCATACTCAGATCAAAACTGACTAGAAAACTAACTACTGCTCTGATATAGGAATGATCTTGTAATACATCACAAGTATAGACACATGTAGATACAATATGGACGCAGCCATCTGTTTATAAATAATCCACAATATAATGAATACAAAATTCCATGCAGCCTAGATTGCGGAAACTAGATCCAGGGTCTTCATTTCTACTTCCCGAAATAGTACGATTCTATCCATGCGAATGAATGTGTTGGAGTCGAACATGGTAGAAACCACTTGATTACCATTCAATGATGTAAACTATTAACAAGTGTGAGAGAAACCACCAGTAATGTCAATGGCTCTCAAAGTACTCAGTACAATCTATGAGATGTGAATAGATGTGTTGATGTCGAACATGTCACAGAGTCCTTTGGTCGAAGGTCAATGATGTAACCTATCGTCGAAGGCAAGAAACCTGCCATTGAGGCATGCAGATCTCAAGGTACTGACGATTTCTAGATCATATTTCTAGATAATGAGCTGAGGTCGATAGAAAGCGATCCGTCGTAGGCAAGCCCACAACACGAAATCATAGATCAAGTTGAAGAAATTTAGTTGTAAGGACTGACTCAGGGATGGTCAAGATGGATGACAGATATTTTGCAGATGAATGGCTTATTGGCGCTGACCTCTTGAACACATAAAGACACAACAGATCGTTTGGTGACAATTAACCCAAAGTTAATACCCAGAAAATGGCTGAAGACTTTCAATGTGGTTTGATCAACTGTTAGGCAAAGTATTTCCCAACCCGGGTGATTAAAAGTGTCGCGTTCAAGAGTGGTTACAAAGTATGAGAAACAGGCTCATTTTTCTCTCTTTTCCCCCACCATTTCTGGCACATACCTCTTTATTTTTGACAAGCTTGAGGAGGATAACATTTGCTTGATTATAAGCTCATCCTTCGGATGAGTCCAACTTAGTTTAAATTCGAACCCTAAGAAGGAGTGGTCCGTTCCTATTTGTAATTGAACAGGTCCTTTACTGTTAAATTTTAACGAGTCCAGTATAGAAGAAACTCGGCATTTTTCAATTTTAGAGAGTCTGAAAAAACTTAAGAAGACTCCAGGGTTGACCTTTTTCGTAAATTTGTGTCTCCCAAGCCCGAAAAATTATAAAATAATACTTGAGAGAACCGCTTGATCTTTATGACCAAGGAGTACTTTTCATAATTAGTGCCTCTGATCCGGAAAAGTAAAAAAGCAATCAATGACACATCGTTTTATAACCAATATCGAATTTGAAACGACAAAAATCAGGCAATCTTTTCATGTTTTTACGGTCAGAAAAAGAGTTGTAAGTGGACCGTCCTTTTACTTCCATTTTAACGAGTTTAAAAAGAAAAACTCAGCAATCTTTTCATGTTTTAGGAGTCAGAAAAGAGCTTAAAGGTGACTCTAAATGTTTTTTCGTCGAAAATGACCGATTTCGCCTGAAAAAATCTGTTATCCTGAAAAAAAATGCAAACATTACTCATACCTATTTGAGATGGATAAAAATGCTACAAAAGTTACCCTTCTAAAGTGAAACATAAACAAATTTACAATTCATTTATTCAAAAAACTTATAAAAAGGGCTTTCGCCAATTCATTTTTACCGTTTGAGATTTGGGTGAGAAAATAGTGCTTTTGGTCAGAAACTTCCCATGAAGATTGTGGAAAATCCATCCGTCGGAATCGAGCGCCGTCTCCTCCAGGTAATCCACATCATCCTAATCTTCAATTTCAACCATTTCAATTTGTTTTATAGGGTTTTATTTCATTTTTTAGAGGATTTTTAGGCTAGAAACCCATGTGCGGGGGCCCGCAGGCATAACACAGGTAGCCCACGGACCCTGACTTTTTCTCAATGGGGAAAAAGTCAGGGGTCCGCACCTACCATGAAGGCAAGGTGCGGACCCACGCACTGTCTCTAATAGAGAGGGTACGGTCCCCGCAGTAAGGGTTTTTAACCCTAAATTTCTCAAAATTGACCAAAACAATTCAATTTTTGCATTCTAATTCGCCTTTTTGTTGGATGTAGAGTATACATCATGCTTGATTGGTGAGAACGGGAGCATGAGGATGTAGATCTTGCCGCGTTAAATCACCAACCTTCGATCGATGCATTGAAGGCATGCGGCTTGTACAAATTCTGGGCCATACCTGGCATGAGGGCCTAGGTGGACTTCTTGCAGTGGCTGGTAGACAGGTGGAGCATACAGGACCAGTGCTTCTTCATTGGTGGCCACCAGCTTGAAATTGAGCTGGCAGACATATACCTTTTGACTGGTTTTCTTAAGAGAGGTGAAGGCTTGACTCTATTCGGGACTAGGCCAGGTGGCCAATCTGTCGATAGCCTCCGGCTAGAGTTCTGCAACAACCAGACTAGAGACAAAGGGATAGACATTAAAACCATATCCCGTCCTGAACTCATGGTGATCACGTTTACTGTTACCAGGCTTTGCGGGAGCGCCGCACTACATATTGCCACTGGATCCCAGATGCAGATGGCAGTTGACTGCTTTCGAGGCACCATCTTCAACTGGTGCGATGCTGTGTTGGCTAATGTAAAAGGCCAACTGACCAGAGCCAAGAACGGAAAACTGAAGACCTTTGGATATGGTGCTTTAGTTGTGAGCTTTGGTCTGGAGAGGGTCCCAATGTTGGTCCCGCAACACCTCACTGTTGGAGCTGGACTTCCTCGAGAGCCCAAACTGATGCGATGGGTTGCAGTTATGGCCCGTCATCTTGACGAGGGGACAGAGGTCGTTCGATTCAAACCTGAGTATTTCCATTGGTTGGAAAACCAGGTTTTTGCTATTCAGGACTTCCCTTATGCTGGGGTAGATTTTCGCATTGACCCAGACATGGCTCTTCCACCAGGAGAGCAATGGGATGACTCAGGTAAAATAATTTTCAACATTTTCCTATTTTAATTTTTTTTGTTTTTATCTCGTCCCAAAACTGATAGTAAAAGTTTGAAATGCATATGTGGGTCCACAGTGACCAGTCGCTCTCCAACCTTACGAGAGGAAACAACCAGCTGCAGTGGCACCAGCCCCACAGGATGAATCAACAGAGACCTTGGCCGAGTTGGAGAGTCATCTAGAGCGTTTGACAGGGGACATTCCAGAGACCATCATAGATGAAATTCCTCGTCGACTACAGCGCTATGTGATTGGGGTCCCAGGACCTTTTAGGAGGTTCCTTTGTAAGGTGGATGTTGTGGGGAAAAATGCCTATGCAGGACGATCCTATCCACCTAAGGTGTGACAATGCCTTAGCAACAAACAGAGACAACTATTCTAGTTTTCTTCCTTTATGAATTAAGAATGAAGAGAGATGGATGGACTAACCGGTGTCTTCCGTTTGTCCCTCGATCCGGTTTCTCTTCTCTTGGAGAGTTCCCAGCTACTTGCCTTCTCGCTCACCCAGCTTCAAGAGGTTTCTGCAAGATCACAAGAAGAGAACACTACACAAGACATGGATTCATATTCATAACTAGTTCAGGATTAGAAATAAACTAAACATACTAATGCAATCATACCTCAAAAATACATCAGTATATAGGAGAAACCAAGATAACTTTTTTGATGAATAACAAGGTTCAGGAAGAGATACAACCCAGAGGGCTCCAATCCAGCATCTCCTTCCCAGCAAATGGAATTCCTATCTTCACCCCCTTTCAAAGCATTAAGCACCCAATGATTCCAATCTCAAACCAACAACAATTCTTTGCAATAACAAAATTCCAGCCTCTAGATCTCATGGAGGAGAGATCCATATATAGATGTTTGGAGAGAGAATGAGTCAGCTTGAGATCTGACTAGTGTCCTCTCCCTCTGTCAGTTCTTGATTCCACTTGGAGGTTCTTGCTTCCACTTGGAGATTTGGAACCTCTTACTCATCATAGTCGAATTCCCTGAGGCAAGTGTCATTGAGGAAGATTTTGGAAGCTTCCTGGGTTTTGACACCTTGTGGAATGAACTTGCCACATGTCAACTCTCGCTTAGCACACCCTGGTAGTGCTTCTACCTGCGTTGCAGTGCAGGTAGCCAGTGTTGACTTTGACATTCAGCGCAGACAGCTAGTGGAGCCACTGAATTGATCCTGAATTGACTTGTTTTTGAGCAGTTTCTGGTGGAGAACTTCTGTGAATTGTTGTGGTTTGTTAGCCTTGTTCCTCTAGGGGTAGGAACAACATGTTTAGGGACTTTGGATCCCTTAGATTATGGACATTTTATGCTCAATTCTGTAAGGCACAAAAATGTCTATAGCAGTTGCCCCCTAAAGTATGAGGCCGATTATCGGGTGAAATGCTTTATCCAGGAGGATCCGAAGTTCATCCAATGCTGGGAGGAGACCTGTAATAAGATACAATACGATACATTATTTTTCATACTGCTTTCATGATCTTGCTGAGGCGGGCATTCCCATGCTCAGCTTTATAAATTCATTTTTCTGTACATAGAACAGACAATCGTCTGATGGTAGACTGATAATTTTGATGAAATTATCATCCTTTGGGTAGGATGATTATCTGCTGCAATGATGTACATGTCAATGTCTTTATCTTTCCTGAATATATATCGCAACCTGGATGGATGAAACTAGATCTGGGGTCTTCAAACTCGTTCGATCTTCACTCTAAGTACAAGTCGATCCATGTGAGAAATGTTCTGAAGTCGAACATGGAAAGACATCGCTTGATTACCGGTCAATGAGGTAAACCGTTAACAAGCGCGAGAGGAATCACCGATAATGATAATGACCCTCAAGGTACTACAGTACAATTCACGTGGTGTGAATAAAGGACTTGGCGTCGAACACCACGCAAAATATTTCGGTCGAAGGTCATTGATGTATACCTGTCGCCGGAAGTGAGAAACTTGCCATTGAGGTATGCAAGCTTCAAAGTACTGAAGGGGTTGTTCCTAGATCAACTTCTTGGATAATGAGCTCATGTCGACAAGAAGCGATCTGTCAAAGGAGGGCCTTAATGAATCCCACATCAATGACATGGAACGGAGCTAATGATTTTAATGGAGGTGAAAACGATCTGTGACATATGATTTAGGGTGGCGGTCATGAAAGGATGAAGGATAATGTATGGCAGTGGATGGGACACGGTTGACTTTTCTGAACGACTTCTCTTGAACATATGGCAACACTGATGCGATGGATTGGTAGCATTACCCCAAATATGGATGGTATGGCGAGACCAGGGTGATGTGACCGGTGAATGAAACAACCCAACCCGATTGTGGTACGGAGGAAAAGTGTCATGTTCAAGAGCGACTTGCTACCATCAAAGTTTTCTTGAGTTTCTCCCAATTTTTCCCCAGTCATTGCTGACCAGTACCTCTTTATTTTTGTCAAGCTTGAGGAGGATAAAATATGCTTGTTCTATAACCTGCCCTTCGGGAAAGCCCATCGCTATGTTTTAACGAGCCTAGTAATAGTGAAACTCATTCTCGTCTAAAGACAAGTTTGTCACTATTTAGTGATTTTAACGAGTCTAACGACAAAGATAACTCGGTCCTTTTCATTTTTAGAGAGTCTGAAAAGGTACATAAAGTTAACTCCAAAATTCCTTTTTCGTCATCTAATCCCTTTAGTTCAAAAAAGTATAAAACAATACAGAAGGGATGAGTTTTCGATAGTTTTAACGAGTCGAACAAAACAAGCGCTCGATCTTTTTGTGCAATAATCCCTCATGTCCAAAAAGATTAAAATCTAGAGGAGGGATAGCACTTCCTGTCCCTTTAACGAGTTGGAAGGCCAAGGACTCGGCAATATTTTCATATTTTACGAGTCAGTTGAAAAGAGCTTAAAGAAGACTCGTCTTTTGAGGAACGAGTGATAAACAGGGTTAGCAGTTGATTCTAGGTACAGGTTGGAATTTTCCAATCACGGCAGTGTCACAAGGATGGCTAGGTTAAATCACTCTTCGCAGCTGTTCCTCAAAATGGGTAAACAATCATATGGAGGTGAACGATCGGCCAAATGAAAAGTGGAGTTGACGGTGCAAACACGACCAAGGCTTTAATGGCTGATAAGGTTACATTCACAGTGGTTATTTACCGAGTAGGTTCATTTTTTATTTTAAAATGAGCTTAAACGTTGGTGGAAACACTTGCTCATTGCTTATGTTTATTTTTTAACGAGCATGAAGTCCGCGTTAAAACTGCTCGGATCTTGCGTTTATTTTTTAACGAGCATGAACTGTGTGCTAAAACTGCTCGATGATAAGATTGCATGCCCCCAGCATGAGGTGCATGCCCCCCAAGCTTCATTGCATTCAACTCGGTGGTTGGAATGAAGGTTTACCTTTTGAGATTTGAAAAGGGGATTTGTTTCATTTTTTAATGAGGTTGACACAGTAAAAGAACCATCCTCATGACTTCTTGTTTCATTTTTTAACGAGGTTGACACGAGATAAGAACCGTCCTCGGAGTCCAAATCCATTAGATATAGAAGGTTTCATATTCCACTGTGGCCACTTCCGCCAGATTACTCAGAGGTGGTAGCGCAAAAGTACCCATTAAGGCAGGGTCTTTTAGGAGACCTACTCCGATATTTTGGAGTGAATGATTGCTTCCATGGATTATTGGAATGCTTCCAGTAACTTGAGAACCATTGGGGAGAAATGTTTGTTGGTCGACGATTGTAATTCCTCCTTGAAAGGGAAATGCAATCTTTCTAAAATAGGTCGACACAATAGCTGCCATGGCATATATCCATGGTCGTCCCAGTAGGATGTTGTAATCAAGATTCCCATCGATGACTTTAGCATCTATTTCTACTGTTTTGCCCCCTAGTTCAACTTTCAAGTTATTTAGGATACCGTACGGGGTATATGTCCTTCCGTCGAATGCTTTTAATGTTGTCGCAGATCGCAACAAGGTTGGAGATCCTCAAGTTTTCCAGCAACTCATCGACATAATACATGTAGATGCCCCCTCATCAATAATCGTTCGGTGAACAGTTTTGTTGAGGGCTTTCACTTGAACAAGGAAAGCTAATTGAGCTGGTAACTGAGGATCGTACCCTTTGTGGTCAAAGGATACAAGATTGGAATCCATTGGGTCAACCCCACCTATTGCTGATAATAAAGCTTGCTTTTGGGAGAGGCAATTTTGCGGTACCTCAAGTGTCGACATAGCGGACGACGATTGGGCTAGGTCCTCTATTATATTATAATTCTGTGCTATTTTTTCACGAGGATTAACTGTCGATTTGTGCACTACTCCCTTTGGCGACTTTATCATTTGTTCAGGAATGATGGGTGGCACAACTTTGGTCAAAGTTGTTGTCGAACTACTAGGTTGTTCATTAGTCTTGTTATTCGACACCTGTGGATTCCCGTAATCTTTATTCCTTGCCAAAGCATCATTTTGCTACTTTGAGATAGACAACATAAGCACTTGGGATCAGGAAGCATTTTGATTAGCAATGAGTTTGGTTCCCGGGCTTGGAAACGGATTAGTCAATACTGCTGAGGTTTTTGAACTCTTAAAGAGTTTCTTAACTTCAGCTATATGTGGACAATCTCTCGTCCAATGATCCTCATCGCATATATGACACCCCGCAGGGGGTTTCCTTTTTCTCCCTTTTTTCTTCTTGCCCCTTGGTTGCTTCAGTTGTTTACCCTTGTCGGTCGACACGGCATTTACTTCCGAGGTAAGAAGTTCCTCATTTGCATTTTGATCTGAAATCTTACGGGCCTTCTTGGATGTGGCCTTTGTTGATTTCGCGTTTTTCGTGCCAATCACACCATCGCCGGCATGAGAGTCATTGTTTGATTTGGGAGGAGGAGGAATTGAGAATTCCAGTCTAGGGGCGTCAGGTATTTTATCGTAGAGCGTGCCAGACTGAGTATAGACTAAGTCTAGATATTGCGCACGAGCAATGACTTGCTCCTCCGTTACGAGTCCCCCCTTCGCCACATCTTCCATTATGGCAAGAAGTCACGACTTGATAAACCATTCAGCTAATAGCTGATCAGGGACGTACATTTTTACCATCCTACGACGACGTCGCCACTCATGTATATGATCAGATATGTGAGTGGCCGTTGTTTGTTTGAAGTTGGTAAGGAGTTCCGTTCCCGTTTCATACCTTATCGGTAATTGAAAATGGGTTAAAAAGGTTGTGGCTAGGGTACTGAAGTTGTCGAATGAAACTCTAGGAAATTCGATATACCATTTTGCTGCCGGACCAGTTAACGTCCTCTGAAAAAGGCGAAGCCTAATCGAATCATCGTTTAGGGTGTTTGATGAACACCATAGATGAAATGTCATCACATGATTCGACGGATCTTCACCCGGATTTCCATTAAATTTAGGAATATTTGACGGAAGTTTATGCGGAATCGCTGGCCACCAAGGGGCATAAGCAATTGGATCATTTGTCAGCCGGTTTAGATCTGGTAATTATAGAGTTGCTACAAAGGGCAACTGTTGATTCAGGTTAGGCGAAGCATACCCAGGATAAGATGGAATCGCCTGAGCAGTGGGTCTTTGCATACCAGCATAATGTATTTGATGCTGGCAACTTTGACAAGGTTGATGGGCTTTACCATTATAATATGGTTGTTGGTAACCGCTTTGTAAATGCGATTGCCCATTACTTACAAAGACTTGTTGCTGAGGTCCTCGATATGATTGTTGGAATGGGGGTTGATGAGTTTGAGCCAGCTCTGGTTGTTGGACCATTTGCTGTTGTCCAATACTGGATGATTGACCAAGATGAGGAGTCATAGTACTTGTTTGAGCTTGAGTCGCTCCAGATAAGGAGGCACTAACCGGAGGTTGTGATTGAGTTGTCGAGACAAGAGGCTGTTGTATGGCAACCTGAGAAACTTGGGGTTGACATACAACAGGTAGCGCTTGTACTTGCGACGCAATCACCATACCAGGTATAGTGGCAACATTCGACAAAGGGTGGACTGGTCGCATTGAATATGCAACCCTTGGTTGCTGAGGCAGTATCGGTACCCATCCGCTGGATGTAATTCCAGTTTGACCTGAACTTTGTTGTAAACTCCCATATGGTTGTTCTCCGGGGGGGAACAATGAAAAGGCATACTTCCCTCCATATGGTGGCAATCCAGTACTTAAAGGGTAGATTGGCCTTTGAAGACACATTGGATCAATTTGTTGAGTTTCAACATAAGAAATACCAGATGATAATCCAAATGAAGAAATAGGAACTAACCATGTCGTCGAAACAGTCTCTGATTGGACTCCATCTTGTTGTTGACAATTTGCCGGGACAGATGGTATACCAGCGAACATCGTTGGAGTAGCAGCAGGAGGCTCTGCCGCTGCTGTGTCGGATGACACAGTCCTGGATGTCGACGGTTGTTCAGACATATCTAGTCTATCCAAAATATTTTCTAGCGATTCTACAAGAACTTGCGATGAAGAGAGACTAACTTCGAAGATCAACGAGGGAAAGTTGATGATTATTCCGTTTAAAATAAATTTTAACAACGCTTAGACACAACTTGCTTTTTCAATTTTAAAGAGTCGAGAAAAAGCTAAAGATGACTCTAGTCTCCTTCGATGTTTTAACGAGCCCGAAGTGACAAATGCTCAGATGGACTTTTTTCGTTATAGAGTCTGAAAAAGGCCAAAAGGAACTGCTCTGGAGTTCTAGGCAGAGGGTGTGCCAAACTTTTCGCAAAACCGCAGAATACTTTTTAGGGTACGGGCGGTCGATCTTCCTGAATGCTGTGTTCAGTGCATTGTGATTAGTAGGGCGGCCGACACGGCTTCCTAAGGATAAAGGTTTTATTCCTATAGGGGTCTCCCAATATATACGCGACGGTACGTGGGAGCACAATCCATACTGGCGCTATCGTCCCTCAGGAGGAATCACCTACCTTCAACGAGATCGACAGTCACCAGGCTTTACGACGCCGGAACACGTCTCTAGCCTAGACCTCTATGTTGTGCGTTATGTTGCAAAGCGTTGTTAAGTTCATTCAATTTATTTTAGGTTGATCTTTTTAGAAGTTTGCCTTTTGAGGTTCACCACGAGATGTATGATACAATTCCTAAATGCAGTCTAAAGATGATAAGCAAGCTTTATATCTTTTCAACTTTGAAAATCCTAGCTACTAAGGGAAAAGAAAGACACCATCTTTTCTCAAAGAGCAATCAGCACACTCTAATGCACTTTTCCTAAATCAGACATGCAAACTATCAAGATGCAAATGCACAATGCAGGTGTTTGTTTTCTGCTTTCTTAGTATTGATGCCTACAAAGAAAGCTTCTTGTACAACTTTGAATTTGCTTTTAAATGACAAGTACAAACAAGTTTACTTTTTCGAAATCAGAGAGGGTAGCAGAGATTACAACACTTAACGATTTTCGAAGTGAATACTTGTTTTGACACTTAAAAGAGACAAACTCAAACCAAATGCAAAAGTAAATGTATAATCAACTACAAACAACCAATGAACTCTCTTCTAAGACCACAATCAACAGATCTGAATCAAGGGCTACAGGATGATTATTTCACTCATGCAAAGGAAAACTGCAAATGATGCCACAAACACATAAAGGAGGTGGAATTTAAGCAGAGAAAAGGAGTTATCAGACTGGTACCTATGCTGGTTACAGGCTGCAAAAATTAGAGATCAAAACAAGGCAAAACAGAGCAGAGAACCCCAGCTGCGCAAGGCTTAACTGGTTCAGCGCAGCCTCAACACAGGGGTTTTGACATTCAGTGCAGGTAGCCTTCACGGGACCTGCGTTGAAATGCAGAACCTCTTCACAGCTATCGCGCTGAAGGAGAAACGAGAGTTTCTCACTGGGTTCTGGGTCACAGATTGCTATTTAATCTACTGTTTCAGGCCAAATCAAAGCAACAAGCAAGGTACAATCAAAGGGATGCTTTAAGGGAGTACTAAGATCTATCACAAAGGATCATCAAATCATTTGTGAATCCATTGTTCAGATCATAGACAAGTCCAGTGATTGGATCAAGGTAGCAACTGTCTACTTTGCATCTGGGAATAGCAGATGCAGTTTGATTGTTGTTGTCAAGTCTATGAAACAAACAATGATAGAAACACAAATAAAATGACTAAACAGATCTCCCCAGTGGAGTCGCCAATTTGTTGTGGGGAAAAATGCCTATGCAGGATGATCCTATCCACCTAAGGTGTGACAGTGCCTTAGCAACAAACAGAGACAACTATTCTAGTTTTCTTCGTTTATGAATTAAGAATGAAGAGAGATGGATGGACTAACCGGTGTCTTCTGTTTGTCCCTCGATCCAGTTTCTCTTCTCTTGGAGAGTTCCCAGCTACTTGCCTTCTCGCTCGCCCAGCTTCAAGAGGTTTCTGCAAGATCACAAGAAGAGAACACTACACAAGACATGGATTCATATTCATAACTAGTTCAGGATTAGAAATAAACGAAACATACTAATGCAATCATACATCAAAAATACATCAGTATATAGGAGAAACCAAGATAGCTTTATTGATGAATAACGAGGTTCAGGAAGAGATACAACCCAGAGGGCTCCAATCTAGCATCTCCTTCCCAGCAAATGGAATTCCTATCTTCACCCCCTTTCAAAGCATTAAGCACCCAATGACTCCAATCTCAAACCAACAACAATTCTTTGCAATAACAAAATTCCAGCCTCTAGATCTCATGGAGGAGAGATCCATATATAGATGATTGGAGAGAGGATGAGTC
This sequence comes from Pinus tabuliformis, assembly GCA_031772625.1. NCBI lineage: Eukaryota > Viridiplantae > Streptophyta > Pinopsida > Pinales > Pinaceae > Pinus > Pinus tabuliformis. The sequence goes on from CM062815.1 coordinate 499,494,279, forward strand.
AACTTGAGATCTGACTAGTGTCCTCTCCCTCTGTCAGTTCTTGATTCCACTTGGAGGTTCTTGCTTCCACTTGGAGATTTGGAACCTCTTACTCATCATAGTCGAATTCCCTGAGGCAAGTGTCATTGAGGAAGATTTTGGAAGCTTCCTGGGTTTTGACACCTTGTGGAATGAACTTGCCACATGTCAACTCTCGCTCAGCGCACCCTGGTAGTGCTTCTACCTGCGTTGCAGTGCAGGTAGCCAGTGTTGACTTTGACATTCAGCGCAGACAGCTAGTGGAGCCACTGAATTGATCCTGAATTGACTTGTTTTTGAGCAGTTTCTGGTGGAGAACTTATGTGAATTGCTGTGGTTTGTTAGCCTTGTTCCTCTAGGGTTAGGAACAACATGTTTAGGGACTTTGGATCCCTTAGATTATGGACATTTCATGCTCAATGTTGTAAGGCACAAAAATGTCTATAACAGTGGCCCGTAAAGTGGTTTCTTATTGAGATCATCACCAGTGATAGGATGATCGCCTATTGTAGACACATATGACATTTTTGCTTTTTGTACTTATCATTTTTGTTGATCATAAGGTGCTTTTCAACCTATGACCGAGGATGATGTATATTTTGACACACTCCTATATTATATTATATCACTATTACCAGCTTATCTTGTAAAACATGTTATGGAATGCTTTTAAATTTACATGTATGATTATTGCAAATGTCTACTTAACATTCGAGAAGCAATTGCATCTGCTAATGTATTTAAAGATTTTGGAATATGCTGATATTCAATATAATCAAATTCACGTTCCAATGGATGCACTCTCAAAAACAATCTCAATAACACTGGATTTCTAATGGCATACACTCTATTAAGTTGTAATACAACGAGTTCAGAATCTAACCTCACTATCAAACTCCGAATCCCAAATGAAATAGATTCAGATAATAACTCAATCATTGCGCTATACTCTGCAACGTTGTTCGTTGTTTGACCGAGGCTTACCCCATGCATAGATACCAACTCGTCAGAGGTCGAATAGATAACCCAAGCTGCGGAAGAAATGTTCCGTGTATTATGACAAGCACCATCAGTGAAACCAATGTATGTTTGGAGAGGCGTTGACATCCGCAATATCAAGAGTAAAACTAAGATAATCAAGAATAATGACGAAAAACACTCTCTAAGCTAAGCACACTTTTTAAAACTAAAACACACCAGCTAGAAAGAAAACTATCCTAACTAAAAATCTCCACAGCCATCCTTTAAGCATAATACCTCTTCAGGTAAAGACCATTTCTAGGTTTACCTAAAGAGTCCCCGTCAAAGTCTACCAATTCATAGGCCCCTTTTGCTAGCTTTCGCTTGACAACATAGGGACCATGCCACATAGGAATGAATTTTTCAACGCCTAATTTATTATTAGCTTGATCGTATAATAACACTAGGTCTCCTTCCAAAAAAATTTGAGGGGTCACATTTCGATCATACTGAGCTTTAATACGTTTTCTGCGAGTTTCGATCGCCAATGGAGCATCATGTCAATTCTCATCTAATTGAGCCAGGTATAAAAAACGTTTTTCCTCTTCAGAAGTGGCTGGAAGTAACTTGATGGCCATTTGCAATGACGGGACTTCGCATTCAATGGGTAACATAGCTTCCAGACCATAAACTAGTTGGAAAGGAGTGAACCCTGTTGACGTTTTTACTGAGGTTCGATACGCCCAAAGCACTGAAAATAGCATTTTATGCCAATTCAACCGATGAATCCCAATGATTCGTCGGATCATGATGACTAAAACTTTGTTGATGGATTCAACCAGACCATTAGCTTGTGGATAATAAGGAGTTTAACTATCGTGACGCAAGCTAAGCTGGCCTATAAGTTCATTCATCATAACGTTTCGAAAATGATGCCCATGATCAGTGATAATCGCTTGTGGAACACCAAACCTAGCAATTATATGATTGAACACAAAAATTGCAGTTGTTTTGTCGTCTGCCTCAAATGTAGGCATCGCCTCGGCCCACTTGGTAAAATAATCTACCGCAAGGATGATATACGCATGGCCCCCAGCCGAGTGAGGGTTACATGTAATAAAATCAATGCCCCATTTGGAAAAAGGACCAACAACAATTATAGGGTGGAGAAGAGCAGGTGGAGTGCATCTTTCGATCAAAAATTTGGTAGTTGTGGCATTTTCGGACCACGTTAATACAATCTTTAAACAAGGACGGCTAGAAGTAGCCAGCGCACAATATCTTTTGGGTTGTGGCATACCCAGACATATCACTGCCACGTGCTCTAGAGTGACAGTCATTTAGAACCCTTTCACCTTCCTCATGAGTTAAACAACGTCGAAAAATAGAGTCTGCCCCACGACGATAAAGAGTACCTCCAATAATTCTGAGTTGTTGGGACTGGAATCATACTTTTCGACGTTATGACTTTGAAATTTCTGGCCAAAAGGATTGGGTCTAGAGATAAACGATGATACCACCATACCACGGATCTAAATTGCTGATTAGAAACAAGGATTCGTTCGCAATGGGCTCCTCCACCACAATTTCCGTGTCAGCACGTGGGAAGTCACACATTAACTCTGCAAAAACTAAAGATTTCTTAGACTTAGACTTTTCAAATTCCAAGTCGAACTCCTGCAGGATCACAATCCATTTGGAGTACTTGCCCCCTAGCAATTGCTTGGTAAAAATGTATATCATAGGGTTGCAATTAGAAATTACTATAGTTTTACGTAGTAAAATGTAGTGACGAAAACGTTGGATAGCTTGAACAGCTGCCAATGCCAATTTCTCCACATGCGAGTATTTTAGCTCAGTTGGATTTAAAGTTCGACTAAGGTAATATATCACATGTTCAGTACCGAATTCATCTTCCTGAACTAACACCATTCCAATGGTGGAATGGGAGGCGGCGAGATACAAAAAGTAGTCCTCGTTGTAGTTGAGAGGATGCAATAACGGTGCATGGGTCAACACGTGTTTTAGTGCATCAAAATATTTCTAAGCTATCTCATCCCAATAGAATGGAGTATTCTATTTTAACAACCGGGTAAAACCCTTTGTAACCTCGACGTAGTTAGGAATGAATCATCGTAAAAAGTTTGCTTTCCCTTGCAAACTTTGGAGTTGGCGAAGACTCGAAGGAGGAGGCAATTTCACAATAGCTTCAACCTTCAAGGGATCGACGCGAATGTCGGCTTTTGAAACAACAAACCCCAGCAACTGACCCGTTTCTATATAGAAAACACAGTTGTGCGGATTCAACCTAATCCGATAATGCCTACACTTCATAAAGATTGCTCGTAAATGGATGAGATGATCAGCTCGATGTAATGAATGAGCAAGCAATTCATCGAGATAGGGTTGCACAATGTGCTTAATGTCATGAAATGCATAAGACATGGCCATTTGAAAAGTTTCCCCGACATTCTTGAGCCCAAAAGGTAATTTGCAATAAGAAAATGTCCCCCATGGACAAATGAAAACCATTTTTGGTTGATCGGAAGGTAGAATATTAATTTGATTGTATCCGGAAAAACCATCCATGAAGGAGAAAATTTTGCTGCTAGCACAATCATCAATGATTTGATTGATACAGGGAGTTGGGTAATTGTCCTTTGGACAGGCTCGATTAATGTCCCTATAATCGATACATATTCTTATTGTCCCTTGCTTTTTGTTAACATGAACAACATTCAATACCCAATCCGTTAACGGAATCAGGTAAATGAAACCTGCTTTGAGTAATTTTTCAACTTCTTCTTTAATAGCAGCAGCTTTTCTCAGGTGAATCTGACGCAAACGTTGCCGAACGGGTTTAGCATCTGGGTAAGTCTTGATTTCATGAACAATAATTGCGGGGTCAATTCCTGGCATTTCCTCATATGACCAGGCAAACACGTCGCGGAATTCTTGAAATAGGGCCTTATATATTTGAATTTCATATTCCGTACATGAGGCACCTATATGAATGTTTTCAACAATTCCAGGCTTAACCGAAATATCAATAGGAATAGTTCGAGAAATGTTTCCCAAATTTAACTCGGAATCAGGATTTTTCATTGGACTATGAGGTTCCTTGACATATTCAGTCATAAAAATTGATGAGAAATCATTTTCAAAACGATCATTCTCGGGTAAAAATGAAGATCTGTGATGAAGATCTTCCCATGGTAAATCATTGACACATAGGATTTCACGAATTTTCTCATCAGTGTGAACAAGTTCAGAAAATGTTGTTGAATCCAAGTTTGATGTGAAAAGTGATTCCTCATGGACCACATTCATTAAGTAAATTTTGGTTGAAGATGGATCGGAAAACGATTGCATGGCCTGATACGCAATTTTATATGGACTCAAAGGCATAACATCACCAAATCAGTCTTTCTCAAATTCAGAAGGTACGATCCAAGGATCATAATAAACAATGGTGTCTGACAAAATCATATGAATGGTTGCAAAAGAAGACGACACGTTGATCGAAGGAAAAGGAAAAGTTCCCAGTAAACTGACATCTTTAACTAGTCCTACTCCAACATCCTTATACGGGATAATCGTTTTACCGGCATGCTGAATGCTTTCAGAAGAGGCTGGGTGAGATGAAAAGTAATCCAGCTGGTCTATTGTTACGATCTTTCCATTATGAGGGACCTTTATAACCCGAAAGACCGATGAAACGACAGCTGTCATAGCGTAAGACCAACTACGACCCAAGAGAAGGTTGTAATCTAGAGGGGCATCAACCACCTCCACATCTAGATTAACAGTTTTGCCTTCAGCCCCTATAGGTAAATCCTGTAGAATGCCAAAAGGATGAAACCCACGGCCATCAAAGGCCTTTAAAATCGTTGGGGATTGATTTAGTGAAGGAGAACCAAGCGATCTCCAACATTGTATCGACATAATACACGTCGAGGCTCCCTCATCAATCACAGTCCTATGAATAGGTCTGTTTTTGACTATCACTGGGATCTGAAAAGCCATTTGATGAGGTAAGCGTGGTGTACTATTTTCTAGATTGAAAATTATTAGGTTCGAGTCCTGAACGTCAACAGCTCATATAGCCAACAAAAGTAATTTACACTGTGCTGGACATGATTGCAGCACTTCCAAAGCCAACATTGCTGAAGGTGAAACTTCTAAATCTTCAACAATGTTATAGTTCTGAGCTGCTCTCGCATGTGGATTGAAAGCTAACTTTCGAAGTATACCCTTGGCGGGTGGTTTGATTACTAAGTCTGGATTAGGTTTCTCGATCTGTAGCAGATTGGAATCGGGAGCTGAGGTTGATGGGTTAGAATGAGAAGATTCTGCTTCTTTACCATCAACAGGACTTTTACTTCCATAATCATGCGATCGAGTCGCAATCCTAACATGGGACATCATCAGTATGGGGTCTTCATTGGCATTTGAGGAAGAACCTATCATCTTACTATCTTGACTTGGAAAAGGATCCTTCAAAACAACAGGCGTTTGGGAACCTTTGACAATCTTCGCAACCTCTGCACGATGAGGGCAATCTCTTGTAAAATTCTCTTCGTCACAAATGAGACAAGGATAACGAGGTTTGCGTTTCTCATCATTCAATTCCGCATTTTCTAGTTTCTCTTTCGAATTTTTATCTGTTTTATTTTTCTTCTTCCCTTTCTTCTTACCACCGGATTTTGATTTGGCTGTAGATGACTCTACAACATGAATATCGGCGGAAATTTCCGCGGAAGAATCTCCTGTCGGGGAATCTGGCAGGGTTATAATAGGAGAAGAATTCTTGGAAGACTTCTTCTTACTTTTGGTATTAACCATACCAATCATACCGTCAGTGGCATGAGACCCTGAAGGAGCTACAGCAATTTGATTTTGCTTAGGAAGATCGGGGATTTTCTCATGTAACGTACCTGACTGAGTATAAACTAAGTCAAGGTACTATTCTTGAGCAATTACTTGCTCCTCAGTAACGACCCCGGCCTTAGCTACATCCTCAGTGATCTTTGGCAATAAAGATTTTACAAACCATTCAACTAAGATCTGATCTAGAATAAAAACCTTCTCTAAACGTCGTCGACGTCCCCATTCATGAATGTGATCTGAAATGTAAGTGGACGTCGACTGCTTTAATGAAGTTAGTAATTCTGTGCCATTTTCATATCTGACTGGAAACTAAAAATGAGTTAAAAATGAAGTAGCTAACTAACTAAAGTTATAAAATGTGGGTCGCGATAACTCAATGTACCACTTGGCTGCAAGACCAATTAGAGTGCGCTAGAAAAGCCTTAAACGGATTGAATCATCTGAAATGGAGTTAGATGCACACGAGAGGTGATAAGTCATCACATGGTTCAACGGGTCCTCTCCCGATTTGCCTTCAAACTTAGAAATATCACTAGGCAACTTATTCGGCCTTGGCGGCCAAAACGGAAGATAGTTAATGGGATCGTTTGTTAGGCGTGACAAGTCAGGCAAGTCCAAAGTTCCGATAAACGGTAACTGACGATTAGGATCCCTAAAACTCTAGGTCATGAGACCAGCCCCAGGAGGAGGATATCCAGGATAACTAGGAATTGGAATTGCGTTTGGGATATTGTATCCTCCCGGAAAACCAGGATTAACTGGACCGTACTAGTGTTGTTCAGTTTGTTGATATGTATACCCAGGGTATGGTTGATACTGATAGACTGGCTGTTGCACAGCATGACCGAATTGGTACTATCCCTAGTACGGTTGATAAGTAAATTGTGGTTGACTTGTGACAACCGTACTTGAACCAGGTTGTCCTACAGGCATCTGAACCGAAGTTTGAATTGTGGATCCAGACTGAGGTAAAGATGTCTGAGGAGTTGATACAGGAATAGTAGAAACTGGAGCTGTCGATACTCCAGAAGTAGGTGGGGTTGATTGAACAGATGTTGCAGCAGTTGCAGCAGCCATTTGAGGCGGAGTACGAGGCGTACTGGGCCCAAGCTGAGAAACTACCGAAGGTACAAAAGTTTGAATAGTAGACTGGACAGGTTGTTGGGGTGAACCAGAAACTAAGGGTTGTCCAGTTTGAGATGACAACTGTACATTCGGTTGCAAGACCTGTTGAGTTTGTGATGGATCCCACAGTAAGTTCATTCCGGGGTACGGACCCATAACAGGTTGAGAATATTGAGGACCATAACCGGGTTGAGGGTAGGGTTGATAATTCAGAGGTACATTTCCAGTTCCTCGAACATATGATTGACCGGACGGTGGTTGGAAACCTTGGTTCAAGTACTGACCTTGGGGTTGATAACCCTAAGGCACGTACTGATACTGGGGTTGACCTTGAGGTACATATTGATACTGGGGTTGACCTTGAGGTACATATTGAGTCTGGCGTTGACCTTGAGGAACGTACTATCCTGTAGGTATGTACTGTCCTTGACGTTGTCCCCCAGGCACAAATTGGGTACCTTGAGGTTGCCCCCTAGGTGATACTTGAGGATTTTGAGGTTGCCCCCCAGGCGGTAACTAGCCACCTTGAGGTTGAGGATTAGGAATAGTACCTGACATCATGAGAATATCTTCTACACTCAACGGCTTAGTACCATTATTTCCAGTTAATAACCCTTGTTCAATGGGTTGAGGAGATGCTCCCGCAAAAGTACCAGAAAGTAACTGATACGCAGAGCGAACAGAAGGACCGCCATACGAAAAGGATTCTGGTGATTGAGATAACATGGACGACTGTCTTAACATATTTAACGGAGGACAGTAACCTGTAGGTGTTGGGTGATAAGGAATACGAGGTGGTGAAAAACTTAGTCGGGCGGGTTTTCCAAAAAAATTGTCAATGAGAGATACCAAGCACTGCTCCTAGGTGGACTGTAAAAAATTGATTCACGCTCCCTAAGCTCAATAACAGGTTGATTTTCAGGGATAGGGATGCCTACTTCTTCTTCTGGAGTAGCAAGTTCTTCGATAGCTATAAGTCCAGAAGGAATATTTTGGGTAATTATTCTTTCTACCCTGGGTGAACCAGGACCACTAGAAGTTGGAGAGGTAAACCCAGATGTTCGAGTAGCAGAAAATTCACTTTTAGGTTCGGATATTTTAGGTTCCTCACCTATATCACTAGTAGATGAAAAGCTACCAGTAATTTCAGAAACAGACACCGATTGTGGATTATAATCTGCTACTAAAGCTTGAAAATCAGGATGTACCACCAAAGAAGACTCTCCTTCTTTAGGTGACCCAACTCTACTATCTCTAGGAGTTACGAGGGCTCTTAACCATTCAGGTTGGCTCGGTGAAAACTCAGGAGGTTGGCCCCGAAGTCTACGAGGCTTCCTTGGTAATTCAGCGACGATTAAAAAATTTTAACTACTTCACATGAAAACAAAGTAAATCTCAATGAAAACCACCTAAAGCCTCTAAAGAACCAAACAAATTTGAATCACGCGCCTAAAGAATCTAGGAGATCAAACCACACACAAATAGTAACTTTCCATACTGAAAACACTAGTTGGTGATGAAACCCAACATTGCAGAGTTCAATACAGAAATGGCGGTTGGAACAGTTACCCCGGCAACCTACTTAATGAATAGACTGGCACAAGTTTCTCCACTAAACCGTCTCGAGTGAAGAGAACCCCCAAGAAAATCCAAGTGAGTCTAGCTGACGTCTGCTCCAGGTATAGTGGAATCTTCCCACCACTGTCACCTTAGGAAGAATCCTATAGAATATGGTCACTAAGGTTACCAATGGAAACAAATATACCTGGGGGAATAGTCTACAATCCGATACGCACGCAAGGGCAGAGTAACAAGCTCAATCCCCTTGAAGGCTCCTTGACATAATCCAAGGTTTACCAACAAGTGACCCCATGCTCCTCGACAATGGTTAATCTGAGGTTTACCGTTTTTAATACGTGAATATCTGGCGTCGTTCCCAATGAGGAAGGATTGATTCCCACACTGGTTCGGACACGATCTTGTGCTTCTCCTTTAAGAGGACCTTTCCCAAAGCATAAATGCAACAATTGGATTTTTCTCCTACCACAAGATACAACTACTTGTTTGTTTTACTGTCTTGGAGACTTAATTACTCCCTACTCCAAGGCACTAGCCTAAGCTATGTTGGTGTATCAGAGCCCTAGAAACAAAAATATTACTAGATAGATTTTACTTTAAGCATTATTTTTATTGGCTTTTGTTTAATTCAAGAGGTGCGGAGACGAAACTCGTGGTGTGAAGACTCGACTCGAAATCACTAAAAAATTCACTTAAGATGATTAAGTAATCTTTTCCCTTCAATGAACTTCTAGCTAGGAAAGAGTTTGAGAATGCAAATACTTGTAAACACAAATCTTTCTTAACCAACAAATTAAAAGAAGAGTTTTTTGTCTTTTCCAATGCACTCAAAATGAGACAACTAGTTATTTTCACAAGAATTTCCCTTTTCTTTCAAAACACTCAAATACTACAAAAACAAACTTTTTCCAAAAGAGATTTTTTATTTTTTATAAAACACTGAAAACTATGGAACTAACAAATCTTGAGATCTATAAACTATAAAAAACTATTTGAAGTCAAAGCTTACAAGATGTCTTTTTCAAGGATGTTTTACTTAGCTATAAGCAAACTAAGGACTAATTTGTCCAGAATCACAAATCAGTCAAAAAACAACCAATTTTTGTTTTCTTTTCTAAAAATGAAATCCAAACCTTTAACACAAGCCTTTTTGAAGTTTCCTAAAGAGAAAACACAAGGTGGATTCCTCAACAAAGGTAGATTTTTCAAATGGTCAGACTCATAAGAAGGCTAGTAAAAACCAAGGTGATTTGAGGCTTCTACAGCTTCTAAGCTCAGAGCTACTACAAGACCAAAATGAAAACCAAAACCAACAATCAAAACTTCTAAGAATTTCACCTAAAACCCTAACACCAATGGAATTAATCTAAGAAAAGCTTCTGACAGGTTATATGCAGGTCTGGGCAGGGGATAATAAAATCTTAAACAAAAACTAAGCTGACTAACAGAGAAAATCTTAGGTTTTCCAAAATTTTGACAGGGTCCGCAGGCCCACAGTTAACACAGGTGCGGTACTGCTCTGTGCTAAAAGAAAAAGTGCAAATAGGTCCGCACTATGTCCCAAGCCAAGGGTGCGGTCCTCTCCCAAAGTTATGAAAAACAAAAAATAATCCTAGATCTACTAAATCTACCCAATTCCACACACAACAAGCCAAAAACAGAAACAAAAACACAGTTTCTCAGGTCAAAGTAAAAACAAGGAAAAAACCAAGTCCCCAGTGGAGTCGCCATTTTGTCACACGGAATGAGTCAATCTTGCGGACAAGATAGACCTTCCTAGAATCTAATGATATCTAGTGACTAGCAAGCCAATCAAAAACTATCTTTCTCTAAATATGCAATTATAAACAAAGGCAAACAAGTGTTTAGGCCTACCTTGGGTCCAATGCAAGTTTGTGGAAGCCTCGCTCCTTTGATCCAAATGAGCTCCCTCGTTGCAAATCTGCAAACACAAACAAACAAACAAATTAAATAGCACCTGAAAAGCCAATATCATAAAGCATACTTAACATGATGATCAAGGAATTCGTGAAATAAATGACATAAGACAATTTGTTGAGAAAAATGAATCTGATTGTATTAATTCAAATCAAAGAAGAACTTTACAACCTGTGCCTTGATGCTATACAAGCTCCTCCTAGGGTCCAACAAGAAGTCTCCTCTACTTTGACAAGTTTCACTCTCTTCCCAATGAAGAAAAAAAGGTATGTGATCTCTCCTCTCAAGCTTAACTAGGAAGTCTCAATTCCACCAGCATTTACCCTTAAAAATGTTCAGCTTCTAACCTCCCTAGCAACAAGCCCAATGCCTTAATTTATAGTGCAATGGAGGGAAGTTACTAGGTCCTCCTTCAAAGGGATAAAGCCCTCCTTCAAAGGGACAACTCCTCTCATCAAGGGATTAGCTCCTTCTCTTTTTGGATGCATGAACCACCTAAGAGCGACCAATCCATGTCAAAATTCCTTCTAGATTCATCTAGAATTAATCCAAAGTGAGTTTTTTAGAATAAACTTGCGCCTTTTTTACTTTCACAGGGGTCCGCACCCACTCCTTTAGGGATAGAGCAGGCAGGTCTGCAGGTATTGTGAACAGGGGGTGCGGGACCGCAGGCAACAGTGAGAGAAAGTGCGAAACCAGAGCTTTGTTGATATTCAATGTCTTTCTCTCATTTTCAAAGCTTGACTTGAAGAGCTGAGGTCTGAGACTTGCTTAGGAAGACAGTACAAGTGATGATAGACCAATACTAACTGCGATAGTCATGGTGATGATATTTTTTTGTAACACATTCCATGAGGTGTTGCATGTCCTTCTACTTCCTGTAAGGTAAATATTATCCATGTTGACATCTTCATGATTTTGGGCACAACAATTAGATTCATTGGTTCACTAGGCCCTTCTAGATCTTCTTTATTTTCTAGGGGATGCCTTGAAGGATTGGATGGACCCGGATCCTCTTCCTTAGCAGCTTGAAGTTCTTCATCATTATTAAAGTCCATGGGAACTTATTTAGACTTATAGTAGGAAACATTCTAATCAATAGTAATGTCCCTACCAACTTTAGCCTATTTTTATCCTGGAACATAGATTCTATATGATTTTTATGACTGGTTGTATCTAAAAAATATTCCCTCCTTTAGTAAAGGCTCAAGTTTCTTTCACTTATCTCTGGGTACATGAATGTAAATTAGACAACAAAAGATTCTGAAATGTCCAACCTTTAGTTTTTGTTTGGTTAATGCTTCTACATGAGTTTTATCTGCCAAGATTAAATGAGGACTTCTATTCAAAATATATACCACTGTCATGGATGCTTCAATTGATAAGAACATGGGCATGTCCCAATGTAACACCCTCCTCCCAAATCTACCCAAGTAACTAGACAACCAAGTAAACATGCAATGAGAGGCTACTATGATTGGATTCAACCTCCTATGTGACCTTAAGGAAGTGGAATCAATGGAAACATCACACACAGTTATCCAACATCAACTTTAGGACCCATAGAAACCAATCCAACACTTCAAAAAAAACTCCCTTGGGTCCTACTGATGTTTTGACCATCTTAGGCCTCAGTCGCTCTCATGATATAGGCATGACAATCTCCAGAAACCCAAAATCTCTCTCACAGGCTTATGTGCCAGTATCCAGGGATGTACTTTTCTAGTTCTATGTCAATGACCACAGGATTTAAGCCACTTTTTCAGGCCCAAAACCTAGGTCACTGCCCAAAATTGAGTAATTGCTTAAGATTAGTAAAAGAACAAGAAAAAAATGATGCCAAAGAAATAATTGGAACAAGAACTTAACTGGACCCCCACTAGCCATGACAAAAATTTCTTCAAGGCTACCATACAAAAACCAAGGCATATCCATACCTCAAAACCATCATATAGGTCATAGTATGATCATGACAATCAATGGACACTATTTGGTACCACTATCCCATAATGGCCCTACTCTTGAAGTGCTCTATTGGCATACTGCTACTTGTTCTAATTTCTTTCACTACTGTTACTAATTCTTGTAGTCAATTTCAACCATCCAACAGGGCATGTTCATGCTTCTTGTACCAAGCACATAACTTCCATTAGATTAAAACTAAATTGAAATAAATTCACATCATACCTCATTTGTAGCTTGTCAATAAGGTACACTTACAATTTTTTTCGCTCGTATCATAACAAGTCAAACTAACATCTTTAACCAAATAATCATGTATAACATATCACATCTTGTCAGTGCAAAGAACAACCATCATAGATAAAAAATCATAAATAAAATGTAACCATCATAAACTAGAATCATAGATCACATGTAATCATCATAGAACATAATCATAAATGACATGCATAATAAAATTGAACATAGAAAAAACAAGGCATATCCCTGCCTTAAAACCATCATACATGTCATAGAAAAATCACAGGAATCAATGGAAACTATTGGGTACCAATGCTCCACAATGACCCTGCTCCTGAAGTGCTCTACCAACATACTACTACATGCTCGAATTTCTTTCATTACTGCTACTTATTCTTGCAGTCGATTTCAACCACCCAACTGGGCATGTTCATGCTTCATATACCAAGAACATAACTTCAATTAGATTAAAAATGAATTGAAACAATCCACATCATACCTCATAGGTAGCTTTCCAATAAGGTACACTTACAATTTCGTTCAGTTCCTATCACAGCAAGTCAAACTAACATCTTTGATCAAATCATCATATATAAAAATCACATAATGTTAGTGCAAATAACAACCATCATAGATCAAAATGATAAATCAAATGTAACCATCATAAACCAGAATCATAGTTTACATGTAATCATCATAGACCATAAGCATAAATCACATGCATAATAAAACTGAATAATATATTGATACTTATCCTTTGAGCAGTTCTTATCTTCTACCTTTGTCTTCATTCTGTTGGCACTCCAGATCAGTTGCAACACTAGATAAACATGTAGTGCCTTCTTCTAAACCATGTTCACGTACACATATTGCACACCACGCACATACAATCACACATATCATACAACACCATACAATACATGCACCTACACCAGACATACAACACATATACCTACACTTGATGTACAATAAAACATCAATACATATATAGAGTGCAACACAATGAATGCATATGTCATAATACCATGACTACAAAATGCATATATATAGTACCACATGCCCACAACATAACATGTACGACATGCACCCAATCCCACATGTACACTAGTACCATATCTACAAAGCACCATCTGCATAACGTGTGCACAACATCACATGTACATGACACCACCTGCACAATGCATACACAATGCCTCATGTACATTGCACCACATGTACACAATACACGCACTTGGCAGGTACGTGACACCACATGTACACAATGCCACATGCACGACATGTACACAACACTACCTGCACATAATGCCAATTGTACAACATGTACAAAACACCACTTGTACAATCATGAAAACAACACCATATGTACATAGTTCCACATGTACAACATGCATGCAACATGATGAGCCCCAAAAATGGATAATTATTTGGGCTCATTCAACCTCCTAATTCGACTTAATCCACCATTCTCATTGGTTTATTGCATTTTTTTGATTATTTTTATGTTAATAGAGTGAATTTGGTTAGTCATTATGCCAACAAGTCTAATGGGTGCTTTGTGTAGCCTTTTTGGTCAACTTGGAGACAAAATTGAAGGTCTTAATGAGCACTTGGCAGCCAAATTCGTGGGAGAACAAGCTAGAGGATTTGTAGGAAGGTGCCCCCCTCATTTATGGGCCCTTACCTCGAATTCTCCACCATCAGCTCAGAGTTCAAAGGCCACCAAATCAACGAGCACAAGGGCAGCCAAGCAAGTCAAGTAGGACTGCTGTTAACTACAAGTCTTGCGCAGCCAAGTCCCTAAATTTTAGGAGGACTGTTGGGTCCTCAAATTGTATAAATAAGAAGGCTTAGGGCCTCATTTTGGTTAGCTAGTTGGTAGTCATTTTTGTAGCTAGTAGTTAGTCAATTTGGGTTTTTGCTCTTTGTAAGCTAGTTTCGGCATGATGTTAGACTCATGATTATTTAATAAAGGCAGGCAGCTTTGGATTCAATTCTGAGTTTTTAAGGGAGTTATAGCTCTCAGGTTAGGGCCCAACCTGAGAGCAATAGACCTCCTTTTCCTTGTGTTGTTACTTGTCTTTCCTTTCAGCACTTTATTTCCTTATTTGACATGCATTTGAAAAAACACAGTCTGCTGATTTAATTTCTTTAATGTGATTGATAGGATTAGTTTATGGTTAAAGTGCTTTTAGTTGCTTAGATTAGAGTAGGAGGATTGTAATTCATTAGAGATACAAAAAAGGTTGATAGTGCACTCGCTGCCATCTTTGTTTAGAGATTGGGGGTGTGGGTTGTACCAACCACCAAAAATAACGCAGTCTTATGCTTTCATGCAAGCTGCCACACAGTCATTCCAATTGTAGATCCATCCATGCACTCTGCTCTTGAGCAATACTTCTTCGTTCCAACACCATGCACGATTTTTCTCCACACTTTACATTGTTGTTCATTGGTTTAATAACACAGTTAGAATAAGTTGATGGAATTCTCAGTTTTGTGCAAAATATAGAGGATTTGTTTCTTTTACAATGCTTAGCATCACTTTATCGTGTTCTTCTTCTTCTCAACCACGCCTAAAGCCACCTGCTTGACCTCTGTTCAGATCGTTAGCCTTCCAACCCTTCTACTTCTCACGTAGCTCCATCTTTTTAACTTTTCCTTGCTTCCATCCTTCTATCCACCAACCAACTTCGTGCACTCTTTCTCCATCTTATTTCTCTACCCCTGAGCCATCACAAGCTCCATCTCCATCTTACCTATCCACCCATACCACTCCATCACTTCACCATCACTCAAAACTCCCATGGTAGGACATCCTGTAGAAGTTAGCAGACTTCCTGTAGAATTCCTGAGTTTCCTGTAGGATCCCCTGCAGACATCCTGTAGAAACCTGTAACCTTGGTTGCCGAGCACCTGAACATTGTGGACTTCTATGGGATGATGTTTTGGATCCCCTGGGACCTCTCCTAGCCCTCCTGACCTTTCCCAAGCTTTCTCTCCCTTCGCACCACCTCTGCACAGCCGAACCCTAATGAGAAACAAAACCGTAATCACTCCAACCACTTAAGCAAAAATACAAAAACAATGTTCTTTTTCATGGAAGTAGTTCGAGTTCATGCATTTCACATCATTAGAAGTAATGGCATCCTTCTTAAACATTTGCACTCTCACTATTGCATCATAGAGGTTAAACTAGTCAGATTAGGGTTTACTAGGGTTTCATGTTTTGGTTGGCTTTCAGTTCATTTTTGCAAAGTAGATCAATTTCCTTTGAGATAGCCTTCGTCCATCATTTAGAAAGCTTCTTCTGAGAGCATATATAAGTTGGCTTGAGCCCTAGCGGACTTGTGCCAGCTGACCAAGTGACAGCTGCGACAAGAGCTAGTACTTGTGCATACAGCACCGTCGCTTCCAAGTTTGTACGAACTACCGGGTTGATAAAATTAGAGATAGGAAGCTCCAGGAGTTGTAGCATTATTGCTACAATACTGGAGCCCACCATATTTTTGGCGCTGTTGCCGGGGAAGCGTCAGAGTATTAGTAATTGTTGCTTTTCTTCTATTTTCTTACTCTTGCCTTCTGCTAAGTAGTTTATTTCATTTCCATTCTGCAAAAGTAGCATAGACATTTCCTGCTTTCATAGATTAGCATTTCCTGCTTTCATAGATTAGCATTTCCTGCTTTCATAGATTAGCATTTCCGTCCTGCCATTTCATTTCTGCAAGCGTAGATTAGTGTTTCATTTCTGCAAGCGTAGATTAGCATTTCAATTCCGCAAGCGTAGACTAGCATTTCATTCCTGCAATTTCATTTGAGCAAAATAGATTAGTCCTTTCCTGCTTTCATTTCAATTCCGCCTTTTCATTTTAGCAAGATAGTTAGTTGCAGTTCAATCTATTTCAGTTTTGCAGGTAGAAGTAGAAAAAAGCAAAAATCAACAAAAAATATTTCATTTCACGCCTTGTAGGAGTAGAGATAAGTTAGAAAAATGATTGCACAACACCCCCACTGCTTCACACAACCAACCTTCTCTCTCTTCTTCGATGGCTGTGATTAAAGAACCCTTAGGTGGACAGCAAGACATATTTGAAGAACCTCAAGGGGAGAAGAAGAAGAAACCATTCCTTTGGAGCAAATGGCTACAAGTAGAGATGTTGGGAGCAACATCTTGTCCAAAGATGAATTTGAAAATCAGATCAAAGATTTCAAGACTGATATGAGGCAGTTTCTTGCCATGCAACTGGATACCTTGCGGATCCAACAGAAGCAAGAGGAATCCAAGAGGGCTTCAGTCATTTTTTGTCCTAGCTGCACTAGAAAGCATCCTAGGAACGAATGTCCATTGTACTCCATAGAAGTGTGTTTTGTCTGTGAAGAATACCATCCCACAGATTAGTGCCCTTCCTTACCCAGATTCAAAGCTGCATATCAGAGAGCCAAAGGAGCCACTGAATCACTCTATTACATGAACCAAAGTTGGTCGCATGGACCTAGATCTTACCAGCAGGAACTGCAAGGGACACCCGAGACCTATTATGACCCCTATCAAGCCACTTTCATGCCTTCTTGGGGTCCCCCTGCTCATCCTTCCTGGTCTACACCTCCTCCTTGGTCATATTCTCCTTGTTCCTTCCCAGATCCATATTATGCCCAACCAGTTGCTCATTCATTTCACTCTTATGCTCAGCCACAGCCTCAGTGGAATGCACCTTATCAGGAGTGGAGGCCCCAGTACAACTATCATCCCGCTCATTGTCCTCCACCACCTGCTCATCCACAATCATCGCCTCCTCCTCCACCAAGGCAACCCCAAATGCCTACCCAACCACAATGCCATCCATCTCCATGTCAATTTCACACCTCCACTCAACTACCCGTACCACCATTTCCAAAACCATACAATGGAGCAGCTCAACCCAATTGCAAAGCTGAGGCACAACATATCCAAATGACTCCTCTTGAGCTCAATGATCTTCACCATAGCTCAGGAAAAGCATTGCAAAAAAGAGATCATCTTGAAAGCATTGAAGGATCACATCCAGCAAAAGAAGATTCAAAAGAAGAGATCAAAGAACCATGGGCTGCACTTGATGAAGAGAAGAGATCAGAATCAGAGATCGAGGAAGCTTCATCATGGTTACCATCAAATCTTCCATGTATTCAAGAGAAAGATCAACAAAAAGAGGAAGATGAGAAAGTCATGTTAGAAGGTGACATGAAGAATGATCCAGATCAGCAAAGGGACCAAGGATATCAGAGCTATATTGAGATATGGTTTCAGATCATCACTAAGTTGGAGCGGTACTCTCTTCCTCAGCTATGCTTGATCCCTTCAAAGTCAAATCGTTTTGTCTCTAAATTATGGATACCTGTCAAAGCATGCATTTCGAGCCTTCAAATCATTTTGTCTCTAATCTCGATGTGCACATGGCTCCATTGGAAGTATTCTTATACTTGAAAATGATTTTGTTTTTCAAGTAGGGTAGGGTAGAAAAAAGAAAAAAAAGAAAAAAAAAAAGAGAAAAAAAAATGAAAAAAATGAAAAAAGAGGAAAATAGAAATCTAAGGTGAAAACCTCCTCGGAGGCGCCTTAGATTGGCTCATTGATTAAAAACCTCCATGAGGCGGTCAATGGGTTGGAAAAAAAAAGAGAAAAGAGAATAAGATCTTTGGGAGAAAACCTCCCTTGGAGGCGCCCAAGGCAGGCAATTAGGGTGAAAACCTCCATGAGGCGCCCTAGTTGTTTTTCAAAAAAAAAAAGAGAAAAAGAAAAAGAAAAATAAAGCTAATCTCCATTGAATAATTTCATGTTGCAGCAATGACATTGCAGGTTGCAAGAAGGACGTTTCATGACAGGAGTAGCACTCAAATCAAGGTCAAAGTAATTTTTCTTGTGCCTTCTACAGGAAGCTCTGTATTTCTACAGGAAACATCCTGTAGAACCTTTGGACGAGCCAAATCCAATTTCAAAAATGGAATCTGATGGTGGGAATCTGTTGATTAGGCCTACAAGCACTTGTGTGTCCATCCCTTGCCTTTCTCCATCACTCTTTCCACCTCATTGTGCTTCTCATTGTGCTTCTACAGGAACTTCCTGTAGAAATTGTGGGAAACTAGACATGGATTTCAAAAAGTGGTCTGGCGAACATGGTAGCTTCCTCAAGGGTTCAGAAGTCCTCATGCCATCTTCCAACTCCTCCTCCACCATCTCCATACCTGCATCACAGCCCAAGCTCAGTTTTCCCTTCCATGCAAACACATGCAAAGTGCCTTGAAGTAAAAAGACCTAGAACAAAATTTGTTTTTACCATAACTTGAAAACCATGCATCCATTTGACAAACCGTTTTATGGGGAATTGTACAAGGGTGATGGCAACATGCTTGAGCAGTTTCAGCCAATTCCGATGCACGGTTTCCAAGAAATCAGCCTCCATCACCATCAACCATTTTTTCATTTTCTCCATATCCGTGCATCCATTTTAAAACCTGTTCCATGGGGAGATGCACATGGGTGATAGTAGCCTACCCTAGCAGTTTCAGCCAATTCTGAAGCACGGTTTCGGAGAAATCAAGCTCTGAAATCTTAAGACATTTTCCATTTTTCTCAAAATTCGTGCATCCATTGATCACGATTTTGCTATGGGAGATGCATAATGATGATAGGAACATGCTCACCGAGTTTCAGCTCAATCCGGGTTACCGTTTGAGAGCAATGGCAAAAACAAGTTCTGATTTTGTGACCATGCAGCAGCAGCAGCTTGAAGGTGCAGATCTGAACGTGAAAACAATTACATGCAGCTTAGATCCGGCGAGAGGACACCTGCGCAAGGAAAAGCAATCAAAACCATCAGCCAAGCCTCATGCAATCAAAGGATCCAAGCATGCAACAGAATCAGAGCATGCAGCAGCAAAAAAGCTTCACGGCAGCCATTCAACTTCGAGGTATGTGACTGAACCTCATTCTTCTATTGCATAAATTTAATTTCAAAACTGCATGAATTAATGGAATGGTGGGATTAAGGCACGAATTTTCAAGGTTAAGCTGATTGTTCAGCCGGCAGTCACGCAGTACACGTGGACAGTTCACTCACGTGGAAATTTAAAAAAACAGGAAGTGTTGGCCGGTTAAACTTCAGTTCAATTCACGGCAGTGATTACAGGGGGAAAACACATAGTTCATGAACAACACTTCCAGTTGCATGTGGCCACGTACACTTGGCCACTTCACTCTCTCACGCAAATCACGCAGCAATTAAAGGCGGCTCAGCTAAAACTTATGAATTGTTGTTCATCTGCACTTTCCACATTCTCAACTGAAGTGTGCACAATCGGTTAACCTATCATCCTCCACTAAGTTTTTCTACCTGTTTTCAAAATTATCCCGCATATCATATTGTTTAGAGGCGCAGAGACATCCTACAGGCGTTTCTACAGGAAGTCTTCTACAGGAAACACAGAAAACAACCATGCAGAAAGAAAATGTGGGATTTTCGGCGAATTTCAAGCTCCAAATGAGGTAGGATCAGGGAAACTTCATTGTGCATGATTTGTTGGTACAAAATGGTGAATGGAACATGGCATCAAATTGAAAAAAATGATAGTAACATTCTACCGGTGTATTCAACTAAACATGAAAGATTGCCTGCATGTTTCACTGTATTTTACCAAGTTCTTTCTCTGCACTCTGAAATCTCCTCGTCATCTTTAAAAGAAAACAAGATATATGATGTAGTAGAGGCCGCCCTCTATGCACGAAAACTTGAATTCACATATGCATCTATGTGTTGAGAAGAGAATTTGTGCCCTTATGCTCAGTTATGCAAAAACAATATTGTACTCTCAATAAACCGACAGTTGAATTCTGGGTGACAAAAACAAGAGACTTATTGCTATCTGGTATTCTGAGGAACACAAGAGAAACTCCTACCTAGGTTTAGAAAACACCAAATTCAGTTGTCTTCTATTTTAGTGATTGATTATTGTTTTCCTGAGCATTTTCTTTTCTAATTAAAACATAAAAAAGCACCCCCACCATTCCATGAGGATTCATAATGGGAGAACACATTGAAGAAGGTGAACAAAAAAGCCAATGATGAGGGAGCACAAATCATTCAAGCAGAGGGCAAAACAAAGGCAGAACAGAGAAAAAAGGCTACAGTAGAGAAGGCAGAAGCTAAACAAGATGAGAAGAAAGCCAAAACAGAGCATGAGGAAGCAAGCTAACAGAGGCAGAAAAGACCAAAGAAGAGGAAAAAAGGAGGAAGAGACACACCATGAGAGATCAGTGACAGTAGACCAAAACAGTTGAAACAATTTCTACAGTAAGCCAGAAATCAGCTACAGGACTTTCTACAGGAAGTCCTGAAAAAGGGAAGCAGAAGGAGAACTTGGCCGAAATCCTAGCTAGGGAGGCAGCAGCTGTGCTAGCCGCCCTAAGTACCTCTCCCAGGCCAAAGGAGAAGTGAAAGAGGGAGCTTCCACTATTTTTTTAAGGCAAGAAAGGGCATGCAAATAAGAATTGGCAGACCCCAAACCACAATCAAGGAAGCAAATTGTCATTGAGGACACACAAGCTAAACAAAAGAAAGAGTCTCCTTCAAAGAGATCCATCATCTATGAATGAGGAAGCTAAAAGCCTTCACCTAGAGAGAGCAAATCAAGATGATGGACTCAAAGACAGTTCTACAGGAAGCTGAGACAGTTCTACAGGAAGCTACAGGACTTTCTACAGGAAGTTCTGTATTTTTAACAGAAACATCCTGTAGAAGCCTTTGGGCAGGCCAGAATCAATTATGGAGATGGATTTGAAGCTTGAAGTCTGTTGAGGAGGCATGCAACCAATCTTTTCTTCCATCCTCCACTGGTTTCATCTTTTTTCGCCACCATTGCTGCCATCAGATTGAATATACTTGCACACTCATACCAAGGCTGAGAATTCACTAGGAAAAGGAACAGGCAGTGGGAAGAAGCAAAGAAGCATGGTTTCATGACAAAAAAGAGGACATCACTTCAGAAGCTTGGCATGACAGGGAGGCCACCAGGGCCATCAAAGAAGAGGAGATAGATTGGTTGCTCAGAGGATGAGCAACACTTTCAGTAGGGGGGTGATGATGAGCCCCAAAAATGGATAATTATTTGGGCTCATTCAACCTCCTAATTCGACTTAATCCACCATTCTCATTGGTTTATTGCATGTTTTTGATTATTTTTATGTTAATAGAGTGAATTTGGTTAGTCATTATGCCAACAAGTCTAATGGGTGCTTTGTGTAGCCTTTTTGGTCAACTTGGAGACAAAATTGAAGGTCTTAATGAGCACTTGGCAGCCAAATTCGTGGGAGAACAAGCTAGAGGATTTGTAGGAAGGTGTCCCCCTCATTTATGGGCCCTTACCTCGAATTCTCCACCATCAGCTCGGAGTTCAAAGGCCACCAAATCAATGAGCACAAGGGCAGCCAAGCAAGTCAAGTAGGACTGCTGTTAACTACATGTCTTGGGCAGCCAAGTCCCTAAACTTTAGGAGGACTGTTGGGTCCTCAAATTGTATAAATAAGAAGGCTCAGGGCCTCATTTTGGTTAGCTAGTTGGTAGTCATTTTTGTAGCTAGTAGTTAGTCAATTTGGGTTTTTGCTCTTTATAAGCCAGTTTTGGCATGATGTTAGACTCATGATTATTTAATAAAGGCATGCAGATTTGGATTCAATTCTGAGTTTTTAAGGGAGCTATAGCTCTCAGGTTAGGGCCCAACCTGAGAGCAATAGACCTCCTTTTCCTTGTGTTGTTACTTGTCTTTCCTTTCAGCACTTTATTTCCTTATTTGACATGCATTTGAAAAAACACAGTCTGCTGATTTAATTTCTTTAATGTGATTGATAGGATTAGTTTATGGTTAAAGTGCTTTTAGTTGCTTAGATTAGAGTAGGAGGATTGTAATTCACTAGAGCTACAAAAAAGGTTGATAGTGCACCCGCTGCCATCTCTGTTTAGAGATTGGGGGTGTGGGCTGTACCAACCACCAAAAAAAATGCAGTCTTATGCTTTCATGCAAGCTGCCACACAGTCATTCCAATTGTAGATCCATCCATGCACTCTTCTCTTGAGAAATACTTCTTCGTTCCAACACCATGCATGATTTTTCTCCACACTTTACATTGCTGTTCATTGGTTTAATAACACAGTTAGAATAAGTTGATGGAATTCTCGGTTTTGTGCAAAATATAGAGGATTTGTTTCTTTTACAATGCTTAGCATCACTTTATCGTGTTCTTCTTCTTCTCAACCACGCCTAAAGCCACCTGCTTGACCTCTGTTCGGCTCGTTAGCCTTCCAAACCTTCTACTTCTCACGTAGCTCCATCTTTTTAACTTTTCCTTGCTTCCATCCTTCTATCCACCAACCAACTTCGTGCACTCTTTCTCCATCTTATTTCTCTACCGCTGAGCCATCACAAGCTCCATCTCCATCTTACCTATCCACCCATACCGCTCCATCACTTCACCATCACCCAAAACTCCCACGGTAGGACATCCTGTAGAAGTTAGCAGACTGCCTGTAGAATTCCTGACTTTCCTGTAGGATCCCCTGCAGACATCCTGTAGAAACCTGTAACCTCGGTTTCCGAGCACCTGAACGTTGTGGAATTATATGGGATGATGTTTTGGATCCCCTAGGACCTCTCCTAGCCCTCCTGACCTTTCCCAAGCTTTCTCTCCCTTCGCACCACCTCTGCACAGCCGAACCCTAATGAGAAACAAAACCATAATCACTCCAACCACTTAAGCAAAAATACAAAAACAATGTTCTTTTTCATGGAAGTAGTTTGAGTTCATGCATTTCACATCATTAGAAGTAATGGCATCCTTCTTAGACATTTGCACTCTCACTATTGCATCATAGAGGTTAAACTAGTCAGATTAGGGTTTACTAGGGTTTCATGTTTTGGTTGGCTTTCAGTTCATTTTTGCAAAGTAGATCAATTTCCTTTGAGATAGCCTTCGTCCATCATTTAGAAAGCTTCTTCTGAGAGCATATAGAAGTTGGCTTGAGCCCTAGCGGACTTGTGCCAGCTGACCAAGTGACAGGTGCGACAAGAGCTAGTATTTGTGCATACAGCACCGTCGCTTCCAAGTTTGTACGAACTACCGGGTTGACAAAATTAGAGATAGGAAGCTCCAGGAGTTGTAGCATTATTTCTACAATACTGGAGCCCACCACAACACTAGCTATACATAGCACTACATATCCCCCATGTACATAACATCATCTGTACACAACATTGCATATCCAATCATGTGCACAAGACCATATGCAATATTCACACAACACTATCTATACCATCCTGTACATGACATTGCATAAACAAGATGTACACACACTGTATATACACAACATCGCATGTGCTCACATCATAGATGAAACATGTACAACATATACAACATGTGCACCATATCAGTACCACACATCCAACAACACATTGTCCTTACCAAGAAACCTTGCTTCCAGTGTCTTATCCATGATTATTGTAGCATGCCGTAGACCAAACTACTTTAATTTTACTAATGTCTCTCTTGGTATAGCCTATCCATAACATAAGTGTAGGCATAATAAAATCATACACTATAAAATCATATTCACATGACACTGACCTCATATATTTTTCATGACTACTCTTCCCACTTGATTCCTTATATTCAGGAACTTCTTCATGCCATTCACCTGAATAAGAAATCATTCCTCCATAAGGATGATCCCTGAAAACCCTATGAGACAGTGACATAGATACATAGATACATACATATATAATCATTAGCATAAAACAATGATTGTCCTATTAGAAAAAAACATAGATACATACATGTATACATATATAAATATCAACATAATCATGATCATAACATAATTACCAGATAACATAAGTTATACATTAAGAGAACTTCCTTTATTTAGGCAACACATGTGAATGATTAAGAATAGTCATTCCCAACATAGCCAAGGCATCTGATGCCTCAGATCCATTTACTTTTCCTTTTTGGTTACCTTTCTTATGACTTTACTCCCACCTTCCATTTACCACAATGGACCTAGCTAGTCCAACTGGCTGTCATAGTCTTACCTTCCAATGTGCTTACTCATGCACAAAGCTTCACCTGAATCTTACATTATCTATTGGGTACCACATGAATCTCCCTGAGCTCCATTAATTTCCTCTTTTCCCAATCAATTCCAAAGACTCTCAAAACAATAAAGGAAAGGCTGAGAACAAAATAAGAACAAAACCATGGAAAACCAACAACAATATGATGCCACAAAGAGAGTGGCATGTTCATGCACTAGGCATAACAAAACTGCAAATCAAGCACAAGAAAATCACAAAATACCAAAAGTACAAGACTAATAATAGAGACCATGATTCAATCCCAATGGTTACCAGTGATTCCGAAGGAAATCTCAACCTAAGCCTTCTTCAAGTTTTCATGGCAGTCTCTTTTCCATGCAATCCCCCGCATCATACCACCATCAACACATAACTGCCATTGCATAAATAAACATAACAATACACCAGATACCTTATCGTATCATGCCAAACACATTGCCTTGTAGTTGAACACGTCCATGCAATCTGTCAAGGGACTTCAATCCCCTTGACAAATCCACCTATTACTAGAGACTAGCTAATATACCTGTCAAATACATGTCCATGAATATAGCACATATCCACATAAGTTTAGACAAATCAAGATTAAGAAGACTTCATGTGTGCAAAGCACTCATTCATTTGGACTTAGGGTTTCCTAACTTAGCCCAATAAATTCTTTCCCAATTCCTTTCTTTTACCATTTTACCTTGGTGTAATTGAGGCTTAGTTACATAAACACATCAAATACTGCCTTTTCAAGCTAATACCAAGCATGTTTCTTGTAACTGTTCACACATGTGAACCACATGTTCTAAATATCGAGACAATTCTATCAATTTGAAATAAACCTTTACCAAGACTAACAATAATTTCATAATTCATAGTCAACTCATAGTCATTAGACATAACGCTACAACTTTCACCTACTACAATCTAGTACATATAAACTATCTCAACACATATGTATAAGTACAACCATCTTAAAACAAAATCATTTTAACACATAATCATATTATGCAATCCATTAGCTTGCCACCATACCATGTTAAATAAATAAACTAGACAACGTAATCAAATAGTCAAGTACCAAATATATGCCATAATAAAACTCATACCTTAATGTATCTCAGGGGGAGCCATGTTCTCTGCACAATAAATCGAGGTTGGCACGATACACCTTCATAACATATCAACTGAAACATAAATCATGATACCCATAACACTAACTAACTAACATGTTCACATCATAAGCTCATAAGCATTTGTCGTTCATGCATAAGAATCACATATGTACGATCACTGTAGATTAGTACAACACCATATCACAAATATTTCATCTCATACCTGAATATCGCAACCATAACCATCTGCATAGGTTAAAGCAGGTTAACACAATACATATAACATCAATATCTTCAATGCAATGTGTTATGGCCCTATACCAATAGGTGTCATATATCGTGATTGATTTGGTGTAGCTTTGAAATATGTTCATACCTTTACTTGTTGCATAGGTTTTCCACATTTGTAAAAAAATTAAAAAATGTAAAGAGGGTATACCCTAGAAAAAGAATAAAAGGGTGAAAAGAATAAAAAAATAGGTCAAAAAATGAAAGAAAATGAACCCCAACAAAAAGAAAAGACCAAGAAAGTGTGCAAGTCTAAATGCCACTACTTTTTTACTTTTGTATAATAAAATTGTGTGTAGCTTGTCAGTTATGCCACAATTCATGAATAGTCAAATAGTTTAATATTGATTGGTTCATATTTTCAATTTCATGCTGTAGAAATAGAGAATAAAGATCTAACCAAACAATTTAATCTTGGCAGATAAGTAGATTGGTAGAGTGAATAAAAGGAGCTGAATAGTTTAATTTGAGCCCTTGGATGTAATAAGTGTAGATTTAGATAGATATGACTATGTAAAAGAAAATAAAGTTTGATAAGTGTTTGCTAGTCTAAGTTCACCCTAATAAAGAAGCGAAAACACTAGGGTAATGTAGGTAGGGTAAGTAGATGTGGTTGCAGAATAAATATATGGTGAGTGGTAAGTTTAGATGCTGAAATCTCTTACTTTCATCACTAAAAAAAGGCATGTATCACATGGAAAGGCACTTTAACATTCAAATTCAAAATAATTAAATTCCCTACTCATTCCCCTAAAAATCTTCACTAATTCCCTAAGTACTAAAGGTAATTACCAAAGTTAGAGGGGCTCAGATCATTTCTTTGACTTTTGGACGGACCGAACTCTCAGCCCAATAATTTATAATGCCTAAGTACTTAAGCCCCTTCATCAATATTCACCACCCTTCATAAGTTATTCATTTCCCTAATAAAGCTTTTCCTAAGTAAAATCCTATTTTACTTAGGGAAAATAAAACACTCTCCATATAAACCCTCATATTCACTTAGCCTAAGTTTTAAATGTGTATGATGAAAATGTTTTAAACTTAGTGCGCATTTCACTTTCCATAAAGTCATATTAACCACTAATTAATATTATTATTTATCGCCCAAAAACACACTACCCACACCCGTATTACTATATAAATGCCAAATATTACATATTCAATCCAGCGGTTAAATATAACCATATAAAGTTAATAAAACGAGATTAATTAACTAATCCGTAGTTAATTAAGAACCAAACCCTACCACCATTTAATGAGGATTAATTACGTCATTTGGACTAATTAATAACTCGATAACCAATCAAATCATCTGCGATATGATTAATCTTTTTAAATTATATTGGGTTCGCCCTCCGTATCTGCCAGTCATTTCAGCTCCTCGACGACCGTCCGATCAAATCCTGCAGATCCAATGGTCATTGTCCATATCACATGGGCCTCTGTGGTCGACTTTTAGCATGCGATGGTGAGCGGTTTCATGAATAGTACCTATGCTACGTGTCAAGTAGTGTATCGTGTGGTCTCACCCAAATACCACTTACGCTCCACTAGTGGTGTGATGAAATCCACTTACCACCTCCCGCTAAAGACAAAACCTCAAGTCACCTCCCTGCTGAGACCACCTGTCCACATCACAAACCCACCAAAAGCTTTTGACTTTACATAAAAACAAAGTTAAAACAGTTTTTCGTCCTTATTCTAAAAACGCATGCATGCAACCTAAAAGTTGAAGTCGACCATCTCGTACTCCAACCGTCAGCCACCCCGAAACTTGTAGTTCGACACTGCTCCAGTCCACCATTTGCACCCAGTGAACCTATTCTCCATTGCCCATCAAAATAAGTATTTTCCAGTTTCCTTCCAGAAACCCTATGAATACTTGATTTCCTCCTTAATTACTTTGAAAAACCCAAAATTAATTATAATTCAGCTGTTGATTTTAGAACTGAAGACTCCTAGGACCCTCTGTTTTCACCAACTCTATTATGAAACCATCTCACAAAAATATAGAAAATATAGATCAATGCCTTAGAATTAAGCCTCTTTGAGGGGGCAACCTCCTTTACATTACACAAATGAATGATTCTTTTGATGATTCAAATGATAAAACCTCCTTTCTATATATAGGAGTCTAAGGAGTCACAATATAACCTAGCCGACCTAACAATAACAATATAAAGCCACAAAAATAACAATAAAGGGATTCTGTGGGGCACAATAATAACAATATGGGGACAAATAGGGGCACAAAAATAGTAATAAGGGATACAATGACAATAGTAATGGGGTAATCACTAGTATTATAGGGACCTAACATGCCCCTGTCCTTCAAAAAAGTGTTGTCCTCAACGATTGAGTAGTTCATGATGCTTCTGTATAAAATTCTCATCCTCCCATGTGGAATCTTCAACAGATAATTTCTTCCACTTGATGAGATACTCGAAAATTGATTGATTTCATAGCTGTCGAGTTCTTTTTTCTATGACTACTTTCATTTCCAATATAATTTTTCCTTCCTCGTCAAGTTTTGGCAATATTGTTTGAACTGGGAGCTTGTCGCCTATAACCTTCTTTAAACATGAAACATGGAAAACTGGGTGCACTCGAGAAGCTGCAGGGAGCTCCAATTTGTATGCCATAGTACCAATATTTTGCAACACCTTGTACGGACCATAATACTTTGGTGATAATTTATTATCCTTCTTAGCTTGCTTGAGGGACATTTGTTTATATGCTTATAGTCGTAGGAATACCCAATCACCTACATCAAAACTTCTTTCGTTGTGATGTTAACCTGCCTGTTGTTTCATTCTATTCTATGCCAACACGAGGATTTCCTTTAAGAGTTGGAGGACTTGTTGTTGATGTTCAATGTGATGTTCCATTGCTTGAACCTTAGAATTTTCTCGTAAATATGATGTGATGGATGGTGGCTGATATCCATAAAGTGCCATAAATGGGTTCATTTTTGTTGTTGTATCGAAGGAAGTGTTATACCACCATTCAGCCAGAGGCAACCATTTGACCCATTGTGTTTGTTTATTAGATACAAAGCAATGAAGATATCATTCCAAACATTTGTTTACTATCTCAGTTTGCCCATCAGATTGAGGATGATAAGATAAGCTGCGAGCTAACTAAGTACAAAGACAAGAAAATAATTTTGTCCAAAAATTTCCAATGAAAATGGGATCTCTGTCACTTACAATAATCTTTGGATTTCCATGTAGCTTTTGAATTGTTTCCGTAAATGCAGTAGAAACTGTATTGGCTTTAAATGGCTGTGATAATGCACAAAAGTGTGCATACTTGCTAAGTCTGTCAACTAACACCATGATGACACTCTTTCCCACAAACTTGGGTAAAGCTGTGATAAAATACATTGAAACCTCTTCCCAACATTGGCTTGGAATGGATAAAGGTTGTAATAGACCCGGTGTCTTAATTGTTTCAACTTTATTTTGTTGGCAAACCAAACATTCTACCACAAACTTTTGAATATCTGATTTAAGGCCATCCCAAAAAAATTCCTTCTTAACCCTATGGTAAGTTTTTAAAATCCTGAGTGCCCTCCAGAGGAAGAAGTGTGCAACTCCATAAGAATCTTTTGTTTGAGTTGGGAATTCTTACAGAGGTATAAGCGATCTTTGTACCATAACAAATCATTCTGCCAGCTAAATGTATCAGATGTACTGGAATATTGTTCTAACTTGCGAATAAGTTCCCACACTTCTTCATCATTCTTCCATTCCTCCCTTGCTTTGTTTATCAAATCTGGTTGGATAATAGAAATGGCACACAACAATGCTTCCACATCCTCATCCTTTCTTGAGAGTGAGACTGTCACCACATTTTGCTTCCCTTTTTGGTAGATGATTTCAAAGTCATAACCCAACATCTTTGTGACACACTATTGTTGCTTTTCAGAGGATAATCTTTGTTCTAAAAGGTATTTAAGGCTATCATGATACATTTTTACCTTGAAGTGTCTTCCCATTAGGTAGGGTCACCATTTCTTAAGTTCATGTAGTATTGCCAACATTTCCTTCTCATAAATTGCTTTGTGTAAAATCTTTCCCTTGATTGGACGACTTTCAAAAGAAATGGGTCTTTCATCTTGCATTGAAACAGCACCAATTCCATTTCCTAAAGCATCACATTCCACAATAATGTTTTTTGTGAAGTCCAGTGTAGCTAAGACCGGTGCTTGGCACATTGCCTCTTTAAGATGTTCGAAGGCCTTTGTTGCTTCTGGAGTCCATGAAAATGCATCTTTCTTCAATAATGTTGTTAGAGGTGTTGCTATTCTCCCATAATTCTTAACAAACATGCGATAATACCCTGTCAACCTGAGAAATCCTCGTCGATGCTTTATGGATGTGGGGATTTTCCATTCCTTAATGGCTTTAATTTTGCAAGGCTCTACCTTAACTCCTTCATGAGATACGATATGACCCAAATATTCCACCTCTTGTACTCCAAAGAAAAATTTGGATCTTTTTTAATATAATTGTTTCTCCTCCAATAGTTGGTGCACCCTCTCAACATGTTCAACATGATCCTTCCAAGACTTGTTGTAGATTAGTATATCATCAAAAAATACTAACACAAATTTTCTAAGGAAGGGTTTGAAAGTGGAATTCATCAAACCTTGAAATGTAGAAGGTACATGGGTAAGGCCAAAAGGCATGACCAAAAATTAATAATGACCCTCATGAGTTCTAAATGCTATTTTTGGAATGTCTTCAGTCTTCATTCTTATTTGATGATATCCTGAACGAAGATCCAACTTGGTGAAGTAAATTGATCCATGCAATTCATCCAGTAATTCATCAATGACAAGAATGGGAAACTTATCTTTAATAGTGAGCTTGTTGAGCTCCCTATAATCTGGACACATGCACTATGTTCCATCCTTCTTGTGCACCAATACTACTGGAGCAGAGAAAGAACTTTGACTAGGTTGAATTATACCAACCTCTAGCATTTCTACAGCCATACGTTCAATTTCACTCTTTTGGGCATAGGGATATCTGTACGACTTGATGTTTGGAGGAACACTTCCTAGAATCAGATGAATAGCATGATCATGATCACGAATAGGTGGGAGACCTTTGGGAATCTCGAATACCTTGGAATGATTGTCCAAGACTTTTTGGAGATCTAGAGAAATAGATGATTTCGATGTGGAAACATCTAGTGAACATAATTGTGCAATTACACCTCTTTGTTCCTTTTTAAGAAGTTTGGTCATACCGTTAGAGCTGATTATCTTTCTTATTTTCCATGTAATACCCCTTAATTCAACTTCCTTTCCTTCCATAGAAAATTTCATGAAAAGTTCTTGAAAATTAAAAGCTATTGTACCCAAGGATTGTAGCCATTAGACTCCTAGTACAACATCATCACCTCCCATTGGAATGGAAAGCATTGGGCTAGTCAATACATATTCTCCCAAGGATAGCTTGATATTATGGCACTTTCCAGAGCAATTTATTGCTCCTCCATTTGCAACCATCACCTAACACTCTGGTACTGGATATAGGAAGCAATTGAATTCTTTTGCTACCTTATAATGAATAAATTTGTGGGTAGTTCCTGAATCAATCAACACTATTACCTTTTTCTTCTTGTTTTTTCCTTCTATCTTGATGGTTTGAGGAGTGGTAATTCTAGCCAATGCATTACAATATATGGTCAGATTCATTTCTTCTTTATCTAGGATTTGTTCCTAGAGTATATCCTCTTCTTTTGACCTTTCTTACTCCTTTTCTTCTTCCTCTTCACAATATATGTAGAATAATTTCTTCTCAGCACACTTATGACCTTTAGTGTATTTGTTATCACAACTGTAACAAAGCCCTTTTGCTCTTTTTTCTTCCAATTGTTGTGGTGTCAATCTTATAGGTTGTGGAAGACTAGGGGCAACAACACTTCCATATTTATAGTTGTGAGTGGTATGCTTCCTAGCTGCCATAATTTTGATTTCCATTTTTCTATCTAACCTGAATGCCTTCTCTAATGAATCAGGTTCCCAAAGGCAAACATCATGTTGGATATCATCCTTTAAATTCCCTATGAATACATCAATCCTATGCTCCTCTGGAATATTTTTTACCCTTATGTTCAATTTTTGGAACTCCTCAATGTGCTCCATTATTGAACACTTTTGTTTGAGACTTATCAATTGGCTTAAAAAACTGTTGTTTTTTGTATCCTCATAATGTGCTATCAATTCTTCCATAAAAATTGCCCAAGTGATAATTTTTTCACGAGAGCAAAGCCATTGATACCATACAAACTGATTTGGTTCCAAATAAAAAGTTGCAATACGTACCTTTTGTGTGTTTTTCACATTATTGAGATCGAAAAATTGCTCCATCGGTAATATCCATGTTGCGGGATCCTTGCCATCAAACTTCCTCATATCGATTTTTGGAATATGGTGGGTCTTTGATCCAACATTAGAGTCTATGAAATCAGGCTTAAAATTTCTTTTTTTCGCATCATGAGTTTCCTTTACTACCCTTTCACCATTACTAAGTACTTCTTTTAGAAAATTTGTCAAATTTGTCTTCAAATCTGCCATGCCTGTCGTCAAATTTGTCTCCAAATCTATCTTCAAATTGTCCATCTTAGCTTCCATGCCATTCATCTTAGCTTCCATTGCCTTTACCTTAGATTCCATGCCATTTATCTTAGTTTCCGTTAGCTTTTGTGAGAGTGACATTTGTTGCACCTGGTCTTGTAATTTTGATATATCATGTAGCATTTCTTCCTCTTGTTCATGAGTCATGCTAGAGCTTTGAGGTTGCTTACTAGGTGTTTGAATTTTCTTTCCTTGGGGCATCAGTTACCGATAATAGTTCTCTACTATTCCATTTGAATTCCTTCAAAATAATTTTTCAAATCAAGATTAAGAAAAAATTTAAGAAAATCTACACACCTTTTTTCTTTTTGTAGGAGCTCAATATTGTCTCTGATGTATCTCTATAATTTTGGATCATCCAATTCTGAAATTACGATTTGCAGTAGCCCTTTGTGTCCTCTTTCCAATGCCACCAGTCTAATCCAAATTGGATTCTCCAAGGAAGAGTTATGTGAAATCTCCCACAGTGACCTGACTATAGAATAATTCAATAGAGCGAACTTGTATGACGTGCAACGTATCCTTGTTTCGACCTTTGGCTTTGAAAAATATATATAAGAAACTACAGTCAGTCCTCTTTTTATAGCTTCTTACGAAATTTCAATATGATGCTCAGAGACAGGGTTATGACGATTTTCCCCATGTCACCTGTTTGGAATGTAATTCGGGAGTCTACAAAATGACCAACTTCCTCAGATCATATCTCCGCAAATATAGCGCGAAAATCTCTAAAATTTGGACCCGAGGTTTAGTGTCATTTCATCTCAAATCGGTTTTTTTTTCTCTTCTGAAACGTCGCAGAGAAAAGTTATAGCGAAAATGCCACGATGACCTATTTGGAGTATTGAAACCCTAGAATCCAAAGCTCTGATACCAAATGTTATGAAACCAGCTCACAAAAAGATAGAGAAGATAGATCAATGCCTTAGAATTTAGCCTCTTTGAGGGGGCAACCTCCTTTACATTACACAAATGAATTATTCTTTTGATGATTCAAATGACAAAACCTCCTTTCTATATATAGGAGTCTAAGGAGTCACAATATAACCTAGCCGACCTAACAATAATAATATAAAGCCACAAAAATAACAATAGAGGGATTCTATGGGGCACAATGATAACAATATGGGGACAAATAGGGGCACAAAATTATTAATAAGGGATACAACTACAATAGTAATGGGGTAATCACTAGTATTATAGGGACCTAACAAACTCTACTTGAAGACCCCATTTTCCTATCTGAATCCACAAGAACCAGAAATGGAAGTCCCTGTGGCCCTCAATATACCTCCTATCTCTGCTCCTCATAGAGATTTGGATTATCTACCCTTAGCAAATAAATATTTTCAAATAAAATACCTTGTAACTGAAGAAAGCTCCTTGAATGTATTTTGTAAATGCCAGGACAATTACATGAATGGCTCTGATAACATAGGACTGTGGGAATCAAAACTCCCAAGGTATATGCTCCCCTCTATGTGCATTTTCCCTGAAATTATTCATTAATGTCACGCCAATTATAATCCCACCCTCAGAGCAATAATTTACCCCAGTCAAACTATTCTCTTCACAATTACTACAGATTCAATCAATGAAATATTACAGTTTCAGCCTAGTCAAGACCTCACCCCCATTTCCCTTGGGGATTTACTAGAGAAAGCATCTAGAATGTCCTAGTCTGAACTCAGACGCGTTTTCCAAACTTTTATAGATAAACAACATCAACCCAAAGATCCTCCTCCCTATGTGGCATCTTTCTTCAAAGAGATAGGAAAAAATATAGTCAATATGGTAGCTATAGTCATGGGTTTCAATAGTAGTGAGTATGTGGATGAACTAAACCTAGTTTTAATGTCCATTTTCACCCCTGGTCAACACCCTGCTGTCAAATATAACTATGCTACTTTCATTGATGAGAAAATCCATGACTAGTTCATGAAGTTCGAAAATGAAAAGGTGTTCAAGTATTCTACAGTCATATATCACCTTTTCCTTTACTATCAGTCTGAGGAGTTTCCATTCTCTATAAATAAACTTGATACAAAGGATAATCCTAGATCAGTCATTTTTTGGACTTCCATCTTCCGCTATTCACATAATTGTCCCTATTCATACAGTGAGTTCATTGACTAGTTTGTCCGCCCTGTGACTGACATGCTGACAAGAAGTCCTCCTCCTAGGATTATTGATGAAATCAAAAGAATCCTTCAACTATCAAAGAAATACAAGATAGGTGGCTGGTACTTGTACTAGAATCACACTGATATCTGGATCTATGGTTGTGAACTCCCTCTGTTCAAACTGCCTAAATATGTTCCTATGAGATTGTTTGCTCTGGAATATTGTAGGAAAATGTTAAAATCTGATCAAATTCATTTCACCAAGCCCAAGAAGAAAGCATAGTTGAGGATTAAAGACCACTTAGGCCCATTTGTCTGCAACAATAGAAAAGCAGGAAAAAGAGCAGAAGAAATTATAGAAAAAATGAGACTAAAGAAAAGTGTTTCTTGGAGATATTATACACAAGGTTTCATTTGTGATACGAGAATGAAACATAAGCTGTCACCATATATCCATCATAGAATCCATGAGATTCAACAGTATGCAAATATGGATTAAAGGAGGGAAGGAACTCTTGTTGAAATGGATAGTGATCAAGTTGAGGTAGAGAATGTGATGAAAGACTTAGAAAAAGGACTTGACCTAGAATCTTGTGAACAGGTACCAGTTGAATCTACTCAAAGGCTAACACCAGAGCCTAGCACCTCTACAGTAGAGACTTCTCAAAGTCATACATAGGAAACTAGTGCACCCCAGTAGAACCACCATAGGAACAAGACTGGGGAACAAGTACTCCAGCATTAGAACAACTAGAGATGTCAGAGCAGCCTAAAATCTCTGAAGAGCAAGCTCCACCACAACCTCATCCAACTCAGGTTAATATGGGAGATCCCCCAATTGTGCAGACTCCTCTGAAAGAGGAAAAGAACTTGAAGAGGGACAGGGAAGTAGCTACCCCTAACAGTGGTCCTTCGGACCAGCATGGTGCTAAGAGGCACAGAATAAATCCATATTCAGAGGAAGAATTCTTTGAGGAAATAACAGGGAGTTTGAGGAAAGAAGGTGAAGAAAGTCTACACACATTTCCAATAGGTGAGACACCTTCCACTTCACAAAGGCAAGAGCTTGAAAGAAAACAGAGTGCCGAAGTTTCATCTTTCAGATCTTCATCTAAGAATATCGCCATAAAAGGAAAATTCAAGGAGATAAAGGCCAAGAATGAGCAGCTGAAGGCCCAAACCTATACTCAATGCTTGAAGATGGGCTCTACAAATCAAACCAGATTGATGCCAGCTTATGACATCAAACAAGCAAAAATGCAGATGAGCTTTCTAAAGCCCACAGTATAGCAGCCAAAGTCATTAGTAGACTACCTCAAGACTGATTTTGAGGTCTTAACTAAAGATATCCACCCCATAGATCAGATAGAACTGCATAAGAAAACATGGGAGATGGTTTATTCCACACTAACAAGCAAGGCAATGATGGCACATTGGCTACAAAATTCAACAGACAACGCTATCGCCCAATTGTAACTAGAAAAGGCCTCCTCACAAGCAAAGGATAACATAGTCAAATCATTGCAGGATTTGATTATTGAATTGGGCCATAACCCAAAGGATATCAAGGCTGCAGAGAGCCTAATAAAGAAAAAGAATGAAGATATAGCTACACTGAGAAGGAAGTTGAAATTTCCACCACTCATTGTCCCTTAGACTACTAAAGTGATTGAGAAGAAAAATGAGGAAGAGCTTATGGACTTGGTCATTAAGCTAAATGAGCAACTAAAGGAGATAGAGCAAGAATTAGAGAAAACACTATAAAGTAGGCAGAGTGAGTCGACCACACAGCCTCAAAATGTAGTGCTAGTGGTTTCTACATCAGTCCCTCCTACATTGACAACTTCTCTAGCACCAAATGTCCCTTTGGCAACAACTACAACTATAGAAGCAACAGGTATAAGCACATCACAGGCAGGAACCTCAAGTCAGAGCACAAAAGAGTTGATCAAATCCATGGAGGAAATGAAGCTCCAAGTCACTGAATTACAAAAAGTAAAAGAGAAATTCATTACATTAGAGCAAAAATATGATGTATCAAAATTTAATTTTGCTAAAGAGATGAGAAAAAACAAAACCTTGACTCAACAAATTAAAACACTAGAAAAATATCTTACATTGAAAAGACTTTCACTGATATCAAAAAGATATTATGGACCAATATCATTAATTCAATTAATGATATTTGGTCATCAATTCAAATCATTTTTGAAAAAATTGACTTAGTGAAAGTTGCTCTTCAAGAGATTGAAAAAACCAAGGAAGAACTAGGAAGGAAGCCTGAAGAAGCCATCAAATTAATAAACTTTCTAAACAAAAGAAACAGGCATCAGTTGGAACAATTAAACATTGAGGATGGGACTGCTACTATCCTCGAAATAAAGAAAGTATTGACCAAAAGGGGTCTAATGCAAGGCCTCGAACGCAAATTTCAAAATATGCAGGAAGACATAGATGATTTTATGGAGAAATTTGGCATATTACAAAGTAAAGGACTTCCAAGTCATTTAGTCATCAATGACAAGCTAATGATTTAGGATGATTATGTCAACAAATTATATTAGCAAGCTAACAGTCAGGCCAGTTTGTCTGCACCCAAGGCATTGCCCACACGGAGAGTTCTCTATGATAGTTTGGAGAACCTTTTTTACATTGAGCATGAAGTGAGGCACTTATTTCCAGTGCAACCAATTTTTGTAAAATACACAGAAGCAGATGAAATCTATAGAAAACTGACAGGGACAATAATACCGAGAGATGATTCATGGAGAAAAATGACAAACATCTTATGATTTACCATGGTAAAAAGTGAAGTAAATTGAAGTATTTACCATATTTAATCTTGGTAAAAAGGGATGAATGATTGTAAAATAGGTAAAGAGTATCAATCACAGGTAAAAGTGTATTAGTGAAAAGCTAAAATCAATCATGCAACACAGACTTACGATCAAGACAACAAGATGTATATTCATAGGACCTTCTTCCAGATCCTTCAACAAAAGCAATGACAACAAACAAGCAGTTCACATTCAGTTTTTACTTTCGAGACCATCTATCTCTATATTCATGTAAAATATATTTAGCTTTCCTAGAATGTATCTCTTCTAGTTAGGAGATATTTTAATGTAGATTTTGGGATGGATTCTTAGACATTTCTGTAGACACTTTATTTTGGAATAGAGGTGTTGTTGAACAACTATTGTATGGTTGGCTGGACAAAGTAATAAAGCAAAGGACATTTACAGGATACCTATGTCAAACAAGAAAGAAATAAGTAATCTATATCTTGTGTTTTTATAGTTTTTGTAGTTTAAAAAATATTCATGTGTTTCATATCTGAATGATAAATGAAAGATTATATTTCAGAAAGAGCTTTACTGCATTTTTTCTTTGAAATCGTTTATTTTCTTAATGCTTTCTTCCAAGCTATTATAGGTAGGGAATTCTTAATTGCTCCCTGCTTTCATAGTTTACCACTGTGACCATTTAACAAAGAATTCATAATTGCTTTTTGTTAATGAGCACCCACTTTCCCACATCTTGAACTTTGTTGAAGGATTCTTAATTGGCCTTCCTCCCTTTTAAAGCTATCATTTGTCCTTTGTTTAGCTATCTTGCCCTGTGAAGCTCCCCTTTGTTAAATCAACCTGATCCAATTAATCCATCCTCAGTTGACTCCATAGCCCAGTGGCTTCAAATACCTTGTTCTATCCATTTGCTCCTGAATTCCACCACCAAACAAAATAAAAACCCCCCAAGCTTTCATAACTAGCCTAATATCCCATAAAACAAAGCTAAATCATAAAGGGAGAGCCCTGTCTGAGTACATATTGGCTAGATTCTATACTTAAAAGATTGATTTGTGGTCACCTCAGACCCCTTTCCTCCTTCTAATAACTTCTAAGGAAAATCTGAGTGATAACATAGTGGCGACTCCACTGGGGAAGGACAATTCCTCAGTCGAAACAAATCTTTAAAAACGTTTAAACCTTAAATCTAAAAGCATCTTAAAGAAATCGTAGAATTTGTTTTGATATCTGTTAAGAAAACCAAACCAAAACCCAAAAATATGGCTTCAAAAAGGACTCGTTACACTAGAGCTAACCCTGGTCCCAATCCATTGCAAGTGTTTGAGAACCCCATTCTGATCCCCAGAATTCTTAGAAGACAAGAAAGTTCTGTTAGTCCTCGACCCACATTCAAATCCTCATCTTGTCCCGTTAAGTGGATTTACCTCGAAGACCTACCCTTTGATGAATACTTTGGAACCTCTTTGTTTAGGACTTCATCCGATTCTAAATTAGCAGACCTAGTCCAAGACCCAGAGTTCATCCGAGAATTAGAACTCCAAGTAGCCAATTTGTCAATTGATAGATATTTGCAGAACTCACCACAATCTGATCTTACCATTGAAGGAACCCCTAATCCCTCTATAATCTCTTATGTTTCTCCAAGCTCATTATCATTCCCTCATACCTCTCAACCTCAAACTAATCCACATCTGACCATCACCTCTAGCTCTCCATCCACAACTCAAACATCCACTATTATTCCAACCCCAACTTTTGTTTAACCATTAGGAATAACAATGGCAAACAGATATGCCCCCCTGGTATTACCACCAAACTTAGGTGCCATGCCCCAGGACTAGCAAGGTAAGAATACTACTTTTGATGGCACTAGAACCTATACAGCCCAGCAACACACCAAAAAGATGACTAATTATTTTGAAATTTATGAAATAGATACTGTTGATGTGCAAATGAGTATATTCATTCAAATTTTATCTGGGGAAGTTAGAACCTAGTTCATAGCCTTAACAACAAACAATATAGACAACCTAAGAACTCTCTATCAGCAATTCCTTAACAAGTGGGAGAAAAGGAAAGACCCCCTTCAGTTTCGATCTAAATACGAAAACCTAAGACGAAGACCACAAGAAACTGTGCAGGACTATTGCACAAGATTCAACAATATGTATACTGCCATCCCACTAGATCTTAGACCCCCACCTGGCTTAGCCTTAATCAAATTCCCAGATGGATTTGATTCTAATACTGCTTTCCAGTGGAGAGAACAAAACCCCCCTACTTTGTAAGATATGCAATGCATAGCAATTAGTGTTGAGGCCAACCTTCTATCTAAAAGATCCAAGGCCAGGAGTGAAAGGAGGATACCATCAAAGGAAGAGAGCTCACCCCTTGAACAAAAGCTAGGTGCCATAATTAAAGGAATGGATAGACTAGGAAACAGAGTGGAGACAATTGAAAGGAAATATCCTTGGGATAGCAAACAAGCTAATACAGGGAGAAATCCTAATTTCAAGAAAAATCAAAACCCAAACACTGGAAAGAATGGTCCTGACCAAAAAATTAGACCTCCTTTCTAGGAAAACTATGCAGAAGCTTCCCACTCTGAAGGCCCAGAAGAAGATACTCAAATTAATTTGATGAGGCTTGATGATGAAGGAGAAGTTTTCTTAACCCAAGATGATCAAGAGGCCCATGTACTTAAAAGATTCCAAACCGAATCAGGGGAATCGTTCGACTTTACGGAAAGATATGACACAACCATATTTGAGGTTTACAAGCAATACAATCTAAGAAGTAGGAGAATTGATGTCCCTGAAGCGAACAAGAAAACGGTTCCAAGTCAACCCAAAAAAGGTAAGACAGTACTCAAACCTATACAAATTCTTTCTAGATCAAACACTAATCCTTATAACCCCATAATTGAAGATGTCTTTGATAATCAACCAAACAATAAACAACCCTCCACTGCCCTTCCTTCCAAGGGAACTTGGAAGAACCTCCAGAGGTCGATCTAGGAGTATCAGTAAATCATGATTCTATTCCTAAAATAGAGAAAAACATAGAAAACAGTAAAAATAGAGAAAATATTGTTGTTCGAAATCCAAAGGCCCTAATAGAAAAACCCTTTAATCTGGAAACAAAAGTAGGTAAGCGAAAAAAAATTGTCCCATTATTTGAATTAGCTAAACATGAGGCCTACCGAACTCAAATCAATAGATCACTGGAAATTACTATTACTAAAGACTCAGTTAATCTTTTCGATGACCAGTCTGAATTAATATTTGGCCCAAAAGTGAATGGAAAACCATTGGGAGGAGGAATTCCTCCCTTCTATGTGAGATTAAACATACATGATAAGGTTCTTCACAATGCCATGTTTGACTCTGGTGCATCTCATAACCTCATGCCCAAGTTTGAAATGGAAAAGCTAGACCTAGACATCACTAGACCATACAAAGATTTGTTTTCTTTTGATTCTAGTCAGGTGAGATGTTTAGGACTGATAAAAGACTTGTGTGTCTCATTGGTTCAATACCCTGCAAAAACAATTTTAATGGACATAGTGGTAGCAGATATACCACCCAAATATGGCATGTTATTGTCTAGATCCCCGGGTGCTAAACTTCAGGGATCTCTTCAATTGGATATGTGATATTCCACTATATCGGTTTTTCGACAACCAAAGAAACTATATAGAGAAACATTGATGAAATACTTAGTAAGTAGTCGGGAAAGACCCCAAAATTTCCCCATCTACTCAGTACATTCTGATATGGATTCATTCATTCTTTACAATGTAGAAACCAATCCTTCCAATACTTTAGAGGTTGTAGCAGTAGAACCTAAAGAGATTGAAAAAGAAAGATCAAGTGTTCATATTCAAGAAATATCATATAACAAAGAAAAATCAGATAAAAATGAAAACCTAGATCCCACGGTTAAACAAATTCCTACTACCCCAGACACAAATTATGAGCATGAAATCCTTTGGCGTTTACAATTTGATGGCTCAGTCAATACACTAGGGGTAGGAGTAGGCGTTTGGGTGTATAACCTAGAAAATGATCATGTTGAAGGCCATGCCTACAGATTAAACTTTAGATGCACCAATAATATGGAAGAATATGAGACTCTCTTGTTGGGTCTTAAACTTGTTAAAAGATTAGAAGCAATCAGGTTGTTTGTCATAGGAGATTCAGAATTAATAATTAAATAGATTAAAGGAACTTACTCAACTAGGGATCCTAGACTAGGATATTATAGAGGAACAATCATAGAAATTTTCAACACTTTCTTGGAAACCCAGCTTGCAACTATCCCTAGAAAACACAACATGCAAGCCCACAGCCTGGCCATGTTTGCCAGCACCTAGAAATTACCTTTTCAACCTAATCATCAGTATACTGCTGAGATTAGGCATAGACCAGCCATCCCTGATAATCTGAAGAACTGGCAGATTTTTTATACTGATGAGCAGATCAATAATTTTTTAACTTTAGATGAAGAGTTTTCTAACATTAACATAGATGTTGATACAATTGTTAGTTCTAATCAAATAAATGAGGTAGAAATTAACAATTCAGAAGAAAATTCAATAAATATGCTTCATCCCACAAAATTCACACAAAAATAAATTCAAGACCTGAAACAAATGGACCTAGATGAAATAATTGAATAAGAAACAGAGGTTATCAACCTAAAAGACAATCATTTACCCAAAGGATTGACTCCACTAGAAGATCTGTTTGACTCCAATGAAATTCACAAGAAACCTAAAATGGAGCCATTAAAATCATATATCAAAAAATACAACTTAGGAACACAGAATAATCCAAAAATGATAAAATTGTCAAAATCTTTACCTCCTAATCAGAAGCTAAAGTATGTTGAACTTATGAGGGAATTCCAGGATGTCTTTGCCTGGAGTTACAAAGATTTGAAGTCCTATGACACCTCTATCATTCAGCACACTATACCTCTAAAAGAAAATCAAAAGCCCTTTAAACAGAAACTCAGAAGAATTAACCTTGTGTTATTACCATCAATTGAGAAAGAAATCAAACGCATGTATGAAGTAGGGATTATTGCCCCTATTAGATTTTCAGAGTGGGTGTCTAACTTGGTACCTACTAGGAAGAAAACTGGGGAAATAAGGTTATGTGTTGATCTGAGAAATGTAAATAAGGTCTCTCTTAAAGATAACTATCCTTTACCCAAAACGGATCATATTATGCAAAGGGTAGTGGGTTTTTCTAGAATTTCACTTTTAGATGGGTTTTCAGGATATAACCAAATCTTGGTTCATCTCGATGACCAAGAGAAAACTGCTTTTACAACACCATGGGGTACTTTCATATACATCAAAATTCCATTTGGACTAAAAAAAACAAGAGAAACCTTCCAAAGAGCAATGGACATTGCCTTTGCCAAAGAAATTCATGATTTTCTTGTTATATATCTAGATGATCTAACTATTTTTTCTAATTCAGATCAACAACACTTGGACCATCTCAGGTAAAACTTTTTAAAATGTAGAAAATATGGCATTCCTTTGAATCTAATGAAATCCTTGTTTGGTCTAGAGGACGGTAAACTTTTAGGTCACATTATTTCCAAAGAGGGCA
The DNA here is from genome assembly GCA_031772625.1 of Pinus tabuliformis. Taxonomy (NCBI): domain Eukaryota; kingdom Viridiplantae; phylum Streptophyta; class Pinopsida; order Pinales; family Pinaceae; genus Pinus; species Pinus tabuliformis. The sequence continues at coordinate 499,537,749 of CM062815.1, forward strand.
TTCGAATTGACCCTTCCAGGATCGAAGCTATTTTACAAATACCCCATCCAAGAAGTATTAAAGAACTTCAGGCTTTCCTAGGGAAGATAAATTTTTTAAGATGATTTATTTCTAACTTAGCTGAACTCATTAGATTACTAAATAACATGCTAAAAAAGGATTCAAGTATCAAATGGATAGTAGAGGCAAAGCAATCATTTGAAGAAATCAAAATGGCCTTAACCAGAACACCAGTTCTCACAAGTCCACAATTTGATAGAGACTTCATCATTTTTTCTTTTGCATCAAAACACACCATAGCTGTAGTTTTATTACAAAAGGATGATCAGGGATGTGAAAAACCTATAGCCTTTTTTAGTAAATCACTCAGAGATGCATCATTAAAATACAAAATAATGGAGAAACAAGCTTTTGCACTAGCAAAAGCTATTAAAGATTTCAGAGTCTACATATTATGCTCTCATGTAATAGCTTATGTTCTTAATGCAGTAGTCAAAGAGATTCTAACTCAGGATGGAGTTTTAGGTAAAAGTGGAAAATGGATAGTTAGCATCTTAGAGTATGATATAGAGATAAAGCCTACCAAGCTAATAAAAGGTCAGGGATTGGCCAAACTCATGGCAGAAACTAATTGTCAAGCCCTAGACATAAATGAACTAGATAACGAGTAGGAGATGACGACTCCACAAATAAGCCAGGCCTTTTTAGATTCACCTTGGTATGCTGATATAATTTATGTTTTACAAAACATGCAGGCTCCTCCAGGGTTATCTGGAACCAAGAATAGGTTTTTGAAAATGAGAGCTTCAAAGTTTTGCATCTTAGATAATACTCTTTTTTGGAAAAATCATGAAGGAATTTTCTTAAATTGTTTATTAAAAGATTAAGCTAACAAGGCTCTCCAAGAATTTCATGTAGGAGACTGTGGTGGCCATCTCTATTGGAAGTCAACTGCAAAAAAATCCTAAGGGTTGGATTCTATTGGCCAACCTTGTTTGAAGATGTGAAGAGATTTGTAACTTCTTGCCATAAATGTCAAATCTTTGAAGGCAAAAGAAAATTGTTACCTTTACCCTTAAAACCCATTTCCATCGAGAAACCTTTTCAACAATGGGGTATTGACTTCATTGGAGAAATTCATCCACACTCTTCTGGCCAACACAAATGGATACTCACTGCCACTGACTATTTTACTAAATGGATATAAGCCATTCCCTCCAGACAAGCCAATGACACTATGATCACAGGTTTCTTATAGACCAATATTTTGTCCAGATTTGGTTGTCCCACTAAAATCATTACTGATAATGTTGCAGCCTTCAAGTCAAAGAAAATTATTAATTTCTATAACAAGTATCACATTACATTGGGCCATTCCACAGACTACTACCCTCAAGGGAATGGACTGGCAGAATCTTCCAACAAGAGTCTAATTAATATCATCAAAAAACTATTGGAAGAAAATAAGAAAACTTGGAACAAAAAATTGATTAATGCTTTGTGGGAAGACAGGATTACAACCAAAAAATCCATTGGAACCAGTCCCTATGAGTTAGTATATGGCATGGAGGTTGTTTTTCCTTCATCATTAGGGGTTCCTGTCATGAAAATACTCCAAGAAACTCAAGTGGAACCTAATGATATTCAGAGAAGGATAAACTAGACTATCAATTTGCAACAAACCATGGAGGAGGTGTACCAAAGATCCCAAGTGTTGCAGGAGAAACTTAAGAAGATATTTGACAAAAGAACCAAGGCAGAAGATTTCTACCTTGGAGATAAAGTGTTAAGATAGGATTCAAGAAGACAGGACAAAGGGAAACATGGTAAGTTTGACTTCCTCTCGAAAGGACTATACATCATCTATGATTTCAAAGGAAACAATGCATTTTTTCTTAAACAGTTAGATGGTATAGAAGTAGAAGAAGGACCAGTCAATGTTCGGATGTTGAAGCATTACTTTGATCCTATTTACTAATGTTACCATATTCTTCACAGTACATATTATATCTTTTATAATGTCATAGTGTTGATTTGACAGTAAGATTTTGGGGTTGAAGCCCGAACAGAAGGTCCTAAGCCTCAAAAGTATTACTGTCATACATGTACATAAAGTAGCATGCAAGAAGGGGATTTGCAGAGCACAATCAAATTCTTTCAGAGGCCACTAATCTACTGTCCTTGACTTTCCACCAGGAAAAGCCATCCCCAAGTGGAGCCATTGTTATGCCACTATACCAATAGGTGTCATATATCATTATTGAGTTGGTGTAGCTTTGAAATATGTTCATACCTTTACTTGTTGCAAAGGTTTTCCACATTTGTAAAAAAATAAAAAAAATAAAAAATGTAAAGAGGGTATACCCTTGAAAAAGAATAAAAGGGTGAAAAGAATAAAAAAGAGGTCAAAAAATGAAAGAAAATGAACCCCAACGAAAAGAAAAGACCAGGAAAGTGTGTAAGTCTAAATTCCAATAATTTTTTACTTTTGTATAATAAAATTGTGTGCAGCTTGTCACCTATGCCACAATTAATGAATAGTCAAATAGTTTAAGCTTACTAGTTCATATTTTCTATTTCATGTTGTCGAAATAGAGAATAAAGATCTGACCAAACAGTTTAATCTTGGCAATAAGTAGATAGGTAGAGTGAATAAAAGGATCTCAATAGTTTAATCTGAGCCCTTGGATCTAATAAGTGTAGATTTAGATAGATATCACTATGTAAAAGAAAAGAATGTTTGATAAGGGTTTAACAGCCCAAGTATACCCTAATAAAGAAGTGAAAATGCTAGGGTAAGTAGCTGATGGTTGCAGAATAAATGTGTGGTGAATGATAAGTTTAAATGCTTAAATCTTTTACTTTCATCACTAAGAAAAGGCGTGTATCACATGGAAAGGCACTTTAACATTCGAAGTCAAAATACTTAAATTCCCTACTCATTTCCCTAAAACTATTCACTAATTCCCTAAGTACTAAAGGTAATTACCAAAGTTTGAGGGGCTCAGAGCATTTCTCTGACTTTTGGATGGACCGGACCCTCGGCCCAATAATTTATAATGCCTAAGTGCTTCAACCCCTTCATCGATATTCACCCCCTTTCATAAGTTATTCATTTCCCTAATAAAGTTTTTCATATGTAAAATCCTATTTTACTTAGGGAAAATAAAACACTCTCCATATAAACCCTCATATTCACTTAGCCTAAGTTTTAAATGTGTATGATGAAAATGTTTTAAACTTAGTGTGCATTTCACATTCCATAAAGTCATATTAACCACTAATTAATATTATTATTTATTTCTCGAAAACACACTACCCGTGCCCATATTATTATATAAATCCCAAATATTACATATTCAATCCAATGGTTAAATATAACCATATAAAGTTAATAAAATGGGATTAATTAACTAATCTGTAGTTAATTAAGAACCCAACCCCACCACCATTTAATCAGGATTAGTTACATCATTCAGACTAATTAATAACTTGATAACCAATTGAATCACCCCCAATATGATTAATCTTTTTAAATTATATCTGGCCCACCCTCCATATCTTCCAGTCATTTCAGCTCCCCGACGACTGTCCGATCAGATCCTGCAGATCCGACAGCGATCGCGCATATTGCACAGGCCTCTATGGTCGACTTTTAGTGTGCGATGGTGAGAGGTTTCATGCATAGTACCTATGATACATGTCAAGCAGTGTATGAAATCGTGTGGTCTCACCCAAATACCACTTACCCTCCACTAGCGATGTTATGAAACCCGCTTACCGCCTCCCGCTAAAGACAAAACGTCAAGTCACCTCCCCACTAACGCCACATGTCCACATCACGAACCCGCCAAAAGCTTTGAATTTGCATAAAAACAATGTTAAAACCAATTTTCGTCATTATTCTGAAAACGCATGCATGCAACCTGAACATTGAAGTCAACCAGCTCGTACTCCAAACGTCAGCCACCCTGAAACTTGTAGTTCAATGCCACTCTAGTCCACCATTTGCACCCAGTGAACCTACTCTCCATTGCCTATCATTTGAAAATAGGTATTTACTAGTTTCCTTCCAAAAACCCTGTGAATACTTGATTTGCTCCGTAATTACTTTGAAAAACCCAAAATTCATTATAATTCAGTTGCGGATTTTAGAATTGAAGACTCCCAAGACCCTCTGTTTTCACCAACTCTACTTAAAAACCCCATTTTACTATTTGAATCCACAAGAACCAGAAATGGAAACCCTTATGGCCCTCTATATACCTCCTGTCTCTACTCCTCATAGAGATTTGGATTATCTGCCCTTACCAGATAAAGATTTTCAAATAAAAGACCTTGTAATTGAACAAAGCTCCTTGAAAGTATTTTGTCAATGCCATGACAAGTACATGAATGGCTATGATACCATAGGACTATGGGAATCAAATCTCCCAAGGTATATGCTCCCCTCTGTGTGCATTTTCCATGACATTATTCATTAATGTCACGCCAATTATAATCCCACACTCAGAGCAATAATGTCCACCAATCAAACTGTTCTCTTCACAATTACTGCATACTCAATCAATGAAATGTTATAGTTTCAGCCCAGTCAAGACCTCACCCCCATTTCCCTTGGGGATTTACTAGAGAAAGCATCTAAAATGTCCTAGTCTGAACTCAATCGCCTTTGCTAGACTTTTATAGATAAACAACATTAACCCAAAGATCCTCCTCCCTATGTGGCATCTTTCTTCACAGAGATAGGCAAAAATATAGTCAATATGATAGCTGCAGCCATGGCTTTCAATACTAGTCAGTATGTGGATGAATTTACCCTAGTTTTAATGTCCATTTTCACCCCTGGTCAGCCCTCTGCTGTCAAATATAACTATGATAATTTCATTGCTAAGAAAATCCATGACCAGTTCATGAGGTTAGAAAATGAAAAGGTGTTCAAGCATTCTATAGTCGTATAACACCTTTTCCTTTACTATTAATATAACAAGTTTCCATTCTCTATAAATAAACTTGATACAAACGGTAATCCCAGATCAGTCATTTTTTGGACTTCCATCTTCCACTATTCACATACTTGTCCCTATTCATACAATGAGTTCATTGACCAGTTTTTCCACCGTGTGAACACCATGTTGACAAGAAGTCCTACTCCTAGGATTAGTGATTAAATCAAAAGAATCCAACTATCAAAGAAATACAAGATAGGTGACTGGTACTTGTACAAGAATCACACTGAGATCCAGATCTATGGTTATGAACTCCCTTTGTTCAAACTGCCTAAATGTTAGGTAAACTTGACTCGAGATAAAGTCGAAGTTGACCAGGTTAAACAGTGCTGGTTTTGGGGCACATGGTATTGTGAACCCATGGTATTCTTCCCGTGGTATTATATGTAATGGAGCCTATAAAAGGCTAGAAGGACTTCATTGTAATGCAAGACCTGGAGGTGAGCGGTGAAGGCTCACTTGGTCAGATTGGCCAGGGTTTTGGCCAATGCTAAAAGATCTTATTAGGTTGGGTTTTTCCTGGGATTTGGGGTTTTCCCGGATAAACATTTGTGTTTATGTGTTTATGGCTGTTGCTGGTTATTTTTATATTTATTCCTCTCAGTAATTGTTTATGTTATGCAGTAAATTTCTTAACAACTGGTATTAGAGCCAGATTTTGGCTTCAAAGGGATTCTTTGATGCCAAGGGCTTATAGTGCTCGATAAGATCAATGCAGCCTTTTTTTCCAGATATGGGTCTAAAAAATAATGGTGGAACAATTGTACGTAGAAGAACCTCGAGGAGAATGTGCGGAAGATAGTGTCGTAACTGCTAGGGGTTGTAGTACATTTGCGATATTTACCAGTTTGGAACATGCAAACGAATTGTTCAGGATTCATGCTGCTTCGAAAATTGTTCATTTTATGCTACGTGAGGCCACTGGTGGTGCTGGAATCTACGAGTTTCTTGGGCTCGCAATTGGAGCAATTTGATAAAAGTTTTTGAGCAAATCAAATTGAGAGAGGATGGATCAAAATCGCAGCAAAAAAAAAATAAAAGTAATGAAGTCAAAATTATTGCATGAAATTGGGCATACTCCTGTAAGACCTGCTAAGGCATGTGTACCCCTCAGTGATCACCGGTAAAGTTTGGGTTAGAACTTGGTGATAAGGGTGTTATAGACATTTTTGTGCCTTACAGCATGAAGCATGAAATGTCGATAATCTAAGGGATCCAAAGTCCCTAAACATGTTGTTCCTACCCCTAGAGGAACAAGGTCAGCAAACCACAGCACTGAAAATCAGTTCTCCACCTGAAAACACTCAAAAACAAGCTAATTCTGGATCATGTCAGCTGCTCCACTGAGCATCTGCGCTGAATGTCAACTGCTCCACTCTGTACCTGCGCTGAATGTCAAATCTAATGAAGGCTACCTGCGCTGGGCGAGATTGGCCAAGTGGCACAGTCATTCTGCAAGGTGTCAAATGCCCAGGAAGCTTCCAAAATGACACTTGGATCAGGGAATTCACCTTGTGATGAGTAAGAGGATCTAGATCTCCAAGTGGAAGCAAGAAACTCCAAGTGGACTCAAGAACTAAAGTATAACTGAAGTGGGAGAGGACACTAGTCAGCTTCATGCCAGCCTCAAGCTGACTCATCCTTTCTCCAAAACTCCTATATATAGAGCTCTCTCATGAGGTCTAGGGAGGCTGGAATCTTGTGAATGTAAGGAAGTGTTGTTGGTTTGTGCATAGAACTATTGGGTGATTTGCTTGAAGGAGGTGAAGAGGAGATTTCTTTCTGCTGGGAGGTGTTGCTGGATTGGGCCTATTATGGTTGTAACACTCTCAGAACTTTACTTCTTCCATTAATAAAGTATTTGAGGTTCTTCTATATGCATGTGTCTCTGTGGCGTATTGATACTTGTATATTTGATTTATTCTAATCCTTGAATCAATTATGGATGTATGCTTCTTGTAGTTTCCCTTTCTTGTGCTTTTGCAGGATCTTTGTGTAGCTGGGCCAGTGAAAGAGCAAGGAACTGGGAGCAAGCAGCAAAGAGGGAAGATTGGATTAATCATTAGCGGAAGATAACGGTTAGTGGACCTCTTTCTACTCTCTCTTACATCTCATAAAGAAGTAATCTCGAATAGCTTTGCATTCAGTTGTTGCTGAGGTACTATCACCCTTAGAGTGGGATAGGGTCATTCCGTATTGGATACTTTTCCCAACAACAAATTGGCGACTCCACTGGGGAATCGTATCTTGTTGGTTGTTTGTGTTTTTGCTATTCATTTCATAAACAAAGGGAGTACCGAATCGAACTGCATTTGGATCTTTCAAATGCAAAGTAGAGGGCAGCTACTCTAGCTCAGTTTCTGGGCAAGTTTATGATTTGAAGAGCTGATCCACAAGGACTCTAATAAGCTCTTAGTGATAGCTTTTCATCCTCCTTGTAATCCCTTAGTGTGTCCTTGACTGATAGCTTCTGATTTGGCCAAAAACTGTGAATTTTTTAGCAATCTGTGACCCGGAAACCAAGAGAAACGAAAGTTTCGTTCTTCAGTGCAACTGTTGTGAAGGTTGTCTACATTTCAGCGCAGTTCCCGAAGGGGCTACCTACGCTGAAGGTCAAACAGACAGTGTCCCACCTGCGCTGGACCAATTTTTCCTAGTGCTACTGGGGTTTCCTGCTGTTTCTTGCCCTGTTTTCCCTCTTGTTTTTGCTGCTTGTTACCAGTCAATGTGCCTATCTGAAGCCAACTTTCCTTACCATTATTCCGCCTCGGTTGTATAAAGAAACTGTGTTTTTTCTTTGTGTATTTCTTATGCCATTTACAATTTCCCATAACGAAAAGTGAACTAGTCTTGCTATGGCCTCTTAGATCTGGACCTGTGATAAAGTGTCATTTTGATCTTAAGAGTTAGTTTGTTTGTTGTTCATAGCTGATTGAGCTTTACTTTCGTCATATGGTTTGAATTTATATATTTCTAGTGTCGAAACAAGTAAACCTTAAGGTGTCTTTTGATTTTGGACAAGCTTGTTTGCTTTCACTTGAAATTGAATTCGAAATTATACAACAACTTTCTTTTTGTATTACGCCAACATTAAAGAAAGAGAAAAGAAATACTTGCATTGTGCATGTGCATTATGACAGCTTGCATGTTGATTTAGGAAAAAGTGCATTAGTGTGTGCTCTATGATCTGTGTGAAAAGATGTTATCTTTCTTTTCCCTCAGTAGTTAAGATTTTCAAAGTTGAAAGATTGAAAGCTTGCTTATCATCTTAGACTGCATTTAGGAGTGTTATCATACATCTCGTGGTGATCCATAAAGGCAAACTGCTAAACAAGATCAACCTTAAAATAAATTAAATTTACATAACAACGCATTGAAACATAACGCAAACACATAGAGGTCTAAGCTAGAGACGTGTTCCGGCGTCGTTAAACGTGATATCTTAGCGTTGAGTGGTTGGGTGATTCCTCCACGGTGAAGCAATAAGTATCAATACAGACTTGTGCTCCCACGTACCGTCGCGTATATATTGGGAGACCCATATAGGAACAAAGCCTTTATCCTATAGGAAACCGTGTCGGCCGCCCTACTGATCGCAATGCAGTGAACACAGCATTCACGAAGATCGACCACTCGTACCGTAAAACGTATTCTGTGGTTTTGCGAAAAGTTTGGCACACCCTCTGCCTAGAACTCCAGAGCAGTTTCTTTTGGCCTTTTTCAAACTCTATAACTGAAAAAGTCCATCCGAGCATTTGTCACTTCGGGCTCGTTAAAACATCGAAGGAGACTAGAGTCATATTTAGCTTTTTCTCGACTCTTAAAAAGTGAAAAAGCAAGTTGTGTCTAAGCGTCGTTATAAAATTTATTTTAAACGGAACATAATCACCTCTTATTCCCGCGTTGATCTTAGGTTGAGAACATAGAACGCCCCAACCAAGGAATTCCACATGATGGAAATCCTAGTCCATTCTCCTCTTGGGGAGAAGTTGGTGCGCCCCACATGGCCACATTGTCGCTTCCAGGACTGACAATTGGCCTACCTATTTGGCTATTCTCAACCAATGTAGTTCAGACCACCATGGTTCCTGAACAGTCGAGTCAACAGTTAGATGAGTCTAGAGCTACCCACCAGCCTTCCACTTCCTATAACTCTTCCTCTAATCCTTCATCTTCGCGAGGTAGAGCCGGCAAAAGCCAAGCTCCCATGGAGAAGAAGGAAAAGAAGAAGAAGGAGAAGAAGAAGAAGGAGCCTAAGGCGCCTGGGGGCAAGCAAAAGACATCTGACAAAAATCCACACACAGCACAGACCGGGCCTAAATCGCCATGTGTCATATGTAGAGGAGACCACTTCCATAGAGATTGTCCCTGTATACCCCGGATACTAAGGGACTGGTCACCTCGTTTGCACAATTCGGGAGCATCAACCTCTGATAGCCATGTTGAATGCTTACCGTCAACCAGCGAAAGTGAAGGCTCAAGACAAAGAGGGGGAGTGAGATCCCCCTGCAAACTGTGTAAAGGCGATCACACCATCAACCGTTGTCCCTTCTTAGACGAAGCGAAGAGAGTTTTGGAAGATCGTCCGGTTTCACCGTTGGAACTTCTTCCTGGATACAAAAAACTCGTGCCAAGTCCTTCGTTGGTTGAAAATACAGCTGGCCCGCTCAAGTGGTCAGCTGAAGCGTTAGTCATTGAAAATGAACCTACTGGATCTAGACCAGACGAAAGTCTAAAGGTCGATACGGCAGTTGACCCGGTTCTTCCTTCAGAGGTTTCATCCTCAAATGACACCGTCATTGAAGATTCATCTTCAAATGACACCCTCACTGAAGAGAATAGGGATGACACCATCCAGATTCTTTTCATCAACACAGATTCTGATGAGCATCAGGGCAATGCGCCCATTCCTTTATCGCAGGAAGGAACATCGTCAGGATCGTATCCGGCCGTGTATTCGGTTCCACCACCAAGCAACCTGGTTGTGTCCTTTGATTGGAACCAACTAGGCAGACCCCGGTTACCAGCCAGTATACCATTCAGAATCATAGTCCAAATTTACAGGATGGTAATGGCTGGAACTATCATTGATGAAGGGGCATCTGTGAGTATCCTTTCCTCTATTGCTTGGAAAGCACTGGGTTCCCCGGAGCTTTTGCCTGAGATAAGAAATCTCTCGGGTTTTGATAAAGGAACCAGTCGACCATTAGGGATCCTCCCCAATGTACCTGCTACGTTGAAAGGGAAGACCATTCAGATGAACGTGATGGTTGTTCAAGGACCCTTGGATTATAACCTACTCCTTGGACGAGACTATATATATTGCATGGGAGCTATAGTCTCCTCACTAATGTGTTTTCCACACGAAGGAAGAATGGTCAAGCTCGTAGACCAACTTTCATTTACGGGATCACGCATCGCAAATAGTCACATACCAACCCTCAATGGTCTATTCACCCAAGAAATGTCTCCACCCCCAGTCCTCCTTCCCGATGAGTGCGAGTGATTCGGAAAGATGGGACTGGAACCCAGGGGGCATGCATCCTGGTCTGCTTTGGGCAGAGAAAACCTTGGGTATAGAGTAGATTTCCGCGGGAGAATATGACTAGTCCGTACCCTGTCCGTCTAGGAAGAGGGGTTGTTCTGGAATAAGATTCTTTTGTCAAAGTTATGTGAGTGGAATAATCTGTTTTTCATCCACCTTTGTCTATTTCGGTAGACATCGCCGAAGAAGTGTTCAGTTTGAAAGATTAACAGAACAGTCTTTGGGTAACCTGAAAGAGGTAAGCCTCACCCTTTAAAACAAATGTTTTATCGGATAAGTAGGGGCAGCCTTGAAATTGTATTTTATACCTGGGGGCATGCAAACCTTTTGGAGTGCAAGCAAAGAGCGGTTATTTATCTGTTTTTTGGATTAGTCGTTTCCTAACTTGCATAAAGAAAGGATGTGGGGCAAAGGTCAAAACTTGCCAAATTAGGAGCATAGCTTCGTGAGATAAAGCTCCATAAAAAATAGCTATCTCACAGGAGACATTCTTATCTTACGAATGGTATAATCGAGCAGTTTTACCGCGGAATTTATGCTCGTTAAAAAATAGAAAAGCGAGATCCGAGCAGTTTTAGCGCATAGTTCATGCTCGTTAAAAAATAAACATAAGATTGAGCAGTGTTTTGGCGCATTCAAGCTCTTTAAAAAATGAACCCAGTGCTAGTGAATAACCATTGTGATCGTAAATTTATTAGCCATAAAAGCCTTGGTCGTGTTTGCACCCGCCACCTCCATTCCATTTGGCCAATCGTTCACCTCCATATGATTGTTTACCTATTTTGAGGAACAGCTGCGAAGAGTGATTTCACCTAGCCATCCTTGTGACACTGCCGTGATTGGAAAATTCCAACCTGTACCTGGAATCTGCTGCTATCCCTGTTTATCACTCGTTCCTCAAAAGACGAGTCTTATTTGAGCTCTTTTCATCTGACTCGTAAAATATGAAAAGTTTGCCGAGTTTTGGCCTTCCAGCTCGTTAAAATGTCCGGAAGAGCTATCCCTCCTCTAGATTTTAATCTTTTTTGGACCTGAGGGATTATTGCACAAAAAGGTCGAGCGCTTGTTTTATTCGGCTCGTTAAAGTTATTGAAAACTCATCCCTTCTGTATTGTTTTATACTTTTTCGGACTTAAGGGATTAGATGACGAAAAAGGAATTTTGGAGTTAACTTTCTGTACCTTTTCAGACTCTCTAAAAATGAAAAGGACCGGGTTTTCCTTGTCGTTAGACTCGTTAAAATGATTAAATAGCGACAAACTTGTCTTTAGAAGAGAACGAGTTTCCCTATCGCTAGGCTCGTTAAAACATAGCGATGGGCTTGCCCGAAGGGCAGGTTATAGAACAAGCATATGTTATCCTCCTCAAGCTTGACAAAAATAAAGAGGTAGTGGTCAGAAATGACTTGGGAAAAATTGGGAGAACCTCAAAACTTTAATGGTAGCAAGTCGATCTTGAACATGACACTTTGTCCTCCGTATCACATCGGGTTGGGTTGTTTCATTCACCGGATCAGGGTTGGGTTGTTTCGGGTTGGGTTGTTTCATTCACCGGTCTCATCAGCATGGTCCTCGCCAAACCATCCGCTTTTGGGGTAATGCTACCGATCCATCACATCAGTGTCGTTATATGTTCAAGAGATGTGTTCAGAAAGAGTCAACTGTGTCCCATCCACTGCCATACATTATCCTTCATCCACCCATGATCGCCACCCTGAATCATATCTCACAGATTGTTTTCACCTCCACTAAAATCATTAGCTCTGTTCCGTGTCATTGATGTGGGATTCATCAAGGCCCTCCTTTGACAGATCGCTTCTTGTCGACTTCAGCTCATTATCCAAGAAGTTGATCTAGGGACAAACCCCCCAGTACTTTGAAGCTTGCATGCCTCAATGGCAAGTTTCTCACTTCCGGCGACAGGTATACATGAATGACCTTCGACCAGAAGATTTTGCGTGGTGTTCGACGCCAAGTCCTTTATTCACACCACGTGAATTGTACTGCAGTACCTTGAGGGTCATTGTAATTATTGGTGATTCCTCTCGCGCTTGTTAATGGTTTACATTATTGACCGGTAATCAAGCGATGTCTTTCCATGTTCGACTTCAGCGCAATTCTCACATGGATCGACTTGTACTTAGAGTGAAGATCGAACGAGTTTTGAAGACCCCGGATCTAGTTTCATCCATCCGGGCTGCAATATATATTCAGGAAATATAAAGACATTTGATATGTACATCATTGCAACAGATGATCATCCTACTCAAAGGATGATAATTTCAGCAGAGAATTATCAGTCTACCATCAGACGATCGTCTGTTCTATGTACCAAAATGAATTTATAAAGCTGAGCATGGGAATGCCTGCCTCAGCTAGATCATGAAAGCAGAATGAAAAATAATGTATTGTATTGTATTTTATTACAGGGCTCCTCTCAGCGATTGAATGAACTTCGGATCCTCCTGATAAAGCATTTCACCCGATAAACGACCTCATACTTTAGGGGGCAACTGTTATAGACATTTTTGTGCCTTACATCATGAAGCATGAAATGTCGATAATCTAAGGGATCCAAAGTCCCTAAACATGTTGTTCCTACCCCTAGAGGAACAAGGTCAGCAAACCACAGCACTGAAAATCAGTTCTCCACCTGAAAACACTCAAAAACAAGCTAATTCTGGATCATGTCAGCTGCTCCACTGAGCATCTGCGCTGAATGTCAACTGCTCCACTCTGTACCTGCGCTGAATGTCAAATCTAATGAAGGCTACCTGTGCTAGGCGAGATTGGCCAAGTGGCACAGTCATTCTGCAAGGTGTCAAATGCCCAGGAAGCTTCCAAAATGACACTTGGATCAGGGAATTCGCCTTGTGATGAGTAAGAGGATCTAGATCTCCAAGTGGAAGCAAGAAACTCCAAGTGGACTCAAGAACTGAAGTATAACTGAAGTGGGAGAGGACACTAGTCAGCTTCATGCCAGCCTCAAGCTGATTCATCCTTTCTCCAAAACTCCTATATATAGAGCTCTCTGATGAGGTCTAGGGAGGCTGGAATGTTGTGAATGTAAGGAAGTGCTGTTGGTTTGTGCATAGAACTATTGGGTGATTTGCTTGAAGGAGGTGAAGAGGAGATTTCTTTCTGCTGGGAGGTGTTGCTGGATTGGGCCTATTATGGTTGTAACACTCTCAGAACTTTACTTCTTCCATTAATAAAGTATTTGAGGTTCTTCTATATGCATGTGTCTCTGTGGCGTATTGATACTTGTATATTTGATTTATTCTAATCCTTGAATCAATTATGGATGTATGCTTCTTGTAGTTTCCCTTTCTTGTTCTTTTGCAGGATCTTTGTGTAGTTGGGCCAGTGAAAGAGCAAGGAGCTGGGAGCAAGCAGCAAAGAGGGAAGATTGGATTAATCATTAGCAGAAGATAACGGTTAGTGGACCTCTTTCTCCTCTCTCTTACATCTCATAAAGAAGTAATCTCGAATAGCTTTGCATTCAGTTGTTGCTGAGGTACTATCACCCTTAGAGTGGGATAGGGTCATTCCGTATTGGATACTTTTCCCAACAACAAAGGGGGATGTCGGGTTAACAATACCCCAGGTAAAAACTTTGAGGGGGGTAAGGGCTAGAGTGAGCGGGATTGTCTCACTTATCAGGTTTGGTTGGAGTTAGTCAAGGAACCCCAAGTCAAGTTTAAGGGGGCAATTGTTAGGTAAACTTGACTTGAGATAGAGTCAAAGTTGACCAAGTCAAATAGTGATGGTTTTGGGGCACATGGTATTGTGCACCCATGGTATTCTACCCGTGGTATTATATGTAATGGAGCCTATAAAAGGCTAGAAGGACTTCATTGTAATGCAAGACCTTGAGGTGAGCAGTGAAGGCTCACTTGGTCGGATTGGCCAAGGTTTTGGCAAATACTAATAAGATCTTATTAGGTTTGGTTTTTCCCTGGATTTTGGGTTTTCCTGGATAAACATTTGTGTTTATGTGTTTATGGTTGTTGCTGGTTATTTTTATATTTATTCCTCTCAGTAATTATTTATGTTATGCAGTAAATTTCTTAACACTAAATATGTTCTTATGAGATTGTTTGCTCTGGAATATTATAGGCAAATGTTAAACTCTAATCAAACTCATTTCACTAAGTCCATGAAGAAAGCACGATTGAGGATTAAATACCATTGAGGCCCATTTGTCTGCAACAATAGAGAAGCAGGATTAAGAGCAGAAGAAATTATAGAAAAAATGAGACTAAAGCAAAGCTTTGCTTGGAGATATGATCCACAAGGTTTCATTTGTGATAGGAGAATGAAACATAATCTGTCACCATATATCTATCACAGAATCCTTGAGATTGAAGAGTATGAAAATATGGATGAATGGAGGGAAGGAACACTAGTTGAAATGGATAGTGATCAAGTTAAGGTAGAGAATGTGATGAAAGACTTAGAAAAGAGACTTGACCTAGACTCTTGTGAACAGGTACTAGCTGAATCTACTCAAAGGCCAACACTAGAGCCTAGTGCCTGTAAAATAGAGACTTCTCAAAGGCATACACAGGAAACTAGTGCACCCCCAACAGAACCACCATAGGAACAAGACCAGGGAACAAGTACTCTAGCATTAGAACAACCAGAGATGTCAGAGCAACCTGAAATCTCTGAAGAGCAAGCTCCACCACAGCCTCATCTAGCTCAGGTTAATATGGGAAATCCCCTGGTTGTGCAGACTCCTCTGAATGAGGAAAAGAACTTGAAAAGAGACAAGGAAGTAGCTACCCCTGCCAGTGGTCCTTTAGACAAGCCTGGTGCTAAGAGGCACAAACTAAATGCATATTCAGAGGAAGAATTCTTTGAGGAAACAACAGGGAGTTTGAGAAAAGAAGGTGGAGACAGTCTACACACATTTCCAACAGGTGGGACACCTTCCACTTCACAAAGACAAGAGCTTGAAAGATAACACAGTGTCAAAGTTTCATCTTTCAGATCTTCGTCTAAGAAGATTGACATAAAAGGAAAATTCAAGGAGATAAAGGCCAAGAATGAGCAGCTAAAGGCCCAAGCCTATACTCAATACTTGAAGATGGCCCCTACAAATCAAACCAGATTCATGTCAGCTTATGACATCAAAGAATGCAAAATGAAGATGAGCTTTCCAAAGCCCACATTATAGTAGCCCAAGTCATTAGAAGACTACCTCAAGACTGATTTTGAGGTCTTAGCTAAAGATATCCACCCCATAGATCAGATAGAACTTCATAAGCAAACAAGGGAGATCATTTATTCCACACTGACAAGCAAGGCAATGATGGCACATAGGCTACAAAATTCACTGGACAACACTACTACCCAATTGAAACTAGAAAATGCCTCCTCACAAGCAAAGGACAATAGAATCAAATCATTGGAGGATTTGATTATTGAGTTGGGCCATAACCCAAAGGATATCAAGGCTACAGAGAGCCTAATAAAGAAAAAGAATGAAGATATAGATGCACTGAGAAAGCAGTTGAAATTGCCACCACCCATTCACTCTTAGACTTCTGAAGTGATTGAGAAGAAAAATGAGGAAGAGCTTATGGACTTGGTCATTAAGATAAATGAGCAACTAAAAGAGACAGAGTAAGAATTAGAGAGAACACTACAAAGCAGGCAGAGTGAGTTGACCACACAGCCTCAAAATGTAGTGCCAGTGGTTTCTACAACAGTCCCTTCTACAATGGCAACTGCTCTAGCACCAAAAGTACCTTTGGAAATAGCTACAACTATAGAAGGAACAGGTATAAGCACATCATAGGTAGGAACCTCAAGTCAGAGCACAGAAGAGTTGATCAAGTCCATGGAGGAAATGAAGCTCCAAGTCACTAAAATGTAAAAGAGAAATTCATTACTTTAGAGCAAAATATGTATCAAAATTTAATTTTGCTGATGAGATGAGAGAAAACAAAAGCTTGACTCAACAGATTAAAACACTGGAAAAAGATCTTACATCTGGAAAGCCTTTGACTGATATGAAAAATATATTATGGACCAATATCATTATTTCAATCAATGATATTTGGTCATCAATTCAAATCATTTTTGAACAAATTGACTTAGTGAAAGTTGCTCTTCAAGAGATTGAAAAAATCAAGGAAGAACTAGGAAGGAATCCTGAAGAAGCCATCGGATTAATAAACTTTCTAAATAGTAGAAACAAGCATCAGTTGGAACAATTAAACATTGAGGATAGGACTACTACCATCCCGAAATAATGAAAGTATTGACCAAAAGGGGTCTAATGCAAGGCCTAGAATGAAAATGTCAAAATATGCAGGAAGACATAGATGAGTTTATGGAGAAATTTGGCATGTTACAAAGTATAGGACTTCCAAGTGCTTTAGTCATCAATGTCAACCTAATGATTCAGGATGATTATGTCAACAAATTATATCAGCAAGCTAACAATCAGGCCAGTTCGTCTGCACCCAAGGCATTGCCCACAGGGAGAGTTCTCTATGATAGTTTGGAGAACCTTTTTTACATTGAGCATGAATTGAGGAACTTATTTCCAGTGTAACCAAATTTTGTAAAAATGAAATCTACAGAAAACTGACAAGGACAAGAATACCGAGAGATTATTGGTGGACCAACATGACAGACATATTATGATTTGCGATGGTAAAAACTAAAATAAATTGAAGTATTTACCATAGTCAATCTTGGTAAAAAGGGTTGAATGATGATAAAACATGTGAAGAGTGTCAGTCACTAGTAAAAGAGTATTAGTGAAAAGCTAAAATCAGTCATCCAACATAGAATTACGAGCAAGACAACAAGATTCATATTCATAGGACCTGCCTCCCTGAGCTCCTTCAACAAAAACAGGGATAGAAAACAAGCAGGTCACATTCAGTTTCTACTTTCGAGACAATTTGTCTCTATATTCATGTAGAAGATATTTAGTTTTCCTAGAATGTATCTCTTCTAGTTAGGAGATATTTTAATGTAAATTTTGTATAAGTACTTCCCTATTTGAAGTACTTGGGCTGGATTCTTAGACATTTCTGTAGACACTTTCTTTTGGAATAGAAGTGCTATTGAACAACTATTGTATGGCTGGCTAGACAAAGTAATAAAGCAAAGTACTTTTATAGGATACCTGTGTCAAACGAGAAACAAATAAGTACTCTATATCTTGTGTTTTTACAGTTTTTCTTCTTTAACAAATATTCATATGTGTTTCATATCTGAATGATAAATGAAAAATTATATTTCAGAAAGAGCTTTACTGCATTCTGTCTTTAAAATCGTTTATTTTCTTAATGTTTTCTTCCAAGCTATTATAGGTAGGGAATTCTTATTTGCTCCCTGCTTTCATAGTTTGTCATTGTGACCATTTAACAAAGAATTCTTAATTGCTTTTTGTTAATGAGCACCGACTTTCCCACATCTTGAACTTTGTTGAAGGATTATTAATTGCCCTTCCTCTCTTTTCAAGACCATTTCACCCTTTTAAAGCTATCATTTGTCTTTTGTTTAGCTATCTTGCCTTGTGAAAATCCCCTTTATTAAATCACCTGATCCAGTTAAGCCATCCTCAGTTGACTCCATAGCCCAATGGCCTGAAATACCTTTTTCTATCCATTTTCTCTTGAATTCCACCACCAAACAAAATCAAAACCCCCCAAGTTTTCATAACTAGCCTAATATCCCATAAAACAAAGCTAAATCTTAAAGAGAGAGCCCTCTCTGAGAACAGATTGGCTAGATTCTATACTTAAAAGACTGGTTTGTGGTTACCTCGGACCCCTTTCCTTATTCTAATAACTTTTAAGGAAAATCTGAGTGATAACATAATGAACATAACCATCACGCATATGACCAATCCAAATTACAACATCAAGATCTCAATGAAATAACCCTAATCATCAATTTAATAGCATATAACAATAATAAGATATATTTCATGCTCATCAACAACATATAACCTAATCATCAAGTTATCTAACATAAAATAACAATAGAAATGCATACAACCACAAGTTACCATCCTTTATGACTATCCGACACATGTGCATATGACTGCACTAATCAACTAACATATATCATGTATGTAACCATAACATCAAAATACATGTACATAAACCCAATGTATATAACCTTAATGCATATAAAAATACTTAACCTACATACTTGCATGCCCAACATGCAAACCTGTATGATGACATGTTCTTGCCTCGATGTCAAATGCTGCAACTTCACTTAGATGGTATGTGTCTCCTACGTTACCTCATTCAACACATTATCATCATAACATACTAATAGCACCACGATGACAAAAATTTCATACTATGACTTCACAAGGCATGTTTGACCTACTATTCATGCATAACTATAACCAAGACCATACATGCATAACGAATGCATACATACATATAACATGAGTACAAAACCATATACACATCCTTCTAGCTAGAGTCCAGTCATCAATGCATGACTATATCAACTTCAGAAACCATGACCACATCCATGACAACAACCATTGCTCCATTGTAGCATTGCCACATGCAACTATAACCATGCATAATAAATGCGTAGTCAACTACACATACACATGACCGCATGTAGTTGAGAATAAGCGATCAATACTTGTAACTAACCTACAAGACTGATACATGTAATCAAACAACCAAGAATTCAACTTAATATTCAAGGATGTAATCAAGATTCATATAATCATATAACCTATCATATACTTCAAATGATGCATCCCAGAAAATCAACATCAAGTTCCTCATGAAATTCTTACTACAATCACGATTAACATCATGCAATGCAATAAGCACATACAATGCAAGTGTAAGAGACACACATGCAATTGACATGCATGCATGATCAAAACACACTACCCATCTAGTCTGAGGGGTGAACCCTGCTCTAATACCACTCTATAACACCTTCCTCCCACATATACCCAACTAAATAACCAACTAGGGTAAAGATGTGAGGATAGGTTACTATGATTAGATTCGACTTCCTATGTTACCTTAAGAAAGTAGAATCAATGGAATCATCATACATAGTCATCCAACATCAGGTTTAGGACCCACAGATACTAATCCAGCACTTCATACAGCTTGCCCTTGGGTCCTACTAAAGTTTTGACAATATTAGGCCTCAGTCACTCTTACAAGTATAGGCATGACACCTCAAGAAACCTAATGTCGCTCTCACAGGCTTATGTGCCAGCATCTAGGGACTCAATTTTCCAGTTTTGTGCCAGCAACCCCAGGATTTAAGCCACTTTTTCATGCCCAGAGCCCAGGTCACTGCCAATAATGGAGTGATAGCTTAATATCAGTAAAATAATAGCAAACCAAAGAAATAAGTGGAACAATACCTTAACCAGATCCCTACTAACTATGAAAAGAAATTCATGAAACATATCATTAACATGTAACCTACAGGTGTAAACAACATAATTAAGTTTAAGGATCTCATACTTATCTCATAATCACTATGAACCATTCTTTCCTCATGTCATTTGATGCATGCTCATATATTAGGCCATAGATATATTATTTATTCGTCTACAGGTAAAAACATGTTGAGAGCCATACATAGTTGCTTTCATAAAACATACATATAACCAGCATAATAGGGATAGAAATATCATAAACATATCAACCATAAAATCCACATATACATCAGTAAATTTACACATGAAAATCAAGGGAATGAATTTCTTATTAGTAAATTCAAAAAACCAACCGAAGATGGGACTACCACATTCCACTCGACCATAGATTGGTTGAGCCAAGTCGCTCCTCACCCAATCATCCCTGTGCCATATTCCAAGCATCAATATGGGACTCATAGAACACAAAAAAAAAACCAACAAGCATGGATGCTGCTGGAGTTCTCTGCCTACACTATGAGGAATCTGAGTGCCTCCTAGTCTATCAGGCTTTACCGTAATCCATAGTCTGATCCAGGAATCACTAGGCCCTACACTAAGACACACTCTCTAGGCTTTACTGTATATCCCATCCTAGGATTACTAGACCCAACAAAGAGAAATCCACCTATTGGCTTTACCGTATATCTTGTCATTCACCGGAAAGGATTCATAGGCCCATCGAGGCACACAGTATGGCTTTGCCCCAATCCACAGTTTGGTTTAAGGGTTGCTAGGCCAGTGGCTTTAACGTGATCCATAGTCTGATTCAGGGACCATTAGGCTATGTGTTTGTCAATTCAGTGATCCACCCCACTCAACTTCAAATCCATCCGACCATCCCACATTAACCAAATTTGAGAAACACATCCCATCAAAGCTATCAAGAAATGGCAAGGCTAGGTTGAAGAACACTCTCACACCTGACAAAACCCATGCCATGATATAAAAGAACCACATGCAATACCATGCATTCCAAATATAGCAAGGAAAATACACATGCAAGTTGATACCTATAATGAAGCCTACTGTGGCTGCCTGATCCCACCTTTCCCTGCTTGATATTTGCTTCCTCTTGCCTTCTTTTCCTTTCTTGCTCCAATGCTAAAGTGCAACAAGAAACTCTAAGTGTCCAAGAGTGAGAGAGAGAGAGAGAATAGAAGAGAGCTCCTAAACTTAACTGATAAAGTTTTCCAACTAATCCTCAGAAACCTTTTTACCAATGAGGCCTCTATTTTCTTCATTGTCCATTATTTTCCTTCAATTTCCTCCTCACATGCAACCTATGACCTTTCACCTTCCCTTTCTCCTAATTTCCTTTATCTTCATAAATAAAATATCAATAAATACCTCATTCCTTTCCAAAGCTTTAGCTATTGCCTTTTCTAATTTCCTTAGCCATAAACAATGAAATGAACAACCCCTAGGATGTCTTGCCCACCATTCATCTTGGAATACATGTCGCATCAACCATGGTCTTATATGGTTTTACATTGAATTTTTATGAGGGTTGTTATACCTAATCATGCATCATTGCCTTAACGAATTGTTCAATTGACCTACTCTTCCTTTCATAAATTCCACTTTTGTTGCAGTTTGTACAAGACTATCAAGTCCCTCTTAATTCCAACTTCTCTACAAAAGGAAAAAAGTTCCTTGGAAGTGTATTATCCTCCATTATCTTATGTCAAAATACTGATTTTATTTCCTGTCAATTTCTGAAATTCATCCTCGAATTCTTCAAACTTGCTAAAGACTTCATATTTGGTTTTCATGAAGTAAATGCATGTCTCGCGAGAGAAGTCATCAATAAAAGTTACATAGTAGAAATATCCTCCAAGGGATTTCACTTGCATTGGTAGGCATACATAAAAATGAACTAGATCCAAGATTTCCCCAGACCTACTTTTACTAATTAGAAAATTCTTCTTGACATTATACCTAAGGACACAACCTTTACATAATCCTTGATGGTCCATATATAATTCTGGAACAATTGAAACCATTTGATTTAAAGCTAGTAAATATCTATAGTAGAGGTGAGCATATCTTCTGTACTAAAGTTCCTTTGGGATAATGTCATTATGCAATATTGCTTGGTCGATTTGCTCCAAGGGTCTATGCAACCTCCCTTCATGAATTTTAATTACTCTAGACAATTATATAGTTGATCCCTCAGGCTATCCCAAAACTTTTCCATCAAAAAATGTTTCTCTATCACCTCTATCTTCCAAAAATTAAATAGAAACCAAATTCTTTGTAAAATAATATGTTGCTGACCTTATTCAATCTCAGTGGATATTATCGCAATTCCTTTGAGTTCATAATTATTTTTATCTTCAATGTCTACCCTTTGAGATAATATCCTTTCCATTAGGCTTGTGATATTGTCACATTCTCCTATCATTTGTCTTGAGGAACCACTATCTACCAACCCTAAGTCATCATTATTTGCAACTAAACCTATAAGAGAAAAAAATAGCAGAAATATTTTTCACTTGTATTTTTATTCTTAGGTTTCTTTGGCTGCTCATCCATGTCTATTGTGGTAGCATGCTGATTTCCCTTTCTCTTTCTATCATTTGATCGTTCAGGACAATCACTTCTATAATGACCAAATTTATGACATTGATAGTGTTGAATATATGACATATTATTCTTTCCCTAAGGAGCATGTCTTCTACCTTCATTTCTTCTTTTGAAACCAAACTTCTTTCTTCATCCAACCTTCTTGGATCATGTTCCATATTCTCTAGAATCACCTTCTTCAAATATTTGAATCCTTCCTTTTGATTTAAGTCTAGATTCTTCTTGAGTACATGTGATCCATAATTCTACAAAACTTAGAATCTCCTTCCTACGATATATACTAGGTGCAAACAAATCCCATGAATAATGTAAACTATTAGTTGCTATAGTCACAAGTTCTTTATCAAAAATGATTTCATCATTTGGTTGAATTTGATCTCTTAATTGAGATATCCTCATTAAATATGAGGATATAGTATCATTTCTTGACATCTTGACTTAAAGAAGCTAATTCTTAAAACTCATTCCTTGACCAATGTTGTTGATGGTGTACAAACCAACTAGGAAATCATACATCTTATTTGTCATGTCAATATTTCCAACGTATGGAATTAAACGATCTCTAATAGAATCCACAATAATAATACAATTTGTGATGGAATCCTCGTCATATTTTTCTTTCCCTTCATTATCTATAGGTTTACTAAGCTTTCCTTTTAAATTATCCAAGAGATTATTCTTTGCAAGAATGAGATCAATGCTAGTCTTTGAAGCCTTGAAATTTGTAGCTCCTTCAATCTTGCACTCTGACTTCATAGAGGAACCCAGGGATATAGACAAAAAATGAGATTGTAGATGCAGGTTTCTTCAAAGGCTCTTTCCTTTTACCAAAGTTCTTCAAGAGTGATATCAATGATTGATCCTTCACCAAAGCCGATAGCATGTTGATTGTTTAACTTCAATAGATAAAAGCACTAATTTTTGAAATACTAGTAATTTCTTCTATTGATGTAAATATTATTTTAACACTTCTAGTTTATTGTTAAGTAATTAAACTTCAAAAATTCAACCATAAATGCAGAAGGAAAGTAGAGATCTCAATGCACAAAGACAATGCAATATTTACCCTAGGAAATTCCACTTGGGAGAAAAACCAACAACCTCTTCCTCAGAGAAATGCTTCAGTTCAACAAAATATGCACCTAACCCTACTAGTAAACTATGATGGTAAAACCCACCAACAAAGATATGGTTAAACCTAGTTAAACAATATTTTTGTGAAGTCAAACGTCTTCCAACCAAACTAAGCCTTCTCTGATATTACTAGCCCGAATTTTTTCCTTCCAAAAATTTCCCAAAATTACACCCCTACTTCCTAAAGTAATATGCCTAGATTTTCTTCCCTGCTACCAAGTAAGTGCTACCTAGAAAATTCGACCTACTACCCAGAATAAGCCCAAAAAGTCACACGTGAAAAGTAGAGAGAGAGAGAGAGAGAGAGAGAGAGAGAGAGAGATGCTAAAGAATAATTCTTCCTTCTTGTCCTCCTTCATCCTTTTTCTTCTTCACTTAAACACCTACAATAATATTCTTGCATGGGAGATCCAATGGGGCTTTCTGTAGCAAATCAAATACTCTGTATATAGTGTTCTCCCTGTCCAAAATGGTGTCTCTTCACTAGGGATGAACTGACTTGAAGGAGGGCCAATTTGACAAGTTTGGAGCCAAAAATTTGAATTTCAAAATTTGAAATTTTCTCTTTTGATATTGACATGAAGAACATGTCTTACATTTTCATTATGAAGACCAACAATAGCTACAAATTCAACAACACATGTAAACCTATAAATAGTGCAAGGACGAGGGGTAGTAAATATATAAAGCGATAAGAAGGTACATATATAATGATTTTTCATTGTAATGGTATACTAAGGCTGATGATATGATATGGCCATGATTGTAATGGCAGATCTACATAAATAATAAAATATTATTTTAAGGAGTATTCTATTGCTTGGATAGTGTTTAATGGCTTCCCTTATTTTATGGTTCTTCTTGCTTTGAATTGTATGCATAACAATACTAACACACAATTTATAAATAGTTATGGTATTCTTCATTAATTTTTTTTTTTGTATTGTAATAATGAGATGATGAATGTGGGAAATTGGGTAACTCTAGCTTAAGGTACCCCCTCTCTTTCATCATTGTAGAATTGTTCAAGTTCTTGCAGTTCATGTAGATGCCTCAGGTGATAATTTCCCTACTTGCAGGTGTTGCTAAAATGGTCATTTTTTGTAGGGGTTTTGTTGGTGATTTCTCTTGAACCCTAGGTCAACCCCTTGCACACCAACACAACCTACGCAAAGCTTGTCAGATGGTGTATACATGTAGTGTCTATGTGTGGATGGGATGGTGAAGATGGTGGAGGTAGGTGAAAAAAAACCTATATGTGTGGTACGAGTGAAGTAAGTTCCTTGATAGAGGTAAACTCAATCCCAAATAATAGGGAAATGTGACAATACTAGTAGACAATGTGTAGGTGAATCGTGAATAATAATGAATGATGTGGAGGGGAAAGAGAAGAATTGTGAAAATGAAGAAACTTGTGTTAGAATATTTCAATTAGTAAACCAAAATAATATAATGAAATAAAAAAATTAAACAAAATCTAATTTAAGACATGATACCCAAGAAGGGGGGATATTTCCTTCCCACATGGGCCTAGCTCCTCCCTTGGTGCTACAATAATTTGTAAAAGCATTAAATTAACAATAAAATTATACTAAAAACTAAGAGAATCTATATTATTGACTAAAAACATTTCAAAAGCTTTGCAAGGAGGGATAGTTTTAATTCAGCATGCCTAGTTGTATGGTACACCAAATGAACAAGTTGCGTCAATGGCTAAAACTTGCACTAATACATCGATAGGTCTCGATGGAGTGCTACCAAGGCATAGAAACTTCAAACATTATACAATTAGATATATGAAGAAAACACGCAATCATGTTTACATACATATTTAGATACATACATATATAGATAAAAGAAAATATAAATATTAACTTCTTCCATAATGCTATGTTTTTTAGTACCCTCCATGTGGCCTCTACTAGTCAAGCCCTGATATAGATTCAGATGATCCAAAACCAAATGTAATATTAGTTGTTGATGGCTCCTCATGTGATGATTCCACCAAGCCTCCATGTTGCATCAAGTAATGAGTTAATGAAGTTAGTACCATCTCAGTCTCAACAATGTTATCCATAATTATAAAATGCTTAGTAAGGGGTTTATGCCTTTGTTTAGGTGGACGAGAAGTAGTGTCGGGTTGTATCTAGAATTTGGTCTAACCATTTCTTAAAATTCTCTCATTTCATATTAGTTGACATGGACTCCCAACCAAAACTATACCCATAACTTTGTTATGGAGTATGGAGTTACCTCATTATTATAGGAAGGTTTCACAGTATTCAAACTTATGTGGTTGGAGTTGTTTATTAATGAAGGAAGATACACAAATACGAGATTTACTGTTGATATGTTAGAGAAACCAACCAGGTCCATTGGGAATCGAATGGTGAAGCTGGCTTGTGAGTAGTTTCAATGAACTTATCGCAGTGGTAATTTGAATCCTGGTTTGTCGTTTAAAGTATATCAATGAAATCTGACACCAAATCTTCGTTATTATTAATCCACAGCTCTGTGTGTGAAGCGGTATTCAGAGCCACTGGTATGTCCGAATATCCATTTTAGCATCGTTGTCGACAGGATTATCTTCATTAGGTATGCATGAAGCGTTGTTTCCATTCCTTTTTTTAGTGTTCATAACCAATTCTACTTTTGTATTGTTTGTCTTCACCCATTCTGCGTTGATACAGCTTGTCATTTTACTTCGTCTTCTGGTGTTTAGATTCGTAGGTAGAGTGTTGTTATTGGTAACCTCATTATTTGTATTTCCTGACTGATCTATTTCTTGTCTCTTATTTATTTCTATATTTTCTATAACAACGCAATAATCGTGGTTACAGAACTATTACGCATATCTACTATAATGTCAATTACTTCCCTGTCTACATATCACCTTACTTCACTGAGTATGCATGCAACATATTTGCCACTCGCATTTTTAGTGTTAATTAAAATACTCTGATCCGTATTGATTTCTCCATCAATTCTGTGTGTGCAACGATTGTGTCCAACAATTCTCTGTTAATAACGTTTATCAATTTAGTATGTTTCGATGTTTATATCCTTCCTCTCATCTATTTCCCGTCTATTCTTTATTTATATAGTTTATTTCCTCTGTTTTATTTGATGGTTGCGTTGTTATCTAAGGTTTTCCATATGTCGCATTCAATTAATGACGCCAGCCTTAAATGGAGATCGAAAGCTTGTTTGGATAGATAATTGAAGATACTTCTGATTCTCCTAGTTTCCCTGCAGAGAGGGTATGTCTCAAGCATGTTGAACGCCACAGAATTAAATTGATTCCATAGTTTATGAGGAACACTAACGAATTTGGGATCCTGTGTAGGATTTTAAGAAGTCAAGATTAGTTGCTCCTCTTCCGATTTTGATCCATAGATTTTCAAGCGAACAAACCTCATTACCTGTATCACGTCCAAATTTTACTATTCAAGTTATGTCCAAATTTTAGTATTCAAGTTTTTATGGTTGGAGCTCTTTATTGATGAAGGAAAGCCACAAATATGAGATTTATTATCGATATTCGAACCACCAATATATCGTAAACTACCTATGTGGTAGGTCCACTAGTCTATACAAATGTGTTTTTTTGCTTGCTGTATTGATTGGTTGTATTTTGGATCAACAAACACACAACAAATCTTCTTGTTCACTAATTATGCAGTCTCTTAGTTAGGTCTGTATTTAGACGAATTTTATAGTATTGATATATTCTGTATTTAGACGAATTTTATAGTATTGATATATTCTAGCTTTATAAATAGAAATATTGGTTAACTAGATTTGGGTATTGGAGGTGGATGATGAAATTGAGTTTGCCCAGTTTGTAAGAGACACTCACAATGACTCTATGGCATTTTCGAGATGATATATCAGTGATCTCAATGCAGTTAAAAATACATAAATTTCATTATTTAGATTTTCTTGGTTCTTGGTTTAGGTTTGGTTCTTCTAAATTTTGGTTTATTCAGGATAGGTTTTGGTTTTTTTATTAAGTTTTATTATTCAATTTCCTTAAAATTCAATACAATCATTGAGTTTATGTATTAATTTGACTGCTTTTTGCAATTCTAAGTTATATGTGTAGAAAATAAAAACAAAAAAGCTATTAAAATGCTTACTGAGACTCCAAAGATGACGTATTGCACTGATTTATGGTACTCCAGGTTGTTTGGGAAATTTTTTTTCAAAATTTGTCAGGTCCCCTGGCTAAAAAAAATGGGGCATACGCATTTATTTCTTCTTATTAATATGTATAAATTATTAAAGCAAGTGCATGCCTTTAGAGCATGTGCATATTACTTGAGAATGCTCTCTTTCAATGTGAGGGTGAGTTCCTAGCCATATCGATTTGGCAACATAACTAGCATCCTGGTTTGCAACATGGGGCTCCAAGCCTGGAAACCTAAGAACTTGCTTGTTCCTCAAAATGAACGCTTGTACTTACAGAGCCTGTCCCTAATGCCCCGTTGCCACTCTTTAGGGCCATCGTATTTGTGCACCGATCCATAGGGATTTAGTCATAGGGATTTAGTCCTACGATGAGTAGTAACTCTAATTACACTACCGATTGGTTTAAGATGTATTATTTTCATTTCAATCTTTGGGTAAGCCATAAATTGTATAAGTTGAAATTGAGGAGTTCCAGCAAAGTCTTTACTATTTTCTTCAGTGATTTTAATTGGGCTATTTATTTTCAGTTATATGAACTATTTTTATTTGGTATTTTTTAATTTTGTTAGCTGTTTATTTTTCTTTATTATTTTGAATTTATAACTAATTTATATGAACTATTTTTATTTAGTATTGTTTAATTTGGTTAGTTTTTTATTTTTCTTTATTATTTTGAATTTATAACTAATTTATATGAACTATTTTTATTTAGTATTATTTAATTTGGTTTTTTTTTTTTTTATTTTGAACTTTTTTTTCTCGAAAAAATATTGTAATTTCCATTATCATAATTGAAAATTACAGGTTGTATTAGTTGCATAAATAGTTATGCTTATATTAGGGAGAGATGGACCCAGTAATTTATCCTCATAGTTCATACATAAAATTTCCATAAATATGTACATAAAAAAGTGCTAGAATATATAAACATGCAAAGCATAATATCAGTCATATGAAGCTAATAAAATAGCTGAAGGATCATGTAGTCTGATCATTCAGATCATCTTCTCCTATATGCTCAATAAATGGCCTCTGATAGAATTCATACAGTTCTTGGTCTTGTTGTTCTTGTGTTATCCACTGACCCTTGGGTTGTTGTGCAACTTCCTTGGAAATGCAGCTAGAAATTTGGTTCCTTTCCTGTAGATGTGCAAGCAGATAATAAAACCAAAATATGATTTTAAAGTAGTAACCTCATCTAGTAATCCCCTGAGTGTGTGCACGTGACAATGAGATACAAATTTGATACAATTGATGACAATCGTTGAGTCCCCAATGACGTAAATCATGTTGTAATGTTTCTCAAGTGCAAATATGAGTAGGTGTCTGAGGCTATTTAATTCTGCTTAGTTGTTTGTACTCTGGCCTAATCCCATTTTGAGCTTGTAATAATGTCTACCCGATATGTATAGGATTGCACCACCTCCACAACCAACTTCTTTGTTCGATCCATGAAAATAAGTTGATGCGTATGATCTATCAATAACTTCTGGTGTTGTGTCACACAGGTGTTTCTTTGGCTGTTCCTAAGGGTTAAACTGATATAGTGCTTCAATCTTGTTGCATATGGAATTCCATTGAATGTGGGAGTCTTGGAATATGATCCTGTGTCGAGCCAGTTAGATACCCCAGCAAAATAGGAGTGGGAGCTTGTGCATTTTCTGCAATGATGCATAGTTCCAGCAAGTATGCCAAGCGAAGGTGAGTTGATCACCATGCCATATGATGGTGATGTGAAGGGAAATATAAATCTGATTCTGAACCTATTTGGTTGTTGGGTATAGTAGGAAGAGATGGTCAATGTCTTCAACATGTTCCTTGTAAAGACTTCATCATGAAGAGCCATGTAAAGATTAGAAAGTGAGGTTATCATCAGTAGGTACTTTGTTTGATAATAGGTACCAGACGAACATCCAAGATTTAGGAGGTGCCTTGAGTTTCCAGAGGGGTCGCTACCACCATTTGGCTACAATAGGTTCTGTACCGTTATAAGGAAGTTATATCAATCATTGGGTGTGTAGTGTCCTAAGGGAGAGGCAATCCATATGATATCATCCTCTCAGTCTATTATTCTAACATGCAACTCTTCTATGCACCAATATATATGATCCATTCATTACTCTAGATGTCTAGAATCACGAGGTGGTTGGCCGATTTCCAAGCCTATGAGAGCTATGTAGAGCTTTCCCCATCTGCCAAAAAAGAGATATAAACTGACGAGATGAATGCCATTGACTACTAGGAAGGTGAATTACATCTATTTAAACTACTTTTGAAAGAAAATGAAAAGAGAGCATCCTTTTGTAATTTTTGAGTGTTTTTATGTGAAATTATCATGCTTGTAATTTATCGGATTGTGATTGTGGCAGAGGTTTGGTGGTGATGGAGGATGGATTTGGTTTTTGCAGAGGTGGAGGAAGGTCTGGAGAGGTCCTAAGAATCCCCTAGTACCCTTCTGAAGACTTCCCTTGCAATTAGACTTTGAAAAATCACTCACAAGAAATTCTATAGGAGGCTGCAGTGGATCTATAGGAGGATCTACAGGAGGAGGCCAAGAGCTATTTTTGAAGGTTTTTAAGGTGGAAAAATGATGGTAGAGAGCAACTGAAGGCTAGATTAAGGTGTTGAGGTGTCTGGAGCTTGTCAAGGAAGATCAAGAGGAGACATGATGGTTGGATTTTTTTAAATGGCAAGAGGGAAGCTTATGGAGAAAAATGCAAAAATTAGGGCAGATCGGTGAAATGTTGTGAATGACTTGGGAAATCTATGAGAAGTGAGTTGATGCTAGCTGCTTTATGGATGTATGGTGAGTTGAGGTGTCCTACAAGAGATCTGCACATCTACTCACGAAAACTGATCAAAGAAAGGACTAAATATACCACGAAAACAAAACTTTCTCTAGCTTGACCTAATTTCTGACCTACAAATAGAAAATGCTGAATAGTAACCTTTGAACAGAAAAGCATGCAGAGAGATCTATTGTAAAATAACAGGAAACGATCTAGGCAACTTAATCTGAAGCAATATATTAATCTTTCCAAATCAAGTCATCACACTAGAAATTGCATGGGAAAGCAAAACTGTGTTTTTGGTGGCAGCAGTAGTGCCTTAACCTCGAATCATAGTCCCAGAAAGGGACAAAGGAGATTAGGGCCTCTTGTTGGCCTTTTTGTATCTTAGCTTGTCACTGCATTAACCTACTTGAGCAACTGAAACAAAAATATCTATGCAAACCATCAAAAACAACCTATTCTAAAGAAGGTAAAATGAATCTATGTAACAAAAATTAACTCATGAACTAAAGCAGAAGACATATAAGTACAAGGAAAGAGGTGTTGGGTAACTTGAGTTCGGCCCTAACCCAAGAGATTTAGCCCTCTGAAAGAGATTAGTGCTAGCTCAAAAACTGCTTCATCTCCATTATCAAAAATAAAAGTCACATTACATAAATTGTCCTAAAAAAGGAAGCTCTAAACTGAGCTAAACCCGAGCTGCACAAAAGTCTGAAAATTCCACTATTAATTGGCTAACCTACTGAGGCTCTAAGCCCCCTTATTTATAAAAATGGAGTCCCCCAACAACCTTCCTAAAACCAAGGATCTCGACTTCCCAGAACTGGAGATAAACAGTAGTCCTTCTTTACTTGCTCGACTGCCCCTTGGATGCATCAATGTGACTCCTTGTGCTCCGAGTTGCTAATGGAGGATTCATGGAAAGGGGTCATAAATGAAGGAGACACCCCCTACAAATCCTCTTCCCTATTTTCCTCAAACATTTGCTGCCATTTTCTCATAAATCCTTTGACTTTGTCCAAAATTGACCAAAAAATCTGCATAAAGCACACATTAGACTATATGGCAAAATGACTAACTCAGTTCACTCTATTATCATAAATATAATAAAAAACATGCAATAAACTAATGAGAATGGTGGATTAAGTCAAACTAATAGGCAAAATGAGCCCATATAATTACCCATTTCTGGGGCTCATCATCACCCCCTACTAAATGGGTTGCTCATCCTCTCAGCAATTAGTCGATCTCTTCATCCTTGATGGCTCTGATAGATTCCCTGACATCCCATGCTTCTGATGTGATATCTTCCTCTTTATCATGGAACCTTTCCTTTCTATCCACCTCTTCCTAGTGTTTCTGTTCTTCCTCCTCTTTTACTCCTTCCAGTAGTCCTAGCAGTAGTGGAGGACTGAATTTGAGGCCAATCCAATTGGCCTTCAAACTTTGCATAGTGTTCTTATATAGTGGCACTCTCCTCAAGGCTTCTCTCATCCTATTTGGGGAGTGATACTTCCTTATCTGTAGGCTATGTGGCAATGTGTTCCACCTTCTCATGCAGGCATGAATGTAATCATCTCCAAACAATATCTCCATGTACTCGAAATGTGAAATAGACTGGGCCTGCTCATTGATATATTTGGGGACACTTTGCGTATTAGCTGCAAGGTGTTGGTGGGCACCGATGAGAGCTATTGGGTCTGTTAGCTTTGCTCTAATCATCAGAGATTCATTCAACTCTTTTTCCATCATCTTCTAGATTTCTTCTGCCCTTTTCTCTTCATGTATCATCCAAGATTCCATGGCCATCAACTGCAACTCTCCTAACACAACATTGGGGTCCCATAGGTTCATATCAGTAAGGGCCTTGTTGTGTAAATAAAACTCTACCAGCTTCGCTTTGTCCTCTACGGAACTGTGATCACATAGATCCATGAATTCGCCAAAATCCTTAAAAGGTATGGTGCTTCTCTAAGCGAGATTCTTGATTTAGAATTGGAGCCACTGATCCTTGAGGTATACTAAATATGATTTGGCCGACTGCCTAGACTGTGTTGCCTCCATAGCATAGCTGGCCATGCATGCTAACCGAATTTCCATTTCTTGCCACAATTTTCTTAACATTGCAGTCTCTACCTGGGTTCCCCTTTCTTGCAGCTAGGTTCTTAACAGTTCATTCTCTGTTTCCAGGTGAGATCTTCTAATTTCTTCCACATGCCTTATAGTGGCCAGCTCTCTACCAATTTCTCTGAGCTTGCTCTCCACATGGCCAATATCTTCCACCCCTTTCGACTTGGCAATTTGCATCCAGTGGTGGCTCCTTATCCTCTCTTTTTCTAGTTCAAAGAAAAGCGAGACTACAAATTTCTGGGGAATAATTTCCCCCCCTTCAAGGAGGTTGTAATAAGAGCCCAAATTAGGTTGGGGGTTAGGTTCTGGTATCTTTGTTGTCTTATCTTCCTTCTTAGTCTACTCCTCTGCCTTTTTCTCAAGATTTTTAGTCTCTTGTAGCTTTGTCAATGTCTCCTGTAGGATTGTTTGCACCTCCTGTATGACTATTTTAGAGTCCTGTAGTTTTATCCTTTCATTCCAAGTGGAGGTCTTAGGACTTCCTCTTTCATAAGTGATGGGGGTTTTCGATGGAGATTCCTCCTTTTTGGCAGTAGGGGAATATTCAATGATGATGAGCTCCTTTGAAGGTGGATGAGGCTTCCCCATATCTATTTTGGTTCTTTTTCGAGCCTTGAAGTACATGGATGGTTGCCTTTTCCTCTTTTCCTTGGGCTTGACTAGAGTACTAAGTGCAGCAAGAACAATTGCTGCCTCCCTTGCTAGTGTCTTAGGAGACACTTCTTCCTGCTTTGCTTCTTTTTATTCATCTGTTGTCTTTCCTATTTCTGCTAGTTTTGTTTCTTCAATCCCTATTTTGGTTTGTTCCCCTTACTACTTAGTTTCTGCCTTCTCTGTGGTACCCTTTTTCTGTACTATCTTAGGCTTTTTCCTTTCTGTTCTAGGCCTCTTCTTTTTCTCTGCTACGGTCTTATTCTTGTATGTTCTTGGTTCCTTCTTCTCTGCTTTAGCCTTATCCTCCTTGGTTTCATGTTTCTCCTTCCTAAAATTGAGTTACTCCTTTACATATGTGAGTATGAAGGTGGTGAAGGAGACATATCTCAGAACAGAGAGCAGATAAAACTTTTTTTTTTTTTTTAATGAAACAGCCAAAATTTTGAATGCAAATTCCTCTTTTATAGGCTTAATTTCTCTATAATTGCATCACTCCTATTCGTAGATGTGAATACTATAGTGGGGAAGGAGATAATACTTCAGCAGAGAGAGCGAATAAAAAGACAGTGATTTTTTTAAAGAAACAGGCAAAATTTTGATTTCAATTCTTCTTCCTTTTCAACTCAATACTTGATGGAAATCACATCACCCTTTGTTTATATGAATATGCAGAGTGAGTTTACACATAGCCTACCTCTTTGAGCTCAAATTTGCTAGAAAAACCTTGGTATTTTTCCTCTACGAGACTGCTCACTGGCCCTCCTGTAGAAAGGGCTCCTATAGGACCTGTTTTTGCTCCTGTAGATCCTGATAATTTCCTATAGAATCCGATAAGCAGAAGGGTTCTGAAAACAATAGAGAGCGATTGTTTTGAGGCTCTAAAGGTATTAGGTGGTTTGCTATAGTTGAGAACATGATGATACAAATGAAAGCAAAGGTGGTGAGAGTGTTTCAAGGAGGAGTACTTATGGCTGTTTATGGAGACCTCCGATGATGGAGGGTGAGCTGACCAAGTGTACGTTGGCCCCATTCAGACCATTGGTCACCACTGCAATTCTATCATGAATTTTTATGCTGCCTACCCACAATCACTTCCACCATTCACATTGGATTCTGCCACTACCTGTTTTGAGATTTTTACGAGTTGACTGGACACAAGCGCTGAGTGCATTCACTGAGCATTGTTTGAACTGGATGAGGGTGGCCAGTTAGCTAGCCATCGATCTAGTTTAATCTTGACCATCTCATTTTTCCATGCAGTTTTTAAATCATACAGATGCAACAGAGGAACAAGTTAGTCACTTACCTGAGATCCAAATGCATTTGCAGTGAGGTGCTATGGCTCCTTTGACTACTACATGCTCTTTTCTTTCTGATGTGTCATTGTTTTCTTTGTGCAGGTATCCTCTGGCTAGATTTGATCTTCACGAGTTTGCTTCAGCCTTTAGATTTGCACCCTCGTGCTTCTGATGCTAGATTTTAATGGGACAGTGACTTGTTTTGTCCATACCTCCCAAACGGTAGACTAGATTGACTTGAAATTTCCTGAGCATGTTTCCACCATCACTATGCACCTCCCATAGAATTGGTCGATGGATGCATGGATTTCGAGAAAAACTGAAAATGGTTGAAGGTGATGGAGGTTTATTTCTTTGAAATCGTGCACTAGAATTGGCTAAAATTGCTTGGGCATGTTACAATCACCCATATGCATCTCCCCATGAAACATGTTTTTAAATGGATTCGCTGATATGAAGAAAATGAAAAAATGATTAAAGGTGATGGAGGCTGATTTCTTGGAAACCATGCACTAAAATTAGTTGAAATTGCTTGGGTGTGTTTTCATCATCCCTATACAACTCCCCATGAAACAGTTTTTTAAATGGATGCACGGTTTTCAAGTTAGGGAAAAAAATAAATTTCTGCTCTATGTATTTTTGTATCATAGCATCCTGCAGTTTTTGAACAGTAAGAAAAATGAGCTTGGGGTGTAATGCAGACTTGGAAATGATGGAAGAGAGGTTTGAAGATTGCAGGAGGATTTCTAAATCCTTTATGAAGCTTCCCTGTTCCAAAAACTGCTTTTAAAATCTATTTCTAGCTCTCTGTAATTTCTACAAGAGCCTCCTGTAGAAAACACAGTTTTCAGAAAAGAAACACAGTGGGGTGGAAAGAATGTCAAGACTGATGGAGAAAGATGAGGGAAGGTATGATAGGTGTTGTTATTGGTATCAAAGCTTCCTTGGCACTTGGTACT
The DNA here is from genome assembly GCA_031772625.1 of Pinus tabuliformis. Taxonomy (NCBI): domain Eukaryota; kingdom Viridiplantae; phylum Streptophyta; class Pinopsida; order Pinales; family Pinaceae; genus Pinus; species Pinus tabuliformis. The sequence continues at coordinate 499,573,497 of CM062815.1, forward strand.
ACTTCCTGAAGTTCTCCTGCAAACTTGCAATACAACTAGAAATTCATTTTTCTTTTTCTTTTTCTCTTTTTTCTTTGAAAACAGCTAGGGTACCTCAAGGAGGTTTTGACCCTAATTGTCTGCCCTGGGCACCTCTAAGGGAGATTTTCACCCAGGGATATTATTCTCTTCTTCTTTTCTCTTCTTTCCAACCCATTTACCACCTCATGGAGGTTTTCAATCAATGAGCCAGTCTGAGGTACCTCTGAGGAGGTTTTCACCTTAGATTTTTATTTTTTCCTCTTATTTTTCATTTTTCCTTTTTTTTTTTTTTTTTCTCTACCCTACCCTACTTGAAAAACAAAATAATTTTCAAGTATAAGAATACTTCCAATGGAGCCATGTGCACATCAAGATGATAGACAAAATGATGTGGAGACTTGAAATGTATGCTTTGACATGTATCCGGATTTCAGAGACCAAATGATTTTACTTTGAAGGGATCAAGCATAGTTGAGGAAGAGAGTATCGCTCCAACTTAATGGCTATCTGGAACCATATTTGAATATAGTTGTGATGTCCTTGGTCCTTTTGCCGATCTGGATCATTCTTCAGGTCTTCTTCTATCATGACCTTCACAACTTCCTCTTTTTGTTGATTTTTCTCTTCAATACATGGAGGATTTGATGGTAACCATGAGGGAGCTCTCTTGATCTCTGATTTTGATGTCTTCTCTTCATCAAGTGCATCCCATGGTTCTTTGATCTTCTCTTTTGCATCTTCTTCTGCTAGATTTGGTCCTTGAATGATATCAATATAATCTCTTTTTTGCAATACTCTTCTTGAGCTATGGTGAATATCATTGAGCTCAAGAGGAGTTGTTTGGAAGTTTTGTACCTTAGTATTGTAATTGGATTGAGCTACTCCAATGTGCGGGTTTGGAAATGGTGGTTCCCCACTATATACTTGTTGGGCCTGTCTGTTGTTCAGGTTCGGGTTCGGCTGGGCAGACATTTGGGGTTGCCTTGGTGGAGCAGGAGACAATGGTTATGGTTGAACAGGTGGTGGAGGCAAAAGTGTGGGAGGATAATTTTACTGCGGCCTCCACCCCTGATGAGATGGATTCCACTGAAGTTGTGGCTGAGCATAGGGTTGAAATGAATGGGTGGCTAGTTGGGCATGATATGGAGATGTGAAGGACCAAGGAGAAGGCATGGACCAGGAAGGATGAGAAAGGGGGTCCCATGAAGGTATGGATGTGACTTGGTAGGGCTTATAGTATGCCTAAGATGTCCCTTGCATCCCCTGTTGGTATGGTCTAGATGCATGCGGCCTCTTTTGGTTTATGTAATAGATTTGTTCAGTAACTCCTTCGGCCCCTTGGTATACAACTTTAACTTCAGGTAAGGATGGGCACTTGTCTATAGAATGATTTTCTTCACAGATTGAACAAACCCCTAGAGAGTTCAATGGATATTCATTCCTGCAATGCCTGCTGGTGTATCTAGGGCAAAAAATGGCCAAAGCCCTCTCTGCTTCCTCTTGTTTTCTTTTTGATATTTAAGGTATCCATTTGCATGGCAAGAATTTGAAGCATCTCACTCTTGACGTCTTTCAACACGTTTCCAAATTCACCTTTGAGGGATCAACTGGGGGAGGAGGTATTGGCCCCAACATTTCTGTTTTCAGCCATTGGCTCCAGAGGAAAGTTTTCTTCTTCTTCTCCCCTATAGGTTCTTCAAATATGTCTTGTTTTCCACCTAAGGGTTCTTCTTGGTCACAACCATCGAAGAAGAGAGAAAGTTGGATGTGTGAAGCAATGGGGGTGTTGGTCAAAAATGTTCCTAAATTATCTCTATTCCTACGAGGCATGAAAGGAAATCTTTTTTGGGTGATTTTGTTGTTTTTTTCTCTGCTTGTACCTGCAAAACGGAAATTGATTGAACAACCAAATTGCAACTACTGAAACGAACTTGCTGAAATGGAAATTGTAGAAATGAAATCAAAGCAAGGAAATGACTAATCTACTTTTACTGAAATGGAAATTACAGAATTGAAACGAAAGCAAGGAAATGACTAGTCTACTTTGGCTGAAATGAAAATTGCAGAATTGAAATGAAAGCAAGGAAATGACTAATCTACTTTTACTGCAATGGAAATTGCAGAATTGAAATGACTAATCTACTTTTGTTGAAATGGAAATTGAAGAATTGAAATGAAAGCAAAGAAATGCAAAAATTGAAAGAACAACTACTCTACTTTTGCCGAAATAAACTACTTAGCAAAATGTTGCAGTAGAGAATAGAGGAAAGCAGTAATCACAAAATACTCTGACGCTTCCCCGGCAACGGTGCCAAAAAGTGGTGAGCACCAATATTGCAACAATAATGCTGCAACTCCTAGGGCTTCGTACTTTGCTTTTATCAATCGGGTAGTTGGTAACAAACTTGGAAGCGATGGTGTTGTATACACAAGTACTAGCTGGTACTGCAAGCTGTCACTTGGTGAGCTGGCGCAAGATCACTAGGATCTTAAGCCAACTTCTATGAATTTCCAAAATAATATTTTAACCAGGATGAAAGAAAGATAACTCTACAGAGGCTATTCTATTTGCAGAAAGAAAAGGAAGACTAAAATGTAACGCAAACCCTAGCAAACCCTAATTTATCCAACTAACCCTACTTTTGCATAAAAAGAGATAGAAACTGACAAGATGGATGCCATTGACTACTGGGAAGGTGAATTACATCTATTTAAACTAATTCTGAAAGAAAATGAGAAAAAGCATCCTTTTGTATTTTTTGAGTGTTGTAATGTGATATTATCATGCTTGTAATTTATCGAATTGTGATTGTGGTGGAGGTTGGGTGGCGATGGAGGATGGATTTGGTTTTTGCAGAGGCGGAGGAAGGTGTGGAGAGGTCCTAAGTGGCCCCTAGTACCCTTCTAAAGACTTCCCTTGTAATTACACTTCGGAAAATCACTCGCAGGAAATTCTACAGGAGGCTGCAAGGGATCTACAAGAGGAGGCCGAGAGCTATTTTTGTAGGTTTTGAAGGTGGAAAAATGATGGGAAATGGTAACTGAAGGCTAGATGAAAGTGTTGAGGTGTCTGGAGCTTGTCAAGGAAGATCAAGTGGGGACATGATAGTTGGATTTGTTCAAATGGCAAGAGGGAAGATTATGGAGAAAAATGTAGAAATAGGGTAGATTGGTGAAATGTTTCCAATGACTCGAGAAATCAGTGAGAAGTGAGCCGATGCTACTTGCTTATGGATGTATGGTGAGCTAAGGTGCCCTGCAAGAGATCTGCACATCTACTTACAAAAATTGATCAAAGAAAGGACTAACTATACCATGAAAACAAAACTTTCTCTAGCTTGACCTAATTTCCGACCAACAAACATAAAATGCTGAACAATAACCTTTGAACAGAAAATCATGTAGAGAGATCTATTGTAAAAGAACAAGAAATGATCTAGGCAACTGAATCTGAAGTAATACATTAATCTTTCGAAATCAAGTTATCATACTAGAAATTGCACGGGAGAGAAAAATTGTGTTTTTGGTGGCAGTAGTAGTGCCTTGAACTCGAATCATAGTCCCAGAAAGCCTGAAAGGAGATTAGGGCCTATTGTTGGCCTTTCTGAATCTTAGCCTGTCACTGCATTAACCTACTTGAGCAACTGAAACAAAAACAACTATGCAAACAATAAAAACAACCTATTCTAAACAAGGTAAAATGAATCTATGTAACAGAAATTAGCTCATGAACTGAAGCAAAAAACATATAAGTACAAGGAAGGAGGTGCTGGGCATCTTAGCTTGGGCCCTAACCCAAGAGCTTCAGCCCTCTGAAAGAGATCAATGCTGGCTCAAAAACTGTTTCATCTCCATTATCAAAAATAAAAGTCACATTACAGAAACTGTCCTAAAAAAGGAAGCTTGAAACTAAGCTGAACCCGAGCTACACAAAAGTGTGAAATTTCTACTAATAACTGGCTAACCTACTGAGGCTCTAGGTCCCCTTATTTATACAAATGGGGTCCCCCAACAGACATCCTAAAATCAAGGATCTCAACTTCGTAGAACTGGAGATAAACAACAGTCCTTCTTCACTTACTCGGCTGCCCCTTGGATGCATCAATGTGGTTGCTTGTGGTCTGAGTTGCTGATGGAGGATTTGAGGAAAGGGGTCATAAATGAAGGAGACACCCTCCTACAAATCCTCTTCCTCATTTTCCTTGAATATTTGCTGCCATTTGCTCATAAATCTTCGACTTTGTCCAAAATTGACGAAAATATCTGCATAAAGCACACATTAGACTACATGGTAAAATGACTAACCCAATTCATTCTATTAGCATAAATATAATAAAAAACATCCAATAAATTAATGACAATGGTGGATTAAGTCGAAAGAGGCGAAATGAGCCCATATATTACCCATTTCTGGGGCTCGTCAGCAGTTACATAACTATACAAGATGGTAGTCATCAAATGTCTAGGGACTATTAGCCTTGGGGATGAGAGATATAAATGTAGAGTTAAATACATCATACATCTTCCAAGGAAATATGAATTCCTCAATTTTCGATAAGAGGTCCTTACGAATAAAGTCAAAAAATTTAAGATAAAATTCAATGGGCCATCCATCTGCTCCCAAGATCTTGTCTTTTTTAAACCACTTCAGAACAACTTCAATTTCACCCAGTGAGACTGGTTTGTTCAATTTCTCCACATCATCCTCATTCACAAATCGAGGCATTGTCCTAGCAATGTGGATCACTTCTATTATAGTTTCTTCTTGTGGAGCTCTGAAAAATTGGAAGTGTCTAATGCCCATGTCCGCAAGATGACTGAATGTGTTGACCATCCTGCCATATTGATCCCTTAATTTCCAAGTCGTATTGGTTAATTTTCTACCCCTGACACATTGATGGAAGAATTTAGTGTTGTCATCCCCGACCTAAAGCCAAATGGATCTCCTCTTTAATATCCAAACTTCCTCTTTCTGTCTTAAGAGTTTAATCTTTTATGCTTCCAAACTTATAAGTTGATTCTTCATTTCAATGGTTTGATAACCTGAATTGCCAGTGTCCTCCAATGCAACAAGTTCACGTTCAATCTTCAGTGGAGTAGCTTCGTCTCTTTTCTTTTTTCCTTTTGCCCATATAATGTTGTTGTGCCTGATTCGATACAAGTTGTTTGATATGACTTCGGCTGGTGAAGAATTGGAATCTTGGCAACAGTGGATCCATGATTTCTTCACAAGATTACGTAATTATTCTCTTCAAGCTAAGCTGAGTTGAATTTAAAAAGAGTATTTGGCTTATAATTTAAGTTCATGATCTTATAACTAATTTTGTTTATGAAGTATTAGATAAATTTTTAAGATTCTCTTAGATCTTAACTCGCCAATTCCATTACGTGATATTATTCTGAGACATCACTATAATATAAATTCCTGTTATAAAACTTATCATAAGAAAAACCTTATAACTAATTTTACTATAGATTAAATATCCACTAAAATATTAAGAAAGTTACAAAATTTAATACAAATTTAATTCCAAAATATCTTAAGTTAAAATTTATTCGTTATTTTCTAATTCTTTATTACGTGGTATTATTCTAAGACATCACTATAATATAACTTCCTGTTATAAAACTTATCATAAGAAAAACCTTATAACTAATTTTAAGAAAAACCTTATAACTAATTTTACTATAGATTAAATATCCACTAAAATATTAAGAAAGTTACAAATTTTAATACAAATTTAATTCCAAAATATCTTAAGTTAAAATTTATTCGTTATTTTCTAATTCTTTATATATAAAGAATAATTGACTTCATTTCAAATTTAAAGCTTTATTTCCTTGTAACAAAGTCAACTCTTTTACTCGATAGTAATAATTAATATCACTCTTAAAAACAAATTTAAGCTTTCTCACACATTTAGCTACTTTACTAACAAATTTAAGCTTTCTCACACTTTTAGCTACATGGCAATTAATATTCAAATTAATTCAAAAATATTAACAATAATAAATATAGAAATTCAATCTCATATATAACTCGTAAGTGTCAAAAATAGCAATTGAAATTTATGTAAATATAATATACTTGGGTGAAAATGTACTTTAAAAAATTATTTCAGATATTATTTTTCAAATTTTTTTTTTTTTAAATCATGAAAATATGAAAATGTATATGAATATTAGTCATAACTAACTATTTGTTCATAATTTTTATTTTTTCACCTAATTTTCATTAGGCGTTGGATTAACATTAATATTATCAATATAGTATCATCGATTCTAATAACCAATTTTTTTATAAATTTAGAGATGTAAATATATTTTTGAGTTTAATATAATTAAATATTTTTATATATAAAATTTAATAATTATTGTTTAAAGAGATATTTGACAATTTAGTATAAGTATAAGAGAGTTATTTTCAGGTAAAATTACATTTAAAAATAATAAAACAATACTTACAATAACAAATTTAAAAAATAGTCACAACAAAAAAATCAATATCAACCATAAATAAGATATTTTAATTCCACTTTAATTTTACAACCATTTTATATGTAAATAAAGTAATGAAGAAAATAATTTGTTTTGTAATATTAAAAGGATATAATTAAAGAGAAAGAGTCTTATATATATTTGTTTTCTACTACCAAATATGATTGGGACATATATTAACATTTAAATATATAAAATATGAATTATAAATAAAATAATTCAATGTGAACTATATGCATACTCTATAAAGCAAAAAGAAAAAAAAAAACATATATATATATATATCTCACAAAGAGTACTTAAAAAAAATTATTATGGAGTTTAGTTAAATAATTTTATATAGAAAGAGTCTTATGGATATATGTATATTTTTATTAACATTTTAACGTATAGAATGTGAATTATAAGTAAAATATTTCAATCATATATATATAATACTAGTTAAAAAAATTTAATATGGACTCATATATAAAGATCTTATTTCACTAATAAATTTTTTTAAGAGAAATTTATAAATTATTCATTTTTTAATATGAAATTCACATATAAGATTTTAAAACATATTTATAACATTTATATATAGAAAAAGTCATATATATTAACATTTTGATATATAAAACGTAAATTTTTGTGTTGATGAAAATCAATATATATCTATTTTAACTTAACCTACCAAAAACCTATATATGAATCAAATATTTCTTTTTAGAAATTTTTCCTTAAATTTTAAATTAAAAACAAAAAAATTGCATTTTGAAATACTCTATCCTTCTCTATGCTAATTAGATCCAGAATTTAAATATATACATGCTTGTATAATTGAAATTAAAATGATCTAACCTGTTAAAATATAAACATTCTTAATATATATACCTAGTTCATAAAGTGAAAATTTTATAACTATTTTAACTTAATCAAACGAATGAACTAAAGGTAATGAAAATGTTTAAAAGAAAATATATCAAAAGGCATTTGGGCAAACTTACAAAAGAACACGCCATCGCATTTTACTTTCACCATGAAGCATGCATGTTTGAATGACATAGGAATCAATGCTTGGATGAGATATTTAGGTTTTGTCATGTTTCATGGTTAGTGTCCCTAAAATAATGAAGAAAAACTCTCTTCCAATATTGGAAGTGTCATTTTGAAGATAACATTACCTATATATCCACGGCATAATATTTATGACAGTGGGAATGGTCCTAATTTCTTTGATATATTTATGACAGTGGGAATGGTTCTAATTTCTTTGATATGGTTCTAAAATGTTGATAATGAATTTTAAAAAGTGTTAAAGTGCTGAATATAAAACATTGATTTAAGTTAAGTAGTAATAATTTAATTTAATTCTAAAGATGAAGTGTATTAGTATGAAATTCGATAAGCAATATTAAAACAAATTAATGATATGAAATAATCGAAATAAATATAATACAATAATAAAATTTTAAAAATTATTGTTAAATATTTAATTTTATATATTTATGTATGGTTTTTTAATTAAACTCGAATTTTTAAATTAGTAGAACTTGATTTAATGTACTGAAAATATTTCTATGGAAAATTATAAATATTTTTTCAGATCCGTTTAAAATGGAGACATTTAAAATAAGGATATTAGTGAAAGAGGAATATCCATTGCAGTGGCTTTTACAACTTTTTCAATATTCGTAAGTAATATTGTTCTACAATTTAACATGATATTTAAGATGTAGAGAGATGCTTTACCGTAAGATGTTACAGTGTTCATAAATAAATATAAATATGTAAGCATTTAAATATAAAATTAAAAAAATAACCCTTGAAATTTGTTAATGAATTTTAATGGTTTTAAGGTATATTGGGCTCCAGTATTCTATCCTTTTGCCAGTTACCGTTAATAAAAATTCATATCTACATTTATTTATTCTTAATTTTAATTGTGCATAAAAAATGAATGGCCTCTGCCGAGAGTAATTTAAAAGTGCAACAGAATAACTGCAAGATAATTGTTATTAAACAACCGATTCCATCTTTTAATCACCAGAGACTTCTTAGCTATCTTGGGATGATCGTGAAATATTTAATTAAGTCTCCATCCCCTTGTTCAATTTCGATGATATATATGTGTGCAATAATATTAACAGCGTTGGAGTATTTATTAGTCCCTGCCATCTGGCAATGGCCAGGGACTATAGGAATCGAATTGTCCTTTTTAGCATTAAATTGAGCTGCTTATCATCCCGAATAAGTAGCTACTATGACGAATAACCAAACTTTCTGAACAACAATCTATTCAATCGTCTTATTTACCCTCTTCCTGAGGCGGGGAGGCGGAAACATACAGTTATATCATATTTGCGCTTCACATTTAGAAATTTAAAAATCTAGCTTGCAAGTAATGCTAGCATTAAATCAAAAAATCAAATGTCAATCATGTATATTTCTTTAGTATATACTGAGAACAAGCATCACACTGTCTGTGGCAAGCATCTCCCTGTCTCTGCATGTACAGCTGCCACGGCTTCGTCGACAACTGTTATGGCTTCGACAACTCCTACGGCTTTTTCCAAGTGTCCTAATCCATTGAAGTTATGCCGTTTAGAAAACTGGATAAATTCATTCTAAAAACCTTGGCGAAGCATGCAATTGTAGAAGTGGGGGCAACGGAGGAGTGGCACAAATGGAGAGAGCGCTGGTTCCTATACCACATTTTGGAGAATGAAGTTGTGCGGCTCCTTTCATCTGCACCTGCACCACAGAAGACAAGGTATACAAATTATCGGTGTCGTTGAATTTTACCAGGTTCATAGAATTAACTTTTCCGCATAGAAAATATGGGATGATGACATTTATTTCTAGGATTATCCTCCCTTCTGTATTCTTTTTACAATAATGGCTTCACCCGCAACAATAGAATATTTACTCTGTAAGTCTGTAGTCTTAGGGTACAGTTCTACTTTTAAGTGCAAACAGTAATCCTCTGTTACTTAACCAGATAAATTGTATTTCCTCACATGCCTAATAAGTCCACCTATTAAACTTAAAACAATATTCCTATATTCATGATTTAAAAGGATAACGAATTTCCCATAATCTAATTTTCACTCAATAACTTAATAATCAATTCATAAATTTAACAATTAAATTCAACTATTCAGAATATCATATTCTCTATATCTTTTGTAGTGCAAGAAGTTTCTACAATTTATTCCTCTGTAGTATTCTAATGGAAGAGTTCAACTACTAAAGTCTAGATAAGCCAAACTATAGTGACATAACAGATCGATTATAGTTCATATCTCCAGCCGTAAGTATATTCATCCAAAGCACTAGATTATGACCTTAACATACACAATTCCCATACGAACAAATCGTTATTGCTATGACGACTTCTCTTTCTTATTAATCTTAGGCCAACATACGAGGCATTATCACATCAAACTCTAGTTTATTGTAATAATGGAATTCTATACTTCCTCACTCTATATTTTTCCTTCTTATATCCAGATACAAACATTTTGGTAATAATATTATTCTGACATATGATGCTCGTCACGTATTTCCTTAATCTCAATTAACTGTATCCCTTCCATGAAATGCATTATCCTAATGAATTTTGCTTTCAACCACATATTATTTTGCACATATTAAAAAAAAGAATATTAGGAGAAAACTGTACCTTTTGCACCTTTCTCTTCCAATTGGATTTGGAATTGCACCTTCTTGTTTTCATCTGTAATCGCTCGTCAATGTTAAGGTGGCCTTCAACAACTGTGTGTAGGGCTTCAGCATACACTCATCTCTTCTGCCCCATCGAAGCTCTGCCCATCGAAGCTCAACAGACTTCACGGAAGTGCACCAGACCTTTGGGGAACACGAACACGTCTCCCTTCTCAAGCGTTTTGTTGAACAATTTATTGGCAGTGGTGATAAGCCGACTGAGAGAGTACCCTCCATGACAACCAAGATTTCTGTGGCTGGCGGATGAGTGTGAGGGGGATTAAGGTAGAGGGGAGCAGCGAAATTAATCCGAGCCATGGAGATTCCCAAGGTGTTTAAGCCTGGTATCTGCATTACATTCGCTGGAGTGATGTTGGATCCCATCATGTTACCTGTATCCCCTGCAATATCTAGGCCCCTGAACATGAAGTCATCTGCAGTAACCATGCTTGCATCCGTACACGGGAACCCGTTCACATTAACTGCAATTACAGTCAAATAAACATATATATATATATATATATATATATATATATATATATATATGATCAGATTCACATCGCATGAAACAAATTGAAACCCTCCATCATGAGCTTGAGCTCATCCAAGCACCAACTCGATACGGCATGAAAGAAAATAGCGTCAACTTTAAACAGACAACATTCACTAATCTCAACAACTGAAACTGTGCTATCAGAGCAAGAGTCAAGTTAAACAGACTCACTTGGATGTATATCGAGAACATTACCGTCACCTGACTGTTCTTGACTATTCGGATCATGTATGAAGGACGAACTGGAAGGACTCAATTCAGCAGCTGTAAGCGATTCCCTCTGAACTGAGCTATTCGACCGCAATAACAAGTAATTGCGGTTACTCTAGCCTAGTGGTAAATGCATGCACTGCTACTGACACGTGAAATGCATGCAAAACGCAATATTTGTGTGTTGGAGCAGTCGAATCTTGACACGCGCTTGCCTCGATGACCGTAACGCTTTGGTATCATAGCTTTAAAAAAATGACGTATGGTCTTCCCTCTTAGCTTAAAAAATAAGACCTTTAATAATATTTTGCTCAACCTGTATCAAACTTTTGAATAAATGTTTCAAACACTTCAAACTTAAAACCTCCAGCGGCGGCTACAAGTACGACTCTTTTAAAGACTTTTCAAACCTCTACGCTGGCTCTCAACGGTTGCGCTCTGTCACTACTTACGATGGTGTGGAAGTGGCTATGGATGCTACTCACACCGGCTAGGGCTACGGCCTTCTGCTTCTTATTTGGACGACTCCTAGGTCAGCGAGAGTGGCAACGGCTGGGGTTTCTCATAGTGGCATTAACTACCCCGTTCTTCTAGCTCTGGCATGTTGGGATTCTGCACAACTGACAGGTTTAAAAACGCTAAGCGAACTCTCCTTACGTTGTTTTTGGGCCAAGTGAGCTCGGTTACTGCGACTTCTTCCTCGGACCAAACATCAACCAGCTTTAATAAAATAAAAAATACGCTGTAGTGATATAGGCTCTTAGCAGTATTTATCAACGAACAAGGGAATTACGTCACTCTTACAGGTGTCTAGCGGCTATGCCTGATGGATAGCGGCTCCCTGGAAGTTAATAAAAAATCATTCTTGCAGATAGCGACAAATAAGATGAGAGATGATGCGACTGTCTTTAAAATGGTGCTTGATTTAACTCTTCAAATTTTCTCGGATGAACTGTTAAGAATTTTACGAGGGGGAAGGGGAGAAGCTCCCTCAACAAATTAGAGTTGCCGCAAGTAAATTGCAACGGTACATAAACTTAAAAAACACAGAAAATGACTCAGGGTAAAACAAAGTGGTTGCGGTAAAACTAGAGGTGAAAGTTTAAAGCCATATAGCAACAAACCAAATTTGAGTTTCCGATATCAAAACATAAGAAAATATATTTGCATGATAAATGGTTGACTTGCAGTTCCAAGTCAACCAAAAATTCTTATTGTTATTTATCCTTTACCACGGGTTGCCTACTAACACAGGGTTCCCTAGTAACACACATAAACTGAGCAAGCACTCCCAATATTTCTTTTCCCCTCTCTACCTCTCAAAACATAACAAAATACATTCACCACAGGTTGCCCAGTAACACACATAAACAAAATACATTCACCACAGGTTGCCGAGTAACACACATAAACTGAATGCAGACACTTCTCGAACTGTTTCAATGTCGCGGCTACGAATTGAATGGATCTATCCACAAATTGAATACTTTATTACTTACCCAAAAGAAGAAGGAAGGCTCGCGCTGTAGCTTTAGGTATGCAGCAGAGAAGGCTACGGGAGAGGCAGCACCATAGACAGAGGCTAAGGCATAGGTTCCAGATCTATATCCATACCCTCCAGTCGCAGATCCTCTACTAGGTGCAGAGCCAGTTCCATATCGATATCGAGACCCTACAGTTGGAGACAGACTTGAAACCATTGAAGCATCTCAAGATCGAGAGCCATCACCTAGCCTAGGATCCCTCTCCGTGCGAAGGCACTTTAGATTCCAGCAACAGTACTTTACTTCCCCCGCAAAGGCATAATAGATTCCCGCCGCTAAGACCTGATCTCTTACACCGCCTGCAAAGGTAGTTTTTCCACCAGCTACTTTTTCTTCTCCTGCTTCTGTCCTTACCCAGATACATGATCTTTTTGTGGCAGTAAGGTGCTGAACCCATCCCAAGAACCCTGTACAAAGTAAGTTAGCTATGGGGTATGTTGTCTACTCAAGAAGGCATGAAGCAGCAGTGAGCGGTGTTTTTTCGGTAAGCAGCCTCCCAATACCTTTGGATAGAACTAGATAGACACTGACAAACCCGTAGATGAATTTTCTCCACTTTTCTCTGCGATCCTCCATAGCCTTCTTTATGCAGGGAGTGCTTTCTGAGAAGGCTGGAGGAAGAAATTGGCGTGACTTCTTATCCATCCTCAAACCTTGGGAATGATTCAACGGCCTACGACAAGTCTAGAGGCCATGAAGGCCGAGAAACCCTAGCTTCAGACTCGGGGATTGATCTGATTTATCTTCTGGAGGCTTCAGACGATGAGCTCGGAATTCCCCTGAGCCCCATTCTGGACTTGAAGGATGAAGTTTGCCAATCCCCCAATGAAACATCTGAGTGTTTGTTCAACAACCCGGATCTTGAATCCTTTGGTGAAAATTGGCACTTTGAGGACAGTTGCAGAGGTCGAAGGATTTTCATGTACGAATTGCCCGAGAAATTCAACACAGATGTCTTCAAACTGTGCGAGTTTGGGCTTGCAAAATGGCTCAACATATGTCTGAGATGCTCAGAAAACGCAGCCGAGATCTGGAGTGCCTGCCCGACTACACTGATGTCCCGGAGTGGAAACGCTTCCAGGTTGAAGAAATGGATCAGTTTCATCATCCTCTGCTGTTAGATAAAACCCTAGCAGCAGTAGAAGAAGAGTACGTTCCTAGCGAGGAGGCCGTAAATGAAGTCATGAGAAGGCTGGAGGAAGAAATTGGCGTGACTTCTTATCCATCCTCAAACCTTGGGGATGATTCAACGGCCTACGACAAGTCTAGAGGCCATGAAGGCCGAGAAACCCTAGCTTCAGACTCGGGGATTGATCTGATTTATCTGCTGGAGGCTTCAGACGATGAGCTCGGAATTCCCCTGAGCCCCGTTCTGGTCTTGAAGGATGAAGTCTGCCAATCCCCCAACGAAACATCCGAGTGTTTGTTCAACAACCCGGATCTTGAATCCTGTGGTGAAAATTGGCACTTTGAGGACAGTTGCAGAGGTCGAAGGATTTTCATGTACGAATTGCCCGAGAAATTCAACACAGATGTCTTCAAACGTGGCCGTGCCTTTCCAGACGTGATGCTTCTCACAACGAGGGTTTTAACTCACCTCTGCGATGGCGCAATCCCTGGTACATGGATTTGGCTGAACAGTATTTGCAAGTGTTGGAAAAGATTTCTCATAGGCACGCATCTACCTCTCTTCGTGGTGGTTATAGCACGGAAATCCCTGCCATCTGGCAATGGCCAGGGACTATAGGAATCGAATTGTCGTTTTAGCATTAAATTGAGCTACTTATCATCCAGAATAAGTAGCTACTATGACAAATAACCAAAGATTTTGAACAACAATCCATTTGATCGTCTTATTTAGCCTCTTCCAGAGGCGGGGAGGCGGAAACATACGGTTATATCATATTTGCGCTTCACATTTAGAAATTTAAAAATCTAGCTTGCAAGTAATGCTAGCATTAAATCAAAAAATAAAATGTCAATCATGTATATTTCTTTAGTATATACTGAGAACAAGCATCTCGCTGTCTGTGGCAAGCATCTCGCTGTCTCTGCATGTACAGCTGCCACGGCCTCGTCGACAACTGTTATGGCTTCGACAACTGCTATGGCTTTTTCCAAGTGTCCTAATCCATTGAAGTTATGACGTTTAGAAAACTGGATAAATTCATTCTAAAAACCTTGGCGAAGCATGCAATTGCAAAAGTGGGGGCAATGAAGGAGTGGCAGAAATGGAGAGAGCGCTGGTTCCTATACGACGTTTTGGAGAATGAAGTTGTGCGGCTCCTTTCATCTGCACCTGCACCACAGAAGACAAGGTATAAAAATTATCAGTGTCGTTGAATTTTACCAGGTTCATAGAATTAACTTTTCCGCATAGAAAATATGGGATGATGACATTTATTTCTAGGATTATCCTCCCTTCTGTATTCTTTTTACAATAATGGCTTCATCTGCAACAATACAATATTTACTCTGTAAGTCTTTAGTCTTAGGGTACAGTTCTACTTTTAAGTGTAAACAGTAATCATCTGTTACTTAACCAGATAAATTGTATTTCCTCACATGCCTAATAAGTTCACCTATTAAACTTAAAACAATATTCCTATATTCATGATTTAAAAGGATAACGAATTTCCCATAATCTAATTTTCACTCAATAACTTAATAATCAATTAATAAATTTAACAATTAAATTCAACTATTTAGAATATCATATTCTCTATATCTTTTGTAGTGCAAGAAGTTTCTACAATTTATTCCTCTGTAGTATTCTAATGGAAGAGTTCAACTACTAAAGTCTAGATAAGCCAAATTGTAGTGACATAACAGATCGCTTATAGTTCATATCTCCAACCGTAAGTATATTCATCCAAAGCACTAGATTATGACCTTAACATACACAATTCCCATGCGAACAAATCATTATTGCTATGACGACTTCTCTTTCTTATTAATCTCAGGCCAACATACGAGGCATTATCGCATCAAACTCTAGTTTATTGTAATAATGGAATTCTATACTTCCTCACTCTATATTTTTCTTTCTTATATCCAGATACAAACATTTTGGTAATAATATTATTCTAACATATGATGCTCGTCACGTATTTCCTTAATCTCAATTAATTGTATCCCTTCCATGAAATTCATTATCCTAATGAATTTTGCTTTCAACCTCATATTATTTTGCACATACTAAAAAAAATAATATTAGGATAAAACTGTACCTTTTGCACCTTTCTCTTCCAATTGGATTTGGAATTGCACCTTCTTGTTTTCATCTGTAATCGCTCGTCAATGTTAAGGTGGCCTTCAACAACTGTGTGTAGGGCTTCAGCATACACTCATCTCTTCTGCCCCATCGAAGCTCAGCAGACTTCACGGAAGTGCACCAGACCTTTGGGGAACACGAACACGTCTCCCTTCTCAAGCATTTTGCTGAACAATTTATTGGCAGTGGTGATAAAGCCGACTGAGAGAGTACCCTCCATGACCACCAAGATTTCTGTGGCCCGCGGATGAGTGTGAGGGGGATTAAGGCAGAGAGGAGCAGCAAAATCAATCCGAGCCATGGAGATTCCCAAGGTGTTTAAGTCTGGTATCTGCATTACATTCGCTGGAGTGACGTTGGATCCCATCATGTTACCTGTATCCCCTGCAATATCTAGGCCCCTGAACATGAAGTCATCTGCAGTAACCATGCTTGCATCCGTACACGGGAACCCGTTCACATTAACTGCAATTACAGTCAAATAAACATATATATATATATATATATATATATATATATATATATATATATATATATATATATATATATATATATATATATATATATATATATATATATGATCAGATTCACATCGCATGAAACAAATCGAAACCCTCCATCATGAGCTTGAGCTCATCCAAGCACCAACTCGATACGGCATGAAAGAAAATAGCGTCAACTTTAAACAGACAACATTCACTAATCTCAACAATTGAAACTGTGCTATCAGAGCAAGAGTCCAGTTAAACAGACTCACTTGAATGTATATCGAGAACATTACCGTCACCTGACTATTCTTGACTTTTCAGATCATGCACGAAGGACGAACTGGAAGGACTCAATTCAACAGCTGTAAGCGATTCCCTCTGAACTGAGCTATTCGACCGCAATAACAAGTAATTGCGGTTACTCTGGCCTAGTGGTAAATGCATGCACTGCTACTGACACGTGAAATGCATGCAAAAGGCAATATTTGTGTGTTGGAGCAATCGAATCTTGACGCACGCTCGCCTCGATGACCGTAACGCTTTGGTATCATAGCTTTAAAAAAAATGACGTATGGTCTTCCCTCTTAGCTTAAAAAATAAGACCTTTAATAATCTTTTGATCAACCTGTATCAAAATTTTGAATAAATGTTTCAAACGCTTCAAACTTAAAACCTCTAGTGGCGCCTACAAGTACGACTCTTTTAAAGACTTTTCAAACCTCTACGCTGGCTCTCAACAGTTGCACTCTGTCACTACTTACGATGGTGTGGAAGCAGCTGTGGATGCTACTCACACCGGCTAGGGCTACGGCCTTCTGCTTCTTATGTGGACGACTCCTAGGTCAGCGACAGTGGCAACGGTTGGGGTTTCTCATAGTGGCATTAACTACCCCGTTCTTCTAGCTCTGGCATGTTGGGATTCTGTACAACTCATAGGTTTAAAAATGCTAAGCGAACTCTCCTTACGCTGTTTTTGGGCCAAGTGAGCTTGGTTACTGCGACTTCTTCCTCGGACCAAACATCAACCAGCTTCAATAAAATAAAAAATATGTTGTAGCGATATAGGCTCTTAGCAGTCTTTATCAAAAAACAAGGGAATTACGTCACTCTTACAGGTGTCTGGCGGCTATGCCTGATGGATAGCGGCTCCCTGGAAGTTAATAAAAAATCATTCTTGCAGATAGCGACAAATAAGATGAGAGATGATGCGATTGTCTTTAAAATGGTGCTTAATTTAACTCTTCAAATTTTCTTGGTTGAACTGTTAAGAATTTTACGAGGGGGAAGGGGAGAAGCTCCCTCAACAAATTAGAGTTGCCGCAAGTAAATTGCAACGGGACATAAACTTAAAAAACACAGAAAATGACTCAGGGTAAAACAAAGTGGTTGCGATAAAACTAGAGGTGAAAGTTTAAAGCCATATTGCAACAAACCAAATTTGAGTTTATGATATCAAAACATAAGAAAATATATTTGCATGATAAATGGAGGTTGCAGTTCCAAGTCAACCAAAAATTCTTATTGCTATTTATCCTTTACCACGGGTTGCCGAGTAACACAGGGTTCCCTAGTAACACACATAAACTGAGCAAGCACTCCCAATATTTGTTTTCCCCTCTCTACCTCTCAAAACATAACAAAATACATTAACCACAGGTTGCCCAGTAACACACATAAACAAAATACATTCACCACAGGTTGCCGAGTAACACACATAAACTGAATGCAGACACTTCTTGAACTGTTTCAATGCCACGGCTACGAATTGAATGGCTCTATCCACAAATTGAATACTTTATTACTTACCCAAAAGAAGAAGGAAGGTTTGCGCTGTAGCTTTAGGTATGCAGCAGAGAAGGCTACGCGAGAGGCAGCACCATAGACAGAGGCTAAGGCATAGGTTCCAGATCTATATCCATACCCTACAGTCGCAGATCCTCTACTAGGTGCAGAGCCAGTTCCATATCGATATCGAGACCCTACAGTTGGAGACAGACTTGAAACCATTGAAGCATCTCAAGATCGAGAGCCATCACCTAGCCTAGGATCCCTCTCCGTGCGAAGGCACTTTAGATTCCAGCAACGGTACTTTACTTCCCCCGCAAAGGCACAATAGATTCCCGCCGCTAAGACCTGATCTCTTACACCGCCTGCAAAGGTAGATTTTCCACCAGCTACTTTTTCTTCTCCTGCTTCTGTCCTTACCCGGATACATGACCTTTTTGTGGCAGTAAGGTGTTGAACCCGTCCCGAGAACCCAGTACAAAGTAAGTTAGCTGTGGGGTATGTTGTCTACTCAAGAAGGCATGAAGCAGCAGTGAGCAGTGTTGTTTCGATAAGCAGCCTCCCAGTACCTTTGGATAGAACTAGATAGACACTGGCAAACCCGTAGATGAATTTTCTCCACTTTTCTCTGCGGTGCGCCATAGGCTTCTTTATGCAGGGACGGGCTGCGGGGCAGCTAGTCCCTGCTATATGCTCTTGTTAGTTGTAGCAAGAAGCGAGGCCAGTTAGTCTGTCAAAGCAAGACCGTCTGTATCCAAGTCCTTGTCTTCTGAAATATTTGTTTATATGCTTGTATCTAGGTTTATTGCTTACAGTTTTACCATTTTTCCCATTACGATTTTAGCTCTAGCTATATTTGTTTATATGCTTGTATCTAGGTTTATTGCTTACAAGTTTACCATTTTTCCCGTTACGATTTTATCTCTAGTTGTTGATTTATTCCCAGGGATAATGTTATCTATGTATGTGTAATTGTACTGGTAATTCTATTAGCATAGTATTGTTAAAGAAAACATGGATTATCAATGCGCAGGTTACTGTATTAAACTATAAACTATAGCAATGCAATTGTCGAACTAAACTACGGCAATGCAATTGTCCAACAAAGGTTGGACACTTGAATGGAGGCAACTAATTTATGTTCACTTAGATTATATAAATATCTTATATAAAGCATGTTGTCTGTATTAGTGGCCACAGATGATTGAAACTACTTCTATTGGACACTTCACGCGTTTATATGTTACGTGATAACAACTGAAAAATATTTTGAATATCTCATCAAGCATGAAATGCTACTTTATGTTTATTTTTGTTCATATGCTTTAAATAAAAATGAAATGATAATTTATATTTTAAGCCAGGAAATGCTACTTTATAGCCATATTTTTTAATATTTCAAAAGAGAAAATGCTATTTTATAACCATATAACGCCTACGGCAACAAGAGTCTCCCTATCGCTTAAGAAAAGGATACTATACTATACTATGTTTTTGAAAAAATAGAGCATGTTGTATCCGCAAATCCACCTCTAGGTAAAGACCTGAACTCTTCATGTCTGGAGAAACCCACAAAGTTAAAAAAACATTTTATTTTCAATATAATTTTAGTAGTTTGTTCTTACCAGCGAGCATCTCCCATTCACTGATCTTAGGATTTGATGCATATAATTAGATAAGCATTTTCACTGTTCTTAGGATTTGATGCATGTAATTAGATTAGCGTTGAGGCAAAGGCTTGCCAGATAGGAACCTTTGAAACAAAATTAATGCCCTTTCAAGCTGAGCATAGGGAACCGTGTGCGCTTCACCTCTCACTGTCGCATAAACAAGATGTTTATATGCTTCAGTCCATCCACCTACCTGTCCATCAACATATTTCAATAGCACATTCATTGATGTCACTGCCATATAACATATTTGAAGTCACTGCCATATATATTTGACCATGCAATAAGCCAACGTGAAGTCGCTGCAATTTATAACAATGATATATTTGACCATACAATAAGCCAAGGGGAAGCCACTGCCGCATGACAATAATATATTGGACCATGCAATAAGCCAAGAGGAAGCCACTACCATATAACAATGATATATTAAGTTGGCAAACAAATTTGAAAAGATCACAAGAGAAAATAGCTGCAAAACATTCTCCATAATATGTTTTCTTTTGAATAGCTGCAAGACATTCTCCATAATATATTAATATGCAATAGATAACACACTCTCCATGATATAAATTTCCAGGAATGAAGGCTGCTCCATAATGAACGCTGCTCAACGCTCTCCAAGCTCAACGTTGCCAATCAAGCATTGAACACTGCAATTATATATGAATAAAAGTCTGCAATCAAGCATTAAACGCTGCAATTAAGTACTGAACGCTGTAATTATATATAGATAAAAGACTTGAACCACCAATCAAGCATTGAACACTACATAATGCCAAGAAGGGTGGTATAATATATGAACACTCTTCGTAATGCAAAGAACTTAATGCTCTGACTCTCCATAATATTAAAGGATGTTGGCATATTAAAGATATGGAATATTAATTTTATTCTCTCCAATGCATATTAAAGATCCAGAAATTCTCTCCAATGCATATTAAAGTTTTAGCAAATTAAAGATTTAGCAATTGTTTGTTGCAGCCAGATATGAGTTCTTAGCGAAGGCGAAGAAACGAGCTTGGTAAATCGTCTCGTGGCGAAGAAACATGCAGAATACCCGACGCGTGTCAAATTATCATGTTTTTCCAGATCATAACACTTGTGCACATAATTTATTGGCTGCATGTTTTTCTAGATCATAAGACTTGTGCACATAAATCATTGGGTGCATGCACAGATAGTGTAACATGTCAAACTGGCTTTAACTCTATGATTTCTATGCCCAGGTATCGGCTTTAGTAAGACCAATGAATTGTCCGTCGCGTTGCCATTATCGCCTTCGCTGTAAGTTGTCGGTCGCACTGCCATTATCGCCGTCACTGTAAGCAACCTATTCTCAGCGTATCATGCAGGCTGAGGGCACAAGTATGATGTTGCGGCTGTAACTGAATGCAGGACCATTTGTTGAGAGGGATTTAGTTTCTGTGCAATTTTAGTCCTGTTGTAGCCCATAATTTGGCTATTTTCGAGCCAGAATATTATCCCTGGAGCGAAGGATGGATGACTCATCTAAAATTATTCAGCACAGAGAAAATTCAAATACAAAATTTTCTGAATATAATCTACCTTTGGTTCATCTCCACCTAAGCCAAAGTATTCTGTAATTGGTTTCTCAACATCAGTATTGTCAGAATCAACCTGCACAAAAAGGATCTGGCAAAATACACATAAATAGAAACAATTACAAACAGATTTTCATCATGCTGGAATCTCAGATTAAACAACAATTCAACCCCAAAGGAGGTGCAGGTTTCAGATGATAATAGTGCCAAGGAGTCCTCCATGTAATAATTGTAACCCGCATTTATTTCAGCTTCAAATAGATATTTGATGGGCTCTCCAATAAAACACATGCAATTACCTACAAAATAATTAGATATTAAAATATTTTATTTCTAAGAAGCGAAAACAAACATAATACACCACAAACTAATATTATCCCTGGAGCGAAGGATGGATGACTCATCTAAAATTATTCAGCACAGAGAAAATTCAAATACAAAATTTCTGAACATAATCTACCTTTGGTTCATCTCCACTTAAGCCAAAGTATTCTGTAATTGGTTTCCCAACATCAGCATTGTCAGAATCAACCTGCACAAAAAGGATCTGGCAAAATAAACATACAAACATAAACAATTACAAAAAGATTTTCATCCTGCTGGAATCTCAGATTAAACAACAATTCAACCCCAAAGGAAGTGCAGGTTTCAGATGATAATAGTGCCAAAGGAGTCCTCCATGTAATAATTGTAACGAGGAAACTCTAAGAACAAGTGTCAACATAATTACATGTGTTCAGCGAGTGAATTGTGCCTAACGATATCTTTCCCTTAAACGCTTTTGCAGCTTCTTGAAATGATGGAATGACCTTTTCATAATCCTTGGCAGTTACGAAGAGCAGGATCTACAAAAAGCAATCAAGTTAGGGCAACTTGCATACTACACTTATTCAGAGTTGTATTGTAAATATTTTTCCCTTCTTCAAGGATGTGACCTGTTTCCTGCAAACCCGATTCCTCATGAACAGAACTTCTACCCTTGACCTTGACTTTTACCAAATCTGACCTTGAGGCTTCTTCAATTTTATAGCGGTCCATTGGGAGCCGCTTTTTCCTTTCCAAACAGTCAACTAGAAAAGACTCCCTAAGTACTGGTACTTTGAAACTCCTGTTAACACTCATTGAAACTCCTGTTAACACTCATTTAATAGAAATAACGTCAAAGGTATGATCACAACTTCCTATAATATGAGAAAGCTAATAACAATAAGCAATGCATCCACCTTCTACTAGAATAAAAATGTACATTGTGAGGTATCCCTTAAAAGAGGAAAAACAACTCACGATGCTTTTTCTATCTCGGAGCTATATGTATCAATTGTGTTTTCATTTATAATCAAGCAATCAGCATCTGGCAATTTCTCAACACAAACAAAAACCAGTGCATTGTTAAAATTCCTGCTCAATATATACTCAAAAATACTTTGTATCTTAAAGTTTAAAGTAATGGGCATGTGTACACATTTCAAAACCATGCTTGTCTTGCATTCATACCCCAAATATACTCACAAATATACTTCATAGCTACAAAAATATGCATGCATTTCAAAGCCAGGCTTGTTCTGCAATCTTAACAATAAGCATGCATTTTAAATCCAAGCTTATTCTGCAATCTCACCGCGTGTTAGTTGGTTCAAGAGTTTTCCACCAGCTGCCTGAAGTTTACTCTTCCATTCCACCTGCAGACAACCTTATTCTGCTCATGTAAAAACACATTTTGACCAAATCATGTATCTCCTAATCATAGAACATAGCACACACTCACATGAACACCCGTTTATTTCCTGCGAAGATGACCCTAAAAAATGAGCAATATTTTAAGAATTCTGAAAAGGATCTACATGCATTGAGTTTTCTACTCTGATTAAAGCATCCTATAAAACCCAAGACTCTGGTTGCATCACTTACATGGGATTCCTTAAGATTTCCAACAATTTCCACTGCTAAACCCTTCAAGAAAGCAGTTCGAGAGTTTTGAGATTGTCCAATTGTGCCTTGATTTTCGAACCTTTAGAAAGTGGAGGCAGAATGCGAACGAGCTTCTTTCCCTTTTGTGATTTAAAGCACTGCATAGAAACAAACCTAATCATGTATGCAAAATAATGTATATTTAAGAAACAAAAGAGGCACAGCCATTGAATAAAATGTAACACCCAGGAAATAATCCAACCTCCTTAAAATAGGCATTATCTGTTTCCTTCGGAATTTTCCATTTCCCTTTAATACGTTCAGGATTGGTCGTTGAGAAACTACATTTGCTCCATGCAGAAAGATAGCCTAGACATTTGTACTGACCACCAGAATATTCCAATCCACCTTCACACAACGGGCACTTTCCAAGGGCTCCAAAAAGCATGCCATGGGCACTCGCATTACATTAAAGAGAATCTATAAGTATATGTCAGATATTCCCTTACACCATGATCCATCCTCAAAGCTTCAGCACACAGACACACTAACAATTTGAGTCACGATGCTCATGTCTGAACACACTTTCATTAACTAACAAAGTAACTGGCAAAAACGACACCCTTTATTTTCTCAATTTTCTTAAAATAATTGTTAGAAAAGAATAAAATTTCTGAATTTATGAAACATTCATCACTTTTTCACCTTTTAGCCTCTGTTACAGAAGTGGAAGGATCCGTTGGTATTTTGCTCTCTTGCTAGAGTAGATATACGCAGATTCGGGTTGCCTAAGTAGAAGGCATGGAACTAGTGATTCCCTTGCGAACTTGTCTTCCTACTATAGAAGGATCAGCGCACGGATCAGGCTGTCTGACTCACGGAAATAGGCTAATGCTATGCCTAAAAGTAAGCATTGGATGAATGCTCAGGCATTGAGAAGGAAGTCCGCTTTTCTCCATCCTCTATTACAGCATAGTTGGAATTGGATATTTGTAGATCGAATCTTTTCTGGTTCTTGAATACGGCAGGGCCCTTGACTAGGAATTCTGACAGCACCGGTTATGCGGCCTCTTAGTTAATTTGTGATGAATTCTCTTCCTATTCGTTCACACCCAAGAGAGAGTAGCTTCCTTTCAAGCTGGGTAATTAAAAGAAAGTCGAAAGAAAAAAGAATGGTTATTCCAACATGCCGACAATTCCATGAGCTTCGTCTTCTTCACTCGGAGTGCTTTCTGAAAGAAGATGCCCTTCATAGGACCTAAACCAAGAAGGCTAACAACACTACCTGATTGTCAATTCCATGCCAGGCGACAATGTACAAGTCCATACTTGAATTCCGTGTCTCCCCATGTTTGATTCCTGTCATAAACCTGAAAATCACACAGTAACACAACATCATTCCAAGTTCCATCAAACTAAGGTAAGGTATCAATAATGTATATCCTGAATTTCAATTTGAATCTAAATCCGCAGCACTAAGATTAACACCCTGCCTCAATGTGCTGCACCACTAAATCCTTTAAACCCTGAATTATTTTCCATGCAGGATCTCACCATTATTTTCCATCGGAATTCAACCGAGCTCACCGCCTCTGTCCAATCATCATGAAAATCCCTCAAAATTGGGCAATTCTGGCTCAAAAATAGCCAAATTATGGGCTACAACAGGATTAAAATTGCACAAAAACTAAATCCCTCTCAACAGATGGCCCTGCGTTCAGTTACAGCCGCAACATCATACTTGTGCCCTCGGCCTGCATGATACGCTGAGAATAGGTTGCTTACAACGATGGCGATAATGGCAGTGCGACTGACAACTTACAGCGAAGGCGATAATGGCAACGCGACGGACAATTCATTGGTCTTATTGAAGCTGATACCTGGGCATATAAATCACGGAGTTAAAGTCGGTTTGACATGTTACACTATCTGTGCATGCACCCAATGATTTATGTGCACAAGCCTTATGCTCTAGAAAAACATGCAGCCAATAAATTATGTGCACAGGTGTTATGCTCTGGAAAAACATTATAATTTGACACACATTGTGTATTCTGCATGTTTCTTCGCCACGAGACGATTTACCAAGCTCATTTCTTCGCCTTTGCTAAGAACTCATATCTGGTTGTAACAAACAATTGCTAAATCTTTAATTTGCTAAAACTTTAATATGCATTGGAGATAATTTCTGGATCTTTAATATGCATTGGAGAGAATAAAATTAATATTCCATATCTTTAATATGCCAGCATCCTTTAATATTATGGAGAGTCAGAGCATTAAGTTCTTTGCATTACGAAGAGTGTTCATATAGTATACCACCCTTCTTGGCATTTGCAATGTTAAATGCTTGATTGGTGGTTCAAGTCTTCTATCTATGTATATAATTACAGCGGTAAGTACTTAATTGCAGCGTTTAATGATTGATTGCAAACTTTTATTCATATATAATTGCAGTGTTCAATGCTTGATTGGCAACGTTGAGCTTGGAGAGCGTTGAGCAGCGTTCATTATGGAGCAGCCTTCATTCCTGGAAATTTATATCATGGAGAGTGTGTTATCTATTGCATATTAATATATTATGGAGAATGTCTTGCAGCTATTCAAAAGAAAACATATTATGGAGAATGTTTTGCAGCTATTTTCTCTTGTGATCTTTTCAAATTTGTTTGCAAACTTAATATATCATTGTTATATGGTAATGGCTTCCTCTTGGCTTATTGCATGGTCCAATATATTATTGTCATACGGTAGTGGCTTCCCCTTGGCTTATTGTATGGTCAAATATATCATTGTTATAAATTGCAGCAACTTCTCGTTGGCTTATTGCATGGTCAAATATATATGGCAGTGACTTCAAATATGTTATATGGCAGTGACATCAATGAATGTGCTATTGAAATATGTTGATGGAAAGGTAGGTGGATGGACTGAAGCATATAAACATCTTGTTTATGCGAGAGTGAGAGGTGAAGCGCACATGGTTCCCTATGCTCAGCTTGAAAGGGCATTAATTTTGTTTCAAAGGTTCCTATCTTTCAAGCCTTTGCCTCAACGCTAATCTAATTACATGCATCAAATCCTAAGATCAGTGAAAACGCTTATCTAATTATATGCATCAAATCCTAAGATCAGTGAATGGGAGATGCTCGCTGTTAAGAACAAACTACTAAAATTATATCGAAAATAAAATGTTTTTTTAACTTTGTGGGTTTCTCCAGACACGAAGAGTTCAGGTCTTTACCTAGAGGTGGATTTGTGGATACAACATGCTCGATGTTGTGTTACTGTGTGATTTTCAGGTTTATGACAGGAGGCAAACATGGGGAGACACGGAATTCAAGTATGGACTTGTACGTTGTCGCCTGGCATGGAATTGACAATCAGGTAGTGTTCTTTTTTTTTTGTGGGTCTTCGTGGCTTTTTAATTTTGATTGTTCTGTGAATAGATCAAGAATCCCTGATTCTCACTCAACCGCCCGCCTGGAATACACGAAGCATACGTGTTTCGCCGGGAAATACCACGACGGCCCAGGAAACCTAGTTCAGCCCAACTACAGGTAGAGATCAAGAATAATTGATTCAATTGATTTGCTTGGAAATAACACGATGCCCAGTAAACCTGGTTCAGCCCAACTGCATGTAGGTTTCTCTCATAATCTTTTGGAGTCCATCTTGAATGATAATAATTTGGAACCAAATCAACGTTCCAATTCAGTATGCAGGGTCTCCCTCCATTTTTTATTTTTTCTTAGCAGATAAGATAAAGATTATATTTCCTTATTTGTTGGCTACTCTAAAGAAACATAGTTATGCTTCTTCATTTATGTTTCTTGAATTAAAATAGCTGAATTAAAGAAACCTCCATTACAACTATGTTTCCTCTGAACTGCTTTCAAAGAAATAGCTGAATTAAAGAAACCTCCATTACAACTATGTTTCCTCTGAACTGCTCTCAAAGAAATATCTGAATTAAAGAAACCTCATTACAGCTACATTTCATCTGAGCTCCTCTCAAAGAAAAACCCAGTCCTTACATCTCAGCTTTAAAGTATGTCTTCTGGATTTAGATTCCAATGCCGGGAGTAAGCCCATTTCTGCCTGCATTAACCTCTTTATTGCATATTGCCAATCCCCTTTCATATGATACAAGTCCATAGTCTAGGTTACGCAGGAGTCTGATATTACATGATAGGTTCAGGTGATTGTTCTGAATGCGAATATGCGCTGCCATGAATGCCGCGACAGAGTCTCCAAAGTGCTCTCCAAAATGGACAATATGTTAAATTTCCATCACATTCTGCACATTGACATTAAATATGGTAAATGAAAAGATTCTACACAAATCTGGTAACTTGACTATCCTACACAACCTGCACAAAGGTGAGTTTTTTGGTTCCATAATGGAAATTGATTTTGCATGAAAGGACAGATTCTTACTTGTTGCTTCATTGTTTCGCAGCCCAGACGGAAATGTTGCGAGCATTGAGCAGGCTGACTACCACGACCGCCTTCACAAGATCACTCTGCTTCGCCTTGAGACGCCCCACATAGGAAGAGAGCGACGAAACGCAGAGCTGTGGGTACGACAGAAAATGTAATAACAGTTCTTAGGGATAAACTTGAATCGAAACTGAGCCGAATTAAGGCAGGCCAGTTTCACTGGCTTTTCATTTCCAAGAGCAGAAGCAACAGCATTGCGGAAGAGGGCAGCCATCAACTTCCAGCATCCGGGAAGCGGTCTTCTTATTGAATTGTCGAACTTCCATTTCATTCATCACCAGTCTTGTTGTTGAATTGTCAAAGCCGGCAGCCCAAAAGCTGGCAGCTGTTGCACCACATGGCAAGTTCAAATTCAATGCACAAGAGCAACTAGAACATGTGAACTTGCTTACCACTATAGCATTTAATATCTGTTAAAATACGAAACTAATGCTAGCATTAGTTTCCATTATATTTTCATTACTTTCAAATTTCCAAAATGAATACAGATAACATATGATTTTTGCCTCTCGGCCTCGGGAAGAGGCCAAATAAGATGGCAAAACAATGAACTTTGGTTTATTAAAATAGTAAAACTATATGACCGTAAGAAATTTGGTTTATAAGTGGCAGGGACTAAGAACAAACCGGTAAACTAATTTCATAACATCGCAAACCGATTACTATAGTCCCTGGCCATTGCCAAATTGCATGTACAGCTGCCATGGCTTCGTCGACAACTGCTATGGCTTCGACAACAGCTATGGCTTTTTCCAAGTGTCCTAATCAGTTGAAGTTCTGACCTTTAGAAAACGAAGCATGTAATTGCAGGAGTGGGAGCAACGGAGGAGTGGCAGAAATGGAGAAAGCGCTGGTTCCTATACCAGGTTATATCATATTTGCGCTTCACATTTAGAAATTTAAAAATTTAGCTTGCAAGTAATGCTAGAATTAAATCAAAAAATCAAATGTCAATCATAGTATATTTCTTTATTATATTAGAGAAAGAGCATCTCGCTGTCTCTGCATGTACAGCTGCAACGGCTTCGTCGACAACTACTATGGCTTCGACAACTGCTACGTCGACAATTGCTATGGCTTCGACAATTGCTATGGCTTTTTCCAAGTGTCCTGATCTGTTCAAGTTCTGACCTTTAGAAAATGAAGCATGCAATTGCAGGAGTGGGAGCAATGGAGGAGTGGCAGAAATGGAGAAAGCATTGGTTCCTATACCACATTTTGGAGAATGAAGTTGTGCGGCTCCTTTCATCTGCACCTGCACCACAGAAGACAAGGGATAAAACTTATGCACCACAGAAGACAAGGTATAAAACTTATCGGTGTCGTTGAATTTTACCAGGTTCATAGAATTAATTTTTCCCCACAGAAAATCTGGGATGAATAGAATGAGTGTGCTTTGCATCAAATTCAAAAATGATACGACTTCGTTTATCATGCTATGAAGTTACTAGAATTCGTTTATCATGCAGTCACGGCATTCGTTTCATAAAAATGAAAGAGGTGGAAGAAAACGAAAATTCATTTATCAATGTTTGATATTAAAACACAAATATTTAAGAAAGGTTATTAGGAGCAAAAATGTGCTGATCTTTTCTTGGAATATTTTTAACAATCATGTGGAAATCTCCAATTATTTATAATTTTCAGCTTATTTTCTGTCTCCGTACTCATACAAAACTTAGCGCCCCTCCTAACAAACTTGTTCGATAACTCCAATTTATAGATCTGTAATTCTAAATCCAAGTTCTGAAATGCAGAAATGTGAGCTGAATTCCATAGCTCGAGTGTTTGGCGCCATAGCCGCTCAAGGCCGGACTACGCCGAACGAGCAGACAGGCTTTTCCTTCGTGCACTGTAGAGTGACTGGCACAGGACCACTTTACCTGGGCCGCGCCATGGGACAATACTCGCGTATTGTCTATGCTTATTCCTACTTCGACGACATAATTGCAGGGTGGGACGACTGGGATCAAACCAGTAAAGAAGGGTGCATATGAATTAGACAAGTATTTACGTTTTTCAGTGATTACCGACTCACATACATGATAAACACCTAATCTAATTCGTACATCTAATGGTTTGTTTAGTTAATTCATCTGGTTTTGATGATAAATTATACTGCTTGGTTTATAAATGTTCGCAGAAATTTTATTTTTTTCAAAGTTGTGAATTTATTAATATATTCAAAATATATTTTAAATAATAAAAAATTATATTGACAGATTTTCATTAAAAAATTATTTTATCTATTAGTTATATTAAGCGGCCAATAATTATTGTATTGGGTAATTGCAGAACTGTGTTCTTCGGTCTGTATAATTGTTATGGCCCAGGAGCTCGAGCTGCGCATCGGATTTCATGGGCTCACGAGTTGACACCAGCGCAGGCTCAACCGTTCCTGGTCAAAAGTTTCATCAATGGCAGGCATTGGCTTGCGGATAGTGATTAGCTATGCAGGCGCACACCCTTAATTTTTTTTTGAATGCAAGCTGAAATAATTGTTTAAATAATGCCTCTTGTTTTGCACATATTAAAAAAAAGAATATTAGGAGAAAATTGTACCTTTTGCACCTTTCTCTTCCAGTTGGATTTGGAATTGCACCTTCTTGTTTCTCCTCTGTAATCCCTCGTCAAGGTTAAGGTGGCCTGCGGTCTGCCTGATCTGGGTTTTATAAAAAAAGCCTTGCCCCCGGGGTGCCTATCCAGGTGACCAACAACTACAAATACTGTGATGTTTCTAACATTGTGCTCTGCTTTGCCCTTTCTTAGCCTCTGCTTGCTAAGCTGAAACATTCTCAACCAGACGTTCCTCCAGTTACATGTATTATCTCATACAAGGTTGTCTCCTTTCCACAGAAAACTGCGAGGAAGCTCGGAGTCGAGTCGAGAGTATCCTTCTCGACTGCCAGTGCTTGCAGTTTCTGCCCTTTCTGCATTTTAATTTTGGCAGAAAATGGAGTATATGCAATCCAAGTGTGGTATTCTTCCTTTGGCAGTTCTCTGAACTGTTGAGAGAATTTGAGTAGGATAACGGCAATAATTACTATGCCATATGAACGGTTAGCATGATCTCCCTCTAACTGCGAATTGTGTCGCTGTAACTAATCGAAAGGATCTTTACTCTGTTGCTTTTCCAACCACTGATGGATTTCGCTCATACAATGACCGGAGAGCACCATAAACCTGCCCAGCTTTGTGGCCTATGACCCATAGCTTTTTGTTCGCACAGCAAATGAAGACCGGCTACAGGAGATGACTAATGCACTTTCGAGAAGGTTTCACCATGAATGTAAGAAAGAGTGAACTCCTATATATCCATCTTATCTGTAAACACATGACAGGGAAGGACAAGGCATAGCAGCAGGCCAAGATAGCTTTAGTCGCAGAAGTTCAGGCAGATCCAGATTCATAGTAACTGGAAGTTATACACTAGTTACGAATTTAAAAATGAACCTGCATGGACTACACGTTTTATTTATGAGTGCCACTTGTCTCATTGTTTTCCATCAGATGTCTGCTGGTTTGTGGTAGTGTGTTCTACCATATCGGTGCCGGTGTTCGACAGAGTGACAGGTGGTGACTTTACTGGCAAGAACCTTATGGTCGTGATGATACTTTTCAATCCCGTGTCGCTTGATGTGAAGCTTCACGTGGTCACCGAGACTGAAAGTAGGGTTGGAAGAATTAGAAACGCGTAAGATCAAGTGAATGGCGACAATATGATTATTCTCTTGTATTGACAGATTAAAATAGCATATAGGGATGCATTTAACGTGAGGCCGGGAATATTTGGAGGTATGTTGTATATAGTGTTAGATTGAAAAAAACCCAAAATTCTGTAATTTATTGTTAGAATCGTGATTTCGATCATTCATGTAGAATTTGAATGTTGCACCTTGGAGAATGTGAAAATTCATCCAATACGAAAAGGAGTGCCCCTTATCTCTCCATCCTAGATTTGGATAACTAACCAAGCACCTTCTTCATTTTGGCACATCTCCGGAAAGCTGAAAACAAGTTGGTTAAGATTTTAATATTGATATAAAAATTTAAAATGTAACTGTTCTGCCATATTCCGAGCATGACAATGTAATTGTTCTGCCAGATTCCCGGTCACACTGCATTTGGTCAGAAGAGTTGTTCCCTTACAATATATTAAGACGATCCAGAAAGAGGACATGGGAAACGGAGTCTCTGTATATGTGATAGGACCATGTGCAAATAGACTGTTACAGAGTCGCTTTTCCTTGTGGCAACACCCTCGTTGTCAGAGTTGATTTCTATAAAGTTATTGTCCGACAGAACGGAAATTTTGTTGCCTTTTGACGTCATATGCTTAAATGGGACTAGGATTTCATACTAAACAGTTTACCCTCCTCTCATTTGAGTCGAAAATGGATGATAGCTGGATCCAGTTTCAACGAATGCTAGGCATCCTTGCAAATTCTCTTCACGTGCATTTTCGCTTTGAAAGCACGCACGCAGATTAATAAACCTGTTTATCTGATCACATAACCTTCATAGCTGTTTTAAATAAATTTATATAGACTCTTCATAACAAGAGCTGCAGGCAGCCGGACATGAAAAAAATTAATAAAACGTAATCTGTAGCTTGTTCCTCTATCCACTTAGCTGTTGCAGCTGTTTGGAGCGCTGATGATAAAATGCATACTGCAATATACCAGTATAAAAGGGCTGCATCTAAATCCTTGTTTTAAAACTTAAAAGATACGAATCTTTGTGATGCGAAAGAACATAAATCCCATGCTTATATTTCTATTACTATTAGAAGCTTCCGGAATTCCAAGACAGTCATCTTGGTTCAAGCATTTAAAAGAACCGGTCTCAATATTATTGCCTGGTTTGGAAGAACACGTGACTTGCATTTCACGGTGAGTTTTACAAAGTTTAAAACAACAAAACTGCGATAAAAAGGAAGGAAATAATAATACAAAGTTTAAAATTATTAAATACATTAATAATTTTGAATTTAAGAAATATAAAATTATTAAATACATTTTGGATATGGATTGGGTGATGACTGAAGAGGTTTTGGATATGGCGAACCAGCCTAGATGGGTTAATGCAATTGTCAGCCTTGTGTTGCCTCTATTGGCGTGACTTTCTTTCAGCCCTCAATGTCACCTGAACCCCTCTACGCCTGTTCTCCACATCTTTACAATGTCCATGACTGCGAGCTGTTCATCTGCCATTAACGAACGAGCTATTTCCAAGGTATATAGATAATACTGAATGTTTTATTAAATTGCACTGTACTATTCCTCTACAGGAAACTCCAGCTGCCTCAAAAGTAACTTAACGAACGAGCTATTTCCAAGGTATATAGATAATACTGAATGTTTTATTAAATTGCACTGTACTATTCCTCTACAGGAAACTCCAGCTGCCTCAAAAGTAACTTGTAAATCCTTCCAGGTTAAGGCATTGTAAAGCCTTCCAGGTCAAGGCAGGGACTATAATAATCTAACAGCCTTGCTTTAGCATTAGTTTCAAGTTTTAGTCCTTTGTTATACGGTGATTATTACAAAGTTCTCAAACGCGATGTGCCGGGATGTGCCGGGATAACCAAAGTCTTATTTGGAGCCGAAGCTTTGCCATCTTATTTGGCCTCTTCCTGAGGCAGAAGAGGCTGGAGCATAGCCTAAATTGCTTTAGGTCTTGTTCATTATCACTGACCGTCAACGGTCTCATGTTAATGTTAACATTAATTTGTATTATCGGCACAATTGTTTGCAGGTTAGGCTAAGGTTTGCAGGTTAGGCTATTTGAGCATGTTACCGGGTGTTGTGCAGCAGGTGCTCCAGGTGTCCATGCATGGCGGGAGGTGTCATGAACCACTGCCTATGTCCTTGCGTACTGTGCCTCTGTACCCACCTTTGTCTCTGTGGGATCAACGGGCTATGCTTCCACTCCGGCTGGGAACTTGGATTCTGGTTTTCTCATCTTTGGTGCTGGATCGACAGAAGCAACTGCTTCATTCACTGAACCAACTGGATCTATAGGGGAACTAGATCACGATGACGATCATCAGAATGAGCAAGGCTAGAAGCTAGGTCCTTATCAGTTGAGAGTGCTTACCTTCGGTTCAGAGAAAAAAAAGAGCGAGGTCCTAGCCAGTGAAGAGCGAAGCCCTAGCTAGTTAAGTGCGAAGCCCTAACCAGCGTGCGAAGCGCTCTCTATCGCATCTATCGGTTCAGAGAAAAAAGAGCGAAGCCCTCATGGTCCTTTTCTTCGGAACAATGGTAAAATCAGAAAGAATCAATCTTATAGCATTTCAATTTTCTTTTCCTTTCATATATTGTCGAAAACAATTTGGATAGACAAGCTGTATCGGGTGCTAATTGGTAGCCAGAAAACAGGGAAACAGAAGAATCACCTGCTTAATAGCGTCCTTCGATGACGTAGAATCGGCGTATATGTGTAATAGCAAAGCTTGAACCAGAGAAACGGATGGATCAGGAAAACTGGTGCCCGTGTATCCGCTGTGCAGAGTCCTGAACTTCTCCCAATGGTAACAGCGTGAAAACAATGCATTAACGCCGAAAACTATCAACAGAACTAGGGTTGTTCCTAAAGGAAACCCCATGGTGGGCGTCGTGGTGTCTACGCGTCTATGCCCTCCCGCCATTATGTCGTGTTCCATCACAATTTCCCGGAGACATTCAATGGAAGAAGTCGAATCTTGATTGCAATTTCAGACAACAATTTTGCGCTCAATTCGACGGTTTCGCCAGATAGCAGCGGCTTTGCCCTATTAATAGACAAGACATCACAACTGGACGTTTGGACATCCAGCTGAAGTTTAGTAGTTTTAGACAAAATTTGAGCTGGATGGAAGGGTCAGGGCTCCGGCAAAGTACCAGTAAAGTAGACGCCCTGGGCCATGCAGGATGACGAGGCGCCGGGATGAGTGAATTTATGTGAAAAAGGTAAATCCTAATCGTTTACATGCGATAATGGTGCGATGAGCGAATGTGCCTGAATCGTTCGAGCTGTCGCCCAGTCTTGCGCAATGCTTCGGCGTCGGCTCCAGCGCCAGTGAGCTGAATGTGACTCAGCAGCTCGAGTATTTCCTAGTTCATCGTCAGATGTGTGAAGTGGATGAAGGGCATCACCTGGTTCAAACAAAGATACGCCGACTCGAGCTCCTTTCAAGGGCGCCTCTTGTCCTGCTACTAATTGCAGCCAGGTAAAAAGTGCCTCGAGTCGTTATTTTTCCAGAATCTCACGACTCTTTCCTTCTAAACGAACATGCAGCTCAAGGAACACCCAACTATGCTCAAAGGACACACAAATTTGATCTGTTGATTTCTTTCTATGTGATAGGAAACTTAGAAAAGCTCTTACCTCTGAAATTTTTTTAAGCAGGGTTTGAAACTAGCTGTTGTTTCTATGTAACATTTCTCTATGCTTTTTGCTGGCAAATTACGAGCTGAAAAAAGGAGAAGGACAAAGGAAATGAAAAGACAGTCAAGAAAGTCCCTGATATGAAGAATTCCTTCGTTTCTTTTCTTCGAGAAGACAACAGAATGAAAACGCAGTTAAAAAATTTAGTTTAGTTGCTCCTCCTCAGAATCAAACAAATTATATTGCCATGCCAAATGTAGCATGCTGGACCATATCCAACCTGCAATTTCTGCTACGCGGTGACCGTGTATAGTCTCGGATTTGCTAAAACAAACATATGGCATTTTCACTATGCAGAGGTACCTTTGTGGATTTGTTGAAACGAACAAATGGAAGTTTGACCATGCATAGAACATTGAATTTCTTTTACTATTAAACTTCAATGCTATAATGACTAACGCTTTTTTAACTATGCACTGTTGCCATCTGTTCCATTGTTAGCTTGTATGCAAACTTCAACCGTAAGATAAATATTCAAAGAATGGTTCAGATCGATCCCCACACTGTTCAAAGTTTGGTGCACACAAGACTATGCACTGAATTAATTCATTGCCACATTTATTAAATTTTTTAATTTATTGCCACATTTAATTATTTTTTTTAATTATGCGAAATTAAGCAATCACTTTATTTAATTTTTTAATTTATTGTCACATTTAATTTATTTTTTTTAATTATGCGAAATTAAGCCATCACTTTATTTAGACGTCAACTATTTTTTCAAAATATTATTATGGATAGTTGGGTGTTGGTAATGTGAGCAATCTATGCTTATGACCTGTGCATTTGAAAGCTTTTTTATAGCTTGGAAGTTACTGTGTCTTTTAAAACCCACCTCCTTTCTTTTACACAGGAACAAAATGAAACAGGAAGCGGACGGCTGCATATGTGCAGGTCCTTGGATCGCATGACTTCTCGTTGTAATTAACTAGAACCCTAAGCTCTGGTCAGATTGGGTTTTGATATAATTTGTTTTTTATTTAATTTACTAAGTTGTCTTGATTTTTTGGTTTGCTAGTTTGGTTTGCTAGCCTTCACTTTTCGTTCTTCTATTCCTGAAGACTTGTGCGTTTGAAAGTTTTTTTCAGTTTGGAAGTTACTTTGTCTTTTTAATACAATGTTTAAAACCCACCTCATATCAATAGGAACATAATGTTTAAAATCTTTATTACACTCTGCTCTATCTACAGCATGGAGAAAGCCAAGTTATCTATGGTTTACAGCTACTGACATGGATTTAGAGGTTTTTAGGCCCAAATATCAGATACCCAGGCAGCAGATATGGCCAGTAAGTGATTTGAATATCACAACCATCAATTTTAGATCAGCTCGTTAAGAATTGATGAACTAAACCAGTTTTTACTCGATTTCTTGAACTAATATGTCTATGTTTTTGCATTAACTAAAAAAAAGGGGAAGTCGTTGTTTTCCCATTATCCTTTTTGTTTGAATTCATACATATATTTATCTTTATAGCATCCTTCTGAGTTGCAGAGATGCCTGAAGTTGTTTTTGTATTTCCCAACAAGCTGAGAAAGCTCCATACAACACACTCTTGGGAGTTCTTGGGCATGCCAGATGACAATTCTTTGGAAACCTCAACTGACTCTGCTAGACTTCAAGAGGACATCATCATCGGTATCATAGACACAGGTACCTTTCTAGTTTCCATCACAGAAAAACCAGTTTTTTGGATTACAAGCAGAAATTTTAGGAATTTGATTTTTGGATTGCAAGCAGAAAATCCCCTATTCCCATCCAAAAAAAAAAAACCAACCCTGGTTACTGTCTTTAGTTGTTTCCTCTCGGTGGGTAAACATCCTTTTGGGCAAAAATCTAGCATATGAGAAACGTCGGGCTTAAGAGCTACGTGTCAAAGGGTTCCAATCCGCCAATATTACCTTGTACTTGCAATTGGCCTCGTCCACTTTCCTAGGACAAACCTCATAGGCTCAAATAACTACGACATATCAGAGCAAAAAATTGGCAACATTACTGGTTACTCTGCTTTTAGGTGGACAAATAGCAGGGAACATAATCACAGAAATTGTAAAGTGCATAGCTAGAGGTATACACTTGAAGTGATGTTTGTATTGTATGAGTCGCTCAAATGTCATAACTTCTTAACTGACTATCATAAGGAGTGACAACCCTCGTGCTTACTAGTAGAATTAGTTATAGACAGAGGTTCTCTTTGGGAATCTCAACATTTAGATGTCAATGAACAGGTATATGGCCTGAATCCCCAAGCTTCGGCGACCATCTGATGTCTCCTGTACCTTCACATTGGAAGGGAGTGTGCCAAAGTGCTGATCAATTTCCTTCTTCAACATGCAATAGGTAAATTGTGTTCCATTGAAGTTCAGATTGCAGCATGAATTTCAACTGTCTAATTTTTGTCATCTGTATTTTAAGTACTTAAATGAGTACCACTAATACTTTTATGGCTTATTTCAAGAAACTGATTGGTGCCAGGTATTATTTGAGTGGATTGGAGGCTGAGAAACAAGAAACGTTGAAAACACTAAGTTCTGATGATGGCATAGAATACAGATTTGCAAGAGATAGTCTAGGGCATGGCATCCATACTGCTTCTTTTGCAGCTGGAAGATATGCGGAAGGATACCGCCTACCACCTCTGTCATTTTTATGAAACGAATGCCGTGACTGCATGATAAACGAATTCTAGTAACATCATAGCATGATAAACGAAGTCGTATCATTTTTTAATTTTATGCAAAGCACACTCATTCTGTTCATCCTAGATTTTCTGTGGGGAAAAATTAATTCTATGAACCTGGTAAAATTCAACGATACCGATAAGTTTTATACCTTGAAGTTCTTATGGCATAGAACTGTGCTGGGCTTAAAGTTAGAATATGCATGCTTCATTGTCTTATATGAAGATGTTTGTGAATTTGTTTTTTCTTTGATTCCGTGCACACTACTGGATATTGCAAGTTTATATTGTATACATGGGGAGTAAAGTGCATGATGACCCAGAGATAACCTCACTACAAAATCATGAGATTCTTGTTGCTGTCCATGATGGCAGGTTCGTACCACAAATATTTCCTCTTTCAGATATGTTAACTTAATGCAAAGACCTCTCAATTTGAGGGAAGCTGTTAATATAGCATTTTTTAGAATATTTAGTATGAACTGTAAAATGACTGCTATCTTGGTCATTGAACTGTAAAATCTTTATTACAGTCTGCTCTACCTACAGCATGGAGAAAGCCAAGTTATCTATGGTTTACAGCTACCGACATGGATTTAGAGGTTTTGCGGCCCAAATATCAGATACCCAGGCAGCAGATATGGCCAGTAAGTGATTTGAATATCACAACCATCAATTTTAGATCAGCTCATTAAGAATTGATTAACTAAACCAGTTTTTACTCGATTTCTTGAACTAATATGTCTATGTTTTTGCATTAATTAAAAAAAGGGGAAGTCATTGTTTTCCCAATATCCTTTTTGTTTGAATTCATACATATATTTATCTTTATAGCATCCTTCTGAGTTGCAGAGATGCCTGAAGTTGTTTCTGTATTTCCCAACAAGCTGAGAAATCTCCATACAACACACTCTTGGGAGTTCTTGAGCATGCAAGATGACAATTCTTTGGAAACCTCAACTGACACTACTAGACTTCAAGAGGACATCATCATCGGTATCATAGAGAGAGGTACCTTTCTAGTTTCCATTAAGTTTTTTGGATTGCAAGCAGAAATTTTAGGAATTTGATTTTTGGATTGCAAGCAGAAAATCCCCAGTTCCCAACAAAAAAAAAAAAACCAACCCTGGTTGCTGTCTTTAGTTGTTTCCTCTCGGTGGGTAAACATCCTTTTGGGCAAAAATCTAGTATACGAAAAACCTCGGGCTTAAGAGCTGCATGTCAAAGGGTTCCAATCCGCCATTCAAAAACTCCTTGGGAAGCTACGTCTGCTCAGAAGTTCTGAGAGCTGAGAATATTTCATTGAGAAAAACTAGTTGTGCTATACAGTTCAGTCTATATATATGTGTGTTTTGGTTTTTCGTTTTAATACACTCTGTTTAGCTAGAGTTTCTCACTGAGACAACGCTAGTTGTACGCCGCGGCAGGTTAGCCCATCCCCACTGCTGGATTGCACCGCCTCATTAAACGGTGGGCAAGTTATTGAGGACGGTTAGGGAAACTACCCAGCCTCTCCATCGCTCCGGTGCTCATTCTGTTAGGTACTCCATCGAAGGGTTTCGTCTGCAACCTCTAGGTTAGGGTTTTACCGTTTATGGCCTTTCTTGTTGTCTCCTATTGTTCGTTAGCTAGTAGCCTCCAAGGCGATTCTTATCAGTGGTATCATTCTGCCTCGTTTCCACCACCGGTCTCTGCGAGGGTTTGGAATGGAGTGACCATGGTCTCAATTTCCGGCAACAGGTAACTATGGACTATTATATTGTTTTTGCTTCCTTACTTGTTGGTTTTGGGCAGCCAAGCTCATAATGGATTTTCTCTATTGCAGGTGTACACAGGAGCATTCCTTTTTCAACGAAATGGCCACCGGTCTCAGGTAAGCCAAGACAAGGTTCTGCCCATAATTTCGTTTTGGATCATTTAAGGAGTTCTTGTAAATCTATTTTCTCATAGTTTTCCCTTCTGTTTTCTCGGGTATACATTTTTCTGCTCAGTTGACAAGATTCCTTTGTTTCAATTTCCAGAGTTAGCCATACTCACTGCAACGCCCTCTCTTTGTTTTCCAGCGGTAGCCTCTGTTCCTTATCATCGTAATGTTGACTGTCAATGTATTACACCACTTGTCACTAACAAGGGCTTGGAGTGGAAATTGGAATGATTGTATGATTATTCTGTTATATTAAAGAGTAGGACAATGGAAGAATCTCGGCTTAAGGTTTTCCAAACTCTTGTTCGATTGTTATATTTTAAACAAGATTTACCTAGGTTGACTCCATAATTTTAGTGGACCAACTCTCTTGCAGTCATATCAGGTTTTTCACATATTTCTTCCTCCGTTGGTGTAATAGTTTAATGGGAGTGCTTTTACAACAGTTCCCTTTTCTTTTAAAAATGGAAGACCTGGGTTACTTATACCCTCGACCTGGGTTGTTGTTTGTAATCACTAGAGACTATAACACTTGGGCTCTAGTTAACAATTTTATTTGATGTGGGGTTTTTATTTTCTATCACCCTGTTCAACCCTTAACATATTTGTTAATTAAATTATTAGTTACACCAATTCTTTGTGGCTGTAAGGTTCGGCTTTTGCCGTGACTGTTATAATTATAAATTCACTGTCCAGCCTCTCTTTGTTTGCAGCGACCCACTCCTTGTACTGCTTCATAAACATCTAGAACCTGGGAAAAGAAGCCTGCGACGCATCCTCCATCGGTTTCTCCAAGGCCTGGGGATCGACTCTTACCGCCTCCAGCTTATGGGCTTCTCTAATAAATGCAAGCTCTTGGGGATCAACCTTCCAACCGGGAGGAGGCCAGTCCCGAGGCGGGATAAGCGTGAAGACTGCGGGACCATTCCATACGGTCTCGTTAGGTTCAGGTTCGCCCCACTGAGACGTGCGGGGCAGTAAATGAATTTCTTCGTCGCCCGCTTTTATCTTTATCTGTTGGGGTGTTAGCAGAGGCTCTGAATTCCATGTTTTTTTCTCCTCCCTTTGTTGCAGTTTCGGAGTCAGCCTTTTGAACGCCTCCACCGCCTCCGAGGTTTCGAGAGTCTCGCCTTCGGCTTCTTCAAGACTCTTCAGTGCGAAGTCTGCTTCGGGGGTGAGCAATAATTCCCATGGTGCCCATCCTCGTTTTACCCAGTTCGTCTTGTGGGCTTCTTCTTCCGATTGGCAATGGGTAGGGACTATAGTAATCGAACAGCCTTGCTTTAGTATTAGTTTCCAATTT
The DNA here is from genome assembly GCA_031772625.1 of Pinus tabuliformis. NCBI lineage: Eukaryota > Viridiplantae > Streptophyta > Pinopsida > Pinales > Pinaceae > Pinus > Pinus tabuliformis. Next base: position 499,614,556 of record CM062815.1, read on the forward strand.
TAGCCCGTTGTTATTCGGTGATTATTACAAAGTTCTCAAACGTGCTGTGCCGGGATGTGCCGGGATAACCAAAGTCTTATTTGGAGCTGAAGCTTTGCCATCTTATTTGGCCTCTTTCCGAGGCAGAAGAGGCTGGAGCATAGCCTAAATTGCTTTAGGTCCTGTTCATTATCACACTGACCGTCAATGGTCTCATGTTAATGTTAACATTAATTTGTATTATCGGCACAATTGTTTGCAGGTTAGGCTATTTGAGCATGTTAACGGGTGTTGTGCAGCAGGTGCTGCAGGTGTCCATGCATGGCGGGAGGTGTCATGAACCACTGCCTATGTCCTTGCCTACTCTGCCTCTATACCCACCTTTGTCTCTGTGGGATCAACGGGCTATGATTCCACTCCGGCTGGGAACTTGGATTCTGGGTGCTGGATCAACAGAAGCAACTGCTTCATTCACTGAACTTGGTGCTGGATCGACAGAAGCAACTGCTTCATTCACTGAACCAACTGGATCTATAGGGGAACTGGATCACGATGACAATCATCAAAACGAGCAAGGCTAGAAGCTAGGTCCTTATCAGTTGAGAGTGCTTACCTTCGGTTCAGAGAAAAAAAAGAGCCATGTCCTAGCCAGTGAAGAGCGAGGCCCTAGCCAGTTAAGTGTGAAGCCCTAACCAGCTCTCTGTCGCATCTATTGTTGAACAGTTAAGTGCGAAGCCCTAACCAGCTCTCTGACGCATCTATTGTTGAACAAACACTAGGATGTTTCGTTGGGGGATTGGCAGACTTCATCCTTCAAGGCCAGAACGGGGTTCAGGGATCGGTCACCCTGGACCCTATATATTGCTTATTTATGAAAGCGGAGGGGGCCAGCCTTAGGGTGAACCGTCACTGTGGTCATTCGACGCTAATGGTTGTCAGGCGAAGGGATTCGGACCCGTGTTTTCTAATTCACGATTCAGAGTAAAGCGGATCTATATTTTACGGTCGATTGCGGGATGGAGCCCGTGTTTGTTGGTTAGTTGGTGGAACCAACCGAAGAACTGTCTAACGCCCACTACGTTCGTCGGTGAAACCAACGATGATGTATGAGCAACCTCACAAACTTAATATCAATGAAAGAACCATCCCTTACTATCAAACTTATATGTCGCTCAGGGCTGCTTGGAAGAGAGAAGGAAAAGAAAGGCCCTACAGCGCTTCAAGGGAGTGGGGGTTAGGGGGGGTTTACATACAATCGCAACCGAGGAGCAAAGTGGTTTATGATTTCGTCTCAGAGGCATTCAACTCATTTGGTAGATCAAAGTCCATGGCCTCGGGGGGAATTCCGAGCTCATCGTCTGAAGCCTCCAGCAGATAAATCAGATCAATCCCCGAGCCTGAAGCTAGGGTTTCTCGGCCTTCATGGCCTCTAGACTTGTCGTAGGCGGCACTCCAGATCTCGGCTACGTTTTCTGAGCATCTCAGACATATGTTGAGCCATTTTGCAAGCCCAAACTCGCACAGTTTGAAGACATCTGTGTTGAATTTCTCGGGCAATTCGTACATGAAAATCCTTCGACCTCTGCAACTGTCCTCAAAGTGCCAATTTTCACCAAAGGATTCAAGATCCGGGTTGTTGAGAAAACACTCGGATGTTTCGTTGGGGGATTGGCAGACTTCATCCTTCAAGTCCAGAAAGGGGCTCAGGGGAATTCCGAGCTCATCATCTGAAGCCTCCAGCAGATAAATCAGATCAATCCCTGAGTCTGAAGCTAGTCGCTAGGAACGTACTCTTCTTCTACTGCTGCTAGGGTTTTATCTAATAGCAGAGGATGATGAAACTGATGCATTTCTTCAACCTGGAAGCGTTTCCACTCCCGGACATCAGTGTAGTCGGGCAGGCACTCCAGATCTCGGCTGCGTTTTCTGAGCATCTCAGACATATTGACAGAGCCTGGAGATAATCACAATCACATCAGTGAAAAGAGAACAACGATGCTAAGGAGGTTCCTGAGCAGCTCTAGCCAGCCAGCAGGTAGAGACAGATGCGCGGAATGGCTGGTAAGATCCTAAGTTCAATAGGTTATATGGCAAGTTAATGAAGCTTAGTATTCTAATTTTTATATTAATGCTAAAGCATTATAACATACATAAAGAAACGTGGGAGACCTGACATTCAGTTCCTCTAGATTTACGTGTCCGAACCCCTCCTATGTGTACTAAAGTTATCGTCAACATATAACACTAAGATAATGAACATGCCATTACTTAACTGCTTAAAGTTGGAGAAGCTGTATATGACAAAATCCTTGACAAATCGGATTCTCCTGAAGCGGCAGCTATACAGTCTGCGAATGAAGGAAGGTACTTCCATTACTGACCATTTGAATGTTTTTAATGCTTTAATGGTGCAATTAGAAAGCATAGAAGTAAAAATTGAAGGCGAGGATAAAGCCATAACTTTATTGTGCTCGTTGCCTGAGTCGTGGGATCATTTTGTCATGTCTATAAGTCTTAGTTCATCCGAAACCATTGAATTTGATGATGTCGTCGGAGCTTTGCTGTCCGAGGAAACCAGGAAGCGGTCGAATGCTGACACCTCTACATCAGGATCGAAACCTGCTCTCATACCAATTGTTGGAGTTTACAGTTAAACCAAAAGACAAACAACAGCAAATACACATCATAAAATAGACACAGGGTTTAACGTGGTTCACCCAACCATTTTGGGCTACATCCACCAAACATAGGCATCGGCTTATGTTTAGTGGCTATTGACTAATATACCCTCGGCTCTGAGGTTTTGTCAAAATTCTGAAAAAAAATAGAAGATGGTTGTGACGCTTTTTTGTTAAGTAAAGAAAGAGGCATCCAAAGCTTCATTAAAATAAAAGGGAAATTATATGAAACCGATTACTATGGGCAAAAACATGTACAACATAATACACAAAATTTTGTGTGTTCCATTTTATTGATTCAAACATAAAACACACAATTTAATATATTTCATTTTATTGATTTAGAATTCATATTTATACATATCTAAAATGGACTGAATTTTGAATTCTGAATTTGTTAGAGATTAAATATTTCTAATTATATATTATAAGTGGAGAGAATCAAAAACTTTGAAGTGGAGATTTTTACTCCAAACATTTTTTTGTTTGTTAAGTTGTTTGAGTTCTCTATAGATTATTTCAAGTTTATCTCGTGACTTTAGAAAGTGTGTTCCAAGGCATCTAATCCATCTAAATCACTTGGGAATCGCACCGAACCTCGGCCACACTAGCAGTTAACATGACTAGATTTTCCCCACAAAGTTTCAAACCAGTGACCTTCACACAGAAGCATCCATATATATATATATATATATATATATATATATATATATATTATTTTCAATTAAAACTTTGTTATAAAAATATTTAGTATATGTGCTGGAATGAATTCAAATTTCAGTAAGAATGATATACACATAAATACAACAACATAGACAATTGGATTTATCTTCCAATATTTCTTGGACTTCTAGTAACTACTCAACATGATTGTAACATATTAGGTGTCCAACATCCTCCTTTTAATCCAAAGGGATGTATATGGGTCCAAAATGAGAGCTAAAATTCAAAAATACATAACATCTAAAGGCTATATGTGCTCTCTAAAATGGTGGCTAAATGAAGACCAAAAATAAATGAAATAGTGGTTTAAAGAAGACCAAAAACCAAATGAGTTGAGAGAATTCGAGGTATCTACCAATGGTGTTTAATGCTGACCACCAACTCTAGAAGAAAAGCTTGAAGTAGCTCCTAGAACAATTCCAAATCTGCTTATATGCCAAAGCATTATGCCAATAGAAGTGGTCGTTGATAATGGTTTGAATATGACTACCAACTAATGTAGTAGAAACGAAAGTATTTTGCGGGGTGGTGGTTTAAAGAAAGCCAACAACCAAAACCATGTTCATGGAGCATGACTTTGTCTCTGGCTACAACTATAGAACTGGCTATGGTTGACTCAGCTCTAGGTTGTGCAGATGGCTCTAGTCTAGGCTGTGGTTGAAGCTCACTTGATAAATCTGTAAAGAAATTAGTTGACCACCAGTTCCCCCCTTTTCAGATGTAAGTTTAGAAGATGAAGAAATCTTAATCGCAAGATGTGTCAATAATCAATACTAAACTCTGAGGTATGGCCAATATATCTTTTTAGTTTTTAGTCTTCCTTCTTCATTAGGTTCATTTTGAGGTTTAAAATGGGTCTCCTAAGGAAATTATAAAATAATACTAGAAATAATAAAATAATATTAGATTGTATCATCAAATTTTAGAAGGAAAAATAAAAAAACTAATTTTTCAACTCATATTTTCAACTTATCTCCCTATCCTGTTACTCAAATTTCAAGCAAAAACATTCATGGGATACATATTTTATTCATCATCCAAGGAGTACCCATGTTGCATACTTTTGACGGACCTTTCTACACAAAAAATGAGAAATACGTGAAAAATGTGATTTCAATCACTTTTTTTCATTTATTTCTCATTTTTCATGTAGCGGGGTCTATCGAAAGTATCCAACATGGGTGCTCCTTCGATGAGTAATTCAATTCTGCATCCAACAAGTACTCCCCCTCAAAATTTGAGTAAAGCCTTAGGGAGATAAATTAAAAATAATAGTTGAAAAAGTAGTTTTATTATTTTAATATTTTTTAATAGTTTTACCTTTTTACTCTAAAAAATGTTGAATGATGCCCCATGGTTGACATTATCATCTTGAATCTTATTGGTTGTTATAAAGTTTATTTTGGTTGTACATTTTTCGTAGGAGGCCCATTTGAGACCTCAAAATTCCCCTAATGGCAAGAATCTTGTTTCTCGACCATCTGATTTAATGATAAGTGTTTTTACCACAATGTTCACGAGGGTGTAGATCAAAACATTGATATTTTACATGGTCAACTTGATCACAATGTTGGAATCTATAATTTTTTGTGGTTGTGGAACAATAGGAAGTGAAGAAGAATCATCTCGAGGAAACCCAACGGTACGAAACTAGATGAGATTTGAATAGCACAAAATATGAAATGACATATCTTTTTCATATTCAAGACTGATTTTCTTCATGTTTTTTAACAACTTCATCCTAAGCTCCGATAATGGGATTCGAAAATGTAGGTTGGACCACTGCATCTTTATGCAAATCTGCTCCTGAAATGACCTTGTTATTTTGATAAATTTCTAACTACTAATGGATATTAATTGTACGTTCAAAAAGTGAGATTTTATGAAGAAGAACCATGTTAGAATGATGAATCTCGTGCTACAGCTAATCTCGTTGTAGCTATGACTCAAGTTAGAGAAACTCAATCATCTCTTAAGCATGATGTAGATAAGCTTGAACATTAGCAGGAAACTTCGCTGATTTTTACTCCCATTAGTAGTAGAGAATATTAAAGTATTTAATAACTCTAATACTATATTAATTTTGATCATTCTAAAATAAGTCAAATTTAAAAAATTAAGAGTGTTGATTTTACGAAAAAAAAATACATCCACTTACAATGCAAATTCAATGAGTAAAAATGGTTAATATAATATTAAAAAGGAATAAAAATAAATAAATAAATAAATAATTCAACTTGAGAATAACCATGGTACCAATTTAAACACTCTATAAATTTTTCACTACTTTAAGTCTCATTAACCCGTTGGCAGATTTCAAGCATTTCCCATTTCCAATAATATGTGAATGAAACTGAAAGACCAAGTATAAATAAAATATGCCAACAGATTAATAATTTAATTCACAAAAATGCTTCAAAACCGTAGTAATACTCCATGCTCTATCTTGCCATACGTTTTTCAATAAAATAATAATAAATATTTATGCATTTTCACCTTTAAGATTGTGCCAACCATGAGAGATAAGTCCTCGATAATTACTTTTATCTGGCTACCTCTAAATTTCAGAAATTTGGAAAATAAACACTGGTTTTTTTTTAACCGTATTTTTAGTTGGCTTTAATGATTTTGCGTCGGATGAAAAATTTCACTGAGTGAAAATTATGGGGCCGCATCCTACTCATTGAGTGCAAACAATTACTGTGGAGTTTAACATTCTTTATTTACAACCTTTCTTATCCCACATTATGATTCTCAAAAACATGCATTCCCCTAAAGATGGGCGGGCTTGACACTACATTTGATGGAGTTAACTCATAGAAAAGCACTCGAATACAATGCTCTCTAGCACTAGTTCTCCATCATGAGAATTTTAACGATCATTGGTTTCTTTTATAATGCAACACATTGCATGTTATAATACTCCTGTGAATATTTGGCAAGCTCATATTCGATTTCTTTATCTTCAACGCATCAATTTAACACACCAATTTAAAATCATGAATTAAATTCAAATAACTCTGCAACTATGATTCCCAGAATACCTCTATCAAAATCTCTAAATGTCACTTTGCATCTCTCAATTAGTTGGCTGCCTTCAGAATAGGAACCTTTCGAATCCTCCTTTCTGAATATGGTTTCTATCATATTACATTTCAATAATTATTGGTTAATTTTGAAGATCTTAATTAGTAGCAAATGTGGTTGATACATGCTAAAATCTATATGAAAGTATATATACAACCACATTTATCAATATGGTTGATATACCTCGATAGACATATATCAACCAAATTAATCATTATTATGGGTATTTTTTTAAATACCAATTATTGATGATTATTAATAATTATATAAATAATAACAACTATATTTTTATATATTTATGATTTTTATATTATATATTAATACTAAGTTACCCAATAATAATTTATTTAATATTATTTAATTTTAAATTATTTAATATAATTTAAATATTAATAATAATATTAACTAATAATAATATTATTAATATAAATTAACAATAATAATCTTAACAACAATAGTTATTTTAGTAAATGTGGTTGATATACCAATAAGGTTTCATTTCTATTTATGATAGAAACTATTCATAAATATATTATAAAAGTAATAATTTATTATAATTTTTTATAAAATATAAATAAATAATTACTTATTTTATTAAAAAATAATAATATTGCTGGTAAGAAAAATATAAATATTTTTGTTTTATTTTATTTTATAATAATGATAATAATATTTAATAAATCATATTTAATTAATTACTTATGATTACATATTAATAATAATTTTTAAATTAAATAATAATAATAATAATATTTATTAATGAAATAAAATAACAATAATTAATTCATTTTTATATAATAATAATTAATAATATAAATTAATTCCTTGTCACAATGTGATGTTGGAACATGGTTGACCGTGGTTGGCCATGGTTGATTATCATATTTAGAAAATCTTTGTCACAAAGCAACATTTGAGCATGGTTGACCATGGTTGGCTATGATTCACCACATTTGACCCAAAGCAATAACAAACCATTTGAATTAATTCTAAAAACCCAAGAACTATAAACCTAAGGGAATAATATTAAACCTTAGGAATGTGAACACCTAGATAAAAAAACCGAAGGAATTGATACCATAAACAAACATGAATAATAAACTCAAGGGATAAAAAATATAAACCCAATGTATATAAACCCTAACATAAATATTATAAACACTAAAATAAACATGGTTGACCATGGTTGATTTCCATATAGAGACAATCCTTGTGACAACGCAACATTGTACCACGGTTAACTGTGGTTGACCCTGATTGAATTTCATATCGAGACAATCTTTGTCAGAACGTGACATTGGACAATGGTTGACCATGTTTGATTTCCATATCCATATGGTTTGACCATGATTGACCATGGTTGGCTATTATTGACTATGATTTATATTATAAACCCAATAGAATAATTAACCCAAGGGATTAATACTAAAATCCCAAGGTACCATGAACCCAAGGGAATAATATTAAAACCAAGGGACTAATATTATAAACCCTAAGATAAATATTATAAACACTAAAACAAACGTGGTTGATCATGGTTGATTTTCATAATGAGACAATCCTTATCACAATGCCATGTTAGACCATGGTTTATTTTCATATCGAGATAATCTTTGTCAAAATGTGACATTGGACCATGGTTGATCATGGTTGATTTTCATAAGGAGACAATCTTTTTCACAACACGATGCTCAGACATGTTTGACTACGATTGACCATGGTTGCCCATGTTTGATTCTATAAAACATGGTTGGCAATCATCAACCATGGCTGACCATTTGGTTGACCATGATTGTCCATGTTTGTACATTATTTTTACATGGAGACATTTTTTGTCATAATGCGAGATCTTACCATGATTGACCATGGTTGGCCATTGTTGGTTACGGTTGATCATGGTTGACCATGATTGATATTATAAACCCAAGTTAATAATAAAATCAAGGGACTGATATTAAGAACCCAAGGGAAAAATAAACCCAAGGGATTATGAAGCCAGTGGAATAATATTAAAAGCAAGGGATTATTATTATAAACCCAGCATTGGTAAACCCTAATATAAATATTTTGTACACTATAATAAACATGGTTTATTTCATTGTGAGACAATCCTTGTCACAATGCGACATTCAACCATGGTTGGCCATGGTTGCCTATGGTTGACAATGGTTGACCATCATTGATATTATAAACTTAAGGGAATAATAAACCCAAGGGATTGATATTATAAATCCAAGGGATTAATACTAAAACCCCAAGGGATTATGAACCCATGGGAATAATATTAAACCTAAGGGACTAATATTATAAACCCAAGGTATAAAAGCCCTAAGATAAATATTAAAAATACTAAATAAACATGGTTGAGCACGATTGGTTTTCATACTGAGACAATCCTTGTCACCATGCAACATTGAGCCATGGTTGAACATGGTTGATTATGGTTGACCATAGTTGGATAGTATTAAACCCTAGGAATATGAACCCTTATATCAATAAACCCAAGGGATTGATATTAAAATGCCAAGGGAATAATGAGCCTAATGGATAAAAAGTATAAACCCAAGGTATATAAGCCCTAACATGGCTATTATAAACCCTAATATAAACAAGGTGGATCATGGTTGATTTCCATATTAGATTAATATTGTGATATTGGTGTAACCATAAACAATTGGACGAATATTTAGCCCTTAATATTGGGGTTTTATAAAACGAAGGGATTATTAATATTATAAATACAAGAGATCAATAAACCCAAGGCAGTATTAATATTACAAACCCCAAGACATTAATATTATAAAACAAATTATAATAAACCCAAGCAATCAACATACTCAAGGAATAAATAAATCCAACAAACAAATATTAAAAACCCAAACGATTAATAAACTTTAGGAATTAATATTTTAAACCCAAGTTAATAATAAACCCAAGGGATTGATATTATGAACCCAAGGGATTAATACTAAAACCCCGTGATTGACCATGATTGACAATGGTTTACCATGATTGATATTATAAACCTAAGTGAATAATAAACCCAAGGGATTGATATTATAAACCCAAAGGAACAATAAAACAAAGGGAGTAGTACCAAAATCCCAAGGGATTATGAAGCCAAGGGAACAATATTAAATCCAAGGGACTAATATTATAAACCAAAGGTATAAATACCCTAAGATAAATATTAAAAATACTAAAATAAACATGGTTCAACATGATTGATATTCATATTGAGACAATCCTTGTCACGATGCTACATTGGACCATGGTTGATAATTTTTTATTATGGTTGACCATTTTCGAATAATATTAAGCCCTAGGAATATGAACTCGTAGATCAATAAACTCAAAGGATTGATATTATAAACCCAAGGGAAGAATAAACCTAAGGGTTAAAAATTATAAACCCAAGGTATATAAACCCTAACATGAATATTATAAACCCTAAAATAAACATGGTTGATCATGGTTTACCATGGTTGATTTCCATATAGAGACAATCCTTGCAACAATGCAACGTTGGACCATGGTTAACCATGGTTGAACATGATTGGTTTACATATCGAGATAATATTTGTCAGAACGCAATGTTGGACCATGGTTGACCATGATTAATATTATGAACCCAATGGTTTGATATTATAAACCTAAGGGAATAACAAACCAAAGGGATTAATTCCAAAACCCCAAGGGGTTATGAACCCAAGGGAATAATATTAAACCGAGGGGACTAATATTATAAACCCAAAGTACATAAACCCTAATATAAATATTATAAACACTAAAATAAACATGACTGACCTTGGTTGATTTTCATATTGAGACAATCCATATCGCAATGTCATGTTGGACCATGGTTGACCATGGTTGATTTTCATATCGAGACAATATTTGTCACAATGAGATGTTGGAACATGATTGATCATGGTTGATTTTCATATCAATATAATCCTTGTCACAACGCGACATTCAAATATGTTTTACCATGACTGACCATGGTTGACCATGTTTGATTCTATAAAACATGGTTGACAATCATCAACCATGGTTGACCATGATTGTCCATGATTTTTATATGGATACAATTTTTGTCATAATGCGACATCTGACCATGATTGGCCATGGTTGACCACGGTTGGTTATGGTTGATAATGGCTGATCATGATAGATATTATAAACCAAAGTTAATAATAAACCTAATGGATTGATATTATGAACACAAGGGAAAAATAAACCCAAGGTTCATACTAAAACCCAAAGGGATTATGAACCCAAGGGAATAATATTAAACCCAAGGGAGTAATATTATAAACCCAACATTGGTAAACCCTAATATAAATATTAAAAACACTAAAATAAACATGGTTTATTTTCATGGCGAGACAATCCTTATCACAATGCGACATTCAACCATGGTTGACCATGGTTGACCATGGTTGATTATGTTGAGCATTGTTGAATAATATTAAACTTTATGAATATGAACCTTTCGATCAATAAACCTAAGGGATTTATATTATAAACCCAAGGTATATAAACCCTAAAATAAACATTGTTGACGATGGTTGATTTCCATATTTGATTGATCTATTGTGATATTGACATAATGATGAATAGTTGGACTAATATTTAACCGTTAATATTAAGGTTTTATGAAACAAAGGGATTACTAATATTATAAATACAAGAGATCAATAAACCCAAGGCATTATTTTTTTTTGTAAGTCTGGTAGGAATACATCTTCATCATGTACAACTTTTCACCCCGATCAAGGGGATAACACAAAGGGACTAATATTATAAAACCCAAAGTATAAACACTCTAAGGTAAATATTAAAAATACTAAAATAAACATGGTTGAGCACGGTTTATTTTCATATTGAGACAATCCTGGTCATAATGCGACGTTGGACCATGGTTGACAATGGCTGATTATGGTTGAGCATTGTTGAGTAATACTGTACCTTAGGAATATGAACCCTTAGATCAATAAACCCAAGGGATTGATATTATAAGACCAAGGGAATAATAAACATAAGGGATAAAAGTTATAAACCCAGGTATAAACCCTAAAATAAACATGGTTGACCATGCTTAATTTCCATATTAGATTAATGTATTGTGATATTGGCATAATCATAAATAGTTGGACTAATATTTAACCCTTAATATTGGGGTTTTATAAAACCAAGGGATTATTAATATTGTAAATACAAGAGATCAATAAACCTAATGCATAATTTTTTTTGTAAGCTTTGTAGGACTACATCTTCATCATGTCCAACTTTTCACCCCGATCAAGGGAATAACACAAGATTTGAACCCAACACTTTAGGTTCAGTGAGACTTTATTTCCACTGTCATTTCCAATTGAGCTACCCCAAGGAGTCAATAAACCCAAGGTATTAATATTATAAAAACAAATGATTAATAAACCCAAGCAATCAATATACCCAACGAATCAATAAACTCAAAAAACTAATATTAAAAAAACAAAAGATTAATAAAGCTTAGGAATTAATATTTTAAATTCAGAGGATTAATAAACCCAATACATTAAATGATAAACCAAATGAATTATTAATATTATAAACTTGAAGAACGAAAAACCCCAAGCATTTAATATTATAAACCCAAGGAATTAGTAAACCCAAGGGAAAAATATTGGAAATCCAAGGGATCAAAAAACGCAAGGGATCAATATTAAAAACAAAAGGGATTAATAAAGTCTAAGAATTAATATTTTAAGTCCAAGGGATTGACAAAACCACATGATTATGAATATTTTAAACCCAAGGGATCAATAAACACTAAGGATTGTTAATATTATAAACCCAACAGGTTAATAAACCGAAGAGATAAACATTTTAAACCTAAGGGATTAATCTTAAACCTTAGGACTATTATTTAACCCTTAATATTGGGGATTAATAAATCCAAGGGATTAAATGATAAACCCAATGAATGATTAATATTCTAAACTTAAAGAACAAATAAATGTAAGTGTTTAATATTATAAACCTGGGAAATACCAAATCCAAGGGAAACAATAAACCCAACAAAGGATTAATAAATTCAAGCGATAAATAAAACCAAGGAATCAATAAACCGAACAAACTAATCTAAAAAACTGAAGAGATTAATAAACCCTAAGAATTAAAATTTTAAACTTAAGGGATTATTAATATTATAAACCCAAGGAGGTAATAAACCAACGGTTTAATATTATAAACCCAAGGAATTAGTGAACCCAAGTGATAAATATTAAAAACCTAAGGGATGAAGAAGCCCAAGGGATCAATATTGAAAACAAAAGAGATTAATAAAGCCTAGGAATTACTATTCAAAACACAGAAGGTTTATAAAATCACATGATTATTAATATTATAAACTAAAGTGATTAATAAACCTTAGAGATTCTTAGTATTATAAACTCAAGAATAAATAAACTAAAGTGATAAACAATATAAACCTAACAGATTAAACCCTTAATATTGAGGTTTAATAAACCAAAGGGATTAATATTATTATAAATCCAAGGGATTATTAATATTATAAATACAAGAGATGAATAAACCCAATGCATTATTAATCTTATAAACCCAAGGAATTAATATTATAAAAACAAATGACTAATAAAACCAAGAAATGAATAAACCCAAGGAATCAATAAACCCAACAAACTAATATTAAAAACCCAAATGATTAATAAACCCTAACAATTAATATTCTAAACTAAACAAATTAATAAACCCATGGGATAAAATAATAAAGCAAAGTAATTATTAATATTATAAACTCAAAGAACAAATAAACCCAAGCGTTTAATATTATAAACCCAAGAGAAAAATATTATAAACCTAAGCGATCAATATTAAAAATGGAAATGATTGATACTTTAACCCCAATGCATTAAGATTGTAAGCCCACGTTGTTTAAACCCCAAGATAAATATTATAAATTGAAAAATAAACATCAATGACCATGCTTAACCATCGTTGATTTTCATATTGAGACAATATTTGTGACAGTGCGACGTTGGACCATGGTTGAGCATGATTTGCCATGGCTGATTATGGTTTTCATCTGAAGACATTCTTCATTATAACGCAATGTTCGACAAGGCTCACGATGGTTGGTTTTGAAAATGAGAGAATATATGTCATATTAAATGTTTTAAGCCCCCTATGCCCTTAATCCATGTCATCAATATTATAAATGTAAATAATGCAATAACATAAAACAATAATAATAAACATAAACCATAATCATATAAGAACCACACTGTAAACCTTTAAGACATTAATCAAAGAAATTGATATGAATACATTAATAATAATACACTATAAACCATTAAAACATGATAAATCATCACTACATTAATAATAACACATTTATATGAACATTAGCAATATTTAATGGCTATTTGGAAAGGCTATTGACTATTTTTGAGTAATGGTTGATTTGATTTGAATATGTTTTTCTATATTTCACTAATGTGGTTTAGTATGTTTGATTATTAATATTAATCAATAACATTAAAAGGAGATTATGTTTGAGAAACATTAGTAAATGTAGTCTCCTAATATTTCAGTGTTTCATTGCAACATTTGATAAATTGTAATGTAATATAACATTGCGACGATGTTAGTCATAGTGCAATAATGTTTGCCACATTGTGACAATATTTGTCACATTGCGATGTTGGATAGATTTATCTATCATTCCAACATCACAATATGTTGGATTATTAATATTAATCAATAATATTAATAGGTGATTATGTTTGACTATGACTATGACCTTAGTGAACCACATCACATTGTTAGTTTTGTAATGCCACATAGCAACAAAGATATTTGTTAAAAAAATATGACATCAGATTTCCTTTTTCATTGCATGTTCATGTCATTCTATTTGCACAACTACATTGTCGTGATTCTTAATGTTCATCAAAAGGAAATGTCTTTTTTTTGTGCCAATTGTGATGTTGGTTTGTTTGTCACTATATTACATTGGTGTTTTATATCACATTTTCCTTGCATTTGTTTCACGGTATTTTGATACCATTTTTTTCAGGCAACAACATTGAGATAGTTAGTTTTGTTAAGTGATATTTTGATGGTTTTTTCCTCAAAATCTAGTGCCTATTTTTGTTACTTTAGATGTTATTTTTGTAAAGTGACATTTCAATGATTATTTTCATTCACCAAAATAAAATGCATATTTTTTGTTGCTAGAAAGAAGTATTATACTTATAATTTTGTATAACAATATTAGTACTATATTAATATTAATTTTAAAATTGTTATATTGATTAATATTCAAAAAATATTTTTTATTATATTAATTACATTAAAGCTTTAACACAATACATGATCACTACCATTGATACTCATCAATTACACCTTAATACATTAGTAAATGATCAAAGTACTAATACTTCATGTGACTTAATACATTAATAAATCATTAATTATGGCTTAGTATATTTACTAATGATAAATAGAATTGACAATGATCAATTATAATTAACTATGGTTAATCATTAACGATCATGTTAGTTTCATTAACATTTTGTTTGTTGAAAAAATATATTAAATTATTACATCTAATAATATTATTAAATAAATAATTATTCTATTAAGTTATTAATAATGTATTAATGATATTATTAATAATATTATTATTATTAATAACATTGTTATTATTATTAAACCTAATATGAAAACATAAAATTTAATATTAAAATATTTTATTTGTAAATTGTTTTAGTTTGAACCAATATTAAAACCTAAAATTAATATTAAAATATTAACTCTCAAACTAATATTAGTTTTAAAATATTAGCTTTATAACCCATCTTAAAATCAAAATCTAAAATTAATATTAAAATATTAGTTTTAAAATTAGTTTTTTAATATTAATTTTAAAATATTAGTTTTTAAAGTAATAACCATAAATAATGAGTGGCTAAAAAATAATGAGTAGGTTAACATAATAATTTTTTTTTGAATGAGTGGTGTATAGTATTTCAAATAAAAAATGTTGAGTTAACAAAAAAAATTGAATGTATGGTGTAATTGCTCTAACAAATAGAATAATTTTATTTACCAAACAAGAAATGAATGGGTTAACTTAATGAATATCTTTGAAATACTTGTGCATAATTTTTTAATGAGAAAATGCTTAGTTGACAAAGGGAAAAACTTTAAATCAGTAATGTATTTTTTTTAAGAAAATGTTGAGTTAAATTCATGGAAAAACATACAAAGAGTGTAAAATTTATTTATTTTAAAGTTAATTAGTTGAGATATGCTTTGTGATTTGAATAATTAATAAATGTAATTTATTTAGTAACGATTAATTTTTATTATTATTAAATAAACCTATTATAATTTAAAATTTAATACATTTAAAGAGAACCACAAATTTCACAAATATATATATATATATATATATATATATAACTTAACATTTATGAAAAATTAAATTTGCATCAATCTCTTTACACTTAAGTTTTCATCCACTAAAATTTAACCATTTTGTAAATTAAAACTACTACAAATCAATTAACTTATAATTATTTCATTTATTGTACATTGCAAATATTTTCAAATCACCTTCCTCTTGTGCCTAAGAGTTGATATTAAAAAAAACACACAAAAAAAACGATTTTATAAACATGGTCAAAAAGAGATTAGGATTAGCTATTTTAACATTAAAAAATACAACTACTATTATAAAATTCTTAAATTCACAAACCATATTTTTACATATTCAATGACTATAAAACCATTTGATAATCATAAAACTTTAAAGACCAATGTTATCAAATTATTTATTTTTATTTTTTTCTATTAGAAAATAAGGTTTCATATGTGGGCACCAAGTTGGATATCTTAATTATTAAGCAAAAAAATATTGAGATAAGAATCGGTTAAAATAGCCATCAATACATTCGTTCACTTCAAGGTGTCATTTAGGTTTAAACGTCTTGCGATTGGAGAGAGGCTATCTTAATATAAAAAATATAATTAATATTAGTGAGATTATTTTCATAGGCTCAACTCCAAGAAAATCTTAAGCAATTTTATAAAGGTTTACAGAAAACCCTCAAGCCGAAAATTCTTTTCACACCTATAGTTTAGTATAATGATATTTGCCATAATATGAGATAATATAAAAGAAGGATAATTTCTATCACAGGGGCGAAAGAAACTATTCTTTAAAATAATTGGTTGCCAAAGTGTTAATTTCTTTTTGAATGAACCCTAGAAGAATTCACAATGATAAACTGAGCACTTCACGAGAATTTAAATCTTTGTAGTTACAAGCAATCCGTGAAATGATAATCCATGAAAAGGAAGATATGGGTATAAAACTCTCTAACATTATTACTTGGGATATCAATTGAAAATTCATGTATCTACATCGTTACTTCATTGTGGGCACACTGTGTATATGCATTGTGACTTCACCAATCATAGATATTAAAGCACACATGAAAAATCACAACATGAATCATGTAACCAAGTCAATTGTAGTAATAAACACATATCTATGATATTTTGATTAAATGGTTTAAATAAATGATTTTTAAGTGGGATATTATAAATTTGGATCTTCAACCAAACCCTTAAACATGAACATTGTATGCAAAAGGGCGTGCCTCTCAACTTTTAGGATTTTGATCTCCCTTTCTAGTCGTGTCAGATCAACTTCCAAACCTTGCAGAATTTAAAAACCTGTACTTATAATACCTGCTAACAATCTTACTTACATAACAAGTGAAAATAAAAATTATAAATAATAATATGATTGGAATTTTCTATTTAATTCAATTGATACACATAAAAATCCAGAATTATTTATAAGAAAAAGGTTGTGTTTCATAATAAAATAATTAATTAACAAGAAGAATACAACAAAGACACAAGAAATGAGGGAATATATGTCCCTCTTGGATTCACAAAGCTAATGGTGAAACACTGGTCTTCTTTTGAAAGTTAATGGGTGAGCACTAAAGGTCAATGAGAATATGATGGCTAGGCTTGATCCACAACCACAACGGAAAACTCCAATACAATGTACATCAAGCCGTAAAACCTTATTCATGATGAAACACTATTCAATTTGAAACTCTAATTTAAAACCCTTAATTCAGAGTGAAACATTAATGTTCAAAAGTTGTTTCAGAGAGAAAGACCCTACCAGCCTCCTATGTGTAATTAAAATAAAAAGAATACCAAAGATAAAGAACGGAAAGAAGGATCCATAAAAAGGTGATTGCCACAGAATGACTTTTCTCCCATTAGAAGACATAACCATCTCAGTTGACGCACGACCTCCGCAATGTCGTCCTACTTCATTTGGACTTCACAAATTCTATTGTGGCTAGCACGACCTCTGCAATCTACAGATGAATCACAAATTCTATTGCCGCCCACATATTCCTTAAGGATTATATTGTTTATATAATCGTAAAACCCCATCTGTCATTTAAAATGATACCTATAAATGATACCTTTGTTGATTAGTGGTCTGATATTTGTTTATGAAAGTCAAAGCGTCTAGATGGCTCAGAGACAATTAATGAATACATGTCACCACCATTTACCAACAACAGTACAGATAGAATTACCTCTACAACAACAAGTGTGTGCCTTTTCCAACCATAACAATTAAATCAACGTAGCATGGACATGAAAAATAATAAATATTTATTACATATGAAACCGTCCCATTTATTCAACCATGTAACTGTCATTAAATCTTCCATGATCATACATTTTAAAGCGACGAAGCATGGACATGAGCAATAATAATTATTTATTATATATTGAGACCTTACCATTTTTAAACCATGTAACATTAACTCTTCCACAATCTCACGTTTCACAACAGTCATGGAGATAGGTTTCAGAATGCGAAGAGGCAGACGTTTTAGAATTCCATTCATGTTTTGAAATTTTACTTTTAAATTTATTTCTCACTAATTATTATAGGGGGAGTGATTAATAATAGGTACGTTAAATTTTTAATTGCAATTTAGTAAAAAAGCTATTTTAAATGTGATTTAAATATCTGATTTAGATATGTAAGGAAATCAGCTTAATGCATTCTATTCATTGATCTAATAGCGACCACCAGAATATGCTGGCATTTTTCAACTTATACCATTCTATCACAATTTTAATTGATCTAATAGCGACTACTAGAATATGCTGACATTTTTCAACTTACATCATTCTATCTAAATTTTAATGAGGAAAAAAATAAAGTAACCAATTCCAAAAAAACAGACACCTATAAACGTAAAAATCAACCAAAAAAATAACTTCAATGAACCCTTTCGATTGGACTCTCTCCTAATCCGTTGAAATTCTGGAGCATACATAAAAATGATTAGAACTCCATAACCTGAATAACCAACAAATGCGAAACCATACTGTCCCTGAAAATATTGGAGTAATCGAAGATTAAATCGGTTAAAGAATATTTTACACGAAGAAATCTTGACCTGCAAAACACAAGCAACATTTCACCAGCCACAAAATAGTGTTGTGAATGATATTTCCTTACTCTGGTGGTTTGATGGAAGAATCTAGGAATTTGTTGGGAAATTGAAGGGTTTGGAGGCAGGGATTACCTAGTTCTTAGATGTGATTGGGATGATGAAGAGGATGTTGCTGGCATTTTTGCTACAAATTTGTAGCAAAAATGATTTCTTCGTTGATCATTGTTTATTTCGGGTTCACCAGTGTTGATCCAATCCATCCTTGCCACCTTGGGTGTCCGTTGCAATTCTAGTGGAACCTCTATAAGGCTATAAGTTTGATGAGAATGAGAGAAACCAACTTAATCTGCTATTACAACCAACCCTTGGCGTTTTGTAGCGATCATTTTCATGAGGTGCTCGCGGAAGAGTTGCAAAACTGATAAGGATCTGCAAGTGTTTCCAAACCAAAATCTGAAAAATAATAAGAGAAACCAACTTTATCTGTTATCACGACCAACCCTCGGTGTTTCGTAGGCATCATTTCCATGAGGTGCTCGCGGAAGAGTTGCAAAATTGATAGGGATCTGCAACGGTTTCGAAACCAAAATCTGAGAAAGAATGAGAGAAACCATCTTAGTCTGTTATCACGACCAACCCCCAGCGTTTTGTAGGGATCATTTCCGTGAGGTCATCGCGAAAGAGTTGCAAAATTCATAGCGATCTGCTAGGGTTTCCAAACCAAAATCTGAGGAAAAAAAAGTGCGTAGGAAAGCCACAAAAGTAGTGGTTCATGCTATTTAATTGTGAATAGGGAAGGAAACACAATTAGTGGCTCAACTTCTTCGACAAGGCATATATACCATAACTCTGATACCACTTGAAATGAATTCAATTTTCAATAAAAATGATATTCATATAAATACAACCTTTAGAACATTGAATTCAGCTTTCAAAATTTCTTGTACTTCCGATAACGGTTCACCATAACACTACAAGACTAGGAGTCTAATAATACTATTAAATATAATATAATATAATAGGAATACTCATTAACCAAATAAATATTTATACTATATAATATTATATTCTATTAAACCTATAAGGTTTAAAAATATAATATTATTTAATGTTTCAAATAATAAAATATAATATTATTTAATATTTCAGATAATATTATATAATATTATGTTTAGTATATATAATATTAGGTTTATTATACTGAAGTGAAAAGTTGGATTTAGAAACTTATTATAGTTTCAAAAATTACATTAAAAACAAAAATTTCTAAAAAATTGTTTAAATTGTTTAATAAAAAGAATTAGAATGACTTAGGAAGTTTTCAAAATACTAAATCGATTTATGCATTAAAAACAAACTTCCATAAAATTAAATCAATTAAATTATCTTTAAATCTCAAAACTTGTATTTCCCAAAAATTCTTAAAATTCAACACCAAACAGCAAACATGAATTACTTTTGTACAGAACTATAGTATTCTCAAACTTCTCATTGATTTCTATGTACTCCACCTTATAGCCATTCACATGAGAATGACAGTGACATGACTACCCCAAAATGATTAATTCAGCAAATCTCATTAGCAAAATTTAATAAACTCGTAATTGTGGTTAATGCTTATTACAATAGTTGACATATTTGAATTTGTAAGCTCACATCATAAGTTTTATTAATTTACTATCAAATTGTCAAAATCAATAAATGCGGAATTGTGATTTCGCCAATTGCAAATGGTTGACATATTTTTATTTGTCGAATCAAATGATAAGTTTTATTAATTTAATTATGCACACGCATCAACACCAGTTGTACCATTTTTTTGAGGACCCAAAAGGGACAAGTGAATTTTACACAGAAATCTTGTTCTCTCATTTATTTGGAGGATTTTGTAATAGGCCAAAGTGTCTTCATTTTGGAAGAATCTAGAATATCAAATTGTTAGGATATTTAAGGAATTATTCAAGTAAGCCTTTGTAAATATTGACAAATGTTTAACTTAAGTATTGGTTATGGCTGTACAGGTATTTCCTGAGCAGTGTTATTTTAAATAAATGTGTGTAGGACTAGGGAGGAGGGTGGCTCCCTTTGGACAAGACGTATCTAAACCTCATTGTGTATATTTTTTAATTAAAGAATGATTGCAAGTTTTTGTTTTTTAATCGCTTCTGCGTAATCATGTGTGATTCTCTATCTAGTCTCTTTGCAAATAAAGTTCTATTAATTTTGAGTTTTAATGCTATCTTCGTAATCATCTGTGATTCTCTATGTAGTCTCTTTGCAAATAAAGTTCTATTAAGTTTGAGTTTTAATGCTATCTTAGTAATATATGTTGCTAGAAGGGAGTAAAGTGAAGGGTCCGAGTATGAGTGGACTCTAGTTTAATTTCTGTGTTCGCTGCCTTTTAAGTAGGAAAGCAAGATCATTATAAATGTGTATAATTAATTGAGTCTATGTCGAGAATAGTGTCCAGGATATTAGGGGTGCACGACATTTTATTTTCCATTTTTTGAATTTGAATTTTAAAATAAGGGAACCGTGTGATACCCCAATATGAGTGTGTCTACCAGTAGATCACGGAGGGACGATGTGTCATGCAAAAGGCATTGGAGTTATAGTGACTCGTGAGGCTAGGAACCTCTGTGTCAGGTCTTCATGTAGCAAATGCAGTTAAGTAAAGGTGTGTGGGTTGAAAGCCCGCAATGCAAAAGAAAACGTTGAGTGGGTTCAAGTAGAGGTCATCGACTAGCATGTGGTAGTTGAAGGATTCAGACATTGGGGAAGTTAAGTTTTCTATATAAAACCTATTGACGATCCCGTCCTTGGCAGAAACAATTAACAGTCGGCCAACAAAGACGTCGGCCTTTAAGCTCCTTGGTTTCTTCATGCTTCAAGGGAAGGCCAACTCCGTCCTCCATTTGCGTTTAGTCGACTAAGGCCCAAGTCAACATATTCAGGCTCTGGGGAAGTCAGAGGTGTGCCAAGGAAAATAACGAGGAGGAGGCCCGAACTCCGACCTCAAGCCTGGACCGTCCTCCACTTGGTTCCAGCACGGACACAAAACGGTGTATATATATAGTTCCGGGGGTGGCTTTTAAAAAAAGAAGTTTAGGAGAACAATAAGAAGGTGAGGCTCGGGTTTAGTAAGAATTCGTGGCCAATGCCGAGGTAGGTTTTGATAAAATAAAGGAAAAGGTGTTTCAGAGTGCAGACGCGTTGATTTTTAAGGGATAGAATGAAGGTTGGAATTCACGGCTTTTTGATAGAAATCTATTGTTATCCACCACCACACAAGAAGGAAGAATCTTGGGCATCTTGAAAAGGCCATTGTAGGGGCCTACTATCAAGTTGTATCAGAGCTTCATTGACGCTCTTTTAGAATAAGCTAATGAATTTGAGTTGCAGTGATTTCATAACCAGTAAACACTTAAGAAATTTCCAACAAAGAGCAGAGCTAGAAGGACGGAAAAAAAACATATGTAAGTGAAGAGTTGGAAGAGATATTGAGGAAACACGTACCCTAGCAGTTAACTGGTTATTGAGTTTGTTTAACTTTGGAATGTAAGCTAATAATTGCAGGCAACAATAGATGGGGATGGCATAACTACAATCAACAAGAACTGCAAAGAATTAGCATAATTCTCATAGGAAGTGGCAAACAAACCTTTCAATAAGAGAGGTTGTTGAAGGAGAAAATCCAGTTGTTGTTGGAGAATAAAGGGCACAAAGGAGCTGCTCAAGAGAAGAGAACCAAAGGAATTCTCAAGAGATGAGCCACGTGCAAGAGAAGCCAAAGAAGAATAAGGAGTGCTCAAGAGGTTCTAGGGGAGGGAAACAAAGGAATACCAATAGCCTAGGACTAGGAGAAGTTGGTGAGGCGTTGAGGTGACAAGCAATGGTGAAGACTTGTTATAGGGGCTTATTTGTAGCTCATAATGGGGAAGTGGAATATCACAAGAAGGGATGAAAAGCGATGGTTATTGATGGCCATAATTGGTGTTCAAAGAAAAGCCACAACATAGGAGAAAAGTATGCTGAGGGAAATCACATGAGCAGTAAATCAAGTAAAAAGGAATTTCATAAGGAGTTGGTTGAGCTAAAGGAGAGGCTCAATTTAGTGAAGGTGCTACTAGAATGAGAAAACCAGAGACAGAGATGGAACTTGAGAAGGAGATTGAAGTCACTTGTCAGATAGAAGGGTTTTAAAAGGAAAACCCCTAAATTTCAAAACCTTGGGAGGATGATAAACCACCTGTTGAGTGCACAACTACAAGAAGAGGAGCTCAGAGAAATTTAGCCTAATGATGAAGTTGTTTATTGTTTTGAACCAGGACAAGGCATAACCCTTAGAGAGGGAGAAGATACAAAAGAGAGATTGTCTAAAATTCTCATGAACTATATGTAGAGCCCAAAGTAGTAGAAGGAGCAACAAATAAATGATGTTGGTGAGCCACTAATTGCATGTCCTCGGGAATGTGAAGAATGCCTTGTGGAAGGTGAGCAAAAAGAGATGGTAGCAGAAACACCTACGATGGCCAGATCACCTTTTGTCTTTAAAGTGGGTGAACTTTATGTGAACATAGACAAGGGGCTTGTAGAGAATGTCTAGTAAAGTGGAGAAGCCATAAGAACTGCCTCTCAATAACAAAAACAAGCAATGGAGTGCTACAAAATGTTGTTAGCAATAGCCATGCTAGAGGATGAGAACAATGATGCTGAGCGAAAATAAAATCCCTAAAATAATATTAAAGAAATGTGTGAAGGTGATGATAAGAGAAGAGACTAGCAGAAATCCTCGTGAACAATGGGAGATGTTTAGAACAACAAATGATACTAGGAGCGTCAGGAAAGGCTCAAGGACCTCACATTTTTTAAACTATTGAGTTTGGTTCCCGTGTATATCACGAAGACCATGAAGGAAGATAGTCATTCCAAACTTTCATAAAAGATAGGGAGAATATGGAGTTTCCTTTAAGGGAGAGAGGCAACAATAAAATTATGAGAGGAACATCTTTGCTATTGTATGAGACATATATTCGGCAAGGTTTGAGTGATGTGCTCATGGAACATGAAGGAGAATTTGAGTTGTTTGAAGAAATGATGTCAAAATTTCATGGAGGAGAACGAATGATAGCGGATGAGACTGCAACTTTATTTCAAATTATTTTTGTTGATTTGTATGAGGAATTTAATTCCATAGAGAGAAGGGTAGTTTATTTGAGTGTGTGCATCCGACATGCTAATTTGGATTTAGATGGAAATGTAACTAAAATATGTGGATAGGAAGACTTGGATAAATATTTTGTATCCCTCTAGCAAAACAAAGGTCATGAACAAGGGATCAATCTAGGAGAGAATTTAGATTAGCATGGAGGTTTGGGTGCAAGGATTTCAAATGAGGCAAGAGAGCCTTACATTTTCCAACAACCTCCTTCCACATTTACCTAAGTTCATTTGTCTTCTAGGGTAAACATGTGATGAGAGGCTACTATAATATGATTCAGCTCCTCATGTACAATTAAGGCAGTAGAACCAACAAAACAGAGACAACCTGATGTTCTACACCTACAAGAGAACCCCTCGGAGAAATCCATCCCATCCAAGTGATTAGTCCCTGAGACAAACTAACATTTCATTGCCCTAGAGCCTCGACCTCTCTCATGACATGGACATGCACACGATTGGGACCATCCAGTCACTCTCATAACATGGGGATGCAAGCGACTCAGGTCTTTTTCAGCTAGTATTGAGCTTGTGACCCCGGATTCTCTGCCTCCTTTTTAGGGCCAGGGCTCAAGCCACTACCCAGAACTCCATGAAAATTTCGAGAATGAAAGGTAACATAAAAAAAATGATGCAAATGAAAATATTTGGTCGGACCCCTACTAGCCATAACAAGAATTTCATCAAACAGGTCATAACAACAGATTTGAGCATATGGGTCTCATACTTATTTGAGAATCACTAAGAAGCAATGATGCCTTATAAAATTAGCTGCATTATCATCTATTAGGTAAGCATTTTACATTCATTTGAAAATAAAAACATGATGAGAGCCATACATCATCACTGTCATAAAACATGCTCATAACCAGCATATAACCAACAGAAATAACAAGGATATGTCAACCATAATTGCCACATACGAACCAGTAGATTTTCTCATAATATACCAAGGAGAAATAGTTCTTATTAATGAATGATTAGGCCAACCAGGTTCAGGACTTCCACATACGTCTTGACCATAGATTGACTGAACCAAATATTTCTTTCAACCAATCACCCCCATGCCATATTCCAAACATGAGTTTGGGACTTATAACCAAAATCAACCTGGGCTTCCCAATGCTACACCACCTCACCCTCACTAATAGAACAAGAATTTACCACAATCTCCACCGGATCACTAGGCTATAAACAATAAATATACAATACCAATATTTACCTCTATCCTCACCAGATCACTTGGGCAAAAACAAGCATTGATGCCACCGGATCTCTCCACCTACACTATGAGGGATTTTTCTGTTCTAACCACTCTTCTTGACCATGTATCCTGCCATTACTGGTCATGAGATTCCTATGCCTACGAGGTCTCCACCCTTTGGTATTTACCATATATCCCATCCTTGGATTCCTAGGCCCATTCAAGGGTACCCACCACTGAGCTTTACCATGTATCTCGTGATTCACCAGTCAAGGGATTCCTAGCCTAAATCGATGTGTTCACATTCAGGCTTTATCATGTATCCCATCATGGGATTCCTAGGCCTTGTGAGTAATATTAGGACTACCCCACTGAGCTTCTATTCCGTTAGGAAATCCAACTCAACTGCACACACAAGAACCCACCACACCATGGATATATGAAAATGGAAACACTAAGATGAAAAAAATTATCACACCTGGAAAAACCCATGCCCATGAAAGCAAGGGAACCAAGAAAACACATGCATAACCGTGCATGCTAAATCTAGAAAGGAAGTCACACATGTGAATTTATAGTTTCAGGTAATTCCATTATAGTTGCTAGATCCTCCTCTTCCTTGCTTCATCTTTGCTTCCTCTTGCCTTCTTTTCCTTTCTTGATCCAATGCTCAAGTGCTCCAAGAAAACTCTATGCCTAAGAGTGTGAGGGAGAGAATAGAGAGAGGGCTCCAAAACTAAACTGACAAAAGGTGCCAATTGATCCTCATAAGCCTTTTTATTAATTTTGCCTCTATTTTCTTCAAATTTCCATTATTTTCCTTCATTTTCCTCCTCAAATGAAACCTATGACCTTTCACCTAAGTTGTTTTCTCCTAATTTCCTTTATTTTCATAAATAAAATGTCAAATAATGTCGCATGCATTTCCAAATCCTTTACCCTTTCCTTTTCCAATTTACTAAGCCATAATAAACCAAATGAACACCCAAACTAGGATGTATTTCCCAACATTAATCTTGGAATAAGTGTCCCATAACCATGGTTATTATTTTTCCTTTATTATTTTTTATTACATGGAATTTTCCCTAGGCGTTTTATATAACAATGCCTCTTGGGGGGACACCGTTCTCAGTGTTCAATGGCACCTACAACCCAACAAGAGTGTTGAACGAATAACATATTGTCTATGGAGCTTTATAGCGTAGCTCGATGCAATATTTACAACGATCAACCTGGTTAGAAGCAAACCAACATGACAACATAACTACATGATAACCATAATGACATGACACCCATACCACTTATTGGATCTTTATAACACATATCATGGTGGCATTTACAGCCATATACATATGTACATATACCAAAAAAATCAATCCAACCATATACCAAAAACATTCGCTCAACCAGTGAATAGAGAAGGATACATAGCCTACATTTGATCAACCATCTCCCATGAAGCTTCATCAGGGCCAAAATGCTTCTACTACACTTTGAACTGCTTGATTAATCTGTTTGAGAGCATGACCATCTTTCTCTAGAATATATATTGAGGTTTCACCTAGAGTTCTCCTTCTGACTCATCCTGTAATATAGACTAGTAAATCACATGATCGAGATATTTAGCATACTTCTTAAGCACTAAAACATGAAAAACATCATGGACTTTCACTGTCGGAGGCAATGCAATTTGATAGGCTACTGGTCTGATCCTTTCAAGTATCTTGAAAGCTCCTCAAAACTGAGTGGCAGCTTGGCACGTGATCCAATCCTCAATGAACTCTTCTAGGGCTTGATGTGTAAGTACACCTATTCTAGAACCTGAAACTCCTTAAACAACTTGTTTTAATATGCATAACTTTTTGTATGTCCTGTGCTGCCTTTGGATTCTTCTTGATTACCTTCATTTCCTATTCCATCTCTGCCAACATATCATGTCGAATAAATATTATTTTCACTCGATTACTCCAACTAATGGGAGTATTGTGAATCCACCCATAGAGTGCCTCAAACGTATTCACCCTCAAAGACTACTGGTAACCATTATTATAATTGAACTATTCTATCAGAAGATACTCCTCCCATCTCCTTTGTTGGTGCATCACATACATCCTCAACATATCCTCCAATATCATATTGACCCTCTCGATCTATCCTTCCATCTGTGGATGATAAGCAGTGCTAAAAGCCAACTCTGCACCTAAACTCGTAAACAAATCCCTCCAAAACTTGTATGTGAACTTAGCATCATTGTCTGAGACAATATTCTTTGAAACACCATACTGTAATATTACCATATATCTTATGAATACTTGTGCTACATCATTCGTTGAATAAGGGGAATTCACTGGAATGAAGTGTGATACCTTTTTAACGTGTCCACCAAGACCACGATGGAATCATATTTTCTAGATGTCCCTGGAAAACATGTAATGAAATCCATGGAGATGACCTCCCATTTCCACTCTAGAAAAGGTATTGGCTATAGTAATCGACCTAGGTGCCTACACTCTGCCTTCAATTGCTGAAGATCCAAGAACCTAGCCACAAATTTTGCAACATCTCTCTTAAGATTCAACCAATAATGAAACTTATTTACTAATGCCAATGTCTTTTGGTAGCCTAGGTGACCTAAATATGGTTTCATATGAAACTCCCTGAAGATAATCTTCTTGAGCTCACTGCTATCTGACACATATATCTTATCCCTAATTATGATCAAGCCATCTACTGAGAGATGATAGACTACATCTTGTACACCTATGCCACTACCTGCACCTATACTCTATTATAACCTATGCTTGAGCTCCATGTACTTGTTATCATGTTGACTTGCCTATAAGATCGGATCCATTAGATCTGTCCCATAAGATCTCATAGTTGCAATGTGATTTACATGTACCAGACTACTAAGAGCATGTACAACCTTCTTCTCTTTATCCTTTATGTACCTGATCTCAAAGTCAAAATTTCTAATCGTGGCCAACCATCTAGCTTTCTCAGCATTCAGACTTTGTTGGTCAAATAGGTACCTCAACCTACTTTGATTAGTCATCAATATAAAACTCCTGCTGAAAAGATAGTTCATCAACATATTCAATGCATGGATGATCGTTACCAACTCAAGATCATGTGCCAGATATTTTTTCTCATGCTCATTCAATTTCCACGACTCATAACATACTACTTGTACCTCCTACATAATCAATCCACTAAGTCCTCTCTTGCAAGCATATGTACACACTACAAATTCTTTATTCGGGTCTACAATCTTTAACACTAGAGCATTTGTCAACAACTGCTTTAATTTCTCAAAACTTGTTGCACATACCTTTGTCCATTCAAATTTCATACCTTTCCTCTGCAATGACATAATAGGATATGCAATTCGAGAGAAGTTCTTAATGAACCTCCTATAATAGACTGCTAACCCAACAAATGATCTTACCTCTTCCACATTTCTAGGAGCTGCCCAATCCATGATATCCCTTATCTTCTCTAGATCCATTGCTATGACTTCGTTGGAAACAACACGTCCCAAGTAATCCACCTCTATATGAAAGAAACTGAATTTACTGAGCTTAGCATACAACTAATTCACTCTGAACAATCTCAATATTGTTGCTAAATTCTTGGCTTTCTCTTCTTCATTCTTAGAATATATCAAGATGTCATCAGTGAATACAATAAAAAACTTGTCCAGATAAGGATGCAACACACTCTTCATTGATCAAATAGAGGTAGTTCGAGCATTAGTCAAACGGAATGAAACTTCAACAAAGTCATAATACCCATACCTGGTCTAGAAAGTTGTCTTGTAGATGTCCTCTTCTTTAATGTGTACTTGATGATATACAAATCTTAGATCAACTTTGAGAACATTGCTACTCCCTTCAACTGATCAAACAAGTTGTCCATCCTCAGCAACAGATACATGTTCTTGATGGTGACCTTATTTCACTGCTTGTAGTCAACGCATAACATGAGACTACAACGCATAACATGAGACTACCATCCTTCTTCTTCACAAACAATATCGGTGCACCCCAAGGTGACACAGTTGGACTAATTTATACCTTGTCAAGCATTTCCTTCAACTGCAACATCAACTGTACTAAATTTGGAGTTCTCACCCTATAAGGTGCCTTTGATGCTAGTGTTGTTCTTGGTACCACGTAAATAGAAAATTCCAATTCTCTATGAGGTGAAAACTATGAAATATCCATTGGAAACACACCTTGAAACTAATGTAAAACTAGGTACCCACTCAATACCTCAACATCCTCATCCTCCTTACCTTTTTCGCTAGAGATATGTATTAGAAATAATACACAACCTTTTCTATGACTACGCTTGTCCTGCATAGCTCCTGTCATCCTAAATGATGTTGCCTTCTTCTTAGCCTGTAAGATTCTTCGCTCTCAATTGTCATCCAAGCATTCAATGGATTTGTCATAACAATCCATCTTGGTCTTATGTAGATACAACCAATCCATACCCAAAAACATGCTTTATGATCCCAACAGAAATACATTCAAATGTGTTGATGTAGGCATACAATTTAGTTCAAAATGCACAAGATCTTACCCAATGATGAACTTTCCTTTCTACCTATAGCCAACTGCACTAAGCTAGATTTTTCATGCACTTATTTATTCAAACCACACTTATACACTGAGTGAGGACTAATATAACTGTACTTCGATCTAGGGTCAATCAACATAGAAACAACTTGATCACAAATCTTACTGTCCATCTCAATGATATATTCTTGATGATTTTCTTGCCTATTATCCACTGCTACATATATACAAGGAATGCTCTTCCCGACATCCCCAATAGTCTACACCTTCTCTTCATTACAAATATGAGGCCTACCACCCTGATACTGCAGAAAATCACTCTTGAGATGCTATCTACCACATATCCAACACTCCAACCATCTGGTACCATCACCTCTATTCTATTGTTATCACTCATGTCTCCGTCTCGCTACATTGAACTTATTGTATGGCACAACATTCTCTTTTCCTTCTGCATTATGAGGTGACAGGTTTTTTTATTTTCGGCTACCATTTACCTTTACTTTTATCTTTCCATTTCCATCGTTACTGAGATTTTGTCTTATGTTTTGACTACTCATAACAGTGCTTCAATTTTCCAATAACTTCCTCAGGTGTCGTAGGCTCATCATACTCAATCCAATCTATAAATGCTAATGGAAATTGATGAGTTCCAGTATTGTAGCGAGAATGTTGCAACTCCTGCGATACCAACTTTACTTTATCAACCCAGGGTTCATACACACTTGGAGGTGACATTGTTGTATACACGAGTAAAAGTGATGGTTCTGCCTTTTTTCATTGTTCAGTTGGAGAGAGACCACTGGAGTTTTCAAGCTATAATTATATGGAGTTAGAAGAAGCTTGGTTTCTTGATGGAATAAAAGGAAATATACTCTAAGAGAGAGATACTCTAAGGGAGAGCTACTCTACTGCAATAATTAAAAAGACTGAAATTCAATGCTAAATCACACCATTTCCTAATTAACCGCCAAGAAACTATGCTTTGCAATAATGCTAAATTAACATGAGCCAAATGCTACTATCTAAGCATGGAAGTAAAAAGCATTAAACATCACTATTGTGTAGGTAAAGGGACTGAAATAAATCTGTTTTGTCTTTTTGTTCCTTTCATGCAAAATCAAGTATGAAAACTAATTTCTTTTGGTGATGTGGTAGGTGGTTTAAGGATGTTGGAGGATGGATGGAAGTGTTAGGAGATGGTTGGATGGTGTGGGAGACCCTTGGGTGTCCTTTGGTGGTTTCCTAGAGTTTTTCCCTCAATTCGGCCTCAAAACAAGCAATTACAGGAAATTCTACAGGATGTACTAGAAACCTACAAGATTACCTATAAACTTACAAGATATAGCTGAGAGAAAAATGGGAGATGTTGGAGGTGATGGAAAGCTTAGGGAAGGTGGTTGATGGATGGAATGTAGTGAGAAAAGGGATAGGATCACTCAGAAAGTGAACAACAAGGATAGAAGATGGTTGGATTTGCTCAATGTGCTTGGAAGAATTTCTATGAAAAATGATGAAAACTAGTGAAGGCGATGGTGAAAACAAGGAATGACTATGGTGGATGAAGTGGAGGGTGGTTTCTGGTTATGAAGTCTCTATCTACTTTTGAAGCACCTGCTCTACATAAAACATGTGTATTTCCCAAAAGCTATGTAAACAAGAAGCATTCTCATAAGCTAGAAAAGCAGAATTAATGAACCAACTTCCTACACTATGCATGAGGAAAGTAGCTGAAAGGAATGAAGGAATGGATAAGATCTACTGCAAGAATGAAGATATAAGAGATGGAAATGAAATCCTACTTTGAAAAACCGATCAAATGCTAACTTAAATATAGTAAACTCTAAAGCTCATACAAGAAATACAATCTGTGTTTTTGGGGCTACATAAGGGTACCCTCCTCAAATCATGATCCCAAAGGGAAGAAATGAGGCTAAGACACCTACTGATAGCCTTTTTGTGCTCCTTTTATCCCTGCTAACTTGTTACTTAAGTAAACCACAAATTGAAGCAAGCTAATAAACAACCAATCCAATCTACACTACTTGAAATGAAAATACATCTAAAGACAAATTAACAATGAAGCTATGAAACTAAGCTAGACATATAGATACAAGAGAGAGGAGCCCTGGCTGCTAGTGTTGGGACATAACCCAAGAGCTTCAGCCCTCTTAGTTAACTCAGTGTTAGCTCAAAACAAAACTCATTCTTATTACCAAAATAGAAAATTACATCAACAAAACTTCCACAAGTCTGGAGCTCGAAAATAACTTAGAGGTTTATAACAAAAATTTGAATCCTAATGATTCTCTATGCATCTCTACTTACAAAACTGAAGTCCCCAGTCACTTCCTTAAAATTATGGAGGCTCGGCTCCCAGAATCAAGATAAACTAGCTCTTTCTCTCTCACTTGCTCGCCTGCCTTCTAATCCTCATGACTTGGGTACTTGCACTCTAAGCTAGTGTGATGGATGGATAAATATTTGAATGGGGGAGAAGTAAATGAGGAGGATTTACCTCCTACAATCCCTCTCCCTTGTCCCATTTGAGTTTTACCCCTATTCTTTGTCAAAATTCCTTGTTTTTCTCCTTCAATCATGTATTCAATGCATATTAGTCCACTAGGCATAATATCCAACTCTAACTCATCTCATAAACAAAATATAATTAAGAAACATGTAATACGTTGTGAGAAAAGTTGGTTTGACTAAGCTAGGAGGTGAATTAAGGCCCATATAATTACCCAATGATGAGGCTCATCATCACCCCCCTATGGAAAGTGTTGCTCATCCTCTGAGCAACTCAATCAATATCCATATCCTTCATAGCTCTAGTGGCCTCCCTAACATCACATGCCTCTATTGTGGTTTCCTTTTCTTGTTAATAGAAGCCTGCTTTCTTTTCTACCTCCTCCTACTGCCTCTTTTCTTCTTCTTCCTTTCCTACTTCTAGCATTCCTAAGAGTAGTGGTGGACTAAGTTTCAGGCCAATCCAATTGACTTTCAGCCTTTTCATAGATTGCTTGTACATGGGTGTCCTGTTAAGTGCTTCTCTCAATCTTTGAGGAGAGTGTTACTCTCTTATCTTTAAGATGTATGCCAATGTGTTCCATCTCCTAAAGCAAGCATGTATGCTATCATCCCCTAGCAACCTGAACATGTCCTCAAAATGTGAAATTGCTTCCTCTTAGATAGAAATATACCTCGGTGCAAGTAGAGGGTCATTTTCAATCAAATTATGTGTACTAATGAGGGCCATTCGATTTGATTGTTCAGCTCTAATCATAAGAGGTTCAATTTGCTCTCTTACCAACATCTTCTTCATCTATGCAGCCCTTGGTACCTCATGGTTCATCCATGATGCCAAACCCATCAACTTTAAATCTCCTAGCTTGGAATTAGGATCCCAGACATTCATCTATGTTAAGCACATGATATGCAAATAAAAATCAAACATCTTGGCCCTATCCTCTAGTGTGCTCTAATCACAGAGATCAATGAACTGTCTATAGTCCTAAAATGGCACAGTGCATCTCTATGCTAGGGTCTTAATCTGGAACTGTGGCCACTGTTCCTTGAGGTATAGGGAATAGGATTTAGCTTGCATCCTACACTGTGTTTCCTCCAAAGAGAGACTGGCCATACATGCTAATTGATTTTCTCTTTCTTGCAGTTGTCCTCTTAACCATGATTTTTCTGTTTCTAGCTGATTTTTCATTATGGCTTCCTTATTTCTCAAGCTACTTAGCTCTCTACCCATGTCCTTGAGCTTATTATCCATGTTCCCAATGCCTTCCACCCCCTTGGATTTGGAAATCTACATCCATTGATGAGTTCTGTCTCTCTCCTTCTCAAGCTCGAAGAATAGTGGAATAAATTTTTTTGAGGAATGACACTCCATCCTTCAATAAACCTGTAGTAGGAATCAAGGTTTTGTTGGGGGCTAGTTCCTCTAACTCTGGGTCTTCTTATTTAGTTTCTTACTGTTGGCATCCCTCCTTTTCCAGATTTTCTGTCTCTTGTAGGTTCAACATAGTATCTTGTATAACTGCTTCACCTTCTTCTAGATCCTAATGTGTATCGTGTAGGATTGCTTTTCCCTTGGAGGAGGTGGATCTAGTCATAGGCCTTCTTACATAGGTGATAGGAGACTTAGGAGAAGGAATTTTCCCCTGTTGTTTAGGTGGGTCCTCAATCACAATGGGAATTTTGGCTGGTGTTTGGGGTTTCCCCTGCCTTATTCTTGTTCTTTTCCTTGTCCTAAAATATAAGGGGGTATCCATCTACTTTTTTCCTTTTTGCCTGATGGGGGTGCTAAGAGTAGTGAGGGCAGCTACTGCCTCTCTCTCAATAGGTTTTGGAGACACCCTAGGTGACTCCTCCTTGTCTTCTGCCCCTATTTCCCATTGCTTTCTTCACCTGTGCCTCTCCTTTCTTATTCTTCTTGTAGATCCTCATCTTCTTTATCAATTTCCTCCTTAACATCCTCCTCTATTTCTTCATCATCCTCCTTCTCTTTCTCCTCCTCTTATTCATCTTCCTCATTTTCTTCTATTTCATCTTCTTCTTCATCCATCTCCTTTTGCTTCTTCTTCTTCTTGCTCTACTTCTTCTTCCTCTGCTTCAGTCTCTTCCTCACCCTTTCCACTTATAGTATGACTAACGTCATGTGTGAGAGATTTGATGTCCTCCTCTGCCTGCATGTCCCTGAAAACTTACCAGTGTACAAGAATTCTGAGGTTTTTGAGGGAATCTTCTATAAGGATTCTAATTAACCCATGGTGAGCTAACTGTTGGGAATTTCCCTCTTGCACCTTGATGCTTGTGTATATCAGTGATTGCAGTATGAAGTATGGTGTGTTGAGCCTATGGTGAGGGGGTGTTTTTGGTCCAGATCTCAACTCTTCAAGAAGCCTAAAATGATAGCCATAGACCACATTATACCTACCCTCACATGATATGTATTTGATAAGTTGGTAGCTCACGTCATTCCAAGGATATGGCATACTTGCTCTCCTTCCTCCATTCTTGTCCTTAATGGGTTCGTCACCTTCTAAAAAGAATTTCCTTTAAGCAATCTGGCTATCTCCTTTTTCTTACTTCCTCCATGGTACTCCTAGGGGATGTGTGTTAAATCTCTTGATGAGTTCAGGGGTGAGCTCTATGGAGAAGCCTCTTACCAAAATAGTGGCATGGACTCTAGTAAGTGGGATGAGGGAGAGAGAAAAATCTCAGGCCACTTCATCATCACACCCTCTTAATTTTCTGAAATACCCCATCCAATTATGCCTTGTGAAGATTTCTAGCACCTGAGGGTGTTGTTGGATTCTCACAGTGTTAATGGGATCCCTTCTATTAAACCCTCTTGTCATTTTGGTTGGTGGAGTTTGAGGAGCTGAGATGGTTGATAAAATTTTCAAATGCAGATGTAAAAAACTGAAATGACTGTGTGGACAATTCCCTTGCACAACTACCAAATTCACTCAAACTAGAGGATTTCTTGTTCAATTTACTTGGAAAGAGGGATGTAATTATAGATCCTACCAGTTCATAGTGTTTGTTGTGGCCAAACCCCACGTTTTCCACTATGAAACTCCTCTTGGCCAATCCTGTACAGTCTCTTTGTGTATCCTATAGGATTCCTGTGTGGAATCCTGTAGGATTTCCTGTGCAATCCTGTAGGAATTCATGTGCAGAAAAACGATGGAGTTTCCCTTTCTATAGGTTGCCTAGGTATGAGGTTGACTTGTGAGAATGAGCCTCGAGGAAATGAATGAATGAATGCATGGGGGTGACGATTATTTCCTCTTATGGTCATTTGGGATGAGGTGGTGTGCTCGTAGCCAAAGTATGGTTTCCATTTTTGGATCGTTGGTCCCCACTACCACCTCATCATTCCCCACTCCTCGTAATCAACTCCCACTTCATGATTTTGTAGCCTTAACTGCATTTTTCCTTCTCCTTTCTATTTTTGAGTTGACTACTGCCACAGGTGAGAGGAAAAATTGTTTCATCTTTGTTGACTGATTGAAGGTGGCTAAGTTAAGTAGCCACCTTTCACTTATAAACCAACTTACTCTTAACCTTTACATATTTTGAATACATTATGCACAAGAGAGAGTGAGCGGGATACTTACCTTTGGTGCTAATACCTTGTTGTAGTTGTTGAAGACCAGAGTTGCTTGGTGTGTGTATTGGATGCATGCTATTCTTCTTCCCTTTTTTGTTGTTCTCTAATTATACTTTTGTTGTGCAGGTACCGAGTGTTGAAGATGATGGCATTGGTTCTACTTTGAAGTTCATTCTACTCTTGGATCATCATGCTAGAAGCTTGTTGTTCTTATGATTTGTATTCTGTGGGATAGGTTGCTACAGAATTTCCTACAGGACTTCTTGTAGCTTCTTCTCCCTCAGAGCTCTTGATCATACACTTTGCTATCATTTTTAGGATGGTGACATGGATGGAGAGGGAGACTAGGAGTGTGAAGAATGCTCTCTATTTCTTTCTTTTTGCGAATACTGTGAAAATTTTTTGAGACTTATTTCCTTTCTAAGCGTGAATGCAAGGGTGATGAAGGTGGACATAGGTATGGTAATGGAATGATGATGTAGGGGTTCTATTTTATTGACATAGAAAGTCATTTTTTCCTTAGGGTTTCTTCTTGTAGGATTTATAGGTCACTGTAATTCCTACAGGATCATCCCGTAGGTTTTCAGGGAATCCTGTAGGTTTACATGGATCGTATAGAAAACACAGTCCCCTTGTAAAATAAAGCAAAGGAGTGAAAAAATGAAATAAATGGTGGAGTCATGAATTAAAATGAGTGGAAAAATAAAAATGTGAGTGAAATAGGTCTCTTTTTTATCCTCCTTTGTTCTTTGATCATCCTTGCTGACCTGCAAATAGAAAATTTCATTACTTTTTCTCTTTTCACTTTTTTTTTTGAAAATAACTAGGCTGCCTCTGAGAGGTTTTCATCCTAGTTGTCTGCCCTGGATGCCTCAAGAGAGGTTTTCACCTAGGGATCTTTTTATTCTCAATTTCTTTTTTTATTAACACCATTGAGTTGACCCAAAATGTTTTCAACACAATAGTGGGACTGAGGCACCTCATGGAGGTTTTCACCTAAGTCCTTATTCTTTTTTCTCTCAGTGATTTGATGAGTTAGGAACTGAAACTTTCTCCACTACCATCACTGTTTTATTGATACCATCAATGGACTCTTATTTTGACAATGGTCTCTTGTAAATTTTCAATCGGTGTCCATTAACAAATAAAGGAATGGCCTGTTCATCTATGGTTCTAATCTGTACTGAACCATTATCATGGCATCTTTCTACAACATAAGGTCCTAGCCATCTTATCCTTAACTTTCCCTTGAAGTCTTTATACATAGAATCATATAACAAAGCCTAATCACCTTCCTGAAATTCCTTTTCCTTGATGTTCTTATCATGCCAGATCTTCCTCTAAAGTTGAATTACCTCTGTATGTAGGAGGGCCTGCATTCTGAACTCATCTAAATAGTTCAACTAGAGAAATATCTCCTTTTGTGCACTGTTGAGATCTAGATCTAGTTGGGATGCCATCCTTAATGTGTTATACTCAAATTCAATGGACAACATGACATTTTTCCCATAGACTAGCTCATAGGGTGTGAATCCGATGGTGGTCTTCTAGGTGGTATTATAGGCCCAAGTGGCCTCAACTAGTCTATCTGCCCAATCCTTCCAGCTACTGCTTACCACTTTCGTCAAGATTCCCTCCAGTGCTCTGTTGGTCACCTCCACTTGCCCATTAGCTTGTGGATGATAGGTAGTGGAGGTTCTATGCTTGATCTTGTGCTAGTTGAGCAAGTCTTCAATCATGTTGGAGGTAAACTAGTTACCTTGGTCTGTGACTAGCTCTCTAGGGCACCCAAATTTTTAAAATACATTCTCCCTTAGGAACTGAGCTACCTTCTCCTCTGTTGCTGCTTTAATTTCCTCGATTTCAGCCCACTTATTTAGATAGTTAGTGCACACAATGATGTATTGTTTTCATTTGGAAGGAGGGTCAATCCATCCAATGAAGTCCATGCCCCACTTGTCAAATGGCTCGAAAGCCACTTGAGGCTGCAGAGCCATTTCTCCTCTTGGATTAGGCCTTCCCATCCTTTGGCACTGATCACACCGACTAGTATATATTTTCACATCCTGATGAAGAGTGGGCCAATAATAGCCTTCTTGTAACACTTTGAATGTTGTCCTCTTTGCTACAAAGTGACCTCCACAAGACCCATCATGATAGGTCAAAAGGATTTCAAAGACTTTCTCCTCCATGACACACCTTCTAAAGATTTGATCTAGGCCAAGTTTAAAGAGGTTTCGCCCAATCCAAGTGAAGGGTCACTCTTCCTTACTATCTTGCTTTTCTCTTTGGAGGACAAGTTCGGTGGGAACTGTGCAGAGACCAAATAGTTTTCTATATCAGCAAACGACGGAGAGAGAACTGAAATGGAGAATAAGTGCTCATCGAGTAATTGGTCATCAACCATTCCCTCCTCACCTGCAGGCAAATTTAATTTGGAAAAAAAATTTGTAACAACATTTTCCTTACCAAGCTTATCAACAATGGTTAGATCAAACTATTGTAATAAAAGTAACCATCTTATAATCTGAGAATTCACATTTGGTTTATCCATTAAATATTTGATTGTAGCATGGTTAGTATGTACAAATGTTTGATAGCCTATAATATATTCCTAAATTTGTTCAATGAATGCACAATAGGTAGGAGTCCTTTTCAGTCACTGTGTAGTTCAGTTCAACCTTTGACAGATTCTTACTGATAAAGTAGATAACATAAGGCAATTTTTCATTTATTTGACCTAGGGCTGCTCCTATGGCTTTGTGTGATGCACCAGCATGAATATCAAAAAGGAAGGGCCCAATTTGGGCATCGGAGAATCGGTGAAGTGGTTAACTTGGTCTTTGGGGTGTCTAAGGTCTCTTGACAACTTTTTGATCATATAAACTCAGAGTCCTTGGCCAACAACCCAAATAAAGGAGAGACCAACTTGCTGAAGTCCTTTATGAACCTTCTGTAGTATCTAGCTAACCCTAGGAAACTTCTGACATCTCTATGCTTTTGAGGAGGTGGGACCCTTTGGATGATAGCTATTTTATTTGGGTCCACTTACAGTCCTTGCTGAGATATTGAATGACCAAGCATAGTCCCTGTAGTCATCAAGAATTCACATTTTTCAGGACTGAGAGATAGGTTCATTTCAATGCATTTGTGTAGTACTTTACCTAGGTTGGAAAGAGCCTCTTGAAAATTACAACCATAAGGTGTAAAATTATCCATATAAATTTCCACTGCATCATGGACTAACTTGGCAAAACTACTCAGGACTGCTCTCTGGAAAGTGGCAGGAGCACTGCTTAGGCCAAAAGGAAGAACCCTATAGGCAAAAGTACCCCTAAGATAAGTTAAGGTGGTTTTATCTTGGTCTTTTGGGCTGATCTAGATTTGGTTGTACCCGTTGAATCCATCTAGGAAAGAGAAAAACTTTTTCCCTACCAGGCCATCTAGCACTTGGTCAATGAAAGGTAGAGGGAAAATGGTCCTTCTTTGTGTCTTTGTTGAACTCCTTGTAATTGACACAAATCCTCCACTTACCATTTTTCTTTGGAACTAACACCAAAGGAGAGACCCACTCACTGCCAGAGATAGGGTAAATGAATCATGCATCTAACAGTTTTTGCAGCTCTTCTTTGACTATATCTTTATAAGTTGGATTCATCCTGCTTTGGGGTTTCCGAAATGGCTTGCAACCTTCTTTGATATATATGTGGTGAGTACACACTGAGGGGTGCACTCCCTTCATTTTTTTGTAACTCCAAGCGAAGGCATCTATATGATCCTTTAGCATGTTGCATAACTTCTCTTCTTGGAGAGAAAATAGAGATGGATTGATTTTCAAGGTTCTGTCAGGGCCAAAATCTATGGTTTTGACATGGAGGGGGTTGGAATTGGCCAAGAATAGGTCAATTGGATGATTGTTCTGGGTTTCATTTACTACATCTTCTAAGGGAAATGTACTGGTAGTTGGACTTTCGAGTAGGTGTTCAATCAAATCATCTTCATCCTGTTGTCCTCCTCCCATGTTTGTTTCTAAAGTATAAGGGTTAGAGGAATAAACTTCATCTTCATCCTCCTCCTCCAGCCATAAAGGTAAATCATGATCTAGAGATGGATGAGCAAGAAGATATAGGACTAACTGCTTGGACATATGGCCATTCTTGATCGTCATATTCCCAGCTCTGCAGCTGATATAAGAATCGTAGCGTCCAACCATGGTCTCCTAAGGATGATACGGTAACCAATAAGCTTAGGTTTAGGCTAGAGAACTAGGAAATCTGTAGGGTACTCCCAAGAGTCAATCGAGACCATCACATCCTCAAAAATCCACTCAGGGCTCATTGTCGAGCAGTATGCAAGTTGTAGAACTGTTGTGCTCTTCCTCAATGAACCTTGGAGGTTGAGCTTGAGCATGGTGGCCTTGGTTATCACATTAATGGCAGACCTAAGATTAATCAAAGTGTGTGGAACAATGGTTCCATTGATGTGCACATCTACTATAGGGCTTCCAAGTTCCAAATACTTTGGACAAATTACTTTCCCCACCATTAAGTCAGACAACTATCCAATGACATTAATGGTAGGGTCATCTCTTTTTCACCTCCCTGGATGGTTGAAGCACTTCTCCTTAATCAACTTATTGTAAATAGGAACATCTTTTATTGCTTAGAGAAGTGAAATCTTTACACATAGATTTTTCAATTCTCCCAGAAGTTCAATCTCTTCTAGGGTAGGTTGGAGTGGTTGTGTTAATCTCTCAGGAAAGGGTGGATTGAATTTAAGAATGCTTTCCTAGCTTTCTCCCTCAACCTCTCTAGGTGGAGGTGGAGGTTGGTTATCTCGGAGAACTCTCCCAGATATCAAGTTAATCCCCTGGATTTACATAGAATACGCTAGATATGATGTCTCTCCACTATATAATTTTTGAGCCTGTCTATTTTTCAAGTTCGGATTTGGATGGGTAGGAATCTAAATTTTCTTGGCTGGAGAAGAGTGTAACAACTATGGTTGGAAAGGTGGTGGAGGCAATAAAGCTGGAACATTGTTGTATTAGGGCCTCCAACCCTAGGGTGGTGCATTCCACTGAGGTTGTGGTGGAGCATATGGTTGAATGGACTGGCTGGCTTGTTGGGAGTGATACTCAGATGAAAAGCACCAAGGAGGAGGTGTAGACCAGGAAGGATGAGCAGGAAGTCCCAAAGAAGGCATGGATGTGGTCAGGTTGGGGTTCTAATATGCATGGGATGACCCTTGCATGCCCTGTTGGTATGGCCTAGGCCCATGAGGTCTCCTTTGGTTTATGTAGTAGAGATGCATAGTGACCCCTTCAGCTCCTTGATATACAGCTTTTAGTCCAGACAAATAAGGGCACTTGTCTGTGGAGTGGTTTTCTTCACATACTGAGCAAATTTCAATATAATTCAAGGACACTCATTCCTAGGGTTCCCTCTGGTGCATCTAGGACAGAAAATGACCAAGGCTCTCTCTGCTTCCTCCCACTTTCTCTTAATGTGTATAGTGTCCATTTATAAGGCAAGGGTTTGCAGGATCTCACTCTTGAAATCTTCCAACATGTTTCCGATTTCACCCTTGATAGATGAGTTGGAAGAGGATGTACTGACTGTAGGTTGACTACCCCTACCCTTTTTCATAGCTACCCTATAATGGTTTCTAAAGATAGTCTTGATATCCTCATAGGGTAGCTAGCAGATATCTCCTCCTACTAACAAGTGTAGGGTATCCAGAAGATCTTCCCTTACTCCCCTAAGCAAGACCAACTTTAGTGACGGAGGGTCAAGTGTGCACCTTGCCCTTTTGTAACTAAGCTGGAATCTTTCTTCATAATCCTCTAGGATTCATCATTGCCTATGGTAATTCTAAAAATTTCCTGTTTAGTATCCTTTGACCTACAATAGTATAGATACTTGTTGTTAAAGGCTTGGTGCATTTGAGCCCACGTTGTTATTCTACCCCCAGGTAAACCCATGAACCAATGCAGTGCTACATCCATGAGGGTAGGTGGAAATAGTTTTAACTTCTACTCATCATCTGTATAGTCATAGGTTCTGCTTATAACAACAAACTCAAATAGGAAAGTGTCGGGATCTTTTCTGGTCAAGCCATGGAAATGAGGTAGGTCTGAGGGGCTTATATTTTTCATCTTAGTGTCCCCATTGGTTTCCATAATGGGGAACACACCCTCAACTCTCTCTTTATTCCCTCTGTCCTTTCTTTTTTTAGCCATTGGTTCAGTAGGAATGGGTTCTTCTTCTTCTTCTTCCCATGTAGGTTCTTCAAATATGTCAGGTTGCTCACCTAAGGGTTCCTCCAGTTCACAACCACTGAAGAAGAGGGAAGGTTGGTTGTTTGGTGCAGTGGGGGTATTTGGCAAAAATTTCCCTAAGTTATCCCTATTTCTATGAGGCATGAAAGGAATTTTTTTTGGTTTGGTTTTGTGTTTTTTTTTCAAACTTCGAAAACAGTTTTCAGAATTGAAATTGTTGATTAAATGAAAACTACTGAATGAATGAAAAAACTACTTGCTGAATTGAAATCTTGCTTGCAAAATGGAAAGGAAGGTAAAAAATGTAGAATGTAAAGGGAAGGAACTAAATTACTTTTGCAGAAATAAACTAATGGCAGAATATTAGAGACAAGAAATAGAAGAAAGGAGCAGTAATCACATACTACTCATACACCTCCATGACAACAGTGCCAAAACGTGATGAGCACCAATATTTCAGCAAGGATGCTACAACTCGTACACTACTAGCTTTACCTCATCAACCCAAGGTTCATACAAACTTGGAGGTGACAC
Source organism: Pinus tabuliformis (assembly GCA_031772625.1). Classification (NCBI taxonomy): domain Eukaryota; kingdom Viridiplantae; phylum Streptophyta; class Pinopsida; order Pinales; family Pinaceae; genus Pinus; species Pinus tabuliformis. Next base: position 499,657,501 of record CM062815.1, read on the forward strand.
TGTTGTATACACAAGTAAAGATGATGGTTTTGCCTTTTGTCACTGTTTAGCTAGCAAGAGACGACTTGAATTTTCAAGTCAGAATTCTATGAAGTAAGAAGAAGCTTGGTTTCTTGATGGAAGAAAGAGAAATCTACTCTAAGGGAGAGCTACTCTACTGCAATAATGAAAAATAGCAAAATTCAATGCTAAATCACACCATTTTGTAATTAACCACCAAGAAACTATGCTTTGCAATAATTCTAAGTTAACATGAACCAAATGCTACTATCTAAGCATGGAAGTAAAAAAGCATCAAACATCACTACTGTGCAAGTAAAGGGACTAAAATAAATCTATTTTTTGAAAGAATAACTTCGGCGTAAATCACATGTAGACATACATTTGTCGACGTGTTTCGAACCAACTAGTGTGGTTCATCATCAGGACAAGTTGAAGAAATAGATCCAGCTTAGCATGATAAATAGTCTGAGCAGAGTCTCCAATGGCTAAATTAACTAACAGCTAATTTTGACCTTAGGACCCAGGTCAAATTCTTATTTATTAATTTAATATTATTATTATTATTATTATTATGGAAATAAGTTAAATTAGGTAAAATGGTTGGTTTTAAAAGGGAAGTTATTTGTTTATTTAAATTTATATATATATATATATATATATATATATATATATATATATATATATATATATATATATATATATAAAATAATGTTAGGTTATTAAGGTAAAAGTTAGGATTAATAATTTCAATGGTTGGTTTGAAACGATAACTAATTTATTTATTCAAATTATTAAATAATTATTAGTGGTATTATACATATACATATATATATATATATATATATATTAATTAAAATCATAATATTAGGTTGACTAGTATTTTAATTCAATAATAATTCAATGGTTAGTTTATTTTTATGGAAGTTAGTTAAAATATAATTTTAAGGTTAAAAATGTAATTATTTATTTACTTAACTTATTTATTAACAATTATATATATATATATATATATATAAATTAATTATTAATTAATTATTAATTAATTAATTAAGTTAAAATAAATAATGAAAGGTTAGTTTAAAAATGTAATTTATTTAATTATTTATTGCTAATATTATATATATTATAATATTAAATAATAATAATAATAAATTAAAATAAATAAATAAATAAATAAATAAAATAAAATAAAATTGGAGGGGGCAGAAAAAATGACTAAGAAGATAGTACTGGAATCCAGCACCTACTGCTTTTCCAACTATCATCTCTATTGAGATTGCTCGGCCTCTTCTCAATCTCAATAGCTTCCCTCAATTTACGATGGTGAAACTCAGCAACTTTGGCAACAACTTTGGCCTCCTCAATACACACTTGATGCTTGGTCTTTTCCACATGCTCTGCTAATGCTGAAGACTTGGATCTCCCATGTCTTAGGTCGGCTGCATGCTCGTAGATCCTTTGATGGATGGAGCATCCTGTTTCCCCAATATAGGGGGTCCCACAAGAATAAGGGATCAAGTAGACACCCTTCATGTCCTTAGGGTTAACGTGATCTTTCACTGATCAGAGGGAATTGTGAATGGTGTTGAGGGGCCTAAAGGTTGAGGGTATATCATACCTTTTAAGGATCTGAGAAATCTTGTTTGTGGTTCCTTGAACATAGGGAAGGTGGACACCTGGATGACGCTCTTTTGGCTCTTTCTTAATTAATGCGTTTTTTGAGGCTCTCTGGAAAGCCTTCTGACCCAGGCGCCTACTATATCCATTCTCCACAAAGACATTAAGGAGATGGGATCTCTCCTTATCAAAGCTCTCACAATCGAAGATCCTAAGGGCACGAATAGCGAGAGTGTTAAGAACACCCATCTTTTGAGCAGGGAAATGATGGGAATCGACATGAAGATACTGCTCAGTATGTGTTTTCTTACGGAACACAGAATGGGAGAGAAAGCCATCCTTATTCCGAGATAAAAGAATATCCAGGAAAGGGAGGCAACCATTGACCTCTTTTTCCATGGTGAACTTCATGGTCAAGGATCGGCTGTTGAGGTGATTAAAGAAACGATCGAGCTCCTCAGGGCCATGGGGCCAGATGACATTAGTGTCATCCACATACCTTTTCCAAAGCTTAGGAAGAAGACGAGCTGAGGATAAAGCTTTGGCTTTGAAATCTTCCATAAAAAGATTTGCCACAATAGGGGAAAGAGGGGAACCCATGGCAACACCACAAGTCTGCTCAAAGAATTCACCCTCGAAACAAAAGAACGTGGAAGTGAGACAGATCTCCACCAAATGCGCGGTTTCGGGATCTGTTAGGCGATATATCACTTCCAAGGCCTCCTTTATAGGGATGCAAGTATAAAGGGAGACCACATCAAAGCTGACGAGAATGTCCTCAGGGCTAAGCTTAATATCCTTTAGCTCATTAATGAAGGAAGCAGAGTCTTTCACGAAGGACTCAGTGCGGCCAACCAAGAGCTTAAGCTTAAGGGCAAGGAACTTAGCCATAAGATAGGTCGGACCACCAATGGTGTTGACGATAGGCCTCAGAGGGGCCCCTTCCTTGTGAATCTTCGGTAACCCATAGATCCTAGGAGTAATGGGATTACTTTCAATGAGCTTGTGGCACAGGGAACTCACTGAATTATTAGATTTAGTGGCAAGAGCCACAGTTCTAGAAATCTTCTTCAGAGGGTTCTTGGGCAGTTTTTTATAACTGCCACTATTATGGAGATGATCTAGCATCTTCCTCTGGTAATCATCCTTGTTAAGGATGACGGTGCTCCTCCTTTGTCCGCCTTCAGAACCACAATATCTTCATTCAAATTTAAGGATTTTATGGTGGAGGCCTCCTCACTGCTGAGGTTCCTCCGAGGGGGCTTAGCCTTCCTAAGGACGACAGCACAATCCTGCCTAATTGTGTCCTTGATATTATCCGGAAGATCTCTAATCCCGAATTCCACATCGCAAATAATGTCCTCCACCGGGATTTTTCTAGGGGCAAGGGCAAAGTTTAGACCTTTGCCTAAAACAATGAAAACCGAAGGGGAAAAGGAGAAGCTAGAAAGATTAACTACCTTAGAATTGCGGGACATAACCTGGTCCAAATTCAAAACCTTATTACTCAGGCTACCACCATCGCAATTTCTAGAAGAATCTATTTCAATGCGACATGAATTATCATTACCATTATTAGAAAAATTATTTACCGAAATAGAATTATTACCCTCATTATTATCGATATTATTATTATTAACGCCATTATAAAAATTCTTATTATTAATAATAACGTTATTTGTATTAATATTATTCTTATTATTAAGAAAATTACTAGAATTATATATATTTTTATTATTAATGTTAGTGTTATTAGTGTTAATAATATTATTATTAATATTCTTATTACCATAATATAAATCCTTATTATTATAACTATTGGTACCGTTATTATATTTATTCATATATAAATCCTTATTATTATAACTATTAGTACTCTTATAATACTTATTCATATTCTTATTAAAGGCGTTAGCATAATATAAATTCCTATTCTTATTAATACCACATTTATATTTATTATAATAGCTTGGAACGTTAACAACCATGATCGAATTATCATCCAAATTGTAAAACGGCGTACCTGTACCGTCGACAGCAGAAGGTGCAGCCAATACACACCCCGCGGAAGCCTGAGGTGGACAATGCTCCAGCTCCTGGGGGGAAGTCCTTCCTCCTCGCTGGTCAGCGACTTCATCGACCTTCGAACAATTACAAAACTGCTGAAACAGAGACACCTTGGTTGGTTTCTGCAGCGCAAGCGGGTAAGCAACATTGCTGCGTTCCTGCTGCAACGGGGAACCAAAGGGAACCGAAAACTACGGAGAATATTTCCAGTCTGCCGTCAATGAAATCATACTTGCTGAAGGAAGAAGTTCCAACGAGCCAGATCGCAGGTTATGAGAACCGTCCGAATGATTAGCGGCCTCCAATGATGCTGGGACAGCCCCCCCATGCAAACTGAAGGAGAACAACCCGAGCTGAATGGAGCAGGCTGCCTCCAAGAAGGAGCAGGTCCAGTGGAGCGCTCCTCCGAGATCCCCTGCATAGGAACACTGGAAAACCCATCAGAAGACTCATGACTTGCCAGCACCGAGGAGAAAGAACCATTCGAAGGAATGGAAGACACCCATGACCAGAGGGCTGAAATCTGAGAAGCAGAAATGCATCTGAGGGACACATCATTCGACGATCCACATCCCGTAGATTTTTAAGCTAGAATCTGAAACTTTGCAGCTTGTTTTTGTCCCCTGATCTCCTCTAAACACAACAATTTTAATGCAGAGCATGCATCTATCCTGGCCCATAGAGAGGGGGAGATCAAGTTCGAAAGTTCCAAGTGCAAACCCAGAAGACCCTGAGAGAAACGACAAAGTTCTCTTCTAACCCTATTGATTTCAGATCTCAAAAGCGCAAGACTGGCTTTTACGAACACCCCATGGTTAGAAGGAGTGTGGAGGCGATGTCTTATTTGAGCGAAAACCGGGATAACTGCTGAATCTCTGCATCTTTTCAAAAAAGTTAGATCAGACTTCAACTTCGAGACCTGCAAGCGTGCCCTCTCAAAACGATGAACCTTAGAAGAAATGGCTTTACTGTGCAGGGAATCAATAGTTGAATTGAGGCTTCTGCGATCCATAATATTTGAAAGAATAACTTTGGTGTAAATCACATGTAGACATACATTTGTCGACGCGTTTCGAACCAACTAGTGTGGTTCATCGTCAGGACAAGTTGAAGAAACAGATCCAGCTTAGCATGATAAATAGTCTGAGCAGAGTCTCCAATGGCTAAATTAACTAATGGCTAATCTTGACCTTAGGACCTAGGTCAAATTCTTATTTATTAATTTAATATTATTATTATAATTATTATTTTTCTTATGGAAATAAGTTAAATTAGGTAAAATGGTTGGTTCTAAAAGGGAATTTATTTTTGTCTTTTTGTTCTTTTCATGCAAAATGAAGTATGCAAACTATTTTTTTTTGGTGATGTGGTAGGTGCTTTAAGGGTGTTTGAAGATGGATGGAAGGGTTAGGAGATGGTTGGATGGTGTGGGAGACCTTTGGGTGACCTTTTGTGGCTTCCTAGAGGTTTTCCCTCAATTCGACCTCAAAACGGGTCATTACAGGGAAAACCTACAGGATTCCATGTAAACCTACAGGATACAGCACAGAGCAAAATGGGAGGTGATGGAAGGCTTAGGGAAGGTGGTTGATGGGTGGAATGGAGTGAGAAAATGTCTACGATCAGTTAAAAGTCAACATCGAGGATAGAATATGGTTGGATTTGCTCTATGTGCTTGGAAGAATTTCTATAAAAAATGATGAAAACTAGTGAAGGCAATGGTGAAAACAAGGAATGACTATGGTGGATGAAGTGGAGGGTGGTTGCTGGTTATGAAGTCTCTGTCTACTCCTAGACCACCTGCTCTACATAAAACATGTGTAATTTCCAAAAAGCTATGTAAACAAGAAGCATTCTCATAAGCTAGAAAAGTAGAATTAATGAACTAACTGCCTACATTATGCATGAGGAAAGTTGATGAAAGGAATGAAAGCATGGATGATATCTAATGCAAGAATGAAGATAGAAGAGATGGAAATGAAATCCTTCTTTGAAAAACTGATCAAATGCTAAATTAAATACGATAAACTCTAAAGCTCATACAAGAAATATAAATCTGTGTTTTTGGGGCTGCATAAGGGTCCCTTCATCAAATCATGATGCCAAAGCGAAGAAATGAGGCCAAGCCACCTACTAAAAACCTTTTGGTGATCCTTTTATCCCTACTAACCTACTACTAAAGTAAGGCACAAGTGGAAGCAAACTAATAAACAACCAATCCAATCTACACTACTTACAATGAAAATACATCTAAAGACAAAATAACAATGAAACTATGAAACTATGCTAAACATAAAGATACAAGAAAGAGGAGCCTTGGATGCTAGGGTTGGGACCTAACTCAAGAGTTTCAACACTCTGATTTAACCCATTGCTGGCTCAAAACAAAACTCATTCTTATTACCAAAACAAGAAATTACATCAACAAAACTTCCACAAGTTTGGAGCTCGAAAATAACTTAGAGTTTTACAACAAAAATTTGAATCCTAATGAGGCTCTAGGCCTCTCTAATTATACAACTGAAGTCACCAACTAATTCCTTTAAATTAGGGAGGTTCAGCTCCCTGACTCGAGATAAAATAGCTCTTTATCTCTTACTTGCTCGACTGCCTTCTAATCCTCATGACTTGGCTGTTTGCACTCTGAGATGGTGTGATGGATGCATGCATATTCAAATAGGGGAGAACTAAATGAGGATGATTTACCTCCTAGAATCCCTCTCCCTTGTCCAATTCGATTTTTAACCTTAGTATTTTCCAAAATTCCTTGACTTTCTCCTTCAATCATGTATTTAATGCATATTAGTCCACTAGATATAATATCCAACTCTAACTTATCTCATAAACAAAATATAATAAAAGACATGTAATAAGTTGTGAGAAAAGTTGGTTTGACTAAGCCAAGAGGTGAATTAAGGCCCATATAATTACCCAATGATGAGGCTCATCAGAAATCTAATGAAAAATCTCTAAACTTTAGCCCTTTCATCCTTAACATATGGTACATACCTCAATAGCTCCAGGAACTTGATCGTATGCTGCTTATCTATCATTGTTCCAATCTTAAGCTCATAGAATCCCTTGGCTTGCTATTGTAGTACCTTTATGACAAGTACTTCTTTCTAAAGAGCCTTTCATATTAATGCCAACTCAACTTCTCTATCATGATGTGTCTGGCCCATTTTACATCTTCCCATCAGATGTCTATTTTACCTTTCATGCTGAAGGTAGCTATTTTTGCCTTCATATTCTATGTATACTCATGTAATTCAAAGAACTTATTCATGCCAAGTAACCAAGCCTCTCCATACTCAAGCTTCTTCAACTCTACATCAAAAGTAGGTGGCTTCACTTTCTTAAAATCATCTGGGAAGCATCCATTGTCACTCCTCCTATAAGGGTGATAACGATGATGATCATAATGCCCGTTGGAACTAGAACTAGAGTAGTACCTATGTCTATCACCTTTTGTATCCGTAGTATCGAAGGATCAACCATATTTGATTGTTTCTTCCCTATCTGACCTATGCCCACAATGATATCTAGCTCCATATGCCCCATTAGTCCAGTTCTCTTGTCCATGGCTAATTCGATGTGGTGCCTGCCTCTACAGGTCTGACAAACTTTTAATGGTTATTGCGTTGAATTCTTCTTGTTTCTCCTATGCCTGCATGATTTTGTCATTATCTAACTTGCAAACCCTTAATGCTTCCTTCAATATTCTTAATATGTATTAAGTTAAAGAATTCCCAACACCACATTTCTCATTCGATCCATAGCGAGAGTCTCAGGAACTGTAGTCTACCATCTTGCTAGTCATGTTCACTGTTTTTTTCTACAAAGCTTACCATGTCAACTAAACCAAAATATACACATAATAAACATACCTGTGTATAGTTCGGGGAGGATATCTCATCTGTGATATCAACCAAATTAGAACAATACATGTATAGACATAAGCATAACAACATATAGATATCATCCTAAACATAGTCCAGTCATCAATGCATGACCATATCAACCACACATCATGACCTCATGAATGAAAACTATACCCATATCAATATATGCATAATCAACATGTGGATGACATGCATGCATAAACGATACATATAAATGCTCACATGCATAACCTATGCATAACTGACCTATGCTCATGATAAACACACACAACAACACACCATCTACTTTCACATGGCGACACCACTACAAGCATCACCAATGTCATGCATATGAAACAAGCACATAGACCACTAGTATAAGTAATACATATGCAAATGACATGAATACATGACCAACACATATTGCCCATCCAGTCCAAGGGGTGAACCATGCTCTTATACCACTCTGTAACATCCTCCTACCACATTTATCCAAGCTAACCAGTCCACGGGGGTAAACATGTGACAATAGGCTACTACAATATGGTTCAACTCCCCATGTAGAGTTAAGTAATTGGAACGGATGGAACATAGACAACCTGACATTCTACACCTGCAATAGAACCCCAGGAGCCATCCATCCCATCCAGGTCACTAGCCCATGAGACAAACTAACATTTCACTAACTTAGAGAATCTGTTTCTACCATGACATGGGAATGCATGCGACTGGGTCCCTCCATTTTCTCTCATAGAATGGGCATGCAAGAGAATTGGGTCTTTTTCAGATAGTTCTAAGCGTGTGACCCTAGATTATGAGCCACATGTTTAGGGCCAAGAATCAAGCCACTACCTAGAACTCCATGAAACTTTGAGGAATGAAAAGTAACATTGAAAAAATGATGAAAATGCAAATATTTGAACAAATACTTAGCTGGACCACTACTAACCATGACAGGAATTTCATCAAACATGTCACAAGTATTCATTCTACAGGTCATAACCACAAATATGAGCATAGTGGTCTCATATTTATCTGGGAATCACTAAGAAGAATTGATGCCTTATCACATTAGCAACATTATAATATATTAGGTCATATATGCATTGTACATTCATTTACAAATCAAAACATGATGAGAGCCATACATCATCACTGTCGTAAAACATGCTCATAACCAACATATAACCAACCGAAATAACAAAGATACATCAACCATAATTTCCTCATACGAACTGGTACATTTTCTCATAAAATACCAAAGATAAATAGTTCTTATTAATGAATGATTAGGCCAACCAGGTCCAAGACTTCTACATACTACCTGACCATAGATTGGATGAACCAAATTATTCTTTCAGCCAACCACCTCCACACCATATTCCAAGAATGAATGTGGGACTTATAACCAAAATCAACTAGGGCATCCCTATCCTACACCACCTCATCCTAAACAATAGAACCATGATTTACCGCAATCCCTACTAGATCATTAGGTGATAAATAATAAACATACAATAATAGGATTTACCCCAATCCTCACCAAATCGCTAGGCCAAAAACAATCATGGATTCCACCTACACCGTGAGGGATTTGTTTGTCCCAACCTCTCAGCTTTACCATGTATCCTTCCATTAAGACTCAAGGGATTCCTAGGCCTACGAGGTCTCCATCCTCTGGAATTTACTGTGAATCTCATCCTAGGATTCCTAGGCCCAATCAAGGGTACTCACCACTGAGCTTTACCGTGTATCCCGCCATTCACCAGTCAAGGGATTCTTAGGTTCAATCGAGGTGTGCACATTCAGGCTTTACAATGTATCATATCCCCATATTCCTAGGCCTTGTGAATAATCCCGGGACCACCCCACTCAACTTTGATTCCATCCGGTAATCCAGCTCAACTACATACAAAAGAACCCACAACACCATGCCTATCTAGAAATAACAAATCTAGGATGAAAAACATTATCACACCTGGAAAAGCCCATGCCCATGACAGCAAGAGAACCAAGAACACACATGCATAGCCATGCATGCTAAATGTAGCAAGGAAATCACACATACAAATCGATAATTGTAAATAATTCCACTATAGAAGCTAGATCGTGTTCTTCCTTGCTTGATATTTTCTTCCTCTTACCTTCTTTTCCTTTCTTGATCCAATGTTGAAGTCCTTCAAGAAAAAACTAAGTATCCAAGAATGTGTGAAAGAGAGAATAGAGAGGGAGCTCCAAAACTAAACTAACAAAAGGTACCAACTAATACTCAAAAGCCATTTTATTCATGTGGCCTATATTTTCTTCATTTTCCTCTTCACATGCAACTTGCGACCTTTCACCTTCCTTTTCTCCTAATTTCCTTTATTTTCATAAATAAAATGCCAAATAATGTCTCATTCCTTTCCAAATCCTTTGTCATTTCCTTTGCCAATTTCCTTACCCATAATAAACCAAATGAACACCCACACTACGATGTCTTGTCCAACATTCATCTTGGAATAGGTGTCCCATAACCATGGTTATTATCCTTCCTTTATTAACTCTTATTACATGGAATTTTCATGAGGGTTGTTACACATTTTTAAATCTAACAAGTGCAAGTGGATGTAGGTATCAATAATAATTAGCGAGGAAAACCACTTATAACTGTTATGATACCTTCTCAACCAATTAAGGGGAGAAACGAATTGGAATCTATCATAAGGGAAGATGAGACAATTTTTTCCCATGAAAGTCCTGTGAAGGAGGAACTGCTGAACGGGATAGTAGAGTAGGCTAGAAGGCCTCATGTTTTAAAAAATGATATAATTGTGGGTGTAGATTTCATAGTAACCAAGTTTGAGTGGAATGTCTATGAGGACAAATAGCAAGAAAATATATTCCAAAGAGAATGAAATTGATTTGTTAAGGAAAAAGACATATGGGAAGTCTTGAGCTAGTTGAAGGATATTGTGACCAATATATTGAGTGGGAGAGTATATGCATGTCTTTGTGCAAATATAAAGCTTGTTGAAGACAAATTCACATTTCGTGGAAACTACATGGAAGAGGCAACCAAACAATGGTACCCAACCATTGTGAAGTTTTTGGGAAAATAATGTGATGAGAGGACTGCTGTGATTTTGGAGAAAGAACAAAAAATGTCATGAGAAGAAGAAAAGGAAAAGAAGCTTGTGACGAGTCTATCTCATGGAAATTTATTTTATTTTGAAGAAAAGATAATAGGTAAAGAAATTGTTTTGGAAATTAACAGACAGCTTGAAATGGTAGAGGTCTACAGTGAAGATGAAAGGAAAATAATTAGTTGTTGTCACTTTGCAAAATATCGAAGTCTACCTTCCATAGGGGATCAAAAGAAAGGATTGTTAATTATTTTCAAATCTAATGTAGTGGAGACTGAAGCCCTTAAGATATTGACGAGGTCAACTAGTACCAAAAGTTTTCACTAACTAAACATACTGATGAAATCATTAGCAGGGGAATGGTACGAGGATAAGGAAAGAAGAATTAGTTTCATGGCAAGTGTAAGAAAACAAAAAAGATGGATTTTGGATCATGGAAGGAGAAGGGTAGCTTGCAACAAGATGATTACACAATATTTCCTTAGCAATGCGAGTGGGATGTAGAAAAATACAACTTGGGATCCTGTCATAATGAATTCAAGGCTATAACAACAACATAATCAGGTATATGAACATAAACAACGCTTTTTTTTGGATGTTGGAGCATTTAGCATATTGACAACCATGTCAACTATTTTTCACCGAGGGAGTTTGATGTAGGAGCATCAACACTAGTTGTGCCATTTTATTACGCCCCAAAAGGGACATGAAAATTTTAGACATAAATATTGTTTACTCATTTATTTAGGGGATTTTGTAATATGAGCATGTGTCCTCACTCTGGGGGAAACTATACTATCAAGTTGTTATGATATTTGAGGAATTGGACAAGTAGACCTTTGTAAATGTTGACAAGCCTTTAGATTAGGTGTTGGGTAGTCCTGGAAAAATGTCCAATTTATCTTTGTCTATAGAGATATTTCATGGGTAGTGTTATTGTAAATGAAGGTTTGTATGTAGGACAGGGGAGCCGAGGAATCTCCCAACTACATTGCCAGAAAATTCGGAGAGGAAGTCTATAAGCCTCAATTTATATGTTTTTTATTAAGGAATGATTATGAGTTTTTTTTTCAAATGTCTTCTGCATAATTGTGTGTGATTCTTTATGTAGTCTCTCTACAAATAAACTTCTGTTAGTTTCGAGTTTAATTCTATCTCAGTAATATAGGTTGGTGGAAGGGAGTAATGTGAAGGGTCCGAGTATGATTGGAATCTCTTTTAATTTCTATGTTCATCACAATTCAAGATGATTCTAAATGTCTCCAATTCATTGACTCAGTGTCAAGAATAGATTCTAGGCTATTAGTGGTGCAAGACATTGTATTGTGCATTCTTTGAATTCAAATTTTAAGGTAAAGGAACCATGTGATACTCCAATATCAATGTCGACAATTCGATCCCAGAGGGATGATGTGCAATGTAAATGTGTTAGATTTATAACAAGGAAAGGAACCTTTGTATCGGGTCTTCATGTATCCAATACAGTTACCAAAAGGCATGTGGATTGAAATCCTACAATGCAAAAGAAAATTCCAAACAATTTCAAGCAGAAGTTGTTGATTAGCCTATGGTAGTTGAAGGACTCAGACATAAGGGAAAGGCAGAGGAAGAAAGACAAAAATTAACACACACAAACAATATGAGTTGTCTCTCTTCCATTGATCACACAAAACTTGATTTGGTTACAATGAACCCAATATGGAGTATTTATACTTTTTATCTCAAGACTCAACTGAAGCTAACTTCAACATTCAAACAATTGCTAAATTTAATCTTTCCAAATATATAATGAACTCAAAATTTTAACATTTGACTCAACTTAACTCAATTCAACTCAACCACTAACTTCATGCATCACATGCACACAAAAGTAATTAAAATTTCCAGCACTCCCCGTTAATTAGAACCATACGATTCAACCTAACTAAAACACGACTCAACATAGCTCAATTACGCCTACTAGACTTACAATAGATACAAAACTAAAAAATCAAGAGAAATTCCATGTCTTCTAAGAGATACTTTCAATCTTTAACAAGAGGTAAACAAATTCAAATACTTCCCCACATTAAAACTTCATAGATCTAAATAATTTATTAGAAAATGTTACAAATATATATGTAAACATATAAATTCAATGGTATAAAAATATTTATAGACATCAATTCATAACAACCCACACCTTTACATTATAGTATCAATAAAAATTAAATATCATAAATAAAAATTAAAAATAAACCCAAATCTTATACTAACCACATAACACTTTCTCAATTATATTAAAAAGTATGGACGGCATAATTAATCTTTATATAAGTTTTAATCTTATTATTAAAAGCATTTAATAAATATGTTATAAAAAATAAATTTTACCATTAATTTAAAAATTATTGGTAACTAAATTAAAAATTCGAAAGCAATTCCACAGTTTGCCAAAAATAATTAAATTGTGATATTTTTTAATTGAAGTATGTTAATATATAAAACAACTGATTACTAAAAATAGAATAATATGAAGTTACAACGTATTAATAAATATTTTTATTTTTTGTTGTCAGAAGTATATGTAAGAATAGTAATAGATTTTAGTATCTTTTTATTGGCTAAATGAAGAGATTGTAGATGTATGATTTACAAATTATTTATAAAATTTGTAGGAAGATTTTTATAATTTATTCTTAATATATTTATAAAAGTTGATTGTGGTTATGGGTTTGACTTTAATCATATATATATTCAATGGGTTGAGATGAGTTTCTTTTAAAAAAAGCCTTACACATAATTTGATCTTTTTCTCCGTTATAAACTTAAATGTAAAAAAAAAAAAAAAAATTAACATTTATGTATTAAAAATAAAAGATGTTAACATCTTTTATTTTTAATTTGAAGTGGTTAACTCTAAAATTGTTATTTTTAATATATGCTCTTTCATAATTGATGAAAAAGAATATAAAGAGTTTGTTAACCGATGGTGTTTCTATAAAATCACCCAAACATAGAATTTACACAAGTTAAATACGTTAAAAAAATTTTGACATCGTTTCATTCACGAGATCAATTAAACGAGTTTACATTTGCTATTGGCAATTTCATGCTTGTACTAAATTAATATAAGTCATATGACAGTTAACCTAGCATGTTCTGGAGGTTGCTTTCACCTGGGAAGTTAATCTGGGTTATCAATTTTGGGTTTGTGTTTATCACTGATGTACTATTGTCATTAACTCATCATTCACTTGGTGCCTGGGAATTATATCCCACCATTGATACCATAGTATCTATGCCGGATTATTTATATATTTTTCTTTATGTTAAAGCTAGGTACGGCTTCCAGCTGGCTCTGCTAATTTGTAACAATGGATTTACTCTTGGTACTTATAACTCTGCTCTGCCTGTACGTGGCACGAGCATCCCACTCTTTGCATCCCCACTCCTGGGACTTCTCGCCGCATCAACGGAGGAGATTTGGCTACCCAGATCTATGGTTAGTAATCTATCGTGGTTGATATTACCGCCTTCAAAATTTTCTATGCCGCATTTTCTTCCTCATTTGTTTTTTTTTTGTTTGGTCTCGGCTCCTTCAGGCCTCTGGTGGCTCTGCTCTTCAGCAGTCTGCATTCTCCAACCGGTCGAGAGGCTTTCTGGGCTGGGTTTATGACTCTACCATCTGAGGGAGGACTCAGTAAGCTTGTGCACCCTTATGCTCTTGGCATTTGTTTGCACAGTGGTTTGATAATTCACTCATTTGCATGTTCTACCATTAATTTTGTTGTTGTCTCCTCTGCTGCAGGTTCTACTCCATGGTAATGAAGTCTACTGCTGCTGCAACCGAGTGGGAAACCCTTTCAAGCTTCATCATCTGAGGCGCTTTCCACGTAAGAGAATTTCCAAAGAATGGCTTTAAGACTGGAAGGTTGAGTCCACTGGCTGTCCGTAACTGGGATTTCCTTTTTTAGGCATTTTCCAGAGTCTAAATATTTAGAGAGAGATACTAGCCAGTATTGAATCTTGTATGAGGCTGCTGGCCATAACAGTTTAGGTTTATCATGTATTCTTGAGTTGCCTCAGGGATAGCTTCTGGCTACAAGACCCAAGCTCGGTCGTGCCGGTTTTTTCTCCAAACTAAATATGTATATTTTGTTAAGCTAAGGACTGAACCATCCTGTGGATTAATTCCAGGAATGGAACTTATTTTGGCAATTTAATCTGTAATGTATTTGAAGTGTTGTGTTACTCCTCCAATTGCCGGTTAATAGTTTTGTTTTCCCACATAAGAAGAGTTTATCGTAAAACTGTGATGTTGAAATTATCGCTTGCATGCAGTCATTGTTCATTGAATACATAGACAGGGTTTCTCCCATTTAGCTGTAAGTCGAGATTTGTTACCCGTCTCTACTGGTCTGCTAATTTATGTTTCATATATTTTATTGCACAAAGTTTTACTTTTTTGGGTATCATGTCTAACACAGGGTTTGCTGGGTTTCTCATTGCTAATATGGAGTTTCATTCTAAATTAATTTATGTCTATTAAGTAAATCTTACGGCAATGTGTTAGAAACCCTACCATGTTAGAAACCCTACACTCCTGGGTTTAGAAACCCTACCTCTCTCAAACAATTCTTGCGGCTTCTGCTAATGTCTTTTGTCTTGAATGGGGGGTTTCAAATGGTTATTATGGCTCTTAACTAGTAAATTTTCCTTTCCAGAGTGGATGTTAGTTTTCGCCAGCAAACATTGATTCCTGAAATTATTCTACTTTCTTTACCTCTTCTGTGGATACATTTAGTAAATAATAATTCTACAGGCAATCACTCTAGAATCTAAACACTGTGATTATAAGCGTGTTTAATTAACTCCTGTCGTTATTTTCCAGAATCCTGTTCTTTGAGACTATAAACGTGAATAATTAATTTCTATCTTTATTTTGCAGAATCTATTTCTTGAGGCTATAAACATGAATAATTAATTTCTATCTTTATTTTCCACAACCTATTCTTTGAGGTTATAAACATGAATAATTAATTTCTGTCTTTATTTTCCAGAATCTATTCTTTGAGGTTATAAACATGATTATTTAACTCCTGTAATTACTTTCCAGAATCTATTCTCTGATTTCATAGACATGAATGTTTAACTACTATAAACAACATAACTAATCTTGCTAAGCTCAATAGTTTGTTTCCATACCTGAGTTCAGATTTTTCCTGTAAGGAATACCTCCAAGGGTAAGGACCACCCCTGTTCCTGGTGCTTGTCAACCACCCGACCTTAGGAGGGTCCTTCTCGACCCAACCACCCCCAAGCACTCTTGCAAGACCACCGTCTTCTACAAGATTTTGGCACTCCAAGCCTGCGCTATCTGGTCATTACCAGACTTAGCGTCTACTGCAAGATTTTGGCTTTCTAAGCCTACGCTATTTGGTCATCACTAGACTTAGCGTCTTCTGCAAGATTCCGGCTTTCTACGCCGACACTATCTGGTCATTACCAGACTTAACGTCTTTTGCAAGATTCCGGCTTTCTAAGCATGCGCTTTTTGGTCATCACTAGACTTAGCGTCTTCTGCAAGATTCCGACTTTCTAAGCCTGCGCTCTCTAATCATTACCAGACTTAGCGTCCACTGCAAGATATTGGCACTTAGGCCAGTGCTATCTAGTCATTACCTGACTTAGCATCCTCATTTCTTTCCCCCTTATCTTCCTCTTCCTGCGGAAGCCTCTACCGTTGGGAAAAGTAGTTAGGTTTATTTTTTTTCTCCTCTATTCTAACAACCGTCATTCTTAATTTTAATTCTCCTTTCATGGCGAGTCGCTGCAACCATTGACAATCTATTTCTTTTAATTAACAATAATGAGCAACATAACAGTAATTAGCAACACAGTTAAATTCAAACAATAATGATAATAATTACTCAGTTTACCCCAAAAGTAACAATAGTCAAACAGTTGAATTTACTGCTGTTAATAAAATACTATCACTTTACTAGGGGCATTACATCTCCCCCTCCTGAAACTCAACATTTTCCCGATGTTTTTCACTCATAAACAATTCATGATAAGCTTCCCTCATGATCTGTTCATCCTCCCAGGTGGCCTCATCTAGCCCAAAGCGCTGCCATTGCACTTTAACCTCGGTAATGGCTCATTTCCGCAGCACGACCCTTCTCCAATCTAGTATGCTCATTGCCTCGACCAGAAATTCTCCTTCTGATTCCACCTGAAACACACAATATCTTGATCAATTTCTCTCCTTAGCAACTGATTTTTTTTTTTTGGTTTGTGCTACTTGAGACATTTCCTTACCTGGATGTCTTGCCAACTAATTATGTGCTTAGGGTCATATACATATTTCTTGAATAGTGATACATGGAAGACATTATGGACCCGGATATGGCTAGGCAGGGCTAGCTAGTATGCCACCGGCCCAACCCTCACTAATATTTGGAAAGGTCGAAAAAAACGAGGTTCCAATTTGGCGCAACCGTTCCATCATAAGGTACTTTTTTGGCTCAAATCCTTACATCCACATGCTATCCTACCTAGTATTCTTTAAATCTTCTTTTCTGGTCTACAAAGCCTTTTTGTCTATCCTGTGCTACTTTTAAATTGGCTCACACCTTTTTGACCATTTCTTCCATCTCTTTTAACATCTCAGGACCCAACATAATTCTGTCTTTTGGTCCACCCCAACTAGATGGTGTACGACATTTTCATCCGTAAAGCACTTCGAATGGGCTCATCTGTAAAGATGCATGATAACCATTATCATATGCAAACTCCACCAAATGCAAATATTCTTCCCACCGGGACGGTTGCTGCATCACATATGACCTCAACATATCTTCTACCACCTGGTTCACCTGTTCAGTTTGTCCGTCGATCTGCGGATGATATGCGGTGCTGAAATTTAGTTGAGTTCCCAATCCCTCAAACAAGGTCCTCCAAAATGCTGATGTAAACTTAACATCGTGGTCAGAAATTATAGTTTTGGGTAAACCGTGGAGCTTAAATATGTTCTGCATAAAAATATTTGCAATTTGTGCCACGCGGTAAGTGGACTGTACCGGTATGAAGTGGGCTGATTTGCTGAGCTTGTTCACCACTACCATGATGGAATCATTATTCCTCTTGGATTTAGGTAATCCCATGATAAAGTCCATAGTAATGATCTCCCACTTCCACTCTGGTATGGGTAATGGCTATAACAGTCCAGCAGGGTGTTGATGTTCTATTTTAACCTGTTGGCACTCTATGCAACATGCCAAATATTCTGTCACTTCCTTCTTCATGCCTGGCCAGTAGTATTCCTTCCGAGGCGATGTTATGAGCTTCTAGTATCCCGGGTGTCCTGTGTAAGGACTCTTATGACACTCATCCAAAATCATTTTTTTGATGCCATCTTGGTTGGGTACATATATTCTCTTTCTGTAATACAACATACCAGCTACACCCAGCTCATAACCTTGTCGCATTGTGTGACTGGTTAAGTTCTGCACTTGCTGTTTTATTTGCTGATAAATTTGATCTTGTTCAACTGGCTTTTTAATTTCCTCACTGAGCGTAGATCGCCCTTCACTAAAGGAAATTTCGTAGAGGCAATGTACTTTTCGACTTAAAGCATCAGCCACCCAGTTTTAATTTCCTTTCAGGTGTTTGATCTCGAAATTGAATCCAGTCAAGAAGTCCACCCACCGAGCTTGCCTGGCATTTAAAGTCAGCTGGTTAAAATAACTAGTCAGGCTGTGGTGGTCTATCATCAACAAAAATTTCCTCCCCACCAAATAATGATGCCACACCTTTAAAGCGTGTGCGAAAGCGGTTAGTTCCAGATCATAAGTAGAATATTTCTGTTCATGCTCTTCCATTTTTCTGGACTCGTAGGCAATCACTTTTCCCTCTTGCATCAACACTTGCCCTACTCCTTTATTGGCATCTGTGCAGACCACGTAGTCCTTTTCCAGGTCTGTTATGCTCAATATTGGTGCGGTTGTGAGCAGATGTTTGAGCTGTTCAAAACTCCTTTGACATTCCGTAGTCCATTTAAATATTTTTCCCTTTTTTTGTAGGGAAGTGATAGGGTAAGCAACTCTTGAAAACCCTTCCACAAACTGCCTGTAGTATCCTACCAGTCCCATGAAAGATCTTATGTCTGCCACATCCTTCGGTATTGGCCACTCCATTATGGTCCTTATCTTTTCGAGATCCACTCCAATGCCCTCTTTGGTGATAATATGTCCCAAGTACTGGATCTGCTCCTTATAGAAATCACATTTGCTATACTTGGCGTACAACTAATGTTCTCGTAGTGTTTGTAACACTAGCTTGAGATGCTCCTCATGTTCTTTAACATTCTGGGAATATATTAGTATATCATTAATAACAATTAACACAAACTTATCCAAGTATTGATGAAATATGTTATTCATCAAGCACATAAATGTCGCAGGTGCATTGGTCAGCCCAAAAGGTAGTACCAGATACTCATAGTGTCCATAGCGAGTTCGAAAAGTAGTTTTGGCTATGTCCTCCTCCTTAATTCTGATTTGATGGTACCCGGATCGCAAATTGATTTTTGAAAATAGCATTGCCCCTTTCACCTAATCAAAAAGTTCATCAATACGGGGTAGTGGATATTTATTCTTAACCATCAATTTATTCAGCTGTCAATAGTCCATGCACATACGAAGAGTTCCATCCTTCTTCTTGACGAACAGTACAGGAGCTCCCCAGGGTGATACACTGGGGTGGATGTATTTCTTGTCCAACAGCTCTTGCAGTTGCATCTTTAATTCTGTCAATTCTGGTATGCTCATCCGATATGGTGCTCGGGACACCAGGGCTGCACCAGGTATCAATTCTATGGTAATGTCCAAGTCTCTTTTAGGTGGCAACCCTGGTATTTCTTCGAGAAACACATCTGCAAACTCTTGGATCATTGGAATTATTTCCAAAGTAATAGTTTTATCCTTTGAATTGGCATAACCCACTTGAATAACATATACTTGACATTTTTTCCTGATGCATTTTGCCAATTGTGAGGCGGTAATTGGACGAATCTGTACTGGCTTCACAATACCTTGGATCTCTTGTTTTTTCCCTAGTTCGTCTTGGTAAGAAATTGTCTTTGTTTTACAATTTATTATGGACCATCGTTTTTCCAGCCAGTCCATCCCTATCAGCACATCATATGATCCGAGAGGATGTATGTTCAATTTTCCACCACAGTCTGACCTACTATCTTTAGTGGGTAGTTATTGACCTTGGCCAGCACTCGCCTTTTTGCCCCTGTAGCGATCTGAACTAGCCATGGATTTTTAAACTTAACAGATTGAAATTTACAATTTTCCACAACCTTGGGACTAACATAACTTAATTATGTCTCATGTTTCAATTAAAACAGAAACAGTTCGATCAAGAATATTACCTTCGAACTCCACCATAGTCGGCTGGTATTCAGCTTGATGGTCCTCGAGGGCAGCATTAATTCTTGGTATGGTCCGAGCCACGTCTCCCACTGTAGATGCTTCATAAATCTGTGACACTTGATCATTACCCTTTCAGTGAGGACAGTTCTTAATGTAGTGTGGCCCACCACAACCCCAGCACTGTACTGGCAGCCTAGCTGCCCCTTCGTTATCAACTCTGCCTGGTTGCTCACTAAATCTGGATTCGATGGGTGGCTTTAATCTGAGCTAATTTTTGGGTTGGTTCCTACTATTTGGCCCCTTGGAAAGTCCCTTACTGAAGCTGCCACGAGCTCCCTTGGCACCCACAGTCATCCTGCTACCCTTTCTATCCGTCCATCGCTTTCCAAAATTTTCTCCCTTCTGTTTAT
Organism: Pinus tabuliformis; assembly: GCA_031772625.1. Taxonomy (NCBI): domain Eukaryota; kingdom Viridiplantae; phylum Streptophyta; class Pinopsida; order Pinales; family Pinaceae; genus Pinus; species Pinus tabuliformis. Next base: position 499,678,029 of record CM062815.1, read on the forward strand.
TCTACTGGTAGCAAATCCTAGCTTTCCGTATCGCTTCATCCATTGTTTTCGGGTTGTCAAACTTGATTCTTTCCCTCATTGCCTGGGGTAGACTACTAACAAACCACTGTAATTTTGCCTTTTCTTCCCGTATGTATGGTACATAGCGGAGCAGAGAGGTAAATTTAGTGATAAATTCATCCATTGTCTGCTGCCCAAGCCACAGATCATGAAATTCCCTCGCCTTTTCGTCATAGAAATGTACAGTCAAATATTTTTCTTTAAAGTATCTTTGAAAAGTTTCCCAAGTTATGTCCTGCTCACTTACCCCCCGTACTATCTTGACCTCCTCCCACCATAAGGTAGCTTTGCCTTGCAGCTGGAAAATAGCCAACCACGCCTTGAGATTGTGATCATACTTGTATACTTGGAAATATTTGTTCATATTAATTAACTAGGCCTCCACTGCCTCCTCCAACTCCCCATCAAAATATGGCACCTTGATCTTCCAGAACTCCCCCTGAAACTCTATCCGCTGTCTTTTTGAGGTTCGATGTTCAGAGGTATTGTCGGATTTCTCCCCTCGAATCTCCTCCCTTCCTTTTGTCTCCTCCTGATCGGTATGATAACACCGTTCCTCCGAAACACGTGTATGCTCCGGACTGGGATTCAGCTGGCACTGATTTTGTTTATCTGACAAACTTTTTAGGATTTTCTCCTGTTCCATGGTCAACCTTGCGTTGTCCTCCCGCAGACGGGCCATCTCGTTCTTCAATTCCTGAATTGTTTCCGATATATTCATATTGGTGTTACGAGCCTCCTCCCCCAATTTCACCCATATTTCAGGATTATTCTGAGGGAGGGTGGTGGTTTCCGGCCCATTCACATTCTTGTGAGGAGCATTGCTTTTTCTCCTCATAATCTGTTGTCACCTGATTCCCTGAGTTCAGCAGGTTAATAAACTTCAACAAATAAAGATATTTAAATAACATTGTTTGGTAGCCCTTTATTTTTTTGTTCCTATTACTATTAATTTCATTATCACTATTAGCCAGAGGCCATAGTATAGTAGTCTGGCTCTGATACCACTTGTAAAATCTCCCAAACATAGAATTTACATAAGTTAAATACATTAAATAAAATTTGACATCGTTTCATTTACGAGATCAATTAAACGAGTTTACATTTGCTATTGGTAATTTCATGCTTGTACTTAATTAATATAAGTCATATGGCAGTTAACATAGCCTGTTCTGGAGGTTGCTTTCACATGGGAAGTTAATCTGGGTTATCAATTCCGGGTTTGTGTTTATGACTGATGTACTGTTGTCATTATCTCATCATTCACTTGGCGCCTGGGAATTATACCCCACCATTGATACCATAGTACCTATGCCAGATTATATATATATTTTTCTTTATGTTAAAGCTGGCTACGGCTTCCAGCTGGCTCTGCTGATGTGTAAGGATGGATTTACTCTTGGTACTTATCTCTGCTCTGCCTGTACGTGGCACGAGCAGCCCGCTCTCAGCAGCCCCACTCCTGGGACTTCTCGCCGCATCAACGGAGGAGATTTGGCTACCCAGATCTACGGTTAGTAATCTATCACATTTGATATTACTGCCTTCGAATTTTTCTATGCCACATTTGCTTCCTCATTAGTGTTTTTTTGTTTGGTCTCAGCTCCTTCAGGCCTCTGGTGGCTCTGCTCTTCAACAGTTTGCATTCTCCAACCGGTCGAGAGGCTTTTTGGGCTGGGTTTATGACTCTACCGTCTAAGGGAGGACTCAGTAAGCTTGTGCACCCTTATGCTCTTGGAATTTGTTTGCACAATGGTTTGATAATTCACTCATTTGTTGTCTCCTTTGCTGCAGGTTCTACTCCATGGTAACAAAGTCTACTACTGCTGCAACCGGGTGGGCAACCCTTTCAAGCTTCATCGTCCAAGGCGCTTTCCAGGTAAGAGAATTTCCAAAGAATGGCTTTAGGACTGGAAGGTTGAGTCTGCTGGATGTCCGTAACTGGGATTTCCTTTTTTAGGCATTTGCCAGAGTCTAAATCTTTAGAGAGAGATACTAGCCTTTATTGAATCTTGTATGAGGCCACTGGCCATAACAGTTCAGATTTATCATGTATTCTCAAGTTGCCTAAGGGGTAGATTCTGGCTACAAGACCCAAGTTGGGTCGTGCTGGTTTTTGCTCCAAACTAAATATGTATATTTTGTTAAGCTAAGGACTGAACCATCCTATGGATTAGTTCCAGGAATGGAACTTATTTTGGCAATTTAACCTATAAGGTCTTTTAACTGTTGTGTTACTACTCCAATCACCGGTTAATAGCTTTGTTTTTCCCCATAAGAAGAGTTTATCGTATAACTGTGATGTTGAAATTATCGCTTGCATGCTGTCACTATTCTCTTAATACATAGACATGGTTTCTCCTGTTTCGCTGTAAGTCGAGATTTGTTACCTGTCTCTACCGGTCTGCTAATTTATGTTACATATATTTTATTGCGCAAAGTATTACTTTTCTGGGTATCATGTCTAATACAGGGTTTGCTGGGTTTCTCATTGCTATTACGGAGTTTCATTCTAAATTAATTTATGTCTATTAAGTAAATCTTATGGCAATGTGTTAGAAGCCCTACCATGTTAGAAACCCTACACTCCTGGGTTTAGAAACCCTACCTCTCTAAAACAATTCTCGTGGCTTCTGCTAATGTCTTTTGTCTTGAGCGGGGAGTTTCAAATGGTTATTATGGCTCTTAACTAGTAAATTTTCCTTTCCAGAGTGGATGTTAGTTTTCGCCAGCAAACATTGATCCCTGAAATTGTTCTACTTTCTTTACCTCTTTTGTGGATACATTTAGTAAATAATAATTCTACAGGCAATCACTCAAGAATCTGAACACTGTGATTATAAGTGTGTTTAATTAACTCCTGTCATTATTTTCCAGAATCCTGTTCTCTAAGACTATAAACGTGAATAATTAATTTCTGTCTTTATTTTCCAGAATCTATTTCTTGAGGCTATAAGCATGAATAATTAATTTTTGTCTTTATTTTCCAGAACCTATTCTTTGAGGTTATAAACATCAATAATTAATTTTTGTCTTTATTTTTCAGAACCTAATCTTCGAGGTTATACACACGATTATTTATCTCCCGTAATTACTTTCCAAAATCTGTTCTCTCATTTCATAGACATGAATGTTTAACTACTGTAAACAACATAACTAATCTTGCTAAGATCAACAATTTGTTTCCATACCTGAGTTCAGATTTTTCTGTAAGGAATAACTCCAAGGGTAAGGACCACCCCTGTTCCTAGCGCTTGTCAACCACCCGACCTTAGGAGGGTCCTTCTCGACCCAACCACCCCCAAGCACTCTTGCAAGACCACCGTCTTCTGCAAGATTTTGGCACTCCAAGCCTGCGCTATCTAGTCATTACTAGACTTAGCGTCTACTGCAAGATTTCGGCTTTCTAAGCCTGCACTATCTGGTCATCACCAGACTTAGCATCTTCTGCAAGATCCCGTCTTTCTAAGCCTGCGCTATCTGGTCATTACCAGACTTAGCAATTTCTGCAAGATTCCGGCTTTCTAAGCCTGCACTATTTGGTCATCACCAGACTTAGCATCTTCTGCAAGATTCCGACTTTCTAAGCCTGCGCTATCTGGTCATTACCAGACTTAGCGTCTACTGCAAGATAATGGCACTCAGGCCAGTGCTATCTGGTCATTACCAGACTTAGCGTCCTCTTTTCTTTCCCCCTTAGCTTCCTTTTCCTGCAGAAGCCTCTACCGTTGGGGAAAGTAGTTAGGTTTTTTTTTTTTTTTTCCTCTCTTCTGGCAACCGTCATTCTTAATTTTAATCCTCCTTTCATGAGGAGTCGTTGCAGCCATTGACAATCTGTTTCTTTTAATTAACAATAATGAGCAACATAACAGTAATTAACAACAAAGTTAAATTCAAACAATAATGATAATAATTACTCAATTTACGCCAAAAATAACAATAGTCAAACAATTAAATTTACTACTATTAACAAAATACTATCGCTTTACTAAAATACTATCGCTTTACTAAGGGCATTGCAGTTTCCCTTACACATTAGCGTATGGCACTTTGAGTTATTAGCTTGTAATTTTAGTTTTGGATGATCAACATAGTAAATGTATACATTGGGTTAAAGTTTACGGTTTCTGAGTTTGGAAATTATTACTTTTCACTGTAGTTTTTCCATAAATGGTATACATAGGTATCATAAATTGTATACCGGTGTAGAATCGTTATTCGTTATTAAGTTAAATATAATTTTTTTTAATAATAATTTTAATTGCTGGGTTAAAACCCTCCATTTTTTTTTTTTAATCTTAAACCAATAAAATTCCTTCAAATTACTTGATGAGTTAAAATCCCACTTCCACTTATATTGGTGCAAAAGGAAACCCTCTAGTAAGCCAGATGGCCGGAAGAGTTGGGTAAAGCTTTCCGAATTTCATTGTTCGGGATTGTTGTGTAAGAAAGGCTATTTTCATTCCCAAGATGTTAATGGGAATTACTCGTTCGTTTCAAATTTGTCATCTTTCAGTGTTTTAGCTTTATCTATTTAGTGTGTCTGATATTTTACTCTGATTTTTTATAAGTTTATAGGGTAAGAAAATATAAATAATATGAAAATAATTCATTTTTAGAATTTTGGTGTTTAAAACTGTATTTCCAAAATGTATCCAAGCCAATATCCTTACATTATTTTATTTTTATTTTTTTGGGTTACTTCAGAGTATAATCATTAATTTTTTTAATGGTGTTCAAAGATAACCGATACACGTTTGTTTTACTTTAATCGAGTGATTAAATTTATCTATACGCCAGTTGTAAAATTATTTATAAATAAAAAATAATCAATACGTTGAGAAAATATATCAAATATTTTACACCAGATAAAAATAGATTTATTGCAATTTCAATGGAGATTACTGTTTAACGTACATTGTTGATAAATTGTAGAAGTGTCTTACAAATTAGATTAAAGGAAGATGACCTAAACTAAAGTAAACGTGCAAGTATTAGAGTTTATGCAGGGTTGTATGAAAGTGTTGTAGTGACAGAACATTTAAAATAAGAGATGACCTGAACTGAAGTAAACTTGCTAGTATTAGGGTTTATGCAGGGTTGTATGAAAGTGTTGTAATGATAGAATATTGAAAATAATTTGATTAGAGTGTTGAATTTTACATTTTATTGGTATCCGGTTATTTTCTCTCAAAGTTTCATCTCACAAAAAGTGTTACATATAGATGGGTTATATATATATATATATATATATATATATATATTAAAATAAAGTTATTAAAAATAATATCATAGGTTTTTAATGAGTTTATGAGGTATTTGATAATATATTTTTCAATGTTAAGTTGTAAGTTTAATTTGTCATTTTATTGAGGTGTTATTCTTTAACATGATGATAATATAATTTTATTAATCTCAAACTTAAAGAAAAATATATTAACTAATAATTAATTAACCGATCAATTAATATTTAATTATCAATTAATAGACTTTTTCATTATTATAATTAATAAAAGACATAATAAATTGATATTAATATCCATTAGTACTTTAATCAACTAGCTCATAAATCATTTAAACCTTGTTCTTTGACTTAAAAAAAAAAAATTTAAATAACTTTCTAACTTGTATTTATATTTAAAAAATATTTAATGTGTTAAGAAAATTATTAATTAGAAATAAAATTATATATATATATATATATATATATATATATCGCCTTAGTGGCTTTCGATCTTCTGCGGCTCCCTATCTTCTATGGCTCCAGATCGCCTCCAGATCGCCTCTTGTGTGGTATCATTTGTCTCACATTGTTTATATTCTTAAAAGAGGAGAGTATAAAAAGAGTGGTAAAATTCATTGATTTATTTTGCAAATATTTTGGCTCCTGCGGTGTAATATTTTCTGCGGCTCCAGATCTCCTTAGTGGCTTTCGATCTTCTGCGGCTCCAGATCTGTGGTTCCGAATAGATCTAATCTTATCTTCTGCTTTATTTCTCTACAGAGTAAAATATGGGTCCCAGCTTCGCGAAAATCGTTACTGGCTCATTTCCGTCTGCTTTTGGAGGGCAAGCCCCTGCCCATATCATCAGTGAAGCCCCAGCTCCCACTGTCCAGGTGGTCTAGGCCTCACTCGATGAGGCTTTGAAGTTTTCTGAAAGTGGCCTAATCTGCCGGTTCAATGGTTTTTGGCCACAACTGATAGCTCTCCAAAATTGGATCTCGGAGGTATGGAAGCCTGTCATTTCTGATGAAACAATATCTACCCCTGTGAAAGGGGTTTCTTTATAGTATATTTTGAAAATCCTGAAAGCAGACAATGTATTCTAGATTCCAGCCCTTGGTTTTGGGAAAAATCAGGCCTATTCATGAAGCCATGGAACCCATCATTCGATCCATCAACAGCAGTCATAACCTCAGCACCAGTTCGGGTGAGATTGCCAAGTCTACCCTTGCATCTCTGGAATCTCTCCTCACTAAAAGCCAATGGAAATGCAATTGGGGAATTTTACTGCAAGTGCCGAGAAACAGAGGAATATGCCAGAACCACCTATGCACACATTTGTGTGGAAATGGACTTCAGTGCCGGATTCCCAGCAGAAATAAACCTAACAAGTAAAGACTATGTGTGGAACCAGAAACTTGATTATGAAAGTGTCCTCTTCAGATGTCGATCTTGCTTTGAGACGGGCCATCTAGCCAAAAATTTCCCAAAAGCCTCTGAGAAAAATTCTGCTAGAAAAAACCACCACAGATCTACATGGTGGGAAGGAGCGCAAAAAGAACACTACACTGTCATCAAAGAAGAATACTCTAGAGAAAATACTGAATCACAAGAAATCGAGCAAGAAAGAAACAACTCTCAGGACAAGCAAGGAGAAAGCCCTGCCCAACAACAAAAAAGTGAACTCGACAACCCTTCAAGCATCAACAGTTATGAGGATTCGAATACCGCACAAAATAAATCTTCATTTAATAGCAAAACAGATCTCCTAGACCAGACTTCCTCCCCGACTACCTTCAAAAGGACGAACACAATAGATTGCGAAGCTAAGACACCAATGTCCCAAGAACCAGAAGAGATGAAGGAGATGCAAGATAAAGGAAGTTGGAAGACCGTAGAGGAAGAAAAGAAAGCTACAGCACCAATCTCACCAAGAAATACTAGGAGCGAGTTAATTAAAAACTAAGAAAATTATAGGTCCGATAGACCAATTTGGTCTCAGTGGACGTTAACCATCATCATCATATATTTTGTAGATTACTTAACAATATTTCATTTACTATTGAAATTAATTTTAACTTAAGTTTAATTTAATAATAATAAAAAAAACATATATTTATAATTAAATTTATTTATTATTAATTTATGTATAACATATGTCTTAAAAGTTAATTTAATTGATGGAGGTTTTATGGTTAAAATATCTTTATTATTGAAAAATTATGAATTCAATATAATTATCTCCACAAAATACAAATTACTAAATAACATTTTCATTTTAAATTAAACTAGCTTCCTTTTACGCTCAACCTAACCTAATCATCATATAGATATATGTATGTTTAATCGCAATTTACTGACTTACATAAAATTATCTTATATTATCTCTCATCTACCACTTATGGTTGTGATTAAAAGGCATTATCTAAATTAATAAATGACTTTTTCATTTTATATGTGCCATAGTCACCAAGTTCAAATTAGAAAAAAAAATGGATAATAATTTTTAAACCGGAAAAAAAATGGACAGTACATTAATTTTATTTTTCTAATTCATTATAAATTTTGAATAATTCTAAATAGTATAATAGCTTTAAAAACATAATTTAACAAAAGAACTTAACTTCTTTCCTAACAACCTCTTCTTTTTTTTTCAAAATTTAAATCTAACATAATTACTTAATTTCAAAACTTATTCTTACGTTAAAAATAAATACATATTCTAAACCATTTATTTAAATATATAAAAAAAATATATTAACAATTTATTTACATATATAAGAAAAAATGAAATAACAATTTATTTACATATATAAAAAAAATAAAGTTACTTCACCAATTCTCTAGCGTTTTCTACTTTCTTGCCTTTCGCGGAGCAATTGAAAAATAGAATTATTCTAAGTTCACAATTAATTTTATTTCTTTCTGTTTGGATGCACCAGGTTATCTCTATATATTCAACAAGTACTGGCTTTACCCTTCTATGCCAGCTAATCTAAATATAGCTGTCCAAGCCAACCATATCTAACGGAGGTTGAGAATAAGACTGAACCAAGGCAACCATATCTAACCGTTTCATCTCCAACCAGAAAGCCCCTGGTGCGTCCACTATTGAGCACTATTGCTTTCTTTGACGAGGTGCCCAAATGAATAAATCCATGCCTGAACCACATCGAATTTGATCGAAATACTAGTTATTCGAATACGAATTTTCAGATTTTTTGGCAGATTCCGGCCAATTCGGTAATTATTGTTGCCTAAACATCTTATTGGTAAAAACTCCAATTTGGTAATTATGATTAAGGTTACGTAAACATATTATTGGTAAAAACTCTTGATAGAGTTCCACCCTGTGGTCCAATAATTAAGCAGAGAGGTTTAGTTCCCACAGTGGTGCAATTCTCAGTAAAACTATGTGTAACGAAGAGTTGCTCGAAGTACCATTTCTTAATTTAAAAAAAAAAACACAATGTATCAATCATTCACAAAATCAGAGCGGTTTGACCTGTATTATGCTCCAAGTGCGATTTCTTGAAAAAAACCCACAATGGTACCGATCATTCACAAATTCAGGGCGGTTTGAACTGTATTAATCAGAAACATAGAATTGGACAAATTCTTCGAAACTGGAATCCCTCTTAATAGCTTCTGGATTAGAATTCTCCAGCATCCACACCAAATACTCGAGCATCACCACCGCGCATGGGACTGAGAAGCCGTCTTTGAATCGCTCAGTCATCATTACCCCTAACAATGTATTGTTCAGTTTCTCCGCGCTTATGAAATATCGTCTCCTACTGTTGCCAACATACACGGCCGTGCACCCCTCGGGCGCTTCGTCTACTTTGTGATCATTTGCATGGACGAGGCTAGACGGCCCAGTTTCTGCAAAGTTAGGGGGATTATCTTCCCTCAAGTCATTTACATAATCAGGAAATGTATCACAGTCGGAACTGAGAGTAATGTATGAATGTCCAGCCGCGGGGATGTTTTGCCACCTGTTGAAAACGCTCTTGAACATCTTGATTATGCTTCGCTTCAGCATTGTCAAAGAATGGGTTTGCTGGATTCGGAGGATCTCAAACAATCACGATATAGATTTTCTTCTGTCAAGTGCAAGGAGAGAAATAAAGTATTAAGCATGGGGAATCAATCGAAAACAATACGCGGTGCATTCATCCAAGAAGCGTCCTTCTAATATATCACATCCAGAGAGGGGACTGGGACGGCATGATAAATGAGAGAGGTTTTCTTCATAAATTAGGGGACCTGTAATTTTCAATACAACGTATGTATGGGTCCCATTAAATTATCTTTTATTTTCTTCACAAATTTACAGATCTAGGTTTTGTTGAAATGTAATTTCAACTCGGCAGACGTACAACGCCCAAAACCGTTAGAAGGAAACCATAAACCATTTTATGCATATCGGACCGCTTTCCTGCAGAAAGTGGTTTCCGTACACAAGAGCCCGATACAATATAGTGCAGACGCGTGGTTCTCCCCATACGTAAGCAAGTCTGACTTTTCGGGTGCTATCGTTCAGCCGGAAGAGGCCTCCCGATATTCTCCTCCGCCGTCCGATCTGCTCCATCAGTCTCCGCCATACATCGTTTCAACATGCATTCGAGCTAGCATTTATGAACTTGCGTGGAGTAAGATTTAAGTTTGGTTGACCATACCTGTTATTAATGCAGTGTCAAATGCGTTGGTAAAATATTGAAGTTCTTTATATACGACATATATTAACATACATAAAAAACGTTTTTTTTATATGGCATATATATATTATATATGTTATGTTTTTTTAATGTGCGTTGACCATTTTTGTTATACAAAAAAAACAAAATACATCAGTCTTTTGTTATTGATAGGCACACGAGTGCATAAGATGTACGTTGCTCATTGTAATGTAACTTTGTAGTGTGAGAGAGGATAATGCAGAGCAGTGCTATCCGCGAAGAACAGAGGAGCACATTCTTTTTGGTAAGCATGTGTAAAAAATTTTTTATAGCAGTATGAGTAAAATAATTTTACAGCAGTAAAAGGAAAAAGAGAATTTTACCCAGCAGTGTAAATTCTCACGTGGAGACACATTTCTGTTGAATGTTTTTTTTGGGTAAATCCCTCTCAGCAAAGAGGATGAAGTTTGTATTAGACATTTTGTTTTAATGAATAGAAATGTTTTTATGGTGATGTAATACTATGTTCTTCAGTCATTTTTTTAAAAAGCTTCCCTATGCACAAAAGATCCTGTGGAGAGGAAACAGAGCATTGTCTCTGTGGAGTTTATTTTGTTTGTTTTTGGGATTTTCTCAGAAAAATCCCCAACAGTGGTATCAGAGCAGGCTTAGGCTCTTTGAAAGTGTTCAAGAAGCTGAAAGGAGGAGTCTTTTGTTGTAGCAGTAAATCTTCTCCAGCAGAGTGAAGACACAGTCAACAAAAGATTCAGGTATTCCTCAAAGTTTTCTTTTTGTTACTGCTGAAGAGACAGTCAGTGTTTTAAATACACAGTCAAGGAATGGCTAGCACAAGCACTAGCATGGGTATGTTTAATACCCAGCTCACACAGTTCAATGGGAAAAACTATGACTATTGGGCAATAACTATGAGAGCCATGTTTGCCTCTCAAGATTTATGAGAAATAGTTGAAGATGGTTTTGAAGAACCAACAGATGAAAATGAGTTTAATAGATTAACTCCAGCAGAGAAGGATCTGTTGAAGAGCAATAGGAAGAAGGATTCAAAAGCCCGTGTGTTGTTGTATCTAGGAGTAGACCAGAGTGTGTTTCCAAGGTTAGCAGCAGCTAAGACAGCAAATGAAGCATGGCAAACCCTCAAGACAGCCTATCAAGGCATGGAGAGAGTGAAGACAGCAAAACTACAATTGCTAAGGAAGGATTTTGAGAATTTGAACATGAAGGAGTCAGACAACATTGACTCATTCTTCACATATGTGATTGGTTTGGTCACACAGATGAGGACTCATGGAGAAACCATTGAAGAAAGGAGGATTGTGGAGAAAATATTGAGGGTCTTACCCTCAAAGTTTGATGCGATTGTCACCACCATTGAAGAGACAAAAGATCTCTCAAACTTTTCAGTTGATGAGCTTCATGCATCACTGATAACACATGAGCAGAGGTTGAGTAGGAATGAAAACTCATCTCTACAGCAAGCCTTCAAGACCCAGATGTCCTTTGGAAGAGGAAGAAGTCAAGGCAGAGGAAACAAGAGAGGAAGAGGTAGAAGCCAGAACAGAGGTGGAAGGAACAGCCCAGCAAATGCTCAAGGAAGAGGCAGCAATCCAAATCAGAACCAAGGCCAAGGCAACAGCCTACAAAGAGGACAATATCATGCTCAAGGACAAAGGTATGAAAAATCCAATGTCCAATGCTATTATTGTAAAAAATATGGGCATTATGCCAGTGAATGTAGGAAGAAGCAGCATGATATAAGCAATAGATCAAATGCAAATGTCACTAGAGAAAACAGCAATCAAGATAATGTGTTATTAGCTTGTAACATGGCTGAAACAAACAGTGAAGACATATGGTTTTTAGACTCAGGTTGCAGCAACCATATGACAAGAAACATAGCCTTCTTTTCTGCCCTAGATAAAAATGTGAAATCAGAAGTTACACTAGGAACTGATAGTAAAATCTCTGTTATGGAAAAAGGAGAGGTAAAAATATTTACAAAGCAAGGAGAAAAGAAAACCATAGCAGATGTCTACTATGTCCCTGGAATGAGATGTAACCTCTTGAGTATTGGGCAGCTTGTCCATAAGGGGTACAATGTTTTCTTTAAAAATGATGTATGCACCATCATGGATATAGCACCCAGCAAAAGATGCATTATTGAAGTGAAGATGACAAGGAACAGGATGTTCCCTCTTAGAATAAGGGCAGATTTGAAAAACAAAGGAGAAATTGCAACAGTTACCCAAGAGGCTTTCCAAAGCATGCCAAAGGATGAAAATTGGTTGTGGCACTTGAGATTTGGACATCTCAACTTTGGAGGTCTTAATTTGTTGAGCAGAAAAGGAATGGTAAGAGGATTGCCATTGATAGAGAAACCGGACAGCCTTTTTGAAGGCTGCATATTGGGAAAACAACACAGAGAAAGTTTTCCATCAGGGAAAAGCATAAGGGCAAAGGCACCCTTAAAGATCATCCACTCAGATTTATGTGGACCGATGCAAGCTCCATCATTAGTAGGCAGCCAATATTTCCTAACATTCGTTGATGACTTTACAAGAAAAACTTGGGTATATTTCCTTAAAAACAAAAGTGAAGTGTTTGAAAAATTTAGAAATTTCAAAGCACTTGTGGAAAACCAAAGCGGGCTGCATATTAAAGTTTTGAGAACTGATAGAGGAGGTGAGTATATCTCCAAGGAATTCCTACGATTTTGTAGAGAAAATGGAATTCACAAACAGTTTACAGCTAGGTACACCCCACAGCAAAATGGAGTTGCTAAAAGGAAGAATAGGACCATCATGGATATGGCGAGGAGCATGCTAAAGGCAAAGCATTTGCCAAATGATTATTGGGATGAAGCTGTAAATTGTGCAGTGTATATTTTGAACAGGTGTCCTACAAAAGCAGTGTTGAACAAAGTGTCGGAAGAAGCATGGAGTGGGAGAAAGCAAGGAGTCACCCACATGAGAATTTTTGGATGTGTGGCTTATGCACACATTCCAGATCAGCTAAGGAGGAAGTTGGACAACAAAGGGGAGAAATGCATCTTCATTGGATACAGTGAGGAATCCAAAGCTTACAGGTTGTATATTCCATCCACCAAGAAGTTTTTTGTCAGCAGAGATGTTCAATTCGTTGAAGAGGAAGCTTGGAATGGAAGCATAGAGAAAACAGTGAATGTTAAAAACTGTTTGTCTCATGATGAAGATGATGAGGAGGTGGCGGAAATGCATCCCCAAACAGCAGCGCCAACACAAGGACAGCAAAGGACATCATTGAGGATAAATGAAAGTGCTTCTCAAAGCACATCACAAGGAGGAAATTCAAGTGCATCTTCAAGCACTTGCACTCCAAATGAAAGAGGTAAGAAATTTAGAAATCTAAGCGAAATTTATGATGAAGGAATGAATTCCTTATTTGCCTTGTATTGTCATGTTGATGATCCTATTCATTTCGAAGATGCAATTAAAGATAAGAAATGGATAGAAGCTATGGATGAGGAGATGAATGCCATAGAGAGAAACAAAACATGGGATTTGGTTGAGCTACCAAAAGGTAAAGAAGTCATTGGAGTGAAATGGGTTTACAAGACCAAGAGCAATGTTGAAGGTAAAATAGAAAGGCACAAGGCAAGGCTGGTTGTCAAAGGGTACAAGCAGCAATATGGAAGAGATTATGAGGAGACTTTTGCACCGGTTGCAAGAATGGAAACCGTGAGAGCAGTGCTGTCCATAGCAGCACAAAACAAGTGGAAAGTTTACCAAATGGACGTGAAGTCAGCATTCCTAAATGGAGTGTTAAAGGAAGAGGTTTATGTTGAAGAGCCTCTAGGCTATGAGAAGAAAGGTGAAGAGCACAAAGTGTGCAGATTGAAGAAAGTTCTTTATGGGCTTAAGCAAGCGCCAAGAGCATGGTACAACATGATAGATTCTTATCTATTGGATAATAAATTCGACAAGTGTGAGGGAGAATCCACAGTCTACATCAAAGAAAAAGATGGTAAAATTTTAATTGTTGTCTTATATGTTGATGATGTTATTTTCACAGGTAATGATGATCAGCTCATTGAGAATTGTAAATCAGTCATGAAGGATGAATTTGAAATGACTGACATGGGTTTCTTGAGATACTCCTTAGGCATAGAAGTAGATCAAAATGAAAAAGGAATTTTTATCTCACAAGCTAGATATGTAAATCAAGTGTTGGTAAGATTTAACATGCAAGAATGCAAAGCAGCGATCACTCCCACAGTAATGGGATTAAAACTCAGCAGAGAGGACAGCAGCAAGGATTTTGATCCTAGTTTGTACAAGAGTATTGTTGGCAGCCTTATGTATTTAACAGCTACTAGGCCTGACATTATGTTTGCTATTAGTTTAATTTCCAGATTCATGGAGAGGCCAAAGGAGGCACATTGGCAGGCAACAAAAAGAATTTTGAGGTATGTCAAAGGTACCAAAATGTTTGGAATTTTATATAATGTCTCAGAACATTCAGATTTGGTTGGATACACTGATAGTGATTGGGTTGGAAGTGTAGATGATCGGAAAAGCACTTCCGGTTATGTTTTTCATATGGGTTCAGGAGCCATTTCATGGGCTTCTAAGAAGCAGTCCATTGTAGCATTGTCTACAGCAGAGGCTGAATATGTGGCAGCTAGAGCAGCAGCATGTCAAGCAATTTGGATGAGAAGAATGTTGAGGAGCTTAGGCCAAGAGCAGGCAAAAGCGACAGTGATTTTTTGTGACAATAACTCAGCTATTGCATTGTCAAAGAATTCAGTGTTTCATAAGAGAACGAAACACATTGATACAAGGTTTCACTACATCAGAGAATTGGTGAACAATGGAGAAATTGTCTTAGAACATTGCAGGACTCAGGAACAGGTTGCAGACATCTTGACAAAGCCACTAGATCAGAAAAGCTTTGAATTTTTGAGAAAGTGTCTGGGTATGACTGAATGCCCAGCAGTTGAAATTAAAGGGGAGTGTTGAAATCTAATTTCAACTGGGCAGACGTACAACACCCAAAACTGTCAGAACGAAACCATAAACCATTTTATGCATATCGGACCGCCTTCCTGCAGAAAGTGGTTTCCGTACACAAGAGCCCGATACAATATAGTGCAGACGCGTGGCTCTCCCCATACGTAAGCAAGTCTGACTTTTCGGGTGCTATCGTTCAGCCGGAAGAGGCCTCCCGATATTCTCCTCCGCCGTCCGATCTGCTCCATCAGTCTCCGCCGTCCATCGTTTCAACATGCATTCGAGCTAGCATTTATGAACTTGCGTGGAGTAAGATTTAAGTTTGGTTGACCATACCTGTTATTAATGCAGTGTCATATGCGTTGGTAAAATATTGAAGTTCTTTATATACGACATATATTAACATACATAAAAAACGTTTTTTTTATATGGCATATATATATTATATATGTTATGTTTTTTTTAATGTGCGTTGACCATTTTTGTTATACAAAAAAAACTCACGCGTATGTAATGAAGTGAGTATGAAATGCACAGCGTGGGCAACAACAAAAATACACCAGTCTTTTGTTATTGATAGGCACAGCAGTGCATAAGATGTATGTTGCTCATTGTAATGTAACTCTGTAGTGTGAGAGAGGATAATGCACAGCAGTGCTATCCGCGAAGAACAGAGGAGCGCATTTTTTTTGGTAAGCATGTGTAAAAATTTTTTTACAGCAGTATGAGTAAAATGATTTTACAGCAGTAAAAGGAAAAAGAGAATTTTACCCAGCAGTGTAAATTCTCAGGTGGAGACAGAGTTCTGTTGAATGTTTTTTTTGGGTAAATCCCTCTCAGCAAAGAGGATGAAGTTTGTATCAGACATTTTGTTTTAATGAATAGAAATGTTTTTATGGTGATGTAATACTCTGTTCTTCAGTCATTTTTTTAAAAAGCTTCCCTGTGCACAAAAGATCCTGTGGAGAGGAAACAGAGCATTGCCTCTGTGGAGTTTATTTTGTTTGTTTTTGGATTTTCTCATAAAAATCCCCAACAGGTTTGCTACAGTCAACTGCAAGGAGAAAGAGAATTGAGCGTGGAAATCTATCAAATCAGCCGCGCGATTCAATCTTCCAAACCGACTTCGTAATATATGACATCCCGACAGAAAGGAATAGGCCTGGCATGATAAATGAGAGGTTTTATTGTAGGATTATAGGAAGTATGATTTTCCATATAACACATCGCTTCGTAATTTTTCATTTTTATTTTCGCCTCAAATTTACGGTTCCCAAATTTACAGATCCAGAGAGAGGGATGATGTAACATAAATTAATACACTAGGATTTGCACTGAGAGGCCCAAAGCAACGTTGATAGGATAAGCGGATCCAATGTGCCTATTAATGTTGATTAATAGGAACCTAGAGGTGTTTGGTAATAATCAACCAAATTTAACATAGTTTTATTGAAATTATTTTATAATAGTAACATAAGAGGGATTATAGTTTTTAAACAATGAGAAATCATATAACAATGGATTATAATAGATGCTGGGAGGTTTTACATGCCACATCATCGCTTTAATTCCTGGCAACTTCAATAATATCATATATTTTTAAGTTATGCACATGCTTTAACCTCCGAACCTAAGACAAAGCAGATGTGATATTTTAACAAAATCGTTTTGATACTCCAATCAGGTCTGCATAATAATCTGACCTCTCATGGATGACATATTTCATTTAATTTGTTTTGATAGCTTATCGGGTCCACAATTGAGGGTAGGTTCATATACCAGTTGCAAAGGGATGGTAGAAACACTGTTCAAACACCCTTTGAACTCGTCTATGGAGGCCTATATCTTGGAGTTGCTCCTCCTAGCACTGAATACATCAGTGAAGCTCACATAATACAATACAAATGGCAGACAAAGTGAAACTTGTCACTGACTTATGACTAGTGAAACTCATCCCTCTAGGTGAATCCATGGCATGAGTCATGAATTTAAACTTCTTGATGAAATCCAGAGATGAAAGGATATCATTCTATCCAAAATCATCTTCGATTCTATCGAATATCTTACTTGCTCTTCGAGAACAACCCCATCTTCACATAAAATCATGTCAAGAATTCAATACCCAACCCAATCTACTTCCTCTTCGACATGGTCTACATCAACTACATCGTCATCTATTCAAATTAGTTGTCTATATTCATCTTTTAATCTAGTCCAATCTATTACAAACCAAGCTAAATTAATCCGAAGGTATGGTCTATTTGAATTTTAGGAAGATGTAAATGCCACCCCGTAGCATGTTACCTCGCCTCTGAAGTTAACACCTTCCAACACACCATTACCTAAACTCAAGGACCATTTTCCAGAGTTCTTTGCTCATTGGTACTATTACTAGAAATGAACACCCTATTTCCTTCTTAAATCCATACCATAACTTCAACGCTAACGATAATGACATAGTTACGTGCCTATTCATTAACTCCTTAGGAGAAAAGAAAGCAACCAACTTTTTTGAACTTTCACCCAAGGCCTTCTCTACCTACGATGCGCTATGATATTGGTTATAATATACTTATTTCCAACCTCAGAGCCCTATTGATATCCTTTGGGAATATAATAATGTTACCTTTAGAAAAGGTGAATCTATCAAATCATTCAATATCTGATTTACCAAATTATATAATTGAATTCCTAATATCATTAGGCTACACAATCAAATAGCCATGATGCATTATCACAATACTTTTCCTCTTTCTTACCATCACAGATTTGATAAGAAAAGTACTGATAATCTGGGACCCGCATTAGAAATATGTTTGGAACGGTGGAGAATGGTTTCAACGAAAAGGTCTTCCACTAGAAGTCCTACCTAATCAGTTAGACATATCTTATGTCCTTCAACAAATGCAAGACATTGAGAAATTGATTAATATCCTTTAAAAAGAAGGTGGTGGCACAACCTCATGTTGGGGCTTGTAAGACAACCCTTATTAGAAATATTGCCCAAACATAGCAAATGAATGATCTGATTTTATGAACATGGTGTAACTTTTATGATCTATATGGCATTTATGCCAAAATAGATGCCAACTCGTTCAATCCCACTAATTCTTAGCCCTCAATGCTTAAGCACATAGGATGAAACATTTATATATTGAAGCTTGCAATGCTCTTTTCAAACACCCACATTTCTCTTCCATTGCATATGCTTGTGGACCCTTCATCGCTTTAATGCGAAAAAAATGCCACAAAATGGACCCCTTGGCACACCTTTACATCACATGACAGAACTATCAAATATCGGAAAAATTTGCATCCCCTGAATCCATTACCCCAGTGATTCACAATGGTGTGAATTTGAAACTCTCCAAGGTAAGATCATCGGTTTTATGTTTCTTGGTGGATCCACTTCTATAAAATTGAGCTAATCGAGAGCCTCCCGGAATAGGGCATAGGAATCCCGGGATGTGATACATGGTAAATCCCAGAGGGTGGAGATCTCATAGGCCTAGGAATCCCTTGACCGATATGGGATACATGGTAAAGCCGAGAGGTTGGGACAGAAAAATTTCTCACTGTGTAGGTGGACAGATTTGGTGGCATCAATGCTTGTTTTTGGCATGGTGATCCGGTGAGGATTGTGGTAAAGCCTTGTATTGTATGTTTATTTTTTATGGCCCAGTGATCTAATCGGGATTGCGGTAAATCTTGGTTCTATTCTTGAGGGTGAGGTGGTGTAACCTCGAGGAGCCCTGGCTGCTTTTGGTTATAAGTCCTACATTCATGCTTAGAATATGGCATGAGGGTGGTTGGTTGAAGAGATACTTGGCTCAACCAATCTACAAATAGGTGGATCGCTGTAGTCCCATACCCAGTTGGATGTTGCATTCCTTAATAAGGACTATTTCTCCTTGGTAGTTTATGAGAAAATGTACTCGTTTATATGATACATTTATGGCTGATGTGTCCTTGTTATTTCTTTTGGTTATATGCTAGTTATAAGCATGTTTTATGATAGTGATGATGTATGACTCTCATCATGCTTTGATTTCTAGATGAATGTAAAATGAATATATGACATAATAGATGATAATGAAACTAATGTGATAAAGAATCAATTCTTCTTAGCAATTCCCATATAAGTAGGACACCCCTATGCTTAGATCTATTGTTCTAACCTGTAGAAATCATATTTGTGACATGTTTGACAAAATTCCTGTCATGGCTAGTAGGGGTCCATTAAAGGCTTTGTTCAAGTATTTGTATTTTTATCATTGTTTCTATGTTACTTTTCATTCCTGAAATTTTCATGGAACTTTGGGTAGTGGCCTGAGTCCTGGCCCTGAAAGGTGGCACAAAATTCAAGGTCGAGGGCTCAGAACTAGCTAAAAATGGCCCTAGTCATTTGCATTTCCATTCTATGAGAGCAATTTGAGGGCCCTAGTTGCATGCATGTCCATCTCATGGGAGCGATTGAGACCCTAGGGAACTAAAATGTCCATTTGTTACAGTGGTTGATCATCTAGAAGGGCTGGTTGGCTCCTGTAGGTTCTATGGTAGGTGCATAAGGGTCAAGTTGGTTGTGTTGTGTCAGTTCCACTTCCTTAAGGTGACCTAGGAGGTTGAATAAGATCATAGTAGCCTCTCATCACATGTTTACCCCAGCTGACCAATTAACTTGGGTAAATGTGGCAGAAGGGTGTTACAATTTTAAACTTCTCACATCATCTCCGGCATTAGAGTTGCTAATGTCAAGTGCCACTGTGGCTCTATAGTGTCTCTACTAGAAAATCATATCACACCAAGTATCTTTCTACCATTGGACCATGCCATCAAAGATAAAGAGGAAAGGGGGTCCGACCCTTTAGCTTTTCTGCAATTTTCTTCTATAAAAATAAAACGGTTGAGACAGTATTTGATTTCCGAAATAGATGAAGATATTGTTGTTTCCCTGAAGCCATTTCCCCAAAACATTTCGTATGAGCTTCCTTTGAAACTCCTAATGAAGAGCCTATTGGGTGACGTATCTTGCGGGTTCCCCCTTGAACAAATCCTCCTGAGATTTGATTGGTTGTTACTTTGTGCCTATGCTAGCTCACCCTAAACCCTAGATCGCTGAAAATTTGGTAGTATTTTTCTTTTAAAAACTCTCGAGGAAAAACCTTCAGGGTCACATGTACCATGGGTTCAAACACTGCTCCAACTTATTTTTTCTCCACTGATGGTTTTCATGGATCCCCTTTTCTGGTTTCATGGTAAAGGGGGGGAAGCGATTAACTTTAAAGGACTGTCGACGACACAATTGGTGGTTGGGGAAATATAGTCCATTGCAAGTCCCCCCATGTTGTTTAACCTTTGGGAGAGCATGGACGATGCTTTCTCTATGATGGATTAGAGATGACACATGGTGTGTGATACACTAACAAACTTGCGAACAATTTAACTATCATTGTTCCAAATCCTCCACCAACTTTGGAGAACCTTGTGAAAGTTATCGCTAACTAACCCCTTAGCACTAATTTAGAAAATTAACTTGGGATTTTGGTCATCTAATTTTGATTAGTCATATATTTTATCCTAGAGGTGATTTTTAGACTTCAAGATACTATTCGAAAGCTCTTTCCGATCACTATCCAATTGTGCTAATTCCAAAAAAATCTAAGTTGATTTCCTAGAGCATAGATTTTATTAAATCCCGAGCCACCTAACCACCATTGCAATAATATTTATAGCTTCCTCAATTTACCTACTACTATGATGGTTCTCTACTAAAGACTGCAACTATAAGAAGACTTCCCCTGAACTTGACACACCACACATTTCCCATCCTTACCCATTTTACATTAATGCCAACATTATGCTCAACACCCTACTAGAGTAAGAGGTATAGACTACCTCTCTACCGCTTGTCCTACCACTGATCAACAAGAATTGGGCTCTTGGCTATGTGCTCACTCTCAAGCCAAAAACTATATGGACTTCCATGAGAAACTCATTCTTGTGCGTGTTAGATAAGAAATTGAAGAATTTGAAGTTGTGACTCGACATGAATGATGCCGCAATGCTAATCATCATTTCACACAAAAATATGGGTCAAATCCCCATTTTGGGTACCTCTTCTCATTCTTGCTATTCAGGTTACATGCAAGACATAAATGTTTATTGACATACCAAAATCATGTTGGGGTGCATACTCATTAACAACCATCGAACTAAAAAAAATCTCAAGAACAAGTTGGCATAGTTGGAAGGGAAAATAGACATCATAAAGCATAGTGAGCTTAACATTCTCCTAAGTACCCATCATAATAGCTCTCCGCTACAAAATGTTGCATCCAATAAACAAGTTCCCAAACAAGAAATCTCTAATCTCTAGTTCTCATTAAGTCTCGTCCTTTTGCTTTATGTTTTTATCAGCTAATGATATCCAGACAATGTATCAGAACATTAATGCTCAACTATCATATGCAATAGTAAGAAATAAATATTACAATCTTAAGATTTTGCAGCTCAATCTTTGGTCATCTTTTCTACCAGGCAAGCCAAACCCTAACAATGGCAAACAATTTTTGACTAGGTAACATTTTACCAAGTTAATATAAAGTGTATTACATAATAAATAAAATAAATAAATCAATCAAAATTAAAAATTATTAAAAATAAAAAGGTAAGAATGCAAAGGTAAAAATGGGAAGTTTTTTTTATAGAAAATGTTCAGAATAATAGTTCATATCCTTACAATGGAAATTGTTAAAGTGGAAATTAGAAAATTGTATAGGTTTTAAGAATAAAATTGTGTATAAGATTTTTCTTCTCCAATGTTTTGGGTGGACACTCCACCCATCATCATGGACAAGAAATATTGTTGAAGATGAAACCAGTGTTAAGGAGGCTTATCTAGTTTTAGATCCAAAGTAGGAGTTACAAGACAATTAATGGGTCAAAGGTCAAAATTTAATTAAAATTAAAACTAAATCAAATGTCCTAAAGTAATCACTAGAGTGCAAGTGAAGGGTTAAATTACAAGGAATTTTGACTAAAATGTTTTATTGAGTCAAAATTACTTGGATTTTAACCCTTCATATACCCTCTAATAGCCACTTTTAGACCTTTGATTTTAATTTTAATTTTAATTAAATTTTGATCTTTGACCCATTGATTGTCTTCTAATGGCTACTTTGGATCCAAAACTATTTAAGGCTCCTAAACATTATTTTATCTTTAACAAAATTTATATTCCTTGGTAATGGATAGAGTGTCCACTCAAAATATTGAACAAGAAAAATCTCATACACATTTTTATTCTAAAACTTATAACAATATGAATAACTATGAAAGTGTACATTCTTTTATATATATATATATATATATGCTTTTGGTCATATATATACACCATTTCTTTTGGTCTAATCAAAATAAATAAGATACTTTGTATTATGAGATTTTATTACAATTACAAAATTTGACAACATGATTTTAAAGGGTGTTTTCTATATGTTCTATAATGTGGATTTAGGTAGCATGAGCACTTTCTTAAATGTAATATTTTCTTAAAAAAACATGAAATTTTATAAGCTCCTTCATAGTTTAGAGAATTTATCCTATCATATTCTTCTTTGATAAGATCTTACATATCTAGTTCGTGATAGCATGAATGAATGGAAGAGACATTTGAGCTCTAGTTGATGGAATGAAAGGGGAATAATGGTTCTAATTTTGTTTCTTGGAAGACAATGACAAAACAAATTTTGTTTATTGGATAATAGAATGGTTATTTCCTTGCCGGGATTTAGAGAATTATGGATGATGCAATTTTGAGAAAATGGCAAGATTACATATGAAGGTATTGGTGTGGGCATTTTTATAATAAACTTGGTTAGAAATAGAGCTTTAAAGTTGGTGAAAAACTAAGACATCTAAGAATGAAAAGAGGTTGTTCACCAACTAAGACATCTGGAAATGAAAAAAGGTTGTTGTTTTGGATTTTCATGTACTATCCAGAGTTAAACTACAAATGTGATCAACTAATGATTTTAGGGACGAATCACTAAGCCAATTAACAAAATGGCCATGGATAGACCAAAAACAACATTTTGATTCTATGGGGAACTATTAGTTACTAAAGTTTCAAACTGCCCTATAAAAATATATATCAAACACATGGCACTCCGTTTGTTTTTTCTATAGAATGTTTTCGGAAACCAAACATGTTGGATGCTACAAAAAAACACGATAAGATTTAAATTTGATTTTCAAATAGCATATAAAGATTCACATAAGAGATAAAAGAAATAGATATTAGTTTTTATACTTTTATGAGAAAGTATATTGGAATCAACTGCTCGTTAAACTTTATAAGTTAATATTTATTATCTATAAAATATATAATTAATTTTTAATCTTAAACTAGAATATTGATTTTAATTTGTTAATTAATTTAATCTTAATTTGATTTATTTTAGAATAAAATGTATAAAATTTCCCCAAAAAATGTATAGTTGATTTAAATTTAAAGATGATCTAGATTTAAAAAAAAATATATATCAGCGATTTAAAGTTAAGGATGACTTAGATTTAGAAGGATTAAAAATGTATAGGTGATTTAAATTTAAGGATGATTTAGATTTAGTAACTTCATAATATTCTTTATATATATATATAAAATCTAAGTCATTAAATCAAGTGCTTCCAAAACTTTTTTGAATTTCAAAGCTAAAATTTATATTGAGTTTGTGACTTCCAACTTGGCTATTTCAAAACGTATGTAGTCTATGTAGTGTTTGTCTTACAAATTCTTGGATAGTTTGAGTTATTCGACTCTATGGTTTGATTTATATAATAAATCTCTCACGTGTTTAGTGAATTTGTTTAATCTATTCAACAAATCACTAATAGTTGTGTTAATATGTCTCCATCCCTTCAATTTCACTCGGACCCCTATCTTCAAACAACCCTTAATGTGGGAACACCTCAAATTGCAAGAAATGAGCCTATTTTTTCCAATACCAGGAAACATTCATAGGATCACAACTTGAGTTTTTGTCCAACTCTTTATTAATTTGACGAACCAAAAGTCTATGAAGAGAGGAATATTTTCTCACGCTAATTAGAGTGCAAGTATGATTAAAATGGAAAATTGGCTCAAGGGGAGTTGATAGGGAACATATGAAAATCTCAGTAACATGTCTTCAAATGTGATTGGTGGAAAACCTTGCACAATGTCAACTATATAGATAGCTCAAATCAGAGAGGAAATTTTTACAATGAGAAAATGTCTTTAATGAAACATCCATGTTATCATAGAAAATCTTGATGAAGGTCAACAAATTCCATTTTTAGATGATGGAGTGAAGCAAGTGGTGGGCTTTTATTGGTCTAAACCACCATTGAAGCAGTATTGTTACTTAGAAACAAGCATACCAAGGAATCACTCAAGAAAAGTGAAAATGTGTAGAACAAAACTAGTTTTTCAAGGGAACTCATTTAAATAACCGATAAATTAAATGACACATAATGTTTTCTTAGGTGGATAATTGACAGGGAAAATTTTAAGAACCCCCCCCAAATTTACATGTATAATAAATGGGTGAATCTCCATGGTATATAGGAAAAATGGAAGGTGATTTTATCAATAATATGATATGTATATATAATTTTTTGGCGAATCTCTCACCAGGCATGGCGAATATTTTACTCAATTATAAAATCTTGTGCTTATTGAATACACAAATGAAATCATTGCATTTCTTTACAATATCTTTTGAAATCAAAATTACCGAAATTACATATCGATAACCTAGTGGGTGTAGGATAAAATTTACTCGTGCCATTCACAGAAAGCATGAGAAAAAACATAATACTATATATAAAACCAAGAAAAATTCAAATTCATCACTTCTAGGGACCTCGTAACCACCGTACCAATACACAAGTATGTTCCTGTTTGTAATTAGAAAAATTACCCAAATTACAATTTGTTTACTCCACTTCTAGGGACCTCGCAACCACCCTGCCAATACACAAGTATGTTCCTGTTTGCAATTAGAAAAATTACCCAAATTACAATTTGTTTACTCCAGCATGGATTTGTTTCAGTTTAAAACAGAAGTATACAAATATACTTGTCCAATGTCTATGCTTTAACCATTCACCTTAAGATCTTTTTACAATATAATTTCCTAAGTCTATTTAATATCTTCATTATCATAAAAACCAACCTATATCCATCTTAACTCCACATCTAGCACTCTTAGGGGGATGAAATCTATTTATCCCTCTGAGCACTTGGTAGACCCAGAATTAAGATGGATCTAAGATAGAATTTCCCCTTTAAATAGTCTATGCTCACATGAATACCATGGGTCAATACCATCGGTTATCATAAACCTGGAGCTTAAAAATTACTATTAGTAATTTATAAAAATCAATAAAATTAATAGTTGATTTTTATTTTAACCAAGCTAAAATTTTTAACATACATTAAATTACAACATCCATTTTTACACTTGATCGGATCAAATATTTTTTCACTCTATGCTAGTTTGCATGATATTTAATACCTCTCGGGGGTTAGTAGATCCAGAGTAAAGATGGATCTATGCCGGTTTAGTTCCCCCATTTAAAAGGCTACATTCCAGGTGAATACCATGGGTCAATACCATGTGCCATTTTGGTGAATACCATGGGTCAATACCATGTGCCATTTTTGTTTTTATTAATACTAATATTAGGGTTAATAATGTTTTTTTCATGGTATTAATAACAATCTAGTCCATGGTATCTGTCCCATAGTATAAATATAAGGTGACTTATGGAGTAAATATAAAAAAATGTTTTATTTGTTTACCATACCTCTCGTTTATTTATATTTTTATTAATTTACCATACCATTCATAAATACAAGGTGCCTTATGGAGTAAATATAAAGAAATGTTTTATTTGTTTACCATACCTCTCGCTTATTTTTATTTTTATTAATTTACTATACCTCTTTTAGAAATATGGTATTCGGTCCATAGGATTCACTTAAATAAAACCTCTTTCTTGAGCCTTCATAAATAGAACGAGGGTTATGGACTAAATATAAAAAGAGGTTTTATTTATTTACCATGCGTCTAGTTTATTTATATTTTTATTTATTTACCATACCTTTTGAGTAAGTATAAAAAGACGTTTTGTTTATTTACCATACCTCCACTTTACTTATATGTTTATTTGTTTACACCCTTGCATGTATATAAGGTGACTTATGGAGTAAATATAAAAAATGCTTTATTTATTTACCATACCTCTCATTTATTTATATTTTTATTAATTTACCATACCTCTTTTGTAAATATGGTATTCGGGCCTTTGACCCATACAATTCACTTAAATAAAACATATTCTTGAAAATGGGCGAATGGAAGGTTGTAAGTCCTAATTTCAAGGGCTAAATTTACCTTTTTTACCCTCTCCCTTAAAATAAGGTGGGCTATTTGAGGTGATTTCTAAAAATGTACTATGATACAAAATATTCGCCCACTAAAAATTTAAAACCCCTTAATTTCGCTAAAAGGGCGAACATTCGCCCGTAAAATCACCCCTAATAATTGATATGGCTCTACTAGTTACCATTAGAGAAATTTTGATGTCTGAAATGGGCCTCCTATGGAATATTATATAATAATAGTGGAAATAATAAAATAATATTAGAATACCTCATTAATTTTTGGAAGGAAAAAAGAAAAAATTACTTTTTCAACTCATATTTTCAACTTATCTCCTTACGATTCTACTCAATTTTCAAGTGAGAGCACTCGTTGGATGCAAAATTAAATTTTTCATCCTAGGCGTACCCATGTTGCATACTTTTGATGGACCCTACTACACGAAAACTATGAAATACATAAAAAATATAATTTCAATCACGTTTTTCATGTATTTCACATTTTTAATCTAGTAGGGTCCATCAAAAGTATGCAACATGGGTACTACTTGGAGGCGATATTAATTTCTTCTTCCAACGAGTGTTCCCACTCAAAATTTGAGTAAAATTGTAGAGAGATAAGTTGATATTTTTACTTTTTGACTCAAAAAATGGTGAATCATCCCCCACTGTTGAAATCATCATATCGAATCTTAATGGTTCCTATAGAGTTGATTTTTGTTGTACATGTTTTCTTTGAGGCCCATTTTTCACCTCAGAATTTCTCTAGTGCAGACAAGGTGTGGTCTATTTCAAAATAGACCTTCATGAAATTGAATTCTTTCATAAATAAAAAATATCGGTGGTCTAGATTTCATAATCATGGTATATTGAGCTGTATAGACCATCTAATTGAGGCGATGAAAATTATTTCAATTGTTTTTTGTTACCAACCAAGGATTAACTATTTAAAGTTATTTTGCTACCTTTTAAAACAATTGGAGTCATCGCTTCCATTATCTTCTACTACTTCCATCCTCTTCCATTGGTTATATATACACCATTTAATTATCACCAATTGATCACCTTCCTCCTTTCTGATTCATCCGATACTCCATTAACCCCACTAATTACACCGATAGACATCATCTATTTCAAAATAGCCCTTCGTGAGTTCCAATTTTTTCACAAATGAAAAAATACGAATGGTTTGGATTTCATAATCAAAGAATATTCTTAGTGGTATACACCATCTAGACGATTAGGTGAAACATATTTCAATCATTTTTTAGTTTCAAACAAAAGGAATAACTAATTAAAGTTATTTCACCACCTACTACACTCATTGTAGTTGTCAATTCCATTATCTTCCACCACTTCGATTCTCCTTTTTCGGTTAGATATATGTCATTTCATTATTTTCAGATGATCGCCTTCCTCACCTATGATTCATCCATCGCTCCATTACCTCCATTATATTCCCTGGAGTGAGAGATCATTTCTTTGATGTCATTCTTTACATCCAAACTCGCATTGCTTGTGATTATGCACAGGAATGGACCACTATGGATGGCATATGCATGATTTTAAGAACTCAATGGACTGAAATAAGGTTTAGATATCAATGCCAATCATTTCAGAAAAGAGAATTTCCTAGAGAAGGGCCTATGATGAGCCACATACAATTTTCTTCTCTAAAAACTTCAATGAACATTTCTCCATCCTCATGATCATATATTTCCCTTTGAAATTTGTCATTAGAATGATCATTGCTAACACCTATAATGTTGGAGGTGATGAAAACCTATCAAGGGCTCTGATTCTACTTGATGAAAACCGATCAAAGGCTCTGATACCACTTGAAACAACCTTATTTATGGTTGTTTGTTTTTTCTCCTTCTTAAATAAAATCTAAATAATTTTATTCTCATGGGGACCCTTTGTTATAATTCTTCATACCCAAGTAAAAATAATAATATACACAGGCAATAGAGATGGGGTTTGCACATTACACAGATCTTCGATAGAAGAAAGGTTTTATGGGGTGCATGATATTCCTCGGCTTGTCTACAATAGCTAATTGCAAGGAAAACTAAGCCATTCATACCTACCCAAGTTGGTGGTTGACCTAGTTAATTCTATTAGGGGTCAACGACTAGCCAATGAAGGTTATTCAAGTTAGTGAGGTCATTTTAACTCGCCACTCTCCAATCTTTCTATGAACCTAACCTTTATTTGACTCCGACTGACTCTTGGTTCGAACTCTTTCCTTGCGAGGGAAACACTTTTCCTTTTTATCCTTCCACCCTAGTAATTTACTCAAACTAGGATCTATACTAAACAAAGGTTGGGATTAAACAATCCATGGAAAAATACATGAACAACCAAGACTGCACCAATAAAGGTTAGGGTTGACTAACCATGTGAACATGCTTTGGCAGCACCCAAGCTAGGTTGGGGGTCTAGGTTACTTCTTGCAATCTTTATCTCCATAATGTTGTGACTAGTTCAAGGTTTGACCAATCGACTGGTCCCACTTGAGTCATAGGATGGGGGGAAAGGTGCATTGGTTGCTTTTTCTTAGTTCAATTTCATTCAGAGTTGGAAATTTGAATAAGATGAAATTAACTTTCGTTTGCACTAACCTCTCCCCTACGCATCTACCTCCATTTTTCTTCGGCTCGTAGTGTTGAGTCCTTTCGAATGATACCTAAACTTATCCTATTGTCAACCCTCTTCTCTTCACCCAACCGATTTCTTTTTGCCTGAATTTCCCACAATTGATTTCGATCGTTGATTCATCCTTGGAATTGGTCCCACTCTAAAAACTAAGGTAATGCTTCTTTTAATCTTTTATTGCTTCCTTTCACCCATGGCCAACTATCTAATTTGATATCTACAATAGAGTATTGAGATCATCGATTTCAATGAGTGATCAAAGATCAAGATGCTTATGCATACAAGGTCTTAATGTGTGACACAAAGTCATTAACCTTCTAATGCCACCTTTTTAAACGTTTGCAATCACCTATGATGCAAAAATACTCTTCCCAACCACCACTATTATCTCTAGAAATCTATTCTATTAAAAATAATGACACATCCTCCTTTAATAGGGCTTTATATATATTCAAATAAGGAGTCAAACATAGTAAATCATGAAGATTCTATTAGAATTTGAAAGAAGTATTTACAAAGGAAATACAATGGCTCACTTCCTATGCTCCAATCTTTGAGCCTCTCTCGAGAATTTGTCTCTCTAAGCCCTATCTATTTTGATATCTTGTTTTTCTTTTGATACTCTCTTCAATCTCTCATTGTACACACTTACATATATGATTCTAATGGTTGAGATAAATATCTTAATAGAAAAAAGGTAACTGGTCATATGCCAAAACTATCTACCACCTAAGTTGCGAATTTGTCAATATTTCGAAAGGTTCACTTGGCCCAAAATATCAACTCCTCAAAATATCCTAATAACCTGATAGTCCAAATTCCTCGAGAATTAGGAAACTTTGATCTACACGAAAATCCTCCTAATTCTATTTTTTACAAACAAAAATGAAGGAAAAATATGATCTCCATCTAGAATTTACATGACCTCATTGGTGTCTTAAAAAAAATTAGTTTCCTAAGGTGACATTCCTACATTAGGAGGCCTTTGGAAAACATATTTGAGATATTCTTTAGTGTGGGATTTCAACTTGTTGGTGGTTGATGTTGGTTGCAACTAGTTAAAAACTAGTAGCTTCTTATGAACCAATGTGGTTGGTTGTTAATTTTCTTCATATTTCTCATATTTTCTATTTTCCTCAGTTCTTGTTATCGCTTCATTTCAAATGATAACAATTCATTTAGTTTCTCCACCATTTTATAAAATGTTAACATCACAAGTTATGCAAGAACTAGTAAAACCTAATTTCTCAGCATATCCGACATAATGGTTTTCGGTTTTCTTCTTATTTCCCATATTTTTTATTTTCCCACATTGTTTGATTTCACAGGATCACAATTCGTCCAGATTCTCCACCCTGAAAAAGGAGATGGAGAATAAGTAACCAACCTTTTTAAAGGATCTCGTCTACAAGAGAAACAACGGATGGACTCGAGCTCTTTTGAGGCTTGGTAACTAACACCAAATATATCAAACTTGAATTTGCTCTCCCTAAACATATTAGGCCTTCACCTAGTTATTATAAAACATATACAACCTTCCCCTTCACAAAGAAACCATAATTGATCAAACTAGCATTTTGGTAAAATAGTTCATAATTTCATAAAGAAAAGAAACCCAAAAAGATCAAAAAATATTTAATGGCCTAAATGATCATCGTCCTTCGCACATTGATCTCTTGAACTATTGAAGTTTTGTCAATATATGTTGTCTATACTTTCCCACAACTTTTACAAGCCTCCACGTCGGTTAAGAGAAAATAATTTTAATTTTATATTTGTTGAATATTTTCTACCCTTATAAGAAAATCATAAAGCCTTAATAGAACTCGACGGTATTTCCTTGTTTCAAATACCGCACAATGGGATTGGACAAAGAAAAGTTTAATGAAATCATGCAATTGTTTATTAAGAAAGTTACTATATCTTATTAATGATATGGTTTCAAATATTGGTGTGTATGTATTGTATAATGTGGCGTATATTACATTAAATAATAGTTCATAACATGATGAATATGACATTAGATAACAACCATTGAATATCATGTGTTACTTCTTAAAAGGTTAATGTATTAATAATTAATTAATATTAAAAATTTTATATTTTATAGTCTATATTATAAGCTTTAATATATCATATTATATAAACGTTATAAAAAATATTAATATTAAACTCAATATTATAAATTTTATTATTGTAAATCATTATATTAACTCAATATTATAAACCTCAATATTGACTTATATTATAAACTCAATATTAAAGTAAATATTATAAATTCTTTATATAATATTCAAGCACATGATAGCCAATGTTTAAATAGTTGACCACGATCATACTTGGCCAACCTTATGTCTACCTTATTTAACAATAGTGAATGTGGTCACATAGTGAAACATAGTCAACTTTCTAGGGAGTACATGGACAACCATAGTTAGCCATGTACAATTGTAGTCAAACAATCCTTAACCATAGTGAAACCATAGTTAGTGATGTTTAACGATAGCACAATTTGTAGACAATTGTCTAACCATGGTTGACTATGGTTGGCCATAGTAAACTATGGTCACCATGGTTAACCATAGTTGACTATATTCATCATTGTTAACCTACATCGACCATGGTTATCCATGTTGAAGAACGAGAAACTTACGTTAACCATGGTTAATCATAGTCGCAACATTGCCAACCATTGTTAATATGATCAAATATGGTCAACCTAGCTTACCAAGGTAAGACATGGTCGACCGTAGACTTCAACAATCAATATCAGTAAACATAATATATCATAGAAAACTATGGTCAACCATGGTTAGATTAGTCAAACCATGTTCACTGGTTGTGTCCTTTTTCAAGTGATGTGACAAATGTTTTAATGTGGCAAATAAGGTAATCTGACAAACATTGTCGCATTGTGATAAACATGATTGTATTGTGACATTAAAAGATAAGTTAACCACATTTAGTAATGTGGTTGACTATGTTGGATTATGTTTGACTATATGTGACACTCAACACTCTTTATCCTTGATTAAACATAATTACTTATTAATATTATTGGTTACTATTAATAGTCAAACATAGTCAACCACATTAATCTAACATAGTCAAACAAAGTTAATATTTATAATCCATATTTAAATATTGAGAAGTATGGAAGAACTTGTTATTGTTTTGAAACCAATGCTTCGGATTAACTAGGTGAGTCCATCATCAGGGCTGTCAATTGCAAGTTTAATAAGAGAGAGTGTGGATGCATGGAGCGATTAATAGTTGATAGTTGATGGTTTAATGATAAGAATTTGTATGTCAGATTTTATTTTTTTAATTGCTAATATGATTAAATTAAGTCTGTTTAATTTCCTAATTTATTAACAGGTTCTTCCATACTTCTCAATATTCAACCAACCTGTATGGAATCGCTCTTTAACACCATATTTAAATAGTTGGCCATGATCAAAAGCCCCCCATAATTGTCCTTTGCCAATGTAACTCGGCCATATTCAATTATTTTCTACCATGGTTAACCAAAGTCAAACATTTTCAATTTTAGTCAACTAAGATTTCTAACAGTTGGCCCTTATAATATTAGAGTTTAATATTTAGGTTTACAATACTTGAGTTTTTAATATTGAGTTTTATAATATTGAGTTTAATATTAGGTTTATAATATTCGGTTTATAATATTGGGTTTATAATATATACATTTTAATATATAGGGTTTATAATATTAAGTTTATAGTATTGGGTTCTTAGAAAACTATGCTCAACTATGGTCAAATCAGTCAAACCGTGTTCACTCATGGTGAATTTGGTCAAGCTATGTAACAAATGTCACATTCTCAGAAACATCATAATGTGACAAACATTGTCACATTTTAACAAACATTGTTTCATTGTGACATTGACGCATTGTAACAAACATTTTTGCAATCTTACATTGCATTACAATTTATACGATGTTGCAATGAGACATTACAAAGTTAGTTAACCACATTTACTATTGTGGTTGACAATGTTGGACAATGTTTCAATATTTGTGACACTCAACATTCTTTAACTTTGGTTAAACATAATTTCCTATTAATATTAATAGTCAAACATAGTCAACCGCATTAGTCCAACATAGTCAAACAAAGTTAACTTTTATAGTTAATGTTTAAATAGTTGACCATGATCAAACTTGGTCAACCCTATATTTACCATATTTAACAAAAGTCAAAAGTCACTCATAGTTATTCTATGTCAATTTAACTCGACCATATCCAATTATGGTAAGCCATGGTTGACCAAAGCCAAACATTGTAAAAATTCGTGAGCTGAGGTTTATAACATTTGGGTTTTTGATATCGGGGTTTATGATATTCGGTTTAATATTAAGGTTTACAATATTGAGTTTCGAATATACGGTGTTTACTATATAGGATTTATAATATTGGGTTTATATTAAGGTTTATAATCTATGATGTTTAATATATAAGGCTTACAATATATAGGTTTAATATTAGGGTTTATCATATTGAGTTTATAATTTTAAAGTTTGTAATATAGGGTTTATAATATTAAGGTTTGAAATTTTTTTATACTATTTTATTTTAAATATTTGGTTTTATAATATTAAGTTCAAAATATTGGGTTTTAATATTAGGCTTTATAATATCAATCACATGCAAAATCACATTGAAATTTATCAAACATCACATTGTGACATTACTAATGTGGTTGATTATGTTTGATTGTCAAGACTCTTCAACTTTAGTCAAACATAATCAACTAATAATATTTTTCATTAAAATTAACAATCAATCATAATCAACCACATTATTTAGACAATGCCATTATATATAGTCAATGTTTAAACAATTGAACATGATGAAATTAGGTTAAAACTATATTTACCATATTTAATAGTAATCAACACCATTCACCATATTTAGCATTTGAGTTTATAATTGTGTGGTTTACAATATTACAATTTATAGTATTAGGGTTTAATATTGGGTTTATAATATTAGGGTTACTAATATTTAGATTTTTTTATTGGGTTTAATATTAGCGTTTGTATTATTGGTTTTATTATATAGAGTGTAATATACATGGATTAATATATTAGGTTTATACAATGAGATTCATAATATTAGGGTTTATAATATTATGGATTTATATTAGGGTGTATAATATTAGGTTTAATATTAGGGTTTCTCATATTGGATTTAATATTAGGGTGTATAATATTGGTTTTATAATTTAGAGTTTTTTTTGTTTATACAAGAGTAATTAGTGTTACAAAAATAAAATAACTAAAATTATAAGAATAAAAAAATATGGTTAAAAACTAGGTTTTGAGTAATAATTAAAGCTTACTCACTTAGTTAAATACTTTTTTTATACTTATATTAAAACCCTACTACCAAAACCTTAATATTAAAACCCAATATTTTAAACCTAATATTGTGAAACCTAATTATTAATTATATAATTATTATAATTATATAAAAATTACTATTAGTATTGATATTAAATCCTTACCATACAACTAATAATTATAAATTTGGTTGATATATGCCTATCCATCTATATCAAGGACATTTATTAATGTGGTTGTGCTAGTTAACTCTTCTTCTAAAAAATGAGTATCCAAAATATTAATTTAATATAATTTTCTCAATTATTATTAAATTTTAAAATCAAATAATCATTATAAAATATAAATGGTTTATAATATATGGTGTAATATATAGGTTTATAATGTTAGGGTTTATAGTACTAACTTTTAATATGTAGGGTTTATAATACATGGTTTGTAATATTAGAGCTTATAATATTGGGTTTATAATGTTATTGTTTATAATATAGGGTTTATTGTTCATTACAAGAATAATTAGAGTTACTAGAATAAAAAAACTAAGTATATAAGAACAAAATATTAGAATTGAAAATTAGGATTCAACATTTATTAATGTGATTGTGCTAGTTAACTTTTCTTATAAAAAATGAATATCCAAAAGAATAATTTAATATAATTTTCTCAATTATTATTAAATTTTAAAATCAAATAATCATTATAAGATATAAATGGTTTATAATATAACTTGTAATATATAGGGTTTATAATATTAACTTTTAGTCTATAGGGTTTATAATACACGGTTTATAATATTAGAGCTTATAATATTCAGTTTATAATGTTAATGTTCATAATATAGGGTTTATTGTTCATTACAAGAATAATTAGAGTTACTAGAATAAAAAACTAGGGTTATAAGAACAAAAGATTATGATTGAAAACTAGGATTTGGTTGTTAAATGAAACTTACTCACTTAGTTGAATAGTTAAGTTATAATTAGTTATATTAAAACTCAATAAACTAGAGTTATAAGAACAAAATATTAGGGGTCAAAACTAAGATTTATTTGTTAATCGAAACTTACTAGCTTAGTTGAATATTTAACTTATACTTACTTATATTAAAACCCTAATATTAAAACTCAATATTTTAAACCTAATATTATAAAACTTAATTATCAATTGTATAATTATTATAAGTATATCATAATTAATTTTAATATTAATATTAAATCTTTACTATGTAATTAACAATTATTGATATAGTTAATGTACACCATCACATTTATTAATGTGGTTTTGTATGTGATTGATATAAGTTCAAATATGATTTATTAATGTGAATGTGTTAGTTAAATTTTTTATAAAAATAAATATCATAATTTTATGTGATAATATTTACTTTTGATTTTTTTATAAAAATGAATGAGAATTAAAAAAAAATATTCATGACTTACCAGCCTTCAATCGCTTCAGCTTTGCAAAATCCAACGCCATAATCCGATCGTGGCCTTCAGAGCCTTCGCTTTGCTAAATGCAAGGGTGAGTACCCTTGCTGGTTCTAGCCGTTGTGAATTCGAATGACGTGGAAAATCTTGAATTAAATGAATCTTGACACCTGATCTGCCTTTCAATAAGTACGAGCTTGAAATTGATTCATCATCATCTTTCAATATCTAATAAATTAAAGTCAACGGCGATTCGAATTTAAATGATACGTGATCATCATTTCAATAAAAAAAAATTGTAGATTAAAATTAACTTCTAAACAGAGCGTACAGCATCTCTTAACTCATGAGTTAACATTGATAATTAAGTTAACGGGGATTCGAATTTAAATGATACGTGATCATCATTTCAATAAAAAAATTGTAGATTAAAATTAACTTATAAACAGAGCGTACAGCATCTCTTAACTCAAGAGTTAACATTTATATTATATAGTTGTAGAGCAATCAGGATACTGTGCGAGATTTGAAAGTCCAAGCCATAAAATTTCTGGAAAGCTTGCATAGAGCATCACTCTCCAAATTCACTTTACAAAGTTACAAAGCTTGCTTTGTGAGCATTTTCGGTTCAAATTCACTATCCAAGGATTGATGTTTGGAAATAGGATAAGGTTATAATTATTTTAGTTCAATTTAAGGTTCACCGTTTCGACTTTTTTTATTATCGGCCTGTTTAGATTACTCGTTTTCAAACTAGACCAGCTTACCGAAACTGAGTTATGAAAATAGCATAAAAACGTGGTAAAGGAATTTTTATTTCACGTCTGTTTTAAATAAATAATTTTGGATTACTTTAGGTTATGTATATATTATATAAATTAAATAGAATTTTATAAATATCAAATTATTTAATTTATTGTAATGAACCCAGAAAATGTAAATGTGAATTTTTATTATGGTAAAAGACAATATAGTAGTTGTTGTTTTATGTTAATAGAAACAAAAACTGTGATAAACTACATTATGGAATAATTTAAATATATTCTTGAAATGCTGGCAGCCTCTGGGAGGTGGATTTCAAAGAAAGAAATCAGTTGTAATAACTGATTGAAACTGCCCTCCTAAACAGGAAAAGTCCTGATGGTAGGGGGAAGTTCTGTGCTGTTGGGACAGACAGAAGAGATCTTTCCAAGGAGAAAGAAAGAAAGGAAAAGAAAATACAAAAGAACAACTGGTTAAGTCTGGTAAGGACCAGATAACCAGGCACAAAGTGCACAGATCTTGTTGAGGGCTGAAGGCCTGCAAGATGGCTCGGGGGGAGATTTCCGTCGGATGAAGGGATCTCACGGATGGGTGGAAGAGCAAACTCGAAACACAGGTGATTTGCTTGAGTATCTATTTATGACTCTGGTGAACCAGGTACGGTTTCAACCCACAAAGTCCTTGTTTAATTAAATAAGGAGCTTACAGTGGACTACAGTAGTTAAACAAGAACCGTACTTTACTTCTTAAAGAAAAAGACTGTCACAGTATTTATATGACTGCATAAGTGTAGGATTAAATTACAGACAGAATAATAGTCGATATCATGACCTGAAGCTAGTTCTGTTATTAATGAGACTACATAGGTGTAGTCTAAACAAAAGACTGTTTACAGGAAAGAAAACATGCCACGTAATAATCATAAAAACAGAGGTATATTATGTTAAGAAGAAGCCATTAACGAGACCGACGGTGCTGCTTACATTGAATATCATCAAACTGTACATATAAGTTACCAACAAGAACGAGTCTGGAACCCCCAGCGCCCGTGAAGAAAACACAGCGGTAGGCGGATTCTAACCCCAGTGTCGGGGAAGAGAAGAATCTATTGTGGGTTATATGAAAACTGTGAAAATATTAGATTCAACAGACCAATCCAGACATGAAATTTATTCTGCAGATTGTACAGAGAGAAGCCATACCGTAACCATTTACAAACAGCGCTTCAAGACATAACGTTGGTAAATACAATAACAGCGAAATCAGTTAACAAGAGCGATAAAAGGAAAATGAGATTCAGCACAAGAACCCTGTGCATGCTAACCAGGAAGGAAACGAAACTCTAAACATGCGGGTATTTCAATATTCGTAAAGAAAAGGAGCAGTATGATGCTACCATTATAACCAACTGAGAGAGATCACTGCAAAATCCAGTTAAGGCGAGGAACACATAAAAATAGCGATATAAGTTACTCGAAAACAGTAGCATAACCTGAGTAAATATATGAGCCCAGCCGTCTTTGAGACGAGCGGCTTGTTTATAGATATAAAAGGAATTCATCAATATCAAATTAACTGAAACATGCACTGCAATTAAACATGCACTGTATTAAAAATGCTAAGCACGCAGGATCTATATAATAACCATTTGTTCAAGGCGTAAACCATTCCTGAGGAACGGACAGAGCAATATGTCCATAAATCATTCAACAAAAATATTATCAATAGCGTAACCCTGGAAGGGTAACCAGTGCTTTTACAAAGATAAATAGCAACAACTTTAAATAAAATCAAAACCTGGAACCGCTAACCCTGAATCGAGCATTACGGCCAAGACCAGTGCCGTATGCCACACATTAAATTCTGTGACTCAAGTTCGGGTATGCCTCAAGGGAAATATGCTACACAATTAATCCATGAAGTATATAAATCAACACAGGAGCTCCGCCGTGAACAATAACTCACCAGGCAGGTTATGCACTCAACCAGACATTAAAACTAAAACGTAAACTGTGAGGGTTCCCTTTGGGAGAATACCTCAGTAATTTGCAGCAAAGAAAACCCGCATATGAATGGCGGTCTGTAACAAAACACGACAAGAATAACTCAGGGTCTGGGAGCTTAGAGCTCGTGTATGCAAAAGAAACGCAATAAGGAGGAAGAGCCTACCTCTTGTCGCCGAAGAGGGTTGAACCGTCGAGGTTGGCTACCTTGACACCATCGAAACAGGATTTGAACAAATTCACCTGCACACTGCCAGCGAAGAGGAACAATTAGCAATAGGTTGCTACGATTAATAGTAAGACTGTAACCAAACAAACCATTAAGTTCAGAACCAGATAAATTTACCTGTGTAAGTCTATTGCTGGCACCTCATGGCTTCCGGCGAAGTTGCAGGTAGTGGAAACGGCGGTGGTGGGTTTCGAATCAGTGTTGGAGCAACCAAGCGGAGCCGGATGGGCCGCGTAAACAATTAAACCCTGAGCCTGCTCCGAAGGGTTAAGTATTAACTTAAAACCCTTGAATCGATCCCAACCCTTCAATTCCAAGGCGAGATCTTGACCGTCCACACAAAGCGGGAAAACGAAGTGAGAAGGCCGAGGACTCTGAGCTCGAGGTGTCACATGGCCTGATGGATGGACCATGCCACCTGCCCTGTTATGCATTAAGGCCGAGAATGAGTTGGCGCCGGCAGGGGCTGCGGCCGGACCGCCAAACCCCGCGCCCATTTAATAACACTGTACACTGGGGTGGGTTAATGGTTAGGCCCAGCTGTAGAGTCAATGGTTTCATAAGAAAAATAATATTACAACGTAACATTGGTAGCATTCGTATGTTGGATTGTAAAGTGATTCAACATTAATTCAATCTGTTTATTATTTGTTAATGCAAGACATTAAGAGCTAGCTATGTGGTATGTGGGTTAGACATGCGGCCATGCTCCAGGATTATAACATATAGTATGGTTTTGTTTATATGTATGGTATATCACCAAAATTTTTTTATATATATTTATGTATATGTGAACAAGGTTGTGACAAATTGGTATCAGAGCCCAGTTTCAATACTGTGGCCTCAAGCATGACGGGTTTCACTGTGCAGAAGCTTATACCATGCATACATATGAAAGATAATAATTTACTTAACTGTTGTCCTGTTTATTTAGGGGTGAGATACAGAATTACAACAGCTACCAGTTAAGCCAGAAAAAGTAACGAAATGCAAGGAACCGACAGTAACCCTCGGGAGAACCCAGAGCTGTGGGTACAGTTGGGTGAGGAAACACGAAGTACCAACCTTGCAATCCTGGAAACTGTTCAGGAGTTGAAAAATGAGATGGCACGGTTGCGAGAGGACAACGCGCGTTTGACGGTAGAGCAGGAAAGAATTCTGAAGAGTTTGTCAGACAGGCAAAACCCACCTTTATCTAACCCCAGCGCGGAACAGCAGAGGATGACAGAAGAACAAGACTATCAGATGGAACCTGAAAATTCAGATGGCAAAGAAGATCATTCTGATAATGTACCAGAGCAGCAAACCTCAAAACGTCAGAAAATGGAGCTGCAGGGAGAATTCCGGAAAATTAAACCCCCACATTTCGATGGGGAACAGGAAGAAGCAGCGGAAGCATGGTTAATAAATATGAATAAATATTTTCAGTTGTATGAATATGATCATAACTTGAAGGCGAGACTGGCTATTTTCCAGTTACAAGGTAAGGCAACCTTGTGGTGGGAGGAAATCAAGATTGTCAAGGGGGTAAGTGAACGGACCATTACATGGGAGAAATTTCAGAAATACTTCAAAGAAAGGTACCTGACTGAGCGTTTTTACGATGAAAAGGCGAGAGAATTCCATGATTTAAGACTGGGGCAGCAGACTATGGATGAGTTCATTAATCGTTTTACCTCTCTGCTACATTATGTACCTTATATCAAAGAGGAAAAAGCCAAGGTCCAAAGGTTTGTGAGCAGCTTACCTTCATATATAAGAGAGAGGATTGAGTTTGACAATCCTAGAACCATGGATGAGGCTATTCGTAAAGAAATGATCTGCTACCAGCAGAATAAACAGAAGGGGGATACTTCAAATAAAAGATGGAATGAAAAAAAGAGTAGTCAGATGGTTGGAAGCAGCAAGGGAGGTCGCAGCAATGGAAGTAAGGGAGCTGGTAAAGGATTAAACAGCAGACCTGTAGCAAAGAGTGCGCCCCGAGCTAGGTCAATAAGTGAATCAAGAGTAAGTGAGCAGCCTGTTAGGCCAGAAGGTGAAGGGATGACCAGACCCCCAGTTCAATGCTGGGGCTGTGGAGGACCTCACTATGTTAAAAACTGCCCACAGTGAAAGGGGACGGACCAGATATCCCAAATTCATGAAGCATCGACCGTTGGGGACGTGGCACGTAGTGTACCTAGAATTAATGCAGCCTTGGAGGACCGCCAAGCAGAATACCAGCCGTCTATGGTTGAATTTGAAGGTAAAATTTCAAACTTTTCTATAGCTATTCTTATTGATCCAGGAGCTACTTTAAGTTATGTTAGCCCAAAGATAGTAGAGCAGTGTAAGTTACAATCTGAAAAGTTCAGAAATCCATGGCTGGTCCAATTAGCTACAGGAGCCAAGAGACGGGTCTTGGCCAAAATAAATAATTGCTCTTTAACCATAGCAGGGCAGCCAATAGTGGCAGACTTAAACATACTACCCTTGGGTTCATATGACATCCTGATTGGGATGGATTGGCTGGAGAAACACTGGTCCTTAGTGAATTGCAAGACAAAGACCATTTACTATAAGGATGACCGTGGAGAGCAACAGGAATTACAAGGAATCAAGCATCCCGTACAAATTCGACCCATTACAGCATCCCAGTTAGCTAAATGCATCAAGAAGAAATGTCAGATCTACGCTATTCAGGTGGGATATGCAAATCAGAAGGATAAAACTGCTATGCTGGGAAACATTCCGGTGGTACAAGAATTTGCAGATGTTTTTCCCGAGGAAGTACCGGGATTACCACCTAAAAGAGATGTGGATTTCACCATTGAATTGATTCCGGGAGCAGCACCCGTGTCGCGGGCACCATACCGAATGAGCGTACCAGAACTAACAGAATTAAAAATGCAACTGCAGGAGCTGCTAGACAAAAATTACATCCGTCCCAGTGTATCACCCTGGGGAGCCCCAGTGTTATTTGTCAAAAAGAAAGATGGAACTTTTCGGATGTGTATTGATTATCGTCAGCTGAATAAGCTCACGATCAAAAATAAATATCCTTTGCCCCGGATTGACGAACTTTTTGATCAAGTGAAGGGGGCAACGGTGTTCTCTAAGATCGATCTGTGATCTGGTTATCATCAGATCAGAATTAAAGAGGAGGATATCGCTAAGACAGCCTTCAGAACGCGGTATGGGCATTACGAGTTTGTAGTGCTACCTTTTGGTCTGACCAATGCACCTGCTACCTTCATGTGTTTGATGAACAGTGTGTTTCATAAGTTCTTAGATAAATTCGTGCTGATATTCATAGACGATATTCTGATTTACTCCCGATCAAGGAAGGAGCATGAGGAACACCTTAGAGTGGTGTTGCAAACTTTGCGAGAACATCAGTTATACGCAAAGTTTAGTAAGTGTGATTTCTTTAAGGAGGAGATACAATACTTAGGCCATGTAATCACAAAAGAAGGGATTGCAGTAGATCCTGAAAAAATCAGAACTATAATGGAGTGGCCCGTGCCAAAGGACGTGGCAGACATTAGGTCCTTTATGGGACTAGCTGGTTATTATAGAAGATTTGTGGAAGGCTTTTCAAGGGTAGCATACCCTATCACCTCCTTACAAAAGAAGGGAAAGATATTTAAGTGGACCCCAGAATGTCAGCAGAGCTTTGAGCAGCTCAAGCACTTACTCACCACCGCGCCCATCTTGAGTATAGCTGATCCTAATAAGGATTACGTGGTCTGTACTGACGCGAGTAAAGAAGGTGTGGGAGGAGTGCTGATGCAAGAAGGAAGAGTGATTGCATACGAATCAAGGAAACTAAAGGAACATGAGCAGAAATACTCTGCTTACGATTTGGAATTAGCAGCTGTTATCCATGCACTAAAAATGTGGCGACATTACCTTTTGGGAAGAAAATTTCTGTTGTTGACAGATCATCACAGCTTAACAAATTATTTCAGTCAACCCACCTTAAATACGAGACAAGCTCGTTGGGCAGACTTCTTAAGTGGGTTTGATTTTGAAATAAAGCATTTGAAGGGAAAGGAGAATCGGGTAGCTGACGCATTGAGTCGAAAGGTGCAATGTGTGTGCAGAATTTTGGTCAGTAAATGGCAGAGTACCTTACTTGAAAAGATAAAATTAGCAGCTGATCAAGATGTTGTATATCAGCAAATTAAACAGCAGGTACAGCAGCTTTCTGATAAGGAAATACAACAAGGATACGAGTTAGACGATCCTGGAATGTTGTATTTCCATAAAAGGTTGTATGTGCCCAATGAAGATAGTCTTAGAAAACTGATTCTAGACGAATTCCATATCAGCCATTACACCGGGCATCCAGGATACCAGAAAATCGTCGTCGCACTTTGGAAGGAATACTATTGGCCAAAAATGAAGAAGGAGGTAGCTGAATATCTAGCGCGATGTCTAGAATGTCAACAGATTAAAGCGGAGCATTTGCATCCAGCAGGGTTGCTACAACCCTTACCCATTCCGGAATGGAAATGGGAGACCATTTCCATGGACTTTATAACCGGGTTGCCTCGAACAAAGAAAAATAATGATTCCATTATGGTAGTAGTGGATAAGTTGAGTAAGGCAGCACACTTTATACCGGTACAATCCACGTATAAAGCTGTGCAAATTGCTCATATTTTCATGCAAAATGTGTTCAAGTTGCATGGACTTCCGAAGGTAATAATCTCGGATCGTGATGTTAAGTTCACATCAACTTTTTGGAGGACATTGTTTGCTGAACTGGGGACACAACTGAACTTTAGTACAGCCTATCATCCTCAGACCGATGGTCAAACGGAGCGGGTAAACCAGGTAGTGGAGGACATGCTGAGAGCATGTGTTATGATGAAACCAACCCAGTGGGAGGAATACCTCCACCTGGTTGAATTCACGTATAATAACGGGTATCATACGTCAACACAGCTGAGTCCCTTTGAGGTTCTGTATGGGCGAAAGTGCCGCACACCCTCAAGTTGGGGTGGACCTGAGGATAGGTTAAGGTTTGGCCCGGATATGCTCAAAGAAATGGAAGACATGGTGAAGAAGGTGCGTAACAACTTAAAGGCTGCTCAGGACAGACAAAAAAGTTTTGCAGACCGAAAGAGAAGGTTCAAAGAATTCCAGGTCGGAGACCATGTTTTTGTAAGGATTCAAACCAGAAGGAGTACCTTGCAGTGGAGTGGGTGTGCCAAGCTCGCACCTC
The DNA here is from genome assembly GCA_031772625.1 of Pinus tabuliformis. Lineage (NCBI taxonomy): Eukaryota > Viridiplantae > Streptophyta > Pinopsida > Pinales > Pinaceae > Pinus > Pinus tabuliformis. The sequence goes on from CM062815.1 coordinate 499,722,088, forward strand.
GCTATTTTGGACCTTTCCAAATCCTGGCAAGAGTAGGGCCAGTAGCTTATCAACTCGCCCTACCAAGCCATATTAAGATCCACAATGTTTTTCACGTTTCCGTATTAAAACAATACGTCTACGATCCTAAACATGTGATCCAATGGCAGAATGTTCGGGTAAGAATTAATCTAGTCATTCTAGATAAGCTTTGTTCTTAAACAAGGAAATAACCCAATCTGTTGCTGATTGCAGGTCGAGCCGGAAGGCGAGGTTCTGGTCGAACCACTGAACATTCTCGACCGGAGAGAAGTGCGGCTGCGGAAACGGGTTATTTTCCAAGCTAAAGTGCAGTGGCAGCACTATGGGCCTGAAGAGGCCACTTGGGAGGATGAGGAACTCCTCAAAGCAGCTTACCCGAATTTGTTTAAGGGAAACGGACATCGGGACGATGTCCAATCACAGGAGGGGGAGATGTAATGACCCCAGAAAATGTAAATGTGAATTTTTACTATGGTAAAAGACAATATAGTAGTTGTTGTTTTATGTTAATAGAAACAAAAACTGTGATAAACTACATTATGGAATAATTTAAATATATTCTTGAAATGCTGGCAGCCTCTGGGAGGTGGATTTCAAAGAAAGAAATCAGTTGTAATAACTGATTGAAACTGCCCTCCTAAACAGGAAAAGTCCTGATGGTAGGGGGAAGTTCTGTGCTGTTGGGACAGACAGAAGAGATCTTTCCAAGGAGAAAGAAAGAAAGGAAAAGAAAATACAAAAGAACAACTGGTTAAGTCTGGTAAGGACCAGATAACCAGGCACAAAGTGCACAGATCTTGTTGAGGGCTGAAGGCCTGCAAGATGGCTCGGGGGGAGATTTCCGTCGGATGAAGGGATCTCACGGATGGGTGGAAGAGCAGACTCGAAGCACAGGTGACTTGCTTGAGTATCTATTTATGACTCTGGTGAACCAGGTACGGTTTCAACCCACAAAGTCCTTGTTTAATTAAATAAGGAGCTTACAGTGGACTACAGTAGTTAAACAAGAACCGTACTTTACTTCTTAAAGAAAAAGACTGTCACAGTATTTATATGACTGCATAAGTGTAGGATTAAATTACAGACAGAATAATAGTCGATATCATGACCTGAAGCTAGTTCTGTTATTAATGAGACTACATAGGTGTAGTCTAAACAAAAGACTGTTTACAGGAAAGAAAACATGCCACGTAATAATCATAAAAACAGAGGTATATTATGTTAAGAAGAAGCCATTAATGAGACTGACGGTGCTGCTTACATTGAATATCATCAAACTGTACATATAAGTTACCAACAAGAATGAGTCTGGAACCCCCAGCGCCCGTGAAGAAAACACAGCGGTAGGCGGATTCTAACCCCAGTGTCGGGGAAGAGAAGAATTTATTGCGGGTTATATGAAAACTGTGAAAATATTAGATTCAACAGACCAATCCAGACATGAAATTTATTCTGCAGATTGTATAGAGAGAAGCCATACCGTAACCATTTACAAACAGCGCTTCAAGACATAACGTTGGTAAATACAATAACAACGAAATCAGTTAACAAGAGCGATAAAAGGAAAATGAGATTCAGCACAAGAACCCTGTGCATGCTAACCAGGAAGGAAACGAAACTCTAAACATGCGGGTATTTCAATATTCGTAAAGAAAAGGAGCAGTATGATGCTACCATTATAACCAACCGAGAGCAATCACTGCAAAAGCCAGTTAAGGCGAGGAACACATAAAAATACCGATATAAGTTACTCGAAAACAGTAGCATAACCTGAGTAAATATATGAGCCCAGCCGTCTTTGAGACGAGCGGCTTGTTTATAGATATAAAAGGAATTCATCAATATCAAATTAACTGAAACATGCACTGCAATTAAACATGCACTGTATTAAAAATGCTAAGCACGCAGGATCTATATAATAACCATTTGTTCAAGGCGTAAACCATTCCTGAGGAACGGATAGAGCAATATGTCCATAAACCATTCAACAAAAAGATTAACAATAGCGTAACCCTGGAAGGGTAACCAGTGCTTTTACAAAGATAAATAGCAACAACTTTAAATAAAATCAAAACCTGGAACCGCTAACCCTGAATCGAGCATTACGGCCAAGACCAGTGCCGTATGCCACACATTAAATTCTGTGACTCAAGTTCGGGTATGCCTCAAGGGCAATATGCTACACAATTAATCCATGAAGTATATAAATCAACACAGGAGCTCCGCCGTGAACAATAACTCACCAGACAGGTTATGCACTCAACCAGACATTAAAAACTAAAACGTAAATTGTGAGGGTTTCCTTTGGGAGAATACCTCAGTAATTTGCAGCAAAGAAAACCCGCATATGAATGGCGGTCTGTAACAAAACACGATAAGAATAACTCAGGTTCTGGGAGCTTAGAGCTCGTGTATGCAAAAGAAACGCAATAAGGAGGAAGAGCCTACCTCTTGTCGCCGAAGAGGGTTGAACCGTCGAGGTTGGCTACCTTGACACCATCGAAACAGGATTTGAACAATTTCACCTGCACACTGCCAGCGAAGAGGAACAATTAGCAATAGGTTGCTACGATTAATAGTAAGACTGTAACCAAACAAACCATTAAGTTCAGAACCAGATAAATTTACCTGTGTAAGTCTATTGCTGGCACCTCATGGCTTCCGGCGAAGTTGCAGGTAGTGGAAACGGCGGTGGTGGGTTTCGAATCAGTGTTGGAGCAACCAAGCGGAGCCGGATGGGCCGCGTAAACAATTAAACCCTAAGCCTGCTCCGAAGGGTTAAGTATTAACTTAAAACCCTTGAATCGATCCCAACCCTTCAATTCCAAGGCGAGATCTTGACCGTCCACGCAAAGCGGGAAAACGAAGCGAGAAGGCCGAGGACTCTGAGCTCGAGGTGTCACATGGCCTGATGGACGGACCATGCCACCTGCCCTGTTATGCATTAAGGCCGAGAATGAGTTGGCGCCGGCAGGGGCTGCGGCCGGACCGCCAAACCCCGCGCCCATTTAATAACACTGTACACTGGGGTGGGTTAATGGTTAGGCCCAGCTGTAGAGTCAATGGTTTCATAAGAAAAATAATATTACAACGTAACATTTGTAGCATTCGTATGTTGGATTGTAAAGTGATTCAACATTAATTCAATCTATTTATTATTTGTTAATGCAAGACATTAAGAGCTAGCTATGTGGTATGTGGGTTAGACATGCGGCCATGCTCCAGGATTATAACATATAGTATGGTTTTGTTTATATGTATGGTATATCACCAATTTTTTTTTATATATATTTATGTATATGTGAACAAGGTTGTGACATTTATGATGGGACATTTTAGATTTTTAATATTGTAAAAACTATCACAATAAGTGTGGTATATATCTATAGAATTTTCAAGCTTATAATGTTTATAATTTTAAAGTTTATAATCAAATATTTAATGAATATGATTTAGATATATATTACTAACACAATCATAATAATAAATATAATTAATAAACGTGAATAAGCTCATATTAAACACATATATTAATTATAAATAATATTAAAAATTAAGAATTAAGATTATTATCAATAATATTAATATAAATATAAGGACCATATTAATTATAACTAATATTATATTATTACTATTATATTAAATAATAATAATTAAAAATAATAACAACAATGGTATTAATAACCATTTAATAAATAATAATAAAGTAATTATGAAATAAACATTTAATAAAAATCAAACAAAAATTTAAACGTCGTTGATATGAAATTTAACTTTAAACATTCCACTAGTATATAGTTATTAACGCTAGTTTTTTCCAAAACATAGCGAGACCCATGACAAAATATGCACCCATTGAAATCAACAAGATAATGATCATGATATTCATGCTTTCAAACTCTAGTGATCTCTTAGGAGGAAACACATGCTCTTAACCATTAGGCCCACTCAAGCTCTATTTAATAATATTTAAAAATAAATTAATCAAAAAATTATTATATATTAGCAATATTTTTTCTTTTTTTTTCTAATAAAAAAAATAAAAAATATGGTAGGTTTAACCATTAAAAATAAAAATATATTGTAGGTCTAATGGTCAAGGATTTATATTTCATCTAAATAATTTATAAAATTTATAGACTTAAATGGATAGGGATAAAGTATGTATGTTGAAACATGGAATTTAAAAAATATTTCAATATTATTTATAAATAAAATATTTATCAATTTTCTCTCTATATATAAAACAACAGAAATAAGCAATAAAAAAAATATTGAGTATAGAGACATTACATATAATTGAAAGACTCTAGATATAGTGGAACAAGAGATCACCTTTAAGGAAATATTTAATAATCATTTGACTCCTAAGATCTATAGATGTACACATAGTCTATCCTTTTGATATGCTACATATTATACATGTTCTTAACTATTTAACCCACTCAAATTTTAGAAAATATTTAAGCTAATTAGATGTGAAAAAATTCTTATACATAAAATATTTTAATATATTATTATTTAATATTACTATCTTTAAATTAAAATAAAATAAAAATTATTTAAAATATTTATATGGTGTTTACTAAGAAAGATGTGTAATTCTTTTTTTACCCAATTTAAATTTATACCCATATATAAGAAAATCAAAGAATTTAATTCCTTTAAAAATTAAGATAAATTCATATAAATAGTAAAGTTGTAGAAAAGAATGCACGTTAAAATAATGTCAACTTAAATTAATATGTATATCCTAATTTCCTAGTGAAATAAATATTTCTAATATATATATAATTACTGTTTTTTTTAAATAAGTATATATATCAAATGAGTGTACAGTTTGAAATAAGTGTATAGTTTCACAAGAATCATTCACAATTGTGAATAGAAACTATTTTAGGGTGATTCAATTGAGACTCACAAAATCATAAAAATAGCATTTAGGAAGTTTAAATTTGAGGGAAAAAATAATAATTATTTTTTAATAATTTAAATTCAATTTAATTAATTTGATATTTTTTAATATAGAAATATAATTACTTTTTATTAATTACTTATGATATATAAAAAATACTTCTTTTTATTTTAAACTTTCAAATTCCCATTGAAAGATACTTTTGGGAACCCTAGATTAGAATACTTGAAACTATACTATCTTACTCTACCGTCTATACCTTGGGAACCGTAGATTATAATACTTGAAACTATTCTATCTTACTCTACCGTGTATACTTCTTAACCGGACAAAACTGGATATAAAATTTAATATGAATTCTAAAGCTCCTAACTATTCTATCTTACTCTTCCGTGTATACTTTTTAACTGGACAAAACTGGATATAAAATTTAATTTGAATTCTAAAGCTCCTAGAATATTTTACTCTCTTCAGTAATATTTTATTTTGTTAAAAACGTACTCTCTTCAGTAATATTTTACTCTCTTCAATATTTTTTAATTGGGCAAAACTGCATATAAAAATTAATTTCAATTCTAAAGCTCCCAGATTATTTTACTCTCTTCGGTAATGATAAATATATAAAAAGTATAAATATAAAATAAAATTCAACGTAAAAATATATGAAGAGTCATCACAAAGCTATATCATTAAGAAAGAGAAATGGTAAAACATACCACCAAATCGGCGTATACGGCACAATTAGAAAGGAACATAAGCGATCCTTTCCATACAAGATAAAACTGAAAACCTAAAAATATATGAAAAGTCATCACAAATATTATATCATTAAGAAAGAGAAATGGTAAAACATACCACTAAATCGGCTTATACGGAACAATTAGAACGGAACATAAGCGATCCTTTCCATACAAGTTAAACTCAAAACCTAAAAACCTATCCTTTCCATACAAGACAAAACTGAAAACCTAAAAACCTATCCTTTCGATGCAAGATAAAACTGAAAACCTAAAAAGTTAAAACATATCATTTCCCTACAAGATAAAACTGAAAACCTAAAAACCTATTACACCTTCCAGATATAATGAGCGAAAATAACCTCTTTATTTTAATTTTTATTGCATACTAAATAGTAAATGTTTTTGCACGATCAGCCCATTGATTCAAACAGGTCCTCTCAGGCAAATTATTTCAGAAAGTTCCCAATGTGATAACAAAGCCTTTTTCCGAGCTACCATCCATGTAGTCAGCGTTTTATAAAATATTCATCGCCCCAATTATCCTCTGCCATCACGGGAGTCAGAGAAACCAGTCATGGAATCAGCATTTTGTAAAATGTTCATCACCCCATTTTATAAAGCATTTATGAAATTCATGGCTTTAACCTCCATCGCCGGATGAAGAGGTCTTTGACCCACAACCTACAATAGTCAAGATGGAGCGGGCTCCAAACACCAACTATCTAATACACAGCAACATCAAATTCAGCAATTACCGCTATCTAATACACAGAAAAACAAAATTTGGTAACTTCCTCCAATTTTCTCCATTAGTTACAGACATAGAAATGGGCCAATTCCTCCAAGCTGGAATCGCTCCGAGTGGTCTCTGGATCGGCGTTCTCCAGCGTCCACAGCAAATGATCGAACAACATCACTTCACACGCCACCGAGAAGCCGTCCCTGAATCTCTCAACGATCAGTTACTCAACAATGGATGATTCAGACAATCGGCACTTATGAAATATCGCCTCTTACGCTTGCCAACATACACTGTCTTAAATCCCTCAGGCGCTTCGTCTGCTCTGGGATTATCTTCACAGCCAATGCTTGATGCCCTAATTTCTGCAACACGATCCGATGCATCATTGAATGAAGGGTTCCGAGTGAGGTTGCTGTATGAACGTTTTGTCCCGCCGCCGAAGCTCTACCACTTCTTGAAAATGCACTTCATGTTGTTCACCTTGCTTGATATCTGCACTATCCTTCTGAAAGGGTACTAAAGTTATCGTTCTTGCTTATCCCAAGGCCTGTGCAGATCCCTTGTCCCTTCTTTTTATAATAACTATCACGGGCCTAATGCAGATCTCTGTTGGGGATTCTGGTAATTTAGAATATCAAATCACAGATATGCAAGAAAAGCAAGATATGTGCGATCTATTTTACTAGCTTTCACATGCGACTTGCAATGAGTAAAAGAAAAAAAGTCGAAGGACATAATAAACTAACGATCTGAATCGACCTCTCATCATCGCGAAAAATCATTGGGAATGGCCAGAACATTTCAGTTATAATAATGGAACAATATACTCTGTAACAACGGGGAAGATAGCCTGTAACAATATATAATAGCAGGCTATGTGGTATTGTATGAATAGGCTACGTGTTATTTGTGACACTATGTAGATAGACGATATAGCCTGTAACATCATATAATACCATGGTAATCTGAGACATTGTATCAACAATTATATCAACAAGATACGTGTAGTGTAATGGCTGAGGCTAGGAGAGTCGATGTCAACAAAATACGTGTAACGGGAGGCTACGAGAGTCGATAAATTTTCAATGTCTCATAAATTATAGAGAACAACTATATAATGATAATCATAATTGAAAGTTAAATGACAACTCACTAAAAATAACTTCCAATTAAATCTAGTTTATAAAGACAACTCATACGGAAGAATAATAAAATTGCTTTTTCATTTTTGTGTTGGAACTAGTGAAGGCATGTTTATTGAGTTTAGTATTTGGTGTTTATTGTGCCACAAAGAGAAGCAGATTTCTCTTTTGCTTGGCTCAAAGGTGTAATGTATCTCAGATCATGACTCTTCGATCTTCAAAGATGTAGTATTACATGTCACATTTCAGTGATTTTTTATCATAGCTCGGGATCATCAGAGTATTGATTAATTTACCAGATGTATAGTTTGTAGGATATTTTTGAGACTTACTTGAGCATTTGAACAAGGAAAGTTCAAATGAGATAAAACAAACTGTGTTTTTACAATTAACTCAGTGTTACATTAAAAATGGAAAAGATTGAAAAAAAATTATCATTAGTCTTTTTTTAGAATCTCATGGAATATGATGTCTATTATGGTTTGGATGTAAGCTTGGAAGTAATGATGGATTTTCTTAATGAGTCATAATTTTATGGTAACACATGATGTAATTGTAAGGAGAGAGTGTATCCATTATACTATGAACATCGGTTGTAAGGAGAGAATGTATCCATCGCACTATGAACATCTCGTCTTGTAGTTATTTTTAGGTAATTATAAACTTTAAGCATGTTTCAGTAAAAGAAATACATAGGCAAGTCTATTGAAACAGCACATAGGCTCCAGATTTATTAATATTTGGCTTGAGAGTTTACCATAGGGAATCATTGCAGTGATAGAAGTATAGGCTCCAGATTTATCAATATTTGGCTTGAGAGTTTACCATCCATTATAAGGGATTTGATCTAGATATTGTAATATTGGTTGAAAAGTAGGTGTTAAGTTAAGTTTATTGCCCCATGCCTTATAGAGGTGTTAGGGTCGACAAGGATACAAGTTTGTTGTCCCATATATTGTATTATTGTGAGATGTCTAGAATGAAAGATATTGTTTAGTTAAACAATAAGCACAATATTTGGAAATTGACTAAACTATAAGGAAAAATTTATTGTATAATCATTTTATCTCAATATCAAATGGAGGATTGGTATTATTCAAATGACATATATCATTTATTATAATCTGTGATCTTGAGGCATTTGATTAAATTGAAAATTTTAACTTATAACTTCATTATCAACAATTTATCATAAGCTAATTAATCTCATTCTTAAATTCAAAGTACCTCAATGATAATGAAATTTGAATTTTGTTCAGGCCAATCCATACTTCCTATCAAGTGGAATACTAGTAAATTATTAGGAAACACTCATTCTGTGGTTTTATTATTAAGCAATGGGTTGAGCCTCGTTGGTGAGAATATGGCACTGTTAAAGTTCTCATCCAAGTTCAATGTTCGAAAAATGTGGCCAATATGCTTCTCAAGGACTAAGGGACAATTGTGTACAAGACAAGCTTGTGATGTCTCATAAAATTCCATTCTTGAATACATCTCACAATGATCAACACTTCTAGTTCTTGTGCTGACATGACAAAAATGGGTAGGTTATGAGCAAGTATTGTGGAAAAGTTAAAAAAAATTGAACTCGTCATTTTATGTTGAAACACCAACAAAGGATCCAACCTATGACTCTATGTTGCCAAGGGACCCGATGCTACTGAAATGGAGACATCTTCATAAGTTGCAAATCTAGCATGTTATGGAAACAAGGTTTCCTTTCCATACCACAAAGTGAAATGCTAAATGAGGTGAAGCAACCACCAAAAATTATTCTATTATTTCAAAGTAACATATTTACATGATAAATAACTACAAGATTCTCCAAATCCCCTACAATAACATCATTGATGTGTGAAATCACACCAACATTAACAAAAAAAATACAAGATAATGTCAAACTTTTGAGATAGATAAACCACACATCATCATCTTTCTCTCAAGGTTATTTACACTATGGTTTCTGTAACAACTTTGGAGCAACTTGTATCTACATAGGCACATCAAGTGATTATAAATGAAGGATAATAGATAATACAGAAGCTTAACCTAGTGAAGGAAACTTTCAAGTGGTTTATCTTCATACTAGTCCTTCCACTTGCTAAAATCTCTCCATGATACAGATTTTGCTTCACAACTTTGGAAGAGTCGAAACTATAAGTTGAATTTAAGAAAAAAATTCATTAATAATGGAATGAACATACTCTAAATCTCTCATTGTTTTAGATTTTCTTTATCTGTAGGGAAAATATGGACCTTCATGTTTTTTATATATTTCAAACAATTACTTTGAATGATGAATAACAACATCCCTACCATACTGAACACCTTTTGAATAATGCTTCTCTAAATCTTAAATAAACTTCTTCATTTGACCAAAATAATCATTCTTCATAAAAAATTATGCAAGTAAAAAACATCTACATAATCTTTGCATTACAAAATCTCTACATAACCTATGCATTACACAAATTATCGCTTCTAAATTAGAAATTCATTGATAATTAAAACAAATTTACTTACTTAGTAAACATAGATTATAGGAATGTTAAACTACCATAAAAATTTAACAAAATAAAAAAACCAAAAATCATATAATTATTTTGTATTCTTAATAAATTATCAATACATTATTAAGAAATCAAACAATAACTTACATTTACACCTTTTTAAAACAATTGCTAATAATAATAACTAAATGTTAAAAGAGAAATTTACAAAATATCTCAACCTCGCATGATAGGGTGCCGTGACTACGACTACCCATGTGTGTTCCAAAACAAAGTCCCCCAGACCCCAGACTAGTAAAGAGAGACATGAACATTTTATATTTCTATATCAGGACAGTTACCAACGAAGCAACCTCCATGGAGTATTTTTATGATCTTTAAAAATATGGATTTTTATGATCTTTAAAAATATATTTTTGGTAATTTAATACCAGGAAGATATATAATTTCTTCTATTTTACTTAGGATAGAGCTGGCAAATAATATTTAAAAATAAACTAATTAAAAATATATTATACATTAATTATAAAAAAAAATTACTATTTAATTTTATATATAATAAAAGAGACAATTACCAATGGAACAATATTCATGCATGATTTTTATAGTTTTAAAAATATATTTTTGGTAAGTTAATACCAGGAAGACATATAATTTATTCTATTTTACTTATGATTGAACTCATAAATAATATTTAAAAATAAATTTATTAAAAATTTGTTATATAGGAACAATAATTTTTTAATAAAAAAGATAAAAAGTATGGTAGGTTTAATGGTTAAGGATTTATATTTCATCTGAAAAATTTATAAAATTTATAGACTTGATAAAGTATGTATTTTGTAACATGGAATTTAAAAAATATTTCAATATTATTTATAAATAAAGTATTTATCAATTTTCTCGTTATATAAAACAATAGAAATAAATAATAATACAAAAATATTAAGTATAGAGACATTACATATAATTGAAAAACTCTAGATATAGTGGAACAAGTGATTCTTTAAGGAAATATTTAATAATCATTTGACTCCTAAAATCTATAAATCTACACATAGTCTACCCTTTTGATATGCTACATATTATGCATGTTCTTAACTATTTAACCCATTCACATTCTACAAAATGTAATATATTATTTTTTCATATTATTATCTTTAAAGTAATGAAAAATATTTAAAAGATTTATATGGTGTTTACTAAGGAAGAAGTGTAATTCTTTGGTTACCCAATTTGAATTTATAGTTATATATAAGAGAAGTATTAAGTGAAAGGACTTAATTCTTTTAATTTATAGTAAATCAGAAATTATGATAAATTCATATAAATAATAAAATTGTAGAAAAAAATGCATGTTAAAATAATTTCAACTATGTATATCTTAATTTCTTATTTAAATAGATATTATATATATATATAAAATCTTTAGGAACAGGTATATATATGGAATGAGTGTATAGTTTCAGGAGAGTTAGTCGTGGATAGAAACTATTCTAGGGAGACTCAATTGAGACTCAAAAAATCATAAAAATAGCATTTAGGAAGTTAGCATTGAGGAAGTTTGAATTTGAGTAACAAAAATAATGATTTTTTTTATAATTTAAATTAAATTCAATTAATTTGAAAATTTTAATATATAAATATGATTATTTTTTATTAATTATTTATAATATAAAAAAATTAAATAATATTTTTTATTTTAAACTTTTAAATCCGTGTTGAAAAATACCTCTGGGAACCCTAGATTAGAATACTTAAACTATCCTATCCTACTCTACCGTCTATACTTTTTAATTGTACAAAACTGGATATAAATTTTTATTTGAATTCTAAAGCTCCTAGAATATTTTACTCTCTTCAGTGATGATAAATATATAAAAAGTATAAAATAAAATAAAATTCAGGTTAAAAATAAATGAAAAGTAAAACATACCACCAAATCGGTGTTTACGGAACAATTTGAACGGAACATAAGCGATCCTTTCCATACAAGATAAAACTGAAAACCGAAAAACATATCCTCCTCATACAAGATACAACTGAAAACCTATAAACCTATCCTTCCAATACAGGATAAAACTGAAAACCTAAAATTATAACCTTTCCCTACAAGATAAAAATGAAAACCTAAAAACCTATTACACCTTCCAAATATAATGAGCGAAAACAAGCTCTTTATTTGAATTTTTATTGCAGACCAAATAGTAAATGTTGTTGCAGGTCAGCCCATTGATTCAAACAGGTCCTCTCTGGCAAATGATTTAAGAAAATTCCCAATCTAATATTTATTTAAGAAAATTCCCAATCTGATATACGATGGAGGTCCTAATTGACTTCCCCAACGCCTTTTTCCGAGCTACCATCCATGTAGTCAGCGTTTTATAAAATTTTCATCGCCGCAGTTATCCTCTGCCATCACGGGAGTCAGAGAAACAAATCATGGAATCAGCATTTTGTAAAATGTTCATCACCCCAATTTATAAAGCATTTATGAAATTCATGGCTTTAACCTCCATCGCCGGATGAAGAGGTCTTTGAACCACACCCTACAATAGTCAAGATGGAGCTGGTTCCAAACGCCAACCATCTAATACACAGGAAAACAAAATTCAGGAATTACCGCTAACTATCTAATACACGGAAAAACAAAATTTGGTAATTACCGCCAATTTTCTCCATTAGTTACAGACATAGAAATGGGACAATTCCTCCAAGCTGGAATCGCTCCGAGTGGTCTCTGGATCGGCGTTCTCCAACGTCCACAGCAAATGATCGAACAACACCACCTCACACGCCACCGAGAAGCCGTCCCTGAATCTCTCAACGATCAGTGTACTCAACAATGGATGAGTCAGATAATGGGCACTTATGAAATATCGTCTCTTACGCTTGCCAACATACACTGTCTTAAATCCCTCAGGCGCTTCGTCTGCTCTGGGATTATCTTCATGGACAATGCTTGATGCCCTAATTTCTGCAACACGATCCGATGGATCATTGAATGAAGGGTTCCGATTGAGGTTGCTGTATGAACGTTTTGTCCTGCCGCCGAAGCTCTGCCACTTCTTGAAAATACACTTCATTTTGTTCACCTTGCTTGATGTCTGCACCATCCTTCTGAAAGGGTACTAAAGTTATCGTTCTTGCTTATCCGAAGGCCTGTGCAGATCCCTTGTCCCTTCTTTTTATAATAACTATCACAGGCCTAATGCAGATCTCTGTTATGGATTCTGATAATTTAAAATATGGAATCACAGATATGCAAGAACAGCAAGATATGGGCGATCTATTTTACTAGCATTCGCATGGGACTTGCAATGAGTAAAAGCAAAAAAATCGAAGGACATAATAAACCGAGGAGGATCTGCATCGACTTCTCATCATGGCCAAAACATTTCATTTATAATAATGGAACAATATACTCTCTAACAACGGGGAAGATAGCCTGTAACAATATATAATAGCAGGCCAATATATGGCATTATATGAATGGGCTACCTGTTATTTGTGACACTAAGCAGATAGACCATGACAGCCTGTAATATCGTATAATACCATGGTAATCTGAGACAATATATCAACAAGATACGTGTAGGCTAATGGGTGAGGCTAGGAGAGTCGATATCAACAAAATACGTGTAATGGGAGGCCAGGAGAGTCGATAAATTTTTAATGTCTTATAAATTGTAGAGAACAACTATATAATAATACTCATAATTGAAAGTTAGAAGACAACTCACTAAACATAACTTCCAATTTAATCTAGCGTACAAGGACAACTCATTCTGAAGAATAATAAAATAGCTTTTTAATTTTAGTGTTGGAAGTAGTCAAGGCATTATCGCCTGCCAAGTTTAAATATGGAACATGCATATAAACTACTCTCATTTGAAAATTATACTACTTTATATAAAATTGGTTATTTAAACCACAATATAATTTATATTGTAGTAAATTATATATATATAAATAAAGCATTTTAAGGTTAATTTTAGAATTATAATGTATATCTATTTATGTTAAATTATATATTATAATTTATAGATATATAGTTTTGAATTTTGATATCTTTATCTAATTTTAAATTTGAAATTATTAAATGATGTTAGAATAATTTATATTTTTAAAAAATACAAGATATTAAAAAGATAAAAGAATTGAAAGAGTCACGCTGGTTAGTGATTTTGATTCGCCTGACTACATATTGATCTTACTAAAGTTTAGAGTTTACATTCTCACAAAATAACATGATTCATGATGGTAATGATGACAATGTAAACAACAAACATGGCTATGGAAGGAAATTAGACAGAATAATGTGGGCCCCATAGCAAGGTAATGATCCATGAAACAAACACACCTCAATGGATCATCCCCAAAATTCTACAACTTGTGGGCTATGGATCTACATCGCTCCACGTCACTCTCGGAGGTATAGATTCATGTGCTCCCTCTTCCCACTTGGCATGAACAATCCCCTTGTTAGAGATCTATGCTTAAGTGGATGTCTCGACTCTTCCTCCTTTCTCCTTCTCCATTTGTGGCTGATCCACAACTTCCTAAGGCTTCTTTTGAGGCTAAATGTTGAGAGGTCTAACATGCTCCCTCTAACCATCAAAACTCTAGTCTCTGCCTTGCTCCTCAAGGCTTTGAATGCATATTCTACCTCAAGTTTATACAAGTTCTTGACTCGAACCCCGATATGCTTCACCTGTCCAATGGATATGCGTCTTAGGAAGGCCTTCCCTTTGCTAAATATCACATTGTAGCCACGGTCTTCCAACACAGCTACAAAGACAAGGTTCTTCTTTAGACCGAGAACAAACATCACATCCTTGAGCCTGAGAGGGGAGCTTGAGTCCCTCTAAAAGGTGAGAGTACCAATCTTGGTTGTATTGTACCTTACATCATCTCCAAAATCAGTGTTCATCTAGATATCTCTCTCCAAGTCACTGAAAAATTCTCTATTCCCCATCATATGGAACAAAGAACCACTATCTAGATACCACACATTACTCATCATTGTTTCTGACCATGCATGCGATGGGAGTGAAATCATGCTCGAACTTTGAAGCCAAAACTTCACTTGTTGCAACTACTACAGGCTCATTCTTGCTTGCCTTCTTATGTTGACACTTCATGGCATAGTGCCTCAATTCATGACAGTAAAAGCACTTGATTTTGGACAAGTCTTTCTTCTTTCCCTCTTGGCTAGAATCAACTCAACATGGAACTTCTTCCCCTTGGCCTTCATTCCTTTGCTGATTAATGCAAATTCTTCTTCTACTTCTTTGGATGAGGTCCCATCTCTGTTATTCCACCTTAACTCCTCATGTACCAAATCATACAATAGGCATTCCCAATTCCCAATTTGGTTGCTTATCCTTCCCATTTACCAAATCCTGGAAGCTATGTCAGCACTTGGGAAGGCCTAGAAGTGCTAGGCTTACCAAATCATCCTTTGTTATGGTAGCATTGACTTGACCAATTTCATCACAACACAGTGTGAACCTACTCAAGTACGGCGGAATGGTGTCGTTCTTTTCCATCTTTATTTTCTGAAGCTTTTCCTTAAGTGTGAGCTTCCCGTGGCCACTGCTCTTCTCAAAAAAATTTGTCAAGGCTTTCCATATTGCATATGGGGTCTCGTTCCCGTGGAGATTCGAGACAATATGGTCTTGAACTCCCTCCAATATGACCCTCCTCGCCTTTGCTACACACTCCTTCCATTTTTCTAGATCTTGAGCATTCGATGTTGGAGGATTCACGATATCATTATCTAAAAATTCCTTCAACCCATTATCTTCCAAAATTGCCTCCATCCTGTCTTCTAAGCAACATAATTTGAGCTACCCTCAAGGGCCTACTCAAGTCTTAGTCCATAGCAATCCATCCTGCTAGCTATGATGAATTGATCCTACAAATTTGATCCACCTATAAGGACAACTTCAAATTCTTCTCTCCTAATGTGATTCATGCTCTGATACCATGTACAAATTCCTTGTAGATTCAAAACTTCTAATGTAATTTACTAAAACAAAGCACTTGAATCTACTCTACTCATCAGTGGAAAGAAATTTAATCGATCGAGAAATCAGAACATAGACACGAGACAAGATTTAATCACATATGCTCAGAGATTTATTTAGGGAAAAGAAACTGCTCAAAACCCCTTACTATATGTATTGCATTAGTAGGAAAATTGAGAAGAAATAAAATTCTTGCTCAAGTCTGAGTAACCTCTCCACTAGTATAGTCTATCTCATTGCCTCACAAATTAGCATTGGCCAATACTTAGCTGATTTTCCTGCCTTCCAAGCTCCTATTTCCTTGCGTTGTTTCCTTGGGAATTAAGCCCCTATTAATTAGTAGACTCACCAATTTGAATTTTGCAATGGCATTAGGCATTTCTCTAATTGCATGCATGAATTTTACAATTTGGAATTGTCTATAATTGATAGTACATTTCCCTTGAACTCCAATCTCAACCGGATAACTCGATTTATCTTCATGCATCAATTATGTTGGTTTGATTGATTAGTTAAATAGTTGATCATTGAGATACACACCACACTGTTGGACCCTCCACTAGTTATCTATTAGTTAGAACTAGTTAAACCCACAATAACTCAAAATAACTTAAATAGATTGATAGAAATTAGAAATAAATCATGTATAATAGAAATCAAGTGTCTCCAAATCGAACTAACTGAGTGAAAAGTTCCATATCACTTCAATTAAATTATTCCAATTATTTTACTTAAATTGAAATTCGAATTTCTCCTAGTTTAATCAAGGAAAAATTAAATTAGGAATTTCTTGCTACATTTTCAATAGCCATATTATCAAGTAGACAAGAAATTTCTCTCCTAAATCCTTCAAGCCTTTAGGTTTCATAAGAAGTGGATCCCTTGAATTATGAGCTTAATTTCCTCTTCCTTCTTATTTTTCTTCATTAATTTCTCATTGTCCTAACTATTTAACTGCTCTTTGGGAATCCACAAGGGATATCACTCTCTCCATTTCTCCTTACCATTATTGTTGAATCTCTTTGCCAATTTATAAGATATAATTATTTGTGAGACATTTTTGAGGACTATCCCTCGCCCCTAATTGGGAAACACTCTCCCACCTTCAATTTCTGGATGACATTCTCCACCTAGGAACCCCTTCTATTAAGGAGGATAAATCCTTCAAGGATGTCTTAGACACCTTCTTCATTGGGATGTGTTATATTCTTTACATGATTGTTTTCATGCGTGATAAGTATGCCCTTGTCACGATGAGGGGCTCATGGGAGGGGGTAGAAGCCCATTTTGTTAGAGGGATTGCAGGGGTGTGGTAGCCCCCCTCCATGGGGTTCAGATAAGTGCCCTAATAAGAAGAAAAAAAATGTGGTTTTTTTGTCTGTGTTTTTTGGGAACATGGTGGTTTTTCCTATGGTTTTATAGATCTAGTTAAAGGAACTATGATTATATTCTAATTCAAGGGTAATGGGTTGGGGGTTAATGAATGTTATGACATGTATATAATGTGACATTAAAACATAATATAAAATCAATATGCTTATCCTAGTTTTAGGTTATAAGATAAAAATATTTGTGTTTATTTTGTGTAATCACCATTGTATCTTTTAAGTTACTTGTAATAATTTGCTTGTAGGTATTATTTACACAGGGTTAAAACTTATATTCTTATAGGCCGTAGGAATAGAAATTATAGTATACCTAGGGGGGATAGTATGGGGTACAGATGGAGGTACCCAAGGGAATAATGTAATAATGGGATGGGCCATAGTAATAAATAAAGTGGCTAACTCGCACCATGTAAGGGACCACAAGTAGTTAGCAATAATGTAATAATCCCATGGTATTAGATAGATGGCTTTGAGGGAACCATGATAAAGACCCATGGTATTGTATGTATGAGGCCTATATAGAGGCTAGAGACTCCCCATTGAGAGATGTCAAGGATTATTGTATGAACACGAATATGGTTTGTGGAGTGTTCTCCTTCCTTAAGGAGTGAACGTATGGTGTTTCCCTACCTTAAGTGATTAATAAAGTGAAGCATTTCCATATTCAAATATGGTTATTTCTTGGGTATATTTGTATTCTCCTATATTTTTAGGTCAGATCTATAACAAAAATCAATTAATCCAAGTCCCATATTTTATTTTTCTATACCCACATGACTATGACTATCCAAATAAATATCACATGTCTTATGGGGCTCTAATGAGCCTCTCTCCATTCCAAATATATTGGGGCTCCCTAGTAGAAAATCCTTGAGAACTATTAAAATCTAATAAAATTGAAGGCCAAACTCTCAAGTTGGATTTTTACGTTTCTCTCCCTCGTGGGTAGAGCTCTCCTAATGAAATCTATGTTTCATTCTATTCCATTATATTTGTTTTATTTTTTTCCATTTCCCATGAATGTAATTAAGAAAATAAAGAACCTGCCAATGGTATTTTTGTGGGGAGCTTCCCAAAAATATCACAAATGGAAACTAGGGTTTTGGGATAAGTTATGTCATCCGAAGAGAGAATGGGGCCTTAAATTAAATATCCTCTTCAAGTGACTAAATTTTTGGTAGCTAAGCTTAGGGGGGGTGGAAAAAATCCAAGGAGGAGATCTCCATAGGTGTATGGAGAAAAAATATGCCCCAAAATTATTAGAAATTCTCTAGTGTGCATTGATGATTAATTTTTAATATCTCTTTTTTTGGAACAAGACTTGGAAAAATACAAAATCTAGTTTTTAACCACTTCTTCTAGTAGTTGTGTAAAGGAAATTCAACCCTTTTCGAGGAAGATGAATGGAAACAAGAAATTATCCTAGACCAAAGATAGGAAATGGTTTCAAAAAGGCATATGGCTATGGAAGTTCGATGGAGTAATATTAATTGATATCGTGAAATACTTGGGGAATAAAATCAATTAGGGCCACATAAATTGATATCTAGTGAGAAATAACCTATTTAATGGAGGAATAAAGAGCACTAGAAAGTTGATAGAATTCACCAATCTCATCTCATTAACATCATCACAGAGGAAGATATTTTATGATGGGGATGGAGAGGAGATGGGAAGTTCAAAGTCAAATAAAAGTATTTTCTAGTATTTGGATGATCTCCAGACAATCCTTTCTGATAATGGTACACAACGTGGAACCTGTAATTGTGGCCAAAAATATTAACTTTTCTATGGTGGATCAAGCTCAAGAGAACTCTAACATATAACAAGACTATTTTCCAAGGTTTAATAGGACCATCATGATTCCCCTTATGTTTATTCAAGGAAGTGACAAGAAACCATATCTTTATAATGTGCATGGTTTGAGGAACCCTACTCCTCCTGGACAAACAAAATTGTATTTTAAGGGGGAGTCTAAAGGTAACCCAAGATAAGTTGGGTTGGGAGGGTGTTTTTGAAGCCATGAAGGAAGGGTTATATACATTATTTCTAAATGATTTGGATGAAATTAAAATAGTGGAGTGGAGCTCACGGGTCTCATTAATGGATTGCATTTTCCTTCTCACAAGGGACTTACCCTTCACATAATTAAAGGAGAATCATTTTTGATAATCAAAGTGGTTTTCAATATTAGATATGGTACCAATATGCTAAATATATCAACTAATTGGAAACTAACAATAGGATATTCAAAGGTGGCCAACTCGTTAAACATTATTATTATTATGACTCCCAAGCACACCAAACAATTTGGAAATGTGCTAGTAAAGAGGTTGGACAAAAATGTGGTCTCTCAATCCACTCCAATGTTGTTGGAAACTTGGGAAATACTGAGGGGCGTGAATCAATGTTTTATAAATTTTAACAATTACTTAGTCAAACAAACATATTTTACAATAAAATAGTCCACCAATCACATAAAAATTGAACACAATATGTTTACATGGAAACCCATATGACAAAGAAAAACAAATATTCCTTTTATTATATTTTAAATGTAAGAACCAACTTCAGTTTACACAAAATTGAGTAGGAGCCAACCCACAAGACACACCAACACCATTTTTCATTACAAGAACCAACTTGTTGGAAGCACGAAATTCCATCATTTGTAGCCATAAACCTACTAGAGGCATCAACCCTAGATACTTGAATATCTTAATATCGTTGATAAGCCTGGATAACACCTTAACATTGATGTGGGGTCCACCTTACCTTCACATTTTCACTAGGTCTTGGATCTAGGGATTCACGATCCTACCCATTATCAACAAGTTAATCACTTATGTTTCTCTACACCTAGACGCCCAACTAATAACAAAGAGCCTATATGACATTCAAAACTATGATGTGATGTCAAATTCTGCCTCAAAACATGTGTTAAGGGTTGTTTCTAGATAATTCAACATCTTAACCATTTTTCATTAACAAAATGTTCTCATTTTCATACTCCCAAATAGCTCCAAGAACCAAATATCACATAAGCCTTAACATAGGGTCCAATGTGCCTTGAATATTGTCCTAAGTCCCTAATCCAACAAATATCACATCTAGCCATTTCTTCAATTATCACACCACTTGCACCCATCAATTCCTAGATTCTAGGGTAACTTTGAACCTCCCAAATGTCTTGGGGGGCTATAACATTGGTTGGGTGAAACCCTAACCTATTCCTCCTATACTTTATAAAATCCTAATCAATATAGATCTAGGGCATTAATAAGCGGACATATTTTCTCCATTCTTGTAGGCATAAATAACTGAACACCTCCTCGCACAGTGCACTACCTTGCCACATAATCATCCTAGCTAAACTTCTATGTCATATGTGCCAACCAACTGAGACCTACCATGTGTTAAGAATTTTCATTTCCCTACCATATGTCACCTACCACCTATCACTATTGACACCTAAAAGAGTCGAACGCACCAGACGCATGCCCTCACTTCAGAGCATCATGTCACTAAATTGATCCAGGTCAACCACTTTGTCACTACCATCCCTCTCCATGTGTGTTGTCATGTCATACTAGGGTATTTGGCGTTGGGAGATATAGATCTGGGCCATTTCTTAAGTGGTTGAATTAGGAAACCCAAGATGCCCAGGTTTATGGATACCCTTGTAGTGGCCAAATTTCATCAAATCACAGTTGTATCCAAATAATCTGACATTCTACCATTTCAATTGTGCACTACGCGAACCCCACCAGATGAATTCAGATGCCAAGATGCTTGGAAGCGTGATCAAAAGATGTAACTCAAAATGGTTTTATTCTTCCCTCCTTGGGAGATAGACTAAGTGTTATATACCATTTGAAATCTCTCTAAATCTATCTAACCAAGCATTTTTCATGCTCTTTTGAACAAGGTAATCGTAGAGAGAATACCTACAAAGATGGACTACTCAAGGTACACATCCAACTCTCAACAAACAATCTAGGATTTGACATTTAAAAATAACTTTAGATACATATAATAATGACATCAATAACAATGGATATTTAACAACCTCCCTCTAAAATTAATCTTAATGACTAAAATTGACATCAATGACAATAATTTTTGACAATTATTTGGAAGAAATATCAAGCCCACTTTGAATTGATTGTCTCGCTATCTTCATTAAATACAATAATTTGTTGGATGGCGTGACAAATAATTTCATCGATAGTTGGAAAGCTATGATTTGTCAGGTAGATGAGTGGGAATGATGCATTGAAAAGTGAAAGAAGTTGGGTTATAACTCTAGAAGGAATTCCTTGTATGGGTTACCTCTCATATCTCTTCCCTCACTCCTATAGTACTATTCCTTACCCATCCATTATTATGGGTAAAATTTCCACGAATATCCCAAGTAAGGGAGGTGGCTTGTTTGGTGCGTAAATTGGATGCATACACATCAAAATGACCTCCCGTGTCACTAAAGTTTCTTTTGGGATGATGTCAAGGACAAATTCGATGAATGGAGTATCATACTCAAGGGAGATGGGTGCAATTAGGCATAATGGTTTGGTGTATGATGCCTAATTTAAAAAAAAATGAGGCATTCATGATAGGGGTAGGTTGAAAGACATATATTATAAGGTGATTATTATGGGGTTGACTCCATTCATACTTGGTTCAGTCTCCATGGTAGATATAATTTATGTAGTTGGAGCCTTTAGATAGAAGAACACTAGTTTTCGTCATGTTTGAGTACATCATAACAATTGTGCGCCTTAGGATAATAACTTTGACTTGATGGAGAACAACAAGGGGAAGAAGTTGTTGGTGGAATCCATGAGTTTGGAATGAAATAGAGAGATAGGTCTAAGGTACATAATGGATGCAAAACATGAGATAGAATGTGCTTGTAGACAAAAAAAAATTGTGGGTGTCTTACGAAGCCAAAAAGAACCATGAATGATGTTGATGCAGAAATGCAATAGCTATGGGAAACTATGGAATATTACTGGGGTGGTTGGGACTCAAGGTTGGGTGCGTGAGCTTCACAAAATGAAAATATGAGAAACAATATCCTTCAATCTCACGGAGATGTATTGGAACATGAAGGCCATGCTAACATAAGATATATCCCTAAAGGAATATGAAATTATTAAGTTCATGAAGTTGCTCTCCATTTTTTTGGAAAAGTTTGAGGCTTTCCCAAAAATATTATTTGAGGTCATCATAGTAGTCAGAGCCCCAATTTGATGTTTAGTTTGTGTACATGACATAGTTTGATCTCAATACAACTCCATTCTAATCAAAGAAAAACCTATCGCACCCTTATCCAACCTAGCTGGTACCCTTATCTTACAAATTCAACGTTATGTTAATGAGGAGGTCACCCAATACCGTCCCTATATCTTGACCTATCCTTTGATGACTTTTATTTATCTCCATATTTTATTTATTTATTTAATTTAATCTAGAATATCAAGAAATAGGGAAAAGCATTAGCCATCCAATCATAAAGTTTTTTTATAGGAATTACTAGCTTCTAATGGATTTGTTTAAGTTTTTTTTCTCTACCAATATGGGCTCATTATAAAAAATGGTTTTCTATAGAAACAACATTTTTGAACATCCAATGAGAACTGATTTCCTGGCTGCAAGAACCAATGTGCAGTATAATGTTGTAGCAACACTGGTAAAAAAATCATGTAAAAAAAATATATAAAACCAAGGTCTTGGGATACGTATTCCAAGGTGAATGGTGAGAAACGAATCCTAGAATTTTTTCATTTGGTTTATTATGGCTAAAGGAAATTGGCAAAGATATTGGCAAAGGATTTGGAAAGGTAGGAGGCATCATTTGGCATTTACTTATGAAAATAATGGAAATTAGGAGAAAAGGAAGGTAAAAGGTCACAACTTGCATGTGAGGAGGAAAATGAAGGAACAATAATGGAAATTAAAGAAAATAGAGGCCTCAATGATAAAAAGGCTTATGAGTATCAGTTCATGGCTTTTGCCAGATTTAGCTTTTGATAGGTTTTGATGGAGCTCTCATTATATTTTCTCTCTTGCATACTCTTCGACACTTAGAGTTTTCGTGGAGCACTCTTGGAGGAGTGTGGCATACTTGGAGTTGTGGAGCAAGAAGGAAAGGGAAGAGCACGAATGAACAAGAGGAAATCGGGATCAACAACTACAATGAGTTTTGGTTTCAGGTACAGAGTTGCATGTGTGATTTCCTTGCTAGTTTTGGCATCCATGGCACATGCATGTGGTTTCTTAGTTATAATTTGTCACTAGCATAGAGGATTGCCTAGATTGATGGTGGATTTTCCTAGCCTTTCCATTTCTTAGATAGCCATGGTGTTGTGGGTGTATTTTATTTTCTTTTCTGGTTGGTTCTCATGTTCCTTTGGTTGTGGGTTGAGTTATTAGCTCTTGGAGCCTTGGTTGGACAAATTCTCTAGAAGCCCCTGACGGGTTCAGTTACTAGTCTTGGAAGCCTTCGTTAGAAAAAATATCTAGAAGCCTGAAAGTAGTTGTGGTTTGAGTTACTAGTCCTAGAAGCCCTGGTTGGAACAAACGGTCTATAGCCCTGAACAACTTGGGTAGAGACCAATTTGGTGATGGTTAGTGATGTTCAACCATGAGGTGGAATCACTAGTTAAGGGTTGATGTGGTTTGGCCTCTGGAAACCCTAGTTTGGTTTTTATTGAGTTGTTTTATGAGATTGCACTGTCATGCTTGGAATATGGCATGGGGTTGATTATCTTAAAGAAAGATTTGGTTCAATGAATATATGGTTGGGTGGTACGTAGAAGTCCAAAACGTGGTTTCATTTTACATATTTAATAAGAGTTCATTTCCTCTTATATTTTATGGATAAATGTACTTGTTATTATGTGGTTTATATGGTTGTCATATCCTTAATATTTCTGTTGTTTATATGCAAGTTATGAGTAGGATGTATAACAATGATGATGTATATCTTTCATCATGTTTTGATTTATAAATGAATGAATAATGAAAATATGACCTAATAGATGATAATTTATCTAATTTGATAAGGCGTCAATTTCTCTTAGCGATTCTAAAATAAGTATGAGACCCCTGTGCTCAAATACGTTGTTGTGACTTGTAGAATGCATATTTGTGACTTGTTTGATGAAATGTCTATCATGGCTAGTAGGGTTTATATCAAGTATTTGTTCAAGTGTTCGCATTAGTACCATTTTTTCAATGTTACTTTTCATTTATGGAAGTTTCATGAAGTTCTGAGCAGTGGCCTCATTCTTGGCCCTAAAAAGGTGGCACAAAATTTAGGGTCATAGAGTCATAACTAGCTAAAAAAGTCCCCAGTCGCTAGCATGCCCCTACTATGGGAGAAATTGGAGGGTCCCAATTGCATGAATTCCCATGTCATGGGAGAAACTAAGTCTCTAGGTCAATAAAATGCAAGGTTACCTCAAGGGTTGGTCACCTAGAAGGGTTGGCTGGCTCTTCAAGGTTCTATAACATGTGTAGAAGGTTAGATTGGTTTTGTTTTCTCTGTTTCACTTCCTTAATTGTACATGGGCAGTTGAAAAATATAATAGTAGTTAGATATCCTCACATGTTTACCCCCGAGGATTGTTAAACTAGGTAAATGTGGGAGAAGGTTAGAGGGGTAGTTACAAAGTGGTATTAGAGCATGATTCACACTTGGACTAGATGGGCAGAATGTATTTGTCATGCATGCATGAAGAGTGTATATGTTCTTGTTATGAATGCATGGTGGTATCCATTTTATAGTTATGCTTCCATGTATGAGTTGATGATGTTGTTGTTGGGATGTGTTTTTCATGAATGCATGCTAGTGTTTGTATGTTGTTATGCATGCATTGTCTCAGCTATAGTTATGCATGTATAGTAGGTCAAAAATGCATTGTGAGGTCATTGTATGTAGTTTGTGTCATCATGATGTTGTTGGCTATTATGATGTTGATGCATTGGTCGAGAAAAAGTAGGGTATGCAAACCATCAGAGTGAGGTTGTGGCACTAGACTTCGGGATAAGAGCATAATGTCACATAAGTTTGTATGTTTGGCATGCAGGTATGTGGTTAATTGTTGTTATAAGAATTAAGGTTTCTTATATACATGTCCATTTGTTGTTGTTATGGTTACATGTATGATAAATGTTAGTTAATTAGTGTGATCATATGTACATGTGTAAGATAGTCATGCATGGTAGTAACTTATTGTTATTGCATTGCGGTCATATGCATGACAGTTATGGTCATTGCAGTTGAGATTTGATGTTATATGTATCATGCTAACCTGGATTGACCTATGAAAATGATTATGGTTATGCCTTTCAGGTATGAGTTGATATATTGTGATATTATGTCATACTAATCTAGACTGACTATGCATATGTGATTTTTATGTGTGAATGACGATTGTTTATGAGTTTATGATGTGAACATGTTAGCTAGTTGTTTTTATGGGTATCATGACCTTATTTATGTTTTATTTGATATGCTGTGAAGTTATATCATGTTAATCTAGATTGATTATGCAGATAAGATAGCCTCCCTTGAGATACATTAAGGTGTGAGTTTGATTATGTTGTTTATTTGGTGGTTGAGTGTTTGATTATGCCATCGAGATGATTTATTTAACATGGTATGTTTACAAGTTTTTTGAATATTTGATTAATTTCATGATATGAATATGAGTATGAAAGCTTGCACGAATGAATGATCTTGTTTTAAGGTGGATGTGCTAATATGTACTTGAGTGTAAATAGGAGATAATTTTAGCATTATGTATTATGGATCATGAATGTGAGTTGATTCTTGATTATGACATGGTTGCTAGAGTTGGTAGATTTTGATTTCAAATTAAAATATATAATGTCTTAATATTTGGAACATGTGACATACATGTGTGATTAGTTGTAGGTAAACATACTTGGTATTAGCGTGACAAGGTAATAGTTGATGTGTTTATATAACTAACAGTCGAGTGATGTGATAGTACATATTAAGACTCGATCGCAATAAGGTACAAAGTTAAAAGAAATGAACTGGGTGAGAATTCCTTTCGCTATGTTGGAAACCATAGTTTTGAATAAATGGGTGTTTTTCATGAATATAGGAAGTCTTCATAACCCTAATCTTGTTTAAAATTATGTGGATATGTGATATATTCATGGACATGTATTTGACATGTATAACAAATGGTTTCTAGTTATGGTTGGATTCGTCAAGGATTTGGAATCCTTAAGAGATGATATATGTACATGTTTGGTTACAACATAACGTACTTGGAACAACAAAGTAAGATAACTAGTATATTGTTGTATCTACTTATGCATTCACAGTTATGTGTTTATGGCAGTATGATACAAGGAATTAAATGGAAAAGAGTGCCATGAAATATTGAAGAAGGATGAGGTTGAGCTTACCTTTAGAAGCACTGGGAGCCATGCAGATTGAGTTATGGTGTTTGTTGCGAGTTTTTGCTTTCGATATTTTGTGATTTTTTTTCTTGATTTTCAGTTTCATTTATGTTTAGTGCATGGCCATTCCACTTTGTTTGTGGTGTCATATTTCTATTAGTTTTTCATGGTTTACTTCTTGTTTGTTTCTTGGTCTTAGTATTTGGTTGGGAATAACAAAGTTAATAGAGCCCGAGGAGAGTCGTGTTATACCTAACAAGTAATGTAAGGCTTCGATGAAGCTTGGTGCATGAGTAAGGGCAGTTGAAAGTAAGAGTATGACAGTCAGGTTGATTGGTTGCGTCCATTGGGTTAAATGGAAAATGGCAGGATAATCATGAAAGAGGTAATAGGAGAGGTGAAGTAAATGTATCTACGGGGTCAGATGCCTTGGCTATGTTGCGAACAATTTTTCTCAATATTGTGAATGTGTTGCATAAATAAAGGGAGTTCTATTAACCTTAACCTTATGATATTTGGTAATTATGTTGTGACTATGATTATGTTGATGTTTATATATGCATAGATGTATGTATATATGTATGTATGTCAGTTGTCTCACATGATCATCATTGTTTAATGTTAATGTTTATCGAAATGTATGTATGTATGTATCTATGCCATTATCTGACAGGGTTGTCAAAGATCATCCTTGTGGGGGAATGCTTGCTTATGCAAGTGAATTCCATGAAGATATTCATGACTATGAGGAATCAAGTGGGCAGAGTATCCCTCACAAATCTATGAGGTCAGTATCATGTGGATATAAATTGATATTAGGTGATTATACTATGTCTATGTTATAGCAGATAATGCTGAGAGATACATCAGCGGGATGAAATTAGTGTGATATGCGGCATGCTAGGACAAGCATGGATGAGACAATAGAAGCAAGTTTGTTTGGCAAGGATAGTGTGGTCTTAGGTTGTGCAGTACTAGTGTTGTGTAAATGTAGCATATGTAGTATTGTGCATATATGATGTTACATGTCTGTAGTATATACGAAGTTGTGTGTACATTGCATATGCAATGTTGGGTATAGATGATGCTATATACATGTTGGATATCTGGTGTTGTGTACATATCGTATTGTGCACATGTTGGATATGTAGTGTTGTGTGCGTATGGTGTTGTGTGCATGTTGGATATACGGTGATGTGTACATATGGTGTTAGGTACATGTTATAAATGTATTTCTATGTACATATGGTGTTGTGTGTGTGCTTTACATGTGGTGCTATATACATATGGTCTTGTGCGAATGATTGTAAAAGTGGTGTTGTGTACATATTATATATGTGGTGCTATGTGCAGGTAGTGTAGTGTGCATGTCATCCATATGGTGTTGTGTACATGTGGTGTCACGTACATATTGTGCATGTGGTGCTATGTACATAAGGTATTGTGTACACGTTGTGAAGGTGATGTGATGTACATGTGGCATTCTACACACGTTGTGCAGATGGTTCCATGTACATGTGATGTCGTGTACATGTTGTTAGGATGGCGTTGTGTACAGGTGGTACTATGTACATGTTGTACATGTGGTACTGGTGTACATGTGGTATTGTGTGCATGTCATACATGTTGTGTTGTGTACATGAGGTACTACATATGTGCATTGCGTAATTGTGCCATCATGACATGTGTATTTTTTATGGTGTACTATAAGTATGTATGTGTATTGTGTTATAAACCATATGTAGGAGTATGGATTGTGTTGTGTTGTACTCCAAGTGTATGTGTACGTTTCATGATGTATATCAGGTGTAGGTGTATGTATTGTGTGGTGTCTTACCCTATGTGAACATGTATGTGTTGTGATGTACATTGTTTATATGTATGTGATTGAAGAAAAGCAAAAAGGCATTACGTGATTTTACGGTGTGGAAACCAATTCGATGTGTGTATAAAAGGAAATAGGACATAAGTAGAAGCAGAGGACCTATTAAATGATAAGTATCAATATTTTATTTTATTTTATTTTAGTTATGTTATACATGTGATATATGATTCTAATTTATGATGGTTGCATTTGACCTATGATTCTGTCTTATAATGATTGCATGTGATTCATTATTTTTTTCTATGATGGTTATGTTTTGAGGTAACATATGTGATATGTTTATACATGATGATTTGATCAAACAACTAGTTTGACTTGTTGTGACATGAAGTAAATAAAATTGCAAGTGTACCTTGTTGACGAGCCAACAATGAGGTATGATGTGAATTTATTTTATTTTATTTTAAATCTAATGGAAATTATGTGCTTGGTACAGGAAAGCATGAAAATTCCCAATTATGTGGTTGAAACCGACTGTAAGAATTAGCAGCATCACTGAATGGAATTAGAACATGCAATAGTATGTTGGTAAAGAAGTTCAAGAGCAGAGCCATTATGGGACATTGGTACCCAATAGTGTCCATTGATTTCCATGGACATGCTATGATTGGTATGATGGTTTTCAGG
This sequence comes from Pinus tabuliformis, assembly GCA_031772625.1. Classification (NCBI taxonomy): domain Eukaryota; kingdom Viridiplantae; phylum Streptophyta; class Pinopsida; order Pinales; family Pinaceae; genus Pinus; species Pinus tabuliformis. Next base: position 499,751,534 of record CM062815.1, read on the forward strand.
CAAGGATATGCCCTTTTTCTTTATCTTATGATGTGAGGAAACCTTGCCAAGGGAGGGGTCACCTGGGGGACTATTTAACAGAGTAGGGGATGGCTGTAGAACTTGGAAGGTGTGTCACTACATAGAGGAGGGCCATCGGATTGTACGAGGGACTATGTAGTAGAGAAGGGAAGACGAGGGATGGGTTTGTTTTGGTCATTATCATTTCCTGATGGAATCAAATGCACATTACGAGTGTGCCCAGAATAATGAGCTCATTAATGTTCATAGAGAGTAGAATTAACGTGGGATTGGAGCATTGTGAATTGGATGTAGATTTGACTTTAGAAGTGGGTTCTGGACTTCCTGGGAAGGACGTGAATCCTTGTACTACTTTTATGGTGGAGTTGTGAGCCTCTGGATTCCCTTACGATTTATGTAGGCATTTTATCCTTTTATTTGCTGGTTAAATCAAATGTGCATATATATATATGTGTGTATCATTGCAAATATTGTATTCAGTTGGATTTATAAAGCTCCATAGACAGTATGATTATTGGTTGGTTGGTTGATTAAAGCTCCATAGACAGTAAACGGTATTATTTTCATGTTTTAGTAGGATGTCAATGTATATACTGCAATGAGTTGTGTTATAAAGCTCCATGGGTAGTATGTTTTAGTTTTTAGTGGTCTTGTTGGTTATAGGTGTCACTGAACACCGAGGATGATGTTCTCCCAAGGGGGAGGCATCTATAACAACCATGGTAAAAAATTTCTTGGAAAAAATGAAATATAAACCAAGGTCATGGGACACATATTCCAAGTTGAATGGTGTCCAAAACATCCTAGCGGGTGCTCATTTGGTTTATTATGGCTAAAGGAAATTGGAAAAGGAAATGGAAAAGGATTTGGAAAGGCAAGAGGCATCATTTGGCATTTATTTATGAAAATAATGGAAATTAGGAGAAAATAAAAGTGAAAGGTCATAGTTGCAGGTGAGGAGGAAAATGAAGGAAAAATAAATGAAAATTGAAGAAAATAGAGGCATCAATGATAAAAAGGCTTCTACCGATTAGTTCTAGACATATGTTAGATTTATTGTTTGACAAGTTTTGGTGGAGCTTTCATTCTATTCTCTCTCTCATACTCTTGGAAACTTCAAGTTTTCTTGGAGCGCTTCGAGGAGTGTGGCATACTTTGAGTTATGGAGAAAGAAGGAAAAGGAAGAGTAGGAAAGCGTAAGAGGGCAACAAGATTAGAAGCTACAATGGGTTTTGATTGTAGGTACCGAGTTCCATGTATGATTTCCTTGCTAGTTTTGGCATGCATGAAACATGCATGTGGTTTCTTAGTTATGATCCATCATTAGTATGGAGGATTTCCTAGATTGACAGTTGATTTTCATAGCCTTGCCATTTCCTATATAACCATGGTGGTGTGGGTGTCTTTCCTTTTTTCTTCTGGTTGGTTCTCATATTCCTTTGGTTGTGGGTTGAATTACTAGTTCCTGGAAGCCTTTGTTGGACAAACACTATGAAAGCCCTATAAGAGCCTAGGTTGAGTTACTAGTCTAGGATGCCTCTATTGGACAAATGCTCTGGAAGCCCTTGGTGGGTTGAGTTACTTGTCCTGGAGGCCCTGGTTATACAAGCGTTGTGGAAGCCTCACAATAGCTATGGGTTGATTTACTAGTCCTGGAAGCCTTGGTTGGAACAAATGCTCTAGATACCTAGACTTCTTGGTTAAAGACTAGTCTGGTGATAGTTAGTGATGCCTGACCATGAGGTGGAATCACTAGTTGAGGGTTGAGGTGGTTTAGACATTGGAAGCCCTATTTTGGTTTTGATTGAGTTGTTTTATGACATCCCATGTTCATGCTTGGAATATAGCATGAGGGTGATTGGTTGAAAGAAATATTTGGTTTACCCAATCTATGGTCGGGTGGTACGTGAAAGCACCAGACCTGGTTGCATTTTGCATATGTTAATAAGAGTTCATTTCCTCTTGTACTTGATCAGTAAATATACTTATTTTTATGTGGTTTATATGTCTTTAATATCCTTGCTATCTTTGTTGTTTATATGCTAGTTATGAGTAGGATCTATTATAGTGATGATGTATGGATTTCATCATGTTTTGATTTGTATATGAATGAACAATGAACATATGGCCTAATAGATGATACTTGAACTAATTTGATAATGCATCAATGCTTCTTGAATGGTTTATATGTCGTTAATATCCTTGCTATCTTTGTTGTTTATATGCTAGTTATGAGTAGGATCTATTATAGTGATGATGTATGGCTTTCATCATGTTTTGATTTGTATATGAATGAACAATGAACATATGGCCTAATAGATGATACTTGAACTAATTTGATAATGCATCAATGCTTCTTGATGATTCTCAAATAAGTATGAGACCCCTTATGCTGAGATCTGTTGTTATGACCTGTAGAAAGCATATTTGTTGCATTTGTTGACGAAATACCTATCATGGCTAGTAGAGGTTAGATCAAGTCTTTTTTCAAGTGTTTTCATTAGTATCATTGTTTTGATGTTATTTTTCATTTTTGGAAGTTTCATGAAGTAATGGGCAGTGGTCTGAGTCCTGGCCCTAAAAACGTGGCACAAAATATGGGGTCGGAGACATAAAACTAGCTCAAAAGGTCCCTAGTTGCTGGCATGCCCTTGTTGTGGGAGTGACTACGGGGTCTCAGTTGCATGCATGCCAATTTCATGGGAGCGACTAAGACTCTAGGTTAGTAAAATGTCAAGTTACCTTAGTGGTTGGTCACCTGGAAAGGTTGGCTGGATCCTGAAGGTTTTATAACATGTATAGAAGTTCAGATTGGTTGTGTTTTGTTGATTCCACTTTTTTAATTGCACATGGGGACTTGAATGAGATCATGGTAGAGTCTTGTCACATGTTCAACCTAGTAGACTGGTTAACTTAGGTAAATGTGGGAGGAAGGTGGTTACAACTTGATTTCAAGAGAAACAAACTTTTTAAACATCCATAGAGAATCTATTTCTTAACACCAAAAACGTATGTGCAATATAATATTGTATTTTTTTTATAACTATCAAATACAAATTAAAGTAAAATTAAATAATTACATTTATTTCATATATTTTTTTTAAATTTAAAAATTTATTTAAAAAATTAAATTAAATTATTATATTAAAAAAATTGTATTTTAAATTTATTGTAATTTATAAGAGAATAATTATTATCATTATTAAACGAACGAAAATTATTATCACACTAACATATGTTTAGCGTCAATAGGAGTTTTCTTTCCTTTGTGCGGAAAAGGTCCTCAAAAGAACATAGTTTTATATTAAAATTAAAAAATATAACTAATTTTTTTAATGAATTATAAATTACAGTTTTTTCAATATCAATATAAAAATTATATATTATGATAAAAAAAATTGTCAACATAATTTTTTAATTGTATCTTTTTAAATAATATTAAAGTAATCCTTTTTAAACTTTAATATTAACAAAAAAATAGAAATATTGAAGTAAATAATTATACTAAAAAAATATTAAAGAAATAATCTATGTTATAATACAGATCATATAGTTGTAAGTAGTATAATAATTAAATTTCACTCAAACTTGAAAATTTTATGAATATGTCAGTTATTTATGTTTAAATTTTAGAATAGTAAAACAACGATATCTTAATTTTAATTATTTTTCGAATAACTTTTTTTTTTAAATTTAAATGATGATTTTAATTGTTTTGATATAAGGTTTATCAAAACTGATGATTATTTACCGTAACTAAATTTTAACTGCACTAAACAAAACTAAGTGCATTATTAAAAAAAATATAATTACATATGAAAAAAAAAAAAAAAAAGTTAAATACAACATTTCCGATTTTAATTTTGAAGTGGAAAAAAATATCAGAAATAAAACAAAAGAATGCATTTAATACCATAATGACTTAATTTCAATGTGGTATAAATTTGTATCTCGTTCTTCTGATCAGCTGCTGGAAAAGATGAAATACATTAAAGAATTTTATATTTTTTTTATATTTTTAGTAAAATAAATATTTCTATGATATAAAATACATTTTTTTTTTGTGTTAATAATAATGTTGATTAATATTATTAACATATGATTTTTTTTCAATTTTAAAAAGGTAAATTGTGATTTATTCAAAATATAAATAGAGTACTTTAAAAAAATAGTTTTTATCTCCAATCTTTTAATTATTCTAAAATGACAAATTGTCACCCTTATATATTTTGAAAATTGTCACCCTTATATATTTTGAAAATTGTTTAATGGTTAGTTGTTTTATAAAATATGTATAGTTTTGCTGTATTTTAGTATTTTTTTCCTAGTCCATAAATTCAACAAAGTTTCTAAATTACTTAAAGATGTGTTTATTTTGATATAGAAGTTTTATATTTTTATCTAATTATCAATAATTATTAAATAAATGATAAAGTTTAAATCCACTAAATATCCATAAAGTATGTTGAATAATAATCATGATATCAAATTAAAATTACTCAAACCATTTTTTATTTTCAATTTAATTAAAAAATAACGTTAATTATTAATATGTATAACTAATTTGTATTTTGTTGATTTTCTTCTTTTCAATTTAATTAAAAAATAACGTTAATTATTAATATGTATAACTAATTTGTATTTTGTTGATTTTCTTCTGCTAATAATTCTCATTGATTCTGTAAAGAATTTAACTTCACCAAATATCTATATAAAATTTTGAGTGGCAGTTAGAATAAAAAATTAAAAATTGTATATAAGATAATTATGTGTTTTTTTTTCAATTTTATAATTTAAATCAAAAAATTCAAATTCCTGCTTCTTAAAATAATATATATCTTTTTAATTTTAAATTTATAATATTAATAAAAAAATTATTAATAGTGATATACGATTTACACATGTCTATCAATTACATTTACTAATATAATTAGTATATTTAATATTGTGAGTGTACTAGTGTTAATAAATCTAAACTCTATATCTGCATAAATAAATGTGTGCTGTTCATCTAGATTATTTGTCCAACGAGTCATCATAGAGTGGGGATGCCACGTAATCAAACTTCCTTCGTCAAACTTTTTACAACCAATAGGTTGTAACTTACACCATCTCTAATTAATCTACGATGCCTCTAATTATTCATATTTTCAGGTGTTGCGCTGAGAGGTTTTGTGCGATTAAATTCAACTGGTCATGGCTCTTCCAAAAGCTCCAGGCTAGCATCAGAACAGTTAATCACCAATGACACGATGGAATTCAATGAACATTTTGTTTATTATAGGACAATTTTCTTGTATTTGAAGTTTAAAATAGTGGAAGTGTGCAAAACGTATTTTTGATTATTTATTTTTTCTAAAATCACCATTAATACACTCTCCAGGAAAGCTTAAAAAACATATAGGTACAGAGAAAGACCAAAAATGTGGTGTCACTGGGATGTGTTTCTTTTTCCCTCGAGTGATTCACAGCTCAAATGTCTACTAATTTGGATGCTGATTAAAGATAGCTCTATAGATTCGATTTACTAAGAGGGCGTTCTCAGTTCTCAACTCGGTAGTCACCACCACACGAGTAATAAAAAACACACAGAAAAGGTCAGTACACAGGTGTGACAGTGTTTTTTGCAACGCAGAAGTGACAAGAGATAATAATGGTAACATTTTCAATCTACCTGATTTATAAACTTATTTATTTTATCCATTAACTCATTGTTCCCTCGAAGATTACTATGAAGATTGACTTGGATTGGTTAAAATATTCATAATCTTATTCACAATTTGGAAATCATTACTGAGCAGTGGAATATGTGTTATTTTATTTGCGCCTAATATAAATTTTACATGTCATTTTAAAATAAAAAATAAATATTTTTAAAATAAAAAAATAATATTAGCTATAATCATATTAATTATAATCAAAATAATGATTATAATCAAAATAAAAAACAAATATGAAATAAAGTAATTTTATGTCAATTTTTAAAAATATTTTAAACTAAAATAAATAAATAAATAAATAATATATATATATATATATATATATATATATTAAATACATAAATAAATTATTTTAATATTCATGTTAATTATTTTTTCAATATATTTTCTCTATATATTAATTAAATACATAAATAAATTATTTTAATATTCATGTTAATTATTTTTTGAATATTATTTAAAAAATATAGATATTTATGAATAATAAATATTTGTAAAAGAGAATATTAAAAAATATATATAAATATATGCGAACAATAAAATTGTAAAAGTAAAATAATTTAAAATAAGAAATTTGAAAATAATATTTCAATGTATTTAAAAATATGTTAATATAATCCATAAATAAATTATCTCAATGTTCATGTTAACTAAATTATTTCAATGACAATAATAATAATGATGATGGTGATGATGATAATATCAATATCTATGTATTATATAAAGTAATTGAAAAAATAAATTGTTATTGTTATAGCATTTTAAGCAATGTCATATGGTTCAAGCTTGGCTCGGATGAGGTTAGCCATTAGGCTCATATATATATATATATATATATATATATATTAAGAAATCAACATCAGTGAAAGTCAAAAATGGTATCGCGGACATGGAAACTGCAAGGATAAATTACAAGCTTGAGTTGTTATTTGAAGTTATGAGTTTTTATCTATGGACTTGGTCAATGGTTATAAGGTTCGACGAGATTCACCCAACCTCAAAAATTTTAAATGCTTTTAAGGTTTGCCAAAATTGGAACCTCAAGGTTAAAGTTTGACGAACCTTATGACACAGATTTCAAGTATCATAATTTTACATGTTGTCCCTTTTTTTAAGAGTTGATTTTAAATGGAACAGATATTTGTTGGAATTGCATGTTTAAGCTATTTTATTCTATGCATTTAAGGGATTTCAAGGGGTTGAATTCATTAATGCATCCAAAAATGAAATTTGAAAAATGGATATATATCCATATATATATAGAGAGAGAGATATCTTAACCATTATCTGTCAAGTCCCTAGAAAGATGTAATTTTTAGAGAGCCAATTTTTTAAATTTTACACTATAAAAGAAGTTTGTACCTAAAGAGGTTTGATCTTTCTCAGATCTTACTAAATCTGTGACTAAGATAAATCTATATTAGTAATAATCATGATGTGTTCCTTTAATATTATGTGGAAAAAATAACAAACCGTCTAAAATTTTAAAATGATTTTAATTTACTCATATTATTATAGAAAAATTTAAATAATATATTAGAAATAAAACATCCAAAATTTTGAAGTAGTTTCAATTTATCTAATCTATTATAACAAGATTTGGGAAAAATTTATGCCCATCCAACATTTCATTTGGAAGTGACAAGTTCTCTTATAAATGGATTTTTTTTTACTAATATCACTTATGGTGCTAATTGGTTCATTTGGGGAAAGATTTCTACCCATCCAACATTTCATTTGGAAGTGAGTTCTCTTATAGGTGGATTTTTTTACTAATAGAACTTATTGCGCTAATTAGTTCATAAAGTAGTAATAGTTGATCATTCAAAAATTAAAAATTTTATTTATTAAATTTAAATTTAATATTTATTTATTTAATTAATTTAATTCTCATATTCAATTACTATAATAATTTGATTGAACCAATTATACATCTAGCCTGGTCATTTTCATTATGCACAACAACGATAATAACTTCTATTAAGACATTTCATTTTTAATATAATAATATATCATATTAGTTATCAATTCTATTAACACATCCTCGTACTTATGGCATTGACCTATAACGAAATGTCGTGACCATTCAACATGAAAATACAAGAGAACCAAATGATCTTTGACTTCATGAGGGCCACTCTTTTAAGTGCTGGAGTCTATGTATCAATGAGAAGATGATTTCTTAGACACTAAGATGATCTTTCGCTTATTTCCGGTTGGTATGACATGTCATGACATTATCCTTGCATTTCCAATACGAATGACGCACCCTGAATGGGCAATCATACCCATGCCTTGACCAGCTTTGACCATAACATGCATGAGGGATTTTCGGCCACTTCTGATGATGGCTAGAATGAGCACAAGATCGATAACTTCCGGAATGAGCTCGCGATAGATACTTGTGGCCATGCATGTGGCCACTTCTGCTTGGTGTTGACTTTAAAAAAAAATTCAAATTCGAAGCTTGAGTTTATAAACCCACCTAGTAGTCGTTTTGTTTGAACAATGTCAACCACATTTACAGCAGACAGTGCTGTGAACCAAGGATGTGTACATAATGGGTGGGTTATGTGCTCCACCGAGTATGAAGGCCATGCTGAATATATGAATGACTAAATGAATTTAAGTATTGCACATTGGCAACATTTTTCGGCACTTCGCAAAGGAAAAGTCAGTGTGATGTCTCTTATAATCTAGAAAAGTCTAGTGTGATGTCTCTTCTAAGCTATAATGATGCAAATTAGTTATTGGTCATCTTTGAAGTAGGCGACTGCTTCTTTGACCGTTAATAATTCGTTGTTGAGGACCATATAGAATTGGCTCTCATTGACACTGTTTCTAAACAAGAGTATCATATATGGTAGCTTTTTATTGTTTTCATTATAATCACCCACTAATTCTTTTGACATGTCTCGATTAGACTAGGGCCAGTTGACGCTTCCAACCACTACAACAATGGAAGGATTGTCAGTGTCTCCCGGGGTTCGGATGGTTCACATCAACACCTATGTACATTCCCTGAGACTCACCCAACCGTGTACATAGACTCACCCAACCGTGGGACTTTGCGAAAAATACTATCAAAAACGCAAAATTGCTTCTACCCATTTTGGCAGTCATATTCATGGCCAGATTTGCCAAATAGTGCAATGAATAATTCTTTTTTCGTCACCAGTCGAATCTTCATTTCGATAATGAGCTTGGGAGTTCCGTAACCCAGATGCCTCTTGTCCATAACACATCACAATTGGTGACTAGTCGGGTTGACCTTTTATTCGCTTCACTTTTGGCTTTTTCATGTACACTTATAGATTTTGCTAAAGAGATTTGAAATTATTGAAAATGGCCCTGGTATGAAATTCAAAATTCTGAAGGGGATTTTCATTTATTTTGATTCCAAGCTCTCTGCATCGGGTAACATTCATAGATTTGGGAATGGACTAATGAATTTCATCCAGGACGTTCATGTTTGTGATAAACGGTCCAAAGAATGTGATGCGAAGGAGAAATGATTTGAGGCTGAAGGTTGACACTTTTCACCCATGGTCATCGAGTTTGTAGGGGAAAATTCTTGATTTTATAATTGCTAACCCTTACTTTTTTATTCAAGCAGATTCAATTATTTACAGATAAGCTACATGTATTCTGATCAAAATTAGAAAGGTAATGGTAATTTTTTATAGCATGTTAATGCAACGTCAAGTAGAAATCTAAAATTCTTTAAAAGAATATTAAAATGCAAATTCTCACAAAAATTTCATGTTTGAAAAATTAAAAATATTAATATACTAATTCAATTTCTTTTGTTCTACCAATCGTTTTTTATATTTGATAGTTTTTTATTATATATAAAAGGAATATACATATTCATGTTTGAAAAATTAAAAATATTAATATACTAATTCAATTTCTTTTTTTTCTCCGAATCGTTTTTTATATTTGATAGTTTTTTATTATATATAAAAGGAATATACATATAACAAATATTTTGCTGAGGGGAAGCATTGTGGAAAAGCGCACAAGATTTAAATAAGGAAAAATTCTCTATATTTTTATATTACACAATTTACTTTGTAATTTTGTATGATAAATTATTTATGTTTTTATAACAAAGTTATAAGTGGATATGCAATGAAAAAAATATGTAAAAATTTATTTTTTAGTGGTTATATGAGAATCACTTAATGCACAAAGTGTGAATTTCATTTTCATTAGTTAGCAACATTACTAGTTATAGTGGCATCAAATCCATATAGATATTTAATCCTTCCATTTTTCCCTAAATTTAATAAAATGATTATTAGAAAAGAATAGTACCCCTCCTCCTTCATATACACTTGGATATCTTTGTGACACCTCATCAAAAAATGCAATGCTAGAATGAAATCATGAAGGAGCAAACCTTAACATAATCCTATAACATGATATCATGAGATTTACAATGTCCATTTATGATAAGTTTAGTCTTTTATTTTTTTAAAAGTTCTGATAACATGCATTCAGTCTTGTTAATATTAGTGCATATCTCATGATGCAAAACAATGCTTATATATCTATATATATATATATATATATATATATATATATATATATATATATATATCCAATAGTATATGTTAGTTTATGTAAATCACTGTATAAACCATATTAATTAATCTATTTTTGTGTTTTTATTGATAACATTTAATAGTTTTACTATGTTGGTCATTTTATATGTATCATAAGATATCTTTATTATCTCCAATATATATAAATACTATGGCATGTTTGGGTCAAAAACATATGATTTAAGATTTTGAAGATTTTATTGTTAGTGTTTCATGCCATTTCAAACCAAGATTCAATATTGAAGAAGTCATCAGTGCTTTATAATGAATATTTTTATTTTTAATATATTAAAAGATAATTTTTAATCACATTTTATTGGTGCGAGATCACCGCTCTTAAAAGACAATTTATTTTATATATAATATTATCCGAAAGAAAACATAAAAAACCGAAACACCAATTTTTTTTTTTTATATAATGAATCTAAATTCCAACGCTAATGTCACTTCAAATACCTTTAATAAAGTCAGTCGTTCTAAATGAATGGGCTAGGATAAATAGTTTCAATAAAGTCAGTCGTTCGTAAAAGAAAGGGATTGGAGAATGTTTAAGAAAGGGTGATTACCAGCTCAATTGCCAAATTAATCATAAAAGTTCAGTAACACAGTATGGCAGCAAGCTAGTCATTAGTATTTACTTATCGCTGGCAGACTGTCACACTGGCACATGAAACAGCCAACTCGCTTTAAACATCTTAGCGTAACACGTAGAGATGGCAAGGAAGTTATGGGTTGCTTACTCAGTTCTGGTTGGCAGTCTGCCATACTGGCACATGAAACGGCCCACTTGGTTTTAAAGATTAAACAGGTTATGACTATGTTGACAAATTGCTTTACTACATTGCTTAAAGCTGTAAACAAATTCAATTTTACGAGAAGCGGCATCGTGAGTGCAAGTCTTCGTGGATGCCTTCATAACTAATCAATTGATAAATGGACCAGTTTGTCTGAACCCACAGCCAGCCTATCATTTTCTGTCCGCGTAGTCTGACTATGTAAATTTTTTTATTTTTATTTTTTAAGTTTATTGGCCCAATTTTTTTGTCGTCAATTTTGCAGGAAATTGAAGAGTTATTGGAAGTGTAAAATTCAACTATCAAATATGTTTGAATTTTTCAAATAGAATAAACACAAGTTTAGTCTTCAAAACTTTTAAACAGGGTTCACAAAACAAGGGGTTTTCCAGCATAATTTTGATTAAATTTAGCATAAATTATTGGAAATAGATAGTAAGACTGCTATGTTGCACTTGGTTAAGAGTGTCGAGAATGGTTAAAGGTTTTCCCAAAATTTACAGAAAACATTTAATCTAGTCATAATATTATATAATATAAAATACAAAAATACAAAAATTAAAAATATATTTTTAATTATATAATTTATATAATAATCAAAATTAATATTAAATCAAAGCATTCAAAGGTTAAAATCAATTTAAATATATAATTTCTCTTATATATAAATATATTCTTTTGATATCCCTCTCTCTGAGCCTCTCCCTTATATATATATATATATATATATATATATTAAAATGTCGAAGTTCATTATGAGTTATCTTACACATGACCAGTGTTTGAAACAATCTGCCTTAAAAATACAAAGGAACAATTTTACCGATGTTTCTCTAGTTATTCTTAAGAGAAAAAGTAAAACAACTCTAATGGTTAAGCATTCACTGCCATATACAATATGCACACAATCTTATGTGATATATATATATATATATATATATATATAGATATAAACAGCAAAATAAATACTCATGGGCAATGACATCCCAGATATCACCTTTACATTGAGGTGCCACATGCTTCCTTAACTCATCAAGAGATTGCTCCAGTTTCTCAATTAAGGATATCCTTGTTAAGGATGTCTTTGGCGTTTCTTCCTGGGGAGGTTTCAACAAAGGCTCATATTTTGTGAGCATTTCAACATATTTGTCAGGGTTTGTATTCCCCAACTCTATGGAACAGCAAAACATTCCCATTGCAGCTCCTACTGTAAAGGGAACATTCCCATAAAATTCCAAAACTTCCTAAAACACAGGAACCAATGAAACTGATTTCCCACCTCTAAAGAGCCTTCTCGTGTAACCCATTGAAACTGTCAATATTTAAAATTTTAAATTTTCCAAAAATTTTGAAAAGTGCTGAATACATTTTTCCAAAAAAAATACTAAGTCCATTTCCTCATTCAAACCCTATCCGTTTCAAATTTTATGAGAAAAAAATACTGAATTCCAATTAAAAAAAAAATCACCATCCAAACAAAATCATCTCATAATTAATAAGATCCCGTATGACAAAATCATCTCATAATTAATAAGATCCCGTATGATTTAACAAAATCGTTGCATACTCAAACGAGTCCGTGCCTAAACCAACAGGATGAGATGCATACCATTATTCACAGACGATTAGATTTAAAGTAATTTCAATTTTATATATATACTGTTAAAGTGAAAGTAACTTCAAATTTTAATATATATTCTAACATATGCAGAGTCATTGCGTCATATCTTCCTTCCGATATAATTTATGCATAATGTTTACCTTTCAGCATCACAAAGCACATGACACTGGAAAATGTTAACCACTATATCCTGATAAAAAAAATATATCGAATAAAAAAAGGCTATATATAGAATTACAATGAGTCAAAAACAAGGAAGTTTCATGAAAGGATTCGATAATTTTTATTCATACTTGTTCGCTATAAATAGCCTTTGTACACTTCAAATCCTATAGTTTAGGCCTAGAATAAGGAAAACTGATACAATCACAGGAGTCTGTATAACCAATTTTTCAGGAGTGATTCTTGTCTATCTGTACAGCCAGTGGCAGAGACAAATCAGGAATCAAAATTATGGAGAACCAACTTGGAGATAATTGCTCCCGATTGTCAACACTCCCCTTCAAGTTGGTAAGTAGATGTCACTCATGCCAAGTTTGTTGAGACAACCATTAAATGTTTGGTTTGACACTGCTTGGGTGAGCACATCAACAAGTTGGTCTTGAGATCGAACATGAGGAACTTCAATCAACTTTGCTTCTAGTTTCTCCTTGATAAAATGCCTATCAACATCAACATGCTTAGTTCAATCATGTTGAACTGGGTTATGAGCAATATCACATGCTGCCTTGTTATCACATTATAACTTCATAGGACCGACTTGCTTCATATTGTAAATCCTGCAACAGATTTCTAATCCACAACAATTCACATATTTCCTTAGCCATTCCTCTGTATTCGGTCTCAGCACTGGATCTAGCAACTACCTCTTGTTTTTTACTTTGCCAAGTAACCAGATTTCCTCCTACAAAAGTGAAGTAGCCTGATGTAGAATGTCTATCCTCAATTCACCCAGCCCAATAAGCATCTGTATAACCTTTAACATCCAAGCTATCACCTTTTGTGAATAAAATTCCCTTTCCTAGAGATTACTTTAAATAGCGTAAGATCCAGATAACAGCATTCATATGTTCTTCACTTGGGGAATGCATGAATTGACTAACAACACTTAGCGCATAGGCTAAATCCGGCCGAGTATGTGCAAGATACATTAATCTTCCAACCAAACTCTGATAGCGCTCCTTGTTACCAGGAACTTGGTTTGGGTGCACACCTAGTTTTAGATTTTCTTCCATAGGGGTACTAGTAAGACTACATCTTGTCATGTCACTTTCTTTCAATAAGTCTAATACATATTTCCGTTGTGATAGAAAAATACCTTTCTTTGATCTTGACACTTCAATTTCCCAAGATCCTTCATTTCAAACTCACGGGCAAGCTGCTCTTGCAATGCTTTCCTTTCTTCAGGATCATCTCCAGTTACTATCATATCATCAATGTACACAATGAGGGATGTGATTCGTTCTCCATTATGTTTCAAGAAGAGAGTGTGATCTGAGTTACTTTGCTTGTAACCAATAGACCTCATAAAGCTAGTGAACCTTCCAAATCATGCTCTAGGAGACTGCTTCAAGCCATATAAAGATTTTTTCAATCTACAGAACTGTTTATTGCCTTTAGTCTGCAACGTATAGCCAGGGGGAAACTCCATATATACTTATTCTTGGAGATATCCATGCAGAAATGCATTCTTTACATCGAATTGATGTAAAGGCTAGTCAAAATTCACCGCAAGAGATAGTAAAATACAGACTGTATTAATTTTGGCCACTAGTGCGAATGTCTCCATATAATCAATTCCATATGTTTGAGTATATCCCTTGGCAAAAATTCTTGCTTTGAACCGTTCTATGGTTCCATCAGCTTTGTATTTAATGGATAATACCCACCTACATCCAACAATTATCTTCCCTTAAGGCAAGTCAACGACTTCGCATGTTGAATTCTTTTGAAGAGACTTGATTTCTTCATTCATTGGCTCCCTCCATCTAGGTTCTTTCAAAGCTTCTTGCACACTGTTAGGAATAGCTACAATAGATAATTGATTCACAAATGCCTTACTCTCATTTGACAGTCTATGGTAGGATACATAATTGCTTATGTGATACTTAGATTTGGAGTTGAGAACAGGTTCATAGTTAACTTTGGGTTTCCCTCTTGTGACTCGATTTGGTAACTTTTTTAATTGAGGTTCAGATTCAGAGTTTACCTGAGACTCGGGCATGGAATCGGCTGGAGAAGACAATTGGTTTGGTGGTACATCGTGAGAGGAGGAAGACACAGATGGCACTTCCACTTCCATTTGATTCGGAACCTCATTCTCCATAACTTGCTACCCATTTGGACAATCACCTCTGTGAGTTACAGCGTCACCATCACTTGTTTCCAAATGGTCACATTTACCCCTAGTGTCCAAATTATCTCCACTTATAAGATCAAGGTCCAAAGAATGATGAAAAGTCTCCATTTCATCTCTATTCTCCCCCTGAAGTGGAGACACAGAGGCAAAATAATACATATCATCTTCATGAAAGACCACATCACGAGTAACATAAATTTTACGAGAAGGGGGGTGATAACACCGATAACCTTTTTGATGCAAGACATAGCCAACAAAGACACAATGAAGGGCACTGGGTTCCAACTTATTTCTCAAGGTTTTGTGAAGGTGCACAAAGGCTACACACCCAAAAACTTTACGAGATAGATTCTATATGGTAGGGGCACTCACAGCATTATGGAGAACATCAAAGGGGGTCTGAAATTGTAGTGAACTAGAGGGTACACGATTAATGAGATAAGCTATGGCCGTAATGGCTTCTCCCCAATAACTAACAGGCATATGAACCCCAAACAAGGAAGCACGAACAACTTCAAGAAGGTGACGATTTTTCCATTATGTTATCCCGTTTTGTTGAGGGGAGTAAGGGCAAGTAATCTGATGAACAATGCCATGTAAATTCAGGTATTGTTTCAAGTCTTGATTAACAAACGCACCACCATTATTAGTACAAAGAACCTAAATATTTGACTTATATTGGGTGGCTATTATTTTGTGAAAACGCTGAAACATGGAACTAACTTCATTCTTTGATTTAATTAAACAAACCCAAGTCATGCGAGTATGATCATCAATAAAAGAAACAAACCAACGTGCTCCACTCAAAGAGGAAGTTTTTGTACGTCCCCAAATATCAGAGTGAATAACCATAAAAGGTGCAAGACTTTTATGCATACTAATGCGAAATGGTACACGGTGACTTTTAGCCAGTTCACAAATGTCACACTTAAAATCCGAAACATTTAATTGAGAAAGGAGCTTTGGAACAACTTTTGTAAATATCCAAAAGATACATGGCCAAAACACCTATGCCATAACCAGACTTCTGAATGCTGATGTGTGTCAGACTTATTAGCTAAGAAAACTTGAGGCAACTGATTGGAGCTTCCCGACAGTAGATAAAGATAGTAGAGCTTTCCTCTCCTAATACCATAACTAATTGCCTTTCGAGTGCGAATGTCCTTAAAAACACAAAGGTTAGGCCAAAATATCACAATGCAGTTCAAAGTGAGGGTTATTTGAGCAACAGACAATAAGTTATGATTAAGAGAAGGAACAACTAGAATAGACTCCAAATCAAAATTTGGGTAAGAGAAACTGAAACTTCTCCAACCACGGGAAATGGAGTACCATTGGCTGTGGACACTATATGGTGGTCTGAGGATTTCATGGATTGAATATGTTTACTAATAAAGGTCATGTGATCTGTGGCACCTGAATCAATTATCCATTCACTATGACTAATAGGGACCGAGGTATGAATAGACTTACTAACATTCCCAACAGTAGCAATGAAAGAAGAGGCTTCCTCAGTAGTACTAGTGTTGATGGAGGGCTCAGCCACAACAATAGAAGCATGATGATTTGACTTTGAACTTCGCTTGTGAGGTGCCTTGATAGGATCCCACCATTTTGGCTATCCATTTAATTCATAGCAACATGACTTTGTATGCCCGGTTTCTCCATAGTGAGTACATACACGTTCTGATTTTGTAGTTGCTATTTCATAGCTACAATTTTGTGATCCAAATGACCGATTTTGGTCAGTTGTGTGATTCGACAAACTAGAAGTGCAATTTGTTTTTTGCGATTGGTAAGGCTTGCCCTAACATGCCACCATAGCAGCGGATTCAGAGTGTTTAGGGTCACCTTGAAGTGCAACTCGGTGAACGACATCACGGCGAACATATGCATAAGTTGCTTCAAGATCGAGTGCAGGTTCCTTTCTAAGAATCTCACCTCGAATTTGTTCAAAGTCTACATCTAGTCCATTCAAGAAGATATGCACCCGCAGTCTCTCAACTGATTTTTTATAGGCGACAACATCTTTGGGATCCTTCATGACAATCCTATCATGATGATCTAGTTCTTGAAAGATTTCTACTAGATCACCATAATAGGTGGAAAGAGAATGACCAACCTGTTTGGTGGAGAATGCTCGTAGATTCAATGCAAAGAGTTGCAATTAATCTGATCCATCATAGAAAGCTTTAGCAATAGCAATCCAGATTTCATGTGCAGTAGACAGTCTAAGATAGCGCTTCATAATCTTCGGTGACATAGAAGTCAGCAACCATCCTTTGACCTTTTGATTTTCAACATACCACTTTGCATAGGCAGCATCAGTAACTTGCGGAATAGGTGTTTTACCTTTGAGGTATTCAAGCTTCTCACACCCTGTGATCTGCATTCCCATGATTTGGGACCAGACATCATAATTAACTTCGGTAGGATGATATTGGTAGTGAAACTGGGGTTTTCTCATTGAACATGAACAACTGGTACAAAAGATGATTCGGGTTGATCCTTGGTCATGATGGGAGGGGTATATGAGAATTCAGCCACAGAAGTGAAGAACTCTGCTCTGATACCAAGTCAAAAACAAGGAAGTTTTATGAAAGGCTTCCACAATTTTTACTCATACTTGTTCAGCATAAATAGCCGCTGTATATGCTTTAGATCCTATAGTTGAGGCCTAGAATAAGGAAAACTGATACATTCGTAGGAGTCTATAGAGCCGAATTTTCAGGAGTGATTCTTGTCTATCTGTACAGCGAGTGACAGAGACAAATCGAGAATCAACTAGTGGCAAAGACAAATCAAGAATCAGAATTATGGAGAACCAACTTGGAGATAATTGCTCCCAATTGTGTTGACAATGAAGTAACTAGACAAATAACTTATAACCCCTCCAAAGCAAAGGGACCATACGATTAACCTAATTGAAAATCTATTCAAGATTTATTGTGCGATTGCTTCTAGCTTTGTCAATGGACGAAAGTTTCACACCCACTACCGATGTTGATTTCTCGCCTACACATTGCTATAGCTGCTGGACCACACTGCAGTACGACAAATTACCGTGTTATCTGAATCTCGTTCACGCCAACTTGAAATCATGCTCAATCCAACTTTTCCTCCACCATGTGGATTGTAGGTTTCTAAATTCTAGAATTTTCAATTGTGATGTGCAAATCAATTTTACTGGTTAAACCAACTTTATATTTTTAGCAATTATTTAGCTTAAATCTAAATTATAAAACTATATTTAGAGACCTATGAGGTGTCGCTTTTGTATCGTACTTCGAAACGCGTGAAAGGTTGGTTTATACTTTAAAACATACGAAAATATTACCCGTGTCTCCTTTTTTCGATATTTCATTGAATTATAGAATAGATTGAATCTCCATTAAAATTGACTACAAATGGTTTTATTCATATATTAGAAGTATTGGACCTCAGTAGCTGTGAGGTAAATAATTTAGTAGCTCGGTGTTTATATCATATATTATCATAAGATGGTGGCGGAGAAACATTGTGATGAATGAAATGCAAGGACTTTTATCTTCACCTCTCTCGCCTAATATCGTACAAAATTTACATATTGAAGCTATAGATTTTACACATTTCGAACCCCCTAACACACCGATTGCTCTTGCATTTAGATTCTTCTCCTAATATCGTACAAAATTTACATAGTGAAGCTATAGATTGTACACAATTCGAACCCCCTAACACACCGATTGCTCTTGCATTTAGATTCTTCTGTGTAACACACGGATACCCCAATTTTCTTTATTGTTTTGTTTTATGTTTATATGGAATATAATTATAGATTAGTAATTGTATGAGATGTTGCTAAAGAAATATCTTAAAGCATAAAAAAAAAAAAAAGGACATATAGAAAATCACTAAATATAAAAACTAGTAGACAAAATGTCATTCAAAGCTAGAAAATAAAAACAAATCACTTATATTATACAAAACTTATATCAATTATATGAACATCCAAACCAACTAATATATATATATATGATTATTAAAAAATTATTACAAAGACAATTGCAGAAAAAGAAAATTCTATGATTAGTTTTCTTAATCTAATTCAAGAAAAACCTGAGGGAAAACATTTTTCTATACAATTTCTTTTAACTAAGTCCAAAATTTAAGTAATTTGAAGAAATAAGTCGAATATAAAGAAAAATATAAATTGAATCATTAAAAGTTTTACATTATTAATGAAAAACAAGAAGTTCTTTCCTTATTATTTTTGCAAATAATAAATTATTTCAACAAATCCCTGCAACCAGTTTGGACATGGCTCCCTTTCGTATCAAGTTGATCTAGATTTAATAAATTCAACATTTAATGACAACTCAGTGTTATAAATTCAATCAGTTTGACCTAGTGATCTGGTTTCCTATAAAAAACTATAACCATGTACATTTGATTGGCCACCCACTGAACTATAATATATTTCAAGTGGATCTAGATTTAATACTCCTTTTTCTTGCAACCTAAAGTTAGAAAACTAAATTTAGTTTTGATACTACATTTAATGACAGCTCAGCGTTATAAATTCAACATTTAATGACAACTCATTGTTATAAACTCAATCAGTTTGACCTAGTGATCTGGTTTCCTATAAGAGACTATGACCATGTACATATAAATTCAACATTTAATGACAACTCAGTGTTATAAATTCAATCAGTTTGACCTAGTGATCTGGTTTCCTATAAGAGACTATGACCATGTACATTTGACTGGCCACCCACTGAACTATAATATATTTCTAGATAGTTTACAGCATGGGGCATATAGGTTATATAAGATTTTAAATGGCTCAACATCACTGCAACATAACTTAGTCACGAGAGAAAGAAAAATGTAGAAACAATAATGGTTGGAAAGTCTCAGCAATTAAATCTCTCAATTTCATTGAAATCTCTCAATTTCATTGAAACTACTCTGAAAACGATTCCCATACAAATTATCTTGATCGTGACCAATCTCATTTTGTTATTTGTTCAAAGGAATCATTAATGTAACCTGAGCAAAATGTAACAGTGAGGGTGTAGTTTTTATAACTATCAAAACAACCAATTTGAATTTGACCATTTATGCGATGGCTCCAATTTGGTCGTTGCAAAAATGCAGAGATGGTTGAGATTTGTCTACTTATATCGTGATATAAAATTTTCTCACAGATGTAAGCCAGTACCAATTTTGACAATCATGTAAGATGGAAAAATCTGAGTTTCTTATAAATTGTATAATTTATGTAATCAGTAGATATTTTATTCATTTCGCAAGTGTTTTATGTAAGGAATTGCATGACTGGTAAATATTTTGGTATTTTGGAAAGTGTTTTAAGTAAAGAATTACAATGGACTAGCATCTAGCTTTGTCCCTTTCAAAACCGAGGCCATTTAGTGGGATGTAGCACATCGAGAATAGAACTTGATGGATGGCTTAAAGAATTGTTGGCAATGTTGTAGAGAAATCTGGTTTCCTATAAAAGACTATGATCATGTTCATTTGACTGGCCACCTACTTAACTATAATATATCTCTAGATAGTTTCCAACATGGGGCATATAGCTTATATAAGAGTTTCAATGGCGCAACTTATTAACAACATAGCTTAGTCTATAAGCACCACATGAGAGAAAGAAAAATGTAGAAACAATAATAGTTGGAAAGTCCGAGCAATCAAAGCTCTCAATTTCAAGTCCCTCTTCCCGTAAGTATCTAAATCATGACCAATCTCATTTTGTTATTTTTCCAAGGGGACCATGAACAATCTCATTTTGTTATTTGTTCAAAGGGACCATGAATGTAACATGAACAAAATGTAACATTGAGGGTGTAGTTTTTGTTATAACTGTCAAAACAACCAATTTGTGAAATGATCATTTATGCAATGGCTCCAATTTGGTGGCTGCAAGAATGCACAGATGGTTGAGATTTTTTTACTTATCCTGTGATATAACATATTCATTTCTCACATATGTAACCCGGTACCAATTTTGACAATCATGTAAGATGCAGAAATCTGAATTTCTTATAGATTGCATAATTTATGTAATCTTTTGTTCATTTCGAAAGTGTTTTACTTAAGGAATTGAATGAGACTGGTAAATGTTTTGGTCATTTTGGAAAGTGTTTTAAGAGTTGCAACAGACACATTTTGGAAAGTTTTTTAAGGACTTGCAACGGACTGACATCTAGCTTCGTCCCTTTCAAAACTTAGGCTATCCAGTGGGATGTAGCACATCCAGAATGGAACTTGACGGATGGTTTAAAGTATTGTTGGTAATGTTGCAGAGAAATTTGCTTAATTGTTGGATTTAGCTAATAAAAAGACATAAACATGGCAACTATTTGGTAAGGAATAGTGGTGGTAAGAAATAGTGGGTGAATTTTACCCAATTTGATTGCCCGATGAAATAAAAGATCTTTCGGTTAGAATATCAAGTTAATAAAATTTTGTAGAAAATAAAATATTTTATTTATATGCAAAATAAAATTACAAAAATGGTAAGTAATGTAAGTTTTGAGATGATTACATAATTGATAAATTGTAACTTATGAACATATAAGCCATCAAAATCATGTAGGGAATCCTGCTTGGTCACACCAATTTTTAATATGGCTATATTTTTTCTAAACTATTCTAAACTATTTTTAATCTGAAATTGATCTAATTTACTAAAAAAGTTATAATATGGCTATATTTTTTTTAAACTATTTTTAATCTGAAATTGATTTAATTTACTAAAAAAGTTAAATATTTATCTTTTTATATCTTAATTGTTTGTTTTGTTTTGTTTTTTTTTTTTTTTAAATCTAGGATAATCGGTAACTGGTGATAGTTATCCTGAACAGACCTAAGATCAAATCTAACTGGCTGCCACTATAAACCTAGGCTACGTGCAACCACTTGCAAGCCGCACAATAGCCTCAACAAGAGCCGAGACATTCGCTATGGGATCGCCTACTCTTCTAGCCAAGACACAACAGGTCATATATATATATATATATATACTCAATAAGATTTGAACCCTCATCCCCTGAGTTTCACCCAACAAAACTTACTGTTAAACCCCACATCACTGTATTTTTTATATCTTAATTGTTAACCGGTTTGTTTTTATATATCTTAATTGTTAAGACGTTTGTTCTTATAGGACCATTTATATATGAAATTCATTATAAGATTATTAGGACGTTATGGAGCCCTATATTTAGAGTTTTAATTTTATCTATTCGAAAAATGTCACGTAACCAGTCAAACAATGCAAGGATAGAATATTGGTGGTTTTTCCTTTTACTGAACGGACGTGTCCTTAAAATTTTGTGAAAAGTGTGATACTCTTTCTTTTTATTAAAGAGATTTCTCTTCAAATATTCTAAAAACTGTGATATTCTGAATAAATGCAAGACTCGTTAGATGTATAGAGAAATATTGATGTTTGTGTGACTGTTGACTACGATTATGAGAGCATGATTGTAGGACATTATGTTTGAAAGTTGGTCGCAACAATTTTACAGTATCAAAAGTCGTCACAAGCATAATTCATTAATTTCAAAGGAATAATCGTAAGTTCAGCACGTAATTTTTTCGATCCAAAAGAAAATCAATTTCATTAGTATCATACGCTGAATCTTTTTATATCATAATGATGGAATGTCGAGACACAAAATATTTTTATATCATAATGATGGAATGTTCACTCCCAGAGAAAGATTTAATAAGTCTTTTTTTTTTGTCAGAGAGAAAAAACATCATAGTTTATATTAAGAGAATATAAAGTTCAATATACATAAAAAAAACCTGTAGTCAATGGTTCCAATCTGACAAATATCCAGAAAAAACAAAATCTAAAAAGCTGTTCAGTCCATTTTAGCCAATGACAAGATACTGGAAAAGAGATCCAGTCGAAACATAGTACTTACAATAACATATTTAAAAATTGAAGTCACAATCAATTTCGAGTATGCTCCACAAATTTATGCAAGTGGGAAACAACGTAATGAACTGCAAAACGAATATTCTTGGACACATTACATACATGTGGACACATGCATTAATATCAGATGAAACTTATGAGGGTCTACTCAACAACTATAGCAAATATTTTTCGGAGGGGAAATCGTGTAAAGGTTTCCAAATCGGCATCCCAGACAAGGGAATTATCATCCCGATGACGAAGTCAGAAATATCAGTTTGTATGACATCTTTGCACCCCTATGTAATTCATCCGAACGAGCCAAGGTAGTATTTAGTTGGTGAGTTCTAAAAGACGGAAAACATTGATTTATCCCATGATAAGCTAGCCCTACAAAGGCTTCACGTGGCTGCAGAGAAAGCGAAGGTGGAGCTGACATCCTCTTCTAAGACAGAGATTAATCTACCATTTATCATAGCAGATGCATCTGGTGCAAAGCATTTGAATGTGACAATAACTCGTTC
This sequence comes from Pinus tabuliformis, assembly GCA_031772625.1. NCBI lineage: Eukaryota > Viridiplantae > Streptophyta > Pinopsida > Pinales > Pinaceae > Pinus > Pinus tabuliformis. The sequence continues at coordinate 499,775,119 of CM062815.1, forward strand.
AAAGTTTGAAATGCTAGTAAATCACTTACCCGAGAGAACAAGAATCCATTGCAAGAATTGTCTAAAAGATGCAGGGATTATGGCATCGGAAGTGGATGAAGTTATTCTTGTGGGAGGAATGTCCCGGGTGCCCAAGGTTCAAGAGATTGTTGCTGAGATTTTGGAAAGACGCCAAGTAAAGGTGTTAATCCAAACAAGGCTGTGGCATTGGGTGCTGTCATCTAAGGTGGAATTCTGCGGGGTGATGTAAAGGAGTTTCTTTGACCGACCTGAAGAACCTCGTTGTTACACTTTTGCGAGCTTTGAAATCCCTTTATCAGGTCGATCTCATGGATTCTGAAATGCCTCTTTCGGCTTCAAGCTCCACGGTTGGGTACACAATGAGAAGGTATTCCCTCCTTCGCCTTTGTTGTGGATTTTTCTGGTAAAATCCCAAAAACAAAAAAAAAATTGAACACACAGAGGCAATGCTCTGTTTCCTTCTCTCCACAGGATCCTTTGCACAGGGAAGCTTTAAAAAAAAATTGACTGAGAACAGAGTATTACATACCCAAAAAAGGATTTCTATTCATTAAAACAAAATGACTGATACATATTCATCCTCTTTGCTGAGAGAGATTCACCAAAAACAACATTCAACCAACAAAAACAAAACTATGTCTCCTCCTGAGAATTTACACTGGTGGTGTGTAAAACCCATTTACATTTACTGCTGTGAAAAGATTTTACATAAACTGCTGTAAAAACCCTTTTTCACTTACTGGTGTAAAAGTCTTCTTTTACATACTGCTGTAAAAATAATTTACATATGCAGCTCCAAAAAACTCATACTCCCCTGTTGTGCATATATCCTCCTTGCAAAAATCAACACATATAAAAACTTTCTACAAAAACATATGGGCTTCCCTCTGTTCTTTTCTTCATGCACTGCTGTGCAATGTTTTCGCTGCTGCTTTGTTTTTACAATGGTCAACACAACGCTAAAAAAAAATAACTTATATGATATACATATGCCATATAAAAAAAATTATAACACGTTTTTATCTATGTTTAAAAAATATATGCCGTATGAGAAAACTTAAATGCTTTACCTACACCTACGACCATGTTTAAATTTGATTTAACTCTTTTGCAGACGGAACCGGCGGTCAACCAGACTTTTATTTCACTCCACGCAATCTCGATTAATGCAGGTTGGATTGATGGACGGTGGAGAACGATCAGGCAGATCGGACGGTGGTGGAGGATTTCGGGAGCCATTTTATGCTGAACTTTAGGCTCCGAAATGTCAGTCCTGCTGACGTATATAGAGGACCACGTGGCAATATTTCATTGTATCGGAGTCCACTGTACGGAAACAGCCAGATGACCAAAGGCGGTCCGATAGGTTTAAGTGGTTTTGCTTAGGCGGTTTTCGGCGTTGTACAAACGAATGGACGCGGTTGAAATTATATTTGAACACTCCCCTTTAATTTCAACTGCTGGGCAGTCGGTCATACCCAAACACTTTCTCAAAAATTCAAAGCTTTTCTGATCCAATGGCTTTGTCAAAATGTCTGCTACCTGTTCTTGAGTCCAGCAATGTTCTAGGACAATTTCTCCATTGTTCACCAATTCTCTGATGTAGTGAAACCTTGTATCAATTTGTTTCGTTCTCTTATGAAACACTAAATTCTTTGACAATGCAATAGTTGAGCTATTGTCACAAAAAATCATTGTTTCTTTTGCCTGCTCTTGGCCTAAGCTCCTCAACATTCTTCTCATCCAAACTACTTGACATGCTGCTGCTGTAGCTGCCACATATTCAGCCTCTGCTGTAGACAATGCTACAATGGACTGCTTCTTAGAAGCCCATGAAATGGCTCCTGAACCCATATGAAAAACATAACCGGAAGTGCTTTTCCGATCATCTACACTTCCAGCCCAATCACTATCAGTGTATCCAATTAAATCTGAACTTTCTGAGACACTATATAATATGCCAAACATTTTGGTACCTTTGACATACCTTAAAATTCTTTTTGCTGCCTGCCAATGTGCCTCCTTTGGCCTCTCCATGAATCTGGAAATTAAACTAACAGCAAACATAATGTCAGGCCTAGTTGCTGTTAAATACATAAGGCTGCCAACAATACTCTTGTACAAACTAGGATCAAAATCCTTGCTGCTGTCCTCTCTGCTGAGTTTTAATCCCATTACTATGAGAGTGATCGTTGCCTTGCATTCTTGCATGTTAAATCTGCCCAACACTTGATTTACATATCTAGCTTGTGAGATAAAAATTCCTTTTTCATTTTGATCTACTTCTATGCCTAAGAAGTATCTTAAGAAGCCCATGTCAGTCATTTCAAATTCCTCTTTCATGACTGATTTAAAATTATTAATGAGCTGATCATCATTACCTGTGAAAATAACATCATCAACATATAAGACAACAATTAAAATTTTACCATCTTTTTCTTTGATGTAGACAGTGGGTTCTCCTTCACACTTGTCGAATTCATTAACCAATAGATAGGAATCTATCCTGCTGTACCATGCTCTTGGCGCTTGCTTTAGCCCATAAAGAGCTTTCTTCAATTTGCACACTTTGTGCTCTTCACCTTTCTTCTCATAGCTTAGAGGTTGTTCAATGTAAACCTCTTCCATTAACACTCCATTTAGGAATGCTGAATTCACGTTCATTTGGTAAACTTTCCACTTGTTTTGAGCTGCTATAGACAACACTACTCTCACGGTTTCCATTCTTGCAACCGGTGTGAAAGTCTCCTCATAATCTCTCCCATACTGCTGCTTGTATCCTTTGACAACTAGCCTTGCCTTGTGCCTTTCTATCTTGCCTTCAGCATTGCTTTTGGTCTTGTAAACCCATTTCACTCCAATGACTTCTTTACCTTTTGGTAGCTCAACCAAATCCCATGTTTTGTTTCTCTCTATGGCATTCATCTCCTCATCCATAGCTTCTATCCATTTCTTATCCTTAATTGCATCTTCGAAATGAATAGGATCATCAACATGACAATACAAGGCAAATAAGGAATTCATTCTTTCATCATAAATGTCACTTAGATTTCTAAATTTCTTACCTCTTTCATTTGGTGTGCAAGTGCTTGAAGACGCACTTGAATTTCCTCCATGTGATGTGCTTGGAGAAGCACTCTCATTTATCCTCAATGGTGTCCCTTGCTGTCCTTGTGTTGGCACTGTTGTTTGGGGATGCATTTCAGCCACCTCCTCATCATCTTCATCATGAGACAAACAGTTTTTAACATTCACTGTTTTCTCTATGCTTCCATCCCAAGCTTCTTCTTCAACGAATTGAACATCTCTGGTGACAAAAAACTTCTTGGTAGATGGGATATACAACCTGTAAGCTTTGGATTCCTCACTGTATCCAATGAAAATACACTTCTCCCCTTTGTTGTCCAACTTCCTCCTTAGCTGATCTGGTATGGGTGCATAGGCCACACATCCAAAAACTTTCAAGTGGGTGACACCTTGCTTTCTCCCACTCCATGCTTCTTCCGGCACTTTGTTCAACACTGCTTTTGTAGGACACCTATTCAAAATATACACTGCACAATTTACAGCTTCAGCCCAATAATCATTTGGCAAATGCTTTGCCTTTAGCATGCTCCTCGCCATATCCATGATGGTCCTATTCTTCCTTTCAGCAACTCCATTTTGCTGTGGGGTGTACCTAGCTGTAAACTGTTTGTGAATTCCATTTTCTCTACAAAATCGTAGGAATTCCTTGGAGATATACTCACCTCCTCTGTCAGTTCTCAAAACTTTTATATGCAGCCCGCTTTGGTTCTCCACAAGTGCTTTGAAATTTCGGAATTTTTCAAACACTTCACTTTTGTTTTTAAGAAAATATACCCAAGTTTTTCTTGTAAAGTCATCAATGAATGTTAGGAAATATTGGCTGCCTGCTAATGATGGATTTTGCATTGGTCCACATAAATCTGAGTGGATGATCTCTAAGGGTGCCTTTGCCCTTATGCTTTTACCTGATGGAAAACTTTCTCTATGTTGTTTCCCCAAAATGCAACCTTCACAGAGGCTGTCTGGTTTCTCTATCAATGGTAATCCTCTTACCATTCCTTTTCTGCTTAACAAGTTTAGACCTCCAAAATTGAGATGTCCAAATCTCAAGTGCCACAACCAATTTTCATCCTTTGGCACGCTTTGGAAAGCCTCTTGGATGACTGCTGCAATTTCTCCTTTGTTTTTCAAATCTGCTCTTATTCTAAGAGGGAACATCATGTTTCTTGTCATCTTTACTTCAACAATGCATCTTTTGCTGGGTGCTATATCCATGATGGTGCATACATCATTTTTAAAGAAAACATTGTGCCCCTTATGGACAAGCTGTCCAATACTCAAGAGGTTACATCTCATTCCAGGGACATAGTAGACATCTGCTATGGTTTTCTTTTCTCCTTGCTGTGTAAATATTTTTACCTCTCCTTTTCCCATAACAGAAATTTTGCTATCAGTTCCTAGTGTGACTTCTGATTTCACATTTTTATCTATGGCAGAAAAGAAGGCTATGTTTCCTGTCATATGGTTGCTGCAACCTGAGTCTAAAAGCCATATGTCCTCACTGTTTGTTTCAGCCATGTTACAAGCTAACAACACAATATCTTGGCTGATGTTTTCTCTAGTGACATTTGCATTTTTTCTATTACTCATATCATGTTGCTTCTTCCTACATTCACTGGCATAATGCTCATATTTTTTACAATAATAGCATTGGACATTGGATTTTTCATACCTTTGTCCTTGAGCATGATGTTTTCCTCCTTGTTGGCTGCTGCCTTGGCCTTGGTTCTGATTTGGATTGCTGCCTCTTCCTTGAGCATTTGCTGGACTGTTCCTTCCACCTCTGTTCTGGCTTCTGCCTCTTCCTCTCTTGTTTCCTCTGCCTTGACCTCTTCCTCTTCCAAAAGACATCTGGGTCTTAAAGGCTTGCTCTAGAGATGAGTTTTCATTTCTACTCAACCTCTGCTCATGTGTTATCAGTGATGCATGAAGCTCATCAACTGAAAAGTTTGAGAGATCCTTTGTCTCTTCTATGGTGGTGACAATCACATCAAACTTTGAGGGTAGGACCCTCAATAGTTTCTCCACAATCCTCCTTTCTTCAAGGGTTTCTCCATGAGTCCTTATCTGTGTGACCAGACCAATTACATGTGTGAAAAATGAGTCAATGGTGTCTGACTCCTTCATGCTCAGATTTTCAAAATCTCTCCTCAGCAACTGTAGTTTTGCTGTCTTTACTTTCTCCATGCCTTGATAGGCTGTTTTGAGGGTTTGCCATGCTTCATTGGATGTCTTAGCTACTGCTATCCTTGGAAACACACTCTGGTCCATTGCTTGATACAACGATACAATGGCTTTGGCATCCTTCTTCCTATTGCTCTTCAGCAGATCTCTCTCTCCCTGAGTTAAGTTGTTAAATTGATTTTCATCTGCTGGTTCTTCAAACCCAGATTCAACTAATTCCCATAAATCTTGAGAGATAAATAAAGCTCTCATGGTTATTGACCAGTAGTCATAGTTCTTCCCATTAAACTGTGGGAGCTAGGTGTTAAACATACCCATGCTAGTGCTGGTGCTAGCCATTCCTTGCATCCTCAACTATGCTTCAATTTCTTAACTGTGTATTTTAAAACACAGTCAGGTATTTCTCAGATTAATTTTCTGTGTTGTTGTTGAAGAAACAGTGGTATCAGAGCAGGCTTAGGCTCTTTGAAGGTGTTCAAGAAGCTGAAGGGAGGAGTCTTTTGTACACAATGAGAAGGTATTCCCTCCTTCGCCTTCAAGCTCCACGGTGAAGTCCACACTGACAAGGCATTCCTATTTGTATGAGCCTACCTTGCCAGACAATTCACCCTCTGCATCCACTCAAAAACCCTTTGCATGTGCATCCACAGAAAATACTCTGAATTCTCAAATCAATGTGCATACCCTAACTAACCCAAACAACCAAAACTTGCATTGGACAGCGAATAATTCAAATCAATGTGCATACCCTAACTAACCCAAACAACCGAAACTTGCATTAGACTGCGGATAATTCAAATCAATGTGCATACGCTAACTAACCCAAATAACCGAAACTTGCATTGGAAATCAATGTGCATACCCTAAGTAACGCAAATAACTGAAACTTGCATTTTGCATTGGATGGACGATAATATTTAAATAGTCTAACACATCAAATCAACAGTGCCAAATAATGTAGAGTGGCAATTGAGAGAGTTCTTTTTAGAGGAGAATGCCTTACGGCTTAATTATCCCACTAGTACTATTAACTTTACCTTTAATATTTCCCTTCTGTTTTATTTCTCTTAATATAGCTATTCACAACATGTTTCATTATATATGTGTTCATATAGTAGGTAAAAGCCTCCTTACTATCAGGTTATGTAAAATTAGACTTATTGCAAAGGAACTTCTCGTCTCAGCTACACGCATTCGATCCACCATGAGACATATTGCGAAGGTAATAGTTCAGGAAACATTTTATTTGAATTGGTTCATATGTTACATTTCATTTGAATTATACCGTCGGATATATATGTGAAACTAGCCTTAGAAAGCCTTGAGATTTAAATTACACGTAGCTGTGATGTCCCTAGGAATACATTCACCTTGGGATACGAGCCACGTTTAGCTGAACGGTGTGACCGATCTTAAGGTTACGTCTACGGTCGATAAATGAGGGCGTTGTTAGAGAGTAACTACGTGCCCTCCCCCCAGCGCCGTGCCCTGTCATTTTCTTTCATTGGCACGCCGAACTTGTCCTGCAACGACTCTTTGGACACCATTTTGCTCTCTCATGTAAATTCCTGTCTTGGTTTTGGTCTTGTTTACTGGATTAGAGTGAGGCTTTTATATTTTCCGGGTGCTCTAACTCTATTCCCTTTGACACGATTTCGCTTATGTAGCGAACATGGTTGATTTATGCGACCGTCCTGACAGTCACCCTGCGCACTTCTCTCTGGAGAGTTGTACAGTTCGAATGACAATCAGGATTCAGGCCTCCAACAATTACAACTTACCGTGAGGTATTTCCTTCCTTCCTCAGTTATTTTCCATTTGTTTTTTATATACAGTGCTCTGGTTAATTTCCCTAACTTTGTAATTGCACGGGTCAACTTCGGGGAGACAGATATGGCGTTTGAGCAAGACCTTCACGTGAAAACCCTAACCCTCCACTTTTAGACATAGATAATGAACAACAATTTTATATGGTAGGTTTTTTTTTTTTTCTTTCCTTGGTAATTCGTAATAGTTCCCTTGGTGTATATTAGATGGCTTCAACACTCCTCTTAGCTCAGCGAGGCTTAGATAAGCAAGTTGTGTATTTTTAATAAATTCTTGCGATATATTCCATAATTCCTGCGGAATACTAAACGTTTTTCCCCTGGTCGTTGTTACAAGTAGGGCTCCCTTGCACTGGTAATGCCTGGAGTACCATGCAACCTATACTTTCATATTTCTCTCAAATTGCGGTGCTACTAGCTATGCCAAAATATAGTTCTCACCCATATATATATAAATTTCCTTAATTAAGGATCTGGTTTTTCCTGCTCTAGGAGAACGAGATATCGAGCACACTGCAGGTGTTTATTCCTAGCTTTCAAATTGTCCTTTTTATTATATATATATATATATGTGTGTGTGTGTGTGTGTGGATTCTTTTGTCGTTGTAAAAGTACTGACCGCCTTCAGTTGGTAATGGATCATATTTTTGGTTCAGCCATGTGGTTTTTCTTAAAATAAGATAATTACTCCGGGATGAGGAGTTGGTTAAACTTAGAGAGTCAGTTAAGTTAACTGAGTGTTTGAGTGTTAAGTCAAGTCAAGTGATAGATGATTTTTAGTGTGTGATTGTATATGGTTGCATGTTGAGATATTTTAAGCTAGTGGGAAAAGGATAAATACCCTTCACCAGGTTCATTGTAAGCATCATGTTTTTGTGTGATCAATAAAAGAGCAATAACTCGTTAGCTCGTGTTTCATGTGCGAATTATTTATACTTCGTCTTCTCTGTTTTTCCAACAAATTAATATCAGAGCGAAATTATACAGAAAAGGAAAAACGAATTGGCCATATGAGAGGAGAAATATATATATTTTCATAGTGTTTGAGCATTAACGCATCCTACAGTTATACATAGGGCGTTCAGGCTCACCAGAGAGTAGCGTTAGTCGTGGTGGACTTACATTGATCTGCATGCACGTGGTTCCCATGAAGTATTAAAGAGTTAAGCACTAACGTTGATCTCCTGTTCGTATAGAGCGTTAATCGCATGCAATACTCACTAGAGGCTAAAGTTTTTAAAATACGAAGTTTTTAAGATCATATTTTTTTAAAAGTATGAAGACATTGACTTTATATATGTTGAGTGGGAAGTTTTTTTAATTAAAAAGAACACATATTAAAAACAAAAGTTTTTTTATATATAAAGGATTTTGAAACTTTAGAAAATGAATTTTTTGAAAAAGTTTTTTTTTTATATATAAAATAAAAATTTAGGGTTTTATTGAAAGGGGTATTTTTGAAAAAGTTTATTAAAGTAGAAATTTTTTCTTGAAAATAATTTTTTGAAAAAAAGATGGTTTTTTTCAAATTTCTAACCTCAGTTCCCACAGTTTAGAAGGAAAGATTATGATGTGTGGGCCATTAAGATGGCGACTACTTTTCAGGCACATGATGTTTGGGATTATGTCCAGTTTGGGTTTTCAAGACCTAAGAATGAAGCAGAAGAACAACTTCTTAGTAATATAAAGAGGGAACAATGGAAGAAAGACAAGAAGAAGAATGCACAAGCATTGCAGCTTATCCAACAGGGAGTGGACCAAGCAGTGTTATAGAAGATTCTGATCACGTCTTCAGCAGAAGTAGCATGGGATACTTTAGCGACAAACTATACAAGTATGGCCAAAGTCAATATTGTTAAGTTGCCGAATATTAGAAGAGATTTTGAAAGTCTGCAGATGAAGGGGATAGAAGACATCGATTCTTTCATTAGTTGGGTCATAACTGTCATAAATCAGTTAAATATTTACAGTGAAGATATTAAAAATCAAACAGTGGTTGAGAAGGTGCTTAGATCTTCGTCTACCAAATTTGATGTTGTGGTAGTAGCCATAGAAGAAACCAACGATTTTCAGACTCTCCTGGTTCAGACTCTCTTTTGTAGCGCTGACTAGTGGGTTTTATTTTTATTAATATGAACATTTCCATTTTTATCAAGGTATCAGAGCTCTGAGGACCTGCCCCCTTGTGGGCTTGGACCTCCTGGGCCGAGGAAATAAAGAGCTTCGTTTTCCAATCCATTTTTTGTGTTTGTCCATCATAATCGATGTTTTTTTTTTGTCTTTGAATGTTGCTTGCATTTCTTTTGGTATGGTGGGTTGTCGTTTGGGAAGTGGACAACTGCAAGCGCAGTATTCATTTGATGAGCTACTGCTGATTCTTTGTCTTTGCATGAAGGATGCGTGGAGGAGATTGGTGGCCGTGGCAGGATCGAACCACAGAGGGATCGATTGAGGCCGCAATTTTTTATTTTGTGCAGTAGTTTGGATCGCTGCGGGACTGCGATTTGGAAGGGCTGTCGGCCCACCTGTTAATGAAGTAGATCGAAGAAGTGTGTGACGGTGCCTCTAACCTGCGCACCTGGAGAAGAGCTGTAGGCTCTCGAGAAGGATTGATGGTGTCTCTAGATCGATCGATTTGTGTCCATTGGACAATAACTGTTGCGGAGAATTATTGGAAAGCGATGACCACTACTTGATTGATAAATAAAAAAAAACCTGTGTTGAAGGAGATGGGAGCATTTGCTTTATGTAGAGCGAAGATCGACATTGTTTGCTAGTCGGCGTTCTTTGTTTGCAGATCGGCGGATTAGTCTCCTCAGCAAACTTGGAATTGGACGACTGACCTGAGGGCATATGCCAAGAAATCAGACATTTTCAGATGCCCAAAACGTTCATCTCTCGGAACGTAGATGTCAAGGCTCATGTCCAATGGCAATCTGCTTTCGGTAGCGGGCTCTGTTTTGTAGGAGGGTGGCCCATTCTGCCCCTCCGCAGGTATGGAAACTGTTGAGACCCTCCGAGCACTGTTCAGCTGAGCTCCACACTCTTGTCTGGGTCTCCGAGATCATTGTAGAAATCGTAGTCATACACTTTTGTCCCACTGTCATACACCTGCGCTCTTTGTTCACTAAGAAAAATGAGAAACTTCCAGGATGTGGATATTATGCCTGGGAAATCCATGAGCATCCTGTGAGAAAGACCTACTACTGCGATTGTGAAATTCAAGGCTAGAAGTATCAAGCTGGCCCATCAAGATCCGGGTTGGTGATGAGTTGTTTATTGTTGAGAAAAAAACTTGGTATTCGAATGAGCATTTTTTTCTTCTGTCGTATTGGTTAGCTTGAGCTGGCAAGCTCGTGGTGCTGACCCTTAGGACGTTTGCTCCTATAGTTCACCATGGTGCTCTTAATAATCGCCCATGGGAACACCTTTGCTTCAGTGTGTGCCTTTGAAAAATTGTCCAAGTGATATCCACCTCCCTTCAAAAGTAGGATACTTTTGCAAATTTGGCACAATTAGCAAATGTAGAGATGATATCCAGCTTCAAAGGCATGATACTTCTGCAGGAAGAATTAGGAAAAGCCATTTTTATTCACTCATATTATGTGTTGGTGATTTTGTATTAATACATAGTCAATTTTAGATCATGGCTTGTGCTTTTGTTCCATATTATTTTGAAGGAGAATATCTCTTGGAAGTTTGTATACATATTGAGATTAGCGACCTCAATATGCAGTCATGTTGTTAGAATTCGCTACTCTAACTGATGACAGGTAAAGCATAGAGATCCAAGACCAGTATATCCAAGACTCAAAAGTACAAAGTCCATGATGGAAATATTCAAACGAGAAAGCAGTCCAACATATGAATGGTGTGGTATATCCAGCATAAGTGATTAAAGGATAATGGATACTCAAATTTGCTTGAATAGTTTGTTTGAGTTTGTAGAATAGACTCATGATTGTGGTAAAGTGCGATTCACACATTATAATCATAGCAAATCTACATTTCATATTTTGTTTTTTTTGGACAGTTGTGGTCACTAAAATGTTTTATGTGCCTAGTATCTTCTTAAGCTTGGAGTATATTAAAAAGGGCATATGACTGTAAGACTTAGAGAGGCATGCATACCCATTTGTTATGTGTTCCCTAGAGACATCAAGTTGTGGAATCAACCACTGGGTAGGTACGAGGGCGGCAGGTGTACTCGTATCTAAGCTTGATATGTAATCGTAGAATTGAGTCTTTGATTAATGGGGAATTGAGAGATGTAACATATCTCATAGTGCAATGGACCAAGTCAAAGAAAGTTCATTAAGAGGTGGATGAACCATGTATGTGAAGGACTTCCTAGTAGACTGGCGGTTGCAGTAGTTGGGAACCCATGCATTCCAGTATATGGTTGTTCCTTTATATTGCCACCTAAAATTGCATGAACAAGGTACAAGGTGTGATTACCAGATTGGACCAGATGTGGATTTGCAAATTGATATGGAGACAAGTACTCATTAAGGGGGAGTGTTGGAATATCTAATTCATTCTTGTCTCTAGTTGTGATTCTTTCTATGTAAGGAGTTAGTTCCTATTCTATAGGATTTGGCTATATCTACTTGTTCCTAGTTTGGTGTGTGGTCGAGAGATATCCTCAACCAACAAATTGTGTGTCCAAAATAGCATACCTATCTTGAGACAACACTTCTTGTATATATGAAATTGCATTTGATTAATAATGTAATATGGATTCTATTGACACAGAAAGGATAGAAAGTTATCTTTCAAGGTCAAGAATGTGTTATCTATGACAAGCCCCCAAGAAAGCATCTTATAGCAAAGGTGCATATGACAAGGAACAAAGTCTTTCTTCTAATTATGAATTACAATGGTCAGGTGAATTCTTTTACAGTTGCATGTTCTGATGATTATTGGTTATGGCACTTTCGATTTAGATACTTGCAATTTTCTGGTTTAAGATTGTTGTAGCAGAAACAGATAGTCAAAGGACTACCTGCCATCAAGGAACTTGTTAGTACTTGTGGGTGTTGCATCTTCGGAAAGCAACACCATGAAAATTTTCCAAAGGGACTTGCATACAGAGCAAAGCAACCTCTTGATCTAGTGCATACAGACTTGTGTGGACCTATGAGGACACAGTGGATTGGTGGAAGTTGTTACTTCCTCACCTTCATTGATGGCTACAACAGAAAGACTTGGGTTTATTTTTTGAAGAAGAAGTATGAAACTTTTGCAAAGTTCAAAGGATTCAAAGCCTTAGTAGAGAGCCAAAGTGATCGAAAAATCAAGGTATTGAGGTCAGATCGTGGTGGATAATATGATTCAAAGGCATTCCATGATTACTACAAACAACATGGAATCAGAAGACAGTTTACAACCAGGTACACACCACAACAGAATGGTGTAGCTGAGAGAAAGAATAGGACAATTATGAACATGGTAAGAAGCATGTTGAAAGGTAACAACTTTCCTAATGAGTATTGGGCAGAACGAGTTGCATGTGCTATTTATGTGATCAACAAATCTCCTACAAAGACTGTGATGAACAGAGTACCAAAACAAGCATGGTCAGGTATGTCTTGCAATGTATCTCATCTCAAAGTATTTGGGTCTGTTGCTTATGCACATGTGCCTAAGGAGCGAAGAGGAAAATTGGATCATAAAAGTGAAAAATGCATATTCACTTGTTATAGTGAGTAATCAAAAGCTTACAAACTGTATAACCCTTTCACAAATAAGACCATAATTAGCAGAGATGTTGTGTTCAAGGAACAAGAGTCATGGAATGGAACTGTAGAAAAAACAGTTGATGCACAAGTGCCTCTGATGGAAGAAGATGATGTAGCAGAAAAGGAGCAGCAAGAGTCACAAGTGAAGACACCAAATAGAGACACACCAACAAGGACTCCAAGATTTTCAGGGTAGCATGGATTTTCAAGCAGATCAATAGATCAAGATTGTTTCAAAAATCAATCGAGTGATGAATCAAGCAATGGTAAGAGAAAGTTGAGAAGTTTGAAAGATATTTATGATGATTTGGATGTTGGTTCAAATTTTGCATTGTTGTCATTGCAACCTTCTTCGTTTGAAGAAGCAATCAGAGATGAAAATTTGGTGCAAGACACGGATGAAGAAAGTGAAGCTATTGAAAAGAATGATACATGGGATTTGATTAATTTACCAAAGGAAAAAATTCTCATTGGTGTAAAGTGGGTGTACAAGACAAAGCTAATGAGAAAGGTGAAATTGACAGATTCAAAGCTAGACTTGTAGCAAAAGAATGCTCACAGCAACCACGAATAGAATTTGGAGAAACGTTTTCGCTGGTAGCTAGATTGGATATCGTAAGAGCAGTTCTAGCCACAACGGCTCAGAACAAGTGGAAAGTATATCAGATGGATGTGAAATCAGCCTTCTTGAATGGAATTCTAGAAGAAGAAAATTATGTGCAGCAGCCTCCAGGTTATGAAGTTGAAGGTAACAAAAATAAAGTTTACAGGTTGAAGAAAGTGCTCTATGGACTGAAGCAAGCATCTAGAGCTTGGTATAGCATAATCGGCAACTACATGATTAAGAACGGATTTTGCAAAACCAACATTAAGCTTACCTTATACAAAGGTAAATGAGCATGGACACATTTTCATTGTTTTCTTATATGTTGATGACATGATTTTTTCAGGTGATTTTGAGATAGATGAATTTAAAGGAGCCATGATGAAGGAATTTGAGATGACAAATCTCGGTCTCATGAAATATTTTCCTGGAATAGAAGTTGAGCAATTTGAAAAAGGAATTTTTATTTGTGAAAATAAATATGCCAAATATTTATTTAAAATATTCAAGGTGGAAAATTGCAAACCTGTCCCTACGCCAGTTGTAACAGGTACAAAGTTAAGTAAGGGCGATGAAGGATCAGATCTCAATCCAACTTTATTCAAAAGATTGGTTGGTAGCCTCATGTATCTCATAGCTACAAGACTGGATATCATGCAAGGAGTGAGTTTGATTTCCAGATTTATGGAGACTCCAAAAGACACACATTGGAGTGCAGGAAAGAATTCTGAGATACATAGCAGGTACTAGAGATTGTGGAAAAATGTATGCAAGCACGAAAAAGAAAGATTTGATTCGGTACACAAACAATGATTTTGTAGGTAGCTAAGATGATACTAAGAACACTTCTGGTTTTGTGTTCCACCTCGGCTCAAGTGTGATTTCATGGGCATCTAAGAAGAAACCCATTGTGACACTTTCGTCAGCAGAAGAAAAATATGTAGTAGCAACATCAGTAGCATGTCAAGCATTTTGGTTAGGAAGAGTATTTGATGGACTCAAGAAGAAATAACAAGGATCAACAACAATTTAGTTTGATAATACCTCAGTGATTTCACTATCCAAGAATAGTGTGTTTCATCAAAAGAGAAATCATATTGATACTGGATATCACTTTATTAGAGAACTTGTGAGCAATGGAGAGGTTCACTTGAAGCCTTGTAATTCTAGTGATCAATTGAATGATATATTTACTAGGTCATTAGAATAATATGTGTTTGAGTTTCATAGAAGAAACTTGGGTGTTGTAAGCCTATTTGAGACATAGACCAGCAGGCATGTTTGAGTTGTCGTGAGTCATGTTTTAGTTTAGCGGTCGTAATTAATGGGGAGTGTTAAAATAAGATAATTGCTCCTACGTGAGGAGTTCACTAAACATAGAGACTCAGTTATCTAAGTGATTGAGTGTTCATTCAAGTCAAGTGATAGATTAATTTTAGTGTGTGATTGCATGTCAAGATATTTTAGGCAAGTCGTTATTTTAAAAAGGATAAATACCCTTCACTGAGGTTCATTGTAAGCACCATGTTTTGTGTGATAAATACCCTTCCGAACCCTAATGTTCATACTTACTTTGGTTTTTTCTTCAGAGTCATGATGGTTTTCTGCTTGTCTACCTGATTATAATCCCATCCATCCTATTATCTTTTTAGTACTTCTCCAATGTTTCATCATAGTCATGTGGTTGTGTTGTAAAATTATTAAGTTTATAATTATTTAAGTTGGATAATGTAAAACTTTTAAGTTACCCCAAGGGTTTTAATCATCGTTGGTTATTTTAGTATAACATTTGATCGAAAACATGGAGTACGAATCATATATTTATTTAGAGAAGTATGACTTCCAGAGTGTAATTTTTTTTGGCATACTATAGTGTAATATGGTTATTCGGTGGTTCTAGATTTGTACTCCTAGGATACATGTTCTTGGCGAATATATGTTTTTTTATTTTATTTTTACAGTTAAAGGTTTTAACTACTCTCTTGTGTGTCTATTCAAAAATCACAAGGATGGTCGCTCTTCACTAATTTGTTTAATTACTCTTCACCCTTGATTTGAAAGGTTTAATAATTTATTTTTTTATAATTCCATTTGCAATATGGGTCTAACTCTTTGTCACACTTAACACATTGTTTGATTCACTTATGGTTGATTTATTTTTTTAGCACAAGTGTATTTTGGCTCTTGGATCTGTTTAAATTTGTACACCAACCTTTACAAATTTGGCACAAGATATCTATGATATATAAAATAGTTTTGGAAAGCAGACGTTATCCCTCTCTTTTTTCTTTTTTATGGCTTATAAATTTTCAAGAGTACTGGTAATAATTAGGTTCAACTATATTTGACTTGGATGGTAATGTATAGACTGCATATTGGGTCTGATATTTCCTTGAGCATGACCTACCATTGGGACGTACTCATTTATTCCATCCCTTCAACTATATGAAGCTATAATTGTTTTTGGCTACTGTTTAACCAAGTGGACCTGCAAATAACCTACTTCATTAGATTTGTTCCATTTTATAAACCTAAGGTTTCTACCATCATCATACACAAATATTCTATATACAGAAGGAAACATATTTTTAACACAACTAGGATTATTCATATTTAAAAGAAGAAAATAATTATCACAAGTACAAGTTGATTTTTTATCTTCACTTAACAATTATCCATAGCTTATATTATTTATAAAAATAAATTCAAATAAATAGAATAACATTTATGTTTTACCATCCACTTAGGCCTTTACCTTGGCCATATTTTTACCAAGTCATTTGGAGTAAAATGAAATATTAAAAGCTTTAGTGAGGGGTGTTACATACTTGCATGGATAAACTGGATCTAATTGGAGGGCGGAGGTTGTATCTCTATGGAAAGTTCCCCAATGTGCGGTATGGCTTGCTATTGATGAGGTCAAGGTTGACGGGGATTCATACACCGTCATTGATTGGTTACAGGGGAAATATTCTCTTGAGTTTCCCTCCCTTCATCATTAGATGACTAATGTCATGGCCTTATTTTCTGCATTCATCACCATCTCCTCTCTTCACGTGTTCCAGGAATAGAACCTTGAGGTCGATGCTTTATGCATGCATGGAGTCTCCCTCCAGACTGGATTAATGTTTTTTGAGCTCTTATTTGACAAAGTTGTTAGTGACTTTAGAACCTTTGCATCCTAGTCTAGGTTTATATATTTTTGCCAATTTTGCTATACAAGTTGTTTGTTATTCCTTTACAAGGAATCTAGGATTCTAGCTCTAAAATGATTTTTTGTCTTGCTTTGGTGATTAGAGAAATCTCCTCTTTTCTTTTTGGCTTATCGCCATCTAGGATGAATTTTAATTGACATTTTTTTTTTCCCTTTTTCATGGAACGTTCAAGAGCTATGTTGTTGATCTTCCAACGTTAGAGAATTACGTAACTTCCTCTTTTTAATTAATGAAGGCAGTTTATGTTTTTCGATTGAGAAAAAAAATGTTGGACACCTAAAACTAGTAAATATCTATAAGCATAGTTTATAAAAACATTTAAACACTTACATTGTAAATTAAAAAATAATCATAAAAATTAATTAAATTATAATTTTAATATAATAACAATAATTAGTAATGATAAAATAAATTAATATATAAGTTAAATATATATAATTTAAAAAAATATGTATCACTATTTTTAATTATGGAGATTTACTTCTACTTTATTATTATGGACTTAATCAATAACAAATCAGGCTTTGTTACAGTATACTATAGGTCACATGCCTATAAAATTCTTCATTTCATATGACGTATTTTTAATTATCAAAATGTTTAAAAGAGTTAAAATGAAATAGCTAAATAAATCTGTCTTAAATTTTTATATACTACTAATAATATTCTAAGAGATTTTAATGACATTAAATCCCTACCATTTACCTAATAATTATTAATAATTAAATTCAAATTCAAAAAACCTATTAAAAGACAGACATACATAACAACATAATTACACATAAATACATTAACTCTTATCAAGATATCTCTTTTAGTATATGATGTTAAAATGATAATAAGTATTTATTAACAATATTATAGATGACATATTTCTCATCTACATTAAAAGAAGGGGTGTACACGAAATTTATAGCTTCAACAAAGTGGTGCTATTTCTTCCTTTGCCACACCACTACCACAAAAGGGGGTTTTTTAAGACAATATTTAAGGTGATTTACAAGTAATTTGTCTTAACTTGAGACAAAAAAAAACTTGTAAATTGTCTTAAATATTGTCTTTAAGTGGGTGCCTCAAATTATTGTCTTAAAAAATTGTCTTTATAAATACAATATAAAATACATGTATTATTGTCTCTTAAGAGACAATTCATTTCTCTTAACTTGAGACAAAAAGAAAACTGCAAATTGTCTTAAATATTGTATTTAAGCGAGTTTATCAAATTATTGTCTTAAAAAATTGTCTTTATAAAGACAATATAGAATACATGTATTATTGTCTTTTAAGAGACAATTTAATTTTGTCTCTCAAGAGACAATAGCTACAATTAAAAACATATTGCCTCTATAGAGACAATGTCTTTAATCCCAGTTATTGTCTATCTAGAGACAATAAAAGAATATCTTTAGAAAAAATATATATAAAATTTGAATCTTTTTGTTTCTTCAATGACCAACTCATGTTAGGGTGTGATGGATTCAAACCACCAACCTCCTGCTTGTAGAGCATGTTCTCTTCCATTGAGCTAGCACCCTTTAAATATATATGTTATCTCGATAAGTAAAGATAAAAATCAAACAAAAATAATTTCATAATGTGTTATCTCAGTGATATAGCTCAAATAAAAAAGTACCTCCCATCAATATGGCAATGTGATCCAAGTATTGGTTTTTCCTCTCCCAAAATCCATGAGCTTTCAAAACGCCAACCTTCAGTGCACCCCAGGGTTTATGGACAATAACAGTAGTTAAAGCTTCTTGTTCAATGTCCTCCACAATGATAAAAATGGGATACCTCCCATGGATGGTATCTTCTAACAGTGTGATCATGTCTCTTGCATTCATGATCTTCTTATCAACCAATAGAAGCTGCAATTTACAATAAATAATGATTCAATTCTAGTCCTTGAAAAGTAGAATGAAAAAGAAAACATGAACAAATAGATATTTAGCATAAATTATGCTTAGCAATATTCCACTTTCTTTTTAATCATTAAAAAAACACTCTCAATTTAATTAAAAAACCAAAAAAATTACTTAGGGCACCAAATATACAATTTCATACAAACCAACAAAACCCAAAATCAACCTCGAGGGTGTATGATATGCATACTGGTAAGATGGAAGTGACTAGGAAATCATTTTATAGTTTCTTGAGAGCAAGGGTTAAGAACCAAATAGAATTTATTGGAACCTTGATATAGCAAGGCTTCTACATAGATGGAATCTTAAAAAACACCAGAGTTCCACTTACATTTATGTCATGTTCTAGGAAAACACCAAAGTTCCACCTAAATTTATTCCAGGTGTCTATGGTGATGAAAGACTAAGGTTTTTACTTAAAAAGAGTCTGTTTTTCAATTATTCTCTCTCACATTACAAAGAAAACAAATGAATAACAACAAAGCAAAGAAACAAGAAGAAACTTCTTTGCATCAATTACCTTCCAATTCTCATACTCCACAAACATCTTCTCACTGTCTGTCACAAAGTGTGGAGAAATATAACCACGATCAAATTGCATTCCCTCCACAACATACATATTATTTTATGCACTTTTTCCCTCTTCAAGTGTCACAACACCTTTCCTTCCAACTTTGCTCATAAGCCTCTACTATCATTTTTCCTATTTCATAGTTATTCACAACACTCACTGAAGAAACATCTACTAATTCATTGTCTTCAACCTGGAAAATAATACAGATTACAAAGTGTTAACATGTGTAACCATTCACACAACAAAATTTTCAAAAATACAAATTCTTCACAAGAAACTCATCAACATACCCTAGAGTAAGGATTAAATGATAATATTGCATCAACTATTTCCATAATAAAAGTTCACCTCAACCATAAGACTAAAAAAATACAAGTTTACCAACTATTAAATATCTAACAAGACCACAAAACCAAATGTATTCCTCAAGACAAATACTGTATGAAAAATGAAAAAGATTTTGCAACCAAAAATACCTTAGGCAACTAATTCATTCAATTAGATGCAACACCAAACCATCAGAAAAATAGAAAACCAACCTACTCAAAATATGAGGATTTACCTCCTTTGACAAAATTTTGAGTTCCGAAAGAAAGGCCTTTGCTGTCATGCCAATGCCCCTAGTAATTTGAATGGGATTTGCACCTGCTGCAACAACTTAAACAAAAAGGTTTCATTTCAAATTCTGATTCAGAAATTTAGGATACAATCTGTCTGTTGGGTCCTTCCTAACAAGATCATAACAATTGACAAAAGGATCAAAATTTTCAAATACCTGATGACAATTTTTTCATTGAAATACCATCTTAAACTCATTAAATCCCAAACCAAAACTAAAAAAACAAACACCATAAAACCCTACAAAAATGAATAGATCTTAAACCAATACTAGTGGAAAAAAATTACCTTTACACCTTCACTTATTAAACCCTGTGCAAGCACAACAAATGTGGTAGTTCCATCCCCAGCTAAATTATTTATCTTTGTTGTATCTTGTCTTACCAACTTGGCCCCAATATTTTCAACTAGGTCCTCTAACTCAACCTGTCGAAAAGATGAAACCATGGCATTGAAATACATTTCATTAGACTGTCCATTACCGTCAAACTTGACTCATCCACAAATCTTTCTTTTCAGTTGTGAAAATATTTATTCATTACTCTCATGTGACTAGTCCACAGGCCAAGTAGATTGCTGAGTAACAAATATATTGTCTTTGACCTTTCAGTTTGCAAATTTTTCCTACCAGATCTAAGACATTTAGGAAGGGGAAACTAATACAACATTAAAAACAAAACCATAACACACATCTACAAATTACCTACTTAGCTACTATCATGCCATTTTTTACTATTTTCGGAGAACCATACTTTCTCTCCAAAACAACATTTATTCCCTTTGGTCCAAGGGTGACTCCAACAAGATCAACAAGTTTGTTCACACCTACACACCTACCTGCAAGACAATTAGAATGGGATTTCAATAAGAGTGCGACTGGATGTAGGATTATATGCCAAACAACCATCCATGAAAAAATAAAACCACACATTAACATCAAATATAAACCGACAAGGAAAAATCATTCATAGTGAAGTTTTACGTGCATCTAACCTTCCTCTAAACAAGAATTTTTCTCTGACCTACAGCTTTTGCCACTAACCCATCCCAGTTGAAGTAAAACTCCTTTTCCATGGCTCTTGTATTAACTACCTGCTCTCTAGTGTGTAATCTCAGAGTCCATCTTTTTCTTAAGTGATTAAAAGAAATGGGCAAAAAAACTGAAAGAAAAGACAATTGTCTGCCATAATTATTAAACACTACACCCAACTTCCTCTCCTTTCGAATGTTGCCCAATGAGGTAGACATGGAAATTTTTGTCACGTTTCCTAAAGAAGAGGCCATCTTCTCATATCCTGAATAAATTACAAGATCTTCATATTAGTATCTATGTTTGAAAAACATGAATTCCATTGCATAAAAGAACTTATAAGTGTTAAAAGGAAAACTAAATAGCTATCAAAGACTTTAGGAAACTTATGGAGCATCGAGAAAGAAACAACCAAATAGAAATCCAAATACATCTCTATATATTTACATTAAGCTAATATAAATAAACCCCATCTATATTAATACTAGCACAAAACAATCTAAGCTAGTTTCTGTTGCAGGCCTCCAGGTTGCATATTTTTAATTTGAATTTTTGACCTCTATGTAATGTGCTAGGGTAATTTTTCCCTAGTTTTCAACAAAATTTATCCTTCTTGTACAATAGTTTAACACAATAAATCCAACAGTGCACCCCTACCACTGATAGTACTATTGTACACTCTTATGAGAATTCACTCTAGAATTTCTTGATAATTAACCTTTATTTTTTTATTACAGTGGTTAAATTATAATTCAGAATTGCTACTCTGTCTTTAGTGATTATAGTGAACAAAGGTATCTAGAATAATAAATAACAATACAACAGTTTTTGGCAATACACTACTCAATATCATATAAACCCAGAGTCACAACATGAAATTCAATTCAAACAACTTCAGTTCCTCACTGATGAGAACTATGAACCACAAATTAAATCAAAATCCCACAATATCAGTTACTCTAACTAGGAGTCAAAACTTAAATTAGTTATGTTTCCTACACTTCTTGTCCCTTACATTGTCTAAGAAGTGAATTCTGAACTTGTTACATAGTTGGTTTCACCACAATATGCCTCCTACCAGACTACATCCTTCTATTGGAGGATCTGAGTTGCTGGAAGTCACGAATTGTAGGAAGTGTCTTTGCTGGCCTATACAAGACTTCTTCTCCACATATTGAATGGAAGACAAAATCAGTGGTTTCCTTTGGATCCAGAGACAAGAATCAAATCCCCGCAACTTGGAAACCCTCCTTGATGCTCAACCCGAATAGGTCCCGCTTCAGGAAACTCTTATTCAAACTATATTTAGGCTTTGGAACCCTCCGATGAGTGTCGAGTCACTACTCCACTTCCTTTTAAACCTCCAACTAACCATCCACTTTGGGTCCAACTTGCTGAGATAATACCAAGGATCATTCTATGACAGGAAACACCAAAGGGATAGGAACAATAAACAGTAAATACTAGGTCCTTGTCAAGACCCCTTCTGTAGGTAATCCCATATTAGTTTAGGATCAGCCAGAGGAAATTTTTTGTTTTTGGAGGAGCCTGAGGTTCCACTTCCAACATCATGAGGATGGAAAGAATTCTGCTTTATATCCTACATTTTCTTTCTAACGTCCTCCCAAATTTCTTGTTGCACATACTAAATAGTCAGGCTACTGTCTCAACCTGTCAGAGGCTGCTTTTAGGACTCCTTTAAATTCTCCATGTTCATTTTCCAATTCATCTCTAAAGTCATGAGACAAATTCTATTGTAGGTATGTTGGTCGAACACGAATGACCTCTAAGATTCTTATTAAGGTCTCGATGAGAATTTGTTCAGTGGGGGGGGGGGGAGGAGGGGGCGGGGTGTTGGGGGCGGTGTAGGGAGGTCCATGTTGCATGAATGAACGGCCTATAGATATTATCCACTACACAATTGACTTCTTATTTCAAAGGAGGTAGATGTGGGGGGGATTCAAAGAGGACATGTAGGGAGGAAGACGATCAATGAAAATAACTATAGACTACAACAATGTAGATACCTCAAAAAATTTAAAATACCTGCATTCTTTCCTTAATGTACATTGACAAGGATGTGAAGCAATCTCTTTGGAAGATAAAAGATCCATATAGGGGTACCTCTCCTCTCCAAAGGCCAAATCTCCAAGGGTGCAAAGGTTGTATAGGTAAGAGGTAAGCTTGAGCAAAGTCTTTAGTTGAAGTGGGTGAGGACCAAATCAACTTGTATAATGGAATGTGGAATTGTTTTCTTACATCTAATCATATGTTGGAGCATGATGGTTGATATTTCATCTGATCATCTCTCAATAAGTGTTCAACTAGCCTCACCGAATTTCGGTCTAATTAGATATTTGATCCATCCAACAATTTGTCTAACAAGATAGTGAAAGAGTGCCATCATCGATGGATGTCATGAAAATGAAATTGGAAGTGCTACTTTTCTAAAATAGCTAAAGAAGTGTATCCCTTGCATAGCCACATTTGAGAAGCTGGTCCCAAATTGAAAGGTGGCCTTGAAAACTAGACACCTAAATAACTTAATAAGAATAGGTAGGGGTGATCTTAACTGGTTCTCCTATGTTGGAGAAATGCAACCAAGACATAGTATCTTTGGTTGCACTAAAAACCATATTCCTAGCCTTAATAAGATTAACAACCCCAACTTACGAAGGGAAATCCAATGAACCAAGATGTGATAGAAGAATCTCAAGAGAGGAATCAATTAAGACCAAATCAGTAAACGATAATAAGTACTTAGACCATGGTGTAAAATGCACCCTTCATTGGCATGTGTCATCTCCCTTATAAAATAGTCAAGCTCACAATTCAATGTAAATCTTGATTAAGATGGGGAAAAGAGTGCAACCCTATTTAAGCACCTCAAAGCATAGAATAAGGTTAGAGAAGCTACCGGGTTTGCAAAATCAACTGATAACTGATCCATAAAGCCTTCAGATGCCTGCAAAGCCATTCTCCTGATACCTAATACAAGTTGGGCATCTATCAAATCACCCCTATCTGCCAGTGCTCTAACCTATGCTATGGATTTTGTAGTTCACAATGTATTTTTTTGCCTGTGAACCTCAAGATAGACAACATGTTCATTGCTGCTAACATTTTTAGGACATCAAATAGATAGTTTTTTCATTTGTTTCTAAATAGTTTCTTGTGAAACGAGATCCCTGTAAGAATAAATAACCTTTAACATTTTCATTTCATTAACAATGGTGCTCTCTTCAGATTTTCTAAATGGAGGAAGATTAACATGAACCAAGAATTCCCTCTCCTCCTTTGCATACAAGTCTCCAATCTTTACCAATCCCTTCTACCCATCGTCTAGAATATTGCCTACATAATTGCCTTCTTGTATGGCACTCAATTGCACTCCTAAACTAGCACATGTGATAATAACCTACATATCCTGAATCACCACACTCAGCAAACCACCAATGCACTGTGCATCTTGAATGATACTTTTGTCTCAATGAAGGAAAAGGTGCCACCAGAAGTCTCTGATATGGAGTAAATGGATGTTGAATCATGATATGTTCCAAATCTAAAAGTGTGTACAGGGATCTGTATGTTACGCTACTCCACAAGTTTCCTTATTGATCTTGGAAACAAGGACTGGTAATCTAAAAGCCTCCTGGAATTTGACAAAATAGAAACATTCCCACGGTTTCCCACATTTTAGGTGTCCTGTCCATCGGAGAGTAAAATGATACTATAGACAGGGTTCTACTCACATTCGTCTTCCAGAACTTTGGCACACATTTTCAATCCTTCAGCAATGTTGGTTCCACCAATGGAAACTAGGTCATTCACTGTTTGAAAAGAAAATTGTTGAGCCCCCTTAGACATAGGTTGTAGGAGAAACAAACACCTAGCAATTGATGAGAAGGAAATGACTAAAAGGTAGTCCATGGGGCCAATATTATGAATCATGAAGCCCATAGCATGCTTCAGCAGTGCCAGGTTTGTACCTGCCATGCTTCCACTAACATTAAGAACAATTACAAGATCAATGGGGCTCAATCTTTGGGCATATCAGGGGTTTGGGATGGATTTCTAGTATTCCAAGTTCTTTGGCTTTGCTGTTTTTTGCACTAGAGCACGAAGCTTTCAAATGTACCACGACACTAAAATTCTCACGAAACTGAGCATGGAATTGTAGAAAACTTAAGAAACATTTTTAACTATACAGATGTACTATCAACTTCTTTGCCTTGAATCCCTTCACTTCCTTGTGCCAATTTTCTTCTTGAATCCGTAGCCTGTGAATTTCCTACTGTTATCCCAATTTCAACCAAAGTAGGTTCATTCCCATTTTCCCCACCTGACCCATTTTCTCCACTTGACCGATGGTCCAATGGGTCATCATCAACAAAAACAACATCCTTTGTAGCATGTCTTGCACGTTCAGGATGTGGAGGGCGAGCAGGTGGCAAATGGGGTATGTTGGGAACGGGATCTGCCAAGGACAATTTTGGGGCTAAAAGCCCATGTTCTGGGTCAATTCTTGTAATAAAGTTGTAAAGCCTCCTCATTTTGTGGTCATAGAGATTGAAGGTTTCATGAGTCATAAAGGGTTGTCTGCCTTTATTTTGTAAAGTAAAGTCAGATGTACATATCTACCCATGGTATGCGAACCATGGGATTGTATAAAAGGAGCTAAGCAAGTAAGCTCTAAGTAGTTAGTCGTGGGTAATAAGTTTGTAAGAAGTCTTGAGAAATAAGGAGAGAAGTCTAAGTTTCGGGTCGTAGCGTAGGTAGAGGCTCTGCAGCTGAGTGTGCAGAGGCATAGGGTAGAAGTCCACAGCTGAGTGCATGGACAGCTGCAGCTGTTTGTGTGGGGCGGATTGAGTCTATAATTATCTAAAGATATCAATAAAGAGAAGAATTATACAAATTCTGTGTGTTTATTTGTTGTTAATGCATGTTATCATATTGGGAATGAATTTCATTTATAATTCTTATGTGATGCACGAACGTATGTAATTAAGTTGGATAAATGAACGAAAATGAGGATATTTGTTTACGTGGTGCTAACTGTGATTGTTTAATAAGATAAGTAAGACACTTAAACTAGTTTGGGAATATGTACGATACGCTGTCCTAAAAGTGCAAAAGTACCTGAATCGTAGGTTAGGACTATGTGAAGGCCAATCGTACCCCTTCATAGAGGTATCAAAGGGTGAAATAAAGCGCTGGACTAACAGATCCCTAGAGCTTAATGACCTGCGTGAAAGCAGGAATAAAAGGAATAAACCGACATCACGACCATCTCACGGTGTGGAAACTTGGTTCTAGCATCCCCCCATACTACTTCGGGTGAAACTTCAGTCCGCGCTTCGTGGGCTAATGCCGAAAGGGCCACTAGCATAGGAATTTGTTTGGCTAACTAATGTTGAGCTTGGGCTAGGCCCCACCAAATGAACAAATGGTTCTGTTGCCGGGACTGAAATCTGCATAAGACATGTGTGATTTCGTATCATTGGAATCCAACTAAGAATGATATCAGAGACAGGTTGGACAGGAAGATCCACGAATTCATGGTGCAGGAGAACAAAAACCTGTAACTAACAAAGGAATAGTGGTTGGACAGGTACCTATATACAGAAATCCACTAGGTCTTTTTCTGTTCCTTTCCAATTGAGATATATGAGTGGATCACGAAGCTAGCGGATAACTAAGGAAGGTGGAGACTTGATGGTCCTATTGTTTGGACACCAGAGTTAGTATAGAGATTGGAAGCATCTGAGGATAAGATCGCCTGCACTGTCAATCATTGGCTCGATCGCAATAGGAGGATTTGTGACTGAATTTGCGGTTGATACCTCAATCAACAACAGCGAGGCGGAGTGATGCCTTTTCAAAGGTCTGCGAGGTAAGTACTTGGGGTCTTTGAACACCTGGATTAAGATGTTATTATGTGAAAAACAGGTTATGCAACTACCTTGACGTTTGGAGCTACGCAAAGCGGAAAAACATACAGGAACGAAGGAAGAAAGGGTCCTGAATATAGTACTTTGATTTCACCTCCATTGGGTGATGAAGAGGGAGTAGCGCAAGATTCTCCGTGAAGTGCTATTCAGTTAATAAGGAAAGGATTCCTGTGATTTCCACCTCCACCCACACCACCTCCAACTTCATGACCATCACCTGCGACTTCACCCATACCACCTCAACCTCCACCGAAATTCAACATGGTGAATTCAGTAAAGTTGCCTTTGTTCAAAGGCTTGGGAAATGAGGACCCGGATGAGTTCTGGTTCATCGTGAAAGTTGTATGTGAAGATCAAGGCATTATAGATGATCACATGAAGAAGGAAACTGTTGGGCATGGAATCCCCCCATGACATGTTTTAGGGCTCAAAGCCCAAGTTTTGAGTTGATATTGTTGTAAAGCTCTGCGAATTGCGGGCGTGAAATGTATGTTAGAGTCATACGGTTGTCTGCCCTAGTTTTGAATGTAATGTCAGCCTAACCATGGTCCGCGGACCATGGGATTGTATAAATAGAGTGAAGCTCTAAGTGTAAAAGATAGTTAGTTAGAGCAAAGTATGAGATAGCAAAGTAGAAGCACAGAGCCAGTGTCTAAGTGTATCTTGGGTCGTAGAGTAGGAGAAGGCTCTGCAGCTGAGTGCACAGAGGCCTAGTTTTCCGCAACTGAGTGCGTGGACCCTTGCAGCTGAGTGCGCAGGGCGGTGTCAAGTCTATAACTGGAGAAGAGAATAATAAAAGAAGTTTATTCCAAATTTTGTTTATCTGTTCTTGAGTTATTACATGTTTCATATCAATTTCTAATGTATTGTTTACTTAATGTGTGCACTTGTATGAATGATTTATATTTCTAAGTATACTTTACACATGTAAGTAAGCTAAGTTAATCAACTAATATCGGGTTACTAGTAATGACTTGGGTAATAACATTGTTCAGCCCTTGAGTAGAGTTGCATAGAGGCAGAACTTCAGACTGCGAGGAACAGGTAAGTGCGCATAGCGACATGCGTGCAGGGTCGAACCGCGGACCACTTTAACCCATCAGACATCTATAGGGTGTGGAAACCTGGTTCTAGCACCCTCCCATACTACTTTGGGTGAGACCTCAGCCAGTGCTCCGCGTACTGTTGCTGAAATGGCTAGTAGTACTAAGATATGTTTGGCTAAATCACCTCCGAACCTGGGTCAAGCCCCAACAAGTCAACAAATCGTTCTGTTGCTAGGACCAAGATCTGCATAAGGGATGTCTGGTGCCGTGTCACTGGAATCTGATGAAGTAAGAAATTTAAGGGTGGTTCGATATAAAGATTCACTAGTTCGTAGCACAGGAAAATAGGAATCCTCGAGTATCAAAGGAACAATGGTTAGAGTGCTACTTATATACAGAAATCCATGAAATTTTCTTTGCATCCTTCCCCTCTGAGTTGTATGAGTTGATAGTAAAGCTAGCAGACAGTCAAGGAAGGTGTAGGCTTGACAAACTGATTTTGTGGACTCCAGAATTGGTGCGCAGACTAGAAGCATCTAAAGATAAGATTGCGCACACTGTGGGTCATTGACTCGATCGAATTATAGGAGGGTTTATCACCGAATTCAAGGTAGATACTTCAGTCAGCTATAGTGGGGCAGAATGATGCTTCCTCAAAGGAGCATGAGGTAAGTACTTTAAATCTTTGAACACTTGGATTAAAATGCTATTGTGTGAAAAGCGGGTTATGAGAATAAATTGATGTTTTGGGCTACACAGAGTGGGAGGATCTACAGAAATGAAGGTAGTGCAGAAATAGAAAATGGCCCCTTGATTTCACCTCGATGAGAAAGCAAGGAAGAGCTCGTGAAAGTTTCACCAAGAAGTGCAATCAGTCTGATAAGGCAGTGAATTCCGCACATACCACCTCCACCTACACCACCATCGGTTTCACCATCTTCACCCCCAGCTCCACCCACACCACCTCCGCCACCACCATAGTTCAATATGGCGAGCATGATAAAATTTCTAATGTTCAAAGGAGTAGGGAACGAAGATCCGAACCAATTTTTTGTTCGTAGTAAAAGTTGTATGGGATGCACAAGGAGTCGTGGATGATAATATAAAGAAGGCAACGGTGGTAAGCACGTTACAGGATCATGCACTAACATGGTACATAAAGCATTCTAATGACCATCCAAACGCAGGGATCGTAGATATCCAGGTTGCGTTGTGCAGGGAATTTAACAGGCCTAAATCAGACACACAATCAATTATCAGGTTTAAGGAAATCATAATGCTTCCAGGCGAGACCCCCTAGGAGTTGGATCAGAGACTAAAGAGTATGATTTGTGAAGCCAACATGACCTTAATGGATGGACAACACCACACATGGTTTGTAGCGTCACTAACACCGCATTTAAGGATGACACTATCACAGCAGAAGTTATCCACCTAGGCTGAAGCTTTGCAGATTGCAATGAGACTACACGAGACCCCAATACAAGATCCTGACCTGGGAGTCCAAAAAATCCATGCGCAACTAAAAAATTTGTGTCTGGAAATGCAGAGTTTGAAACAGGATAGGACAACTCGGCCAGAGGTGCGTGAGGAGGTATGGTGCATAAAATGCAAAGGTCAGGGGCATGATAAGGACCATTGTCTAGTCTTCATGAACTACTTGGTGGGAGGAGGGTTGATGCCATTAAGACCAGAGGCACAAGAAGGACCAAGTGCGGTGCTTGCATTATGGTGCATGATTTGTTAGATAGGAGGAAAACATGCTATAGATAATTGTCATCTCTTGCAGAAGTATACACAGACGTCCCATCAGTTGTTCTATAATCTCTGCAGATCAATAGGCCATGATGAGCGCACTTGCATAAGTTATGAGCTGATGATGGATCGAACTCCTACCTATAAAGTGCAGACTAAAGCACGAGCCATCGATCAAAATGCAGGGATGGTGCGCACTAGATTTCAGGGGCATGAAAGAGGTCGAGGTGGAATGGGACCATGAAGGCATCATAGACAGTTGATTTGTTACAATTGCGGAGGGCCAGGGCATTATGCCCATGATTGTACAAATCTGATGAGAGCGTCATGTTTATATTGTACTCAGTTTGATCATGAGATGGAGGACTGCCCTACACTAATAGTAAGGCTGCACGATAAAGGGATACTGCGCGATAAGGCTGCCTGACTAAGAATTTGCAAATGATGAGGTCTAAGCCGCATGAAGAGGACCCGAATGTAAACATCATGCTCTGAAGCGGTATCACGATAGGAGATGACAAGGGCAAGCAACCCGGAGAAAGTGCTTAGGTTCGCAAGGCTCCTATAAAGGAACCAGAGTTCAATTTGGAGCGCATGAAGAAGGCGTTCATGGAAGCTAAGAAGAGCTTCATGAAGGCCTCCACTTCAGGTAGTAAGGATGAAATAGAACCGGAGATGGATCCTTCAATGCTCACTAGATTTTTGAAGACATGCATGAATTTGTTGCATAATAGAAAGGCTGTGAAGGGACTACACGAACTCATCACTAGGTGCACTGGGTCAGGAGAACCGCGCGTAGTCCAGAAGCTCGGGAAGCACACATCACGAACAGGAAGGGAAATGAGATTGACTGCACAAATCAGAGAGTATGAAATGGATCAAGTGATTATGGATCTAGGATCGAATGCGAATGTACTGCCAAAGTAGACATGGGAGTGCATGGGCAGGCCCATGTTGCAATGGTCCCCTATTCAATTGTGAATGGCGAACCAGTAGAAGATCCTACTGATGGGAAGATTGTAGGGAATAACGGTAGACATCGAGGGTGTGAGCGTGTTTGCATATTTTGAAGTGATAGAGATTGTTGATGATAGTAATCCCTATCCTGCACTACTAGGAATTGATTGGGCCACTGACATGAACAGAGTGATAAACCTGAGTAAGTGCAAAATGATTTTTGAGAAAAAGTCACTGCGCATAGTGGTACCTTTAGACCCTGTGGAAGGATCGCGCTACAAAGAGCCAGTACGTGACGATGAGAGTGATGATGATCTACACTATATTTAAAAAAGCACCACATGGGAGTAGGACTGGGTGAATCCAATTGTGGATGGAAAGATTTCGTGGGAATGCGAAATCTCCTACACATCGGATTTAGATGAAGAAATAGAATGATGGCAGAAACGGTTACATGAGGTAACCACATTCAATTGCAACATGATGATAAGATCACTACACTACATGATAGCAGAGGTAAGGGATCTGCCTATGTATGATGGGTTGACAGCGGTGGATGAATTCTTGAACAAATTTGAAAGAGAAGTGCCAAAATAGTAGCATTTTGATGCTCTGAAATGGGCACTGCGCACTACGCCTGCAAGATGGTGGGGTACACATCAAAGAAGTTTTAGGGATTGGCGTGGATGTAGAAGGATGATGCGTCTACGATTTGGGAAACCGTAGATGTGGCTAGTAGACAAGTATGATAGACGGGATGATCCACGTACACACCTCGTGAAATGGACCAAGGTCTATGGGGAAGAGACACAACCTAAATGGGTGCATTTGTTCTGTCATACTTTGGATGTCATACCCATGAATTGGTATACTGAGACTGAGCTCCATCATGGCACGAGTGAATGGGACATCTTGCGCGAAGGATTCCTCTTAACCTTCATGTTTGAAGATCATTGGTGGGATACTATGTATGATGCACTACAAGCAGTCAAAGCAGCTATCTTTAAAATAACCTGGGAGCCAATGAAAGTGCTTCAAGCGGAATGGGAAACCCAGTTGAGCTATGAGCTGGAGTGCTACAATGTAAATATTGAGGAGGGTGATGAGGATCCACCGAATATTAACATTCCAGAAACTGAACAGTGTCGCGAGGTTCGAGGACCATTGATTTAGGATCCTGACATCACCGCACTGCTGAAAACGAAGCAGGTAAACATTGGGATGGAGGTGGAACTAAAGTATTCAACACTTGGTGACTATTGGGATGATGCCATGGTGGATAAGGTTGCTGAGTTACTCCACGAATACCAAGGCTTATTCCTGACCAAAATTACAGATTTAAAATGGATCGTTGGTGACTTAGGGATGATGAAGATCACCCTAAAACTTGACGTGTAATCGGTCAAGCAGAGATCTTACCACTTGAATCCAAAGTACAAGGAAAAGGTCTACGTAGAATTATACAAAATGCTCTTAGCTGGAATAATTAAGCCAGTGGAAGAATCTGACTGGGTAAGCCCTATGGTAGTATAGGAGAAAAAGCAGAAGGGCGAAATAAGAATATGTGTGGACCTCAGGAAGCTGAATGATGCCTGTGTACATTACCCATTCTCGACACCGTTCATAGATGAAGTATTGGAAAACATTGGTGGACAAGAAGCATATTCGTTCACAAATGGGTTCTCATGGTACCACTAGATCAAATTCACGCAGGAATACAGGAGCAAGATGACCTTCGTAACAGAATGGGGATGCTTTCAATACATTGTTATGCCATTTGGATTAAAGAACATGCCAACCATCTTTTTGCGCATCATTGTTGCCTCATTCAAAGAATACATCCACAAGTTCCTGGAGGTCTATATGGATGACTGGACTATATTCAGATTAGCTAAACACCATGTAGCAAGTTTACACTTGATGCTAGATACTTGCCGATGACACCAGATTGCGCTAAACCTTAAGAAGTGCACATTCCTCATTCCCTTTGGAAACCTGTTGGAACACGTGGTCAACAAATAGGGGTTGATGGTGGGCCTTGTGAATATTGCAGTAATTCTAAATTTGGAAGCACCGCGAAGTGTTAAACAGCTGCGCGCTACCTTGAGACACAGAGGATACTACAGGAAGTTCATCCAAAGCTATGCCCAAATCACCGCGCCGATGGAGAAACTATTGAAAAAATATGTCACATTCTACTATAATGATGATTGCATGAAGAGATTGGATGTCCTAAAGGGGAAATTGGCCTCCGCTCCAATCCTGGTCTTCCCAAAATGGGATGTGGAGTTTCATGTCCATGTTGATGCATCGCGTATCGCGCTAGGAGCAGTGCTCACAAAAGAGGGCGACAAGGGATTGGACCACCCTGTCGCATTTGCAAGTCATAGATTGTCTAAATCTGAGAGGAACTATTCCACAATTGAGTGCAAGGGGTTAGCGATGGTGTATGCGCTCCTGAAATACCAACACTATTTGCTACGAGGGCATTTCAAGATGTATACAGACCATTCCGCACTGAAATACTTGGTCAATAAGCCTATGTTGGGGGGCGCATATCTAGGTGGCTCTTATTATTTCAAGAATATGACTTTGAGGTCATGGTCAAACCTGGGCGCCTAAATTCAAGACCGGATCACTTATCACGTATTGAGATAGGCGAGGAACCTACTAGTTTGGAGGAAGGATTACCTGATACACAACTCTTTGCAGTGCCCATCGAGGACAGGCACTTCGAAGATATAATCCACTTTCTGACAATAGGGATTGCGCCAAAGGAATACTCCGTGAAACAGAAGAAGGAATTGGTGGTGCGCACGTTGGATTTTTCTATCATCGCGGGGCACCTATACAAAATGGGAAATGATGAGATATTGTGAAGATACATACCTAAATTTGAATGAAGTCGGATCCTCACGGAAGCACATGGGGGCACTTTAGAAGGACACTATGTAGGACGCGTGACCACACAAATGATTCTTCGCGCAGGGCTATGGTGGCCAACCTTTCACCAGGATTCAAAAGCATACTGTAAGGCCTGTGATATATATCAAAGGACTAAAAAACCATCGCGAACGGACGAGATGGCGTTGAACCCGCAAATGACATTGCAAGCATTTGAAAAATGGGCATTTGACTTTGTTGGACCTATCAAACCTCAGGGAAAGATGGCCATGCACTACATCATAACCGTGACAGAGTACCTGACACAATGGGCGGAAGCATAGCCGGTCAAAGACTGCACAACCACTACTATTGGGAAGTTTTTGTTTGAAAACGTGTTGAACCGATTTGGCTGTCTAAAAATCTTAATGAGTGATCATAGAACACATTTCCTGAACAAAACCATCAGCGCGCTCACCGAAGAATTCCAGGTGTATCATCAGAAAAGTATGTCGTACCATCCACAAGCCAATGGGACTGTAGAAGCCTTCAACAAAATACTGGAGACTGCGCTGACCAAAGTTTGTAACACACAATGAAGTGATTGGGACCTACGCGTACCTATAGTTCTATGGGCCTACAGGACAACATGTAAGAAACCGATGGGACAAACACCTTTCCGGCTAGTTTATGGCGTGGAATATGTCATGCCAATGGAATATGTCGTACCTAGTCTGCACATAGCAGTGCTCACAGGGATGACAGACTGCGAAGCTATGGAGGAAAGGCTTGTGCAATTGGAAGAACTTAAGGAAGAACGTTTCTTGGCTAGGTTTCATCAGTAGGTACAAAAACAGCATCAAAAAGCCTGGCACAACCACCATATCAAGTTTCACACCTTCAAGGTAAATTACTTAGTGCTACTGTATGATAGTAAGTTTGAAAATTTTTCGGGAAAATTTAGAATGCACTGGTTGGGACCATATGTGGTTAAGGAGGTCATAAATGGAGGCACGTTCTAGCTAGTCAAACTAAATGGAGAACCATTTCGAGGCAAAGTAAATTGCAACCACTTGAATCCCTACACGGGTGGGCCAACTACCTGACTAGCTGGCCAAAGCATAGTCTTCATGCTCCGTGGAGCTAGACATAGGCGCGGGACTATAAACATACGCAGTAGATACCGGTACAAGTGTAGGGAAACAATGAAGGCGCAAAGGTCTCAGAAGAACGAATGTAGCAGGTTCAACAAGCAACACCTCAGTGCACTTCAGACATCAGTACCATTCGAGAACAGTTGGAGGGACTCCACGCCAAGATCGTCGCACCCACAGAGTGACTCGAGGGTGAGTCACGATGTTTGTGTTGGGGGCCTGTTCGGCATGGAATACCCCCACGACATGTTTTGGGACTCAAAGCCCAAGTTTTGAGTTCATATTGTTGTAAAGATCCGTGAATTGCGGGTGCGAAATGTGTGTTAGAGTCATAGGGTTGTCTGCCCTAGTTTTGAATGTAATGTCAGCCTACCCATGGTCTGCGGACCATGGGAGTGTATAAGTGGAGTGAAGCTCTAACTGTAAAAGGTATTTAGCTAGAGAGAAGTATGAGATAGCAAAGTAGAAGAACAGAGCCAGTTTCTAAGTGTATCTTGGGTCATAGAGTAGGAGAAGGCTCTGTAGCTAAGTGCGCGGACCCTTGTAGCTGAGTGCGCGGGGTGGAATCGAGTCTGTATCTAGAGAAGAGAATAATAAAAGAAGTTTATTCCAAGTTCTGTCTATCTTTTATTGAGTTATTACATGTTTGATATCAATTGCTAATGTATTGTTTATTTACTGCACGCACTTGTACGAATGATTTATATTGGTAAGTATACTTTACACATGCAAGTAAGCTAAGTTAATCAACTAATATCTGATTACTAGTGAGGACTTGGGTAATAACACTGTCCAGCCCCCAAGTAGGGTTGTGTGAAGGCAGCACCTCAGGTTGCGAGGAACGGGTAAGTGCGTGTAGCAACGTGCACGCCCAGTCGAATCGCGGACCACTTGAACCCATCAGACATCTCTAGGGTGCATAAACCTGGTTCTAGCACCCTCCCATACTACTTTGGATTAGACCTCAGTCTGGGCTCCACAAACTATTGGTGAAAGGGCCAGTAGTACCGGGATTTGTTTGGCTAAATCACCTATCAACCTGGGTCAAGCCCCAACAAGCCAACAACAACACATGTTAGTGATCTGCGGGATTGTGTGCTAACCTGCTACATCAAGTACTATAATGATAACCCAAACGCTGGGGTGTCAGACATCCAGAACGCATTGAATAAAGAATTCAGTAGGCCTAAACCTGAGGCGCAGTCGATAGTAGGATTCAAAGAAATCGCGATGAAACTAGGCAAGACACCTTAGAATTATATCAGAGGTTGAAGTGTAAAATCTGGTGAAGGTAACATGAAATTAACAGACCGATAACACCGCGAGTTGTTTGTGGCTTCACTCCTGCCCCACCTAAGGGTTGCGTTGTCACAATAGAAGATAATGACTTAGGCAGAGGCCTTGGAGATTTCAATGGGTTTGCATGAAACTCCGATGCAAGATTCGAATCTAGGGGTTTAACAGATCCATGCGCAGTTGCAAAATATTTGCCTTGAAATGCAAAGTTTGAAGCAGGATAGAACAGTTCATCCGGAGGTGCACGAAGAGGTATGGTGTTTGAAATGCAAGGGTCAAGGGCATGACAAAGACCATTGCCCGGTCTTTGTGAACTATATTGTAGGAGGAGGAATGATGCCTTTGACACCGGAAGCTCAAGCAGAACCGAGTGCAGGGCCTACATTATGGTGCGATATATGTCAGGTAGTAGGAAAACATACAACAGATAACTATCATTTGCTACAGAAGTTTGTATAAACGCCACAACAACTGTTCTGCAACTTCTGTAGGTCGGTAGGGCATGATGAGCGCAACTGCAGGAGATATGAATTGATGATGGATAGAAAACCCACCTATAGGGTTCATACAGAAACGCAGCCCCCTGAGTAGAGCGCAAGGATGGCACGAATAGGCTTGCAGGGGCACTGACGAGGCCGAGGCAGAGGAGGGCCTGGCAGAACTCAGGGACAACTAATTTGCTACAATTACGAAGGATCAGGACACTATGCCCACGAGTGCACTAACCCTACGCATCTGTCATGAAAATATTGCACTATGTATGATCATGAAACGGAGGACTGTCCTACGCTGATAACGAGGATACGTGACAAAGGGGCGCTACCACCTCAGCCGACTCAAAACTTGTAGATGATGAGGTCTGAGCCTTGCAAAGAGGATTTGAATGTGAATATAGTGCTCCAAAGTGGAATTGCGATAGGGGACTGATGAGCCCCAATTTTGGTACAATTTGGGCTCATTTTGGCCTATTCTACTTGCTCAAACCATTCATTTTTTATTGCTTATGCATGCATTTCTTAGTTTATTCATGTTGTTTGTAGGAAGAAGGGTAGGCACTCTCTCTACGTGACTGATGCATTTTGATTCCAGGTTTTGGCATTAAAAGGGAGCAAAAGACAACGAAAAAGGAGTTAAGGAGACAATGAGGTGGCACTGCGGGTTTTGGGAGAGGATGTCCACGGTTCTAGGGACATCCCTCGTGATTCCCATCAAGAACTCCGAGCTCTAATCCATCTCCCCTCCGAGCTTAAAAAACGGCCAGCTGTTCTACAGGAATAGCAGTTATAAACTGCTCTACAGGAACAGCAATTATGACCATCCTACAGGATCAGCAGTTAAACTCTAGTTGGACAGCCGAGCTCCTAAAATGTAGGACACTTGTTGGATCATCGTTTTTGTATAAGTATGAAGGCTTTAGCCTTAGATAGGTTGTTGAAACTCTCGTATTGCTATTGTAATGCTGGGAGCACAGTTCAGTTTTCGTTCCTTTTTGTAAGCCAATTTGGCATGATATCAGTTATGAATAAAGAAGGCAGTTTGTGATCTAGTTCTGAGTTTTTCTCAAGGAGACTATAGCTCTCAGGTTAGGGCCCAACCTGAGAGCCATAGATCCCCTCTGCTGTAGTGTTGTTTCCATTTCATTTCAGCACTGTGAGCTTTCCATTTACACATGCAATTCGAATTACAGGTTGTTGAGTTGGTCTTTTTCATGAGTTAGATAGGAGATTGCTTATAGTGAGTTTGTTTACAGTTGTTTAGTGTAGCAGAGGATAGATATAGTCCATTGGAGCTCCAACAAAAAGGTTGTTAAGGCTCACTGCCGTCTCATCTGGGATTGGAGTGAAGTCCATGATTAACCACCAAAAATACGCATTTCTTTATTCCATGATTGCTGCAACCACAGTCACGTTAAGTTAACTGCTTCTACATGATTCACACCTGCACCACACTTCCTTACCACAGCTTCATGCACGTTCTCTTTCACGTTTAGATTGCTGCTCATCGAATTTACAAGCACAAGTAGTTTAGGTTGATGCATTTTTGGTTAAGTGACAGTCATAAGCATTTGTTCCATTTACACTGCTCTCTCTCGTTCCATTACTTCATTCTCCATCTTGATCACGCATGCAACCACATCTTCGACCCCTGCTCCGCTCTGTTATCTCCCAAAGTCTTTCACTCCTCACGTACTTCCATTCTCTAGCCCTTTCATTGACCTAGCCCTCTATCTTCCAACCTACTCCCTACACTCACTTCCCATCCTATTCTTCCACTTCTAAAGCCATCACCAGCCTCATCCCTACCTTACACATCTCCCTCTACCATTTCATCATCCCTCCATCACTCCAAACACTCACGGTAGGTCATCCTGTAGCCATTTATAGACATCCTGTAGAAAACAGAGTATCCTGTAGGATTCTCCACAACCATCCTGTAGGAGGCCACTCTCTCGGTTGCTGAGCATCTGAATGCGAGGAACCTCTGTGGATGGGTGCTAAGGATCCCTACGGACCTCTTCTAGCCTCTCCAACCTATCCCACGCTTTCCTTCCTTCTCCATCCCATCTGCACAACCAAACCCTAGTTAGCTCAAGATCACCATCATCCCACACACTTAAAAGAAAATACAAAAACATAACTTTCATGATGCAAGTAGTTTAGAACGATGCATTTTCATTTATCAGAGGTAGTGACAGCATTGGTAGAAGCTTCATTCACATTTCTTGCATTGTAGAGGTTAGACTAGTTAAATTAGGGTTTCCTTGGTTTACATGCTTTGATTTGCTTTCAGTTCATTTTTGTCAAGTAGAGTAGCTTTCCTTTGAGATTAGCTTTCGTTCATCAATTAGCAAGCTTCTTCTGAGATCCTATAGAAGTTGGCTTGAGCCCTAGCGGACTTGTGCCAGCTGATCAAGTGACAGCTGCGACAAGAGCTAGTACTTGTGCATATAGCACCGTCGCTTCCAAGTTTGTACGAACTACCGGGTTGATAAAATGAGAGACAGGAAGCCCCAGGAGTTGTAGCATTATTGCTACAATACTGGAGCTCACCATCCTTTTTGGCGCCATTGCCGGGGAAGCGTCAGAGTATTAGTAATTGTTGCTTTTCTTCTACTTCCATACTCTTACTTCTGCTCAGTAGTTTACTTCATTTCCCTTTTTGCAAAAGTAGCTTAGCATTTCTTGCTTTCCTAGATTAGCATTTCCTGCTTTCCTAGATTAATATTTCTTGCTTTCCTAGATTAGCTTTCCAATTTTGCAATTTTCATTTGAGCAATATAGTTAGTTGTAGATCACTTTGTTTCAGTTTTGCAGGTACCAAAGAAAAAAAACAAAAGCACTCAAAACAAAAGAAAGAAAAGTCCTTTCCATTTCATGCCTCGTAGGAACCGTGATAGATCAGGCAAATTCCTACCAAACACCCCCACCACATCACTGAGTCACCCTTCACTCTTCTTTGGTGACCGTGACCCAGAGGAACCTATAGGTGAACATCCAAAGAAATACCAAGACCCTATAGAAGAAGAAGAGTTAGAGACCACTCCATCTGTAGCTATGGCTGACAATAGAGAAGATGAGAGAATAGAAGGAGCTTTCCCCATCCGAGAGACCAATGGGGAGATGAAAATGAAAAACATTAGCCCCTCTGCTTTGCCTCACTTCCATGGACTGACCACTGAGGATCCTGATACCTTCTTGTTTGAGTTTGCTGTCCTTTGTAGAACCTATGACTATACTGAAGATGAGCAAAAGCTGAAACTTTTCCCTTCTACTCTTAAGGATGCAGCCCTACGCTGGTTCATGGGATTACCTGGGAATAGCATAGCTACTTGGGCTCAGATGCAGCAAGCCTTCAATACCAAGTATAGGGATTATTGTAGGTCCAAGGAAACTAAGGGAGAGATCTTTCGAATGACAATGGGGAATGATGAGTCTTTAGAGGATTATGAGGAGAGGTTCCAACTTAGCTATAAACGGGCCAGGTCAACGCTTGACCCTGAATCCCTCAAGTTGGTTCTACTCCGAGGAATCCCTGAAGATCTCTTAGACACCCTTCACATGTTAGCTGGGGGGGACATTTACCAACTGCCTTACGAGGACATCAAGACTGTGTTCCGAAATCATTCTAGGGCAGCTAGAAAAAGAGGTAGAGGAAATCTCCTCTCCACTGGTGTCCCTTTCTCCAAACATGAGTTTACAAACCAATTAGAAGATCTTAAGAGTGAGGTGAGACAGACCATTGCCATGCGGCTGGACACATTCAGGATCCAGCAGAAGAAAGAAGAAGCTGAGAGAGCCTTGGCTATCTTCTGTCCTAGGTGCACCAGAAGACACCCTAAGAACGAATGTCCATTGCATTCGGTTGAAGTGTGTTTCGTTTGTGAGGAGGACCACCCAACAAATCAGTGTCCAACCTTACCTAGATTTAAAGCCATGTACCAAGGGACTGAAGCCCCCACTGAACCTCTCTACTTCATCAACCAACGGAGGCCTCAAAGATCTAGACCTTATCAGCAGGGGATGCAAGGGGCATCTCAAGCTTATTACAACCCCAACCAATCGACTCCTATGCCTTCCTGGGGTCCCCCTGCTCATCCTTCTTGGTCCATGCCTCCTCCATGGTCTTATCCACCTCAGTATCCTACTCAACCTCCCTCTCATCCATATCACTCACATCCCCAGTCGCAGCCTCAATGGAGTGCTCCTCAGTCGGGGTGGAGGCCCCAATACAACACTCCTCCTACTATTTTGCCTCCACCACCAGTTCAACCTCAGCCTTTACCTCCTGCTCCTCCTAGGCAACCTCAGATGCCTGCTCAACCGAACCCGAACCCCAACAATAGACAGGCTTAGCAGGTATATACTGGGGAGACCTCATGCCCTACCTATGCTGTGGAGATCCAGGAGATCAATCTTAGATCTGGAAAGACTCTTCCAGATCGCCAACCTCCTCCCCCAGAGGATGAGGAAAACCATCAGGAGAGTGAACCAAAGCCTATTCCACCCTTTCCTGAGAGATTAACAGCCACCACACAACCTAACCCCGAAGAAGATGAGCTTTTGGGTGAGCTCAAGCAGTTGTGTGTAAAAATCCCACTTCTCCAAGCCATCAAGGATGTGCCTATATATAACAAGCTGGTTAAGGAGAAGTGTTTCAAACACCCAGGCAGACGGAAGAAAGATGCCTCAACTATCAATGTCATAGGACAACTGTCTGACCTTATGCTAGGACAAGTCATCTGCCCAAAGTACCTAGATCCTGGAAGCCCTGTAGTAGATGTTCACATCAATGGCACCATTATCCCCCACACCTTGATTGATCTGGGGGCAGCCATCAATGTGATGACCAGAGTTACCATGCTTAAACTCAATCTTCAAGGTTCCTTGAGGAAGACCTCGACAGTACTGCAATTAGCAGACCGCTCCACCGTGACTCCCAAAGGGATTGTGGAGGATGTCTTGGTCTCTATTGATTCTTGGGAATACCCTGCAGACTTCCTGGTTCTGCAACCAAAGGCCAAGCTTACTGGATATCCTCTCATCTTGGGAAGGCCTTGGTTAGCTACTGCAGATGCTTACATAAGTTGTCAGGCAGGAAACATGACCATCAAGAATGGTCCCATGTCCAAGCAGCTAGTCCTATACCCTCCTGCCCAACCTTCTTTAGAGCATGATTTACCACTCTGGTTGGAAGAAGGAGAAGAAGACGAGGTGTATTCAGCACCTCTGTGTACCATAGAAACCAATAGAAGAAATCCCCCAACCGAGGATGATTTGATCGAGAACTTGATCCAGAATCCACCTACCAGTGCACTACCTTTAGAAAAATTGGTGGAGGATGCCCAAGCTAGCACCTCAGTGGACCTTTGTACAACTGGCCCTGTCACTCCCAGAGTCAAAAGTGTGGAGTTTGGCCCTGAGAGAGCATTAAAGATCAGCTCCTCCCTATCTCCTTCCCAGGAGAAGGAGTTGTGTAGCCTATTGGCCAGCGACCTAGATGCTTTTGCTTGGAGCTATAAGGAGATGAAAGGAGTCCATCCCTCAGTCTGTACCCATCATATATACATCAAAGAGGATTGTAAACCAGTTAGGCAACCCCAGAGGAGAATGAATCCAGCCCTTAAGGACATTGTCAAGGAAGAGCTGCAAAAACTGTTGGATGCCGGATTCATCTACCCCATCTCAGATAGTGAATGGGTGTCCCCTCTAGTGTTGGTTCCCAAGAAGAATGGGAAGTGGAGGATCTATGTAGATTACCATGAGCTGAACAAAGCTACCAAGAAAGACCATTTCCCCCTACCCTTCATAGATCAAGTGTTGGATGGAATGGCAGGAAAGAAGTTCTTCTCTTTCCTGGATGGGTTTAGCGGGTACAATCAAATCCAAATAAGCCCGGAAGACCAAGATAAGACCACCTTCACCTGTCCTTGGGGTACCTTTGCCTACAGAGTCCTTCCCTTTGGGCTATGCAATGCTCCTGCTACTTTTCAGAGAGCTGTCTTGAGCATCTTCTCAGAGTTGGTCCATGATGCAGTGGAAATATACATGGATGACTTTACCCCTTATGGGGCCAACTTCCAGGAAGCATTGTCCAACTTGGGAAAGGTCCTAACCAAGTGCACTGAGATGAACTTGTCCCTTAGTCCTGAAAAATGTGAATTCCTAATGACTAAGGGGACCGTGCTAGGCCATACTATTTCTTCCCAAGGATTGCAGGTGGATCCCAACAAAATTGCTCTCATCAAGAGGGTTCCACCTCCTCAAAAAGTAAGGGATGTCCAGAGTTTCTTGGGATTAGCAGGATACTACCGGAGATTCATTAAGGGCTTCAGCAAGTTAGCCTCACCATTGTTTGGTCTGTTGGCAAAAGATGTGGAGTTTAAGTGGACTGACGATCGTCAGAAGTGTTTGAATGAGATAAAGGACAAGTTGGTGTCAGCACCAATCTTGAGAGGTCCAAACTGGGCCCTACCTTTCCACATCCACACTGATGCCTCAAACAAAGCCATAGGTGCAGCCTTAGGACAAGTTGAGGAAAAACTTCCATATGCCATTTACTTCGTTAGCAAAAACTTGTCCAAAGCCAAGCTGAACTACGCTGTAACCGAGAAGGAATTCTTAGCTGTGGTCCATGCACTGAACAAGTTCCGACATTATATTACCGGTTACCAGACTTTTGTACATACTGACCATGCTGCTATTAGATACTTGATGAATAAACCAGATGTGAATGCTCGTATTATTAGATGGTTACTTTTATTGCAGCAGTTTGATCTAACCATTGTTGATAAACCAGGGAGAGAAAATGTTGTTGCTGACTTCTTGCCTAGATTGGATTTGTCTGCAGATGAAGATGGGATGGTGGATGACCAGATGCCTGATGAGCATCTGTTTGCTATATCAGTACTCTCTCCATGGTTTGCTGATATAGCAAACTACCTTGTTTCAGCTCAATTCCCTCTGCACCTCTCTTCAAAAGAGAAGAGCAAAATCATCAGAAAGAGTGCCTCATTCACATGGATTGGGGGCAACCTATTCAAGCTTGGCCCCGATCAGATCTTAAGGCATTGTGTAAGGGAAGAGGAAGTCTTTGACATCCCCCTCACCTGTCACGATGGGCCTTGTGGAGGACACTTTGCAGTGAAGAGAACTGCCTTCAAGATTCTGCAGGCAGGCTACTATTGGCCCACACTGCATCAAGATGTCAGAAGATATGTCAGCCAGTGTGACCAATGCCAAAGAATGGGGAAACCGACCCAAAGGGATGAGATGCCCCTCCAACCTCAAGTGGCTCTTGAGCCATTTGAGAAGTAGGGCATGGACTTTGTGGGTCCAATCAATCCCTCTTCGAGGCAAAGATCCTACATCATTGTGTGCACTGACTACCTGACGAAGTGGGAAGAGACCAAAGCCATCAAAGCAGCAACAGAAGAAAAAGTGGCCGAGTTCTTGAGAGAGAACATCTTCTATAAGTTTGGCTATCCAAGAGAGCTGGTCACCGATCAAGGGAGCCAGTTCACCTCCCACTTGGTTGAAGATCTCCTAGATCATCACAAGATCAAGCATAGAA
Organism: Pinus tabuliformis; assembly: GCA_031772625.1. Classification (NCBI taxonomy): domain Eukaryota; kingdom Viridiplantae; phylum Streptophyta; class Pinopsida; order Pinales; family Pinaceae; genus Pinus; species Pinus tabuliformis. The sequence goes on from CM062815.1 coordinate 499,819,053, forward strand.
CCTCCACTCCCTATCATCCTCAAGCAAATGGGCAGGTGGAGGTCACCAATAGAGCATTAGAGGGGATCTTGACCAAAGTGGTGAGCAGCAGCAGAAAGGACTGGGCAGATCGCCTGGTTGAAGCCACCTGGGCTTACAACACCACTTGGAAGACCACCACCAGCTTCACACCTTATGAGCTGGTCTATGGGAAGAAGGCTTTGCTGTCCATTGAGTTTGAGTATAACACTTTGAGGATGGCAGCTCAGTTGGACTTAGATCTCAGCCATGCACAGCAAGAAAGGTTGTTGCAGCTGAATGGGATGGATGAGCACCGCATGCAGGCCCTCCTTCACTCAGAAGTGGTTCAACTTCAGAGGAAGGTGTGGCATGACCAACATCTCCATGACAAGCAATTTCAGCCGGGAGATTGGGCTTTGTTGTATGACTCCAGATTCAAAGATTTCAAGGGGAAGTTGAGAACCAGATGGCTAGGACCATATGTAGTGGAGCAGTGCCATGACAATGGATCTGTCCTCATTCGAACCATTGATGAGGAAGCCATTCCCATGCTTGTCAATGGGCACCGATTGAAGATCTACAGGAAGCCTCCCTCAAGGCAAGAGTTTATCAGCACTATGGAAAAATCTGTTTTGGTCATAGAGAAGGGTTATGCCTCCACTTTGGGCATACCCTGAAAAGAAAAAAAAAGAGAAAAAAAAAAAAAAAAAAAAAAAAAAAGAGGGAAAAAAATAAAAGATCCTTGGGTGAAAACCTCTCTGAGGCACCCAAGGCAGGCAGTAGGGGTGAAAACCTCATTGAAACGCTCCTATTGTCTTTCAAAAAAAAAAAGAAAAAAAAAGAAGAAAGTTTAAAAAAGATCCTTGAGTGAAAACCTCTTTGAGGCGCTCAGGGCAGGTAGCAAGGGTGAAAACCTCTTTGGGGCGCCCCTGCTATCTTTTCAAAAAAAAAAAAAAAAAAAAAAAAAAAAAAAAAGAGAAAAAAGAAAAAAATCAATAAGCACAATAAAAGTTTTGCATGCAGATGTTCTATGGAGGAGAAGAAGCCTCTCCACTCCAAGCCAGGGGCCTTCATCATGCTATCAAAGGATGTCATCAACACCTCCTCCAAGAATAGCAATGTTTTTTTAGGTATGTGCAATTTTCATCATGATTTGGATCTTCTGCAGGAAGATACAGTTTTCTACAGGAACAGACAGTCTTCCTACAGGAAGACGCGGATCTTCTACAGGAAAGTGCAAAATTTCTACAGGAAGCTCTGTGTTCTACATGAAACTTCCTGTAGAAGGTTGCGATGGCCGAAATGTGTTTCACATGAAGATCTAGCGACTGAGGAGTGGATTGAATACATGCATGCCACTGATGGTACCCCTGAACATTGCTATTATCTTTCTCCACCATCCTCGTCGCCATGCAACCAAGATCCCTGCAGCAGCACAACAAAGCAATGAGTTCTCGTGAAAAAACATCTGTCAAAGAAAAACCAAGCACCGAGAGCCATACCACATCCACGTTATGCATCAGAAGCGTTGGGATCGTGATCGAGAAGCCAGAACTGCCAGCATGCAGCATGCATCCAAGGAGGTGAGACTGTTGCAAGGCTCCCGCGGGAATCCTGTAGCAGTCAAACCTGCAGGAGTGGATGCCATTCATCGCCCAGCCATCTGCAAGCAAAACGCGGGTGCATGCAACCAGAACGTCCACCACAGCGCCACCATCCCGTGACCACGAGCCTCCGGACTGTGTAAGCCACATGCAGCAGGTAGATCCGCCGTCCAAAAACCTGAAAATCATATGCAGACGCGTGCAGGTAAGTGTTCTACTCCTTCTCTCCATCAAATCGCATGGATATTACTTTGATTTGTTTTGCATGGCATAAAGATGAATGGTTGAGCGGCCGTAAGGCCAGTCGACTGGCCACATCGGCTAGTAAAGGGATAGTAGGATGATGAGGTGGCAGCCACAACAAAGGACACACGCAGCACGCACGTGAAGATCAGTCCCGTCAACCGTGAAACGAGTTTAACCGAAAAGGGCGGCGGCAGATCTGTGGGAATGAATGCGGCAGCAAGCGAATGTGCAGGCGGATGATGGGTGACGTCACCCAACGGTCCGGCGGGGACAGCTCAGCCCCCGCGCCACGAGCTGCGCCGATTCAAAATCTAATCGGCTCGATTAAGCGTGTATATCCATCAACCTCACTTCAAAACTCGAGTAGTTCCTCTGATTACCTCTGCATGTTGATACGCCAAGCTCTCGGCTACCTGAACGCTGGTAAGGCACCTCTCGACCGCTGTCCAACTATAGCTCCCCCCGAAGTCTGCGCACTGCTCCTACAGGAACAGTTTCTACAGGAACGCAGTCCTACAGGAAGCAGTATCTACAGGAAAGCAGTCTCTACAGGAAGGTGAAGTCTTCACGTAAAAAAAGGTGGCGGAAAAGAGGTAACCTTGAAACTCCTTCCGCAATTGGTTTTCAAAGGTGGCAAGGTCATTATTCACGGTCTGGTCATAAAAGATATTGGATTACCGTGCCTATACTATCGCTTCTACAGGATAGCAGTATAATTAGACTGTGGTTTTGTGAATTCATTGCATGCTCTGTCTATAAGACCGAATTTCCTTTGTATCTACCGCCTTTGGTCAAAACCACTGTGTTCGTCATGCCTGGTGGGTTTATCAGGCGAGAACCCACAGATTCCGCCAAATTAAGGAGAAACCCAGCAGTGGTGGAGCTCTTCACCAGAGCACAATGGATGCCTTTTTGTGATAAGCTACAAGGCTACGATGATGAAGTAGCCGAGGAATTCTTGCAGGCCTTGAAGCCTAAATCCCTGACACTGGCCACGGTAAGCTTCAGAGGCCTCAGCCTCCAACTCACCCCAGAGCACATAAGTCGAGTCACGAAACTGCCCATGGGTCTGCCGTGGGATAAAGAAGAGCGGAAGCAGAGCCAGCAAGCAAAGAAGGAGTTCTTCCCGCCTGAAGAATCATTCACAGAGGACAAAAATGGAGTGAAAAGGACAAGCCTGTTGCCACCGTGGGACGAAGTCAGTTTGCAAATTATGAAATATATCACCTGTGAGGGTCGTTACAGCATCATATATGCGTATCACTTCAGGCTGCTCAATGAACTAAGACACCAGACTGGCCTCCCTGCAGCACAGAGGCTGAGCATTCCTTACTTTTTACTGCAGTCCTTGATAGAGTGCTCTACAAAGCTCAAGGACGGAATCCCTGATCAGATAGCCCATCATGGGCTGATAAAATTGCTTGTGGAGGATGCTCTCCACTCATATAAAGTCCCCCTCGCATGGGAATCATTTAGGAACTTAACAAGGGAAGGGGACATAAAAATGTTGCTTGAAGAAACGGGGTCCTCTAGCGGTGAAGAAGAAGAGCCCGTAGCCAAGAGTAAGAAAGGGAAAAGCAAAAAGGTCCCGACTCCAACACAGAAGAAAGAACGAAAAGAGGAGGAGGGAAAGGATGACAGAGCAAAAGATAGCACCCCCATCCTGTCAGCAAGGGAACAGAGGTTGAAAAGCAGGGCAGTCAAAACTGAGGTGATCCCTGCCAGCCCAAGCACTTCGTCAGCTCCTGCAGGCAAAGCCAAAAGCAAAATCCATGCAGCCAACAAAGAAAAGGTGGCGGAAGTTGCATCTGCAGGAACGCAAGCACAGGCTTCTACAGGAAGCCCGAAAACACAAAAACAGCCTTCTACAGGAAGCCCGAAAACAAAGACAAAGGCTTCTACAGGAAGCCCGAAGATCAGTAAGGAGCAGGCTTCTACAGGAAGCCCAAGAGCAACAACCAAGGCTTCTACAGGAAGCCCGAAAATCATTGGGGGACGGGCTTCTACAGGAGGCCCAAAAACGGAGAAAGAGGCTTCTACAGGAAGCGCGAAAGTGCAACCACAGGCTTCTACAGGAAGCCCGAAAGCGGGCAAAGCAGGGTCTTCCACAGGAAGCCCGAGATCTAAAAAGGAGAGGCCCTCTACAAGGAGCTCCGAGAGAGCAAATCGCAAGAAAGGGAAGGCTGGCATTCTTGAGAAGGAGGCAGCAGTGGCACTGGCTGCCCTCAGCACACCTCCAAAACCGAAAGAGAAAAGGGAGAGGGAGACCCCTCTACCACTTGAAGTCAGGAGGAGCAAGAGGATGACCACGGGCAAGCCACAGCCTCCACCCAGCAGCCAAACCACTTCAGGGGATGTCCCTACTTCACCCAGTCCAAGGACCTCCTCTAAAACATCAGCCACCCCAGAAAAGGGGAGCCCAAAAATAACCTCCTAGACTCGAAAGATAGGCTAGTCGCCTTCCGAAGCCCGACTTAAGGGAATGGAAAAGGGGAAGGAAGCATCACCTTCATCACCACCAGGGGCAGAGAAGGCAGGGCCATCAAAAGCAGAAAAGAAAGAGCCTGTTCCGGTCCCGAGTCCTCAGCCAAGGACGAGAAGCAGGAGCAAGGTTGCTCAAGGATGAGCAAATGGTTCAGCTGGGGGGTGATGATGAGCCCCAATTTTGGTACAATTTGGGCTCATTTTGGCCTATTCTACTTGCTCAAACCATTCATTTTTTATTGCTTATGCATGCATTTCTTAGTTTATTCATGTTGTTTGTAGGAAGAAGGGTAGGCACTCTCTCTACGTGACTAATGAATTTTGATTCCAGGTTTTGGCAATAAAAGGGAGCAAAAGACAACGAAAAAGGAGTTAAGGAGACAATGAGGTGGCACTGCGGGTTTTGGGAGAGGATGTCCACGGTTCTAGGGACATCCCTCGTGATTCCCATCAAGAACTCCGAGCTCTAATCCATCTCCCCTCCGAGCTTAAAAAACGGCCAGCTGTTCTACAGGAACAATAGTTATAAACTGCTCTACAGGAACAGCAATTATGACCATCCTACAGGATCAGCAGTTAAACTCTAGTTGGACAGCCGAGCTCCTAAAATGTAGGACACTTGTTGGATCATCGTTTTTGTATAAGTATGAAGGCTTTAGCCTTAGATAGGTTGTTGAAACTCTCGTATTGCTATTGTAATTTTTGGAGCACAGTTCAGTTTTCGTTCCTTTTTGTAAGCCAATTTGGCATGATATCAGTTATGAATAAAGAAGGCAGTTTGTGATCTAGTTCTGAGTTTTTCTCAAAGAGACTATAGCTCTCAGGTTAGGGCCCAACCTGAGAGCCATAGATCCCCTCTGCTGTAGTGTTGTTTCCATTTAATTTCAGCACTGTGAGCTTTCCATTTACACATGCAATTTGAATTACAGGTTGTTGAGTTGGTCTTTTTCATGAGTTAGATAGGAGATTGCTTATAGTGAGTTTGTTTACAGTTGTTTAGTGTAGCAGAGGATAGATATAGTCCATTGGAGCTCCAACAAAAAGGTTGTTAAGGCTCACTGCCGTCTCATCTGGGATTGGAGTGAAGTCCATGATTAACCACCAAAAATAAGCATTTCTTTATTCCATGATTGCTGCAACCACAGTCACGTTAAGTTAACTGCTTCTACATGATTCACACCTGCACCACACTTCCTTACCATAGCTTCATGCACGTTCTCTTTCACGTTTAGATTGCTTCTCATCGAATTTACAAGCACAATTAGTTTAGGTTGATGCATTTTTGGTTAAGTGACAGTCATAAGCATTTGTTCCATTTACACTGCTCTCTCTTGTTCCATTACTTCATTCTCCATCTTGATCACGCATGCAACCACATCTTCGACCCCTGCTCCGCTCTGTTATCTCTCAAAGTCTTTCACTCCTCACGTACTTCCATTCTCTAGCCCTTTCATTGACCTAGCCCTCTATCTTCCAACCTACTCCCTACACTCACTTCCCATCCTATTCTTCCACTTCTAAAGCCATCACCAGCCTCATCCCTACCTTACACATCTCCCTCTACCATTTCATCATCCCTCCATCACTCCAAACACTCACGGTAGGTCATCCTGTAGCCATTTATAGACATCCTGTAGAAAACAGAGTATCCTGTAGGATTCTCCACAGCCATCCTATAGGAGGCCACTCTCTCGGTTGCTGAGCATCTGAATGCGAGGAACCTCTGTGGATGGGTGCTAATGATCCCTAGGGACCTCTTCTAGCCTCCCCAACCTATCCCACGCTTTCCTTCCTTCTCCATCCCATCTGCACAACCAAACCCTAGTTAGCTCAAGATCACCATCATCCCACACACTTAAAAGAAAATACAAAAACATAACTTTCATGATGCAAGTAGTTTAGAACGATGCCTTTTCATTTATCAGAGGTAGTGACAGCATTGGTAGAAGCTTCATTCACATTTCTTGCATTGTAGAGGTTAGACTAGTTAAATTAGGGTTTCCTAGGTTTACATGCTTTGATTTTCTTTCAGTTCATTTTTGTCAAGTAGAGTAGCTTTCCTTTGAGATTAGCTTTCGTTCATCAATTAGCAAGCTTCTTCTGAGAGCCTATAGAAGTTGGCTTGAGCCCTAGCGGACTTGTGCCAGCTGACCAAGTGACAGCTGCGACAAGAGCTAGTACTTGTGCATATAGCACCGTCGCTTCCAAGTTTGTACGAACTACCGGGTTGATAAAATGAGAGACAGGAAGCCCCAGGAGTTGTAGCATTATTGCTACAATACTGGAGCTCACCAGGGACGATAAGGGGAAACAGTTTGAAGATAGCGCATGGGTTTGCAAAGCTCCATTGAAGGAGGCTTAATTTGATTTGGAGCGTGCAAGTGAAACGTTCATAGAAGAAAATAAGAGCTTCATTGAGGCCTCCACCTCAAGGAGCAAGGATAAACCTAATTAGGAGATGGTCCCTTTTATGCTTACAACCTTCCTAGAGACCTGCATGAAGTTTTTCCACAATAGCAAGGCTGTGAAGTGATTACATGAGCTTATAAATAGATGCACTAGAAATACTCTGGGTGAACCGCACTTAGTATGAAAGATTGGTAAGCATAAAATAAGGACGAGAAGGGAGATGAGACTGACAGCGCAGATAGGAGAGTATGAAATGGATCAGGTTATTTTGGATCTGGGTTCAAACGCGAATGTCCTACCAAAGAATACTTGGAAATGGATGGGAAGACTCGCGCTGTAATGGTATCTGATTCAGTTAAGGATGGAAAATTAGCAAAATATCATCCTCGTGGGCTGGCTACAAGGGGTGGCTATAGGTATTGAAGGCGTGAGTGCTCTGGATGACTTTGAAGTAATAGAAATTGTGGATGATGACAACCCCTACCCTGCGCTCCTTGGCATTGATTGGGCTATTGATATGAACAGGGTAATCAACATAATGAAGCGAAAGATGATATTTGAGAAGAAATTTCTCCACATAATAGTACCCCTATATTTGTTGAAGGATCGCGCTACACTGAACCAGTCCGTGATTATGAGAGCGATGATGATCTAGAATGTATCTATAAGATAATAGCATGAGACCAAGATTGGGTGAATCCAACAGCGGATGGACGAATTACATGGGTCGTGAGAGTTACTGCACCTTGGACTCTAATTAAGAATTAGAGTGCTGGTAGAATTGGTTACATGAAGTAACCACGCTAAGCTGTAACATGATGACCTGGTCACTACGTTGTGTATCGTCAGAGGTAAGAAATTTACCACTTATGATGGCCTGAATGATGTAGATGTATTTTTGGATCCATTTGAGAGGGAGGTACCAGAGAAGCAGTACTTCTAGGCTTTGGACTGGGCACTGCGCACTACACCCACATGATGGTGGGGCATGCATAAGGGAAGCTTTGATGATTGGTGGGAATGTAGGAGGATGACGAGAACACGCTTTGGGAAGCTGAAGGTGCAAATGATAGACAAATATGATGGGAAGGATGATCCATGCGCGCACTTGGTCAAATGGTCCAAGGCTTATGGAGCGAAGCCCCAAACTAAATGGGTGCACTTGTTCTGTCACAGCTTGGATGTCATCCCGATGAACTGGTACCTAAAAATAGAGCTCCACCATGGAACAAGTGGATGGGATATTGTACATGAGGGGTTCATAATGACATTCAGCTTTGAAGACAGTTTTGACTACATTGATGAGGCACTACAAGAAGTGAAAGCATCAATCATTAGGATACCACAGGATCCTTTGGACATGATTCAACTCGATTGGACTACTCTGTTGAGTCATGCGCTGGAATGTTATAATGTAACCACTGAGGAAGAAGATGAGGATCTGAGAAAGATTAACATCCATGAAATAGAATGTCACCATGAGGTTTAAGGACTGCAGATTGAGAATCCTGATATAACTACGCCACTGAAAACGAAACAAGTAAATATTGGTATGGACGCAGAGCCCAAATTCGTGAAGATTGGAGATTACTACGATGACGCGACTGTGGATAAGGTCATTGAATTGCTCCGCGAATACCAGGATTTGTTCCCTACCAAGTTTACAGATCTAAGAGGGATAATCGAAGACTTGGGTGTTATGAAGATCACGTTGAAACCCAACGCGAAGCCGCTTAAGAAAAGAACTTACCATCTCAATCTAAAATATAAGGAGAAGATCCGCTTAGAGCTAGAAAAGATGCTCACGACAGGCATCATTGAGCCTATAGAAGAATCTGATTGGGTAAGCCCAATGGTGGTACAGGAAAAGAAGCAAAACAATGAAATAAGGATATGCGTGGATCTCAAGAAGTTGAATGATGCTTGTGTACATGATACTTCCCTGACTCTGTTCACTGATGAAGTGTTGGATAATGTAGGTGGCCAGGAAGCATATTCCTTCACTGATGGATTCTCTGGGTACCACCACATCAAAATCACATTGGAGGATATGAGCAAGACAACCTTCACTACTGAGTGGGGGTGTTTTCAGTACATTGTAATGCCTTTTGGATTGAAGAATGCGCCTGCAATTTTCTCACATGTAGTCATTGTGGCATTCAAGGAATTTATTCATAAGTTCCTAGAAGTGTACTTTGATGACTAGACTGTGTTTGGGCTGGTGAAATTCCATGCTGCAAGTTTACACCTGATGCTAGATACCTATCGAAGATACCAAATCATGCTCAATCTGAAGAAGTGCATGTTTTATGTTACTTTTGGGACCCTGCTGGGTCATTTGGTTTGTAGACATGGACTGATGGTAGATCCTATGAATATTGCGGTGATACTTAACTTATAAGCGTCGAGGAGTGTGAAAGAGCTGCACGCTACCCTAGGACATACTGGATATTACATAAAGTTTAACAGGGGCTATGCCCAGATCACCGCACCTATGGAGAAGTTGTTGAAAAAAGATGCCACATTCTGCTAGAATGAGGACTGTAAGAGAATCTTGGATGTATTGAAAGAAAAGATGGTCATCGCGCCGATTCTAGTCTTCCCATATTAAAAGAAGGAGTTTCATATACATGTTGACACATCGTGTATAGCGCTGGGAGTAGTGCGAACACAGGTTGTCAGAGGAAACTTTGACCATCCTATAGCGTTCACAAGAAAAAGGTTTTCCAAGGCGAAGAAGAACTATTCCACCACTGAGCGTGAGGGGTTAGCCATGGTATACACACTCCAAAAAGTTAGACACTATTTGCTCAGTGGCCATTTTAAGATGTATACGGATCATTCTGCGTTTAAATACCTGGTCAATAAGCTTGTGTTGGGGGGCAGAATCTGTAGGTGGTTTTTGCTGTTCTAGGAGTATGATTTTGAAGTTATTGTGAAGCCTGGATGACTGAACGTGGGACCAAACCATCTGTTGTGCATTGAAACAGGGGAAGAGCCCCCTAATTTGGATGAGGGATTTCCTGACGTGTAGCTATTTGTAGTGCGCTTCATGGATGGTCATTTTGAAGATATCATACACTTCCTAATGACAGGAACTGCCCCGAAAGGATACACTGTCCAACAGAAAAAGGTGTTAAGGGTGCGCGCGGCAAACTTTTCTGTCATTGCTGGAGATCTGTACAAAATGGGGTCTAACGAAATATTGCGACGATATGTACCAGAGTTTGAAAGGAGTAGTATCCTCACGGATGCTCATAGGGGTGCCATGGGAGGAAATTATGTAGGGAGAGCAACCACACAGAAGGTTCTACGCGCAGGGTTGTGGTGGCCAACCCTCCATCAAGATTCAAAATCTTGCTGCAAAGCATGTGATGTGTGTCAAAGGACCAACAGGGCATGTGGAGGGATGAGCTAGCTCTGAATCCATAGATGATGTTACAACCCTTTGAAAAATGGGCAATAGATTTTGTGGGACCCATTCAATCCCAAGGAAAGAAGACAGGAGCGAGGTACATTATCACTGCAATGGAGTATTTGACTCAATGGGTGGAGGCACAGCCTATGAAGGATTGTATGAGCATAACCACTGAAAAGTCCCTCTTTCAGTATGTACTGACATGATTTGGGTGTCCAAATATTTTTATGAGTGATCGCGGTACGCACTTTCTGAATGAGACGATCAACGCGCTAATGGAGGAGTTTTAGGTATATCACCAGAAGAGCACCCCTTATCACCTGTAGGCTAATGGGACAGTGGAAGCATTCAATAAAGTGCTGGAGAACACTCTAACCAAGGTTTGCAATGCTAAACAAAGTGATTAGAACCTTATGCATACCCGCAATACTACGGGCCTATTGGATGACATGCGATAAATTGACTAGACAAACACCCTTTAGGCTTGTATATGGTGTTGAAGCATTGATGCCCATGGAATACATTGTGCCTAATCTATGCATCGAGGCACTCATGGGTATGATGGATCATGGAGCCCTAGAGTAGAGGCTCACGCAGCTGGCTAAGCTTGAGGAAGATAGATTTCTATGGATTTCGCCAACATGTCCAAAAGCAGCGCAAAAAAGCATGGCATGATTGACACATTAAGCTGTACACCTTTAAGGTAAATGACCTGGTCTTGTTATATGACTGTAAGTTTGATAAATTTACAGGGAAGTTTAGAATGCACTGGTTACGACCCTACATCATTAAGGAGATTACCGATGGAGGAGCAGTTCAGCTGGTCAAATTGAATGGAGATCCCTTCCCAGGAAAGAAGAATGGCAATCAATTGAAGCCATACACTGGTGGTCCATCCATGTGAATATATGTAGGTAGCACAGTCTTAGCGCTCCAGGCAGTTGAAAGAAGGCAGGGGACTATAAACTACACTGCCTGGGTTGGGGAGCTGCGCAATTGGAGGACTGTGCGAAGCAAGGAAGTGTCATACGATTCATGATAGTGCGAAGGGAGCTGCACTACCTAGGGAGACACCACGCAGGTCAGCTGGAAAGTGACTGTTAAAGTCATTGTTCATGATTTGATGGTAGAAATGTGACCAAATTGACCTGGAGGCTGGCATTTAAGATGAAATTTATGGGTCAGATCATTGAAAATCTACCGCCAATCTAGCATTAATGAAACAAATGTGGGGGGAACAGTCGGATTTGAATTCAAAATGGCCTATAAATTATAGGTGTCTGCCCAGCGAAAAACACTTCGCATTTTGAGAAGTGAGTTGTTGAGCTCTGAGGCGCACATGAAACGAGAATTCTTCGAAGCTCTGATAGTGAGTCCAACATTTGAGAACATACCAGAGACATCACGAGCATTGTTGGAAAGCATTATGTTAGCACCCACAGAAGCTATAGATACTGAAGCAGAAGAGTCGGTGCCGGAAATTGATATGGAGGCCAAAGAAGTTGCTCTAGAGGTCATCGAAGTATTAGCAAAAGTCCCCAAATCCCCAAGAACGTCGAGATGAAAGCCCACCCCAACCAAGGAGAGTGCAAGGGAGAATAAGGGCAAGTAGACTGCCATACTGGTGCGTGCATCACTGAGAAGTAACCCACTATCAGTGCCCACTATCAGCACCCTTAAGGGAGTAGTGTTGAATTTGGCAGCGCTCCCTAGTGAAGCGCTCCACCTCTTGCAGGATGGAGTGATTGCAGAGTTGATGGCCCATGGGAATCATGCCCTCTAGGTGATCAGCGAGTAGTGGATTAACAATGAGCAGATGGAACTAAAGCAAGACTCCACCATCGCCGCTGTGACCGACACGACCAACCAGAACAAGCGTATAACGTATGTCATCGAGGAGGCATGCCGAATGGTCCCAGAGTTGGCCATTCCTAAGCAAGAACAGGTTGAGGTGTGCATCTGCAAGCTGGCTACGGGGGTGCGTGACGCTCGTACATAAATGGTGAGGGATCAGTTGGAGTTGAACCTGCAGATCACTGAGTTACAGTTGAAGGCCCAACCTTCAACCCCACTAGAAGTAAAGGAGCAACAGGTGACCGCTGTCATAGAAGCAATAGCGATGGTTGAAAATGCAATAGCAAACTTCACACAACTTTTTGAGTAGTCGTTCAAGGTCCTGGAGAGCTTGCAGGAGGACCCCAATGTATAACAACTGGAGACAGAAGTTCACGAGCTGCAGCAATGCTATGATGAGGTCAAAGGCACATCGCAAACCATCGCGCTCACTCAGAGACAGGTAAAGCTATAGGATGCCAAGCAACTAAAAGAACAGGTGGATGCAGCGCTACACAAGGAAGCAGTGTTGAAGGCACAACTGAAGCCCTAGCTGGATGAGCCGTGACAGAGAAAATGGTTGAAGATGTGAAGCACGTGGCTGCATAGTGCACTGTTGAGGTTGCGGTCATACTGGTCGAGCCGGGATGTCTTTGTGCTAAGATCTCCGTGCCTACTGAGGGACTCAAGGACAAGTCACGATCTTTTTGTTGGGGGCCTGTTGGGAACGAGATCCCCCAAGGATAGTTTTGGGGCTAAAATCCCATGTTTTGGGTCAAGTCTTGTAATAAAGTTGTAAAGCCTCTGCATTTTATGGTCGTGGAGCGTGAAGGTGTCATGAATCATAAAGGGTTGTCTACCCTTCTTTTGTAAAGTAATGTTGGATGTAAATATATATCCATGGTTTTTGGACCATGGGATTGTATAAAAGGAGCTAAGTAAGTAAGCTCTAAGTAGTTACTCATGGGTAATAAGTTTGTAAGAAGTCTTGAGCGATAAAGAGAGAAGTCTAAGTTTTGGGTCATAGTGTAGGTAGAGGATTTGTAACTAAGTGTGCAGAGACTTAGGGTAGAAGTCCCCAACTGAGTGCGTGGACCCCTGCAACTATGTGCACATGGCAAATTGAGTTTGTAATTATCTAAAGATATCAATAAAGAGAAGAATTCTACAAATTATGTGTCTTTATTTCCTGTTAATGCATCTTATCATATTATGTATGAATTTCATTTATAATGCTTATGTGATGCGCAAATGTATGTAAGTACGTTGGAAAAATGAATGCAAATAAGGATATCTATTTACACGACGCTAAATGTGATTATTTAATAAGATAAGTAGGACACTTAAACTAGTTTGGAAGTCTGCACAATATGCTGCCCCAGCAGCGCGAAAGTACCTGAACCGCAAGTTAGGGCTACGTGAATGAAAATCATACCCCTTCGCGAAGGTACTGAAGGGAGGAATAAATGGCTAGACTGACAGAGCCCTAGAGATTAACGACCTGCCCAAAAGTAGGAATAGAAGGAATAAACCAACATCATGACAATATCATGGTGCAGAAACTTGGTTACAGCATCCCCCCATACTGCTTCGGGTAAGACTTCGGTCTGCGCTCCACGGGCTGATGCCGAAAGTTCCAGTAGTGTAGGGATTTGTTTGGCTAACTAATGTTGAACCTGGGTCAGGCCCCACCAAGCCAACATGGTAAAATTATCATCCAACCATATTTCTTTTGTGTCTAATTCAAAGGACTTATTCATGCTCTGAAATGCAGTGGTTTTGAATGAATCCCTTGTAAGGGAACTTCCTTCCACTTGGCTCGACAAACTGGAAATACCCTATTTCCATGCTTCACATTGGTAGAAATGAAAGAAAAGTTGAAAGTTTGAGAATACTCTGCAGTAAAGAAGCCATGGCCATGGCCTAGTTTCATTACATCAATGCATATTGCACATGTTTTTTTCATCATAAAATGTATGCATTAGAGCGCCAGATCTATATATACAGAAACATAGTTCTACAATTTCTTCAAAACACCCTGTACCATAGTAGGAAAGTTCATCCAAAGAGATAAGAAGTTTAGAATTTCATTGTTCTTTTTCTTGAGAAAATTAATCAACTCAAAATATTTGGAGAGAATAAGTGATAACATGTGGCCACAAAAATGAATTTCTATAATTTAAACATGACTATCATTTTGTCAAGAGACATTTCTTTCAAATAGAATGGGTTTTCTAGGTAGAACAATACTAAATTCCAGTATCTATCTCCTTTTCTTTTCTTCTAGTTTCAAAGTAGTCTTGACCATCCATTAAAACTAAGAGCAGAAAAGAAAACAACAACAAAGGAAAAGGCTTGGCATTGTTTTTTTTCTAGCTTCTTCAATGATAGCTTGTAAAGTGAAAATGTGGTCAATGGCTTCGTGGCCCTTTCTAAAGCTTGCCCTTTAGCTCTGAGATTTCTCTTCTCCAAATTTGTTGATCAGTGCATATCAATCACCTCATCATAAAATATTGCATGTGCTCAATCACAATAGCCCTCTTATTTTTTAGATCAAGAATAATCCTAGATTTATGAATATGAAGAATAATGTGTCATGACGAGGATAAAGGTAATATTCAATATCAAATTTCCATTTCTATAAATTGTATTCTAATCTGTGGAGCTTTCACTTATTATTTCTAATGTTAGTCATGTGTCTGCAATGTTGGGTTTCAAATATATGATGAGGTTGAGACTTGAGCATGACTTGGATAAATAATTGAGCTTCATTCTAACACATGTTGCATCCAGCCAATATTTCACCTGCAACCATTAAGAGCATAGAGTATTTGATAGACAAGCATGCCAGAACTGGGAACCACAATTGGATTGGGTTTACCATTTATGGTGGTGTGAACAATATCAATTTTCTCTAAAGTTTGTTTCCATGTTGAATTTCCAAGAAAGCATTCTTGTTTCTCATGCTATAACATTTTGTAATTAGTGGGGGACAAAAACTGTCTCTATAGACTATAATCTTCTAAGAAGTTTCACGGTTGATTTCCTACTCATGACATGACAATTGTACCAATTAGTCTTTGTCATTGCTCACGATCACAAGTTCCATTGGTAGGAAATAAATTATGAGTCACGTAAAGGTGTTCAAGTTGTTGATTTTGGAATCAAAACAAACAATGAGAAAAAAATTGATCATATGCAGCTAAATCTTGGGGTTATATGTCAAGATTGAAAACACATGCTTTTACTTCTTTTTGAGTAATTTGTTAATTTATACCTTATAGAAATCAAAATATATGTTGTATATTTTTTTTTAGGATTCATGAAACTATTCAAGGAAATTTAAGTCAGGATTCACTAATCAAGATCCTATTGACATTCACCAAGCCTAACAATGTTGTGGAACTACCTAGAAATGCAGGGCCAACATGGACTCAAAGATAAGATAAAGTAAGAATGCTCACTGGCATGAGAAATTCATTCCCATTTTTGAAAAATCAATGATTTACCAACAACTATTCATTTCAATATTTTTCTTCAAAATAGTATCTTGTGATTGTGTTCCAAAGATAGATCATTCGAATTACACCCCCTACCCTAGATCAATGCAAAATTAGGGGACTATGACCACTAATATGAGTAAAATAGAGCTTGTAATTTCCATAAGTGCTCACAAATGTGGGTTTGATGCTCTGCCCACCTGAGCATACCTCCAGAGGGAAGATCTTGCTGGGAACCAACCATTTGAGAGGGCCCCATGACCAGGCAAAGGAGACGACATAGAAGTAGATGAGAAGCACACCACTCGTTTCCAGAGCTTTTTCTTCCCCCTATTACAAATTACAATATTTAGTATACTATCTAGATCTAAGATTCTGTTTGCATTTATGGGAAGTTTATTTTGTGGCATCAAATTATCATCTTCATCTTGATTTCATTTTTCACAATATGATCATACAAGGATCCCATATAGTCATTTGGTAAATATTTTCCATCATATATACCTCAGTTATTCCCTATGAAATCTTCCTTTGACATTTGCAATAACACTGCAAGTTAGGAAAGAGGTAGTTGGACAAAGGATGATCCCAAAATAATTTGAAATATGATGATCCATGAGAACTGCCAACTAATTACACAGATGAAAAAGGCATACCTTATTCTTCACCATTGTATTATGTGCATCAGTGTTGAACATGATTACAAAGTATGCAAGTGCATAAACTAGGTCAACGCTAGTGAAAACCTTTGGGTTGCACTTACAATAGCACTATGTTAATTTTTTTGTGATGCAATCAAATTTTTGTGCTTTTTCAGGGAATATAAAGCCTTGTAAGAAGGAACTTATTTCCTCATTGAATTCCATCCCTTCAAAATTAAAGGAATCAACATATGCATGCAACACCCTTAGAGAAAAATCATCTATTTCCGCTAAATCTAAGTTGCACGAAACACCGAAACATCTGGAAGTTTCCGAAATGTGTACGACTGGAAATGTGACCCCAAAAAAATGGAAACGTCAGGAAAAACGTCATATATATATATATATATATATATATATATATATATATATATATATATATATATATATATATATTAAGTATGTACACAAATTTTGTTATAAATAAGTTAATAATGCATCTTGCAAGAAAAAGAGAATGAGACACATAAATGACATGTTAGCAAGAAAACCTTGTCTATGTTAATTGTCGTAGATGATTAAATGATCCAAATCAAAAAATTATATTTATTACTAAGAGTATAGACCCACTTACTATGCTACATCATCAAATGCAAGAGGATGATCCCCTAGTTCATCATCCATACATAGTTTTCAATAAACCCTTTCTAGATCTAGTTTCCATTCTTACTTTAGAGGGGTGGAGGTTGAGATTACCGACACATACACATATCTCGGGGCTCAATTTTTAGGTTTTAAGTTTGGTTTGAGGGAGGATCTCCAACCTTGAGTGAATAAGGGGTATGGGTGCCTTTCTCTTATAAACAGACAAATGTTTCCAACACCATTTTTAGGGCATCTCATCCAAACTAGACCTCATGGACTCGAATTTGACACCTATAGTTTTATATGGTTCAGAGGTATGGAGGTCAAGCTTACTCATGTTAGATTGGGCCTTGGGTTAGGTTATAGTGACCTTGAGTGCAGGCCCACTTACTGTGGTGCAACACCAAATGCAAGAGGATGACCCCCTAGTCCATCATCCATACATAGTTTGCAATAAACCCTTTATGGATCTAGACTACCTTTAGATTGGTAGAGTTTTTTTATCTTCTTTAGAGATTTACTCAATAGTAGGTAGAGATTGGTACCCATATCTTACTTATTTATATTTGGAGGCCATTTCCCAATTTTCTCCCCTTTTGGGAGAGCACAGTGCTAGTGTTTAGAAGTTTCTTGTTTCTTTTGATCCATCAGTATATTGATAGATCATCTTCCCCCATTCAAACACACTTTGGATGCTCCTGGTCACTTTTTCTCTAATAAGAAAGAGATGGATGGGATTATCCGGGAGGATATGTACAAGTAGTATATCTAGGTCACTTGGATTCCTCTCTTGGGGATTTGAGACCCAAAATAGCCTTTTATGTAGAGTACTTGTTGGCTCTTAGAGATAGCTTTATAGTGTTGATCCATTTGCATTCTTTGACACTTGATGCATGGAATTAGGATTCCCAGAGGTTATTTTTGAGTGTGCACTGGTAGTCTTCAGGTGGAAGCTTAGCACCAAATGTCACAAGAGGATAATTTATGTTGGATACACCATATATAGGATATAAAGATAGGGGAGCACTATACTTTTAGGTGTCCTTGTTCCAATGAGATACATGGTCGCTTCTATTATATTCAGGGAGTGCCATAACTCTCTCTCCACCTTTTGTTCATACCTAGCCTAGCGATGCCAAACCGTATACTTGGGAGAGGATGTTAGGTCCACAACTCACATTCTCCTATCCTCCCCCCACCCCCCTTGATAGGACACTACTAGGAGGATCACAATTTTCTTCCCAGTGCTCCTAGATAGGGGCAACAAGAGGCAGGAAAATTGTAGAACCATTCCAGTTCGAGAGACAACTTAACCCCCTACAGTGAGACCCACGTGGAGTTGTTGTTCATGCCAGATTGGTAGGAAACCCCCTCCTACCACCACATGGCAGAGGGCCACCTCTTCCAAAGAGAGACACATCCCCAGACCATATCCATCTCCTTTGGCTAGTCATCTATACAATACCCCCTCCAAATACCACATGGCAGAGGGCCACCTCTTCCAAAGAGAGACACATCCCCAGACCAGATCCATCTCCTTTGGCTAGTCATCTATACAATGTTTCTTTCCTTTTGGTCTCCAAATGGTAAGAGAGATTCCCTTTCAACTTCAAAGGAGAACACCCTCTCCTTCATTTGATAGTGGGCATTTAGATAATTTTGGCTCTTTCCCTTGCACTTGTGTCTAGAGAATTGTATTTCTTCTTTTTTTTGTTGTGTTAGTTATGCTTAGATAATGAACTTTGCACTCCCACTCTATGTTGCCACCTTTTCACTAAGTAGTCTTGTTGACCTACCTTTGGTCATTCGTTGGCCACTAATAAACCTATCTTATCTTATCATGAATTAATATACATAATTATTAGTTTAAAACATTTAATAGGCCAACTTTATTATTATGTGTTATTTAATAGTAGAGTTTTCCATGAAGCAGTTTACATGCGATAATATTAATTGATGAAAAGACTCGTCTTTTAGATAATATCAACATGAAAGAATATGTTAAAGGGAGAAGAAAAATATATTAAAATTCTAAGTATTTACTTCAGGTCTTCACTACATGCAAACCAAAACCTGAGACTACCTATTTGATTGCCATCATAAGATAAAGAAATGATATAAACTTTTATGGAATCTTCCTATGGTAAGTTAATAACAATGCTTAAGGTATTGAGCCCTCCTACTGTAATTCATAGCCCTGATATATGGACTATTCAGACAATTCAATAAGATTATGATATATGGATTGTTCTGATTCAATGTCTTGCATAAATAAATTCCTTGACGAGATTTTATTATGCACACTCTAAAAAAGACTCCATTCACAAAAGCTAAATCCTCAAAATTAGCAGAAGGTGTATTTTTATGCAAAATATTGAAAATCAAAAAATTGTATTACTTCATGTGACTGCCAAAATGTACAATTCCTTTTGATGGTCAATATTCAACCATACAAAATTGTACTTCATATCATCCACACTAAGCCTCTTTAGAAAACCTCAATAATTTTACTTTTAGAAGACACAAGAGAGTCTGTAAACTTTAACATGAAAGTTCAATAAATATACCAAATCCAATATTGTCACACCATATGGCATAAAAAGGTAGAGACAAATGAAGTGAACAAAGTAATAATTAAATTCTCCATCATATTTTGTAAGTTGTGCAACTCTAAAAGTAGGCCACATTACAAATCACAAGTAGTTGCACCACATAACAATAGAAAACATGAAACAAAAGTAGGAATTAAATCCAATCACCTATTGTAACACTCTCAAAGTAGTTCACCTTTCTAAAGAAGGAATGTGTTGCCCCAATTTCACTTCTGGGACAAAAGAAGTTGAAGACAATTTGTCACTAAGCTTAGAGAGCCTCCCTAGTAGTGATTGAACTTATCAGCAATACCTAAATGGTGGAAATCATTTTCCAATAGATGATACAAATTTTCACTTCTTGCAAAACATATGTCATGACACCTTTGGAAACCTAAAATATAATAAAGACACAATTTACCCACATAAGTAGATGTTGTCAGTTTCTTTTCATGAATGTAAAGAGCCATTAAAGTTTGTACGATTAACTTATATTCACATATCCTCAAATGATAACTTATATTTGAAGGCGACAGTTAACATAAACGTCTTTTTATGAGCAATATGGAGATACGTAGAACCAAATAGTTTCAGGTGAAGACGCTTTTGAATTACTAAAAAATGAAGTGCGTTATGATTGCATGGTACAAAACTTTAGTATAAGCTGTAAATATAAGTAGATATAGTAAAATTTGTCCCAATATTGCACCACATTCTATCCAGTTATAATTGAAACCATGTAGCTTGCTAAAAAAAAAATGTACAAGCATAAAAACTGCTTAGCAAAAAATATGTGTGATCTGACTTCTCAGCAACATCAAGGAAGGACTTAATTTCATCAATAAACTCTTTAATTAGCTCTATAAATATTACTTACCATTTCAGATAGAAGTGTTGAGCATGAAAACTGCAAAAAAAAAAACATATTATTATTAGACATATTGGAAGAAAACTCCTTGAACTAAGCATAAAAGATAATACTTATACTGCAAAAACCTATACAAATGCAAACATCTCAATCAATGACAGATGGACTTAATAACTTTCATTGAAATAACTTACTACTTCTTTGGTATCCATTTTAGAATCCAAACTAAGTCCAAAAATATTGGCCATTCTTGAACTTCTTTCCTTCTCATTCTCTAGTTCATTATTGTGAGCCCCATGCTTGTGATCATAAGTCATAATAGAAGTGTCAGCGAACAATCTAGAGGACCCCATCAAATGAAAATCCTTCTATGTTAAGTATTTATTGTAGCTTTTATAGAGGATATAGAGCTTGTACCATGCATAAGCATGACACAAATGACTTTCTAATATCCAGAATATCTTTGTTAAATTTGAATAGTAGATTTACATCAAATGATGTTCATGAGTCTTCTTGACCATACACATAAGGCCATGAATATCTTTGATAGAGTGGAAAGCTTCCTACATATCATATGCCATTTGTCATAAGAAATAGTATAAGGAAAAAATATATTACAAATAAAAAAATTATCTCACTAACCTACCAGAGCTTAAGCTTAGTTGCAGCCTTGAGTTGTGTTAGTCCTTACAATCTCCTAGGCTGAAAAGGAAATCAAGAAGGGTAACCTCAAAGCACTTCATATTAGTAGCTAGCCCTACTGAGCATGAGAGGGATATCTCTAAGTCTCTTATCAGTGACATGATTTTAAAGCAAATGGATTTGTTGGACACCTAATCCTCTAAGGGTTGGTGTGGAAGCTGAACAACCAAAGGAGTCCAAGGGACCACTTGGAATATGAAACCAAGGGTCACTCCTATGCATTATAAATATGTATCATTGTGAATAAGAAATACAATCTCATGTTTATCCTTCCTATTTTGTCTCTGCCATGTGTGTGTTTAACATGGTATCAGAGCGGGCGTTCTCCTGCCCTGCTCATATTTGAGCCACTTGTTTTGGTGGCCTTTCTGCATGTTAGTTATGACATTTCTAAATTTCTGCTCCTGTCAGAAGAGTTTCCTCTGCTCACCAAAACTACCTACAAAACTTTGTTGTTTGTGTTTAATCCCTTGAAATTCTGTAACGCATTGGCAGACTAATCTTTCTTCTCCACTCTTTACGGCATGTTTAAATGGACTGCGAGTTATTTGGGCGCATTATCATAAGGAGAAGATTCTGGCATGGTGTGCCTGGTACAGTGAAAACCGAGTGGTGAGCACGAATGCATAGTTGGAGGCTGATGCTGATCATGTTTAGGAGCCTTTGGGGTCGCTAGACATCGCATTAAAGAACCACATGAACCACATCATTCCATTATGCATTCAACATCAAATGGTTGGAGGACTCTGCATTGAATATGTTGGTCAGAATGTCCTCCCGGTTTTAAATCGCTGCTCACTGTAATTAAATCCGTTGCCCACTGTAATACCTCTCACCACATAGAGACAGTCATCGGATAAAGCCGCAGATGGCCCCGCAGGCTTTCCAGGGGAGAGGGTTATGCGATGAATATTGTAAGGCTTTATATTTGTAATTGTGTGAGTCTGCTACATGTATTTCAAAATTCAGACAGGCCAAACTCCAGCTCAAGTGGCATTAACATATATTAATCATCTGTCACATCAACATACTGCATTGTGATTTGCATTTCCATGGTGGCATTTAATTTCAATTACTCAGGTTATCTACAATTTTATCAAGAGAATATCTTGCCATGCCTATTACTGCATGGACTGGTGCATTGTAATTAGCATTGTTGATCCAATTAGCAGCTTTTCTGAAACAAGGCCTAGGTACTATCATAATTGTGAATGCCCATAACTCCAAGTGAACCTGCAATGATTCTAAGCCGCAAGATTTAATTTTCTAAAGCATCTCTGCCAACGTCTAAAAGACGGCCGAAATAATCTGCGCCTAACACAAATTTTGTGGGATAAAACATAATATGGATTGATATAGGTTTTAGTTTGACATTAGGATTTTATAATTCAATATACTGGTGTTTCCCGTAGTCTTTGATTTAATATGGGCTTGATATAGATTTAGGCTTGATTTTGCTATTTTATAATTGATTTCAAAAAAAAATTGCAATCATAAGATTGGAAGAAGCAGTCACCAAGTAGAACTACCTTGCATGTAAACTGTAGTTTTTCGATACAACATTTGATCAATCTCTATGGAAGTTAGAAGCTTGTTATTCATCCTATAGTTACATCTATTTAGCAGTGGGAACTATTTTTATGTGTGCAAGACCACCATTTTTTTTGCTTCAATTATTGTGAAATGGATCGACTTTATGATGCATTAGTGTTGTTAAAAACATTAATTCATTCCACTGTTGATCGGATGGTAAACATCAACAGGGACACTCTTGCTGACATTAGAACCTGTCTACAATATGCACAAGAACAAATTGATTTTCTGCAACTAGAATCTCAGTTCCAGCGAGATGAGCTTCAATAGAAGCGTAGTCATTTTGAGCCTACTTCTATTCAGAAGATTAAACAGACTCCCATAAACAACAAGACAATAATGTTACATTTGATACCGATCCAGTGCCCAATAAAGTAGTAGAGTTACATGCAGATGAAAAGGTTCAATTTTCACTTCCGGAGCCCATCATCAGACCTTGGGAAGAGCTTGTCCAAAACAAGCACAGAGCTGGTCTTGGATATGACAAGGATGTGTTCTTCCATATTCCTTACTACTCCAAGCCAATCCAATTTGAAAGTGTTGGATTTATTCAGGATGGTTCATCTTCACCTGCTCCTCATGACAATTCACCTTCAGCTATTTCATATTCTGGTCCTCTTCCACAGAAGCGACAACAGATCGTGAAATGCCAACAATGTGACTGAGTTGGGCATATGAAAGATCACTATTTTGAACTTCATCCATGTGAGCACTATCATAAAACCACCCATTCTTCACACAGATACTTCAGAAACAAGCCTACTGCAAGAAAAAAGATTCATCTTGGATGGATCACTTCTTGGCAATGGGCATCAATAGACAAGAATATATTTTAGTCATATGTATAAACTTGTTCTAGAGTATTGAACAGTCTTGCAGTTGAGAAATTTTCATCTTCTCACCTTATATCTGTCAGGGGGGAAATGATGGTCATCTACAAGCTTCAAAGCCACATCAAGTGAGCCTGAGACACAACCTGCCATACCAGATTCAGAGTTGTAGCCAGAGACAAAGATGCCCCTGATCATACCTTCAATCAGTGATACCTCTTCAAAGAATTTTGGACACTTCCTCTAGCAGAAGACTTCAGCTTCTTCCCAGTTTTAGAAGAGTTCTAGGAATTGCATTAAGCATTCGAGAGTTGTTGGTCATCCTTAAACCATCACAAGTTGAGACCTCCCTTTTCAAGTTGAGGTTCTCCATTTTATGTGTGGTGAGACCTCCCTTTCATGGCTAAAGGTTTCCCTCTTCAAAACATCAGGAGCACCTCCTCTAGCAGAAGACTTGAGCTTCATGCCAGACTTGGAAGAGTTTTGGGAATTGCACTAAGTGTTCCAATGTTGGTGGTCATCCTTGAACCACCGCCCTTTATACCAAAATTTCAGAGAGCACATTCAACCTAGTGCTGCCATGCATTTTTGCACATTTTGTATGACAACTCTCCTCTTGGACTCATACATAACCCTTTGCATTAAGTGGGGGAATGTTGGACACGTAATCCTCTAAGGGTTAGTGTGGAAGTTGAACACCTAAAAGGAGTCCAAGGGACCACTTGGAATATGAAACCAAGGGTCACTCCTATGTATTATAAATATGTATAATTGTGAATAAGAAATAAAATCTCATGTTTATCCTTCCTATTATGTCTCTGCCATGTGTGTGTTTAATAGGATTTTAGACTAGATATGAGTATTTGTTTCTTTGTTTGTGAGAATTTGGTTTTTAAGGATTTGCGGAACTCAGTGTTTGGAGCCACAAGTAGGTCTAGGCTGTGGGAATGCAGGAGCAAACATAAGGAGGAGCTAGATATCAGAAGACATGGTGTAATTTGAGTATTTTTTAGTGTAGTATAGAGGATATAGTGTGGAAGAAACTAATGATTATAAATAAACATGATTTCATTAGCTTAGGAAGACAAAACACATAACTATGAAAACTAGATAACAAAACTTGATAAACAAGAATTCTGAGTATTTTATAACAAGGAATTCATAGGAAGAAGATATATAATGTAGATAAAGATGTTTATAACATGAGAAAACAAAAATAATGAAGTAAAAGCACCATGAAATCACTGGGCTAGAGTTCCTTGAAAATCGCTGCAACATGTTTCTATATTAGCTGAAAGATGATTACATGCAAGCCTCCTTCACAAAAAGTTCAACCCTCTTCTCCTGAAGTGAAATGATACATATAGACTCTCGTAGAACACTTTCCCACCTTTAGGAGTCGAATTCCTTGGTGGAGGAATTGACTCCAAGATTCTCTCAACCAACAGGTGAGAGTGAGAAGGTGAAACTCAAACACTTCAGGAAGAGTTTGTTCAGGAGTTTGCTTCTTTTATGAGGCCTAATAAACATAAAAAACTACCTATGATATACATTTATTAATGCCTAGATCACCTAGCCTCGTAACTATTTCCATTACATAAAGAATCTTGACTTTGACTAAGTCAAACTAGAAACTAGAAATTTACACAATGAATTTTACAATTTGAAACACAGAAAAGTGTACAAGCACAGAGCCAACTTTGAGATGATTGTTAGGCTCCTTCTAAGGGCCAAAATGAAAATCTGAGAGAATGGTCCACTAGCCCTTCAAGTATAGTTTCCATAACAATTTCAATTTCTGAATTTAGAGCATGGGAATACCTTCAAAAGTCCATTCTCCCAAGGTATCTCCAGAAGCACAGCGCCTGTCAAAAAATGGTCCAGAATGCTAGTTTTTTGCCACTTTTTTGCATTTTTCTCTAAAAACTAAGCCACCTTTGCAAAATATGCGCAAATTGGTTTTTAGAGGATGGAAAGACCTTTCCAAAAATGTATACCTTTCCTAAAATGGAGGCCTGAGGAAAAAGCGCAATGCCAACGCATTGTGCTTCTCGAGCAACTGAATTTCTGAACTTCGACCAAAAATTCCCAAAAAACTCAAAATGCTCAGAATTTTCTCAAAATTGGAGGGAAGGTGTAAAAATAGGTTTTTTATAGCTTCATGGATTCTTTAGTATGCATCTCCAAGTTTCCCTCATCCTTTTGGTCTTTTTTGGTCTCCTTGAGCTTGTTTTCAAGTTGCTTTACCTTAACATTGGTGATCATGTTTTGAGCTTGGTAGTGTTGCACCATGTGTCTGAGAAACTAATTATCTCTGTTTGCCTTCCCAGGGATCTTATCCAAATGTTCATTCACTCTATTGAGCCAATATTCCTTATCTTGATGAACCTCTAGGGTGATCCTATCTTCTAGGTCAAGGTCCTCATTCAGCAGAATTTTTTCTTGCTCCTTTTGCAAATCCTTCTTGAGGCCTCTTGTTCTTGGTATTTTCTCTTTTACTTTCACCTCTGATGCTTTAGGCTCACTTGGTTTCATGATCTCTTTACATTTTCCAACTTGTTGCATTAACTTGGCTTTTTCCTTTTCTAGGATCAACTCCTTTGCTTTGAGTTGATTGTTTTCCTGTTCAAGGAATGATATAACATACTTTACCCTTTCCAAATTGATTTCTAGCTCCATCATTTCGTAATCCTTATCCCTGATAGTATGTCTCATGTTTGTTGTCTGATCCTCAGTCTTTAGATCAATTAGTTCAAACTCATGTTCAACTGTGTCTTAATCCTTTGCTGCCAATTCCTACTTTGTTGATGAAGAAGGCTTGGCCCCTTTCTCTCTGTGAGAAGAAAACATAGGCCTATTCCCCTTCCTATACGATTTAGTCACCTTAGGTCTGGATAGTTGAGTCTTCTCCACTATTTTGCTAGATGACCCCACCTTTGTTTGTTGTTTTGGTGCACTACGAGACAGAGATGCTGCATTCCCCTCATGCCATTTCATAGCTGCTTCTAAAAAAGCTTCCCAAGCCATACCTCTCTCTGACAGCTAGTGAAGGACAATGGTTTTATGAAACTATGATGGAACAAGCTTAGGGAGTGCTCTTTTTCCTTTAATTGTATTTTCTCAGACATTTTGGAAATTCTCCTGAATAGATAATTACACATGTTGAGTGGCTTTTGAGAGGTGACATGCATCAGGAAGCGGACATGATTGGGATACAACCTGGAGAATCTACCTTCACAAGTGAAGAACCTCATGACAATTTTCATCAAAGGGGCATATTTCTCTAATAAATATATGAAAGGCATGAGGTGAGTATGTGTATCTCTGTATGGCATCTTCAAGAAAGGCTTGTAGTTTTCAAGATCTAGGCTCATTCCTTTGAACCAATATTATTCATTGTCGGTAACCCAATTGCTATTGAGATTCACTGAGAAACTAAACTCAACACCAGAAATGACAGTAGTTTCTCCTTTCAGTTCTATTGCTACCCAATATGTTAGCTTCCCGCCTAGCTCACCCTTTTGAAAAATTGCAAGCAATGGACATCCTCAAAGAATTTCTTGATGAAAGGATAGGAGTTGATTGTGTTGCAGTCTGATGGCTCATATCTGAGTATCCTCCCTCCTTTATGTTGTCTCTTCTTTCTAGTGAAGATTCTGTCTCCATGATGACACAAAGCCCTAGCAACAGGAAGTGAAAATAAGATGTGAGGTGTGAATGGAAATGAAGTGATATGTAGGTTATTTTTGACAAAATGATGGGAGGAGTTTTGCGAAAGGTGAGATTACTTTGAAAGCTGATGAAAATGAGTGGAGAAATAGTGGAAAGATGATTTTCTTGCAGGTGAAAACAATAGGGTTTATGATGAAACTTGTCCAAAAACCTCTAGGAATGAGCTAGGGTTTTGCTTTTTGAGTGTTTAAACTTTGTTTTGAGGTGGATAAAATGGTTAAAATGGCTCATTAAACATGTACACAGGTATAGGATATCATTTTACATGTTTTGGAAATTAAAAATAATGATGGCCATTTTCATCCTAACATTTCCCATGGAAATTTTGCTACAAACCCTAACTTGAAGAATCACTGTCATGAGATGAAATTGGGAAAGCAAAAGATGGAGGATGATGGTGTAATTGCTTGCTCCGTAGCTTAGAAGTCAATGAAATGAAGCTTGCAAGTGAAAAAATGAAGTTTGGAAGAGTTTTGATAAACTTCGGGGCAATCTGTCCTGCGCGTAGCGCAGTGTTCCTACGTGCAGCGCCAAAGTGTAGCACAGTTCTTCAAAGCACAACGCCAGTCTCCTAAGTGTAGCGCAGTGTTTCTACACGCAGTACCTATAAATTTTTGCTAATTTCTCCTAGGAAAACAACTTTTTTTTATTTTTTGGGCCAGATAACTTGATGGTAAAGAGTTAATAGGATGTGAATGAAGGAGTTATGGGGATTTTGAATTTATATAGGGAAATTTTCCTCACTTTTTCAAAAAGAAATGGGACCCACCCTCCTTTACAAACTGATTCTCACTTTATGAAAGCAAAATTACCTTTACCATTGCAAACCTTAGATGTCCTTTGCGTTTTTGAGTGCTGGAGCTTCTTTTTTTGGAACCTTTGATAATATGAGAGTATGAGGAGTGTGTAAAAAAAATCAAGATCAACTCTCCAAAAGTTGCTTTGTCATGTTTTACTCATTGCTGGTTTTATTCATGAAAATGATGGACCTTGGAAACCCTAGCGACCTAATGGATGACCTGAGACCTAAATGGAATGATGATGATGACTGACCCATTTTTATTGTGATACCTTCATAAAGTGTGATAGGTGACTAGCATGAGTGAATTTCCAAACAATTACTTCATCTTTAGACTGACCAAACAATGACCAAATTTGCTATGTAAACCTAGTATCAGAAAAAATTGATTTTGAAAGCTTGGAAAAACATAGTAAAAGCATATTTGATCTAGGTGACAAGCTAACAAGACTAACACTAACAAGTTTCTCAAACATTGTATCAAGGTAAAGCTACAAACTCTCACAGAGATTTAGGTCAGGCCTGTCTCTTTGATCCCTGTACTTATTGAAATTCACAAGATGTTTGTGTATTATTTCACTAAGCCGACGGAACTCTGTTGTCCATTTATATTACAAACATAACTGAAAGGCTCAATGTGCAGTCATCTGTCAATCCAATTAGGATTGTAGTTAGCCATACTAGAATAAAGACCTTATTCAAAACACTTTTTAACAGGCAACTAAAAAAAACACAATATTTTTCCTTTATGTAATCATTAGATGTTATATCCACTACACATGCTAGAAGGAGTGCAACATGTGTCTTTGTCATTGAAACATAATATATACTCTGTCGTTGAAACAAAATATATAGAACAAACTCTGCCATACTTGCCATAGACAAACATTTAAAGCTCCTAAAACAAGATAGCTCAGGATCAATCAATGTCAGTGCATCCACTGCTGGGATTGGGGTAGGCTATTTGGAGTTGTTAGTGAAAGAATTAAGTGGAATACATGTTAACAACCATTACTATAAAATTATCCAAATTAAGTAATTGTTCCATCTATTCCAACACTAGTTAATATGCACTCACCACATATGATGCTTCTAGATTTGAATTGTTACGATTCATGAAGTATTTCAAGTATGGTCCTATAGGTTTCCCAAAGAAACTTAAACCATGGGGTAACCAATTCCCGATCAGACTTGTCTTTCCTTTTCTCTCCACTGAAATAACTGAGCATCAAGTCCTCTAGCATCTTCTCTGCCTCTAAGTCCTCAACATCAAGAGCAATCTCAGATGCCTGTGCTTGAGCTTGAGCCTATTCAGCCTTCTCACTGGAGAGATGGAGGAAATACTTGATAACCTCCTCCAAGGAACTGACATTCATTTGCAGGCATACAATGCGATATTGAATAAGTCCATCCTTTGCAAACCTGCCATGCCTCATATCCACACAAAGTTCCACATATTTGAACATTATCTTTTCTAGTGTCTTTTGCCATGCTCTGTACCGCTTTGATGTTATCAAGTTGTGAAGTGCCTATAATGATGCCTGCTTCTGGCCAACATTCATCAACTCTGCATACAGTTTACAATAAAGCTCATTAATCTTCTATATCATTACTGAAAGGGTTAGGTAGATATTTCTACTTTTGAAAACAGGTTACTGTAGTTTCATGCATTCACATCTAGGCACTAAGCACATGCCATTTATTTTTTATAATTATTTCTCTAAAATATTTCAACTCAGACCTAAGATAATGAGACAAGATCTTCTTATGTATTGTTCCTTATGTCAAAGCACAAAAGTGTCAACATTGATAATTAATTATTATTCTCCATAATTGCTGAAATAATACAAGATAAAAAATATTCACGCACTCTCAAGACATAAATAATCATGACAAATAACCTAAGAATTCTTAATTTTCTATGTAAAATAATAAAAGTGCAAAGACCCTCTCATTAGTGAATGTGAGAGGAATCATAAGAGTACATCCCTGACAGGAAGTGTATCCTTGGCCTAAGTCACACACTTCAGGTTGAAGTTCAGGTTCAACAATGATTAGGTTCAATTCGAGTTCAATTTTTTCGATGAGGTTCAGATGAGGTTTCCCATTAGGTTCATCTATATAGTATATACATTTTCTATATATATGATACTATGGACTTGGAAACTGCCAGGATAGACTACAAGCTTGAGCTGTGACATGATGTTATTTATGAGCTTGAGCTATGGACTTGGTGAATGACCATAAGGTTCATCGAACCTCAATTTTTTTTTTAGGTTCTCCAAATTTCAAATCTTAATGTTGAAGTTCAGAGAACCTTGAAACATAGTCTTTCCCTAAGTGGTTTTGAAGTGAAAAAAAAAAAAAATTTAAAGAAATAAAGAGAAAATGTACTAGACTTGTTATAATTTTACTGTAACAATCAAAACTATAACCAAACAATGATGGCATATCCCTATCCTATTTCTATAATAAAAAATACCATGGATCAAAATAGTCATATCAACCATTAAAAACAACATAAATTTGGCATATCCCTATCCTATTTCTATAATAAAAAATACCATGGATCAAAATAGTCATATCAACCATTAAAAACAACATAAATTAAAATTTATTTTCTGTAATCCAGCATAAAAAGGAGAAAACCATTTTAAACAATGGGAACATTAGACACACAAATCAACAAGTGCAGAGTATCGGTAGAAACAAGTAAAATGATTCACTTTCATGCCAACAACACTAAATTTGATTCAAAAGCTCAATTTTTTAGTATAAAAGGGAAAAATAAACTAGATATGCCCATCAAGTCCTAAATACATAGGATTTTTAGTATGTCGAAATTCGCATGACCTAAAAAGGTGGCCTCAAAGATATAGATAAGGCTATAAAAAAATGAATGCCTATGCATACTGAACTAAAATGGTCCTTACAAAAAATATGGCAACAAGGGCCTGCTACGAATATGAAGGGTTTAAAGCAATTTCTACAGTGAAAACTTTAAAATACCAAAAAGTCAAGATCAAGTATAAAGACAAAAATGAAAACAATGCATTGGTGAACCTTTGCAGAAGATACTCTGAATCTTTAGTGCCCATTAGCATATCTATTACATCCACATCTTAAACATGGATTAGATGTTCGGTTTTTGGAGAAAATAATCAGAATTTCAAAAATAACGATAGGAAATCTCCAAACCCAACCCTAGGACTTGATGAACCCAACTAGTATAGGGAAGCACAAACCCTTCTTAATCTCAGGACCCCGTCTAGATGCAAATTTCCTATAATTTCAACACTACAAGAAAATTCATATACACGATTTTATCAGACTAGTTGTTGAAGCTTATAAAATAATACAAATTTAACAAATGTTTGAAAATAAATCCATGTAATGAGAAATCTTTGTGAATGATACATACCTTTGACCCGATTGAGAGCATTTTCCAACTTGGCAAAGGTTGTCATGATGATGAAACCCTGTAGAATTCAAAACATCACGAACCCACCAACGTTATAGGTAATTGTTGGGCTACTAGAAACATATAGGGTATTTCCCCAAACCATAAGTCCTAGTCCACGAAAAAGGCACCAGTGTAGACTAGATAATGCATCCTGAGACGATCTAGGGGCCTCGCCAAAGAAAACACATGTGATTTATTTTTTTAGTTCCTATGCCATTTGGAACTTAAACGAATCTGTGATGATTCAGGAGCACAACTAAAACCTAGAACCTTGCCTTTCTGAAGCTCGAAATTTTATCAAAGACCTCTTACTTTGGGGTCGAGCGTCGAGCGGGAGAGATACTTTTGCATTGGATAGTAGAACTGAAGAAGTACACATGAATATATTTGTCAGTCTTTGGTAGCTTATTAGAAGGCAATCTACACTTTTCCAAGTCTTTTTAATCAAATCTTCTATGCTTGTCGTTTTGGCATTGATGGAGGGATAGAAAATGGAGAGTTCCAAATTTCATTGGAAAATGAATCTTAAATTATGTTGTTTTATTTTAATCTTTATTTTAAATACATAAATTATACTTTTATTAATAAAAAATAAAAATTACACTGTAAAAATTTTCAAAATGAATATTTAATCTCAAATTATCAATTTGGCTATGAATTTTATTATGCATTAATATTATTCATATACTTATATGAGAATATCAATGTTAAATTGAAGAGCTTATAGATTTAGGATTTGGCTTAAGTTGAGATCTTGTAGAACTATTTTTTGAAAAAGTTTGATGATATAAATTTATATGATATTGAACTTACCAAATTAAAAATTTATTTAAAAGAACAAAAAGGCATATGAAGAGAAAATAACAAAAGGATTGGATATATTTATAGTATCAAATGCTTGGCTTGATGATCTTATCAAAATTATACAATGGGTAAGCTCTTAAGAGGAATTCAAACACTTTTCAATTTTCAATGAAGTAGGTTCTACTAGGATGAAAACTCTTAGTGCATATAAATTTAAATTCAGTGGAGAGTAAAGGATGACTATGACATATTGATAAAAGATTTTAGGATTCCCTTGGATCCACTAGAAAACAAACTAGAAAAAGTAAAGAAAGCTTCTATTACTATGGCACATGCTAAGAAGAAAGATTAAAGATGAGAAACTTATATATCGGGCAGAAGTAAATTAGAGGATTTGTAAAATAAATAAGTGGTTGCTTACCTTTCTGAAGAACAATAAGCTAAAGGCATCATTTTTAAAGAAAAGACAAGAAAGTTGTTGTTGGAAAAGGAAGAACCTCATAAACTTGAGAGTAGGGTTGTTTGGCTATTAAGTTGGGATGAAAATACTAATTTTTTCCATTGTTATGCAAGCCAGAAGAGAAACATCATTACTATTTGGAGGGTGGTGAGAAGAGATGGGTCAGTGTCTTCTAATTTTGAGAATATTGCTTAGATGGGGATATACTATTTTACAAACATCTATAATGTTGAGAGAAGAGATATTATAGAAAAGGTAATCAAGAATACCTCATTTTCCCTATATTTGTAAGTGTAGTAAAAATGACATATCTAATGGAAGAGGTGTCCAAGGAAAATTTGCATTTTGTGCTACAAAGTTCCCAAAAAGACAAAGGTCAGAATCTAGATGGGTAGACAATGGTTTTCTTATTTAATAGCCATTTTAAACATTTTGAAAGAGGAAATTTTGAAAGTGGTTAATGAATCAAGATCCTTTAAGAGGATTCGAGCACCATTTAATGCATGTTTCATATCCCTTATTATGGAATTCGATAACCTAGTTTCCTTTGAAGAATACAAACCTATATATCTATGTAGTTGCAATTATAGGATTCTTATAACGGTCATTGAAAGAAGGGTTAAATGTTTGATTTCAAAGTCCATTTCAAGTGAATGGTTTAGTTTTCTAGAAAGGAGGAAGATTCAAAAGGTTATTGGGGTGGAAAAAGGAGGACATTAATAAATCTTGAAAGCTAAAACCTATGGTAGTAAAGGTTGACTTATCAAAGGATTGGCTTTAATTGGAGTTGATGCTTATTCATTTGGGATTATGTGTTTCATTTGTGAATTGGTCATGAATTGTGTTACTACAATTTCTTTCTCAGTGTTGATTAGCGGATGCACTATTGTTTTCTTTCAGCCAAAGAGAGGATTAAATCAAATTTGTCCTCTTTCTCCCATACCTTTTCTTATTGTAGTAGAAGATTTGATTAGTACCTTATTGGATGTTAAGAGATTTAGTGCATTTAAAGATATTAGAATTGGTATCTCGGTCACTTGTCCCATTTTCTGTTCAATGATGTCATCCTAATTTTTTGTAATGGGACTAGAAGAGATGTGGGTAAGTTATAATAGATTTTAAACATGTATTATTTAGTTACCGGTATGATGATAAATGTTAGGAAATCTACTATTTATTTTATGGGGACTGTAAAATAGGATTTTACAATATTTTGAGGTTGAGTTGGATTTGGGCATGAAGTGTCTAGGATTTATCTTAAAGCCAATTAATTATTAAAAAAATAGATTAGAGATAGTTGATCACAAAGGTTGAAAAAGAGAATAGGTTTGTGTGTCATCATTGGTTATCAAAATTGTCCTAGTAAAGTTGGTTTTTGAGGAAAACCCTATCTATTAGATGTCATTAGCATGGATTATAAGAGGTGTTCTAGGGGTGATAAGAAGGATCAATGTTAGGTCTATCTCATAGGTGAAACTAGAAAATTAAGAATTCTTAGGCTATTTGGCATGAGAGTGCTTGATTTTTTTTTATCTTCTATTATTTCGATGATTATGGGGAATAATAATAAATTATC
Source organism: Pinus tabuliformis (assembly GCA_031772625.1). Classification (NCBI taxonomy): domain Eukaryota; kingdom Viridiplantae; phylum Streptophyta; class Pinopsida; order Pinales; family Pinaceae; genus Pinus; species Pinus tabuliformis. The sequence continues at coordinate 499,853,251 of CM062815.1, forward strand.
ATTGTTGAATATTTTGTGCATTGACATAAGGAACAATACATAAGAAGATCTTCTCTCATTATTTCATGTTTGAGTTGAAATGTTTTAGAAAATAATTATAAAAAATAAGCCCATTCATCAACACCATTAGGGCTTATATTCCTCTCTACCATCTTCTCCAAATAATTTAAGCCCTCTTGCATATGGGAAGCCTTGTAGAACCCATGATCACAACATTATACGACATGATAGTCGGTTCGAACTTATCCAGAATAAAGGCAAACACATCCAATGCCTTTTGAACCTCTCCTGCCTTGAAAAATCCCTAAATCAAATTACAAAATGTCGGCTCCTTGAAGTTTGAATTTTGTCTCCTCATCTCTAAGTATAGTTCCTCCACTTGTTGCACTACTTCCCCCTTCAAAACACCCTCAATAGTGGCAGCATATGTAGGATGATAAAACCCATGGCATTTCTCTAACATTTCCCAATGTCTCCAAAAAATTGGAAAATGCCTCAAAATCCATAAAACCCTCAATAGTAGCAGTACATGTAGGATAATAATAATAAATATATTCTTGGTTGGGATTGAGAGGGAATCAATAATTGTGACAGGCTACATGATGGAAAATTCTAGGGTTTTTAGATTTTACAATGAGGAATTTAGGTTTTTAGGTTCTCATACTCCTCACATCTTGCAATATAAGGCGTTTATGCTTTGTTTCAACTCTGTTGTAGGAATAGATTCATTTGGGCTTTATATGCATCAGAATGATCATTTTTCCGTCATAGTGGATCAAAGGAATAGGGTGGCACAAGGGGTATTGGCTTTATGGGAGCTCCCATGGTTTGGCCATGCTATAAGTCACATCTCTGTTATAAAAGTGTCTTACCATTCTACACTAGTGACTCCTCTATTAGGGCAAGGTCGATGCCAGAGTGTCTGGTAGTTAAGGGATTTTGGTTGTATGCAAAGTGTTTGGAAGAATGCTTGAATGAATGGTGGATGTCAAAAATATTTGTGTAATAAATTTTCACTAGAATGAAGACGGTAGGCATGAATTTGTCCCTCTCTCCTTGCAAATAGAACTTGTAAAGAAAGGATCTTTAATTTCAGACATGGCCCTTTCCACCATATTTGTAAAACATCTATCAAATGGGACTCTTTTTATTACGATGCCAGCAGTTGACTCAGTAGAAAATCTTGCTACCAAAATCCAAGAACATACAATAATTCCAGTTACACTTTTAATACTTTTGTACAACGGCAGAGTACTAAGAAAGGAATGCCTTCTATGTGATTATGGAATTAGAAATGAGGCTTCAATATCCCTAATCATAGAGCTGAAAGGTGGAGCCACGAGGTGGCTCCTTCTATTACTATGTCCAAGTATTTTAAGAAAGCCCTCAAGCCTGGTCCCAACTCTTTGAACTTTAAGGATATTTCAAGTCCAAGCTTTGTGGTTGAGCACTCACTGGACACCCCTATACCTGAAGTGATGGATACTAACACTACTATGAAGGTGGTATAATTTGTAAGTCGAGGAATAATATGTCGCTTCAATGGATTTTGGCCCTCATCATCTTCCGTTAGGGACTAGAAATATCAAAACTGGACCCAAAATTTGGAATTGATATTTTTCTCAAAGGGGTTTTTTGTGGTGGTCTTCAAATCCCACAAGGATAAATAGAGAGTTTTTGAACAAGGTCCATGGTTTTGGGGATGAGCTAGTCCATCCATTAAACTTGGTTTCTAAAATTCAATCCTTTCACTATGTCGGACATGTCTACTCCGATATGGGTAAGATTTCCTGATTTTCCCATTCACTTTACGCTTCCATATCTATCAGAGAAAATGGGCACTTTAATTGGAAAATTGGTTAAAGCAGACGATGAAATATTTTTAAATGGAATTTTCACCTATATCCGCATGTCTTGAGGTATATCTCAGCAGAGGTCTACCAGATAAAATATAGCTCAAGTGGTTGGAAAATGTGTATTTCCAACCCCTCGACTATGAAAATATAGCTTTCCGATATCATAATTTCCGACAAAAAGGTCACCTTCAACATGTATGTCCCTTTCCAAAAGGGGCTTCCTCATCGCAGAAAAATATGAATTCTATTCGTGGTTGGAGGGATACAAAGGAGAAAAAGGGGTCCAAAGTTTTAATTGAATAGGGAGGAGACAACTGACCACATCCAGAGTCAATTCTAAGGATTCATCCCCTCCATATTTCACTCGATCTACTAAGGCATTGTCTCATTCCCCAACATGGGTGAATCACTCAAGTAAGGAGAAATGAGGAGTTCCAGCTAATTCATCTCATATAGACTACAAAGAATACCAAATGTAATGACTAAGATCCTTGGAAATCCCCCAACCAACCAATCCAAAACCGAAGAAGGATCACGAAGATCCAAAGGATCAAAGGTTCAAAACAAATACCACTTAAAAATCTAGCTAGTGCGTCTCAAATATACCATAGAGTAGACCAATAGCTAGAGTGGAAACAAATTTTTATTAGTGTATCTTAAAATAAAAAAAGTAGTAGATATCCATGAGATCATCCATAATTAGGATAAAAACTGAATCTATATCAGATAATTATGCTTATATGTATGCACCCAATAACACCAGCAATTGCACGAGCGAGGGCTACATTTAATCCATCTACCTCCACACCTGTGGCCAAAATTACTACCCTATTAAATGTTGTGACTAATGCTTCCACACTACCTTGGAATATCCACCATAGTCATGGAACTCGAATTATGTGTGTGCACTAGCTATTTTTGGCTGATTTATCAGTTAACTAGATGATCAATAAGTTTGACTGAAGTCCCACTGCACAATTGACCTTCCACTACTTCCTCCAATAATTGGAACTAGTTTCACTGAAAACAAGTTGATATAACTAACTTTGATTACTACAAATTAATAATCACACATGCTTAATTGAAGTCTAACTCCAAATCAAATTTACTCTGTAAACTAGGTGAAACAATCCATGCCATACAAGTTAACTACATCCAAGTTGTCTGTTGATATGGAAATTCAAATTTTCTCAATTTAATCAAGGAAAAATCAAATTGAGAATGTCTTGGTGCATTTTTCAACACTCCCTCTCAGCAAGAAATGGATTATCAATTGCTCGTATCCTACACCTGTGGAGCTCGAACTTCCCTCTTGACAAATCTTTTTTCAAAATGTCAGCATCTTGTTCCTCTTTCAAAATGTAGTGTAGCAACATTATCTACCTCTACACATAGTCCCATAAATTGTGATTCTAGATATATATATTATTGAATTTATCGTGAAATAGAGGATTCTCAGAGAGCTTGATGCAACTTTGATTATCATAGTATATCACAATTGGATCGATCATTTAACTAAATAGTCCAACAAGTATCTTTCTCATCAGTATCGCCTCACATGTTGCTTGACTTACAACCATGTATTCTTCTTTTGCCAAGATAAGTGTCATAGATATTTGCTTCATGTTGTACAAAGAAACAACTATGGAACCAACAATGGAAATTCCACCTAAAGTACTCTTTTGGTATGATATACTTTGCACCCAATCTTCATATGTGAAGCCACACAACTTCACTCCCTCTACCCACTTGTACCATAGTCCAAACTATGTAGTGCCTCTGAGGTACTGTAAAACATGATTAGCTTCCTTCCAAAATAATTTTGTTGGCCTAACCATCGTTTGTCTTAGTTGGTTGACTGCATAACACATATCTAGTCATTCTTTCCCAAGATATATGAGTGAACCCACTAGTTGTCAATAAATGGTAGCATTGACTTCTTCACCTAAAGTGGCATCCTTCTTCCTCTAGTTGGTCACCAGAGGTGTATCCATGGGTTTACAACTCTTCATCCAGAATCTATGTCATATCTCATTTTCCTACTTTCCTTGAGAGACAAATAGTTCCCCATTTCCTAGCCATACTTCCAACCCGAGGAAGTAGTGCATGAGACCCATGTCCTTCATTTCAAATTCCCTTGCACGTTCCTCCTTGCAAGATCTCATTAGTGACTCATCCCATTAGTGACTCATCACTAGTTAAAATCAAATCATCAACATATAAGGCACTAATAAACAATTTACCTTCTACAAAGATTTTATAGAGGTTTTCATCTGCCTCACCTTTTGTGAAGCCCAAAATGGTGAGATAGCTATCGATCCTTGTGTACCAAGCACGAGGTGCTTATTTGAGACCATACAACGCTCGCTTGAGTCTACACACATGAGACTCTCAATCAAATGTCTAAAACCATTTGGTTTCTCGATGTACACCTCCTCCTCAATAACCCCATTGAAAAATGTTGTTTTTACATCCATCTGGTGGATCTTCCACCCCATCTGCGTAACCAGAGAAAGAATTGATCTAATGGATGAGTACCTTCCTACAGGAGCAAAGGTCTCCTCATAATTAATTCCCTCAACTCAAGAGTACCCCTTGGCCACAAATTTAGCCTCATACTTCTCTATGATTATGTCTTCTTCCTGCTTCACCTTGAGGATCCATCTTGAACCCACTATTAATTTATATGTTGGCATTGGGAACACTTCTCAAACATTGTTCCTTACAATGGATTCATATTCCTATAGCATTGCATAAATCCATACATTTTTCTCTATTTCTTATTCGAAAGAGGATTACTTGGACTCTATAAGCTTAGTCATAAGAGCCATGTAGTCAGTGTACATCTCAAGTGACCTCCTTTTCCTACACAAATTTGAAGGAGCTCCCACTTTCTCCTTCACATCTTGCAGAAGTCTATCAACTTCCTTGGTTCTATTTTACCCTTCTGTGGATGTGTCTACTTGAGTGAATGTTTCCACTCTCTGGTCCTCAATTTATGATTTCTCCACAACTTCCTGAGGATCCTCCTTTGGAGCTAAAAGCTCCTCTTTTGGTGGGATTTAAAGCTCACTCTCAAGAGAGCACCACATCGCTTTCTCCTCATCAAACTTTACATCCCCTCGCACAAGTATCATTAAGAGGGATGGCAAGTACACACAGTAGTTATGGGGATTTTTTTTGTAACCCACAAATACCCCCAATTCTACGATCACCTCAAGCTTATTCCTCTGATGTAATCATGCCAATAATTTGATGAGGACTTCGGTTGTACAAATATATTGTTGTGTTGCATGCCTCATCCCTCAAATGCAGAGGTAGGCCTTGGTCATGTAACATCACCCTCGTTGCTCCCACAATGCTACGGTTCTTTCCCTTAGTCACCCCATTCTATTATGGGTTGTGGGGTGCTGTCAACTCTCTTCAAGTGCCTTCTTTTGCACATAATTTTTTAAATTCATTTGACATATACTCACCTCCATTATTTCTCTTGAGAGCCTTCACGTTCTTGATGGTTTCTTTATCACTCATTGCGTGAAGATGATCCAACACTTCTGTGAGAAATCATCAATAAAAATGACAAAATATTCATGTCTTATAATGGAGGCTATCGAGAAGGGTCCACAGAGACCAGAGTGGATCATTTCTAGGACTGCATGTGATTTTTTGTTCCAATCATGGAATGTGGACTTTTTGTACTTCCCCAACGTACATCCTTTACATACATCTTGCTGCTCAAGTGCTCCTTTAGGGAGGCCAGTGGCTATTTGTTGTATAATCTTCAAGGTACCATGATGCAAATGGCCAAGTCTTATGTGCCAAAGTTCACTAACATTGCAACCCTTCACTTTCTACGCCTTAGTACTTAATCCAAAATAGTCTTCCACATCTAGCTTATACAGGTTATTCACATAAATCCCGATCAACTTCACCTATCCCATCGCAATGTGTCTCAATAATTATTTTCCTTTGTTGAAGATCACATCATAACCACGGTCTTCCAAAACTGCAATAGAGATGATACTTTTCTTTAGACCTAGAACAAACATGACATCCATGAGCCTGAGAGGGGAGCCCGACTCCCTCTAAAAGGTGATTGTACCAATATCGGCTATGTTGTACCTTCTATCATCCCCTAGATTCATGTGCATATAGAGATCTTTCTCCTCCAAGTCACTGAAACAATATCGACACCTTGTCATGTGGAATGGTGCACCTAAGTCCAAGTACCACATGCTCCCCATCATTTTGATGGAAATGCATGGGATAAGGGCAAAGTCAAACTCGAACTATGAAGCCAAGGCTTCACCTGTTGCTCCTCCTAAGGTATTATTGCTTGCCTTTTTGTGTGGAAACTTTGTGTCATAGTGTATTTATTCATGACAATGGAAGTATTTATTTCTTGAAAAAACTTTCTTCTTTCCCCCTCGGCTAGATTCTGGTTTGGTTTGAGATTTCTTCCCTTTTCCCTTCTTTCCCTTTCCAACCAATGCAAATATTTCTTCATCCTTTCACTTGCATGAGGTCCCATGTTTGGTGTTCCACCTTACTTCCTCCTATACCAAATCAGACCATAAGTGTTCCCAAAACAATAACACCAATTTCTGAAAGCTCATCATGAACTTGTGTGAACCTACTTAGATACTATGGGATAGTGTCATTCTTCTGCATCTTGATATTTCAAATTTTATCCTTGAGCATCGACTTCTTGTGGTCACTACTATTATGGAATAGATCTATCAATTCCTACAACATTGCATAAGGATTTTCTTTCCCATGGATATTGGTGACAATGTGTTCCATACTCCCTCCAATATTATTCTCCTCTCCTTGGCTACATATTTCTTCCACTGAGCAAGGTTTTGGGGATCAAATTCTAATGGTTTTGCAACATCTCTCTTGATGTATTCTAGCAATCCCATATCATCAAATACCTCCTCTATGCGATGAAATTAGAGTTACCTTCCAAGGCATACTCTAGATTCACTCCATTGAAGGTCATATTCTCAGCTCTGAAGAGATCCCTCTACACTGAACTGCAAATTCGAACCTCCATAGAAACAACTTCAAAATTCCTTCTCTAATGTGAATCTTTCTCTAATACCATGTAGAAATTATGGTGTAGATTTGAAACTACTCATACATTTTCTTCAAAATCACAAGACACAAACATACTCTACTGCTCCATGGAAGTTAATTCACAATTTAGAACAAAAATTTCAAACATGCAATAAGAAATAACACACATATACACAATATTTCTCCTAAGGAAACAAATCTGATAAAAACCCCAATGCTCGGTTGCATTAATCTGATGAATAGAGATGTATTACAATTTATTTGCTCAAGTGAGAACAACCTAAAAATGAATAACCTATCTCTCTTCTCATTGAGAATCTTTGACCCAGACTTAGTCAATTTTTGCCTCTGCTTGAGCCCATATTTGCTTGCGCAATTCCTTGAGAAATTATGCCCCTATTATTTAGGATTTTTTCCAAAATGGATTTCCATTCCTAAGGTTGATCATATGACTGCATGCAACACTAATACACTCAACATTAGTCTACAACTAATGTTACACTGCGTTGGAATCTCCACCATAGCCGGGGAACTCAAAATATTTGCATGCACTAGCTATTTTGGGCTAATTGATCAGTTAACTGGATTATCACTGCGTTTTATTGAAGCCCCATTGCACAACTAAACTTTCACTAGTTCCTCCAACAATTAGAACAAGTTTGCCTAAAAACAACTTGAGATAACTGACTTTGATTGCTACAAATTACCAAACACACATGCTTAACTAATCTCTAACTCCTCGAAATTGAATTTACTAAGTAAACTAGGTGACACAACATGTCATATAAGTTAATTTCATATAAGTTGTCTACTCATGTGAGAGTTCAAATTTTCTCAACTTAATCAAGGAAAAATGAAACTGAGAATTTCTTGCTAAATTTTTCAACAATCCTTCAGGTGAACCTAATCCATGTTGTCAATGACAGCTAGGAGCTTCAACACAACAATGTGCTGATAACGAAAACTAGTGGATAGAAGTAGCATTCAAAAGAAATGAAGCATTCAAAAAACACAATAAAACACAATCGATGAGGATTCTGAAAAGTACTCCAATAGTGTTACTACCTATCCACGTTCAGCGAAAGTTCCTCCATCGCTTGTCTGATGAAGCACTCCTCTATTTTTGGTCTCCATCACCCTAAATCCAATCATTTGTTGTTTTCTTGCATCACTATACTTCCTAAAGAACCCATCAACAACGTAAAGATGAACCCATAATCCTTTACCTTTTTTAGTAGCGCCTTGTAATGAAAATTTTAAGACAAGATTAAATTTTAAGAAAAAATATTCCTTTTGTCTTCAAAGGCTTATTCATGTAGTAGTGTTGAATGTAACGACATACAAGTAGTCTCTAATTGTATCAGCAGAGATCCTAGGGACAAAAGAGGAATTGATGTTTGAGAAATCTTGACAGGGAAAAGTGTTGCATTCTTCAGAGTCATATACCCCCACAAAATGAAGAGCCCAACAAATATTTGTCTTTATATAAGATAATGTGAATGGTAAGTGAAATACCAACCTCATTATAGGTGTGCAACAGTAGTAGCTTGCAAAATGGTGAACTTAGGGCACATTGTCAAAGTCAATTTTGTAGTTGTTAGATAATATTTTCTTAAATTGATATGTTGTTGTCTTAATTTTTAATTTTCTTAAATGGGTTTTGTCTTAAGTGGTCATTGTCTTAAATATAAAGTTTTGTCTTAAAATAATTTTCCTTAGACTATGTTTGTCTTAAATACAAATTTTTGCTTAAAATATTTTTGTCCCAAACTATTTTTGTCTTAAACATAAAATTTTGTCTTAAAATATTTCTATCTTAAACTTTGTTTGTCTTAAATATACAGTTTTGTCTTAAAATATTTTTGTCTCAAATTCTTTTTGTCTTAAATTTAAGGTTTTGTCTTAAAATATTTTTGTCTTAAATTTTATATTTAAGACAATTCAATTGATATTTAGTTTTAATATAAAATAACTAAAATAAAAAGTCACTTTTTAAGAGAAAAGATTTCTTTTATTTTAATAAAATGTCCTGAAAGTGACCTTGATGTAGTAGTACACAGACTCGTATTGTAAAAAAAAGACGTTAATTCTTCCTTTGCCACGTGAATTGTATAAATAAGACTTAAGAATAAATTTTTTTCTGAATAGGTAAAATGAATTCCAAAAGAGAGTTTACAAAATACTATTTATACTAAATTTCCGAAAGAGAGATTGCAAAACAATGTGTATACCAAATTTATGGATTTGACTGAGTGGTGCTAATTTGGTGATTGGCACATGGATGTGTATAAATAATATTTAATCATGAAAGTTTGCACACTCAGTAAAATGAGTTACAAAATTTATATATATTTAATTATGAAGATTTGAAATATAAATAAAACGAGTCTTTTGAAATATGTTATAGAAAATATTCAAGTAATAAACATTGCAAAATGAATGTGGATGAGCCATTGGTTTAAAAAGAGTGAAAGAATGTTGCAATGGAGGCAATTTATTTAGTGGTACAATCAATCACCCTTCATCTCTTCCTTCAATGCTTTTTAAACTTTTTAGTTTAGCATTTTTCTTAGTTATATGAAAATTTCAAAAGAAAATAATTATATGGTTCTAAACAATTGTGAAATTGAAAAAAAATGATTAAGTGTATCATATGAACTTCATTAGTTGCTAGCCTCGATAGTTGACTCAATTGGTTGAGTTCTTGTCGCTAAAGTTCCTCTTTAATGGGAGGTCACAGTGTCTTCCCTAATAAGTCAACAAGATGGGATCCATTCGGTTGGATCTCTGCTAATAAGTCGAAGGCATGTGATTTCTTCAGGTTGATCTTCCTAGATAATTTTTTAGAAAAATAATTCCATTAGTTGCTAGTTTTACCTATAGGAATTTTGTGCTAAGCATTTTATAATAAAAACCTTAATTTTCGAAGATAGTTTAATCAAAATCGTTGAACTTTTAAAGGATTTGCTGCAAGATTGATTTTTCAGGCTAAGTATGATGGGTGAAAGCATGGAGTTGGGTTACACTTTTCAGCAAGACATGGCATGTTTAGGTGTAAAAAAATATTGCTCGACCGAGCAAATTAAGTGCTCAATCGAGCCTTTTTAAGTGTTTGATCAAGCTCCTCGTGTGCTAAAACAATAGATCGATCGAGGCTTAAACAAAATCATCGATCGAATTTTATGGCTCGATCGAGCTATAACGCTCGATCTTTCCATTTTTTTATTAATATCCCATCGACAGTCTACACACACCATTTGCAGAGATCGGAGGATATTTGAGAGCTAGATCGAGAGTGTTTATATATATCAACTAAGTGTATTGGAGCCTGATCGAGCAGTTGAAACATGGAGTGTTCGAACAAATCTCACCAACGAACCCAAAAACATCACAGAGGCTCAAACGAAGGTAGGTATTCAATCTTTTTTGTCTTTTTTATTTATATATTTTTGCAAAATTAAACAAATTAATTTTAAGAAAAACAAACCATACAAAAACCATGAAACCACAAAAAACCCTTCAAAACAACTTGGAAAATCATAAAACCAACATAGAAAACCAAAAAAACAACAAAAAAATCCTTCAAATAATTTAGAAACCCACAAAACCAACCTAGAAAACTACAAAAAAAACCTCAAGAAAACACTTCGAAACAACCTAAAAAGTGCTTTGAAACCACAAAAAGACTATAATTTAGGTTAATTTATTTACTTTTCTTACTTACAATGTTTTGTTTATTAAATGCATATTCATTGATTTTGAATGGTAAACACGTTTTTTTTTTAATTATTTTAGGTTTTAAAGTTTTTCTTTAAGAATTTTGTGAAATAAATTTTCTATTTTTTTTTTTTTTTTTGTTATTTAAAATGCATTTTAAATTTCTAACAAATTTGACCTAAAATATACCCCAAAAAGCTCCAAAACAAAAAACAACCAAACTATAACTAATAAATAAGTAAATCAAGATGAAACTCTATATATATATATATATATATATATATATATATATATATATAGTGCGATTCTAGTTCTAAAAAAAATATTAATCTTTAAGGTTAAAAATATAAAAAATGAAAATTGTGTAATTCTATATATATATATATATATATTTATATTTATATTTATATATCTTGTAACATCACTGTAACTAGTTAGTTGATATCATAATTATATAACTAGATATATAATTTAACTATAACAGCTTATAGCTATATGTTATTTTCTTTCTATTTATTACTAACATAGTGTAATATGTATTGTGCATAACTATAATATAATAAAACTATAACAATAACATTTAACATAGCGTAACTATTTAAAATATCACACACACACAAACATATATATAATTTCATGTTTCAACAATGCATCATTGATAGATATATTAAATCCATCATGAAAAGTGCATTTGGTCCAATGAATAAAAACATTTAGACTCTTTTCTAATTTGTATCATATTGTTTCATTATGTAGTGGGTTGTACAAGAAGCATTGTTTTCATGTGCTTGCGCTTAGTACATGTCATGTGTCAAAATAAAACATTAAGAAATTAAAGTCTATTGAAGTATTTGGTTGGCATAAAATTTTATTAGTTTTTTAAATAGTTTTATTTGAGTTTTTACATATATATTTACATATTTATGCACTATGAATAAAATGGATTATTTAGAAATGGGAAAAAGTGTGAAGGTATATTTCATCAGTTATTTCAATTTTATTTAATGGAGCTCAATATTTTGGTTGACAAATTATCAAAAAATGGACTCTAAAGTTTAGGACTTTAGGCTAGATTATTCTGCTTGAGTTTAGAAATGGTTTTTTTGTCAAAATTCTTTCTAACTCAACTTGTTTTTCTTGAATCAATTTATATGTATTATATGTAATACTTTAGTGAACAATTTTTTTCTTGAATTAGTTTAAATGTATTTGCAATATTCCTAATGGAACTTTACAATGATAAACAAAGAAAACATAGCAAAAATACATACAAAAATTTACAACACATTAAACAACCGGAAATCTCCATAAACTATGCTCAGCTGAGCCATTTTATTGATATATTTGTTGGGTACAAAAGTAAAATAAGAAAACATTCACTTAGGCCTGCCCAAGGCAAGCTAACAATATCTAGGTGATGAAATCAACTTCTCTAAGATGCAACGTGGCTGTCCTCAGCAATATCTGTGCTACCCTAGTGAAAATTGCACTACTAGATGCAAATAGTAGTTGTTAGGGCCTCCTCTGGTGCTAAGAAAAATATACGGAATTAACCCCGAGCTCTTCACCAACAACCCACAAAACCCACGAAGGAATTGGCCAAATGTCATCTTCAGAATGTTGACCCAATTTCCCCTAGCTCCTCTAGCTGCTAGCAGATGTGGGACCCATGTTTGACCCCTGAAATATGCCTAGAAAATTCTTCCAAATTAATCTTTGGCTCCCCTCAATAAATGTAGAAAAACCCAGAGAGAGTTTGTCCTAGTTTTGATGCTCCAAAATTTACCCCAAATGCTTGGCCCTCCTCCACAAGAAGAAAATGTAACATGTAGCAGAATGGTAGAAAATCCCCCACAATACCCTCGAATCCAATTCCAAATAGCCTATGCCCTAAATCTCTCTCTCAAGTCTTCCCCACTCTCATGCCCCATAAATGACTATGCAGTCCTGGGAAAGATGACGTAGGCTCCATCCATAGAAAATTGTACTACTAAATGTGGATCTCTCTCCTCTTGCAATTTCCCTTCTTTACTTTTGCAATTTGGACAATGAAAGCCTAGCAATGGATGTGGCCTTAATTCTCGACTCCCACCCTCCAAAGGAATTGCGTACTTCCTAGTTCTATGTTCCAACCAGACAAGGAAATTCAGGGAGATGTGTGGTATCCTCCCGGCTACCAAATATTAGTAGAATTTACCTCCCTAGGGTGGTATTTGTGGTCCACCGAGCAAGAGGGTGATATTTCACCTTGGAAACCTTTGGTGCTAAACAACACCTGTGACTCAACTGAACAACTTGAGCAACATCGTGTAAAATAATAAATTATAAAAAGTCCTCAATGATGTTTCCTTCCTCTTATTTATAATTTTTACTTGATTCCTTCACGTGAGGCCCTTCACTAAGAAATTTGAGCTCCCGCCATAGCCATTTGAATTTCTCCATCAGGGATGTGCGTATTTCATGATGGGGTGGTCCCCACATCCCACTATGTGATTAATATTCCCCTTTCCTAATGTTTGGGGCTTCTTCTATGGCATGAAATTAATTCGATTAATGTCCACCCAAATTTCCTAACTTTGTATCCAAAATTTTCGCCACCCATAATTTACAAAAATTGAGAAAGACACTTAGCAGATTTTTATGGGAAGGGATATTACAATCCTCCCCACCAAAAATTGTTTTTCCTCAAGCAATGCTTCAACAATCATCCTCTCTAGTTGTTTTTCCCCACTTTCACTACAAAATGGGCAAGGCTCGTAGATGTTCCACTAAATCATCCCTAACCTTTGCACTATCCTGACATGAAAGAATCCCTCAATAACAAGAACCCAATCCATCCTATCTAGCATGAAGCTCCCCATGCTCCACCCATTATCATGCCCTGTACAAGTAATAAAAGTCCCCTTCATACTATTAATGATTACGGGATCATGATAATGTGGCACTATTCCCAACCCCTTATGAAGTTTTCCTACCACATAGGCCATCCTGTGCACTCCAAGGGTATACTCTTGAAGATACCACCCAATCCCTGCATAGATAGTGTCTCCCTCACATGAGCTTCTCCTAATACCATCTTGCTGACCCACCTGCCATGCTAATGAACTCCCCGACTCCACCAGTGACTCACTAAATCCTAATGGAAGATCTCCATGATCTCCCCATGTAGTAGACAACTCATCCCTAGAGGTTATTGAGATGTGAAGAGTTTTAATGATAAATCCCCTCACTAATGTCAAAGTCGTGCCACCATGCTGACTCTGCACTACTCTAGCCATGACATACTCCCCATCATGCGTGAATGGTATCCTCCTCTCTTGAGGCCTAATGGCAAAAAAATTGTGAGATCCAATCTCATCCTACCCAGGCATCTCCATCATGCCAATATCTAACACTGCACTACCAATCGCAACCCTAAGTAACAACGGGATAAATCTGCCTTGCCATGCAGTGGAGATCTAAGTGATCCCGCATGTGTCAAACCCAATATGAACTAGATCACCCTTTTCCATGACCCTGCTCATCACAAAGTGGAGTGGTCCACCCGACAATCGGATCCTAGATCCCTCACCCATATTGGGAGATAATAACTCCCACTCCCCATGGGTTGTCATTGTGTAGTGTTGATACCTACTAGAACCCATTTAGCCCTCATTTTTGACCGTTGTATGTGTCCCATGGGTGGACCCTAAGTATCAGCAGTCTGTCCCATGCAAGCCAACCTACCCTTCCCCTGCCAAACCAGGAAATGAACTTTGTTATCGCAAATCCTCACAAAACACATTTATATTTCTTAGAGTATGGTTGTCCTCATGTAGACGAAGTCTACCATCCACCATCCCTCAGGCTCCTGTGACATGTTAGATTGTCCCACTAGAAGTGCATCATGTAGTTCCCTCACAATAAACTCCCCCTGTGTGAGCCAATACGGGAACCTATGCTACCTTGAGAAAAAAGAACATCATCCCTAAGCCTGTATCCATCAACTCGTGCCTCTACCAAATGTCTCAACTCGAAATTCAAGGGTGGGTAGGTCCCCAAGGGTAGGATCAAAAGACTGCTCGGATACTGAAGAATAACACTATGGATGCCAGTCTCTCTGTCTCAGATCTGTTGATAAACCAGTCGATGACTTGTATCTACTGAACATGGCATCTGTAGGAGATTGACCATGTCATCGACAATCTCAGTTGAGATGCACCTAACGATACACCTAATGTCTGTGTCCAGAAGTCTCATTGGAGGCAACGCTCCAAGGGCCCACCATGTCACACCATATGCCATTGCATAACACCAAGTACCACCACACTCCTCAACATGCCATTATATTTCACAACATGTCCCTATACACCACAAGATCTCCCCAACTACCACTATACAATCATGCACCCTCATGTTCCCTGCCTGTTTCAAGGCACCAATCACTCCCCACGTGTACACAATGTGATGTAGACACTTACTCCCCACGAGTACACAATGTGATGTTTCCCCTCATCAATGTCTAGCCCAAAGAATGGTTGCACGTCCTCCTCCATCCAACTACCCCTCTATAGACAACACAACATTCAAGACATGCTCATTAGTCAGTTGTAGATGGTTTTAATTCTGAAGCTTTGTCATATTCTTGGATACCTCATCAATGGATACCTGAATAATGAATGTGTGTTCAACTATCTCTACCAATATGTGGTCCACCGAAGAGGGTCAGATTTCCCTTGGAAACCTCTGGTGCTAAACAACACTTATGACTTAGCTGAAAATCTTAAGGAACAACATGTAAAATAATAAATTATCAAAAGTTGTTGATGATGTTGCCTTCCTCTTATTTATAATTGTTGCTCTCTTCCTTCATGTGGGCCCCTTCAACAAGCAATTTGAGCTCCCTCCTTAGCGCTTCGAATTTCTCCATGAAGGGGTTGTGTATTTAATCATGGGGTGGTCCCCACATTCCACTATGTGATTAATCTTCCCTTTTTCTATTTTTTGGGGCCTCTGCTACTGCATGACATCAATTTAATTAATGTTAACCCGCTTTTCCTAAGTTTGTATCCAAAATTTTCCCCATCCATAATTTACAAAAATTGAGAAAGACAATTAGCAGATTTTTATGGGAAGTGATATTACAGTATTATATGTAATATGTTGAGGCATCCCATATACTCACCCTACCTGCAGGTCATCGCAGTGGGAAGGGTTTTGCTATGCGTGGTCAGGCTCGTGATAGATCACGTAGCCCACCTAGAGTGCATGTTCCGCTTATACATCCTACCTCCAACTCCAATCAAAGGAAGCATTTTTATCTTTGCTAGTGATCATGCTACCTCTAGTCGATCTTCTTCACCTATTTCAGGTGCACATCCTACATTTTTAAATCCTCTTTAAACTTTATGTGTTTATGTTTTGAAATTGTCTTTAACTTTTAAATTGTCTTCAACTGATGTGTTTGGATTTAATGTATATATTATTATGCTTATAGTTTTTTAATCATATATGTTAAATTATGTTTATGATTTTCAAGCCATCAATAGGCCAAAGCTAAGGGTCAAAGTGCAGCATCGATCCCTCTATGCAATGATGTTACTTCTCATATTGAAAAAGAATTAGTAAAAATAAGAATGTTACGACCTATCATACGTTGATCACATAAGAGATACGTAAAATCCCTGCCAATTCACTGAATCGTCATAGTTTGTGTTTGATGTTGGATATCATCAAATAGTTGAATGAGATATATCATAGGTTAGGCCCATAGAGCCACCTCCTACATTCCATACAAAGGATTAGGAGGCATGAGGTTAGAGGCCTAGATACTTAGGAGGTAGTGAAAGAGGCTAGCAAAAACATTTATTTTCGTGGGGAGTTGTTCGAGATCCCTCTAGATCACCCTGCTAGACATAAAGGTCTTATTCCACTAAAATATTTTACGAATGTTGATGCAAACCCTTTTTTGTATGATAGATTCATTAGAGCTTGGGTCCACTTCCCCCACTATGACCACGTCACCATTTATTTTGTGAAGCATTTATATTCAGATTTTTTGTTACACATGAGGTCAGATTGCACTGATACTGGATCTCATTATTATGGAACTGACTTGGGAGTACCTATGAGCACGAAGAGGCTTGTAGAGACCCTAGGCATGTATAAGAAACTTCAATATTCTTTCCACTACTATCTTGGAGCTTGGTATTACCAACAAATCTAGAGGATTTTTCGTAGCTCAGTGGTGAGACTAGGGAGACTATTGCAGAAAACATGCAAACATCTTTGTTTAATGCATATGTTAGATTGGATGGAGATATTATGAAACCACCAACATTTCCTCATGACTTTCCAGTGCCCTTTTATGATGAAGCATTTCTCACAAGTTTACCCATTGACCTACTTTTGGTATATGCATGTATGTATCTTGATGTCATCCATGAAACTTGGAGAGTACACCACCTGTGTGACACAGACCAGGTACATATATATATGAAACCTTTGACTCTTATCATCTAATTAGCCATAATTATTTATCTTAATTTCTAGTTGTATTAGATTGAATTTATATTAGTAAGTTCATAAGAGCATGTAGATACAACCTAGCTACATGAATGAGCGTATGAGGTCATTCAAGGGGGTAGCTGATCAGCTAGGCCATCCTCGACCAGAGTATGTTTCCATGGATTCTCCTCCACCTCCACCTCCACCTCATCACACTAATTTGGAGGAGAGTCAATATGTACAACCACATGGACCTATAGTTGAGGTAAAAAAATATATTTCTAAGATTTCAACATTTTATTTTTTTAAGTTACACATATATGCTAATTAATTTATAGACTAATTATATTTTTTCCTTGCCATTGTGTACACAGGCCCATATGAAGAGTGTCATTAATTTAACTGTAATGTGGACACATGAGTAGGATGTTGGGTTTAGAGTCATTGATGATGCAGGTCCATCGATGCATGCAACAAGGTTAGTAGATTCATGTATATGTAATTAAAAATGTAGTTCAAAATTATTTATTTTCATATTGTTTAATTTTTGCAAATAATGATCTAATTAGTTTGAAATTGAATGTGTTATATTGCAGTACCACCTTATCGACACTTACTTTGCGTGACAAAACTCATATAGGAGTTCTAGTGGTACTTAGAGTGGATAGTTTGTGTATTTTCAGGGTCATTTCATAGGGCATGTTCACATGTGATACTGACTTTGTATATTTTCGTACATGGACAATTTATGGACGTATTATTTCAGTTTATGGATGCTTATTATTTCAATTTATGGATGCCCATATAATATTTGTTATTTGTATATATTTTCACATGGATAGTTTCTTGATATATGTATTCACTATTTCATTTTATGGATTCTGTTAGCCTCCTGCTGCAACAGGTTAATCATCTTTCATGATCGACATTTTTACATGCCAAATATGTCATACTTTGCTTGCTGCAATGCTCCATATTTGATACAGATGGCCAGAGAAGTATCCGTGAAAGTGAGCTAATCTAAATGCCACTGCTTTGTTCCAGTCTTGATGAGTAATCCATTTTGATCAGTTCTCAAGCATGGGAAGGCCAAACAACTTAATCTTGGCTTCCCTGGGTTTCAATTTCATGTTGTAGAATATAGAGAATGAACATCTGTCCAAACAGCTTAATCTTGGTAGATTTGTAGTTAGGTAGAGAAACAAGGGTGCTCAACAGCTTAATCTAAGCCCCTAGCTGAAATAACTGTAGAAGTAGATAGGAGCACAAGCAACAAGAAATAATGAAAAGTTGGGTATGCTAGTTCAAGTGCACCCAAACCCAAAGAAGAGAAAATTCTAGGTGAGTAGGTCGGTTAGTTAGCTTTGTGGTTGCAGAATCATGGCTTCTGATCCATTTCATATTGTCAAGTGTTATATCTATCATATCACAAGTTGAAGGCAGTTGTTCAGTTGGAGGACTTCAAGCGAGGGATGACTAACTTCCCCTTCTTCCTCATTCCCCAAATCACTCAATAACTTCGCCTAAAGAGGTCAAGATCTGCTTGATACCTCTTAGATTCATCATTCTCCATATCATTTGTCTTGGTGGATATCTGCTTCACTCAAGGAATGTTAACACTTCTTCTATCAGTCATTTTCCCCCATTGATAGCGCTTTTTCTCATCATTATCATATTCACTACTAACTTTATTATGTAACTCCCTATCTATTTCCCCTTCCCCTCCTAAAACTATGTATATAACTCCCCTGTATACTTATCCCTTCCCCCTGGTTGAAAAATAACCATATACATCCTTGGGAATTGCTAAGTTTATCAGAAACTCAGCAAGAACCCACACTGCCCCCCTCTAACCATCTTCCAGATGCATTTCGGACTCCTTCCGATGCATAAAGCCCTTCATCACTCCATAAAACCCCTCTAATGCTTTTTGATTCCTTCACAAAGCATAAATTCCCTTCATATGTATAAAAAACCATCTTTTTGGCCTTGTTTCTACCTTTTCCAAGGCACAAACCCTTTTAAAGGCCTAAAATCCTTCTCAAATCCATTGAAATCCTCCCAAGTGCCTTTGGACTCCTTCCAAGGCATAAGAATACAAAAACCATGAAAAAACCATGAAAAACCTTCAAAAAATGATAAAATTCTCCCTTTTTGGCTATCGGACCCCTTCCGATGCCTTAGAATCCATCCGAAACACCAAAGGCTACCCCTCCGAATTCATTTTTCCTTTGCATTTTAATAAAATGCATGCTCCGATGAGAAAAGGATCTATTTGGTCCCCCTCCGATGCGATATCGCTATCGGGAGGGGGCAGTGGCATATTATAAGCGAAAATGGCTAAGTCTCAAGGCATGTGCCCTCCCTCCGATGCGATATCGCTGTCGGAGGTCGGGCGATAAGATGTGTTTACTCTATGTTGCATTGCCGAAAGCCCGGGCCAGACCCGATTTCAAAATAATAAAGGGCTTGCAAAGGCATTTCGGGTCCGATGGGTTTCGGCGTTTCTATGTGGCAGCCCCATGACCCCGCCGATAGCGAAATGCCGACGTAATCTCTGCCGTCCATCGCCTTCACCAAATCAATGGCCCATGTTTGATCGGTGATCACCCCTTATGTTTGGCTCCGATATGGCGGAGCCGAAATATTATCAGGGCGGGTTTGTAAAAGCTTTCGGGTCTGTCAGGTCCCCGGGCACAGCGAAAAGGGAGGTCTCCGATATTCCGGAGCCGATAATTTATAAAGGGCAGTTTTGAAAGGGATTTCGGGTCCGTTGTACCCGTTTCAAATGTAAATCCGCCGATATGATGGGTTCCGATGGTTCGGACCCGATCTCCATAAAAAATGGGCATTTTGCCTGTTATAAAGGAAAAGGGGCTATTTTTCATATTATTCATATATATGCCGCGCGCGCCTCTTCGTCAAGGGAACAGAGTCATTCTTTAATCAATTTCGATCGCCCCAGGCCCAGATTAGCTCCAAACGCAGGGTTTTCACCTCGGCAGGCCTTCAATGACCCTTTACTCATCCAGTTCGTGATTTTAAGTGTTGCTAAAGCATTTTGAGTCGGCCAAGGGCCGATAACCACCCAGAAGTAACAAAGCGCCTCGCAGCAGGTACTTGGGCCAAATAACGGCCACTAATGAGATGATGTGACAGTTTAGAGCATTTTTGAAACCAAGAAAGATCAGGAAGCGGCAAAGAGTATCAGGGAAGCGGCAGAGAGTATCAGTGAAAATCTTCCAAAGCAGATGAAAACAAAAGGGCCCAAGCAGATTCAGCAAAGCATCATTAAGCCGTTATGGCTCCCAAACTTACAGTTATGGCCATGAGGCCAGCACACGACTCAAAGACCTCTCTACACTCATTTTAGAGGCTGCGGCCTCATGCACAGCCCTTGTTTACATGACTTGAGATGCCAGCTGCCCCAGCGCAGCGGTTTTAATATGTTTTATGCATTTATTTCCAGCATAGATTAGTTTCAGTGACAATGACTGCACAGATCTCTTTGATCTGTTTTGAGAGATATTTTTGAGATATTTTCCCCCTTGACACCTGTTCAAGGGAGGTCTGTAGCTATTTTTCTTTATATACCACCCTCTGCACTGTTTTAAGGGTGGGTGGTTGGTTAATGTACTCGAGGAGAGACTCGCACTGTATATCTAATATTTTCTATAATCAAAGACTGCTTACAAGCTTGGAGAATGGACTGTTTGATGTGTTGTTAATGGTTCCAAAGAGTGAATGATGGAATTCTTGTGCTGCTATATGAATCAATAAGTGTTCCTAACCTCTGTTATTTCAATTTCATATATGCTCAAGTCACAGAACAAAGGATTGGTTTAGAATTTGCTTAGCTGCACTCTATGCTCAGTTTCTGTGGCTTTTTAATGTTTTCCTCTTGATTTAGGCATAAATATGAATTCTTTTATGGCTCATGTTTGATCTATTTCACATATGAATGACTGTTATCTAAGAATTCTTAGCTGCTCCTAGATAGAGCTCATTCATCTTCCCTCTGCTAACCTGATTGAGAGATTCTTTGTTGCCTCTCATTCCTTAGCCTTCAATCCATCTCCATTCAGCTTGAGTATTGTTCATGAGTAGCTACCTTGCTCCTCATTCCTCTTGTGACCAAGAAAACGCACCAGCAGTCTTACTCCATGACTCCATGCCCAATGGTTTGAAACTTACCACATTATGCTTTGCCTCTCTACTTGAAAGCATCATCCTTCCCACCAAAACTTAAACAAAACCCCTGAACTCAAAAACTAGCCTAAAATCATCATCAATAAAGCTAAATCAGAAAGAGAGAGCCCTCTCTGATTGCAGGTAGCCTAGGACCTGCAATCCAAAGATTGGTTTGTGGTTACCTCGGCCATATCCTTTAAAGGAGCTTAAGGACAACCTGAGTGATAACATAATGGCGACTTCACTGGGGACCATCCTCAGATAATTTCACAAATCAAGTTGGAAAGCTCCACTGGGAAAGAACCAGACCTTCAAAAGTTTCTTTCTAACCCATACATTCTTAGAAAATCCCCAAAAAACAAGCTAGAAGCTGGCTCCCAGGAATAATTCACGTTATACAAGGTCAAATCCAGACCCAAATCCCATAGCTTCCTTTGAAAATCCGAATTTGATCCAAAGAAACCTCAGGAAATTAGAGCTAAAGGAGGATTTTGATGATTCTACTCCTATGATAGTTCAGCCAAACTGTGGCCCAACCCCTGTCAAAGTTTTATTTTGTTCAACCCCTATTTACCCTTGTTCTTCATCCACTCCTTCCACACCTCCATTCACTACACATACTACCACTACTACTCCTTTTATCCCAGTTGTTCCTGTTGTCCCTCTTATCCCTGTGAATATGGCTAACAGATATGCACCTTTGCAATTACCTGCTAATCCTGGAGCTATGCCTCAGGATTACCAAACTAAAATCACATATTTTGATGGCACAAGTGCCTGCACAACCCTTCAGCATACAAAGAAAATGCAGGATTACTTTGAAAGCTATGAGATTGACGATGATGGTGTGAGAATGAAGATTTTCGTCCAAAGTTTGACAGGCGATGTTAGGACTTGGTTTAGAGCACTCCCTGCTAATTCCATAGCAGACCCAGAAGCCTTATACCAGTCATTTATCAACCGATGGGAGAAAAAGAAAGACCCCTTGCACATACTAGTTGAATATGATACAATCAAAAGAGGTCCACAAGAAACAGTCTTGGACTATTGCGCAAGGTTCAATAGTGTTTATAATGCTATCCCACAAAACTTGAGGCTCCACCTGACCTTGCCTTGTATAAATTCCCTGATGGATTCAACCCAGATATCGCCTACCAGTTAAAAGAAAGAGCCCTTAACAGCCTTGCAGACATGCAAAACGTGGCTGTCACTGTGGAGGCAAATTTAATTGCCAAAAGAAACAGAGCTAGAACTGAGAGAAGAACCACCTTCAAGGAAGAGCCCTCAGCCTTAGATCAAAAGCTAGATGCTATTATCAATGGTATGCACAGGCTGGGAGACAGAGTAGAGAGTGTTGAGAGGAAATCATCATGGGACGGGCAGCAAGCTAACACTGTCAGGAACCTGAATTTCAGGAAAAATCAAAATCCAAACGCTGGTACGTCTAGCCCAGACCATGATATAAGACCTACTTTTCAAGAAAACTACGCAGAGGCATCCACTTCTAATGAACCCATAGAAGACACTCACATGAACTTAATAGATTTGAAGGGTGAGCAACAATTTTTTCTAACCCAAGAAGACCAAGATGACCATGAGATAAATCAATTTCAGACTAAGTCTGGTGAGTCTTTTGACTTTAAACAAGGTTGTGATTTAGCTGTTTATGAAGTCCACAAATAGTATAAGCTGAGGACAAGAACCATAGATGTTCCCAAAAAGGTTAAACCAAAGGAGGGCAAACAACCCAACTAGATTAGAGGCAAGGCTATTATAATAGAAACAGCTGATATAACTGTCCCAAACCCGCACCAAGTGACTGTAGAGGACATAACAGACATACACCCTACCGTTGATCATCCTCTACCACCTTCTTCCTCGAAAGAGAACTTGAACAGCGTTCCAAAAAGCCCTCTTAAAACTGAAAAACCGCAAGCAATCAATTCCCATAACGTTGATAAACAAGATCAAATCGCTGATAATTCAAATGAAAAAGAAAAAACTATCGTCATCAACACCAAGACTCCATTGGAAAAGCCATTTAATTTAGAGGCAGAGATTATAAAACTTAAAATATCCATCCCCCTCTCAGAACTTGCCAAACATGATGTGTATAGGCAACAAATTCAAAGATCACTTCAAATGCCAGAGATCAAGGATGATGTAAATGTTTTAGATGATACCCCTGAGCTGTTGTTCGATCCTGAAGTTAATGGAAAATCAACATATGGATCCGTTCGACCCTTTTATGTCAGTTTGCACATTCATGACAAAGTCTTGCACAATGCTATGTTTGACTCAGGTGCCTCACACAATCTTATGCCCAAAGCTGTAATGGAGAAACTAAACCTTGATTTCACAAGACCCTACAAAGATCTATTCTCCTTTGACTCAAGTCAGGTCAAGTGTTTAGGCTTAATCAAAGACTTATGTGTCTCCTTAGTCCAATTTCCCAACAAGATAATCCTAATGGACGTGGTGGTTGCTGACATCCCACCAAAGTATGGCATGCTCTTATCAAGATCTTGGGGA
The DNA here is from genome assembly GCA_031772625.1 of Pinus tabuliformis. Lineage (NCBI taxonomy): Eukaryota > Viridiplantae > Streptophyta > Pinopsida > Pinales > Pinaceae > Pinus > Pinus tabuliformis. The sequence continues at coordinate 499,877,112 of CM062815.1, forward strand.
GAAAAACTCCAAGGATCTCTCCAATTAGACCTCTCTTATGCCACTATATCAGTCTTTGGGCAACCTAAGGGACTGTATAGAGAAACACTGATGAAGTATGTGGTAAGCAGTGAGGAAAAGCCCCAAAACTTTCCAACTTACTCAATCCATTTTGATATGGATTCTTTTATTTTGTTTAATGATGAAACAAGTCCTCCCACTGATGATAAGCCTATGGCTTTAGTACAACAAGCACACACCAATGAAGAATCGGTTGCACATACCCATGATACTATCACAACAGCCAATGCAACCAGCACACAAGGAAAACCTCCCGAAACACAAGACTTGGGTCTGCCCAATTCTAAAATGACTGAAACTCTTAATACTAACCACAAGCAAGAAATCACATGGTATTTAGAGTTTGACGGCTCTGTTAACAAGTTAGGAGCAGGGGCAGGAATATGGATTCACAATACACATAACAACCATGCAGAGGGTCATGCTTATAGACTGAATTTCAAATGCACCAACAACATGGCTGAGTATGAGGCACTCCTCTTAGGCCTTAAGCTGCTCAAAGCTTTAGGAGCTGCCAAAGTTTCCATTCTAGGTGACTCAGACTTAGTAATCCAACAAATGAAAGGCAACTTTGTTACCAATGATAGAAGGCTAAGAGCCTATAGGACTGCTGCCACTGCAATACTTGATACATTCACTGAATCCAAGCTTGCCAAGATTTCAAGAAATCATAACATTCATGCTCACAGCCTAGCCACTTTCGCTAGTACATGCAAGCTTCCCTTTGAGCCAAATCACCATTTCACTACTGAAATAAAACATAGGCCTATTGTCCCAAATAACATTAAAGACTGGCAAGTGTTCGAGGATGATGCTCAAATATACAATTTTCTTACCTTACAGCATGAATTTGCAGGGCTAAACATTGATGAGGATACCGTGGAGGACCCACAACAACAAGCATTAAACGAAAATTAGCAAGCTGTAACAGCCAGACAGATCCTAAGCCCAACAGTCTTTGACAATGCAAACATTGAAGTGCTGAAACAAATGCATTTGGAGGAAATAGATAAAAGAGAGGCCGAGATTATTGATCTAAAAGACAATTTTCTCCCGGTTGTGCCCAAAAAGCCAAAAATTCAGCCTATAAACACTGCCATAGAAGAATACAACATTGGGACAGCAGAGAAGCCCAAAATGATCAAACTGTCTAAATCTTTGCCTCCTGATCAAAAACCAAAGTATGTGGATTTGTTCAAAAAATTCCAAGATGTCTTTGCTTAGTGTTATGAGGACTTGAAGTCCTATGATACCTCAGTAATCCAACACACCATTCCCTTAAAACCAAATCAAAAGCCTTTCAAACAAAAACTTAGAAGAATCAACCCCGTGCTCCTTCCCTTGGTTGAGAAGGAGGTAAAGAGTATGTGTGAGGCAGGAATCATAGCACCCATCATATTTCCGAATGGGTGTCAAACTTAGTTCCCACAAGAAAGAAAACAAATGAGATCAGACTTTGTGTAGATATCAGAAATATAAATCAAGTCTCCCTAAAGGACCACTATCCTTTGCCCAAATTGGATCACATTCTACAGAGAGTAGTGGGGTCATCACGAATTTCCCTGCTCGATGGCTTTTCAGGTTTCAACCAAATACTTGTTCACCCGGATGACCAAGACAAGACAACATTTACCACACTGTGGGGAACATTCAAGTATGTTAAAATTCCTTTCGGCCTAAAGAATGCTGGTGCCACCTTTCAAAGGGCAATGGACATTGCATTCACCAAGGAAATCGATGATTTCCTAGTTGTCTATCTTGATGACTTAAACCCTTTCTCCAAATCTGATAAAGAGCACCTAAACACCTAAGGCAAATATTCATCACATGTAGGAAATATGGCATTTCCTTGAATCCCAAGAAGTCTCTCTCTAGCCTTGAAGAAGGAAAATTACTTGGACATATCATCTCAAAGGATGGTATTAGAATTGATCCGGAAAGGATCCAAGCCATATTGCAAATCCCATATCCTAGAATAATAAAAGAATTGCAAGCATTCCTTGGGAAAATCAATTTCCTAAGGAGGTTTATTCCAAACTTGGCTGAGCTAATAAGAATGCTAAACAACATGCTCAAGAAAGACGCCCAGGTAAAGTGGTCTCTAGAGGCCAAACAAGCATTTGAGGGCATTAAATCAGCCTTAACTCAAGCCCCTGTCCTCACAAGTCCAAAATTTGATAGGGAGTTTATCATATTTTCATTTGCATTTGATAATACTATAGTTGTTGTCCTTTTGCAAAAGGATGATCAAGGAACTGAAAAGCCAATTGCATTTTTTAGCCGAGCCTTAAGAGATGCACCCCTGAAATACCCAATCATGGAGAAGCAAGCCTATGCCCTTGTTAAAGCAATCAAGGAATTCTGAATTTATATTTTATATTCACATGTGATTGCTTATGTGCCAAATGCTATTGTAAAATACATATTAACCCAAGAGGGGTTAGAAGGCAAAAGCGGCAAGTGGATTGCTAACATTCTTGAGTATGACATAGAAATAAAACCAACCAAGCTAATAAAGGGACAAGGGTTAGCTAAACTAATGTCCGAAACAAACTTTCAAGCCTTAGACATCAACCAGCTGGATAATGAACTGGAGCTGGTGACTCCACAGATCAGTGACACCTTGTTGCAATCCCCATGGTATGCTGATATTTGCTTTGTATTGTTAAACCTGTGTGCTCCCCCAGGATTGTCCAGGACCAAGAAGAGATTTTTAAGAATGAAGGCTTTGAAATTTTGTGTCTTAGATGGTGCATTATTTTGGAAAAATCATGAAGGTATATTGCTTAACTGCTTGATTGTGAATGAAACTAACAATGTCATGAAAGAATTCCATGCAGGGGACTGTGGAGGACATCTATATTGGAAGTCCACTGCTGATAAAATTTTAAGGGCTGGTTTCTATTGGCCCACTTTGTTTGCAGATGTAAAGAAGTTTTCCACCTCATGCCACAATTGCCAAATCTTTGAAGGCAAGAAAAAGCTGCTCCCTTTGCCTCTCAAACCCATCTCAACTGAGAAGCCTTTTCAACAATGGGGTCTTGATTTCATTGGAGAAATCCATCCCTTTTCCTCAGGCCAGCATAAGTGGATCTTAACAGCTACCGACTATTTCACTAAATGGATTGAGGCCATCCCATGTAGGCAAGCCAATGACACCACCATTATCCAATTCCCTGAGTGCAATATCCTTTCTAGATTTGGCTACCCTGAGAAGATTATCACTGACAATGCCGCTGCTTTCAAATCCAAAAAGATGATCAATTTTTGCCATAAATTCCATATCACTTTAGGCCATTCCATAGCCTATTACCCTCAAGGTAATGGCTTGGCCGAGTCATCCAATAAGAGCCTGATCTGTATCATTAAGAAGACCTTGGAAGAAAGCAAGAAGAACTGGCATAAAAAGCTCACCAATGCCCTTTGGGCAGATAGGCTTTCAACAAAAAAATCAATTGGGATGAGCCCTTATGAGCTTGTTTATGGTATGGAAGCCAGATTCCCATCTCCTTTGGACATTTCCATTATGAGGCTGTTGCAGGAGGTTCAAGCTGAACCAAATGATATTCAACGAAGGATCAATCAGACCATTCACCTTCAGCAGACCAGAGAACAGGTGTATGACAGAGCTCAAATGTTACAAGAAAGGCTGAAGAAGGCGTTTGACAAGAGGGCTAAAGCTGAGGATTTCTTTATTGGCGACAAGGTTCTAAAGTGGGACTCAAGACGAGAAGACAAGGGAAAGCATGCCAAGTTTGACTTTCTGTGGAAAGGCCCTTTTATCATCAGCGCTGTGCAAGGCAATAATACTTATTTCCTCAAATCTGAAGATGCCTCCGCACTTGAAGAAGGCCCGGTTAATGGCCGAGTATTAAAGCATTACCATGTTCCCATCTATTGAATGCAACTCAGGCCAGTGTATATATTTGTATATTAGTCTTTGTTTAGACTCAACGTTCTCTTTTATGTTTGAATAAAGCAATTCGATTGCTAGGACAAAAACGCAGCACAGTTTTGAGTTAAAGGAGCAAAAAATGCAGCATTACAGTTCTCTGTTCTTTGAAATATTTCAAAGAAAGTATTCAGTTTTGATACCTGTGCGCAAATAAGAGATAGATGGCTTCCCAAAGCAGAGTTCAACGCTGTTCTGAGCATTCGGTGTCAAAAGGGTAGCGCTGTTATTTATAACAGCAAGTTCTATTAAAAATGCTGCATTCAGGCTTCCAGTTCTTCAGTCAGTAGTATCAAAACAGAGGATTTTTTTTAGCGTTACATCTACAGCCTGTTCAAAGACAAGAAAAGAAGAGCTCCAGTTTTGTTCCCTTTTTGTGTTTAGTTCACAGGGCAGTTCTCAAGCAAAAGTGTATGCAATATCAAGCACGCAGAAGAAAGCAGGCGATGCTTTATTTTTCACAGTGTTTCAGTTAAGGAGGAGTGTTGCATTCAGAAGTTAAAGTTCAAGTCATTCAACAGTTAGCACAGAAGAAATTTTCAATTAACAGCAACTACAGAGGATCAAGGCATTCTGACCTGCTGTTCTTGGCTTGTCAAAAGGAAAAGCCATCCCCAAGTGGAGCCACTGTTAGCCTCCTGCTGCAGCAGGTTAATCATCTTTCATGATCGACATTTTTACATGCCAAATATGTCATACTTTGCTTGCTGCAATGCTCCATATTTGATACAGATGGCCAGAGAAGTATCCGTGAAAGTGAGCTAATCTAAATGCCACTGCTTTGTTCCAGTCTTGATGAGTAATCCATTTTGATCAGTTTTCAAGCATGGGAAGGCCAAACAGCTTAATCTTGGCTTCCCTGGGTTTCAATTTCATGTTGTAGAATATAGAGAATGAACATCTGTCCAAACAGCTTAATCTTGGCAGATTTGTAGTTAGGTAGAGAAACAAGGGTGCTCAACAGCTTAATCTGAGCCCCTGGCTGAAATAAGTGTAGAAGTAGATAGGAGCACAAGCAACAAGAAAGAATGAAAAGCTGGGTATGCTAGTTCAAGTGCACCCAAACCAAAAGAAGAGAAAATGCTAGGTGAGTAGGTCGGGTAGGTAGCTTTGTGGTTGCAGAATCATGGCTTGTGATCCATTTCATATTGTCAAGTGTTATATCTATCATATCACAAGTTGAAGGCAGTTGTTCAGTTGGAGGACTTCAAGAGAGGCATGACTAACTTCCCCTTCTTTCTCTTTCCCCAAATCACTCACTAACTTCCCCTAAAGAGGTCAAGATCTACTTGATACCTCTTAGATTCATCATTCTCCATATCATTTGTCTTGGTGGAGATCTGCTTCACTCAAGGAATGTTCACACTTCTTCTATCAGTCATTTTCCCCCATTGATAGCGCTTTTTCTCATCATTATCATATTCACTACTAACTTTATTATGTAACTCCCTATCTATTTCCCCTTCCCCTCCTAAAACTATGTATATAACTCCCCTGTATACTTATTTCTTCCCCCTGGTTGAAAAATAACCATATACATCCTTGGGAATTGCTAAGTTTATCAGAAACTCAGCAAGAGCCCACACTGCCCCCCTCTAACCATCTTCCAGATGCATTTCGGACTCCTTCCGATGCATAAAGCCCTTCATCACTCCATAAAACCCCTCTAATGGTTTTTGATTCCTTCACAAAGCATAAATTCCCTTCATATGTATAAAAAACCAACTTTTTGGCCTTGTTTCTACCTTTTCCAAGGCACAAACCCTTTTAAAGGCCTAAAATCCTTCTCAAATCCATTGAAATCCTCCCAAGTGCCTTTGGACTCCTTCCAAGGCATAAGAATACAAAAACCATGAAAAAACCATGAAAAACCTTCAAAAAATGATAAAATTCTCCCTTTTTGGCTATCGAACCCCTTCCGATGCCTTAGAATCCTTCCGAAACACCAAAGGCTACCCCTCCGAATTCATTTTTCCTTTGCATTTTAATAAAATGCATGCTCTGATGAGAAAAGGATCTATTTCGTCTCCCTCCGATGTAATATCGCTATCGAGAGGGGGCAGTGGCATATTATAAGTGAAAATGGCTAAGTCTCAAGGCATGTGCCCTCCCTCTGATGCGATATCGCTATCGGAGGTCGGGCGATAAGATGTGTTTACTCTATGTTGCATTGCCGAAAGCCCGGGCCGGACCCGATTTCAAAAGAATAAAGGGCTTGCAAAGGCATTTCGGGTCCGATGGGTTTCGGCGTTTCTATGTGGCAGCCCCATGACCCCGCCGATAGCGAAATGCTAACGTAATCTCTGCCGTCCATCACCTTCACCAAATCAACGGCCCATGTTTGATCGGCGATCACCCCTTATGTTTGGCTCCGATATGGCGGAGCCAAAATATTATCAGGGCGGGTTTGTAAAAGCTTTCGGGTCTGTCAGGTCCCTGGGCATAGCGAAAAGGGAGGTCTCTGATATTCTGGAGCGGATAATTTATAAAGGGCAGTTTTGAAAGGGATTTCGGGTTCGTTGTACCCGTTTCAAATGTAAATCCACCGATATGATGGGTTCCGATGGTTCGGACCCGATCTCCATAGAAAATGGGCATTTTGCCTGTTATAAAGGAAAAGGGGCTATTTTTCATATTATTCATATATATGCCACGCGCGCCTCTTCGTCAAGGGAACACAGTCATTCTTTAATCAATTTCGATCGCCCCAGGCCCAGATTAGCTCCAAACGCAGGGTTTTCACCTCGGCAGGCCTTCAATGACCCTTTACTCATCCAGTTCATGATTTTAAGTGTTGCTAAAGCATTTTGAGTCGGCCAAGGGCCGATAACTACCCAGAAGTAACAAAGTGCCTCGCAGCAGGTACTTGGGCCAAATAATGGCCACTATTGAGATGATGTGACAGTTTAGAGCATTTTTGAAACCAAGAAAGATCAGGAAGCAGAAAAGAGTATCAGGGAAGCGGTAGAGAGTATCAGTCAAAATCTTCCGAAGCAGATGAAAACAGAAGGGCCCCAGCAGATTCAGCAAAGCATCATTAAGCCGTTATGGCTCCCAAACTTACATTTATGGCCATGAGGCCAGCACACGACTCAAAGACCTCTCTACACTCATTTTAGAGGTTGCGGCCTCATGCGCAGCCCTTGTTTACATGACTTGAGATGCCAGCTGCCCCAGCGCAGCTGTTTTAATATGTTTTATGCATTTATTTCCAGCATAGATTAGTTTCAGTGACAATGACTGCACAGATCTCTTTGATCTGTTTTGAGAGATATTTTTGAGATATTTTCCCCCTTGACACCTATTCAAGGGAGGTCTGTAGCTATTTTTCTTTATATACCACCCTCAGGGTGGGTGGTTGGTTAATGTACTCGAGGAGAGACTCGCACTGTATATCTAATATTTTCTATAATCAAAGACTACTTACAAGCTTGGAGAATGGACTGTTTGATGTGTTGTTAATGGTTCCAAAGAGTGAATGATGGAATTCTTGTGCTGCTATATGAATCAATAAGTGTTCCTAACCTCTGTTATTTCAATTTCATATATGCTCAAGTCACAGAACAAAGGATTGGTTTAGAATTTGCTTAGCTGCACTCTATGCTCAGTTTCTGTGGCTTTTAATGTTTTCCTCTTGATTTAGGCATAAATATGAATTCTTTTATGGCTCATGTTTGATCTATTTCACATATGAATGACTGTTATCTAAGAATTCTTAGCTTCTCCTAGATAGGGCTCATTCATCTTCCCTCTGCTAACCTGATTGAGAGATTCTTTGTTGCCTCTCATTCCTTAGCCTTCAATCCATCTCCATTCAGCTTGAGTATTGTTCATGAGCAGCTACGTTGCTCCTCATTCCTCTTGTGACCAAGAAAACGCACCAGTAGTCTTACTCCATGACTTCATGCCCAATGGTTTGAAACTTTCCACACTATGCTTTGCCTCTCTACTTGAAAGCATCATCCTTCCAACCAAAACTTAAACAAAACCCCTGAAATCAAAAATTAGCCTAAAATCATCATCAATAAAGCTAAATCAGAAAGAGAGAGTCCTCTCTGATTGCAGTTAGGCTAGGACCTGCAATCCAAAGATTGGTTTGTGGTTACCTAAGCCGTATCCGTTAAAGGAGCTTAAGGACAACCTGAGCGATAACAGATTCGTATTAATATTGTCTATGGATGCTCATTAACTTTTGAAGTTTATGGATCTATTAAAATTATTTCGATAATTTAAAATGTTTTCTATATACTATAACTTTCATTAGTAAGATATAACAATTTTAATTTCCATTTCAATAGTCTAAGAAAATAAGTACAATCTTAATTTATGATGCAAGTAACTTTGATACTTAAAATGAACTAAAATATATAATGCATCAATTAATATTGAACATGGAAAGAATTAAAAGCATGCTTCATATTGGCTTGTAGAAAGTGTCTTTTAGTATAGTCAACATGAATGTTATTAAGATTCAAGTTTAAAAATAAATTATTTGAATTATAAAGTCATCCATATTATATATATATATATATATATATATATGAAAAATTTTGTGACCCACCCATATACCATTGCATGGACAACTTTTTGAAGTATTTCAATCAATTTATTATCTCAATGTTCAATTAAAAAATAAAAATAGGATTGAAATAACTCTTATTCAATTAGAAGATTTCATGTAAACAACAAATAAGTTTTATTCAACATTATTTCTTTTCAGATTATCTACAATAACTTAGTCATAACATGATATAATTCAATCATACTGAAAATTAATATATAGGTCAAAAAACGATATATGATAACGTTTCTATAATTTTATATAATGTTATCAACTTTCTTAAATTTGCAGGTAGATATCCAAGTATTTGAATCAATTCCTTACGATGAAAATAAGTTTTATTCAGTTTTGAAAAACTCAAATATGATTGAAATAAGTTATATTCAATTTTAAAGGATTTGGAGATGTAAAAGTTATAAATACAAGTTTTATTCGATTTTATTTTGTTTGAGGTTATCTGTAAAAGCTTATTCATAATTCACTTCATGAATAATTTTTTTGTTCTTACACTAAAATGAATGCACAATTTTGAACTAATTACCTTGAAATTAATGTACACCGTATGTCTAGTTACATTAAATCACAAATCAACATCTTCACAAAAATCAATGTATCTAATGCAAGCAGTCAAATAGGATTAGAAATCAACGTTTACACTAAAAACAATTCATCTAATGAAAACAATCAAATAGGATTAGAAATCAACATCTACACTGAAATCAATTCATATAATGATGCGAACAATGAAATAGGATTAAAAATCAGCATCTACATTGAAAGCAATGCATCAGTGCTAGTAATCAAATAGGATTAGGAATCAACATCTACACTGAAATTAATGCATCTAATGCAAGCTCAATAAAAAAATATTTGAAATTAACATATTTAATGAAAGTAATGAATGTAATGCATCCAATGAAATAGAATTATAAATTACCATCTACACAGAAATTAATTCACCTAATGCAAGAAATCAAATAGGATTAGAAACTAGCATTTGTATAATGAAATTACTGCATCTAGTGAAAGAAATTTTCTTCCCTTTCTCTCCCCCATCCATCTTTCCTTATTTGTCTCTCTATATCACCCTTGATACACAAACACACTCTATCTTCATATATATCTATCTCTCCCTCACTCCCTCTATCTCTCTCTTCTTACCTCTCTCCCCCTTCCATCTATATCTCTATCTCCCTTTGTCTCTCCTTCTTCATATCTCTATATCACCTCGCAAACATACAAATTGTTTCTCCATACCTATCTATATCTGCCAACCCCCCTCTCCCTCTCCCTCTCCTTGTCCCTCTCTTTCTCTCTCTTCCCTTTCTCTCCATCTATCTCCCCTTCTATCTCTCTATGCCTCCAACTCCATCTCTCTCTCTCCCTCCCTCTTAAGTCCCATGTCTCTTCCTTTCTCGCCCACCTCCCTTTGTCTCTCCCCCTCACCACTCACTCACACTCTCTCTCTCTAGATATGTTGTGGAACTCTATTGACTATCTCCCCCCCCCTCTAGTTTGCTCTCTCCCTTCTGTCTATCTTTACTTATTTGTATTTATATGTCACCCCCAAACATACACACTCTCTTTCCATCTCTTTGTTGTCACTCCCTCTCTCTCTCTCCAACTTTCTCTCTCTGTATGTCTTGAACTTCTTCCTTCCCTATCTTTTCCCCCAACTCCATATCTTGAGTTCCTTATCTTTCTCAAAGAATCTCTCCTCCTCTCCATCTCTCCAAGTTTGTGTTCCCCTCTATCTCTTAGCCTTCTCTCCACTCTCTCTCATCTATATTTCAAAAATTTTAAAATACTTTGAGAATTAAAATATTATGTTTAAACAATTTTTTATTTTTATTTTGATGTCGTATAATAATTTATTTTTCTTATATAATATATATTTGAAATGCAGGATTTCAAATGTGTGTTGTACATTCACTTGGAGGGAAAAAGATAATTTCTAAGGAAATATTCTCTAAAATTTTCCAAAATATTAATGTTCCAACTACCTCCATCAGAGATACATAGAGCGCTTCATGTCTTCCAATTGAAATTGTTTACGTTTTATTTCTTTAGGTAACTTTAGGTTATGGTTACTTTAGGATTTTAAAAATATTATATATTTTATTATGAACTAGAATTCTAAAAAAATAGGTTAAATACAATTAACATATTGAGTTAGCTTATATGATTATACACACACTCTCTCCATCTCTCTGTTGTCACTCCCTCTCTATCTCTCCACCTTTCTCTCTCTATATGCCTTGAACTTCTTCCTTCCCTATCTTTTCCTCCAACTCCATATCTTGAGTTCCTTATCTTTCTCGAAGAATCTCTCCTCCTCTCCATCTCTCCAAGTTTGTGTTCCCCTCTATCTCTTACCCTTCTCTCCCACTCTCTCTCATCTATATTTCAAAAATTTTAAAATAATTTGAGAATTAAAATTTTATGTTTAAATCATTTTTTATTTTTATTTTGATGTCGTATAATAATTTATTTTTCTTATATAATACATATTTGAAATGCAAAATTTCAAATGTGTGTTGTATATTCACCTGGAGGGAAAAAGATAATTTCAATGGAAATATTCTCTAGAATTTTCCAAAATATTAATGTTCCAACTACCTCCATCAGAGATACATAGAGCACTTAATGTCTTCCAATTGAAAATGTTTAGGTTTTATTTCTTTAGGTATCTTTAGGTTATGATTACTTTAGGATTTTAAAAATATTATATATTTTATTAAGAACTAGAATTATAAAAAAATATGTTAAATAAAATTAACATATTGAGTTAGCGTATATGACTATTTTTGTGTTAATGACTCTTTTTCTCACATCCACGACATATATCAACTGCATATATTAAAGTGGTTGTGCTAGTATATATTATAATATAACAAATTTTATATTGCATTAAAGTTAATAATATTATATTAACCCAAAATTAATAAATTTAATATTAACATTAAAATATATTAATATTAATATTTTTTTATATTAATGTCAAATTTCATAATTTAATTTAATAATATTAATTTTTAATATTAATATTAAATTTAATAAGGTTTCTACATGACATGATAACAAAAATTATAATAAAATTTGGAATTTTAAAATGTGGTAAAAACTTAAATTTTAGATCTTTATTGATTCTAAAAACTAAACTATGGGATTCAATTTTTTATTAGAAAGACTTGATCTAACTATATAGTTCAATCGATCCATAGCGCTTGATCAAACCCCTATTAACCACGTAAATGGCTCAATCAAGGGTTTAAGAAACCCTTGATTGAGCTATTTGAATTTGAAATTTAAACACTTGATTGAGTGCTTTAAGTGCTCAATCAAGCCTCTAAAGTCCTAAAATCCACAGTTTCAATACCCATTTTACAAAATTTCCTACAACCCCATTTTGTACCCTAGCAGACTTAGAGAAAAATTTATCCTTACGTGGTGTAGTTGATCATGTTGAATTCATGAAGGAATCCTCTATCTAATGGCATATGAGTTTGAAATTTTCGAATTCATATGATAATTTTCATCCAATTTATTTTAAACATAATCTTGAAATTTTCTTGAACACTTTTAAAGAGGTTGGAAAAAAATCAATATCATAAAATATACATAATGAAAAAATTTCAAAAAATACTATCTTTGGTTACAAGTCCTCTTCAGAAGGTTACCCTTGTTTTTTCAAATTTTTTAAATAGTTTAAAAAAGCCTTACACAAACATGTGTTCGTAAAATGCAATTGAAATATTATTTTGTCAACCTAGAAAATAAAAAAATATATATGATTTTGCATAAAAAATAAATTTTTAATATGAAAAACTTACCTCTCTCCATGTAGATCATGTTCATATATATATATATATATATATATATATATATATATATATATATATAGATATATATATATATATATATATATATATATATATATATATATATATATATATATATATATATATATATATATATATATATATATATATATATATATATATATATATATATAGATAGATAGATAGATAGATATATATATATATATATATATATATATATATATATCTATCTATCTATATATATATATATATATATATATATATATATATATATATATATATATATATATATATATATATATATATATATATATATGTAATATATTACATATTTTAGACTAAGCTATGTTATGTAAACACAACATACCTCTTAAGATGTGTGAAAATTTGCAAGGACAAGCATTTCATTTAATGAGAAAATGACATATTATATGACACTAAATTTTTTTGCAAAAAATATCAGTAGGATAACAAAATAATTCTCCATAATTTTTCTTTCTACTCTGACTAAAAAAAAAACAATCCATACTATCCATAATGGAAAAAAACAATCCTTACTATGATTATATGGATGACTTTATGGAGTTTGATATTGCTTGATAAAATTTTTTTTACATGAAAATAGATGAATTCATAACTTGGCGTTTGGAAGTGATCCGTTTCTAACACCTGGTCCAAAGAGTTTGTCACAGTGATATTGGCAAAAACATTTATGTTATTAGTTTTGATTTGGCATCTAAGGCTTGACTTAATTGATTTGATTGCACAATATTGATTTATGTGAGGTTTATTATATGAGTTTTATTAGTATAATGTTTGAAGATAACATTGAATGAAGTAAGCTCCCCAAGCTTGTATGTCTGCATTGACAATTACCTAGTGAAGCTAGGAAGATGTGTCGATCCAAACCTCTACTTTAAAAGTGGTCAAAGGCATGAATTTGATTTCTTTTTTTTATACAAATGGTATATTATTGACAGGTAATGAGCCTCTGATGATCAAAATAAGAGGGAGATGGCCTCTGAAGTTTGAAATGAAAAAGATTTGCATGATGAACTACTTTTTGAAGTTTGGAAAGGAAAATATATATAATGAGGAAATTGAAGAGTTTTTGGAAATTGGAAATTGAAATCCTTGGATGCTCAAATTGAATTTCAAGAAGTTAGGCGCATATATTGTTGGACATGACTTGGAAACTAATAATTCATTGAAGCATTGATGTTTCATGTGGACGCTTGTTCGGACATATAGTTTGCAGAGAAAAATTAAGTCAATTCATGATTGAGTCGCTCCATACACATTGGGTTAGTGCTAAGAACCCTTCGAGATATTTGCATGAGATGATCAATTTGTGGTCTGAGATATTGTTGCTATCATATATGAATGCATGGATGTATTGATATTGTTTGGGATCATTATTGATGAGAGGACCACATCTGGGTGTTGCCTCAATATGAGGTTTTCCATGATATTTTTGGATGAAAATCTGGCAGCTTTAAGCACGACCAAGGTTGAGTACGATGTTGCTAGCATGACTAGCTGAGAGGCAGGTTGAAAAAACTCTTTGGAACTTTATTTTGTATAAGATTTGGATGTGATAGTGATACATTGTAGTAATAAAGAGTGGGATCTGATTGACACAGAATCTTGTATATAGATGGGACTGAGATATATTCATATATTGAGACAATGTCGTTATACAAGATGAGCTTAGGCTTGTGGTTGTTGCCTCCATCAGAGGGAGGATGAATAAGGTATCCTTTTTGTGATATATATTTCTGATAATAGTGTAGGTTTTAACCCTGTACAGAAATTACCTGCATACAAATTCTAAAACATAGAAAATAAACAATAAGAGAATATAACACATAAAACACATATACATAGATATTTTCTCATGGATCCCAAAACCGGGATTACTAGCTTGATTTTTCAGTATGTTCCTTTCAATGTTACAATACATATTTATACATGCCGAAGCATCCAATACCATCGAACGAAAAACATCGCGTCCAAAACCATGGACCGGAAACCATCGCATCCAAAACCATGTGCGAAAATCATGCAAAAAACCATAGGTAGGTCTGCCCAACCTAACATAGGGTCCAAAACCAAAATTTTACGGGGCGTTGCCCTGGACCCGATAGAGTGGGGTTACCTACACCCATCAAACGCCTTGTGACTCCCCCCACTATGCAATTGGCGCAACAAATGGCGGGCTCCGCCCCCCTTCTAACCCCCCTGTTAACTATGTGGGTTATTCATGGAAAGAATATAACACAACCCAACATTCTCCCACTTGTTGTTTTCTTTCCACAGGGGCCCACAAGAGAGCTTAGTCATTTATCCAGCCCTACAATGCCCATTGTTTCTCTACACCAAGAGAACTTCTTAGAGCTCACAGATTTTGTCAATGCATCTGCAGTACTCTTCAAACTGTCCACCTTTACTAGCAACACCTTTTTGTCTTCTATCATATCCCTCACAAAGTGATACTGAACATCAATGTGCTTTGTCTTTGAATGGTAAGCAGGGTTCTTTGCGAAGAAAATTGCACTTTGGTTGTCACAATCTATCCTTATAACTCCCTGTACTAACCCCATGCTTGAACATAATCTCTACAACCAAACTGCTTCCTTGCTTGCATAAGTCGCTGCCATGTATTCTGCCTCTGTAGTTGATAGTGTCACTACAGATTGTTTTTTACTCATCAAACTAACTGCACCTCCAAATAGGTTAAACACATACCCACTTTTAGATCTTCTCTGATCTAGATCTCCAGCCGAGTCTACATCAACAAAGCCACGGATATCCAAAACTCTGTCCAATCCTGGTCTTCCTTGGTAGCACAAACCATAATCACTAGTGCCACGCAAATTCCTGAAAACCCGCTTCACTGCTGTCCAATGCTCCTTCCCTCATTTTGATATAAACCTGGTCAATACTACCACTGCATGTGCAATGTCTGGTCTAATACAGACCATCACATACATCAGGCTACCGATTGCACTTGCATATGGAACACGGGACATATCCTCTTCCTCTTCAAAATCAAAAGCAGCAACAATAGATAAAAGTAATCTAATAGAAGCTACCTTTGCAACAGGAGAAAAAATATCACCAAAATCAATTCCTGACACCTGGGAATAACCTTCTGCTACCAGCCGAGTTTTGTATTTCTCCACCTTTCCTTCTACATTTGTCTTCTTCTTGAACACCCATTTGCTGCCAATGGGTTTCCTTCCAACGGGAAACTCCACCAGATCCCAAGCCTCATTTTTGTGCAAAGATGCCATTTCATCAACCATGGCCTCTTTCCAAAGTTTTCCATCCTCTCAATCTATTGCTTCATTCATAGTTCTGGGATCATCATCAGTAATATATAAAGAAAAATTTGAACATAAAGTAGATGGACTATACCTTTCTTCTTGCCTTCTTTCTCGAACTGATCTTCTCACTCCCAAAGTTTGTGGCTCTTCATATTTTGATTCCTCCTCTGGTGTAGAGTTTGATTCTTTCTCCTTTAGCTCAAACTCTATCTTCTCAAGTTCCTTTGGTTGGACTTCATGTTTAATAACATCTTTCACCTCTCTGAACACCACATCTTGGTTGTACACAACCTTCCTTGTTACTGGGTTCAAAAGCTTATACCCCTTTAAACCATTCTTATACCCAATAAAGATGCACTTTTCAAATTTACTATCCAATTTGGTTCATTTCTCCTTTGGAAGATGTACTTATGCATCACATCCAAATACCCTCAGATGTGAAAGAGAGGGTTTCTTACCGGTCCATACCTCTTTTGGAGTATTGTCCTCCAATGCTGATGAAGGTGATCTATTGACCAGGCAGCATGTTATTTCCACTGCCTCTACCCAGAATTCTTGTCCTAAGCTAGTACCACTAAGCATATGGAGTAGTCTTTTGCCGTGCTATACCACACTTCTTACAAAATTCTTCAAATTCCTTACTGCAAAACTCTCCACCGTTATTTGTCCTCGACACCTTTATCTTCTTCTCTGTCTAGTTTTCTGCTAGAGCCTTAAATTCTTTAAACCTGTCAAAGACTTCATATTTCTTCTTAAGAAAATATATCCATATATTCCTTGAGAAGTCATCTATAAATGATACATAGTAAACAAACTTACCCAATGATGGAACCTTCACAGGTCTAAACACATCACTCTGCATAAGCTCTAATATATGTTTCGCCCTCTTACCACCAAAGGGGAAACTCACCTGATTCTGCTTCCCATATACACAATTTTCACAGAAATTAAAATCCAGAGAGCTATTACTCATACCTTCTACCATACCTTTACCATGAAGTATTCAAAGGCCCTTCTTTCCAATATGTCCAAGCCTTTGATGCCACAACATGGTCTTCTCTCTAGAGACCACTAGATTTTCTACTCCACTTTCAAGAACCACGAAACTGTTGCACCCATCAACAACAGTGCTACCTTGCAGCTTGTACAGAGTTCCAATCTGAACTCCCTGCATCAATACCAGTGCTCCCCAAACCATCTTGCAGGTATCCTTCTGAAACACTATTTTTACACCTCCATCATCCAGCTTGCTTACAGAAATAAGATTTCTAGCCAATGCATGAATATGCAGAAAACCTGGAAGTGCTCTTACCCTTACACCTTGCAACTTCAACTTTATCTTTCCATGACCAATGATTCTAGCCTTCCTATCATCCCCTAAGAAGACGTCACCACCATCGTATTTCTCATAGTCGCAGAACCACTCTCTATCGGGAGTGAAGTGAAAGGATGCACCTGACTCAATCAACCATGCCTCATGATCTACATGTGTACTTGAAGAAGCCAAGTACAAATCCCCACCTTCATCTGAGGTGGTTTTTACCTCTGTAGAATCATCATCATCAGATCCCTTTCCTTTTTCAGGAGCTTTAGATTTATAGTCCCTTTTGTAGTGCCCTTCCTTTCCGCATTTCCAGAACACCACCTATACAAGTTTTCCTAGATAGATCAATCTCCCTCTAGATTTAGATCTCCAACTCGATGACTTATTTTTGTTTTTGTTCTGGGACTTTCCTTGTACAGACAAGGCATCACCATTCTGGCTCTCCATATTTCTCCATCTCATCTCCTCCATCAGCAAGGATGAGACTATTTCATCAAACTGCAAAGCAGTTGCATTGCTACCTATTGCAATAACCAGACTATCCCACGAATCTAGTAGAGAACACAACAAACTAATGCACTTATCTTCATCTGAAATTTTGATATCAACAGATGATAACTCACTTACCCCAGTATTAAACCCATTCAGACGCTCTGTGCCCGAGTCTCCATCTTTCATCCTCAGGTTATATAGATTTTTCCGTAGGAACAGTTTATTCACCAGAGACTTAGATTGGTGCAAAGTCCCTAACTTTTCCCACAAATCCTTAGTCGTAGCTTCCCCTGATACATTCAGCAATACTGAATCTGAGATGCACAACCGTATTGTTCTCTTTTCCTTCCAATCTAACTTCTTCCATTCTTCATCAGACACTCTCGTTGATTTAGTACCTGAATCTACCACGATCCACTGATCTTTATCCACCAACAGATCCTCCATATTAAGTTTCCACAACTCGAAACTCTGACCATTAAATTTCTCGATCTCTATCTTTCCACTGCTTGGCATCTTCTTTCACCACCAGAATCGATCTCGCAGATCTCCCACTGAACAAGGTCTACCACAGGCCCGAGCGAAACCCCTCAACAACAAAGGCGTCCCCTTGAAGCCAAAACATCTCTGATACCAAATGTAGTTTTAACCACATAAAGAAATTACCTACATACAAATTCTAAAACACAGAAAATAAAAAATGCAACAACATAACAAATAAAATACATATACACAGAGATTTCCCCTGGACCCCAAAACCGGGACTACCAGCTTGATTTTTCATTATGTTCCTTTCAATGTTACAATACATATTTATACATGCCGAAGCATCCAATACCATGGACCGAAAACCATCGCGTCCAAAACCATGTGCAAAAATCATGCACAAAACCATAGGTAGGTCTGCCCAACCTAACATAGGGTCAACAACCAAAATAGAGTGGGGTTACCTGCACCCCTCAAACCCCCTATGACTCCCCCTGCTATGCAATTGGCAAAATGAAGGGGGGGATCTGCGCCCCTTCTAACCCCCCGGTTAACTACGTGGGCTAGTTGTGGAAAGAATATAACACAACTCAACAAATAGAATGTTGATTTGACATCCTTCATTAACAGGAGATTATTTCTATTAAGACATTATGATTGGAATTTTCATCGAGTTGTTTAAGCCGGTACTAAATATGAACACGTTGATATGTTTCTGATCTAAGAGAGAATAGGACTAATTGAGAACACTAAGTAAGATCTTCCCCCCTGTCTGATATCCTAGGGTGAGGAATTGAGATGGAGGACTCTTGGGGTTGAGGTATCTCTGGACAATAGGGTATCACCCCTATTTGTTACCCATAGGGTAAGATATGTTTCTCTCCTATATTGGTTTATGCAGAGTATATGCCAGTTGGAATCATACCCAAAAGATTGGCTTGTTGGGAATACTGCTCCTTATTTGGCCAACAGGTTGAGAGAGTTCTTGGAGGCATATAACCTAAGTTGATTATTATGCAGGTGTTCTACCAAAGACTCTTGAGGGTCATTGCTAGGAAGATAAGTGGGAAATATGATAGATGAGATATTGTTGATTAAGATAGGGTTGAATATGTTTTCTCCCCTATTCGATGACTTTTATTTCATGACATAAGATGGAAGATGTTTTCTCCCCTATGAGATGGCTTGGGGTGAGAGTGTCCCATAGGACCTTCCTCATTGTCATTAGATTCTAGTTTGAGACTAAGCTCCCTGATGTGGTTTCGGGCTGAGCATGTCTCGCTAAGGATAAGCTCTTTGATGTTTCTCGAGTAGTATCATTGGGCTTCCTATTGCCAGTGATTTCGGGTGGTAGCAGTGGCTCCCTGATGTATTGAGGTTGGTAGCTTAAGTGCACCTCCAATGTCAAATTATTCTTCTTTTAGATTCGATAAGAAGGAACAAGAAAATATGAACTGAGCTAACCAGTGACGACATTTGATGATGAGATACATGAGCGAGGATATTATTTGGTGTCAGGATACTTGCAATGATTACGTGATGTAGCTGGAATTTATCCCTATTTGAGAGGGAGTGTTAATTTGGTAGCTTAGCAACAAATTCTGATCATGGGAATAGATTCCTCTTTTTGAGTGGACCAATTTTAACTATTGAAGCATGCAGTTTTCACAAGGGAAACTGTAATTTTTAGGAAAATCCAACATATGTACAAAAGGTCAGGTTGGCCCAAAAGAGAAATTAGAAAGCCTTGGATGACTATAAATACATGTTAAGTGACCCTAATTTGAACATCATCATCATCATCATTATTCTTGTTTCTTTGGATATGGCTCGCACAGGTTTGAGAATGGGTCGCAAAAATTGGTCCGTGCATGATCTGAAATGGAGCAGATTAGTAATGTTTTGTTAATTCCCCATTCAGAATAAAACCCAAGATGCTTATCATTTCCTTCTCAAGTGCTTAAAGATTCACCATGTGTTTTCTTAATTAACTAATGCCCACAAGAGTTTCTTATGTAAATGTGATAAACAATTTAACATAAAACATATGCTGGACAACAGCAAAACAACAATAAAGTACATCAAAATACAACACACAACATAAAGATTTGATGAGCAGTTCACCCCTCCTGGGCTACATCTCCTTGGTCCAGCTTCCAGTAATTGGGCCTCTCTATTATGCCCAAAATTACAACAAAAGTGCGTTTTCAATGCTCTAATGCCTCCGAAACCTATCTCAATAAGTTCAAAATACTCAAAAATGGTTATCTAGCTTCTTTTTACATCCAATTTGGATAAGAACTGAAGAAGCTATGACTTCTCCTAATTCTCCCACTATTTGTTCCACAAATTTCTCCAAAACTGACATAATCCCACAAATTTGCTCCAAAATCCACCAGCTAAGTGAGAATATAGCCACACCATGGGCCATAACCTGTCGGTCATATCGCAAATCGTAATCGGCAAGGTTTGGCGGGCTGACAGTCTTGTTAACACGACGGAATGTTGCGATAGAGATATCGCGGACCCGACGGGAGTATAAATTGCAACACATAAATGTATCACATCTGGGCAGTCTATCACAATTGAAAATTTATCGCTCATTGCAATTGGTGTTAATCCGTGGTAACATAAATATCAGCAGGGTTTTGGTGCGATATGCGATTGTGATTATCGTAAATCGCAACCCAACCTATAGGGGGCCAATTTCTGTAATACCTTCTTGCCTGCAACTATGATTTGTGAAATGCAAGGGCCAATGGCAGCCTAACACTTGGTGCCTCCTCATTCACTGAAGACCTTGACCAATCATCCCAATCCTTCCATGTGGACAAGTCAAACTTGAACTTTTACTTTCTCTAATTTCTGCATACGAGCTCAGATTTGAGTGCCATTCACATCGTTCGATTCAGAATGACGAGCTCTTCAATCTGAAGTTAATTTTAACAAGATATTGATACTTTGATTTTTTAGCATAAACTTGAGCACCTAATCACTCCCTCCCACTAGAAGCCTTTTGGACCCCAAAATATTATATTAATTTATTGAACATATGATGGTACTTTTCCCTCACCTTTCCCTCTTCAATCCATTTGGCCTTTGATGGATTTGTACCTTTGAGACCCACTCGTAGATAATAAAAAATTCCATTTTTGATAAAATTTTTCTTCTATCAAGGATGGTGTCTTGCTGAAGCTCATCAAGTAATTATGGAGAAAAATCTTCAATTGATGGAATCTATACACTTTCTCCTTGATCTTCAATCAAAGGAGGCTCATACAATATCAAAATTTCAACATTAACAACAGAATAAATTTGCATATATGAAGTCAAATTAAGCTTCAAAGCATTATTAACAATATTTTCCATAATTTTAAATGGATCATAACGGGTTGATTGCAACTTTTTACTATCACATACTTTAAACTGATTATCCATACGATGCTTATCATGCCTTGTCTTATACTTGCTTTGTCTCTTTTCTAGTTTTTCTTGAACTGTTTGGTGAATCAACTGAATCTTCTTAATGAATTTCTTTGCTCTGTCTATGTCACTATGTCCATCTATAGCTACACCTTTCTCAAAGATGAAATCCAAAAGCGATTTAGGCAAATAACCAAGACATGCCTCAAAAGGCGAAGTTAGAGTAGAAGAATGTTCTGCTCGGTTGTAAGCATGTTGAATATAATGCAACTGTTCATCCCACAACTTAGTATGTTTGTTGCAATATCCTCTTAGCAAATGGATGATTGTCTTGTTAACCACTTCATTTTGTCCATATGTTTGTGGATGGAAGGTTGTAATTTTCTTTAGCTTGGTGTCCATCAAGTTCCATTAACCTAACCAAAAATTCCCAACAAATCGGGAATCATGATCACTTACAACAGAAGTAGGTAATCCAAAATGAATGCGTACATTTTGAAAGAAGAGTTGAGTTGTTTGTTTAGATGTAATTTTTTTTTACAAGGCATTAGTATGCACATCTTGTTCAACCTATCCACAACTACATACAAATAATCATGACCTTTTCTTGATAAAGTAAGAGCTCCTACAAAATCCATAGAAACACTCTCCCATGGGTGTGAAGGAACTAGAAGTGGTGTGTAAAATCCTAGTTTCCTATTACTAGGCTTACTGACTACACACAATGAACAACCTCTGATAAAACATGACACACTTTCAAGCATAAGGGGCCAGTTAAATACCTCTGAAGATTTTTCACTGTTTTACTTACACCGAAATGTCCAGCAATAAGAGAAGTGTGTGCTTCCCTTGTGACATTTACTCTGTTTCCCTGTGGATCACAATGTTTTCCCAAACGATACAGTAGATTATCATGTACACTGTAGTCTAATTCCTCAACTTGGTGGCCTTGACTCAAGTTTGAATATACCTCTTGAAAGTCAACATCATGTGCGTATTGTTCAACATAACATTAAGGGAAAATAGAATGATTCTTGAGTAAAATGGCTACATTAACAGCCATTATAGAAAGCATATCAACAACTCTATTATAAATACCTTTCTTATACCTGATTACCAAGTGGAATTTCTGTAAGAATCCCATCGTACGAAAGTTCCTTGATTGTTGCATTTTTGCTTGACATTGCAGATATTTGAAAGGTTAATGATCAGTGTAAATAATGGTTTCTTTTCCCATTAGTTAATGCTTCCATTTTAATGGTTTCTTTTCCCATTAGGTAATGCTTCCATTTCTTCACACTTTGGACCAATGCGTAAAGCTATTTATCATATGTAGGATAGTTAATAACAACATCATTAAAAATCTCAGAATGAAATGAAATGGTCTTACCATGTTGTAAAATAATTGCACCCATGGTATAGTCACTTGCATTTGTTTGTATTTTAAATGGTTGTTTCAAATCCGACAATGTTAAAACTAGGGCTGAGTTGATCTTTTGTTTTAAAGCATCAAATTTTTTTTTTGTTTTCCTCCCCACTGGAAGACAACCTTCACGTTGGTCAAAGCATGTAGTGGAGCTGCTATAGAAGAGAAATTGGCAATGAACTTCCTCTAATACTGCGCTGCTCCCAAAAAACTCCTTACTTCTGTGACTGATTTGGGTATTGGCCAATTCACAATGACAGAAACTTTAGAGGGGTCAATCTTTAGCTCACCTCCTCCAACTATGTCACCCAAATACACTAAGGAAGTTTTCCCAAATTCACATTTAGACATCTTCATAAATAACTGTTATTTTCTCAAGACATCCAACACTTTCGTCACATGCTTGACATGCTCTTCTTGTGATTTGATGAATATCAAAATATCATCTAAATAGACAATTACAAACTCATCAAGAAAGGATATTAAAACAACATTCATAACTCCCATGAATGTATTTGGAACGTTGCAAAGACTGAAAGGCGTAACCAGCCACTCAAATAATCCCTGTTTGGTTTTAAATGCAGTCTTCCAAATATCCTCCTTAGCTATTATAACTTGATGATATCCACTTCTCAACTCTAATTTAGTGAAATATTTTGCATTCTTCAACGGATCTAGAAAATCATCTATTCTAGGCAGTGGGTATCGATTATTTATGGTAATTTAATTCAAAACTCGATAATCTACACACATGCACCAGGTTTCATATTTCTTGGGTACCAAAACAATTGGTGAACCACATGGTGAAGTAGAGGGGCGAATTACACCTTTATCTAACAATTCCTAGCCTTGTTTCTTAATTTCTAAATCTTCCAGAATTGACATTCGATACATACCGATATTTGGGAGTGGACAATATTGTTGTAGCTGAATTTCATGCTGAATTCCCCTTTTAGGTGGAAATCCCTTTGGTTCTTGAAACATGTATCCATATTAATTGACCACATCAACCAATTTGGCTTTCAGCTTGACGTCACAGCCTGCAAAGGATTCATGTTATGTGTCATTCTTCTTCTTGATCATAAGGAGCGCGAGTCTCTTGCTGGAATTGACCGATCGCTTCATTTGCCTTGCGCTTGCCAAGGATAGATTAAGCTTCCTACGAAGGGCTCCCATAATATAATCCACTCCATCCTTGAAAAAATGATTTTTGTTCTCAAATATATGGAAAACGACTTTCGTATCATACATATACGAGCTTCCCAACACAATTCCTGAAATATCCAGCGGCACCACATCTAATTCGACTTCATCAACGAAATTGGAAGTAATAGAAAACCTGAAAACACATTTCCTTGTGACTTTAATATTAACATACTTGGTTATGCAACCCAATGGATACGGTTTATGATGAGGCATGGTTTCCAAATTCAATTTCATTACCAAGTCTGTAGAGATTAAATTTGTCTGGGATCCATTGTCAAATAGCGTATCAATATTGGTGTGTTTGGAAATAGCTCTGATATGGAACAACTCAATTCTGTTTTCTTCATTTGAAGTGTTGTTGGAGCTATTTGTTGCATTGATGCTTACCACGACTTATTCTTTGCTTGTTTTTACCACGACTTTCCCCTTAGTGATTGTGGCTACAATTTTGGTTTCATCACCTAACCCAGAACCCAAGTCTTGTTGTACAACGACGTTTGTCTTCTATTTCCCTTTATTGTTAAATTTCTTCGGTCATAATTGAGGATGAAGCTTCTAGCAATGCGCTTCATCATGACCCTCTTTGGAACAATTCTTGCACATGGGTTTCTCCCCTTCTTTCTTAACAAAGCATTTTTCTTCTACTTTCCTTTAGATTTCTTTCCTTTTTCATCACTCTGGAATGGATTCTCCTTACATTCTTCTTGTACATTTTTCCCTCTTTCTTAGAGGTGTGTAGCTTGAACACAGATCTCATCAAGATTCGTGTGATTAAACGTAAGAATGGTGTGTCGAAGATAGCTATGCAAACCTCCTATATATTTCAACAAAATATCTTGTGACTGCAAGTCTACTCCTAGCATAAGAGCTCTTCTCCTAAACTCCTGAGTATACTCTTGCACATTTTGACCTTTTAACTATCTGCAATTTTTCCAATTCAGGATAGATTTTTGCATATGGGCTAAAGGGTACAATTGTATTTTTATAGAAGTAATGAAATCAAACCAAGTAATAAAGATCTTACCATGTTTTTTGATCTTGTCCTGAGTCCTTGCTTCCCACCAAATGAGTGCTGCACCATTAATTCTCAATGAATCCAACTGAATTTTGATATCATCCTCTTGAAGGTTATTAATTCTACAATACACCTCCAACTGATGAATCCAATTATCCAACTTTTCTGCATTAACTTCTCCATTGTACATAGGAAACTCGAATTTAACATCAAGCTTTGGAAAAGGCAATTTACCAGTTCCTTTTACAGAATGATGATGAGTATGAGTAAGGGTTGTGTTAGTGGAAGAGTGTGAATATGCTTGTGAAGTAGAATATGAAGAATATAGTGGAGAGGGTGGAGGCTTGTCTCTATTCACATTACCTCCTTTTCCATTACCTCCTCCTGAAGAACCTTCTCCTTTGGGAGGTTTGGAACTTTATCCTAGCAATCTATGATTTCTCTGTTCATAGAGGACCTTCACCATCTCTATCATATGAAAGAAATCCTTTCTGAAGGTCTTCTCATCTTTTGTCATGATAGGTTCTCCTTCATGAGACATGGTCTCTAAAAACTCAACTGTAACTCGAGGCTGAACTGGTGCAGAAGACTTTGGAAATTTTTTTGTTCTTCCACCTAACCCAACTTCAGGGCTTCCAACCAGCTTTTCTTCACCTATTTTGAGATTTGACCCTGTAAGCATGACATAAACTTGCAAACAATTAAATCCTTCTTTCACAAAGCAAATATAGTAAGCAAAAACCAGTGCTCTGATACCAACTTATTCTGAAATGGAGCAGATTAGTAATGATGTGCTAATTCCCCATTCAGAATAAAACCCAAGATGCTTATCACTTTCTTATCAAGTGCTTAAGGATTCACCATGTTTGCTTAATTAACTGATTCCCATGAGAGTTTCTTATGTAAATGTTATAAACAATTTAACATAAAAAATATGTTGAACAGTAATAAAATAACAACAAAGAACACAAAAATACAACACACAACACAAAGATTTGTTGACGAGTTCACCCCTCCTAGGGTACGTCTCCTTAGTCCAACTTCCAATTCTTTGGCGTATCCTTTATGCTTAAAATTACAACAAAAGTATGCTTGCAATGCTCAAATGCCTTTGAAACTTGTCTCAATGAGTTCAGAATACTCAATAATGGTTATCTAGCCTCTTTCTGCATCCAATTTGGATAAGAACTAAATAAGTTATGACTTCTCCTAGTTCTCCAACTATTTGTTCCACAAATTTCTACAAAACCAACATAATCCCACAAATTCGCTCCAAAATCCACTAACTGAGCGACAATTTGGCCTTGCTGCGAGCCATAACTTGTTGGTCATATCGCAAATTGCAATCGGCAATGTTTAGCGAGCTCAAGGTCGTGTTAACA
Source organism: Pinus tabuliformis (assembly GCA_031772625.1). NCBI lineage: Eukaryota > Viridiplantae > Streptophyta > Pinopsida > Pinales > Pinaceae > Pinus > Pinus tabuliformis. Next base: position 499,903,610 of record CM062815.1, read on the forward strand.
CGATGGAATGTTCTGATAGCGGTATTGTGGACCCAACCAGAGTATAAACTACAACACATAAATGTATCACACCTGGGCAGTATATCTCAATCAGAACTTTATTGCTCATTGCAGTCAGCATTAATCGGTGGTAACGTAACTATCATCAGGGTTTTGGTGCAATATACAATTACGACTATTGCAGATATGCGATTACGACTATCACAAATCGCAACCCAACCTACCGAGGGCCGATTTCTGTAATACCTTCCTACCTATGACTGCGATTTGCGAAATGCGAGGCGCAATGGCAGTGTGCCACTTAGCGCCTCCTCATTCACTGAAGACCTTGCCACATCATCCCAATCCTACCATGTAGACATGTCAAAATTCAAATTTTACTTGCTCTAACTTCCGCATACGAGCTTGGATTTGAGTGACGTTCGCACCCTTGGATTCAAAATGAAGAGCTCTTCGATCTAAAGCAGAGTTAACAAGATTCTGATACTTTGATTTTTGAGCATAAACTTGAGCACCTGATTAGTACAAATCTGAGATTACAGGGTCTGAAGCTGACACATGTGTTTTGGGTTATGGTTTCCAGTCTTAAGGATGACACAAGCATATTTTGGTCATAACCATAGGCATGTAGTCTCATGTGTTCAGTTAGAGGCTTTCAGCTGTAGAAACATCACTCTTCGCATGAAATTGGGACCACGGTTTGGATTTATCAGTTGACCATAGATAACGTCAGTTGAAAACAGAGTTTGCCAGTTGACCACAGGGTTTTGAATCGGGGTTTTGATTATTAGCATTGTTGGGTTCATCTCATGGGTGTTTTTTAGTTAGTATTGTTGGATAGTATTATGGTTGAAGATATGGATCATTATACTCTCTTTAGTTGAAACAAATCAATAACAGTGTAATAAGAAGAAGAATTTGAAAGGGTTTTCCCCATAGTTGGTTTTCCCCTAGTCTCCAACTAATATGGGTGTCTCTATGTGTGAATGCTTTTCCTCTATTTTTCCTTTATGTTTCACTGTATTGATAATGATATTTATCTTTCTATATAATTATATATGTTACTCAATAATGTTCTAAAACTGAACAATGATATGATGTTGTGGGGTGAATTTAATATGCAAATAATGAAATGAAACTATCAAAGAAAAAACAATATAGCAGTAAAAAAATTAATAGTTGAAGACCATAGCCAAAAAACAATCTATCCAAAGTGAATCTTCATTCTTGCAGGAGTCTTGTTTCTGAAACATCTGTCTAAATGATGGGTGTGATTACCACAATGCCCACAAGGGTGAAGATAAAAACATTGATCTTTCATATGGCCAACTCGATCACAATGTTGGCAATTGATATCCTATGGTTGTTGTGGAATAAGAGCAAGTGAAGATGGATCATCCTAAAGGAATCCCACACTGCGAAATTTGATGGGCTTGGACTATTCAGGAATATGAAAGTAGACATCCTTGTCATATCTGAGACCAGTTCTTTTCTTGTTGTTCACAACTTCTTCCTAAGGTCCGATGAAGGGTTGAACATTTACATCTACATGAAAATCCGCTCCTAAAATGGCTTCATTATTATGATTAACCTTGGACTGCTGATGGGAGTCAAGCTCAGATAGGGAGTTGTTCTGAAAAAGAACTAGTTCAAAATTACAACTCATCTTTTGTGTTTCATCTCGTTGTAGTTGTGACTCAAGTTGGAGAAACTCAATTGCCTCATGTGCATGATGTAGATAGATTTTGCTATCAATAAGAGTGCATTTATTGATTTTCACTATGTCATAAGCAATAGATAGTATCAAAGTATTTAGTAATTGTAATTCTCTCTCAAGTTTTTCCATTTTACAATCTAAAAATTAAGGGTGTCGACTTCAACCGAAAATGCACTCACTTACAATGAAAAATCAAGTAAAATATATATGGCACTCAAATGTTAGACAAAAGATAACTTTCAATGATATTTTGCATGAATCTAAAAGGGATGACTAGCCTTTAAAATAAGTCACCACTCTTAATTGAGAAACACATGAATGACTTCTTGGCAACTGATTACATAACAGACCATAACCCTAACGGAATAGGTGTCCAACACACCCTGACCCCACTTATAATAGTGATATATCTCTCTATTTTATCAATTAGACCCATGGTCAAACTACTTCTCATGATGTTATGGCCAGATATAGGGATGTCATCCTTGAAGTAGTCCAAAGAGTGATTTTTTAATGTTGAAGACCAAGTCAAATAGGCTAAAAGATTCATTCCCAATAGGTGAATTAATAACGATACCAATTGTTGATGTGGGAAACTCTTCTAGAGCTTACTTTTCCTCCTACATGCAAACTATCAAGCTATATTGGCATATTAAAACTCTCATGGGTAGAGTGCTTATAGATAGAGTAGACACTCAACAAGAAATGATAATCTGCATGGTTGAACTAATGGACAAAGTGGACAAGCTTAACCAAAAAGTCTTAAGTTTGGCTAAAAAATAGGAAAGTTTTTCCTTTTCTTTCTCAGATGATGACAATGAACCACAACCATCAAACCTAGAAAACTCTCCAACTAAGTAATGATGAAATGAGAAAGATGTTTCAAACAAAATTTATAGAATTGTATTAGCATAGTCATGTCTATTATCTTGCGGTTTAGTTTATTTCCTAGTTCTCTTAGTTTATTTCCTGGGATTTTTTTTTTTCAAATTGAAAAATAGTTTGGTAAGGTGTTAGATATGAAATCATGAAATTTGAATTTACGCTACTCATTCGGTTTCCCCATAAAAAATATGTAACTGGTGATAATTATTTATATACATTTTTTATAATAACATAAAAAACATGTTTAAAAAATAGACCATAGACAATAATCCTCAATATATATGCTTACAAACAACCATTACAACTACGCATTTAAAAGTTAGGAAAATTCTCTTAATTTTATGCAACTTTTATCAAAAACAATAACCTCAAATGGTTATCAAATGTGGAATAAAACAATTCACAATGCCAAAACGAAAAGTAAAATCTTCACTAAAGACAAAGCCATCCTTATTTCGATTAATTTTTGGGAATATTCTTAAAATGGATGTCAATTGAAAAAAAATCACTCACTCCTCTTTATCAGATTCCAAAATATTTCCACAAATTCAGCTAAAAAGTCTAAAACTGACAACCCATCAGATTCCTAATTATTCCAACTTGTTCACCTAAAAGTCTCAACCCACATCGAGGATATAAAAAGTGGAGGCTTCATCTTGGAATAGATCCTCGGACTCCACCTTTCTACACAAACAATGTACGAACTTCACTGCGAGAGGTAAGTTACTTTTACCATGGTCTTTCATACACTAAAAACTCTCACGTGTGAGAAATTACCTCACTAACCCTACATTTTTGGTCGCAGATCGATCGTTGGCAGGTTTGTGTGCCCAATGTCCTCGGCGTATATTAATGCCTAAAATTGCAGTCGTTTGTAATAAGTCCATGAGCTTTGGAATCACCACGGCGCTATTAATAGAAACGTGGAATATCCCATGAAATTTGTTGAAGGCAGGGTAAGTGTAGAGTCATTTACCAACCCAAGAGAAAGAAGGGATGGATGTGCTGCATAACATGCAAAAATTAGACAACCATTTGAGACTTTCCAAAACTGTTGCAACATGGAAACAATGTCAAGCTATCTTATTCTGGCGATCATAAAGCGGGATAGTATAATGTTGATACAGAAAACAAATAAGAACTAAGAGCTATTATTTTTTATGTTTTTTGGCCCCGTAACAATCCGTGGGAAGGGTCCACGGAAGGGCTTAACACACAGTCGATCCAAGTGTGACGGCTTGGCATGATTTTGCTGGAACTAAACATTATTGAATTTACACCTGATGACAAAAAACCTTATGATTTGATTACGGTTTTAACCAATTGAACTAACCTTATGATTTGATTACGGTTTTAACCAATTGAACTACTTATCAAGGAGAAAAGGTTTTCAAAAAATTTCAAAACTGGACAATGTACTCGATGCAGAATCGCAGATCTAAGTATAGATTTGTAGAATCAATCTATGATTTGACTAAAGCTTTAACCAATTGAACTACCCATAAAAAACAAAAAGGCTTTCAAAAAATTTCAAAAGACAATGTACTCGTTGCAGAAACGCAGATCTAAGTATAGATTTGTAGGACCATGTGCATTAAGATAGAAATGACCTGAACGCACTGACAACCCTATACCACATTTACAATAACAGTGGGATAGACCCCACGCAGGTCTGCAAATCAAGCGAATGGTCATGATCGGAGCAAGCCAAGAAAAGGTAGTTGAGAAATGAGAGTTGAATGTACTCTCACATCAGCAAGGTAGAAAGTGCCTGCAAATCAAGCGAATGGTCATGATCGGAGCAAGCCAAGATCAGGTAGGTGAGAAATGAGAGTTGAATGTACTCTCACATCAGCAAGGTAGAAACTAGAAAGTGCGCAATCTAGTATTACGTAGAAATCCAGGTTTAAAGTTAATTTACGCTTTACACAATACAAAATATAAAATAAATCTTTTTTCAATATAAGAATATAGTTATGAGGGGTTTTAAGGGTTAGCTTAGTTGGTCAAAATTCATCCGGAGGTCACAAGGTCCATTTTCCCTGAAACTTTTGGAATCAGCTCTAGCAAGTGGGCCGCGGGGCTAGATTCCTTTCGGCCACAAGGTCCATTTTCCCTGAAACCCTTGGGTCAGGCCTAGTTAGTAGACCGTGGAGCTAGATTCCCTTCGGATCGATCAACCCATATTTTTTGTGGACGTAGTTCCATCCCTTCACCAAAACGTCAGTAAACCAAAAAAATAAAAAATAAAAATAAGTATCATATATAACCATAAAAATATGTAGTGTGTTCCTTAAAATAGTTATGACAAGAAGAAGTTGAATAAGGTTGGATATATAAATATACGACCCACACTGATTCCCCTGCGCCCCCCACCCAAAATATTTTACAAACATATCCCCGTAGTTTTTGGAAAATTATATACTAACACTAAGATAGCACCACTAAACATTGGACTGTTTTTTATTATAATGATTTATTATCATAATAACGAAATGCAAATTTATATGGACGAAATTATAAATAATTTTACCTAATCATCAACTACGAATTTTCCCAGATTTGATTTTGTTTTCATGAATTCATCGCATGGAATAAATTCCGGTCCAATTTGTCGGCAAATTGAATTGATCTCTTCTTTTCTTTTTTCTTAAAGATCGTTGTAAATCATTATTATTATAAAAAAATAAATTATTAATTAAAATAAAATAGCTCAATCATAAATAAAAATTATAATATTTAGCTTAATTAAAATAAAGAAATTGAAAGCAAAATATTTTTGGTTTATCTATGACATAGATGTATAATTTTTTCAATGTTTTATATGAAATTAGAAATCATAAATTTAAAAAAATAAGAATAACAAAAAATTATTTCAACATCTTTTTAGGAGTTTTAATATCAAAAAAAAAACTTATGTATTTAAAGGCAATTTTTACAATCCATTATGAGAGGATGTGTAATCTTTTCTTGCTTTACAACAAATTCTAAATTTAAATATAAAAAGTCATATTAACAACAAAATCATATCTCACTGTAGTGTGAAGGATGAGAGTGATATGTATTTTTGAATTTCACATTTATTGATAAATATAAAATGCTAGAAGCTATTACAACAAAGTTTATGGTAGCACTTTCAAGAATTAAACCTCGATGAAGCCATTACAACAAAGCTTATAATGGCACTTTCAAGAATTGAACCCTTGTGAAGACGATCTTAATTAATCCTCTTCCCAACCATGCAAAATATAGTCTTCAATTGACAAGCATTATAATTATAATTATATATATATATATATATGAAATTAGAAAAATTTATGAAACATGTGGACAAAAAAATGCAAGTGCATATATGTAATTATATCTATTATCAAAATTTTAATAACATTGAAAATAAGATTATTATAATAATTAATATAGATTTATTTGGGTTTACGTGTATCTAGAGGAATCAATTTTTTTGATGTGTAAATTGCTTAAATTTTTTGTTAAAACGAAATTTGCATCTTGAGAAAGCTCATTCTCCTAAAATTTATCAAATATATAATTGAGATGTTCTTCATGTATAATAGGTATCTAATATAGTTTATAATCAATATGGAATTGACACCTAATATTTTATATATAAACTTAGATCTATTTTAATTTTGAATATATGATAGATAAAGAAAAACCAAAATTTAAATAAAAATATATCATTTAGAAATTTTAATCTTTTTAGACATGTTATATGAAATTAAATATTTTCATATATAATCATTGAGTGGAGAAGCTTATTCTACAACCCAGTTACATTCTACAACCCAATATGATGTGTAGCTTTCCATCCATTATCGAAATTGAAATTTCGCTTATATGAGCTAAAATAAAAAATTTTAAAAATCTAAAAATAAAAAACTACAAAACATTTAAATAATATGAACTCATAAAAATTTTAAACGTGAAAAGATATATCTAAAATAAATATATGCTAATTATAAACCAATATCATATAACATTAATAAATATATTATCTTAATATATCTCATCACTTTCTCTTTCTCTGTTTCTTTATATGTTTTCTCCAACGTGTCCTGGAGTGACTATGTGATGTCTTCAAACTTCCGTCATCAGTCACTTTATAAGAGGTTATCTCTCGATAGTGTATGACCGTGTACAGCTCATGATCAGCTACTTGGCGCGCAATCGTTGCGTTCAATTAAATTTGATTCGATGATACTCTTTTTGAAAGAGTGAACACACTCTCACAAGTGTTACCCACACAGGCGTTGCCCCTAAAAATGTCAAAAACTAAGTTTTTGACCAAGGCAACCTTTTCGCGGCCCCGTTCCTCTTTAATTTTAAAATTTAATGCAACTGGGTGGCCCAAGCAAGTCATGGGTCACTTAATCAGACGATGTTGTCCCAGTTTATGTGATTTTCACTGAAATTTCTCAGAAATTATATTTTTTTTTATTAAATTTTGGCAGTTGAGCGTTGAATTGGGTAATGTATTGGATTTTTTTGGTTAAAAATCTTTTATCTATCCAGATTGAGTTGTAAAATTTCAAAATTAATATTTATAAACAATATTTTAGTAAAATTTCAAAATTAATATTTATAAACAATATTTTAATAATAGAACTGTTGTTTTTTAATATTTTTCTAGATTTCTTTGTTATATGTGATGGCTAAATTTGCATAGAATTGTTAAAAATTTCAATTTAATGATATTAACAAATTCAATTTAATGAAAGTATGAAAATCTAAAATGATTAAAACTAAGTTTGAATGACACATAGTGGTAAATGCCCCCTGCATAGAAGCTGCCACATCTCAGATGCTCCTATATCTAACGGCCTTTAAAATCCAATGCCTCTCAACATTCTGCAGTGACATTTATGAAGTTGCAACAAAATGCTCAGGACACCGTGATCACATTGATGAAGTTGCCAGGAATTGCCCAGAAAAGCGACATGTTACTGATACCTTCACAATTGATCAATCCATAAATGTCCCAATCTGCCCAAACCAGCAGCCAGCCTGTTGTTTTGTGTTGTATACGGACAAATCAGCAACTTTGATGGCGTAGTTTAAACAGGTTACAATTTAGATTAAAAAATAATAGAAATTTTGGCATGATTTGGACCTAATGTTTTGAAATTATTTTGCTATCAGTTTTATTATTCACCAAGCTATTAAATCTTTTCAAATATTATTGGAGGAAAAATGATTGATGTGATATGAAGAGTAAAAAGATAATCAATTAATGCTTTTGGGCAGGACAAAAAGAATAGATGATGGAGAATGATGTTTAAGATAATTAGAAGTCTAAGTAGAAGTTATGGTGCACAAATTCACTCAAAACAATTTGTTTATAGTGGTCTTGAGATCCAACAGATTGCAAACAAGGATTGGTTGTTGAGAAAATCTCTCAACAAAACTCAACAACCAACAAACTAATCTTACCTATTTAATTATTTCCAAGTCCTCCATTTAACTATTACATTACATCATTACAAAGAGAATCACATAGTCACATATGCCTCACTAGTTTTCGTCAACATTGTTCTTTCTTCACTACCACATCTTCAAGTTGTCACTTGAACTCCCTTTAAAACATAAATGCCTTTGACCATCTTTGACGAACTTTGTATAATTGACGTTTCTCAATCACCCAAAGACAATCTCGATCCTGGACCACCCTATGGACAAAATTTCATCTATCAAAATGCAATAAACTACAATTTTGATAGTTGTATAGGTGAATTGTCTCAGTACTAAGTGTATCCAGCAGTCAATTATGCAACTAAACTTTCTACACACATGGATCTCATAACATAACTTGTAACCGATGCTCTTGAAGCCCGAAGCACAAAAAGACCCATCAGTGTATAAGAAAGTCACACAATCAAATTAGTGATATGTTCTCTTGGTACCGTACAACGAAAACTAGCTATTCTGCTCAATTATTGCTTCTGCAGTTTCCACAAACCAAAAATAATATACGAGCTCAACCGAAAACAAGTTAGGCCATTGGAAGGCCTACTTAATCATGAAATTAATTGAAAGAAGAAACCAAAGCATATAAAAATTAATAAGTATGGAGATTGGTGTTGAGCTTGAGAATTGGGCCCGAAAGAGACTTAGTGGTTATAACTACATAACCCTGAGCAAATATGAAGTTGCCAACTCACGATGTGGCTGATTAAACTTAGTCGTTCCGAGGAGTTGCAAGGTTCTTCCGTGAGACCGCATGATTGTCGCAGAAAGAAAAATGAATTTGAGTATCATGTAAGTTCCTTGTGCTTGACTTGACTAATATAATGATTGTATTATTTCATTTAGTATGCCAGTAGGGTCGCACGAGTTCTATACTCTAATCCATTGCTTGTATTGCTTTCATCCTATCATGAATCCACGAAATGAAAGGAAGTTTAAAGTCCAATGACATTCTCGCTCCCCGTGATTATTTCCAACAACACCATCATGTAGCAGAACACGTTGCTCTTAGTTGTGGCTCCTGGCACCAAGAACAAGAACTGTTCAACCTCAATGTATCGAGACATCCCTTTAATACCCATCACCAGATCAAGATGTTCGACAATTGGCATTATGTGCATGGCGAGTGGCCTAGAGAAAATATCTGCAAGTGTGTTGGCATTGATGTCAACATTCATGTTGTGGAGATGTGATGGGATGTTAGTAGACCTAACAGTTAGCAAGAGTGTTAGCATTGATGTCAACCAAACAAGCTTGGTTGCTTGTTGCAACAGATGCTAGTAGTGATGGCTTAGGAGGAATCTCTTGGTAGTTGCACGCTTCATGTAGAGAATCATCACAGTAGCAGGCTTATTGGAGAAGCCATCAAATGATGATTATAGTGATGGTCTAGGATGGAATTCCATGGTTGCTGCAGGCCTCATGCTAAGGACACATTGTGGATGTGATTCCTAGTTGTCGGGAGAGTTCAGGAGAAAAATATTGGCAGTGAGGTTGGAGCCATTCTTTGAGGAATTAGATGGACTCAATGGCTAATTGGACCCTTTCCATTGGAAAGTCTTATGGAAGAGATTTCCAATGATATGCGGAACCATAAATGGACATGTGGGTCAAAATATATGACCTACTGAAGTTTAGGGTGTTAAAGCCTTATTCAAGGAAGAATCCTGCATATCATAGGTCTTGGCAATCGAACGTCTCGATAATCGGTAGTCGGAGGTCCTGGAAATCAAAGGTCTCGATAATCAACAGTCAGAGGTCCTGGCAATCGGAAATCAGAGGTTCTAAGGTGCATCACACAGTGAATGGGATTTTTCAATTAGTAATTAGAGATCGTACATATCAAAAATCCCGATGAATTACAATCGACGATCCTTGGTGGTTGGCATCGGTGCAAAAAACAAAAAAAATTTGGGGTTTGAACCTCAAGTGTTAAATTTTTGGGAGAGCCAAGAATAATTTTACAAAGAAAATCACTAAAAAACCAAGCATGGAGGGCCTCTTTCTCTCTCCTCCAAGAGGACACGTGGAGACATCCGATTGGGTCTGATAAGGACACGTAGCATATGAAAGATAAGCTTAGATAAGGACATATGGTGATAGGGGATTGGATCTAATAAGCATAGATGGAAGTAGGTGGTTGGATATGATAAAGACACATGGCAACAGGTGGTGAGCTCTGATGAGGACACGTGGCAGGATCTAATTGGTTCCGATAAGGCCAAGCGGATGTTGATGTCAGCATGACATGATGGTACCGAGGGACATGTGGAAAGTAGTTTCATTCTTTTGAGGTGACCTAATGGGCCATATTTAGGTGATACGTGTCACCACTCAGAAGATGCCATGTGGCAAGTGATGATGTCACATCGACGCTCAATGATCGGAGGTTTCCAATGGTTGGCACATTGGCCACCTTGGTGAATCGTCAGTTAAGGGGCTCCTATATAAGGGCTGGCACATGGTCGCAAAGAGTTAAAGAACCAAGGGCTAGGGCCAAAAACAAAGGGCCATCGGTAATCGACGATTGAACGTTTGTGATGTACGACACATGGTCAGAGTTGTAAAATCATCGATTAAAGGGATTTGATATGAAGGTTAGAACGTGGTCACGAGGTGTTAAGGAACCAAGGGCTACGGTTGAATCGAGGGGCCTATCAGCAGTGGACAATCAGTGATTTGTGGTTGCAGACACTTGGTCATAAAGTGGAAATCGCTGGTAAGGGGACTCTGATAGTGTTAACTGTTTGTTTGCGAAATAAACACAAAACAAATGGCGCAGTGCTTAACACAACACTGAAATATTTTGCGCCTCAAGCCATGGCACTTGATCACCGTGCTCAGTTCTATGAAGGGAAATTTGAAAAAGGAGCTAGAACGAAATGAGCCTAGAAATTGAAGATCAACAATTACAGGTTTGTGGTTGTTAGCACATTGGCAACAATTGAAAAACGTCAATAAGGGGGGCTCTGATATGGTTGGAACATGGTCAGAGCATCGAGTCTTATAATGGATATTCGATGAGGGCTAATCGAAAGGGGCTTAAATATCGGAGATCAGAAATTAGCAGTTTGTAGTGTTGTGCCACTATGGTGCTATGATGAAAATCTATGATATCTCAATACAGATGAGTATTAATGGTGTCTGGGCCAGCTGCTAAAGAGTAAATGAAAAGGCAGTGGAGTTGGTCTCTAGAGATATCCCCTGCATGCATTAGAGAAATAAATGCAAAACAAGAAAGCCATGTCGAAGTACTGTGAGCCTTAAACAGGTATGGAGAGTCTCAGTGATGTGAGAATTGCAGTTAGAGAAGACTGTGCCTGGGATTGAGTATGCAAGTGGTCTAGCCAATGGTAGACACAACAACAACATGGAGAGTCCTTGCTAAAGTACAGTGCACAGTAATGCCAAATGATAGTGTTTTAGGATCGATAGAGTCGTAGCATCGATTGGGATGAACAACAGAGGAATAAAACCCAATAACTCTGATGGGTAATGTGGGGGAAATGCAGCATAGTTATTGATGAGAGAAAAGATATTTATGTGTGAGTGCATTGCTGTGTAAGGCTGAGTGAGGTTCTATTCTTGCAGAAAATGGCCAAGAGTCCCTATGAAGAGGAAAAGAGACCCTAAGGGCAGCACTCTGTGTGTAAAGGCTGATAGTTTCTTGTGTGCTTTGTGTGCTGTGTGGAAGGCCAAAGGTTCCTATGAGCATAAGGTTGAGAGATGAGCTTGTGATGTGTGATGCAAGGTCAAGAGCAGACTGTGTGTTGTGGAGAGTAGAGAGGCCAAGCGCTGGGTGACTGTTGATGTTAAGCAGATCGGAGGGCTATTGAAGATTGCTACAGAGAGCTACAAAGTGCAGCAGAGTGAGCTAGGATCAAAAGATGTTATCAGGGAGAGTTGATGCCAAACTATAGAGAAAAACTAGTTGTTTTTTGAGTGTGGGTTGGTGCCTGCAATCAAGAAGTTGGTGGTTCCATCTCTAGTGGAGCTTGAGAAGGTTTGGGGGTCAGTTCCTCTTGTAAATTGGGGCTTGCATAAATCCAAGGAGTTGCAAGTTGGTGCTTGCAACAAATCCATGAGGTTGGTGCCTCATATGGTGCTTCTAGTAAGCTAGACAGGTGTCAACAAATAGAGGGAGTTGGTGCTTCCTTCTAGTTGGTGCTAGCAAACAATCAAAGGGAGTTGGTGCTTCCTATGAGTGGGTGCTCAAAAAATAGATTGATGTAATATAGTAGGAGTTTTTTATTTACATCAATAACAACAACAAGCTTTGTGATTTTTTCCCGAAAGGGTTTCCAAATGAAAAACCTTGTTTCTAATGTATATGATGCATATAGTTTGTATGGGTGTGTGTTGAGTTAATGTTGCTTCTACATTACATATTGTTGTTGTTTATAAGGATGGATGCCAAGTTAAATAAGAAAAGAAAATTGGCACAAAGAAGTAAAAATTAGCCTTAATATTCATTCACCCACCCCTCTCAGTATTATCATTGTTTCAAACAAAATACTCTAAATGCATATCTATACGAAATTTCATTCACGCTCATCCACTTTGACTATGACTGGTCTAACACTTTGGACATGCGTAGGACTCCCCAGGCCTCGTCTGCCGACAAAACTCACTGGAACAAGTCCTCAATCACTTGACGACCTTAGAATGATGCTCCCTCCATTACAAAATCTCTCTAGGCAATGACTCTCTCATCCTCAAGCGCACTCAAAAACAATTACTAAAATGATATATCACACAACAAACTCAGAAACAGTACTTGGCGGATTCTCCACATGCAATGGCTTCTCCTCAAAAATAAAACAACACAACAAAAAATATATGTTTTTATATAGATTGAAAACTGTCACTGTCACACTCCACAAACATGTTTACAGAGCATTTATAAATTACGACTTCCCCATCTTCCTAGCCCTCCCTTAAGGGAGTTAAGCCGAAATTTTGTTTGATATCAAATTAGAAATATGAGAAGCAGTCATCGTGCACAAATTCACTCAAAATAATTCATTTATTACACTACAAAGCCAAATTACAAGTCACATAAATAGTGGTCATGAGATCCAACAATTTCCAAACAAGAAATTGGTTGTAGAGAAAATCTCTCAAAAAAACTCAACAACCAAAAAACTAGTCTTACCTATTTACTAATGTAAGCATTATTTCCAGGTAACATTGGGCCATCATTTCAAAAATCGGGTAGCCTAAAAATTTCACAATTTTTGGGAGGCATGATTTTGAGAAAATTCCACATAATTTTTTGAAATTTGGGTTAGAGCTATTAAGCTTCAATCTTCAAGATTTTGGGTTCTCCATAGTTCCTTATGGTACTGAATCCATTTATGTCATAAAAAAGAAGTTTATCACTGCGACAATCAGATTTCTTGAAATTTATTCCACAAGAATCCAATGAGAAATTCACCATTCCTACCAAATTATGACCTCTGTAAACAACACCTTGAAAAACCTCAAAGCAAAGTTCAAAGATTTCCATTTAGCAATTTTTTTTCAACTTATTTGTAACTTAGTGTTTTGGAAATTATTGTAATTTTAAATTAATTGAAAATAAAATCTTTATAAGCTTATCTACTATACTATACATGTAATTTATAGGCTTTACACCATGCTAGGCCACTTGTTAGGCCTTCATTTCATGTGCAAATTACAATATTATTTAGATGTCCCTCACTCTAACTAAAAAATTTACTCTCTACCATTTTACTTCAAGGTGGGTTGCAAACTTTAAAATTGTACAACTCTGCAAATATTTTTTTTTCTTTCTAATGCACAAGTCAATTTTGCGTGTGAAATCAAATGGTTAGTTTGAATCTATTTTTTCCATTGTGATTTAGTTTGTTTTCATTCCTATGCTTTTCAAATATTTTGAAAAACCTATTTCTAATTTTTTTTTTCTCTTCTCTTTCAAAATTGTTTGATAACTACTTTAAATTAGAAATATAATATTAAAGATTAGAGATATAATATTAAAGATTTAATATTAAGTTTTAACGTAAAAATGATTGAAATAAGTTAAAATTGAAATAGCCCACGGGGCTTTGGATTGACGCTAAATGGGTGCACTGTTAAGGCACTCCTTGCGATAGGTCACTGGTTCAAATCCTCTGTGGGTGCTTAGGTAGTATTAATTAGAAAAAATAAAAAAAGTTAAAATTCAAATAAATAAGACCAACATCAACACACTATACAATGAAAAATTGAAATAAAATGAGATGAACATTGACAAGCACACAATGAAGACAATATCGATGCAACCATATGGCGGCCACACCCTAAACTCCCTATCGGGACTCATTTGCCCTTTAAGTTTCATCCCCTCATATACATATCGGAAGCGTTAATTCAGGGTTTAGTCTTTAAAGACAGACCACAACACATTATCGGATGTATCTTTAATAACTGGGTCCACTTAAACTATCGGGAATCCATAACACTATCGAGAGCGTTAATATGCACTCTAGTTATAAAAACCCCAGGCAATACTTTGTATCGAAACACATTGGGGCAAAGGGAAAACCTCACTCTGAACATATAATTGGATCTCAAGATTAATAAACCCACTTATATAAATATCAACGGGTCCACTCGCAGTCCATCACCTTCCTATTGCGCACTCCAATCATCGATCCCCGATCGGCTGATCTCCACCGTTCATTCCATTTTCCAATCCAACGGTTCATAACTGTTTCGAGCAGATAATTAACATGGGAATTAACCGCCCAATAACGCGGTTTCCCTATTTACTCTCGCTGCTACATGTCAAAGGTTGAATGGGATTGAGTGAACACCATTCAATACCGCTTACAGTTCGTCAACCACCCAAAATACCATGCACTGTAACAAAACAACTTTCGTGATCCAACGGTCACGGTTGATCACGATTTAACGGCTACGATCTGATCGCGCATCGCATAGTCGCAATCCTCCAAACTAGGCTCTGTCCACTCTAAAGTGCTGATCCGATATTCTTATGGACCCGATATGGATATAATCCACCCTTTATAAAATTTCAAGTCTGGATTTCAGATCTGACTGTGTTTTGCACCGATTCTTAGTGTAATGTGGGTTTTCTGATTGCGGAACCAAAACTATGTAATAGATTTCGCCGACCCAGCATCAAACAAGGATATTTAAAATAAAGCCCCGACTTCTATCAATCATACATTTTAGGCATTAAACATAACAAAACTAAGGGATAATCACTCTGCCTGAATACAAAGGAAACAAAATCATAGCGAGGGTTCCCGCAGGCTTGATAATTGATCACACACACATAATATCGTTCATTCAACATAAAACGATTATAAAGTCTTGCCTTGGACGATTACACAAATGAAAGATCTTTGTTTCAAAATACAATCCTCACACTATCCTTGCTCTCGCTCTACTCAATTCTCTCCTGAATCTTTCCTCTCTGGCTTGATTCTTCAAATTAGTGGCCTCCATTCCTAATCTGTCTGTAAGCTTACAAGTCCATCATGAATCCTCCTGAATCGCGTTTCTCTCTGTCTTCGAAAAAGAAGGGAAATACATATATGCTCTGCCTAACCATCTCCTTCCACAAATAAATGAATTCACTATATTCTTAGAAATCAAATCCTCCCCTAACTAATCAATATAACTAATTGGCTTAATCTCCACGCAAGGAGGATCACTTGCCACTTATTCCCAATTTTGTTCAAAATTAGGCAACAATTAACTACTTACATACTTTACAATTAATAAAATTAAACAATCATTTCTTCCTCCAAACTCTCATTAGCCACAACATGTGACCACACCATCACATTGTTGGCTAGGCCTAGATTCTCCTGCATCAGACTCGCATAGTTAAAAATAGTCATGATCTCCTGATCATGTGCTTCTGATTTGTGTCTTCTTGGATCACATACTTTGTTTGGTAGTCTATCCTTGGTTGTTGCTTGTTTGTTGTTCTGCAGGTCTCCATACATTATGCTGCATTTTCCCATTAGCTATGCTCTCACTGTTTGTTCCTTTTTTTTCCATATATCTTGTTGTTTTTTGCTCATCATCACAATTTATAACAGACTTCCACACCTTAATTTGAAGTTTACCATTACCTCTACTTGTACCATTCCTTCCATCCAATATTCCTTCCTTCTTTTTTCCTCTATTTAGTTTATTGGAATGTTGTTGCATGAGTTCCCACAACTCATCAATTTCTTTGTCCACTTCACTTCTCAGATGATGAATACTATTCTTTCGCAACTGAATGTTTTCTTGCATAAGAACACCATAATCTACCAATACCTTCTCCATTGATCCTTTGCAACAATTCCAGTTCCTTCTTCTGGTTTCTTACTCATGGCTCCATCACTTCTTACTTCAATTCCTAGTATACCTGCAATTCCACAAATTTCCTGAAAACTAAGAATTCTTCCTGCTTGCTTAGGTAATTGGAATATCTCTTCTTCCAGTAACTTAATTTCTGCACCCTTAAGGATCATGGCATCATATTTTTCTGCTTCTGAAACGACATCTTCAGCCTCTTCTTCATCAATAATTCTTTGTGGTACAATAGTAATCCCTTTACTATCATCTCTTGAATTCATCTCCATTTGAAAAATTCCATACTACAAATTCAACATCATTCCATCTTTCTGAGACATTCTGACCTCACCCCTCCTTACTTCGATCTGATCTTCAGAATCAACTCCTTGTTTCAATTTGACTTCACATTGCCTTGTTTCTACATATAACCATTCACCAGAATCAATCAATTCATAAAACACAAATGCTTTACCCAGTTTCCTCATTATGGCAACATTTCTGACAACTTCTTTTCCATATTTGTCATCCATGACAACTTCTTCATTCTTATTCAGTTCTGGTTGTGCAGTTTGATCACTTATTCCTTGGTTTCCTTGCCTCTTCTCCAAAAGACTAGACTCCTGCCATAAATCTTTCGTCTCATTTGGAATTTCTCCAAAAGGTCTACACGATCTTTACTAACTTCATTGTCTGCAATATCTGTCTTTAGTCCTTCTTTACTCTGGCTCTCTTCAAGGTCAATAATATTCAATAACTATTTAATATCTACCAAGTCTTCTATATCCACCTTCAGTAGCTACTCTCTTCTGGCTTCAACCCATAATAGTTGTCCAATATTTCCATAATTTACTACAGCTATGTTTAACAGTTGATCTTCCCTCTGCATCACAAGATTATGTGAATTTCCTTCCTTTAACTTCTGAAAAATCATATCTTTTCTTTTCCTTTCCCTTATGACAGCATTAAACAGTTGCCTTACTTCAGGGTATCCTGCATTTACACACAAAATATTAGTTTCAAAACTATGAAACACCAAGGTCTCCTCAAATAATTTCATCATCAATTCTTCCAATTGACTTCCAGTTCTTTAATACACCATAAGATTCTCCACTGGGTTTGTATTAGCTTCATCAGTTTTCCTAAGAAAACTCTTTGTTCTATGTTCATATGAATGGATCTCTTCCTTTCCAAATATTCCTTTGATCTCAATAATTTCTTTGCCATCCTCCTTTTGATTTATCCTTTAGATGCCATCTGACTCAACATCTTCCTTCGGTTGACTGTAACTTTTCTCTTTATTCTTCATATGACTGTGGGTAGTCATCTTTCCACCTGTTGGTTTGACAATTTCCAATATCTGCTTGTCTTCCCTCAAGTTTACATGACCTGCAACCACACAACAATTATCAATTCTTTAAATAAAAGATCCTTCATCCTCTTTTGATGCTTTAAGCACCAATCTTCCATCATAGATTTTCTGGGTTTCAGTAGATCCTTCTTACTATGATTCCATTTCTTTGAGTCTCTCCTTCTCTAACAAATCAATATGAATTTATTCAAGTTCCATGAACTTGTTCACTAGCTTACCATTCCACTTCTGTTGCAATAGCTTCCACTTGACCCTTTTCTTCATTCTCCATCTATATCTTCGGTCTTCATTTGTCTTTCTTTGTATTACTAGACTAATCTCTTGTTCTTCATTCTACTTCCAGTTGCCTTCCTCAAATTCATTCTCATGTTGCTAATCATCTCTTTTAAATTGTTGGTTCCTTCCATCTTTGTCTTGCTGGATTAATTCTTCTGTCTCCTTCATGCCTCTGAGGACATAACTTCCTTGTTGTTCCTGATCTTCCATTTCACCTTCAAATAATCTCTGCTCAATTTCTCTGATTTCAGCATCATATTTATTAATGTTGTCATTCGTACCTACAGTCACATCATTAACTGAAGAGTCTAAACATTCACTTAACTCTATAATTGTTAGAGACATTTCATCCTTATCATGCATAGTAACCATTTCCTTTTCTTTATCAGGTTCTAAAAGCTTCATTTCTCCTTCAGGTTCCTTGAGTAATCTTTCCAAGAACTCTATTTCCATGTGAAATCTTCCCAGCAGTTCATCGCAACTTCCATCCTCAGCTTCATTCCTTTCCTGGCAATCTTCCTGAGTTATCATGTTTTATGCACTATCATATTGCAAACTTCTTTCATCAATTTCATTAAAAAAATTCATTTGTTTACCTCCTTGGAATACCACTATGGCATTTTCATTAGACTTCTGGTCCATATCAACTTCATCTCACTATCTTACACCAAACAGAATGTCATCTATGAACTCTTTCTGCTGCAATAAATCAGCACCTTCTTCCTCTAAAAGGAATTCTCCATCATACTTCACGTCAAGAGCTTCATTCCTGTTTGATACAATTTCACCACACAATCCATCATCCTTTGCATATCCTGTAAACATACACAAACTATGAGAACAAAAATCACAAGGCTTCATTGCCTCATCTGCTTCCCTTGTCATCATATCTTCTAATTGTTCTGAACTATGCCAATAGTCTATGAGATATTCAGATGATCTCTCATTATCCTCTTCACCCATAATTTCACCCTGTTTTGGTCTACAAATGGAAACTTCCATTTCTGCCTCTGCTTCTCTGAGGTTTTCTATCAACCACTTTACCTGTCTCTGCTGTAGCCTTCTCTACAACTTGGGCCACTTCACTAGCTTCCTCTTCAAGACCCAACCTTGTCTTTGCTTCTCCTCTAGCAACATTATTAATACATCGAGTTCTTCTCTTATCTCGGCTATTTCCTTGTCAAGCTCTTCTTGACTCATCCATTTCCTATGGATTGTTTAAGCACCCTTCTCCTTCATCTTGTAGCCTTCTTCTGAACCTTCCATATGACTTTCCATAGCCATATTCTCTTCTATGTGAGCTCCTACATCTACAACCAATCAACTTCCTTCTAAGTTGATCTTATCACCAAGCTTCTCCTGTACCTATCTCCACGTCCTCTTTCCTTAGAACTTGCACTGAGCACTTTTGCTCTCTCTCTAGTTGCTACATTCATTTCTCTTAAGGACTCCTCTGTCCCTATCTATTCCAAGCCTCAGCTAGAATGAGGTTCTACTACAAGCTCTAAGAACTTCCAAAAGTTCTTCTACAGTCTTATCATTGTAGTCTAGTGCCAAACTTTGCCATTCATTCAACTACTGCAACTTTCATACCTTTTGTATCATAAATCTTCATAAGCAAGACATCCTTCTCGCAGGGAATTTTCTTCCATTTTCCTGCTCTGAAACCAAAATGATGCAACCATATGGCTGCCACACCCTAAACTCCATATCGGGACTCATTCACCCTTATTAGCCTTTAAGTTTCATCCCCTCATATACATATCGGAAGTGTTAATTTAGGCTTTAGTCTTTAAAGACGGACCACAACACCTTATCGGATGTTTCTTTAATAATTGGGTCCACTTAAACTGTCGGGACTACACAACACTATTGGGAGTGTTAATATGTGCTCTAGTTATAAAAACCCTAGGCAACACTTTGTATCAAAATACATTGGGGCAAAGGGAAAACCCCACTCCAAACATATAACCAGATCTCAAGATTTATAAGCCCACTTCTATAAATATCGGCAGGTCCACTCTCGGTCCATCGCCTTCCTATTGCACGCTCCAATCACCGATCCTCGATCGGCTGATCTCCACCATTCATTCCCTTTTCCAATCCAACGATTCACAACTGTTTCGGGCAGATAATTAACACGGGAATTAACCGCCCGATAAAGTGATTTCCCTATTCACTCTCGCTGGCCATGTGTCAAAGGTTGAATGGCATCGGGTGACCACCATTCAATACCGCTTACAGTTTGTCATCCACCCGAAATACCACGCACTGTAACAAAACTGCTTTCACGATCCAACGATCATGGTTGATCACGATTTAACGGCTACAATCTAATCGCATAGTTGCAATCCTCCAAACCAGGCTCTATCCACTCTAAAGCGTCGATCTGATATTCTTATGGAACCGATATGGATATAGGCCACCCTTTATAAAATTTCAAGTCCGGATTTCAGATCCGATTGTGTTTTATGTCGATTGTTAGTGTAATTTTGGTTTTCCTCTTGCGAGACCAAAACTATGTAATAGACTTCGCCGACCCGACATCAAACAATGATATTTAAAATAAAGCCCGGACTTCTATCAATCATACATTTTAGGCGTTAAACATAGCAAAACTAAGGGATAATCACTCTGCTCGAATACAAAGGAAACAAAAGCACAACAAGGGTTTCCGCAGGCTCGATAGTTGATCACAAACACACAATATCGTTCATTCAACATAAAATAATTACAGAGTCTTGCCTTAGATGATTACATAAATGAAAGATCTTTGTTTCAAAATACAATCCACACACTATCCTTGCTCTCGCTCTACTCAATCCTCTCCTGAATCTTTCCTCTTTGGCCTGATTATTCAAATTAGTGGCCTCCGTTCCTAATTTGTCCATAGGCTTACAAGTCCATCATGAATCCACCTTAATCCCCTCTCTCTATGTCTTCAGAAAATAAGGGAAATAAATATATGTTCTGTCTAACCATCTCCTTCCACAAATGAAGGAATTCACTATATTCTTAGAAATCAAATCCTCCCCTAACTAATCAATATAATTAATTAGCTTGATCTCCACGTAGGGAGGATCACTTGCCACTTATTCCCAATTCTGTTCAAAATTAGGCAACAATTAACTACTTACATACTTTACAATTAATAAAATTAAACAATCAATTCTTCCTCCAAACTCTCATTAGCCACAACATGTGACCACACCATCACATTGCTGGCTTGTCCTAGATGTTCCTGCATCACTTGGGAAACCAAATACAGTAAAAGCTCCGCTAACCTGTGAGGGGTTGTGCTCTTTTCTTCTCAAATGTGAGTACAAAGACACTCACTATGAAAATGTTGTGGGTTACCATGGTCAATATAGTTGCCAAAGGATTTATTTTTCCTTTGATTTTCCTTAATATTTGACTCTTAATAACATGTTCTCTTGTACAATAATACTCAATCAAATAAAAGTTGACCTCTGCCTTTCGTGGAAATCAAATATTTAACAATGCCTCATAGCCATTTAGAGTTAGGTTTTTCTCATAAATTAACCCCACTTCATATTATGGTTTTATATCCTATGGAATAAAACACATGTGATTAGCTTCATGCATGTGAGTAATAGATATTTGATGTGGCATCTACTGGTATCATGGTAGTCAAGAAGATAGGGTAACATGATGCGTAACATTTTCTTATGAAATCCAATTGAGGTGATCTTCAAACCATTTGAAAGCTATACAACTATAGAACAATGTTGAAACATTATGAGATAAGCCTGCAAGGTTTTGCCACAAAAAAAAAACCATTTAAGGAGTTAAATGAACTTTGAATGGTTATGGGACCCTAAATATTCAAAGGACAACCTGCCTTGAAAATGGGCCCCATAAGTCATAGCTCTAATTTTCCCACCTGGAAAGTAACAAAATAGATGGGAAATTATGTAATGATCCATTTTGGATCATACCTCCACATTTAGGGAGAATTTTGGAACACAAAATCTTTCAGTGAAGGAGGTGAAATTTTTTTCCTCTACCATCTTTGTTGAGTACAAAGTACCATCCCAACATTGCTAGAATTTGTCCTTTCCACCAAACCTGTCAAAGTTCATACTACCATGTCTAGTTGTTCTAAACTTCTAAAAAAAATGTATTTCTTGATATTCTACTACGAAGTTTTTTTATCATAGATATGACTTCTTCATTAGTTTACTAATCCATCGTTGAATGGTCATATAGTTTGAGATGCTTGGCATTCACTACTAAGTAAATTAAATGTAATATGAGGGTAGACTAAATGTAAAATCATTATCACTGAGGTTCTTCAATGCTTCAAAAAGACCACACTATAAAAACTTTATTTTTTACGAGAAACATATATCCTTTATTTTTTTAGATAAAAATCAACTTTGTTTATCACCTCAAGTGTTTTCTCAATCCTAAGCTGATCATACTAGGCCCTTAACTTTTCCTTTCATTTCTTCAACTCCTTTTGTACATGAAGTTAGATTTGCATGATCTGATCAATGATGTTTTTTAGCATCCAATGCTTCTCATATAGTTTCTTACTTCACTTCTTCTTGGTTTTCATATAAAAAATGTAAGCTTGAAAGTAGCAAATGGCCAAAACAAGTTTGAAGATTGGGACTTAGTTGTACAAGTATGGACTGCTCTATCATAAAAGTGTTGAATAATAACCATTTTGTCATGCCAAAAGGCTGGATACTTCTTGTTTTAATTCCCCAAAAGTTGAATGACTTTTTTGTTTATTACTTTTGTCAACCCATATATCCCTGAGTAGAAAATAGTTAATTTATTGAATTTGACGTCGATATTCTACCAAAATGTAGTCCAAAATGCACTAATAAAATTGTTATCCCATGACTCTACAATCACAAAGTCCTTGTATACTGCCATTATATATTTCAAAGTATGGTATATGCTTTTATCCTAAGTGTGTTCTATATTCCTTCTTTGCCTCCTCGTTACATTATCTCTTAATGATGAGTTCATGAGAGAGAAAAAGAGTTTCTTTCATTTATGTCTTATATATTTATATCATTGAAACGAATACAATGTTAGTGGAAACAATATTTCTTAGGGATTTTTCTACCACTTCTCGAGTCCCTTGTCATGTATAATGAATTTTATTTTTTAATATGGTCCCATGATTAGGTTGACTCAGAACTCCGACATACAAGTATCAATCCAGACAATATCGATCTTCCATTAGTGCCACTTGTCAATCTAGTAATAAGTGCCACATGCTCCTAATGGTATGAAAATTGTGCATTGGAATTCCAATGATGATTAGCAATAGTTATAACTCTAAGATACAATGGGGCAACAAAAATTAAAGAATAATGAAAGTTTTATAATTATTTAGTAATTTTTGAAAAAATGGGTGATTTTATCTATATAGTCAAAAGGTCCCATTACTATCTTATCAAATGGATGAGTTTATTGTGATATTCAATGGAAATTATTAAAAGGAAATAAACCAATAATTGGTGCACTTATTTCCATTTGTTACACCTTAGTAGGAATAATGAGCCACAAGGTGCAAAACCTACCAATTAGATGAATATTTTGTTGGTGTTGTAATACCACATGAGTGTCATGTGTGAGACCATAGTGGAAACAAGTCACCGAGCACTAGTTGGTGACAATGGGGCATCACATGTCCCTAGCACTTCATTGGATTAGCAAAATTTATAACAATGAACAGACATTGTTGGAAATCCAACAAAAATTAGGGTAACAAGGTTAGATAATAAATAAAAAAAATTGATAATTACATAGTAATTTCTTGTGGTATACTCAATTATCTTCCAAAATACCCATCATATTTATACATTCTATGTACTAGTGAAGTGAACTTGGATAGCGATTAGGTATCGAAGAGATCTCTTGGAAGATGAGGCCAAGGATCATAAACTATTGTATTTATAAGTTTATCTTATTTTTGGTACTAGTGAAGTGAACTTGAATCACCATTAGATATCCAAGAGACCTCTTGGAATATGAGACCAAGGATCATAAACTATTCTATTTATAAGTTTATCTTATTAATGAAATGTATTTCACGATTATCTTTTCATTTTTTTTTTCGATAATAATATTTCAAGTACTAAATTCTGCAATCCTGCAATCAAACTAAGGGTTCTAGATGGTTTTTTCTTTTTTAATCATCTCTCAAAATACCTGAATGTATCTAGATAATTGAGCAACTTTTATTGTTTTCTATGATTATAATTTACTCGTCCAAAATTTTAAAACCTACACTGGTGATATTAAATGTGTTGGAATAATGTAGAAATGATATGTTGAGATAGAGTTGATGAGTTGTATTCTGATAGTTACTGTTTGAGTCTATCTGTCATGGGTTGTGTCTTCATAGTTTTTTTTGTGACTTGGTGATCTGAATTATTTGGATATAGATTGTCCTAGAAGCTTTCTATGTATGGCTATATAATGTATTGGTTGTCCAAGTAGTTTGATCAATGAGATTTTATTTCATTCTTGTGAGTCTCTCTAATTTTCTAATATGTTATCAGAGCCAGAGAGGGAGATATAGTGAGGCCTCAGATTTGAGAGCAAGAGGGCCCAGATCTGTGAGATTGAGGGCAGTGAGATCTTATTGGCTGTGGTTCATTGCTACGAGTTATATTAAATGTCATGGATCAATGATTTGTAGAAATTTTAAAAGAACAAGGTGGTTCGATGCAGAGGTTTGATTTGCAGCATAAAATTGTCGATAGTTTGATCATGAAATTTTTTTATAAGCCTCCTCCGCAAATGCATTCTCTCTACGGCGAACGTATTCTCTCCACGGTGGTGAGTGGAAGGTCTAATTTCATGTTTCCAAAACTTTGACTCCTGTGAAGTTATATTCGCTGAGCCTTGGATATTACTTTTTGTTTTCTTTTAAGTCATGTTGTGTATAAAGTTTTCATGAGGAAGTTTTATTCATGAATGTGAAGGCATTTATTTGGAGATATAAGGGATTAAATCTTTGTTTTATGGTAAAAAAATAAATTTTGGTGAAAATAATTCATATTAAGATTGTGGTGTTTTTGGAGCGAAAATTGGGTTTGGTAAAAAAAACAAGTTAAAGTTAAAATTTGGGTGTATTTGATTAAAAGAGGGAAAATAAAGTTTTGGAAACAGGGTTTGGTAAAAAAAAAGGAGAAATAAGAAGTAATTTTGGCTTTGTTTTTTTATTGGAAGCAAGATTAAGTCTTGTTTTTTTTAGATCCTGTGCATTTGGTTTTCGATCTGGTGGTTTTGGATCTCATGAATTTGGGTGTAGATATGGTGAATTTGGGTGTAGATCTAGTCATTTATTTTTGTCATTATGTCAAATTTTCTGGCTAAAACTTATTTGAATGAGTCCACAAGGCTTGATGGAGGAAATTATGCAAATTGGAAATTCAAGGTATTAACAGTTTTAGAGGGAAATAATTTGTGGCCCATAGTGAGTGGGGTGGAGCCCAAACCCACTATTGTTGCACCTATTCCAGATTGGGAAAGAAGGGAAGAAAAAGCAAAGGTGTTTCTACGAATGTCAGTTAAAGACAACATCATTCCTCATATTAGGGATTGTAAAACATCCAAAGAAACATGGTATGTTCTCAAAATCTTGTATGAAGCATCTAATAGTAACTGGACTTTGTTCTTGAAGACCAAGATTTTGTCAATTAAAATGGAGGCCAATGAAAGTATAAGAAATTTCACTTCCCGTGTCAAAGAGCTAAGTGATAAGTTAAGAGACATTGGTGAAAAGGTGTCCAATACTGACTCAGTCACTCTCACATTAAATGGTTTAGTGAAAAATTGTCAAATTTTTGTTTCAAGTCTTTCAGTTAGAGAGAAGTGTCCTACTTTTGATGAATTGACAGGTATTCTTCTACAAGAGTAAGAGAGGATGAACAACTTCAATTTAGGCTCAAACAATTCATATTTGGCATTGGTAGCCAAGGGTAAGCAGCCATACAAACGAAAGTCATGGGAAAAAAACAAAGGACGAAAGTTTCAAGCAAAGCAGAAAGGTATGGCACAATCTAAATTTGCAGTTCATGATAAGAGAAATGATGATTGTTATTATTGCGGTAAACCTAGACATCATGCTAAAGATTTCTATAAAAGTGTGGGGTTGTGTTATATTCTTTCCACGACTAGCCTACGTAGTTAACCAGGGAGCCCTACCTTTGTTGCGTTGATTGCGCAGTGGGGGGGTCACAGGGGGTGGAATTTTTTTTTGGACCCTATATTAGGTTGGTCGAACTTACCTATGGTTTTGTGCATGGTTTTCGCACATGGTTTTGGATGCGATGGTTTTCGTTCCATGGTTTTGGAAGCGATGGTTTTTGGTCTATAGTATTGGATGCTTCGGCATGTATAAATATGTATTGTAACATTGAAAGGAATATAATGAAAAATCAAGCTAGTAGCCCTAGTTTTGGGATCCAGGGGAAAATCTCTGTGCATATGTGTTGATGTGTTATGCTCTCGCATTGTATATTTTCTGTGTTTTAAAATTCGTCTACAAGTAATTTTTGTATAGGGTTAAAACCTACAAAAAGGAAATATAATGAATCTAAATAGAGAAACAGAAGACATAATGGGAATTTTGTGGACAAAGACACCTCAATCAATGGTGGATTTAAAAATCTCAAATTGTTTGTTTCTGATGCCGCATTGTCTACTCAGACTTATGATGTGAATGCTTGGTTCATTGATTGTGGTGCTTCACTCCATATGTCTTGTAATAAGGATTGGTTTGATGAATATCATGAGAACATTTATGGAACATGTGTTTATCTAGGAGATAATAGATCCCTTCAAGTTCAAGAATATGGAGTAATAGCTGTCATGTTACCTATTGGAAAAGAGAGACAGATCCATGATGTGATATATGTTCTAGGTATAAAAAAAGAATTTAATTTTTGTTTCTACTATTGTTGATCAAGATCTAAAGGTGGAATTTGTCAAATCACAATCTCTTGTTAAACATATCCAGGATCGCTACAAGTTTATTGACACAAGTACAAGAGATGGAGGCTTGTATAAACTTAATGTGACTAGGACAAGGCATCAAGCATTGGCATCTACAACAATGTCAACAGAAAAGTTATGGCATCAGAGGTATGTTCATCGAAATCACAATAATTTAATGTTACTTCAAAGAAAAACAATGGTTGAAGTTGTTCCTGTTATGAAGAATAATCATGTTGAATGTGAAGCATGTGCACTTGGCAAGCAACATAGAGAGGAATTTCCTATACATGAAGAAAAAAGGCAAAGAGAAGTACTTGAATTAATTCATACTGATGTATGTGGACCTATGCAAACTATATCTCTTGGAGGAGCATTGTACTCTCTTATTTTTTTTGATGACAGGTCTAGATACACATGGGTCTATTTCATAAGAAAGAAAAGTGATGTTTTTGAATACTTTAAGGAATTCAAAAACATGGTGGAAAAACAAATTGGGAAATACATCAAAATTCTCAGATCTGATCAAGGGGGAGAATACAAATCAAGAGCTTTTAATCAATATTGCAAAAGTCATGGGATTCTACAAAAATTTACAGTGCCTCATACACCTCAGAAAAATGGAGTTGCTGAGAGGAAAAATAGAACACTAGTGGAATGTGCACGAAGTATGCTTCAAGGTAAAAATATCTCTAATGGTTTTTGGGTTGAAGCCATTAATACAACTATTTATTTGAAAAATAGTAGTCGAACCAAAATTTTAGATCTAAAAACACCTTTTGAAGCATTTTATGGATATAAACCAAAAGTGAATCATTTAAGAGTTTTTGGATGCAAGGCATTTGCACATATTCCAAAAGATGAAAGAAGAAAACTTGATGAAAAATCAATTAAGTGCACATTCATTAGTTATTGTGATGATCAAAAGGCATACAAGTTGTTTGATCCTACTTCACATAGATTTCTTGCAAGTAGGGATGTGGTGTTTCATGAAAATGTAGATGAAGGTGATAAAATGAATAACACATGTGTATGGCATGATATTGATGATTATGTCAAAATAGAAGCAAGTTTTGAATAGGAACAAGTATAGGTACATCAAAAGGTACAGGAACATGTACAGGTTCAAGAGAAGGAAGCATCCAACAGTCATGACACTCCAAGAAGAGAACAAGAGACTTCACACATCAGGAAGAAGGATGAAAGCAGTAAAACTCTAAGGAGGTCATCACGTCAAATTCAGCCACCTATAAGGTATAAAGATTATGCATTAATGTCTCATGTAATGAATGTTGTAGAACCCTCAAGTTATGAAGAAGCTAAAGAATATAAAGAATGGAGAGATGCAATGAATGAGGAATACATCTATATAATGAAGAATGACACATGGCAATTAAAAGAATTGCCCAAAGATAAAGTTCCCATAGGATGCAAATGGTTGTTCAAACCAAAGTTTAATGTTGATGGTAGTATTGATAAGTATAAAGCTAGATTGGTTGCAAAAGGCTATTCACAAGAAGAAGGCATTGATTATGAAGATACTTTTGCACCTGTAGCTAAACTGAATACAATTAGAATCATGATTGAATTAACTACAAAAAAAATTGGAAAATGCATCAGTTAGATCTCAAATCCGTTTTCTTGAATGGTGAATTAAAAGAAGAAGTTTACTTGGTTCAGCCTAAAGGATTTGTAAAGCAGGGACAGGAGCATCTTGTTTGCAGGTTAAAGAAAGCTTTGTATGGTTTGAAACAAGCACCAAGATCTTGGTATGTGAAAATTGATTCATTATTTTATGGCAAAGGTTTTGTGAGAAGCAAAAGTGATCCTAACTTGTACATCAAGAGAGATGAAGATGAGAACATTGCCTTGATATCTTTGTACGTTGATGATATTATCATAACAGGAAGTGCACTCAGGTTGATTGAAAATATTAAAATTCAGTTGTCACAAGTATTTGAAATGAAGGATCTTGGTGAATTGCATTATTGTTTGGGTCTTGAAATTTTGAGGGAATTTGGTAAGACAATCATCACACAAAGCAAATATGCAAAGACAATCCTTGAATGATTTCATATGTTTGAATGAAATCCAATGTCTACTGCTTTGGAACAGAATGCTAAGTTGTATAATGATGATGGATCTAAAGAAGTGAATGGAACTTTGTATCGTCAATTGGTGGGAATTTTGAACTACCTCACCACTACCAGGCCAGATATAGCATATTCTGTCAGCATCCTTAGTCAATTTATGGTTAAGCCTTGTGAAAGCCATTGGAAAGCAACAAAGAAAGTCCTTCAATATCTGAAGGGAACACTTCGTTTTGGTATTTTGTATCCTGATGAATCTGATGTTGAGTTGGCAGGTTTTTCAGATTCAGATTGGGCTGGAAATCATGATGATAGAAGATCAACCTCTGGATATGCATTCAATTTAGGATCGGGGGTCGTATCATGGAGAAATAAGAAACAACCAAATATTTCTTTGTCATCCACGAAAGTTGAATACAATGTCTTGACCAATGCAACTTGTGAAGCTATTTGGTTAAGGAAAATTCCTGAAGACGTTGGAGAAAAACAAAGAAGGCCAACAAGCATCAAATGTGACAACCAAAGTTCCATGAAGTTGGCAAATAGTCCAATTTATCATGCAAGAGCTAAACATATTAAGTCCAACATCATTTTGTAAGAGAAACGATACAACCAAATGAGATTCAT
The DNA here is from genome assembly GCA_031772625.1 of Pinus tabuliformis. NCBI lineage: Eukaryota > Viridiplantae > Streptophyta > Pinopsida > Pinales > Pinaceae > Pinus > Pinus tabuliformis. The sequence goes on from CM062815.1 coordinate 499,933,368, forward strand.
TTAGTCTATTGTAATACAAGTGAGAATGTAGCTGACATCTTTACCAAGCCTCTTGGAAAGATGAACTTTGAAATATGTAGACAACAACTAGATATTGTTGAAAATCAATTTCTCCATTAAGAGGGGATGTTGGAATAATATAGAAATGATATGTCCAGATAGAGTTGATGAGCTATATTCCTGTAGTTAGTGTTTGAGTCTATGTATCATGAGTTGGGTCTTTGTAGTTTCTGTTGTGAGTTGGTGATCTGAATTATTTAGATTTAGATTGTCCTAGAAGCTTTCTATGTGTGCCTATATAATGTATTGGTTGTGTAAACAGTTTGATCAATAAGATTTTATTTCATTCTTGTGCATCTCTCTAATTTTCAAATAAAATGATATTAGTTTACTTGGATATGAAAGAGAACCTCATTCACTAATTATGCCAACAAATAATTACGTAGTGGTTAAATATCCAAACGATATTAGAAAACTACACTCTCTTCCATTTCTAGAAATACGTATAGTCTAATAAGATAATCCTTCTAAAATGGTTCCTCTTTGTGGAAAGCTGATAAGATTGTAGATATGAATGAATTTACCATATATGTTATATGCAGTAACAAAATATGTGAATCCTGTGGCTGATTAATAGGTTGTTTTCAAACCTACAAAAGTCTCAAACAGAAATTTCTATTGACTCTTGAATTAGACTTCACTAATGTCATGATAGTGCCCAATTGGTCAATGACAAAAAACACTAACGACCAGATAATCAAAAACAGTTTTTAAGTATACTAAATTTGACACACCTCACCAAAATGGTATCCTATAAATTATTTAAAGCATGCAAGGAATAATCATGACATTCATCATGTATTTCAATTCAACTGGAAACAAAGATTGATCTGTACCAATATATCAAAACATTGTTTCGCGTACACGCTTATGTGCACCAAGCATTTAAACAACGAGTAAATTTCACATGCACCAAGCATTTAAACAACGAGTAAATTTCACAAAACATATATGATAGAAATGGTAGGAAATCTAAACAATTAAAATATAACTCTAAAGTTGCTAAATGGATCAATGGAAATAAAAGAATCAGCACGAGCGTATAGGTATAACAATATAATCTTCTTTACACCATAATTTATCATTATAGATTTATTTTAACTATGGATTTAATTTTAAGGTCAAATTAGTGTATGAGACCTCTTTGTTTGTGGGACAAGGGGCTCACCTCCGGGCAGCGATTTGACTGCTAAGTCTACGAAGACATACATACTCTAACCCCTTTGGTTTTGAACCAATTTGACTGCTAAGTCTACGAAGACATACATACTCTACCCCCTTTGGTTTTGAACGTGTGACCTGTTAGGAGGAAACACATGATCTTAAACATTAGGCCCACTCAAGTTGTATAGTGTTTAAGGTGCAAAATACATTGTAACAAGGATTAAAGTGTTTGAGGTGCAAAATATTTGTATAGTGTAAAACTTGAAAAAATGTTTGTATTTCAAAAGATTTGAATTTTTTTTGTGTTTAGTGTTTGGTAGATCCACGGTTCATTGGACCTTGCAAATATCGTTGGGCATTTGAATTATTTAATCTACAGTGCCATTCAACAAGTATTTTCTAGATTTTAGACAAAATTGACCTAAAAATATAATTTGCCATAGTGAAATATTTCATGTTTTTTTCTATTATTCATATATTTTTAAATACATATTAATATTATTTAACTCTGCATATATGTTTTTTTATATTATTCATATATTTTTAAATACATATTAATATTATTTAACTTTGCATATTGAAATTTTATATTTATAAGCTATGTTGAATTTCTTTTTATTATTAATATTTTAATGCAACATGTTAAATTTATATTATTTTCAACGGGTGGTGCTATATCGACCCCGAAGGGAATCTAGCAAGGGCTTTCGGGAGATTGGACCCTGTGACCTCTCGATGGCCAGACACTGATTTTGGACCAACTGAGCTAACTCTTGGGGCTTACTATGGTGAACATTATATATATATATATATATATATATATATATATATATATATATATATATATATATATATATAATTCCATTTTAACACTAAAAAATATAGTATTTTTACTTTTACTTATAGTTACTTTATCTCTATTTTTTTTATAAAATTATGTTACTTTATATGTATATCAATTTTTTTTTTTATGACAGAGAATGAGAGTGAAAATTTTTAACTTTCCTTTTAACTGAACCACCAAGATGAGATAATTAAAACTCACTAAAAATATATATATTCATTATTATTTTTTATTATAACCAACTTCTTATTTTTATTTAGAATATATATATATATATATAGATATAAGGCATGTTCTTATTTTTATTTTAAATATATATATATATATATATATATGTGTGTGTGTGTGTGTGTGTGTGAGCTTAAGTTTGAACATGAATAGAATCACACGTCACTCTTTTATTGGGTTTACTATTTTATTGAGTTGTAAAATGTACTTCTCTAGACAATGGCCATATAACATTTTCAACAACCATTATTAGGATATTTAATCTTTATTATAAGTACTTGCTAATGAAATTTGATACAAAATTTAATTAGAGTTGCTATCACTAAATGATTGTTTCCTAACTCATCAAACTAACAAATTCTTTTTCATAACATCAATTTGTCAATAACCTTGTGAAATTTACCAAAAAAAAAATAGTCTTGTTAAACATTGGTGAACCATTGCTCGACCACCTTAACTATTTCATACGTACTCTGTCCAATCTTGAAACTTCCAACTTGAAAAGTTAACTACATCTTCAGTTCATAATCACCAATCCCTCAACAACATTGAAAATAGTCACCAATCCTTAACTATAGTTACACTTTCATTGGGACCATCCAACAATAGTAATAGGGTGTAATGTTATTAATCTCATCCCATTCTCTCCTTTTAGAGTAATTGGGTTTTTGCAGGTTGCTCTTAAAAAAAAAAACCTACCTTTTACTCATTTTTTTAGTATTCATTATGACATTCGTTATTCATATACGTGCATACAAGTAGTTACCCATCTTGAAATTTAAATATAAAACATTTAGCCATCCTTTTTTTGGGCTCATATTTTGCTGGTTATATTTTACTCGTTATTGTCAATCAAATCGTGTTCAAGTTTCATAGTTATAAGTCTATTTAACTAATAATTCCCATTATTTTGAATCTATTTCTTAGTGTGTGCCCCACGCACGGCTAAGATTATAGTGATCGAAAGATGCAGGGTTAACATTAGTTTAGTCAAGAATCATTTTTTTCTTTTTTAAGATCATAGCCTATTTTCTTACAACAATTTATTTGGCATTTTCGTGAGACGGGGTGGCTAAAATCATATCTTATATATTTATGTGCCTTTTATATCTTATGCTCCTACGTGCCTTTCACATTTTGAGAAAAGTGAACTAATACTAACATTAGTTAAAAACGTTAAATAAACATTAAATGCTATGCAATACAATTCCATACATGAACCATCACATTGTGTTTGGACTCCTTGACTCTGATATGCTAAGCAAACTATAACGTCCACGCTGCATAATTATATTGTCCACCATTGCATGTACCCCTGCCACCGCTTCTTTCCACATTTAACATGTGTCAGTGCTTAGCCTGTCTGTCAAGCCTATTGCAAAGCATATATTTCAAGCTATTCTCTTCTCTATACCTCTTCTACGCATGTTTTCTTCTCCAAATCCAACATAGAAGGCTACTGAGCTTCCCTAATTTTTACCATACCTACATGACAAGACTTGCATCAAAAGAGTCGATATAGAGCCTCCCCTTCAGCGTGAAAGTTATACCTACAACATCACAAGAGTCTCTCCGTCAGCTTGAAAGACAACTGCCTTCAGCTTGAAAGGAAAAATTGGGGAAGATGGAAAGAAGAAGCAACATGAGCATTGTACGAAGAGAAGCCATTAATTTTGAACACATGAACCTGACGAAATTTGCTTCAAACATCAACAACAATAAGAAATATCTCTTTGAAATGTCAACAAATGATAGTGACAGGTAGGTTTTATTAAAAATAAATAAATCAATTTTTTAAATATAATAAACTTTATCAAAAATTGAAAAATTGTTTTCTGATATAGGAATTATTGCATATATAATATATGCTTAGTGATGCTCCAAGACTCTGGCAAACTCTGGCACTTTGAGTCATTTATTAATTATGCAATTAACACAAAGTCATTCAGCGTTGATGAATAACCTACTTTCTCATTTCATTTCTATGGTTATGCCCATAATTACGTTATTTCCTTTCAAAAACTCTTTCTCTTTAATGTGCATGACGTGAACAATTGCAAGAGTACTGAGTTTACGAGGGAATGCACTAATGATGCTTATCGAGTGCAGGGAACTGAGGATAATTATAGAGCAGGGAACTCAGGATAATTATAAAGCAAGACGCGAAGGCTTTAAAGGTGGTACCACAATCATCAGGGGTACTCCATAGCCTGGGAAGAAACTTCTCAACCAACCTGTGAACAAAGATATGCATTATATATAAAGTACCATAAATTATATCATTCTCATAGATTCTAAATTGCTGGTATGCAAAAAAAACTCCACGAATTCCATATCCCCATGATCGAGCTAATCTATTGTGAACACAAAAGTCAAATTAGTAAACATTCAAATAAATTATAAATTTCTAGTATGCAAAAAAACTCCACCCGTGCCATATCCCCATGATCGAGCCAATCTGCTATGAGCACAAATGTCAAACTAGTAAACATTCAAAAGCTGGAGGATAAGATAGATTTCCACCACGATATGAATATTGTTTCCATGTATAAAGGTTTGTATTAACAAGAAGAAGTAAATCAACATCAAAAGTTTGAGACACACATATATACTTATCAAATTTATGTACAAGGATTGAAATCGTACACAAATTCTTTTTGGATCAAATCTGCATAAAAGACAAAGCAATTTATAATAATAAGTTCATGGAACGGCGGCTCTGCATTCTAATATGAAAAAAAAACTTATAGCCGCACAAGTCTAATTACAAAAGAACTCGAAATATATAGTAATGGCCATTAATACATAATCGGGTTTGAGTATAATTTAATTGAAAAAAATTAAAAGGGCTAGCAAGATAAAATCTTTGTCCCTACAAATCTTGCAACCCCAAGACTTTCACAAGACAAGCTATCCACATTACCCGGTGTCCACATGGAGATACAAGTCTGCAAACTCCTGTGACACGAATGATGAGGCAGGGTCTCGTTCTCTTGCAAGGCATTCCAATCTAGAGGAAGGATGATGCCCTCCAGCATAACCAAAAATGAATAATTAAATACATAGATTAATATTATATCAAGCAAGAAAAAAAAAGAAGAAACTCGGTTGCCTGAGCTGGACTGATGAGTTTAGTTGACTCCTTTAAAAGTGTAAGCGCAATATCGACCCGAGTAGACCTAATAGCCGAGAAAATTCTCATGGAAGATTTGTGGTAGGAATAGAAAGAAGTTCAACATCAACATAGAAAGGCAAATAACCACTTGCATAAAACCCTGAAGCCGAAGGCTGGTGCTGGAAACTTCCGTCGGATGATAGGGAAAATGCCAAAGTTGTTATGCGAAGAAATTACCATAAGAGTTAATGCCTTAATCTCCACCGTTCGATGACGTTTCCTTCCGGAGCACCGTGGATGGGGACCCGTTCTCGAAGAGGTGGGCAACAACTGTGATACACTCAACAGAACCCAAAACTTTGGTCTCCCCAATTCTAGGGGGGTAAGTTTCATATAATTAGACTAAAGGTGTAGTCATGATTCATTGAACCCGAATTTTCCGGTTAAAAATCTTAGAAACATAACCATGTAAATTATTGTGAAATAAAATTGTTTATAAAGTTCAAGAGGTACAATCAAGCATTTATGCTTTAAGTAAAACATGTACTTAGCAATCAATTCCATAGGATAATGATGACAGATATAATAAAAGGGACTCTTTCTAACCATTATTATTGTTACTTAAAAAAAAATTATAAGGTGATTTACTTGATGAATCTAATGAGGGTATGTGACAAGTGGTATCAGAGCCCTCAGGTTTCAAATTTGAGACCTCTGGAGAACGAATGAATAACAACATTTGTGATGTGCACATAAAAGAAACCATCATGAGGAGGACTGGGTTTACACCCCTGAGGCCCATGATGGGAACAAGACCAACATTCCTTAAGTATGGGTACAATTGGGGGAGGAGTCATGCAACACCAACACTGCCATTTTTGAAATTGTACAAGAATTGAAGGATGAGATAGCTAGGTTGCAGGTAGACAACGAGAGACTGATGCAAGAATAGGAGAAAATTATGAAGATTTTGTGTGACAGACAGAATCAACGACAACTAATTCCTAGTCCCGAACATGGAAACATGACTAGTGATCAAGAATTCAAAAATGAAAACCTAGAAATAGAGGGGGGTGAAGAAAACTAAGAGGAGAAATCCGACAATGTATCGGATCACAAAAAGCAAAAATGACAGAAAATTGAGTTGCAAGGAGAATTTTGAAAGATCAAACCTCCCTTCTTTGATAGTGAACAGGAGGAGGCTACTGAAGCCTGGCTACTGAAGCCTGGCTTATTAATATGAATAAGTACTTTCAGTTGTACAAATATGATCACAATCTAAAGGCTCACTTAGCCATCTACCAGCTGCAAGGAAAATCCACCTTATGGTGGGAGGAGGTGAAGACAATACATGGAGTAAATGAACAAAATGTAACATGGGAAAAAATTCAAAAGTATTTTAAGGAAAAGTATTTAACTAAAAGATTTTACGACAAAAAGGAAAAGGAGTTTCATGACCTTTGACTAGGTCAATTATCTATGGATGAATTCATAACGAAATTTACATCCTTGTTGCGATACGTTCCCTACATACGGGAAGAAAAAGCAAAAGTACAAAGATTTATCAGCAGTTTGTCATTATTTATGAAAGAACGTCTCGAATTTGACAATCTGAAAACCATGGATGAAGTTATACGAAAGGATCATCTGTGCTATCATTAAACTAGGTAAAAGGGAGATGGAGGAAAGAGGTGGATTGATAAAGAGGGAAATAAGTTTACATCGGGCAGTAAAGGAAGCTGTTATCAACAAGGGATCCCATAAAGGTCAACCAATTAGAAATGTGAACAAAAATTAGCCCAGATTCAAATTCCCAAGTGAGTCCAAGACAAATGAGTAATTTGGTAAGACTGAGGTGGAAACAGTTGTTAGACCTCCAGTACAGTGCTAGGGATGTGGAGGACCACACTATGTTAAAAATTGTCTATATCGTAAAGGAACTGATCAAGTTGCACAGATCCAAGAAGCATCAACAATTGGAGAGGTGGCGAGAAGTATCCCCAAAATCAATGCTGCCCTCAAGGATCATCAGGCTGAGTACCAACCTACGATGGTAGAATTCGAAGGTAAGATCTTCGACTGAACTATATCTATTTTGATTGATCTAGGAGCTACTTTGAGTTATATAAGTCCCAAAGTGGTTGAACAATGTTGCTTACAAGTTGTTAAATTTAAGAACCCTTGGCTAGTACAACTCGCCACAGGAGCAAAGAGAAGGGTGTTGGCTAAAGTCAACAATTGCCCTCTAAAGCTAGTAGGTCAGCCTATTATGGAAGACTTGAATGTCTTACCTTTAGGATCATATGATGTCCTAATAGGTATGGACTGGTTGGAGAAACGTTGGTCCCTCATTAACTATAAAGACAAAACTATTAATTACATGGATGAAGAAGGTATAAGACAGGAAATTCAAGGTATACAAAGACCACTAAAATTAAGACCAGTAATAGCTTCCCAATTAGCAAAATGTATACGAAAAGGATGTCAAATTTATGCAATACAGGTAGGGTATACTAATTCAAAGGAAAAATTTGTTACCTTAGAAAATATACCTGTAGTACAAAATTTTCTAGATGTATTTCTTGAGGAGATTCTGGGACTACCTCCAAAAAGGGATATAGATTTTACTATTATGTTGATCCCTGGAGTTGCCTCGGTATCCTGAGCTCCTTATTGCATGAGCATACCAGAATTGACAAAATTGAAAATGCAGCTACAGGAACTGCTTGATAAAAAGTATATTTGCCCAAGTGTATCACCTTGGGGAGCTCCTGTACTTTTTGTCAAGAAGAAATATGGAACCTTACAATTATGCATGGATTATCGGCAGCTAAACAAATTGACAGTCAAGAATAAATACCCTTTACCTCGTATTGATGAATTATTTGACCAAGTGAAGGGAGCTACCATATTTTTGAAGATTGATCTTTGCTTGGGTTACCACCAAATTAGAATAAAGGAGGAGGATATAGCCAAAATAGCCTTTAGGACTCATTATGGACATTACGAATTCATTGTGTTACTTGAATTTTTGATCGGAGAACCCACAGTAATAGAGTTTTTACACCAACGTTTCGAATCCCAAATGGGATCCATCATCAGGGAAAAGAGAAAGATGATCAGAGAAAGATGATAAAAGAAGAAGAGCGAGATGGAGGAATAAATACTCATGAGGGAGGAAAGAAAATTAAAGGCAAAGCACAGGTCGGCAGGAAACCTAATTTTAATTTTAATTTTAATTTTAATCTTATTTATTTAATATTTTAAACCTTATAATTTTAATTCTAATTTTGATTAAATTTTTTTAATAAATTAATCTTTATTTATTTAATATTTTAAAACCTTATTTTAATTTTAATTTTGATTTTAATTTTGATTATAATTTTAATAAATTAATCTTATTTATTTAATATATTAAAAAAAAAATTTAAACTAAAATCAAAATAAATATAATAATCTAAAAACTAATATATATAATAATATTAATATTAATATCAAAAAAAAAAAAACTACAAATAACCTAAAATCTATGTAGATATTAATATCTAACAACTAGAATATATATTAATATAATAACTCTAATAAATAACATAAATATTTATATAACCTAATGACTATATAACCTACTATTTATGAAACATGATTACTATATAACTAAATAATTATCTAACCTAAAGACTATACAACTTAATATATATTAGAATTAATATCGATAAAGCCTAATACCTATATCAATATCTAAAAACAATATATATATTAATATCATAAACCTATATATAACCTTAAATCTATATAAATTTATTATCTAAAAACTAATATATATATTAAAATTAGAATATATGACTCTATAACTCAATGACTATAAATGACTATATGACTTAATATTAATATATAACTAAATATTAATACATATGACTATATAACTTAAAGATTATGTAACCTAATATTTTTTATAAAACTTGATCACTATATAACATAATATTTATATAACCTAAAGTCTATATAGGTTAATATATGAAATAATATCAATAAAAACCTAATATCTATATCACTTATCTAAAATTTTTATTAATATAACCTAAAATCTATATTAATTCAATATTAAAAACTTAGATTATATTAGAACATACATTAATACTTAAATTATATTAAAAACCAATATTGAGGTTATATTAATAATTAGGGCTTTAATATAATATAAATAACCTAGGACAAAATTAATATTAAAATTATGTTAATATCAATATTAATAACTATCTTACCTGTTAGATGACTTACCTGGGGCCGGGCTGACGTTTCTTGATTTCATTGATCAGGGGAAGCCAGCTTCCGCTAATCTCCAAACCGCTGTCTCTGTTCAGATTACAAGGATGCTTCAAGATTTCGAGGGCTTCTCTGATTTTCCGTTTCTGATGCTGCTCTTCTCTTGCGATGATTGATGCGTTTTCTAAGCAGATGTGGTGTTTTGTCTTTGAGGAGTGCTCTGCCAAGGCTGAGGTACGAGATCTTCCATTCCTGATGTCAGCGCCATGTTCTTTCAGTCTTGTCTGGAGGGAGCGACCAGTTTCACCTATGTAGCTTTTTCCACATGAACAGTCTATTTTATAGACTCCTTTAAGCTGCTGCTTGTCAATATCATCCTTAACAGATTTTAAACTTTGTCTGATGGTACCAGGAGCTGAGAAATGAGTTAGAATGTTTTTCTTTCTTAGGATCTTTGCCATTTTATCTGTGACCCCATGGATATAAGGTAGAAAGACCTTACCACCATGAGGTTGATCCTCCTCTTTAGGTTTGGGAGAGGACAACCTCCTTTCAGCTTTCTTTATGGCTTTTTTAATCTCATGATCCTTGTAGCCTATATTTCTGAAAGTTGAAACTAAATGTCTCTTCTCTTCATTTATATGTTCTGAGTCAGAAATTCGGAGGGCTCTAATGGCAAGAGTGTTCAGAACGCCAAGCTTTTGGGCTGGGTGATGGTGGGAATCTGCATGAAGGTAGCTTTCCGTGTGAGTTGATTTCCTGAAAACCTTATGGCCCAACGAGCCATCCTTTTTTCTGATGATGAGAATGTCCAAGAAAGGGATGCTCATATTTTCCTCAAGCTCCATAGTGAATTTTATGTCAGGGGAAATGGAGTTAAGGTGATTGAAAAACTTGTCAAGTTCTGATTTACCATGGGTCCATTTTATATTGGTGTCATCGACCAAACGCTTCCACCATGCTGGTTTCAAAGGATAAGATTCCAAGGCCTTCTTCTCAAAATATTCCATGTATAAGTTGGCCACAATTGGTGAGAGGGGTGATCCCATTGCTACACCAGATGTCTGTTCATAAAATGTTCCTTGGAATGTGAAAACAGTTGACCTTAAGCAGACTTTAGCCAGCTTTGCGGTTTCTGGATCAGTGACACTTCTTATGACCTGAATGGCTTCATCAAGAGGAATCTTTGTGAATAAGGAAACCACGTCAAAGCTCACAAGGATGTCATCTTTTTCCATTCTTTCATTTTTAATAAGATTCACAAAGTCGTGCGAGTCTTTAATGAAGGAGTTAGTATTTCCAACCAGGGGTTTCAGAATTTTGGCGACATGCTTAGCCAGCTCATAGGTTGGGGAGCCAATGGTATTAACTATCGGTCTCAGGGGGACCCCCTTCTTATGGATCTTGGGTAATCCATAGATTCTAGGAATGGTTTCACTAGAGGGGGTTAATTTCTTCTTCAATTTTTCATCAAGGTTGGAATCTGAGATAATCTTTTTTACATCCTTCATAATCTTGGCCATGGGATTATTGTTCAGTTTTTTATAACTGCCACAATTTAGGTGATCATTCATTTTCTTAACATAGTCTTCTTTATCAAGGATAACTGCTGCTCCTCCTTTATCTGCTTTAAGAACAACTATCTTGTCATTATTTCGTAAGGAACTGAAAGCCTTTTGCTCTTCCTTACTCAAGTTACTTTTGGGAGCCTTGGCTTTTCTCATGATGAGAGAAAATTCTTGCCTTAAGGCCTCTTTGTCTGCAAGAGGGAGGTTGCTAATCCCATCTTCAATGCAACAGATCATCTTTTCAATAGGGAGGGTTTTAGGGGCCATTGCAAACCCCATCCCCTTGCTGAGAACATTAACGGCTAACTGGTCAAGAACCTCGGAAGACAGGTTAACTACTTTTCTTGTTACTGTTCGGGTTGACTAATGCTCTTGCGACATTTATGTGTCTAATGAACAATTTTTTTCATCAGTGTTTGGATAAGTTTGCACTAATTTTTCTTGATGATATAATGATATATTCCTGGAATGTGGAAGAACATAAGGAGCACCTACAAATTTTCCTGCAAACCTTGAGGGAGCATCAGTTGTATGCCAAGTACAACAAATGCGATTTATTTAACGAACAAATTCAGTGTTTAGGACATATCATTACCAAGGATGGGATTGTTGTGGACCGAGAGAAAATAAAAACCATACTGGAATGGCCAATACCAAAGAATGTAGCTGATATAAAATCATTAATGGGTCTAGCTGTATATTATAGGAGATTTGTTGAAGGGTTCTCTAGGGTGGTGTATCCCATTACCTCTTTGCAAAAGAAAGGGAAAAATTTCACTTGGACCATGGATTGTCAAAAAAGTTTTGACCGATTAAAGCACTTGCTTACCACCACACCTATTTTAAGTATTTCAGACCCATATAAAGAATATGACATTTGTACATATGTCAGCAAGGAAGGTGTAGGCGGTGTGCTTATGTAAGAGGGCATAGTTCTTGCCTATGAGTCTCGGAAACTTAAGGAGCATGAAAAAACGTATTTGGTTTATGATTTTGAGCTGACGGAGGTGATCTATGTGTTAAACATGTGGCAAAATTACTTATTGGGTAAGAAATTCTTATTGATGACAGATCATCATAGTTTAACTAACTTTTTCAAGTAGCCTACCATGAATGCTAGATAAGCCCACCAGGTCGCTTTCATGAGTGAATTTGACTTTGAAACCAAACACTTGAAAGGGAAGGAAAACTGAGTAGCGAATGCCTTGAGTTGAAAAGTAAACTATATTTATGAAGTCTCTTTTAGTGAAGTTCATACCACTTTTAAGGAGTAGATTAAAGAAGAAGCAATACAAGATCCTGAATATAAATTTTTATGGAAGCAAGCTAAAAATTCAAATAGTAGCAAACAACAGCTAGGATATGAGGTAAATCAAGAAGGAATGTTGATTTATTGAGGTAGAATATATGTACCTAACTAGAAAAATATTAAACAATTAATTCTAGATGAATACCATAAAAATCCTTATGCAGGCCATCCAGGATATCATAAATTAATCACTACACTCAGGAAGGAATATTTCTGGCCTAGTATGGAGAAAGAAGTGCCTTATTATTTGTCTCACTATTTGGAGTGTTAGTAAGGGAAAGCAAAGCACCAGCACGTACCTGGATAACTCCACCCATTACCTATTCCAAAATGGAAGTGGGAAACTATTTCCATCGATTTTATTACAGGGCTACCTAAGTCCAAAAAACAGAATGACTCAATAATGGTGGTAGTAGATAAGTTGAGCAAGTCTGCTCACTTCATAACAGTACAATCTACTTTCAAGGCCGTACAAATTGCCAACATATTCATGAAAGATATTTTTAGACTACATGGAATACCGAAGGTTATAATTTCCGACCGCGATGTGAAATTTACATCTGCTTTCTGGAAAGCATTGTTTGGGGGTTTGGGCACACAACTACATTTTAGCACCACTTATCACCCTCAGACGGACGAGGAAACTAAGTGAGTGAATCAAATAGTGGAAGATATTTTGCGTATGTATGTGATGCAGTAGCCATGTAGATGGGACGATTACATACAGTTAGTGGAGTTTGCGTACAATAACAGTTACCCTACATGCTTGCAGATGAGTCCATTTCAAGTACTATATGGACGCAAGTGCATAACACCCATGAATTGGGGTGGCCCAAAAGATAAATTAATGTTGGGACCTGACATGTTAAAGGAAATGGAAGATACAATTAAAAAAGTATGCTCAAATTTAAAGACCACTTAGGACCGACAGAAGAATTATGCTGACAGGAAGAGAAGTTTTCAAGAATTTCAAGTTGGAGATCATGTTTACGTATGAGTACGAGCCAAGAAAAGCACCTTGTAATGGGGTGGGTGTGCTAAATTAACACCTTGATTTTGCGGCCCTTTCCAAGTCCTGGCCCGAATTTGATCGGTGGCTTATCAGCTTGCTTTGCCCAGCCACATATGTGTGCATAATGTCTTTCATGTTTCTGTGTTAAAAAAATATGTATATGATCCTAACCATATAATCAATTGGCAGGATATACAGGTAACTTAAATAGTCATAGGAAACATGGTTTATTATAATAATTTGAAAAAGGACTGCCAAAGAAAAAGTTGACTAATTTTTTTTATTATATATACTGTGTGTATATTGAACCGGAAGGTGAGTTCCTGGTCAAACCTCTAGGTATACTCGATCAAAGAGAAGTAATGTTGCGGAAGTGAGTTATCACCCAAGTTAAAGTGCAATGACAACACTTTGGCCCAGAGGAAGCCACTTGGGAGGATGAACAGGTTATGAGGGAGGCTTACCCAAATCTATTTTGCAGTATGTAAACATCGAGACAATGTTTAATCTTAGGGGGGGAAGATGTAATGTCCCCGGTAATTGTAAATATTAAATTACTATAGTCAAAAAAACTAGATACTGGTAATTAACTTAGGAAGTCTAAAGAAATAATAAGTTATATATATATAGATATATATATATATATATATATATATATATATATATATATATATATATATATATATATATCTATATATATATATATATATATTTATTTATTTTCAATTAATACATACAAAAAGAGAATGTCTTAATAATTCCAATCACATATTTCTCACATGTGAGGTAGTTAGGGTAGGTGGTTACCTACTCCTAACTACTTCCTTGGATATTTATTCTCAAGGAAGGACCAAGAGGGTAGGCATACATGAGGTCGAAGAAGGGGAATAATTGAGAATGAGAAAATCCATGTTGAAATGTCAGACAAGATTATTTCGGCTACATGAAGTGAAGTCTAATTCTTACCAGATAGCTACAATGTGCAAATTCCGACAATTTTTCATATCCTACATGTGAAGAATAGCTCGGGGTGGGGGGACTCAAGCTAGAATAGTTGATCTCATGTTTGGGAGGAATTTGGAAAATTATAATTAATATCGGCACTAAGCAGCCGACAATAATTGTCATAGAACTCAGATAAGTATTTACTTCTATCCAAAAGTTAAATGTGTTGTTAAATTAAAGACATATATTCTTACGGGAAAGATTAAATGTGCTAATAAGTAAAAGGCTACCTTATTTCAATGAAAGTACATCAACATCATGCTAACTTCCAAAAATAGGGATTAGCCTAAGTGATGAAATTTAATAAACAATTAAAAACTATAAACATAATAGCAGCTGCCATTTAGGAAAATCAATTCTCTAACACTGCATAACCTTTATAAACTTTCAAAGAAGCAATAAACAAGTAAGCATGAATGCATTAGTTCTGGGCATAAATTGAATTGGAGACTTTTGTGTGGAAAACGAGTTACTATTCCGGAAGGTTAAAACAATATTATACCCAAACTACTACTTACAGATAAACCCAAATGCAGGTAAACAAATCTCCTCATTTGTAGTTCAACAACCCATTTAATGCTATGAATTGAAGTTTCACCTAACCATAAAACCCAAAATATTGAATACTAGTGTAAACCCTAAGGAAATTTAGGACTACAGATTTATACAAAACACAAGTCAAACAAAGGTAGAATTTTCGTCTTAAAAGAAAGAAGAACTGGAATTGATAGTAGGAAGAAGCATAAAGACGTCTTTTCAAAACAAAATGAAAACTATTAGATAATCATTAAAGTTCGAACCATAGAATCAAACTCCCAAATAGATATGGGTCACCTAGATATAACACAGGCATCTGAGTGACCCTCTATGGGAAAAAATCCTACTACGATACTGATAAAAATCAGAGATCCAAATCCCGGTGATTACCACCTTTAGTTTGGCATAAACTCAGACAAGAAAATTACCACTCAATTAAGAGTTGTTTTTTAGACTTTAAATTTCATGCAAAGAATTTCATAATATGGAACGACGACTCCATGTTCTAAAGAAAAAAACTTATAGCCACGTAGGTCTAATTACAAAAGAACTCGAAATATATAGTAATTAACATTAACACATAACAGGGTTTGAGTATATTTTAATTGAAGAAAATTTAACATGCTAGCAAGATAAAATATTTGTCCCTCCGAATCTCACAACCCCAAGACTTTCACAATACAAGCTATCCACATTACCTTGTGTCCAGACAGAGATACAAGTCTACAACCTCCTATGACACGAAAGATGGGGCAGGGTCTCACTCTCTTGCAAGGAATTCTAGTCGAAAGGAAAGATGAAACTGTCCAACATAACCTAATCAACAAGAAAACATTCGTTAAGCAGAATGAATAATTAAATACACAAATTAATATTATACCAAGCAAGAAAAAAAAGACGAAACACGGTTACTTGAGTCAAACTGATGAGATTAGTTGACTCCTTTGGGGTGGTAAGTGAAATATGGACCCTAGTAGACCTAATAGCTGAGAAAATTGTCATGGAGATTTGTGGTAGGAACATAAAGAACTTCAACATCAACAGAGAAGGGAAAATAACCACCTGTGTGAAACCCTGAAGCAAAGGCTAGAGTTGGAAACTTTTGTAAGATGATAGCGAAAATGCTAAAGCTGTTCTCCCAAGAAACTACCATAAGATTTAAGGCCTCTATCTCCATCATTCGATGATGTCACCTTACAGAGAGTTGTGGATTCGGATCCCTTCCTGAGGAGGTGGCCAATAGTTGTGAGACACTCAAAATAACCCAGAACTTTGGTCCCGCCAATTCTAGGTAGGTAAGTTTCATATAATTAGATGAAAGGTGTAGTCATGATTCACTGAACCCGAATTTTTCGGTTAAAATTTTTAGAAACATAACCATGTAAATTTTTGTGAAATATAATTGTTTATAAAGTTCAAGAGGTACAGTCAAGCATTTATGCTTTAAGTAAAACATGTACTTAAGAATCAATTCCATAGGATACTCATGATAAATATAATAGAAGGGACTCTTTCTAACCATTGTTATTGTTACTTTAAAAAAAAAATTATAAGGTGATTTACTTGATGAATCTACTGAGGGTATGTGACAGTTCATCTCTTGTTCTTCTATGACTACATGTCTGAATTCCTTCTACAACCAACTTCTACAACCCCTGAAATAGTCAACGCATCAACGATATGCAATTGACTTCCAGAGGGGATTTGTTCTTATCTACCTAAGGAGACCCGTTCAGATTTTCGGAATGTGGCTATGGTTGGGCACAACCATGACGGAAAGGTGGAATTCAGGTTGGCCCTAAGTCAAACCTCGTAGAGAAAAAAGTGACAGTTCTAGGCATAGATCCAATGGATGATATGGCCCGAGGCCATCAGACTCAATCAAAGATTCTCACTTATAAACCCTATTCCTTTGAATTCATCATCCCGAACTTGGTGATTTTAAAGAGAAACCTTTTCTTGGTAAACAAAAAACTAATAACACAGTAAAATCATATTCTTCCAATGATGAAGAGAAACTAGAAGAGTTGTGGGCTCTCACTCAGGAAAATACAAACAACATGTTTGTTTATTACCTAGTGGTGCAGACAAGTGCATTGCATGCATCCATTGTGTACTACATTCGTTGCTTTGAGGACACGATAACTAGCATAACTAGTCTACCATCTAATTGGAAGGACCTGATGAAATACTAGTGATTGTTGTTACCGACTACGAGCATTGGCCTATGCTTATGCACATTTGAGTGAAGGATGTTTACCTCTGGGTAGGGACTTGTTGCATATGCAACCTTCCTTGTTTTCTTTAGAAATTATAATTTCTATGGAGATTTAAGATTATCATTCCCATAATTTCTCTATGATTTAAGAGTTTTGTTAAATTTAATTTCCTCACATTAACGACTGATTTAAATTCTTTACATGAACACTTCTACTTATTCATTTTTTTAGATGTAATATTATTTTCTTATTTTAAAAAGAGGTTTTGGACATAATATTCTTTTAAGAGTATTTAAACATAAATAATTTATTTAATTTTATAAATTAAAGGTGTTATGGCATTAATTTAAATATTCTCTTTTACAGTGAATTGCATAATTACCAGTTTTCTTAGAATATTATCAATTTTATTTTGATTACATCTTTACTTAATGATACCAAGGGTTCTAGACATATCATTTTCTTCATGAATTATTTTTTGTAATTCTAAGAGCGCCATGAGTGCACGCCCTTTATGTGCTTGAGTCTGTTGTGGTGAAAATGGTACAACACATGATAGAAATATTAAGTCTCAATGTTTCCTTCTGTTCAGGGACTAATTGATAATAAGGGATAACATTTTCCATTATTTTACATTCTTCAGATGATCCTCATGAGTGATGGAATCCACAACCAACCCTCATAGCAATGTGCAACATAAATGATTTAGGAGCATCTTCGCATAAAATTATTTCACCCAAATGAATAAATGATTCATGTTATGCTGAATTTTCGTTAAGGTACAAATGTAGAAGTTATACTAGGTAGAGTGGCATTAGACTTTATAAGAGGGACATATATATGAATGTTAGAGGGTCATTAAATACAACCTCAATTTTCTATTATTGATATTTTTTAGGCTAGAGAGGACAAGAAGAAAGGGTGTGGAAGAGGGAAAATATATTGTGTCCTAAGTAGTTATTAGGTCTAAGTAATGCGATGGAAAAAAAATGTGTGGTTTCCTATTTTCGCATAATTTAATGTCGGTTTGAATAAAATTGTTTATTCACTATATGCTTGATATATGTGGTTTTTGGTTAATATTTTGTGAGGAGATGAGATAATTGAACACCTCATATAAATCATTTCTATGCATTAAAAACATCATCATAGTAAGGATCCCTTGATGAAGGATCAATATTTGTAGGTGTTGTAAGTACAAAAGCAATGATAGATCTAAACTAGTTGGTAACAACATTCGGTTTGGGGTTTGTGGAATACATGTTACTTCATAGAACTAGAACTAAAGGTATCTTTTCCTTTGCATGGGTTTCCACTTTGAAGAACCACCAAAACCATAGTGGTTTTCATTGTGGGCGGTTTCTAATTTTGGGCCCCTCCTTCCTAACACACGGTAGACTAGGGTTTCCAAAAGTGAATCAAGGTTGTAGATAAAACCCATACTAAAATCACACAATGTAGACGTAGCACCCAATTTGATGCGAAAAATATTGTCATTGATGTCAAAGGAGGTGGTTCCATGGAGAATAGATTTGAAGGAAGTTATGCCTCATTAGATTATCTTATATGCCTCTGCAAATGGCACAATTGGATAGGTCTTTCAAAGATATTTCCAATGGTATATGGATGCCTGAAAAAATCCTAAGCATGAAGGCATTATTGCATAAGTTTTGGCAAGGTTCTAGGCCTCAAGGTTCAACACAAACCTTGTATTTGTAAACAAATTCCTTTGTTAACAAAATTATTGAAGTACAAATCTCATGAGGGATGCCACATTCACAACACAAGTGGCACTATTTGGCAGCATGAGACCATGTTTCAAAGCTCAAGAGGGATAAAAAAAATCCAAAGTAAGTCAACGTGCCAAAGGAGGTTTGGCCCCACCACGGGACATGTCATCTTGGACATTCTCCCATTAGTGTGTTTGTCAAGGGTCTCGATACCACAGGATATAGAGATCAAGGTGAAACCTCCTTCCTGTTGGAAGTTCTAAATATTTAAATTTCATCCTGTAAAAAATATTTCCTCAGCCTTAAACTATTTACAAATAAATTCATGGAAAATTACTGGTACGATACCCCTCCTTCATACCGATGACGTAGATAACAAGATAATGTGTACCAACATTAGGAGGACAAATGGTGCATGCCAATTGTATGCCAATGATGAGGTAGATCCATGGTGGCATGATGACATCAACAATCTACGAGCTTGAGATGACATCGACAAGACATCAATAATTTAGGAGCCTGATATGATGTTAGCATGATGTCAGCAGTACAAGATCCTAAGATGACATGGAAGTCTACGATAATGAAACGTGGCATGTAGATTCAGTGCTTTGGATGGCTAAGTGGACAGAAACATTTGACATTTGGCATCCCCATTAAACGATATATGGAAGTGGAAATGCAAGCATGATGTGTCTGTTCTTGGTGGTTTTGGAAGTGGGAAAAATGGAAATGGCTCGGAGATAGGACCAAGAGAGAGGAAACTTCTTTTTTTTCATGAATTTTCATGCCTTGTCCCATTTCTAAAGGGGGTCTCGGTGGTCATTGCAGTGGTAGAAATGGAATTCAATGATACATGAGATCGAAAGATGGATATTGTTCCAATCACCATCACTCAATGGTAAAGTCATGGTATTTGGGCAAGAGTGTCATTCCACTATTGTGACATAAAAAGGGGCCCAAAGGATTGAGGGAACATGCTCATGGAGCAAGGGTAGAGTTAAGTGCCTTGATCATTTATCTAGGGTCACAACAATTGGTCACAAACACCAAAGGGATTATTTATGTAGGATCAACATTTGTGGAATGCAACAAGTTACAATTAATGTAGTTGGTGGAGTCGACGACTTTTGTGATGTTCCTCCTCACCATGTAGTACAAAAACTAAAGGAGGAAGATGAAACTGGTGAGGTAGTTATGAACATATCTCTCTATTGAGATACATTATGAGCATAGCTACCATACTAAACTAATAAAGACAACTATCTAGAAGAGTGCAAAAAAGTTGAAATTCAGTCTTTGGCAGTGTGAGCCATATCGAGGTTTTAATTTGGGGAGTGCACTTAGGTTGCAAGATCTCTTTCTCAAGCTATGGAAGAATGGAATTCGAGGACTCTTTCATGATTTGTGTAGTTAGTGAAGGTTTTTTCTCTTTGTGCGAGAGAAGAGAGAGTAGTGTTGCTATTGTATGAAAAAGGGGGTGAGTGCACGCAAGTGACTATGGTGTTAAGAAAATGCAGTAAATGAAGCTTTCTTTTATGAAGAGTAAATGGTATCAAATCCCATCGTGAATATTAGATGAAGTAGATATTACGCATACTGAAGTTTTGAATGAATCTTGTGATCGACCCATGTGCACCATGTTGCAAGACCATGAGCTCTGTGTGAATATCAAAGTAGCTTATTTTGATCTTGTGTATTAGAGGAAAATAAAAAACAACAATTGAGTTCTAGGTGTTGAAAAGGATAATTGTTGAGGTTGTGAGATAGATGAGTGTGAAGAAGGGTTTGTAACCAAACTATGGAGAAATATATTTCTAAAGAGATAGAGTAGTGGTGCTATATGCGGAAGAGTAAAGGAAGTAGAGTTATCATCAACTGAGCATGATTGAGCCAAGGAAAGTAGAGGGAGTTGCAAAGAGAGATACATAATTATATCACAAGTTCCAGGTTGTTGAGGTAGGCTAGTTGTTCTTAGTTTGAAAATTATATGCAAAGTAGAACTCTTGGTAGAAACAAGTGGGTGCTTGTATTTATTAGAGGTTGGCTCCTCTAGGAAAGTAGGGCGTGTTGATTGAAGGGGGTTCAGGCCTCCTGTGAGTGGGTGCTGATTAATATTTGATGTAATCAGGGTTGGTCCCTTTATTCAATCATAATAAAAAAAAAATATGGTGGTTTTTCTTCGAGAAGAGTTTGCACGTGAAATCGTTGCCTTAAATTTTTTATGTTATTGTTTGTCTCTCATGAGTTGATTGAATGTTTCATAATTATCTTTTTAATTTCTTAACATAAAAGAAAAGAAACAATGTAACTTACTAATTAAACCCCAACCTTAGTAATTCCTAATTCCCATTGGTTGTTATCAGATTTTGGTTTCTTCAGGAATAACTTAACCACCGAAAGGTAGATCAATAGGGAATCATGACCATACAAGAAATTAGGATGCTTATTCAAGTAACATACCAGTCTTTTATGGTACAAATTATGTATTATGAAAGGTTAGAATGGAATCCTACCTCATCTCCTTAGTAATATATGTTTGTATATACGTGCTAGTTGAATATGAAATTCCAACAACCTCTAATAAATCGAAGCGGTAGAAAAATTTACGTGAACAATGCAAAGGAAAAAATTTCCATTCTCTTTTGTCTCAATTTATATGAACTAGTAAAAGTAATGCATTGTTAGTCAGCTAATGAACTGTGGGAAAAAATCAAGAATAGCTATGAAAGAGATGAGAAAGTTAAGAAAGAAAATCTTTAAGCTTTCAGAATGAGATTTGAGAGATTCATAATGTATGAAGAAGAGAATATAGTCGAATACTTCCTTAGATTTTATGAGGTAGAAGATATGATTAGAGGACTTAGTGAAGAGTTCAAGAATGAAGTATTTGTGCATGAGGTATTGAGATCCCATAAGCCATGTATGGGATATTCCATTCGAAAACAATCTTAAAAAGAAAGGCCAACACTAGGTGTTCAGGATGCAAAAGAAAAATCTGTACGAAAGCACTTCAAGGGAGATCTAGAAAATATAATGAAGACCCAAATCAAACAAGAAATATACAGTGGATCAAGCCTATTAACACCTCAGTATCTCCTCCATGAAGATATGCAAGCCAAACAACAAGACAATTGAGGTAGAATCAAAAGACTTAAGATCAACGATTTTCAACTTTCAGGTATCTCACGATTGTTATGTTTGTAAAAGTTTTTACTGTAATTTTTTTAATTGTAGAGCTGTAAAAGTTGAAAGAGATGAAAATTTAATATTTAGCTCTTATCAAAGCCATAGGTCTAGAAATTCATTTGCTGGGAGTAGATCTCCCTTCTCTCCTCTGTTGAATGAAATTGAGTGTTTCAAACGTAATAGCTTCGGCCATAAGGCAAGTGAGTGTAGAATCAAGTTTGGTTGTCCTTCTAAACAACATATGTTTGAAAAGCCAATACACCCAAGAAACATGAATAGATCTCAGATGGAAGCAAAAGACTAAGAAAAGTGAGGAGTGTGTACTTGCCTTGTCTACACATGATCGAGAAGGAAAATGGTATGTGGATTGTAGCCGATCTAAGCACATGACTAGAGATAAGAGTAAATTATTGTTTCGAAAAGGAAAAAGTAAGGGAAGTGACAATTTCAGAAATAATGTCCCAACATAAATTAAAAGAAAGGGCATAATTAGTCTAGATTGAAAGAGAAAGGCACAAAACGTTTTGTATATGGATGGTATCAAGCACAACCTACTGAGTGTAATTCAAATGTGTGACAATGGATACAATGTGATGTTTCTTTTTAAATACCGTGAGATATGAAAAGAAAAGAATGACAATATGGTAGGGAATGAAATTAAGAATCATTACAATGTATATGTGTTTGATGATTCTAGAGTGAGTTGCTACATGCAAAAGACAAACCAATCATGGATGTGGCATGAAAGGTTGGGTCATGTAAATTTCTACAACCTAATAAAGTTCAATAAGGGAAGTTAGAGACTTACCAAGGCTATCAAAACCGAATAGTTCAATATGCAAGTCCTATCAATTTTGAAAGTAGACGAGGGCTCATTTTAAAACAAAGGAGTGTTCATCTTCTAGAACTTTAGAGTTGGTGCAATTGACATCTTTGATCCTACTAGGATAACCATCCCAAGTGGTGAAATGTACTTTACCTTATTCATTTATGATTTTATGAGGGCTACTTGGAAAATGTTGCTGAAATAAAAATCAGAAACCTTGAAAGAGTTCAAAATATTCAAGTCTCGGGTTGAGAACGAGAAGGATATTAAGATTAAATGCTTGAGATTTTATAGGGGAGAAGAATTCATCTCAAAAGAGTTTGAAGACTTTTGTGAAAAACAAGGCATAAGAAAGTAGTACTCAGTAGTCAAAACACTTCAACATAATGGGACTGTTGAAAAGAAAAACTAAACAATTTAGGAGATCGCTAGAGCAATAATGGATGAAGCGAATGTTATAGAGACCTTGTGGGTAGAAGAAGCTCAAGTGATTGTTATAAAAAAAACACAACTTAGGTTGAATCGTGATAAAACTCCTTTTGAATTGTGGAAACGAAGACCAACATCAGTAAAACATCTCAAGGTATTTGGGAGTAAATTTTCTTCCAAAATAAATGATAATTACCTTGGAAAGTTTGTATCTTGAGCTAGGGAGGGTATATTCTGTGGATAATATGTCAAGATCAAAGGCTACAAAAGGGCAAAAAGGATTGAAGATTGCATTGATGTCATATTTGATGAAACACTATCACATTCAAAAGTTTCTAAAGAACACGACAAATTAGAAAAGGTTTAAGGCCCTACCTACAATTACATTGATGAATAAGAAGAATAGGATGAAGAAGAATAATAAGAACATATAACACAAAGGAATAATACCCCATCTAGGTATGTGCAAAAACAACATGCAGAAAGTCAAACAATTAGTGATCAAAGGATCGTGTCCAAACTATAAGTAAATTCATTGGTAGCCTCAGTCATGAAAATCTTGACTTACAGCCACAAATCAAGTCCAAGAGATTCAGTCTAGCTAGTGACGATAAGTTTTGGGTGAAGTCAATGAAGGAAGAGTTGGACCAAATTGATAAAACTGACACATGGGAAGTTGTCCCTAGACTAAATGAAAAAAATGTTATGGACACCAAATAGGTTTTCAAAAATAATCTTAATGAGGAAGCAAAATCTATAAGAAATAAAATGACTTGTTTGCCAAGGTTGTGCAAAATTATGAGGGGTATATTTTGAAGAAACGTTTGCACCTATAGCAAGACTTGAAGCCATTAGAATATTCCTAGATTTTTCATCCTCATAGGAATATTAAAGTATACCAAATCAATGTAAAATTAGCCTTCCTCAATGGAGATTTCGACGAATAAGTAGATGTTAAACAAGGGTATTGAGGCCCATATACCAAGAGACCAAGGCATAACCTCCTTCTCACCAATTTATGTATATATTTATGTCTCACCACATAAAAATCTAGGCATTGAGGAAATGGAGGCAATACCTTGCGCCAAAGGAATTTATTTTGTACAATGATAACCATACTCTATAGTTCACTAACATCCAACCAAAACATAATAAAGCATGTAAAAAGCATTTAATTTCTATAGAATTTTACTTTTATGAATAAGCATACAAGTGGTTCTTCAAAAAAAGTAGATAATTCTTTAAGTATAAACAACTTGGTGCTATGAGAATTCTAGGTTAATGTTTTAGGAATTAATGAACTAAGATAAATGTATAAGGATGATATATATTTTAAGGAAGCATATGGAGCCTGTGAAAACCTAGGAAACATGAATGAAACATAATGGTTAACTATAAGATCTACGATGGCTTTCTATTCAAAGAAAGTCAACTTTGCATACTGAAATGTTCCATGAAAGATAATTGGATAAAGGAGAAACATAATGGAGGGTTGTTATAAAACTTTTAGGCTAACAAAAAATTTACTTTGTTAAATTATTTTTATTATTAGCTAGGTATGCAAGTTGAAGTAAATAAATTTGTGGAAAGTTGTGGGGTGTGTCAGTATGGGAAGGGAAGAAGGAAAAACACAAGATTGTTCCAACCACTACCCATTCCTAGTAGGGCCTAGGTTTCTATTAGCATAGATTTTGTTTTAGATTACCTAAAAAAAAATTAGGTAATGATTCTCCTTTTTCTCTCTTCGATATGTCTTTTGAAACAACCCAATTAAATTTTTTTACAAAAACCATTGATGCAACTAATGTTGCAAATTTATTTTTTTAATAAGTTGTAAGATTGAGTGGTTGCCTAAAACCATTGTTTTAGATTGATATAGGAGGTTTGTAAGTCATGTATGAATGAGATTATGGAAGAAAATAGACACCAATTTAAATTAATGTTTATCTTACCATCCAAAAATCATTGGATAGATATAGATGGTGAATAGAATTTTGGGAAACATCTTGAGAAGTTTGGCATGTGAACACCCAATGTAGCGGGACCAAGTTCTTTCTCAAGTCAAATTTTCCTATATTGACTCTCACAATAGAAATACAAAAATGAGTCCATTCCATTTACTATATGGAATACACCCATGAGGGGTTTATGAATTGAGGAATTTGGGAAAATAAGAAAATCAAGTGTTGAAGTTGAATTTTTTGTAGCAAGTATGCAAGAGATACAAATAGAGGGTCAAACAATGGTTACAAGAAAACAACATCAAGTAAAAACGATAAGAAGATATAAGAAGGATACATATAGAATTTGAAGTTGGTTACTTATTAATGGCTTATCTCAAGAAGGACATATTTCCTAAAGGGACATACAACAAATTGAATCTTAAGAAAATTGGCCTAACTAAAATCCTAAGGAAGTTTTCTTTCAATGCTTTTGAACCATAACTTAAAGGGGATATTGGGATTTTACCAATTTTTAATGTAGCATATCTATACGACTTTAAAGAGACAACAAATTCACCTACTAATGATAACTGATATACCTATCGATGGGAGGATAAAATGTGAAAATCAACTCATAAAGAGATCGATAGAAAAGAGGGTGAAAAAGGGGGCAAGGCAAAAAGAATATTTTCAATGTTTCGTCAAATGGAAAAACTAGCCAATAGATGATTCCAGATGGAGCGATAAAAATTTACAAATTTGGCACTGATGTTGAATACTTGAATGGGAAATCCTTTCTTCCCTTGGAGTTTGATGCAAGAGAATCCTCGTAGAAAATTATTTCACCCAAATGAATAATTCCTTTTTTTGTATTTTATATAAAATGAGATATTTAGCTTAATAGGAGAAACTATGTTATTTTAGAGGATATGATGAAGATTCGTTAAGGGACAAATGTAAAAACTATAGTAGTTTGAGTGGCATTAGCTTCTATAATAGGGATAGATGAAGGAGTCTGAGAGGTTTTTTAGTTACAACCTCCATTTTTTTATGAAATATATTTTGTCTAGGCTAGAGAGGATGGGAACAAAGGGGGTGGAAGAGTGAAAATGTATTATGTCCTGACTATTTATTCAGTCTGTATAATGTAATGGAAAAAAAGGATTGTGTGATTACCTAATTCGATCTAATTTAATGCCATCTTGAATTGTATTCTTTGTTCACTGTGTGCCTCATCTTTGCAGTTTTTCTTGAATATTCTATGAGGAGAGGAGATAATTGAGCCCCTCATATTGATTTTTTTTATTCTTTGAAAATGTCATTGTAGTAAATATCCCTTCCTAAAGGATTAAATAGTTATAGGTGTTGTAAGTAGAAAAGGAAGGGAAAATCTAAAACTAACTGGTAGAAATGGTTGCCTAGGGGTTCATAGGGTACACATAACTTCTTAGAAGTAGAAGCAAAGGTGGTTCCAACCCTTCATAGCATTCCACTTTGATGTTCCACCAAAATAGGAGTGGTTTTCATTGTGGGTAGTTTTTTGTTTTGGATCCCCCCCGCCTTGCTAACTCAAGACATACCAAGAGGTGCCCAAAGTGAATCAAGGCCATAGATTAGACCAATAATACAATCACATTGTCTAGAGGTAGTGCCCTATTAATGAGGATTGCATGTAAAGGGTTCCAATTTCAAAACACCTCGTTCATGAGATAAAAAGGGTTCCCTGAAGTGAACCTAGTGCATTTATCTAACCATGCCTATAATTATGTATTCCAAGATAAGACACTTGATAATGAGGATTGTGAATAGTGGAGAGTCAATCAAATAAGTTGAATGGAATCCCCTTAATTTTCATCTCCAACAAACGAGAAAATTTACAGCTGTTACCACCGTCTAGCTAAGCCAAGGTGCATGTAACAAATACCACAATTATATCACCAGATAAGTGGATTTGCATTTTTTTGAAGGACATATGATGTCATCCAAACATCTAGAACCCTATGTAGTAATTCATTCCAAGCCTAATCCAAGACTTTGTGAATTTGGAAACCTTAAGTGTGATCTGGATCCATCTTTAGCAAGCCTTATCCATCATGGACCCCACCTTGGAGAGTGAAATAACATATCATCATATGCTCTTGTTGGAAGGATAACACACTAGGAACACATGGATCTTCTAGATTATAGATATTAAGTTCTCGTGAAAACCACATATGGCCTCGACAAAAGGTTGATACACCCCTAGATCAGATGAAATCCCAGATTTCTCTAGTTCCATCATGGCTTTGATAGTGAAAAGAAAAATAAATGGTGATGAAAAAAGGAGATAGAGGCAAAACCCATCACTCAAAGTAAAGGAGGCACAAATTTTCAACCTAAGACATAGTTGGAGTGCTAGCAATTGAAAATATTGATGTTGCTTGACCTCTCCTAAAATATTGAATATAAATCCATATAATCATGTTACCCATGTGTGGGTCGATTAGACATGTATACTCCATGTTCCTACAATCACCAAATCAATTCCTCAATACTTTTCATAAAATAACTAATGTCCTTGACATGAACTAGAATCTAATAACTTATCACAAAAGTGATGTTAATTCACTCTCATAGTTTCCTCTCATGCTTAGGAAAACTATTAGTAACAACTAGAATTAAATATTTCCAAATAACATGTAGAGAATAACACTACGATTTTTCATTTCATTTTGTCAATGCATAAGATGTTATATTAATAATACATAAATAATAAACCATGAATAAACATATAATTTACTTATCCATATCATGATATTTTAGGTATCACCATCATCAAATAATAACATTAAGTTGGGTCCTCAATAAATTCAAGTTCACAAGTAATATGTAAATATGTCATAGTTGTCATAGTAATCAAATAAAATAGTGTACTACATACGCCTCATCTTAAAGTAAAATCCGTTTCAATTCTTTAGAATAGATATGCATAATATTGACATTAGTCAGTTGTGTTCTCCCATGTACTAGAGTTGGGATTATGGTTATTCCATTAGAACTTTACCTACTTGACCAAACTATGCTAAAGTTATTGAGTGTGTCGATACAATCTATTGATGGGTTTGGCAAGAAAATCCCCTTTTCTAATATCTATAAATTTATTAATTCATTAACATGTGAAGGATATGAGATATAATGATGTAAAACTAAAACTTGGAAAACATTGTGCATGCATTCTAAAGATGCAGGTAATGCGAGATGATATGCAATTGGTCCCCTTTTCTCTAATATCTAAGAAGATCCAACAAAATGAGGCGACAACTTTTCATCCCACCCAAACTTATTTAACTCTTTCTTGTATTTACTCATAAAAGTAATTTATTGCTAACTTCATAACTTTGATCAGTTCTATGCACACTTGAATAACTTTTCTACATAGCTTGTCCTTCCTTTAATTACTTCTAGTCCTACTAGAAATCTATCTTCAAGACTATCCCAAATAGGAGTTTTTCTACATGGTATTCTATGTAAGAATTCAAATGGTGTTATATTTATTGAGATTTGGTAATTATTCTTATAAGAAAACTTGAAAATTTGTATAATGTTCTCCGAGTGCTTTTGTTGATCCATAATATACATTCTTAACATATCTTCCAAAACTCGATAGATTTGTTTAGTCTTTCCAATTATTTCTATATGATATCTAATACTAAAGCTTCATTGAATACCTAGTGCTTCATGAAAACTTCTTTGAAACCTTCTCGTAAACACTACTCTATTTGAAATTATCTTTCTTAAGACACCATGTAGGATTATTATTTTATTGGTAAAGACTCTAACAATATCTAGAATTTGATATGTATTATTTATCATAATAAAAGGTACACCTTTACCTTTTGTCAAAGTGTCTATGATGACAAATATGGAATAATATATCCTCATATCATTAGTAATACAAACATAAAATCCATAAAAATAACCTCTAGCTTTAATTTTGGCATCATATATGGTTTCAATAACCATGTTGGATGTCATTCCCTATATCTTATAACAAAAAATTTTCCATCCTTTTATTCCATTCCAAATAATAAAATTTTAATATTTTCATTCATATGTTTGACTCCCAAATTAGCCCCCCACACACATTTGTGAGCTTCCATTAAGATTGATTTACGCATTTCTTCATTTGATATTCCATTCCAAAATAATAAAGTTTAAATATTTTCATTCATATTTTTGACTCCCAAATTAGCCCCACATATATATATATATATATATATATATATATATATATATATTTTGGTTTGTGAGCTTCCATTAAGATTGATTTACGCATTTCTTCATTTGATATCACATATATTCTTTTGTGAAATCATAATAAAACACGATCATCCAATTTGTATCCTTGTAATTTTGATATTTTGATTTCTTCATTCTCTATTGCCAATCTAACATCCTTACGCCATTCATCCTCTAGTTGTAGTTGATGATTCTATTTTTCGCAAAGTTGATGAAAATGTATGTGGCTTGTGACTTAATACATCTACGACTTTGTTAATTTATCCTTTAATATAAATTATTTAAAAATCACATTTAATTAATAGCTTTGACCATATTTTTTTATAACATTCAAGTTACCTTGAGTAAAAATATGTTATATCCCATAATAATCAGTCTTCAATTCAAATATTCTTCGAGTGTCCTTGGATCCTCAATCCATCAACTATCGCCTCAAGTTTTAGATCATGTGTCACATAGTATCCCTCATAAAACCGAACCTTCTGCAATGCACACAACCCAATATTTCCTTCAACACATATATGCATATTTAAATGTCTTGAGTTGTATTGGTACTTTTAAAATAAGAATTGATATTAACAATTGTCTTAATTTCTGAAATCCTTTTTCACATTTTTTTTTTCCATATGGTTTTCTTATCTCTTTGGTAATTTAGTTATAGTATTTTCCGTCTTTGAAAACCCTTCCAAAACTCTATGATAATAACTTGTTAATCACATAAAACTATATAGATCATGTGTATTTGTAGGTGTTGAACCATCCATGATTTCCTTAATATTGGTCAGATCTATAGCTATTCCTCCTAAAATAATATGTCCTATTCAATGAATCTTTAATTCATAAAATAAAAATTTTAAAATTTCCCATATAACTTGCTTTCCCTGAGTCATTGCAAATCTAGTAAATATTCATCATGTTCTTCCCATGTTCATGAATAATTTAAAATATCATCTTCAAATACTTGCACATGTTTATCTATGTTCTCTTGAAATACCCCATTCATTAAATTCAAGAATACCCTTAGAATATTTGTTAGTCCAAAGCGTAATAAAAAGCACATAATATCCCTATCTAGTCTACAACATATTTTCTAGAATGTGTTTCTCTTGAATTCTCAATTGATGATATCCAAATTTTAAAGCTATTTTTGAAAATATTGTTTCTCTATTTGGTCAAATCATGAATTATTGGTAAGAGATATTAATTTTTTTTAATCTCCTTATTCAACATTGGTAGTCAATGCAAATTTTCCATGCCCCATCTTGACTTTTGTTCAATAGTGAACTCACACTCTCTTTTAAACGGTAATCTAGGAAATTCCTCTAGAAATACAACCTTGAAAATTATGATAATATTGATTCTTTTATTATTTTTCAAAATCCTTTTATTCATTCAAGGATGTTATATATAGTTTAAAGGTTACAATATTTTTTCATGCTTATTATGAATATAAACTTAACTAAGAGTCTCTTATTCTTCCTGGTTAAAGTTCTTTTATGACCTTTATCATCTATAATGTAGGGTAACTTCTTCTTACATTTCAACACTAATTCATGGTTTTATAACCAATTCATTCCGATGACTATCTCAAAAGATCCCAAAATTTTCACATAAGAGAGACTTGAGCTACATAAACATCTAAGTTTATTGTACAATTGTTTACTAAATGCCCTACATCTTAATTCATACCCAATGCCATTTCTACTTGACTGGGATATTTTTGGTCTACTACTTCTATTTTCATTCTAGATAAGTTTGTATGATAAATATGATACTTTTAATAGCTCTTTGATCTCTCAAAATGAAAAGTATTTGGATTTTAATATAACTACAATTTCCAACATTGTAGGTTGATGTCATGCCTAGTGGTTATTCGTCAATGCATAAATTACGTAGGATTTATCCAAGTCTCCTACTATGATGTAGCTTTTCTTTGTGCCTTCAATAATTGGTAACAAACTCTTTGAAAGTGTTCTCATCCACAAGTCTAATACTGCCTTCTATAATGTTGAACAATGCTACATATTTGAGTAAAAGTGGGCCTAAACTCTAATATTTAGACTGTGCACGTTGTATCAAGTGAAATTATTACACTATCTAGGGAAATTTGGTAGACTCTAGTTACATGTTGGTCATTTTTGTGTACTAATAACTAGTCCCCTCTATGCATCTCTATGTACTATAGTAGTCTTACTAATTTCCTGTGATGGTGCTAATCCCCCAACTCCTAATACTACAGGTCATAGTGGTTTATGGTATCCATTACTCATAACCTCCTGTTATGCTTCAATGGTCATTTGAATTACATCATGGAAAGTATGAGACACTAAAGTCCTCATCTTTTCTCTAATGATGTAGTTCAATGTGTAAAAAAACTTGTTGCCACATAGTTTTTGATGTTCGGTGTGGGAAGTATCTAAATAACTCTATTAATCCTACTTCATAGCATATACATATTTCCATATCTCAAGGTATTTTATTCATTTAGTTGTCTCTCAATAGATCCTTTAGGTAAATAATGTTCATGAAAATATTGTTCAAATATTTCCCAAGAGATATCAAATATATCCATTTCTAATTGTGCTAGAAGTTTACTGCTTTTTAATTGAAAGAACCCATATATACCTTAAAGTTAGAAATACAATTTTTTAAGAAAAAACTCATAACCATGTTTTCTAGAAAAATCTCCATTATCTATCCGTTAATGGATCCTCAAAATTATATAAACTTGATCATTTCTAATTATTTTTGCATGCAGTTCATGGAAGAATTCTTGGATCCTTTGGCATTAGTAGATATCCCTCCGTCCTCTCCCTACAGTCAATTCATTATCATAGTGGACATCCTTTAAATTTACCACATCGTGTTGAAAACTTGTCCCACGGACATGTGTTCTTGACCATGAACTCATTACTCTTCCCTAGTTGTAGGATACAACGGAGGTTTCATACCTTCACCTCTAGTTGCCAATTTGTGGTATGGAATTTAGTGCAATGATGTCCCAAATTCCTTCTCTCTTTATAGGTTGGTTGTTACCTACAAGGAATCCCACAAACATAACATGTTAGTATTTACACATGGAACATGAATGCAATGTAATTAATGGAAAACAAAGCATGAATGATATACTTACAACAATAAAAGAAAACATGACATAATGAGAAACAAACTAGACAAATAGAATGGCAAAATTTACTCTTTATTAGATGCTAGTTGAAGATATAAATATCTAAGTATTCAAGACACGTAAAGAAAACCAGGATAAGTAATGGTGCTCTCTATTTCCCAACAAGGAGTTCCTTTCTCAAATCCTTTGCAAGCACGTCTCTCTCTAAAAGAAGCATGTAGAAAAACTCTCAAGATGGGAAATTCTTCCTAACATAGAAATGATAATTAGTTGGGAAATTTTCCAGCAACATAAAAAAGCAATGACTTCTTCTCATCTTTGGCTATCCTTATCCTTGTATTCGTAGATTTTAAATTAGTTCATACCTATGGCTTGGCTCATTAATGAGATAGAAACTTGGAAGGGGACATGAGGAGTCCTTTTAGGGATCCATAGCTTCAAATTAAGATTGGTGATGATCGAAAATGGCTAGCCAACCTTATATTGAAAGAGAATTCCAACTCATTTGGTGTAATGTGGTCCATGCATTTCTCATTCGGTGCTTTGGCCGACCCATGTTCTTGTCAAAGAAACAACTGTGTGGATATGGTAAAAGTTGTTTTAGTGTGCTCCCACTGTTTTACTTTTTAAATGAAACTTTGGAAACCCTTTTGATTTTTGGGTTCCATCATGTTTCCAGTAGAAATTAATACACATGTACATGTTGTTTGTGATTCTAAGCACATCCTTACTTATACATTTGTGTGTACAATTTTTCTGTAATAATAGTCGCCCCCTTATGTATGGGGTTGGTAGCAAATGTATAGCTGAAATACATCATGCTTTGTTGTACCTGACCCTGAGTCATACTACCTTCTTGAGAGAGAGTGTCTATTGAGCACACAATTAAGGAAATTCTTAATATGGAATTAAGGAACACCATGTTGAGAAAATGTTTATACAAAAAATTCTTTGAATGAGGCGGGCATGTACCATGCTCATGATCATGACTTTGATTATTGTAGTGCCGTATTAATCAATCCTAATTGACCAAGACTGCAACTATTTAATTGTCAACCCAGGGTAGGTCTGTTATTGCAATGGAGTCTACACTATCTGTGCCGATACACTACAACAAAGAGTGAAAATAGAAAATAGTAAAGAATGTCGCTAAATTAATTACAGAAACTAACATTCATGCAGAAATAAAAAACACTCGACAGGAATGGAATCACACTTCACATTTACTAAAATAAAGGCATGCCACACATTGTACTAATAACTACACCAACTGGTCAACTACCATACTGCTAACCAAATCTATGTAACAACATATCATAAATATAGAATTGAAGCAGATATATTTTACAAATTATAAAGTGACAATAGAAAAAAATACCAATACTAAAAGAAAGGAACAATAATATACATCTACTCTACCACTGCAGTCCCTGCTAAAGAGGAGGGCCCTTCCTACCTAGCAGGGGCACAAAAACAAACACGAGATTAGTTAAGAATTCAACTTGGAAACAACAACAACATCACCACAATTTCTTTGATATTAAGAATAATTAAAAGTTACAGGATCAAAATAAAAATACTCTCTATGTCGTCTCTCGTGCTCGAGGGATTAAGTTTCTCTTATAAAAATTTCATACCGAAAAATTAGCAACAGATTAGTCATCATAATCTCATGATTCCCATGCTGATCATAAAATAGAAATTGTGATAACCAGTTCCTAAATACGAGTTCTATTCAAATACATAAATTAAAATCATAACCACTTGGATTTGTCACTTTCTAAATAGACAATTCATAACTTCCAATAGTTTTTGCGTGGAATAGTACCCACTTCCTTTACAGTTACGGTGTAACAGCACCCTGCAGTAAAGTAACAGTTTGGGATGTAACAACAACACTGGATAACAACAACCTTGTAACAATACTCGGGGTGTAACAACAGTATCTATAACAACAACACGGTGTAACAAGGTCTGTAACAACATCATGGTGTAACAGCAAGGTCTATAACAACAAACAGAGTGTAACAACAATCTATTTCATCCCGCTCTTAGATCGATTGGTGTGGCTATTCATTCTATAACCTTGTTCATGCGGGAAACACCTGAAAAAGAGGAAATGATCCAAAAGACTTGATCATACTCAATCCATTGATTGTGCAAGATCTCATGCACAACTATAGTCACAACTGATAGCAATCTCAACCTCTAACACCTGTCTCCACTGAAATGTACATGCACTGAGTTAACTGAGGTATTCTTCAGTTGCTTTATGAGTTACTAATTAGTGAATTAATAATATTTTAATTCACACAACTCATCACTAGTGTATTCTCTAGTTAGACTAAAATACAACTAGTTGAACCAAGTCAAACTGAACACAACTCCATCAACTCAACAATCAACTCCACCAAACTCAACCACATGAGTTCTAACTGAAGTCCTGCATGCAATAGCTCCACTGACCCACAATAAAAGCGTATTTCCTTCTGACAACTGCATGTGCCACATCTGTAGCTCAAACTGAAGTGCTCCAAGAGGATAAGATAATATTTATAGTCTAAATATTATTATGAGAGAATAATATTTGAATTTTCTATTTTTAGCCTGGCAGTCTAAAAATAGACTCTGATCACTCTTCTGTGAACCAGAAATAGAAGTCCATCTATTTTTCCCAACATGACCAATCATCCATAAACAGCATCCTGCAACTCATAGACCATGATCCATATGTCTAAAAATAGACATAGTCTAAAAATAGTCTTTGCACCAAAAATACCCTGCGGGCCCACTTAGTGAAGGCGACTTCTTTCCACTAAGCTTCATCATCTAGTTGCATTCTCAACATTCCCTCTAAACAAGATATGGATTATCAGCAACCCCTATCCTACCTCAGTGGTATTCGAATTTGCTCCTTGTGAGTGCCTTTGTCAAGAGATCAACATCCTGATCCTCCGTTGGAATGTATGGAAGTAACATGATTCTCCGCTGCACACAATCTCTGATATGATGGTACCTGATGTCAATGTGCTTAGATCTATCATGAAATACAGGATTAGCTGAGAGTTTAATTCAACTCTAGTTATCACAATAAATCACAGTAGGCTCGAAGTAAGAATCGAACAAACTGACTAGAATCTTCCTCATCCATATAGCCTTGCATGCAGCCAAACTTGCTGCCATATACTCGGCCTCTGCTGAATTGAGTGCCATGGATCTCTGCTTCCTGCTGTACCAAGAAACTGTTTTCGACCCGATACTGAAGACCCCTCCTTATGTGCTCTTTCTGTCCGTTGGGCTCCCTGCCCAATCTGCATCCGTGAAGCCACATAGCTTCACCTCATCCTCCTATCTGTACCACAATCCATATCCCGATGTGCCTCTCAAATAACACAATACGTGCTTTCCTGCCTTCTAGAAGAGCTTGGTTGGCTTAACCATAGCTTGTGAAAGCTGGTTAACAGCATATCATATATCGGGTCGTGTATTGACTAGATACATAAGCGACCCCACCAACTGTCAATAAATAGTGGCATCCACTTCTTCTGCCGAAGTGGCATCCTCCTTCCTCCAACCTCCAGGAAGAGGAGTATCAACAGGCTTGTAGCCATGCATGTTGAACTTCTCCGGTATCTCCCGAGCATACTTACCCTGAGAAACAAATAGTCCATCACTGCGCTGCCAAATTTCCAATCCCAGGAAATAATGAAGGAGGCCCAAGTCCTTCATCTCAAACTCCTTAGCAAGATCATCCTTGCATGAAAGTATCAACAACTCATCACCCGTTAGAATCAAATCATCTACATAAAGTACAATGATAAGCAAATTACCCTCCGCCACAATCTGGTATAGGTTAGGATCCGCCTCACTCTTGGAGAATCCAAGTCCGGTGAAATAGCTATCTATATGTGTGTACCAAGCACGTGGTGCTTGTTTCAACCCGTACAACGCTCTCTTGAGCCTGCACACATGCGACTCACTGCTGAAGATCTCAAAACCTTCAGGCTGTTCTATGTACACCTCCTCCTCAATGACTCCATTGAGGAATGCAGTCTTCACATCCATCTGATGAATGTGCCACCCCATCTGCACTGAGAGAGCAAGAATCGTCCGTATGGAAGAATACCTTGCTACAGGTGCAAAGGTCTCCTCATAATTGATCCCCTCTATCTGTGAAAAACCTCGAGCAACAAATCTTGCCTTGTACTTCTCCACACTCCTGTCAGCTGCCTGCTTAACTTTGTAGATCCATCTCGAACCCACCACTGATTTCCCTTCCGGTCTAGGAACAATCTCCCATGCACTGTTTCTGACAATCGAATCATACTCTTCCACCATGGCGTCTACCCATGCGGGATCCTCCACAGCTTCCTCGAAAGAGGATGGCTCAGTCACAACACATTTGCTCATAAGAGCCATGTATCTAGTGTACCGATCAGGTGACTGCCTCTGCCTGCATTGGGCTGTAGGTGGTCCTACAACTTTCTCTGCATCTTGAGCCAGTCTCTTAGCTTCTGTCAAGATCTTTCGCCCTCTGATGGTTGGCGCTGCATGAGTGGTCTCTTCCACTCCATGAACCTCGTCCTGTGGCTGATCCATGTCCTGAAGCTCATCCTTAGGAACTAATAGCTCCTCATCTGCATGCAAGTGTGGCTCCCTCTCAAGTGAACACTTCATGGCTTCCTCCTCCTGAAATTTTATATCCCGTCGCACAACAGTTTTACCACTGTCTGGCAAATACACACGATAGTTGTCGGGCGTATCACTATACCCCACAAATATCCCAACCTCTACGGTAGGCTATAACTTCTTCCTGCCATCCTTCATCACATGCATGTAAATGTTAGCACCAAAAATCCTCAAATGAGAAAGATCAGGCTTCTTACCAGAATAAGCCTCCTCGGGTGTACTCATGCCAAGTATCCTGTGAGGAAAACGGTTCTGCACATATACTGCAGTATTGCATGCTTCCACCCACAAGTGAAGGGGTAGGCCCTGATCATGCAACATCACCCGTGCAACACCCATGATTGTTCTGTTCTTCCTCTCAACAACCCCATTCTGCTGTGGGTTATGGGGAGCTATGAGCTCTCTTCGAATCCCTTATGCACTGCAGAAATCCTTGAACTCACCAGAGATGTATTCACCACCATTATCGCTCCTAAGAGCCTTCAGCTTCTTCCCTGAATCCTTCTCAACCAGTGCTTT
Organism: Pinus tabuliformis; assembly: GCA_031772625.1. Taxonomy (NCBI): domain Eukaryota; kingdom Viridiplantae; phylum Streptophyta; class Pinopsida; order Pinales; family Pinaceae; genus Pinus; species Pinus tabuliformis. Next base: position 499,971,422 of record CM062815.1, read on the forward strand.
GAACTCACAGAACTTTGAGTATGTCTCGCTCTTCTTCTGCATGAAGAAGATCCAACACTTACGAGAGAAATCATCAACAAAGATCACATAATACCTGTGTTTTGCTGTTGAAGCTACTGAGAAAGGTCCACACACGTCTGTGTGAATTCTCTCAAGGATCGTCATGGCGCGACTATCCTTCTCATGAAAGGTGGCTTTCACAAACTTTCCCAAAGTACACCCCTTGCACTGATCTGACTACGCAAGAGTGCCTTTAGGAAGCCCTGTAGTGATCTGTTGCAGTATCTTCAAGGCTCCATGGTGAAGGTGACTCAATCTCCTGTGCCACAACTTGCCATCATCCCAGCTCACCAATCCTTCTACCTTGCATGCCATTGCTGCGCATCCATCTACATGCAAATGATAAAGGTTCCTCACTCAAACCCCTATCTTCTGGGTTTCTCCAGTTGTCTTGCTACGTAGGAAAGCCTTTCCCTCACTAAAAACAACATCATATCCCTTGTCTTATAACATCGCCATAGAGATAAGATTCTTCTTCAATCCTGGAACATGCATCACTTCCTTCAATATGAAGGGTTTGCCAGACTCCCGCTCAAAGGAAATGGTATCGATACTGGTCGCACTGTATCTACCATCATTGCCCATCTCGATGTGCACTCCAAGATCTTTGTCCTCTAGATCAAAAAACAAATCTCGATCTCCTGTCATGTGAAAAGATGCACCACTGTCCAAGAACCACACCTATCCCATCACACTTGAAACCAAGCATGCGATCAATGAAAATCAAGCTCAAACTGTGAGGCTAGAGCCTCTCCTGCTGTAGATCCAGCAGCTTGCTTGTTCTTCTTCTTCTGCTGACAATTAGTGGCATAGTGTCTGTGCCGGTGACAGTGAAAACACTTCACCTTGGACATGTCCTACTTCTTGCCTTTTGCACTAGACTGAGAAGCTTTCTTGTTCTTCCCCTTCTTTTCTTTGGCTACCAAAGCGCATTTTTCTTCATCAGGTCCCTTTGATGAAGATTCATCCCTGGTATTCCACCTGATCTCCTCCTGCACAAGATCTGACCGAAGTCTCTCCCATCCTGACAATTTCTCCTGACCATTGATAGAGTCTTGATAGGAATGCGAACTCTTCAGAAGACCAAGGAGAGCCAAGCTCACCAAGTCCTCATCATCAACAGTCACTCCCACACTTCCCAGCTCATCCCTGCACTGAGTGAACTTCGTGAGATACTTGGGCATACTGTCTCCCTTCTCACATTTGATGTTTCTGAGTTTATCCTTGAGCGTCGGCTTCCTCTGATCGCTCTTGCTTTGGAATAGATCTGTCAACGCTTTCCACATCAAGCATTGAGAAGCCTTATCATGCAGGCTGGACAAAATGTGATCCTTCACGCCCTCCAACAGAATCCTTCAACACTTTGTTGTCTTCTTTTGCCAAGCATCAACCTGCGGAGTATTAGTAGGCTTTGGGACATCAGCCTCTATGAACTCCTTCAGCCCGTTATCATCTAACACTGCCTCCATCCTATCCTTCCATGCAATATAGTTCAAGCTGCCCTCAAGAGCATACTCCAATCGCAATCCGTTGAAAGACATTTCCACGCTGATACCAAGAACACACTGTTGCAAATTTAAATTCCACCAACTCCAAACTCAACCGCCTCTAATCTAGAATTCGTGAGAACAAAGTATTTCTTGTACAGAAATTGACTGTATGGGCTTTTACCGGATATCTCACCTTCCAAAGGAAGGATGAATCCAGAGCCTACCTGGCCCGATTACAGACTCTGCCTGAAGAAATATGATGTAAACACTTTTTGGATAATAGATCTAATGATCAACAACTGTGATACCATGTCGAAATTTTGAATAATATGACACTTATTCACAGAGATTATCCTGATTATACACTATTTCGGAATACATGCACAACACATAATCTCCTCTACATTGATCATCAATTGAGCAGCATTAAAAATAATGAAACATCAATCGCATGCACACATTAACACAGTATGTAACCCGGGGAAAGCTTACAGCTAAAAACCCCACTCTATCTGTCTATTAATGATTGATAACATGTAAAAATACATAATACAATACTCCTCTCAAGTACTCAGTACTATCCCCACCTGTTACACACAAAACTAGCTCAGATCAGAACAAGTCACAGGTTCAAATCTCCTCCGCTGCTTTGCCTGCCTCTATTGCACAATACCTGGTGAAAATCACGTGAGCACAGGCTATTTCACCGGGCATATACTGCGCAATCCTCATGGGCATACTCAATCCATTGATTGTGCAAGATCTCATGCACAACTATAGTCACAACTGATAGTAATCTCAACCTCTAACACCTATCTCCACTAAACTGTACATGCACTGAGTTAACTGATGTATTCTTCAGTTTCTTTATGAGTTAATAATTAGTGAATTAATTAATATTTTAATTCAAACAACTCATCACCAGTGTATTCTTTAGTTAGACTGAAATACAACTAGTTCAACCAAGTCAAATTGAACACAACTCCATCAACTCCACAATCAACTCCACCAAACTCAACCACATGAGTTCTAACTGAAGTCCTGCATGCAATAGCTCAACTGGCCCACAAGAAAAGCATATTTCCTTCTAACAACTGCATGTGCCACATATGCAGCTCAAACTGAGGTGCTCCAAGAGGATAAGATAATGTTTATGGTCTAAATATTATTATGAGACAATAATATTTGACTTTTCTATTTTTAGCCTGGTAGTCTAAAAATAGACTTTGATCACTCTGCTGTGAACCAGAAATAGAAGTCCATCTATTTTTCGCAACATGACCAATCATCCATAAACAACATCCTGCAACTCATATACCATGATCCATATGTCTAAAAATGGACATAGTCTAAAAATAGACTTTGCGCCAAAAATACCCTCTGGGTCCACTTAGTGAAGGCGACTTCTTTCCACTAAGCTCCATCATCTTGTTGCATTCTCAACATCCAATATATTTATGCATAATTAGAATTACAATGAAACGATAAACACATGCTAAAGAAACACACCATACATAGCGATACACATTCAGTTTTAACCACAATAGTAGCGTCAACCCAATCATCCATCCTATTAGCTCAGGATATATAAGAAAAGGCATCAGGTGATACAATGAAATAGTTATATAATCAATTTCAACAACCATGAATCTCTCCAGACCATGAAAAAAGAACAAAACACATACAATAAAGAAGTTAGAACCATCCACCATATGATATATGTATGATCAAATTTACATCAAAGGTGGCATAACCACTACAGACATACACATACAAACATAATGCAAGGACTATATGCAGAGTAACAATCTTCACCCTCAGAAGTTGTCATCCTCTCGTATTCTTTAGTTATCAGAATTCTAACTCTGATCCATCTCAAGCATCATCTTTCATCCATCCCTAGAAGCTCCTTGAACCTTCTCATCTTTCTCTTCTTTTGCTCCAAATGTCATTTGGGATTTTAAGATATTTTTTGATACCTCCCTAAGCTGGCACATTTTCTCTTAACTAACTTTTGAAATATCTCCTTTCTTTTAATTCCAATATGCCATCGTTCCTTTCATCCATCCCCGGAAGCTCCTTGAACCTTCTCATCTTTCTCTTCTTTCGCTCCAAATGTCATTTGGGATTTTAAGATATTTTTTGATACCTCCATAAGCTGGCACATTTTCTCTTAACTAATTTTTGAAATATCTCCTTTCTTTTCATTCCACTATGCCATCGTTCCTTTGCCTGCAACATATCTCAAACCTCCTTTGCCACAACATCTGTCTCTTGCTTCATCAGTCCTACAATATCCTAACCTTCTATCCTTACTTGCACATGTCTATTGTGGCAAAATTCACACATAAGGAGATATTGTTTTGCAACCTAATGGCCCTAGCAAGGTTTCTAGACAGAAAAATATATGACCAATTCATTCATAGAAATAAATCTTGATCTATATGCTCAAGCAGTAAAACATGCATGTATCCCTTACAGGAAGGGTTTGAGATCACACCTACAGCCCTCACAAATTGGTGAAGGGTGTTGGGTTCAATGCATAAATTCTATGCTCAAACAAAGAGATATAGCTTTCTCCAATAGATTTACTACCTACACCTGTGCATCACCAAACACAGAACACAAATAGCCTTCTACAGAAGACCATTAGCTTAGATAAACATTAACATAGATAATCAATTGTTGGGTTGTGTTATATTCTTTCCACGACTAACCCACCTAATTAATCGGAGGGTTAGAGGGGGGGCAGAGCCCCCCCTTCATTGTGCCGATTGCGTAGTGGGGGGATCACAGGGGGTTTGAGGGGGGTGTGTAGCCCCCCTCTACGGGGTCTGGGATAGTGCCCTGGGGGAATTTTTTTTTTTTTTTGTAACATTGAAAGGAATATAATGAAAAATCAAACTTGTAGTCCCAACTTTGGGATCCAAGGGAAAATCTCTGTGTATATGTGTTTTATGTGTTATGCTCTCACAATGGTTTATTTTCTGTGTTTTAGAATTCGTATGTAGGTAATTTATGTATGGGGTTAAAACCTATATTTGGTATCAGATTTGTTTTGGCTTCAAGGGGATGCCTTTGTTGCTGAGGGGTTTCGCTCAAGCGTGTGGTAGACCCTGTCCAGTGGGAGATCTACGGGATCGATTCTAGTGGTGAAAGAATATGGAGAGTAGTGGAAAGATAGAGATTGAGAAATTTAATGGTCAGAGTTTTGAGTTATGGAAACTCAAGATGGAGGATTTGTTGGTGGATAAAGATCAGTGGATCGCGGTATATCGAGGTACTAAACCAATGGGAGTGTCTGATGAAGAATGAAAGAAGTTGGATCAGAAGGAAAAGAGCATAATACAACTATGTGTCTCAGATTCAGTATTGTTGAATGTATCAGAGGAAGCTACAACGAAGGCTTTATGGGACAAGTTAGGGACTTTGTACCAATCCAAGTCTCTGGTGAATAAACTCTTCTTATGGAAAAAGTTGTATAACTTGAGGATGAAATATGGAGACTCGGTGATAGAGCATATGAACACTCTTAATATTGTGGTAAGTCAGTTATTATCTATTGATATTAAAATTGCATATGAAGATAAGTGCATCAGTTTATTGTGTTCTCTACCAGATTCGTGGGATAGTCTAGTTATTGCAATAGGTAGAAATGCAACTGCCTTGTAGTTTGATGAAATAGTCTCATCCTTACTGATGAAGGAGATGAGACGGAAAAATATGGAGATCCAGAATGGTGATGCCTTATCTATATGAGGACGGTCCTAGAATAGAAAGAAAAATAAGTCATCGAGTGGGAGATCTAAATCTCCACGAAAACCTGTAAAGGTGGTGTGATGGAAATGCATAAAGGAAGGGCAATAAAAAAGGGATTGTAAATCTAAAGCTCCTAACAAAGGAAATGGATCTGATGATGCTCCTCTTGTAGAGGCAAAAGCCACCTCAGTTGTAGTTGGGGATGTGTACTTGGCTTCTTCAAGTACACATGTAGATCATGAGGCATGGTTGATTAACTCAAGTGCATCCTTTCACTTCACTCCCCATAGATAGTGGTTCTGCGAGTATGAGAAATATGATGGTGGTGATGTCATCTTGGGGCATGACAAGAAGGCTACAATAATTGGTCATGGAAAATTTAAGTTGAAGTTTCAAGGTGGAAGGATTAGAACACTTCCGAGTGTTCTTCATATTCCTACATTAGCTAGAAATCTAATTTATGTAAGCAAGTTGGATGATGCAGGTGTAAAAACAGTGTTTGAGAAAAATACCTTCAAGATGGTTCAGGGAGCATTGGTATTGATGTGGGGAGTTTGGATTGGAACTCTATACAAGCTGCAAGGTAACACTGTTATTGATGGGTGCAACAGTTTTGTGGTTCCTGAAAGTGGAGAAGAAAATCTAGTGGTCTCTAGAGAAAAGACCATGATGTGGCATCAAAGCCTTGGACATATTGAAGATAAGGGCCTTCGAATACTTCATGGTAAAGGTATGTTAGAAGGTATGACTAACAGCTCTTTGGAATTTGATTTTGTGAAAATTGTGTATATGGGAAGCAGAATTGAGTGGGTTTCCCCTCTTTTGGTAAGAGGGCGAAATAGATATTAGAGCTTGTGCACAGTGATGTGTTTGGACCTATGAAGGTTCCATCAGTAGGTAAGTTTGTGTATTATGTATCATTTATGTATGACTTCTCAAGGAACACATGGATATATTTCCTCAAGAAGAAATCTGAATTCTTTGATAGGTTTAAAGAATTTAAGGCTCTGGTGGAAAACCAGATAGAGAAGAAGATAAAGGTGCTGAGAATAGATAACGGTGGAGAGTTTTGCAGCAAGGAATTTGAAGAATTATGTAAGAAGTGTGGTATAACACGATAGAAGACTACTCCATACACACCTAAGAAAAATGGAGTGGCAGAAAGAATGAACAAGACATTGATGGAGAGGGCAAGAAGCATGCTCGGTGGTTCTGAGTTAGGATAGAAATTCTGGGCAGAGGCGGTGGAGATAGCATGTTACCTAGTCAACAGATCACCTTCATCAACATTGGAGGATAAGACTCCACAAGAGGTATGGACTGGTAAGAAACCCTCTCTTTCACATATGAGGGTATTTGGATGTGATGCATATGTACATGTTCCAAAGGAGAAAAGAACAACGTTGGATGGTAAATCTGAAAGGTGCATCTTTATTGGGTATAAGGATGGTTTAAAGTTTTATAAGCTTTGGAACCTAGGAATAAGGAAGGTTGTGTACAACCGAGATGTGGTGTTCAAAGAGGTGAATTTTTTTATTAAACATGAAGTCCCATCAAAGGAACCTGAGACGATAGATTTTGAGCTAAAGGAGGAACAATCCGACTCTACAGGATAAGAGGAATCAGATGATGAAGAGCCACAAACTCTGGTTGTGAGAAGAATAGTTCAAGAAAAAAGGCAGCTAGAAAAGTATAGTCCATCTGCTTTCTGTTCAAATTTTTCTTTATCAATTACTGATGATGATCCCAGGACTATGAAGGAAGTAGTAGATTCAGAGGATGGAAAACTCTGGAAAGAGGCCATGGTTGATGAAATGGCATCTTTGCACAAAAATGAGGTTTGGGATCTGGTGGAGTTTCCAGCTAGAAGGAAACCCATTGGTAGCAAGTGGGTATTCAAGAAGAAGATGGATGTATAAGGAAAGGTGAAGAAATACAAAGCTCGGTTGGTAGAAAAAGGTTATTCCCAGGTGCTGGGAATTGATTTTGGTGATATTTTTTGGGCATCGAAATTAAAAGAGATCAGGCAAAGAGGAAGCTCTGGTTAAACCAGAGGAAATATGTCAAGACAATATTGTAGAGGTTCAATATGCAGGATAGTAAACTGGTGAAGGTTCCTATTCCTATAGGTGTAAAGTTATCTGCTGAACAGCGTGTCAAGACACAAGAAGAGGAAGAGAACATGTCTCGTGTTGCATACGCAAGTGCAGTCAGTAGCCTGATGTATATAATGGTATGTATTGGAGTAGACATTGCACATGCAATGGGAGTATTGAGCAGGTTTATGTCAAAACCAAGGAAGGGCATTGGACAGTAGTGAAGCGGGTTTTCAGGTATTTGCATGGCACTATTGATTATGGTTTGTGATACCAAGGAAGACCAGGATTGGACAGAGTTTTTGATATTTGTTGCTTTGTTGATGCAGACTAGACTGGAGATATGGATCAGAGAAGATCTGCAAGTGGGTATGTGTTTAACCTATTTGGAGGTGTAGTCAGTTGGATGAGTCAGAAACAATATGTAGTGGCACTATCAACTACAGAGGCAGAATACATGGTAGCCACTCATGCCAGCAATGAAGAAGTTTGGTTGTAGAGATTGTGTTCAAGTATGGGGTTAGTACAGGGAGATATAAGGATAGATTGTGATAGCCAAACTACAAGTTTCTTGGCAAAGAACCCTGCTTATCATTCAAAGACAAAGCACATTGATGTTCAGTATCACTTTGTGAGGGATATGATAGAAGACAAAAAGGTGTTGCTGGTAAAGGTGGACACTTTGAAGAATACTGCAGATGCATTGACAAAATTTGTTAGCTCTGAGAAGTTCTCTTGGTGTAGAGAAAAAATGGGCATTGCAGAGCTGGATAAATGACTAAGCTGTCTTGTGGCCCCTTGTGGAAACAAAACAACAAGTGGGAGAATTTTGGGTTGTGTTATATTCCTTCCATGACTAGCCCACCTAGTTTACTGGGGGGTTAGAGGGGGGGCGGGGGTAGAGTCCCCCCTTCATTACGCTGATTGCGTAGCGGAGGGGTCACAAGGGTTTTGAAGGGGGTGGGTAGGCCCTCTTTACGGGGTCAGGGGCAGTACCCTGGGGAAATTTTTTTTGGACCCTATATTAGGTGGGACAAACCTACCTATGGTTTTTTGCATGGTTTTCGCACATGATTTTGGGCACGATGGTTTTTGGTCCATGGTATTGGATGCTTTGGAATGTATATATATGTATTGTAACATTGAAAGGAATATAATGAAAATCAAGCTGGTGGTCCCAGTTTTGGGATGCAGGGGAAAATCTCTGTGTATATGTGTTTTATGTGTTATGCTCTCGCTATTATTTATTTTATATGTTTTAGAATTCGTATGCAGGTAATTTCTGTATGGGGTTAAAATCTACGTCAACCATAAACATATATTTATAAGAAAGGGAACATGTAATTTCATCGATCATAAATAAAATGGTACAATTATACCTCCAACAAATGAAATCCTCTCCTCAATCCTGTAGCATGGTTTCCTTCTCGCAATACATCAAAGCTCTCGTGTTAGAGTTTGGATGCTAGATCTAACCCCCTATTCTCTTGGTGATATTATATAGCCTCATTCTATCATTTGGGAGAATGTATCTAGAAACTTAGGGCCTTGAGAATTTTGGAAACTTATGAAATAATGTACCCCTAGCCAACTCATACACAAATAGGTCAAGTTGTTTTCCTTGGGAAAATAATACTCTAGAAACCTTTTCACAATTATAAGTTTTTCCTTAATTATCTCATAATTATAAAAATTTGACAAAATAATTATGTGGATTAACTCAATCGTGTAATTTCACCCTTTTAACATGGGATAAATCTCACATATGTAAAATAAAAGGTTAAAGGGGATATATTCTAGCCAAGAACTGAGGTAAGTCGAAATTGGGTCTCTCTCACTGTCATAGAGTGGAAAATAGGGTTATAATAGACTCCCCCTAATGCATGAGGTTATAAGAGAAATTGATGGATGAAATGCATTACAACAAAAATATAAGTTCAAAATGGGAGGAAGGAACCAAGACTACAAAGCTGGTTTAGAGGAACTCAAATGTTGAAGTCACAACTCTGTTGATAACATCTTCGAGGTGGGCATACCCATGCTTGGTCATAAAGTGATACTGAACATGGCCACCAAAACAGACACTAAGGATCCACGATATGAAATGCTAAGACATGGCCACAAACAATACATAGCGGATCCATGTGACTCAGAAAATAGATCATAACCATGGGAAAATACAATGTGGATCAATGTCACAATATACATCAGTAGGAATTTGGACACATAACATATTGGAGGTGCCCCAACATACTCCCTAAAGTATGTAAATGATAGATAACTCCAACACAGCCTACGAATGGTTCCATATAAGAGTGATATTTCTGTTACCCAAGGTCTTTGGGATAACCCCTATGGTACAAATATACAACATATGAGTAGATGAGCTAATATCGAGCATGCTAGAAGTCATTTGATTATCGGTCAATGAGGTGTACCATTAACATATGTGAGGGGACCCACCAATGATGAAAATTGACCCCATGGTACCTAGTGCATTCCACTAAGTGTGAATGAATGAGTTGACGTCGAACACTCACAGACTCGACCAATCAAGAGTCAATGATGTAGACCCATTATTGATCATGAGGAAAGTAACCACTGAGATTTGAAAGCTATAAGGTACTATTGGTTCGTATATCAAGCTCTTGGATAATGAGCTGAACTTGGCACGAGAAGATCCATCCAAGGAGGGCCTTGATGTATCCCCCATCATTTGACATGGAACAAACCGAGATGATGTGGTGAATGTCATGAGATGATGAATTGAAATTTATACAAGGATGGTCGACTCAAAAAGGTCAACATGCAATTGCAAATGGCAGACACAGGCTAAGACTTCCCTTGAACATATAACGCCATGATACAAAAGTGACTTTGCAGCATGACTAATGAGAACCGCATGATACCGTGCAACAACATAGGAGGAATTGGGGCATGCTCCATATGACTGGAAGAGTAACTAGCCAGAGCAATAGACATACTCATATGTATGGTATGGCTCTTAGGAAAGCTAAAATCCAATTGTCAAATAATGATACAAACAAGTGCCATCTTCAAGGGTGATGTTACTAACACTGCCATTTTGAAATACTAATGGAAATACGTGTCCCCTTTATTTTTCTCTTTTTATTATCCTTAATGGTCTAATGAGCATGAAGGAGAAGACACGTATGCTCAATTGGTTCCTTTTTTGTAAATTTATTCCTCCAAGCCCGAAAAAAGATAAAATGATACAAGGGAGTGTTGGGGGTAGAGCTTGATTATCTTCCCAATTCAAAGGTCTTTGTTTTAGCTAGATGTATACCCCAGGAATACTATACACCCCTCCATGCAGGGGGGTCTGTGGGGGTCCTAGGGGGACCATCTCCCATGACTAGAGGATCTACCAGCCAATAGGTGTTCAGGGGAAACACCCCTAAAGCTAATAATAGAATAAAAATTTCCTTGTAAAATATTGTAATTTCATAGTCAAAGTGGACCATTCATTAGGCAGATGATCTCATGGTAGAGGTTATGTTGATTTAGGGTTTTTTTTCCCTAGAAGGAAACCCTCACCTTATATGACGGAATTGTATTGCAACTATGTATTATTGTTCTGAGCGAGAAAGAGAGAGGAGACTTTGTGAGAGCGAAGAGGAAATTACAACGGATCTTGTGTAGGTTTATCTATTTATTTTGTTGGATAACATAAAAGGAAGGACTGGTTGTTTCTTCTTGGACGTAACCCAAATTGGGTGAACCACATATATTTGCATCTCTCTTATTTTATGTGTTTTCTGTGTTTATGTTTCCACAATATTTTATGTGTTCCATTTCTTTGTAATATATCATTTTCTAAAAAGGAGAACCTTCTATCCATAAATGACTAGAGTACTCATTTTTTCTAACTATTCTACCCATTCCGAAAAGGTGTTAAACTTATATTGAATAAATGTCCCTTCGGGTACTTTAGCGAGCATGAATGAGACAAGTTCACTTGCCAATATTTTCCAAGTTGAGTCTAAAAATAGCTTAAAGGAGACTCCTCCTGGATGAATGAGTGGTATAAAGGCTAGAAAATGGTTTTGGTCATGGTGGAACTACTCAAAACATATACGAATAGGTCAAGAGGATGGCTAATAGGACCACTCAATGCAATGGCTCCTCCAAGAAAGGGTAAAATACCAAGTGAAAGAATATGATAGGCCGAGCAAATGATGAGGATGGAATAAAGAAACCAAGGCTCACTGTGCATAAATAGGATCATAAAAAGTTGCAATCACAAGGGATAAAGTGTGGAATCCTACTAGGATAAGACTAGAAATATGGCAAATAGGAGGAAACGAGGCTTAGATTCTAAGTCAAGGTTATTTAGAAGGATCCAACAGATGGACTAATTGCGTGGGAGAGGGATAGTTCCTGCACCTTAGATTCAGACAAAGATCTTGAGAATACGCAGAATCAACTACATGAAGTATCTATGCTCCATTGTAACATGATGACCAAGTCGCTAAGGTGTGTTTCAACTAAGGTAAGAAAATTTCCGCATTATGATGGGTTGACTGATGTGGAACTCCTTTTAGATGAATTTGAAAAATAAGTACACTAAGAGCATCGATTCCAAGCACTGGAATTGGCGCTACGCCTACCAGTTGGTGGGGTATGCACAAGGAAAGCTTTGTTGGATGGAGTGAATACTAAAGAATGATGAAGTTAAGGTTTGACTATGCTAATACTAGAATGACAGAAAAATATAGTGGGAAGGATGATCCGCCCAATCATTTATCATGATGGACTAAAGCCTAGGGGATAGAGCCACAACCAGAATGGGTGCCTATATTCTGACATACGTAAGATACGATCCAAATTAACTGGTATTTGGAAACAGAGCTTTGCCATGGGATTGCTGAATGGGGTGTTTTAGGAGAAATTTTCCTATTAACGTTCAGCTTTGACGATGCCTTTGAGAGTATTGATGAAGCATTATAAGAAATAAAAGAAGCTATATTCAGAACACCAAAGGAACTAGTAGAATGGAATCAGCCAGATTGGAGTACACAGTTGTGCCATGCACTGGAATGCTATAATGTGACTGATGAAGAAGAGGATGACCTGCAAAATATTACCATCCCTAAGACCGAAGGACAACGCGAAGTTAAGGAACTAAAAGTAGAAAACCCAGATATATCAGAGCCTCTGAAAACTCGACAACTAAACATTGGGTATGAAGAAAAACACAAGTTCGCTAAGATAAGAGATTATTGGTATGAAGATGTGGTTGATATGGTAGTTGAGCTCTTGCATCAGTACCAGGACTTATTTCCCACGAATTTTTCATATTTGAAATGGATTGTCAGAGATTTAAGCGTTATGAAGATTACATTAAAAGTGTATGCGAAGTCTATTATGTAGCGGCCTTATCGATTGAATCCAAAGCATAAGGAAAAGGTGCACCTAAAACTGGATAAGATGCTAGAAGTCGGCATTATTGAGCCTGTAGAAGAATCTAATTAGGTAAGCCTAATGGTGGTCCAAAAAAAGAAGCAGAAGGGAGAAATTCGCATATGTGTCGATATATGGAAGTTGAATGATGCTTGTGTGCATGATCCATTCGTGACACTATTTACTGACGAAGTATTAGAGAATGTTGGTGGACAGGAAGCATATTCGTTCATTGTTGGATTTTTGGGTTATCACCAAATAAAGATCACGCCTATAGATAGAAGAAAAACAACCTTCGTGATTGAATGGGGGTGCTTCCAATATACAGTTATGCCATTTGGATTGAAGAATGTGACTACAATCTTTTCCCAGGTAGTGATCGCGGAATTCAAGGAATTTATTCATAAATTCCTGGAAGTATATTTCTATGACTGAACATGTTTGGGTTGGTAAAGCGACATGTTGCGAGTCTGTGCCTCCTGCTAGATACATGTCGAAGGTATCAGATCACGCTGAGCTTAAAGAAATGTATATTCTGTGTGCCTTTTTGGATTTGGCTTGGGCATGTTGCATGTAAGAAGGGATCGATGGTGGACCCTACAAAGATCACAGTAATTGTGAATTTGGAACCTCTGAGGAACATGAAACAACTATGTGTGACATTGGGACACACTGTGTACTACAGGAAGTTTATCAAAGCGTATGCCTAGATAATCACACCGATGGAACAATTGTTAAGGAAGAATGCAATGTTTTGTTGGGATGAAGGTCCCTATACTACTAGAGTAACCCCTTATTGTTATTAGTACAGCCCCTTGATTATATTGTTGTGCCCATGTAGTCCCCATATTGTTATTATTGTACCCCATAGAAGCCCACTATTGTTATTATTGTGCCCTTACATTATTATTGTTATGTCGGCTCTGATTATATTATGACCCCTTAGACTCCTATATATAGAAAGGAGGTCTTGTCATTTGTATCATCCAAGAATCGTTCATTTGTATAATGTAAAGGAGGATTCCCCCTTGAAGAGGCTTATTTCTATGGCATTCATCTACCTTTTTTATCTTTTTGTGAGTTGGTTTCATAACATTTGGTATTAGAGCTGTGGATTCTAAGGTTTCGCTACCCCAAAAAAGCCATCATGGAATTTTCGCTATGAAGTTTCAAAAACTACAAAAAAAACACATTTGAGAAGAAATCGGTCTGGACCTCCTGTCCAAATTTCAGATCTTTTCGCACTATATTTTCGGAGATATGAACTGAGGAAGTTTGGGTTTTTGCAAGCTCCATAATTTCCTCAAAAACAGGTCATCATGGAAGTTTCACTATAAATCTTTCGCTACGAAGTTTCAGAAGCCAAAAACAAAACCCATTTGAGATGAAATTGTTCTAAACCTCGTTTCTGAATTTCAGATCCTGTCTCGCTATATTTTCGGAGATATAATATGAGGAATTTAGGGTTTTTTCAGACCCCCAAATTACATTCCGAACAGGTCACCTTGGGAAAATCGTCATAACCTTCACTCTGAGCATCAGATTGAATTTTCGTAAGATGTTGCAGAAATAGGACATATTGTAGTTTCCATTGTATCTATTTCAGATCCAAAGGTAAAAACAGTGACACGTGGCACTTCATACAAGTTCACTCTTCTAAAAATGTATATAATCAGGTCATCTTGGGATATTGTGCATAACGCTTTCTTGGAGAATCCTATTTTGATCATATTGGTGGCATTGGAAAGAGGACACAGAGGGCTACTGCAAGTCACAATTTTAGAACTGGAAGAGCCGCAATTACATAGTTATAGTTGTTTCAAGATCGAGCTCCTAAAATCAACAAAAGGCGATATGAGGAAGTTTGATGGCAAGGATTCGGTAAATCGGATACTACATATGGAGCAATATTTTGATCTACATGAGGTGAAACTGTTACAAAAGGTACGCATTGCATCTTCATATTTAGAACGAAATCAATTTTTATGGTATAAAGGGATTTTTTCTCGTAAACCACTTGTTACATGGTCAATTTTCATGGAGGAAATGATAGCACATTATGAGGATACAAAGAGAAACACCTTCTTTAGCCAATTGATAAATCTCAAACAAATGTGTTTAATCGCAGAGAACATTGAGGACTTTCAAAAATTGAATATAAGGGTAAATTATATTCTATAGAAGAAAAGGATTGATGTATTCATAGGTACTTTAAAGGATAACATTCAACGTGACGCTCGTCTTTGGAAACCTGACTCATTGGAGAAGGCATTCAGGTGGGCAAGAAAAATTGAAAGCAAAATTATGGAAACAAGGAATCCCACCACTCATGACTATAATTATGGAAGTGTTTATTCTCCTATCCTTCCACAACCTACAAGGTTTACACCACAACAATTGGAAGAAAAAAGAGGAAGAGGGCTTTGTTACAATTGTGATAGAAAATGCACTAAAGGTCATAAGTGTGTTGAGAAGAAATTATTTTACATAGAGTATGAACAGGAGGAAGGAAAGGATCAAGAAACATCAAAAGAAGAGGATATATGTGAGGACCCAACCCTAGAGAAAGAAGAAATGAATACAACCATATCTTGTAAAGCATTGGAAAGAATTACCACTCCTCAAACTCTTAAGATAGAAGGACATATCAAGAAGAAAAAGGTGCAAGAAGTGAAAGATCACATCGAGAAAGAAGAAATGAATCCAAACATATATTGTAATGCATTGGCCGCAATTACCACTCCTCAAACTATCAAGGTAGAAGGACATATCAAGAAGAAAAGTGTTCAAGAAGTGAAATATCACATTGAGCATCAAGAAATGAATCCCACCATATCTTGTAATGCATTGGAAGAAATTACCACTCCTCAAACTATCAAGATAGAAGGACATATCAAGAAGAAAAATGTTGAATAAGTGAAAGATCACATCGAGCATTAAGAAATGAATCCAACCATATCTTGTAATGCATTGGAAGAAATTACGACTCCTCAAACTCTCAAGATAGAAGGACATATCAAGAAGAAAAAGATTCAAGCAGTGAAAGATCACATCGAGCATCAACAACAAGTTCTCCAACTTTTAAAGGATAATGCCACTTTTGTGTAGAATCAAATGAATCAACAAGTAGATCAAGATTGCAATGAAAAAAGTTTTGATGTAGGTGATTGGGTATTTTTACGACTGCATCTAAAGCAAGCTATTTATGAGAAGGAAATGTTGGCAATACTACATGCACTTAAGGAACGACGACCTTACCCAATGGGAAGACACTTTAAGGTAAAAATGAATCATAGTAGTCTTAAATACTTTTTAGAACAAAGATTACCTTTAGAAGAATAGAAAAAATGGGTCACAAATATGTTGGGTTATGACTTTGAAATCATCTACAAAAAAGGGAAGCAAAATGTTGTTGTAGATGCACTCTTAAGAAAGGATGACGATGTGGAAGCATTGTTTTATGCTATTTCTATTATCCAACAAGATTGGATAAATGAAGCAAGGATGAATGGAAGAAGGATGAAGAAGTGTGGCCACTCATTCAAAAGTTTTAGAAGATCCCAGTTCAAACAATATTGCCAAAACTTGACGAGGAAGGAAAAATAATATTGGAACCTAGAGCAGTCACATAAACTAGAACCCGTCAGCTACAAAATCGATCAATTTCAGAGTATCTCATCAAGTGGAAGAACATACCCGTTGAAAATTCCACATGGGAGGACAAGAATTTTATATAGAAGCATCAAGAACTACTAAAGCGTTGAAGACAACACTTTTTGAAGGAGAGGGGCATGTTAGATCCCTATACTATTAGTGTAACCCCTTATTGTTATTAGTACAACCCCCTTATTATATTGTTGTGCCCATGTAGTCCCCATATTGTTATTATTGTGTCCCATAGAAGCCCACTATTGTTATTATTGTGCCCTTAAATTATTATTGTTATGTCAGCTCTGATTATATTATGACCCCTTAGACTCCAATATATAGACAGGAGGTCTTGTCATTTGTATCATCCAAAAATTGTTCATTTATGTAATGTAAAGGAGGTTTCCCCCTCAAAGAGGCTTATTTCTAAGGTGTTCATCTATATTTTCTATGTTTTTGTGAGATGGTTTCATAACAAATACTGTCAATGCAGCTTGGATGTCTTGAAGGAGAAAATGGTGACATCGCCTATTTTGGTGATTTTAGACTGGAAAAAGGAGTTTCATATGCATGTTGATGCTTCCTGCATTGCGCTAGGAGTAGTATTAACACAAGCGGGAGAGGGAGAGCTTGATCATCCGATAGCTTTCATGAGAAAAAAGTTATCCAAAGCTGAAAAGAATTACTCCACCACAGAGCGTGAAGGGTTGGCGATGATCTACGTGCTGCAGAAATTCAGACATTATTTGTTGGGTGGACACTTCAAAATGTATACGGATCACTCTGCACTAAAGTACTTGATCAATAAGCCTATGTTATGGGGAATATATGCCGATGGTTGCTAATGTTCCAAGAGTATGACTTCAAGGTGATTGTGAAGCCTGGAAGACTGAATGCAGGCCCAGACCATCTATCAAGGATTGAAACAAGTGAAGAGCCTAGTAGTTTGGAGGAAGGATTGCTAGACATGCAGCTCTTTGCAGTGTGCATCACAGATGATCATTTTGCTGATATTATTTAGTTCTTAATGATGGGAACAACTCAGGAAGGATAATCCACTCAACAAAAGAATTAGTTAGTAGTTCGACCTATAGATTTTTTGGTTATTGCGGGTCATTTATCTAAAATGGGAACAGATGAGATACTGGGTAGGTATGTTCCTGAATTTGAACGTGCTAGTATCCTAGATGAAGCTCATGGAGGAGTGGCAGAGGCCACCATGAAGGGAAAGCGGCTGCGTAGAAGATTTTATGTGCTAGATTATGGTGGCCTGCAATACACAAGGATTCTAAGGCATACTTCAAGGCTTGCGATGCTTGCTAGATGATGGGGAAGCCTTCGTGAAGGGACAAATTTCCTTTAAATCCCAAAGTCTCATTGCAAATATTTGATAAATGGTTCATTGAATTTCTATGTCTGATACAACCACCAAGAAAGAAGACAGGCATGTGGTATATTATTACTGCAAAATAATATTTAACTAGATGGGCAAAAGCGTAGCCAGTGAGGGATTGTATAGCTGTCACTGCTACGAAGTTTCTCTTCGACTATTCCTTAACGAGGTTTGGATGCTCGAAGATTTTGATGAGTGATACAGGTACATATTTTTTGAATGAAATGATCAATAAGATGTTGGAATAATTTCAGGTATATCATCAGAAGAGCACGCCGTATCACCCACAGATGAATGGAATGATGGAATCTTTTAATAATATTTTGGAGCATGCATTGATAAAGGTATGTAATGCACAGAGGAATGAATGGGACATGCACATACCGATTTTGTTATGGACATATAGGACGAATTGTAAGAATTTGACTGGACAAACACCCTTCAGGTTGGTCTATGGAATCAAAGCAGTCATGCCAATGGAGTATATTATGCCCAGTTTAAGGATTGCATCCTTGACTGAAATGGTAGACCACGAGACCTTGGAGGAACATCTCGTGTTAATCATGGAGTTAGAAGAAAACCGCTTCCTTGTAGAATTTCACCAGCAAGTAAAAAACGAATGCGAGAAAGCATGGCATGATCAACATATTAAGATGCGCATTTTCAAGTTAGAGGATTTGGTGTTGTTATATGATAGCAAGTTCACAAATTTTGCACAAAAATTTCAAATGCACTGGTTGGGTCTGTATGTTATTAAGGAGATCACGGATGCTGGCATAGTTTAGCTTGCAAAGCTAAATGGGGAACCTTTCCCTGGAAAAGTGAATAGAAGTAGATTGAAGTCGTACACAGGGGATCCTTCCCTTGTGCGACGAATATATGGAAACATGATAGTCTTAGTAATCTAGGTAGTTGCGAGGGATTTTGGGATTATGAACCATGCTACCTGAATGAGGGAAAAGCATGGTAGAGAGACTGCACGACGGATGGCAGGGGTGTGACAAGTGAAGCTGCGCTGCATGAGATGCACCATGGAGGATGTTGTCACGTAGGTGGGTCCCAAGATAACAATTGAGGTTACTATTCATGATTTGATGGCCAATTTTTTTTTAAGCGGAGTGGGTAGGTGCTATTTATGGTGAAAATATTTGAATATCTACTGCCAAAGAGCCATTTATTATCAGAATTTGGGGGGAATAGTTGGATTTGAATTCAAAACTCCCTATAAATATTGCATGTTGGACCACTAAAGAACACTTTGCATTCTGTGACTGGTTTGGGTGATTTAACGTATGAAGTCTATGAGTCGTCAATTTTGGGAGGATTTTGTGGCAAGCCCAACATTTTTTGCCTTACCTGCATGGAACCGGAAGACCATTCTCCAACAAATGACTGCCACCAAACCCTCCGAAGCCATGAGTTCTGAAGTTGTTGTGTCTAATGTGCCAAGCCTTGAGATTTTGAGTATGGAAGCTTCAACTCCTGTGCCTATCACGCCAAGGTCGGCAAGGCCAAAGCAAACCACTGCAAAAGAGAAACAACCGACCACAAAAGGGAAGGAACTAGCCACAAGAGAGAAACAACCATAAAGAAGAAGCAAAAGAAGCTGGTGTAGGTGAGAATGTCACCGATGGAGAATCTAGAGGTGTGACGGAAGGAGAAAAAAGACAAACAGCTAGAAAGTGGTGAATTTATAAGAAGAAGAATACCAAGGTGTGAAAGAAGTCGATGCTAAAGAGATTGAGCCTATCTCAAGGCTTCCTGAGTATATCCTTTATTGGAAGGGAAGAACCAAAGTAACTAAGGATCCTGATTCTGGGAAGTTCACAGTTTCAACACCCCTACTGCGTGAGTAGGTAGAATTTGAAGGTCATAGGCTAGCATGCATTTCAGCATTGAAAATGGAGGATTGAGACCTCGTGGACCATGAGAGGTTCCCATATTTGGAAATCCATAAGTATATGACAAAGATATATTATGAAGAAATGTTAGTTACACAGTTGTAGCCCATTAAGTGGGTCTGTGGTGTTGAGCAAGTGGGGTTGTTGAACATGCTCTTAGTACCGCACTATCATCGCTCAACTATCAACACGGTGAGTCTGCGCTATCTCCTCGCGTTAGTGCACAACGGGTGTATATGGTTTGGGCAGCCCATCTCAATAACATGCATGTTGATCCACAGGATAACAATGCTACTTTACAAAGGATCAGATCCTACCAAGGAGTTTGGAGGGAAAAATAGGGACAAAGAGCTAACTGACAAAATGAAGAAAGAGTATGGACTTGTTAAAAAGTTGCGTGGATACTCTATCCTTTCAATTCAAGACTAGGTAGTATAGTTCACTGCCTAGATTCTCATGGGAAAAATTATGACGAAGTTCCGTGCGGATGAAGTTCCGGTGCTGGTAGTGTTACTTGCAACATAGTGCGTGAAGGGAGTTTAGTATAATTGGGCTAAGTATCTATGCCAGGAGTTCCTTGTGAACTACCGAGAAGCCCAAGAAGAAAGCAAGCCATTTCATTATGCTTGGCTTTTACTGTCTATTGTGTTAGTTGCTTGGAGGTTGTTGAAGGACAATTAGTTTCCTCTGCACAAGGATGATTTACCCGAGGCAGTGCGGTTTTCCTTGTTGTGGTCTACAAAGGATCTATCAAGGATTAAGGCGTCCAAATTTTTCTAGATTTTGGTAGAGATGGGCCTTCATATGGTGATCAGTCAGAGGCCAAGGTTGTCTCCAACCTTGTTCGTGTAGTTATCGGCCTACGCAGAGTTCAAGGCTGACTTCCACAGTGTTTCGATCAGAGTGCAAAAGGACCTAGTGAAAACATGGCACTAGTTTTTTTATTTGTTATCTGAGATAGATGTGGAAGAAACTATAGGGTATTAGCCAGCAGAGTGGCGTGAGCCCACAATGCTTCATGTAGGAACAAGAAAAGGTGTAGAGAGCTCTATTTCATAGAAGCGAAAGGATGCATCTTAGAAGGTCACGCATGCCTTGGCTGAGCAAAAGAAGAAGGAAGATACTAGGGAAACTACAGAGAAGGAACGAATGGAGAAAGAGTGTGCTGCTAAAGAGCAGGAAGAAAAGGAATGATGGGAAACAGAGGATGGTGGAAAGTCTGCGTCACACCATATAGAAAAACAGGAGTTTTCCATGTAGGGACGAGGTGGGGGTGAGGAGCAGAGCACTTCATTCACCTTCAAGTGGTGCAATCAGAAGCAGACTGTTGGCCAGTGTAAAAATCATGTCGTACAAGTAGGCACACACTAACCCAATGGTGCTAATAGAAGGTGATCTTCATGAGATCGAGGATAAAGTTTGTGACACAACCATTAAAGTGTTGTAGAAATTTGAGAAACAATATATTCAGATGCTCGGGAGCATCCAAAAGGATCTATGTGAGCTGTAAATCCAAGCTAAAGGGATCTAGGCGGGTGTTAGGCAAGCGAGCGGAGCACAAGTAGGCCTGTCACAGGGAAGTGGCACCGTGGCGGAGCTAGAATGGACTCTTCACCTTAGAGTCATTCCATTTTCAAAGGGGTTAGTCCGTGTAGAATCAGATGAGGATCGCGTTGTGATTAACACAGTGAAGGATACGGGCCTGAACATGGTCGTGCTGCCGCTCTAGAGCCTCCATGCATTGCATTAAGGGGTTTCAGAAATTGAGGATTTGAGGGAAGCTGTTCCTCACAATTATTAGTGAGTGCATAGTGAACAATGAATAGATGTTCGTGGAGAAAACTCAGGCATTAAAGGCAAAGGAGGAGATGCAGTAGAAAATTTAGAGCTTAGAGACAACAATTGAGCAGGGCTGAAAGTCAGTGCTCGAATTACAGATCCCAGAGGATGCTGAAGCCTTCGGAAAAGTAAGAAATTTGGTTGCTGCAATACACGCATTGAAGGATGAAGTTGGCAGGGTTACCTTCGAGTCCCAAATGAAGATATCAAAGCTGCAGTTGAAGTTGCAGCCTACAACTCTGCCAGAGGTTCAAGAGCAATGAGGAGTAGCCATCAAGGATGGAATGAGCATATTGGATACTGTAGTCAATGACTACTCCTAAATGTTTTATGAAATTATGGAATTATGGATGAATCTGTAGCAGGACCTGAACCTATAGAAGCTGAACACAGATGTTCGGGAGATGTACCGATAGTATGATGAGGTCCGAGTGAATACACACACTTTGGCACCAGCGCAATGCCTCATGAAGCTATAGGAGGGCAAGCAACTGCTAACACAGGTGGAAGAATTGTAGAGAAAAGAGGTCGTGCTTAAGGCTAGGCTATAACCATGACTAGAGTAATCTTGTCAGCTTACTCTGTCAGTTCAGGCAAAGCTCAAGGGGCTACAACAGATGCAGAGGACAGGGAAAATTTTAAGAACCCCCCCTAAATTTATAAATATAATAAATGGGCGAATCTCCATGGCATATAAGAAAAATTGAAGGCGATTTTATCAATAATATAATATGTATATATAATTTTTTGGCGAATCTCTCACCGGGCATGGCGAATATTTTACTCAATTATAAAATCTTGTAAGATATTGGCGAGTCTTTCACTAAATAATAAAACTTTAAAGTCCTAGTGAATCTTAGCATAGGCTACATGCTGGTTTAATTCCCCCATTTAAATAGGCTACATTCCAGGTGAATACCATGGGTCAATACCATGTGCCATTTTGGTGAATACCATGGGTCAATACCATGTGCCATTTTTATTTTTATTAATTCTAATATTAGGGTTAATAATGGTTTTTTGCATGGTATTAATAACAATCTAGTCCATGGTATTTGTCCCATAGTATTTTGGCCATAGGTTTCACCTAAATATACCCCATTTTTTGAGTGTTCGTAAATATAAGGTGACTTATTGAGTAAATATAAAAAAAAGTTTTATTTGTTTACCATACCTCTCGTTTATTTATATTTTTATTAATTTGCCATACCTCTTTTACAAATATGGTATTTGGCCCATAGGATTCACTTAAATAAAACCTCTTTCTTGAGCCTTCATAAATAGAACGAGGGTTATGGACTAAATATAAAAAGAGGTTTTATTTATTTACGATACGTCTAGTTTATTTATATTTTTATTTATTTACCATATCTTTTGAGTAAGTATAAAAAGATGTTTTATTTATTTACCATACCTCCACTTTACTTATATTTTTATTTGTTTACACCCTTACATGTATATAAGGTGACTTATGGAGTAAATATAAAAAATGTTTTATTTATTTACCATACCTCTCATTTATTTATATTTTTATTAATTTACCATACCTCTTTTATAAATATGGTATTTGGCCCATAGGATTCACTTAAATAAAACCTATTCTTGAAAATGGGCGAATGGAAGGTTGTAAGTCCTAATTTCAAGGGCTAAATTTACCTTTTTTACCCTCTCCCTTAAAATAAGGTGGGCTATTTGATGTGATTTGTAAAAATGTACTATGATACAAAATATTCGTCCACTAAAAATTTAAAACCCCTTAATTTTGCCAAAGGGCGAACATTCGCCCCTAAAATTATCCTTGGCAGAGGACAATGTGTCTCGCAATGGAGGGGCCAACAGTAGATAAATTAGTCAAAGAGGTGTAGCAGGTAGCACCGCAGAGCACTACTGAAATTACAATGATGCAGGTTGAGTTGGGTGGTCTTTGTAGAAAATCGAGGCATCAGCTGAGTGACTCAAGGGTGAGTCACAATTTTTTGTGTTGGGGGCCTATTGGGATAGGGTTTCTAGGGGTAGTTTTTGGGTTAGTCAACCCAATTTTTGTATAAGATTGTGTAAAAGATGTAAAGTCTCCACGATCTGTGGATGCAGAGTGTGCAGATAGATATGTTTGAAAGGGGTCTTAGCCCATTGTTTGGATAGATAGTTAAGTCAGTTTTAAGACTCACCCATCGTCCACAAACCATGGTATTGTATTGAAAAGTCTATATATTTTAGTCATAGAAAGTCTTAGATGTAACTTAATGCAAAAATAGATAGCGCACAATCGAGATAGAACTGTTTTGGGTGAGTGCTAAGGCAGGAAGGCTCTACTTCCTGTACTTAGGTAAGAAGGGGAAGGCTCCTATAGCTGAGTACATAGGAGGCCTTGGTAAGTCTACAACTGAGCACACAGACCCTTGCGGCTGAGTGCGTAGGGTAGGAGAGTCTATAATCTGAGCATTGAAGATCAATAAAGACTAAATTTTGGAGAATTATTGTGCAATTTGAGTATTTTTGTTTATGTTATATTCTGTCACTTAATGATATGTTCCATGAAATAATGTATGAATGATACGCAAAACCATTGAATCTGTCTTATTAATACATGATTTAAGTAGATATCTTGTTTCATGAGTTAAAGGCTATTATTGCTATGTTTTCTGAGGAATTGAATGGATTTGCACGAACTCAGATCTAGGGTTGTTTATTGATACATGAAACTAGGTAAATCGATTGTTTAAGGTACGCAAACATTGATAGTGGACCTTTGTGAAGATTTGAAAGCCATTTTAACTTAGTTATAGTGACGAGTCCTAGAAGGATATTGATCCGCGCGAAGGAATATCTAAACTATTAGAGGCTAAGAACCATTTATCACATGTCCCTAGATGTAGAAATGTGGTTCTAGCATCCACCAATACTGCTTCAGGTGAGATTGCAACCTACGCTATGCAGGTTATTGCCAAAAGGGCCAGCAGTGAGGGTTTTGTTGGCTGGTGCGAACAACTTTGAACTTGGGTCAAGCCCCATTAAGCCAACACTTATGTTTTTCTTTTTGAGGACATGATTATTTTTAGTCTATTGAGTTATTGTTTGAAATTAATGGCTATGGAAGGCGTGATTTAAATTACATGTTGATGTAATTAAATTTTATTTGATGAATAAATGAGTTTAGTTGGGAATGATCAGGAAAGAGAACATGAGTAATAAATACTCATTGCTATTACAGAAAGGTTGTTTAGTGGTCAAGTCCACATATTGGACCTTCCCAAATATTCTCCTAAAACCCAAGAAGTAAAACTACCAATTTAAGAATAACATAATGGAAGCGGAATATTATGCTAAATACTTGGCTGGAGAAAATTTCTAAGTTGGTGTTGATGCCTTGAAAATTGCTGCAACAACAATGGGGGATAACCACCTGGTCTGTACCTTAAAGCAGCTCCTTTTCCATTTGGTGTGGTGGCTCCGACTAGTTTAACTAGGTCCAGTTACCTTCTCCCTATCGCTATTGGTTTATGATGTATCTTTCACTACTAATAGTTAGGGATATCAGATCACTTCTTCTTGCTGATCAGGCAGGAGAATGACCCTTAAGCTAATTTGGGTTCAGCCAAGCCACAACTAAAATTTTGCCTCTTTGAGAAGAGGACTTAAAAGAATGTACAAATTACTCTAAATGAAAACTTATTCTAGAATGCAAGCAAAAGAAACTAATCTAAATCCTATCTTAATTAGGTGGATATAGATCTAACCCAACTAGGAGCAAGATAATTAAAGTATTGGGATTTTAAATATGTCTTGCTTATAATGAATATCAAGTTAATGAAGTAGTTCAATTAACTGATATTATGGATATCAAAACACATTCTATTGAGACCTCTTAACTGAAATAATAAACCAACAACACTCAGAAAGTAGTTCACAAAAATGATATTAATTATCAAATCAGTAAATCCAATAATTAAACAATAATATGTGGAAGTAGTTCACAACACATTACCATTCAATCAATCAGTTTTATAAGACATATTTCTGAGTAAATAGTTACTTAGAAATTAGATTTTAATCCATAAGAATAGAGATACCTAATAACAATATCGAGACAAATTACCCATATTAACAATAGTGCACAAACATGACTAAAATAAGACATTCTTGTTACCATAAAAATGAAACTAATATTTGAAACAGTAGTATTAGAAATACCAATTTATTGCATCCATTTCTCTGTCCTTGGTCTCCAACAGCTCTTTACATTGCTTGAACTTCTACTTTCAAAGCTAAAGCCACAATAGGGCAAGCTTTGCCCTTCATGCATAATTCAAGATACAAAGGGAAAATCCTCAATAATCCCCAGATTTGAGATTTTTTCTCCTCCCTCCTACAACTCTAAATTCCTATTACAATAGTGATTTTAGAAGTGTAAAATTGCAGAGGAGAGTAGTCCCTTATTACATTCTGCAATCTGCTATTTATAACATTTGCAAAGGAATTCTTGGGAGGAAAGTTGGTTGAAGAGAAATCTGCCAAATCCAATTTTATTTGCTCTAAATTCCAATCTTTAATTGTTGTAGCATTCTCATTGATTGAGATCTCTTTTTCCATATCTCTTCTACTGTTTTCTTGCAAGAAGAAATCAAAATAAATTAAAATGCAACAATAAAATCAAAATGGCATTGCTATCATTTAAAACAAATCCAATCAAATACAATTAAATAAATAATTGAAAATAAAATGTAAGCTTTCTATTGATGCCTGGGATGGTTTGATTGGCGAAAGATATTATTGATGAATGGATTTGCAATTAAAAGAGGCTTGGACAAATGAAAATAAAACTTAGAAAATTGATTTTGTTTTCAAAATTCGGAGCTTGATCTTCTGCCTGATTTTCGACCCAATAAATGACCAAATCTGTTAGTGAAACCTCCTCAGAAATATACTCATTGATTTTATCTTTCCAATGAGCTGTCCTGGGCCTCATTTGGCCAAGTAAAACTCAATCTATGGGCCTCCAAAGTTGGTGAGTCAATTCTGGCACAATTCTGGAATTTCTGTTGCTGGGCTAAAAATCAAAATTTTAGTCAAAATTCGAATCCTAAATTAGAATTCTAATTAATTCTAATTTAATTATTAATCATAAACTAAACTAATTATTAATTAATATCAATCTCGCTAACTAATATAATTAATTATTTACAAACTATATAATATTAATCTAAATAATAATTATATTTTAATTTATTTAAATTAATTATATTACATATATTAATTGATTTAAATATTAATATGTAAACTAATATATTAAAAAAAAAAATATGAACTAACCTCCATTACCTTACTTCATAGTTCATTACACTCACGTATGAGTGAGTTTGGAATTCCAAAGTGTAATAAAACTTACGCTTAATGCCCCATTGCCCTTTGGTTAATCGGCGATCGGCATCGGGAGGTGTGGGGGTTTCATTAAACTTGTCACATATGAAACCTCTGATGCGATGCATTTAACTTTAAACAATTGAATTTTAAACTTTGCTTAATGCTTGAAGAGCCATCGCATATCGGTGATCGGGAAAATGAGTGTATTGGCAATCAGCATCGGGGGTATGGTAGGTATCGGGGTTGTTTAAAATATGTCTTGATCAAAACTTCCGATCCGATCCCCCGATGCGATAAAAATTATTTTTTATATTATATATTTTTTATATATTAAATTTTAATTAAATTAAATTAATTATATATTAATTTAATTTAATTAAATTAAGATTTAATATTATTATTATTTTGGTTTTATTTTAATGAAATTTAGTTAAGTTGTGAAATTATCTACACTACAACCACTTGGAAATTTGGCTTTTCGAGATTAGTGATCTTATTTTGAAAATTGGAATAAATTATTAAAATCCTGATGCTTCATGATTTGGCTGCATAATTAAAAATGGAAAAATGTTAGAAAAACTCACTACGAGTTAATATTTAAAATGAATGCATTATTGAACTAATTTATCTACAAAATGCAATATTGTACATTTATGCATTTTTAACCCACGCTACATAAATAAACAAACTTTCAAAGGAGTGCCATTTTCAAACCAGCTGACCAAATGAGGTGAAACAAGCGTCAATGGGAATATTATAAAAAATCGATTTTAATAAAGCAATCAAAACAAGAATCCAAAGAAAATGAAAAATTAACAAAAGGGTAGGGCAATCAACTAAATAAAAATCCAAAAAGGTGTTTAGCCAAATTTTTTATAGAAAGGGTCCCCATTATTTGAAGTGAACGCATCAATAATGGGGGGGGGGGGGGGGTGTGTTTTTACCACAAAAGTTGGGTAAAAAGAAAAAAAAAAAGATCAACAGGAGAGAAATGTGTCATTTAGACAAAAGGAAAGACTATTTGTAGTTTGAAATAAAAATCCTATGTAATTATGGGTTACATACCCTAAAAGAAAGACACTTCTAAGGAAAAAACTGCTATGAAGAACTATACGAAAACTACTCAGGGAAATAGTGAGGGTTTTTTATTCCTATATGCAAGAAGTTTGAGCTAAGGGGAATTTCTTGTTTCAATTCATTGGTTGGGAGGAACATGCTCTTTCTCTAAATACTCCCAAGCAACTAGTTATGGTCAAATGATTGTTATTTTATTGTTTACATGCTGAGATATATGTTCGTTAGTGTTATTTACTATTATGATTTCTATTGAGGTTGTGGAATTATACATGGAATTGATTATGATAAGTAGATAGAATAAATGGTTATGAAAAATATTGTTTATGTATCATATTATTAGTTATATGCATATATGTATATTATATGCAACTAGATCACAAAACAAAACCAAGATAGATCAATGACTTGAAAATAAGCCTCTTTCAAGGGGAAACCTCCTTTTACATCACATAAATGATTAATTCTTGGAAGATTAAAATGACAACACCTTCTTAGTATAAAAGTTTAAAGGGTCACAATATAATAGGGGCCTATATAATAATAATAATGTATGGGCACAACAATAACAATATGGGGACTACACTAGTATTATAGGATGTAACATTCCCCTCTCCTTCAAAAAAGTGTTGTCCACAACACTTGAGTAGTTCTAGATGCTTTTGTATAAAATTATCATCCTCCCATGTGGAATCTTCAGCGGTTGAGTTCTTCTAGTTAATGAGATACTCTAAAATTGATTGATTCTATAGTTGTTGGTTTCTTATTTTCGTGACTGCTTCAGGCTCTAATATAATTTTTCCTTCCTCATCAAGTTTTGGAAATATTGTTTTAACTGGGAGCTTGTCATCGATAACCTTTGTTAAGTATGAAACATGAAAAACTAGATGTACTTGGGAAGATGAAGGAAAATACAATTTGTATGCCATAGTACCAATCTTTTACAATAGTTTGTAAGGACCATAGTACGTGGGTGATAATTTATTATCCTTATTAGCTTGCTTGAGGGACATTTGTTTGTACGGTTGTAGCTGTAAAAATACCCAATCTCCTTCATTAAAATTATTTCACTGTGATGCTGATATGCCTAGTGTTTCAATTGCTTTTGTGCCAAAGTGAGGTTATCCATTAAGAGTTGGAGAACTTGTTGTTGGTGCTCGATTTGATCTTCCACCACTTGAACCTTGTAATTTTATCTTAAACACCATGTGATGGATAGTGCATGATACCCATAAAGTTCCATAAATGGGGTCATTTTTTTTTGTGTTATGGAAGGAAGTGTTATACCACCATTCTATCGGAGGTAACCCCTTGACTGATTTTGTTTTTTCAAAAGATACAAAGAAAGAAAGATATCATTGCAAAGATTTTTTCACCGTCTCAATTTTCCTGTCAGATTGAGGATGATAAGGTGAGTTATGAGCTAATTAAGTAACAAGACAAGAAAATAATTTTATCCAAAAATGTCCAATGAAAATGGGATCTTTGTCACTTACAAGATTCTTTTGGTTTACCTATAGCATTTGAATTGTTTCCATAAATGCACTAGCAACTGTATTTTCTTTGAAAGGATGAGATAGTGAACAAAAGAGTGCATTCTTGGTAATTCTATCAGCTACCACCATGATGACACTCTTTCCTTTGGACTTGGGTAAACCTGTGATAAAATCCATTGAGACCTCCTCTGGACATTGAATTGGAATGGCTAAAGGTTGTAATATACATGGGGTCTTAATTGTATCAACTTTATTTTATTGGCAATCCAAACATTCTGCCACAAACTTCTGAATATCAGATTTAAGGCCAACCCAAAAGAATTCCTTCTTGACCCTATGGTAAGCTTTTAAAAATTTTGAGTTCCCTCCTAAAGGAGAGGATTGAAATTCCAAAAGAATATTTTATTTATTTATTTGGGAATTCTTACATAGATAGAAGTGATATTTGTGCCATAATGAATCAGTTTTCCAGATAAATTTATCAAATGTACTAGGATCTTACTGAAAATTTTGAATTAGTGTCCACACCTCTTCATAATTATTCCATTCATCCCTTGCTTTACTTATCCAATCAGGTTGAATAATATAAATGACATAGACCAATGCTAACACATCCTCATCCCTTCTTGAGAGTGCATTTGCAACGAACTTTTGCTTCCATTTTTTGTAGATGATTTCGAAGTCATAACCCAACATCTTTGTGACCCAATTTTACTTCTCTTCTAAAGATAATTTTTTTTTAATTATTTAAGACTATCATGATTTGATTTTACCTTAAAGTTCCTTCCCATTAGATAAGGTCGTCATTTCTTTAGTTCTTGTAGTGTTGCCAACATTTCCTTCTCATAAATAGGTTTGTGTAAATGCTTTCCCTTGATTGGATGGCTTTGAAAAGAAATAGGTCTTCCTACTTGCATTTAAACAACACAAATTCCATTTCCTATGGCATCACATTCCATAATAAAGGTTTTTTTGATGTCTGGTGTAGCTAATACTGAAGCTTGGCACATTGCCTCTTTAAGATGTTCAAAGTCCTTAGTTTCTTCGAGAGTCTAAGAAAATTCATCTTTCTTAAATATTGTTGTTAGAGACACTGCTATTCTCCCATAATTCTTAACAAACTTTTGATAATACCCTCTCAACCTGAGAAATCCACAAAGATACCTTAGGGTTGTGCATATTCTCCTTTCCTTGATGGCTTTAATTTTATAACCCATATATTCCACCTCTTGCACTCAAAACAAACATTTAAAGGCTTTTGCATACATTTTTTCCTCCTCCAATAGTTTGAGCACCCTGTCAACATGTTAAACATGATCCTTCCAGGACTAGCTATATATTGGTATATCATAAAAAAATACTAACAAAAATTTTCTAATGAAGGGTTTGAAAATGGAATTCATCAAACCTTGAAATGTGGAAGGTGCATTAGTAAGTCAAAAACGCATAACCAAAAATTCATAATGGCCTTCATGAGTTTTGAATGTTGTTTTCGGAATGTCTTTAGTCTTTATTCTAATTTGATGATATCCTTAACGAAGATACAACTTGGTGAAGTAAATTTCTCCATGTAATTCATCAATGACAGGAATGGGAAATTTATCTTTAATGTTGAGCTCCCTATAAGTTGGAAACATATGCCATGATCCATCCTTCTTATGTACCAATACTACTAGAGTAGAAAAAGAGCTTTGGCTAGGTTAAATTATACCTGCCTCTAGCATTTCTGCAACGATATGTTCAATTTAACTCTTTTGGGTATGTTATGTTCCTATACCAATAGGTGTCATATATAATGATTGACTTGGTTTAGCTCTAAAGTATGTACATACCTTTGCTTCTTGCAAATGTTTTCCATATTTGTAAAAAATCAAAAAATTAAAAAATGTAAAGAGGGTATGTCCTTGAAAAAGAATAACAGGACAAAAAGAAAGAAACGTCAGAAAATATAAAAAATGAACCCCGAGAAAAATAAAAAGACCATGAATGTGTGCAAGCCCAAATGCCACTACTATGTTTACATTTATGCATAACAATGATTGTGTGCAACTTGTTACTTATGCCACAATCTATGGTAACCAAATAGTTTAATCTTGGTTATTCCATGTTTTGAATTTCATGCTTAGAAATAGAGAATAAAATATGACCAAACTGTTTAATCTTGGCAGATAAATAGACAAGTATAGTGAATAAAAGGATGCTCAATAGTTTAATCTAAGCCCTTGGATGTAATAAGGATAGACTTAGACAAATTTTCATTGTAAAAGAAAAGAAAAGGTTTTGATAAGGGTTTTCCAGTTTAAGTACACCCTAATAAAAGAAGAAAACATGGTAGGATGTGTAGGTGGGTAAGTAGATGAATGGTTGCAGAATTAGATATGATGAATGATTGTCCAAATATCAAGTCATATACTTTCATAATCAAAAGCACTTAAAGGTATGGATGATAATGAGGACATTTACATTATAGACAAAAGTCAAACTAATTAACCTCCTCACTCATTTTTCCCTAAATTTTACTAATTTCCCATAAGTATTAAAGGCACCAAAAACCTAAAAGTTAAAGAGGCTCAGAGCATTTCTCTGACTTCTGGAGGGATCAGACCCCAGCCCAATAACTTGTAAGGCCTAAATGCTAAAACCCCTTCATCAAAATTCACCCCCTTCATAATTCATTCATTCCCTTCAAATCATTTTCCCAAGGTAAAATCACTCTTTTACTTGGGAAAAATAAATGGCTCTTTATAAAACCCCCCCCAAACACATTTTAGCCTAAGTCATAATGTTCGATTATGAATGAATTTTCAGAAAAATTTACTTAGCTCATTTTCTTTTTCCATGGTCATATTAACTCTTAATTCTTATTATTTATTTAACTCCTGAAAAAAATTACCCTTTCCCGTATTATTAATAAAAAATCCCAAAATAAATAAATATCCCTTCCCAATGGTTTGAAAAATAAACCATAAATAAAGTTAATTCAGTTGGATTAATTAACTGAATCGTGATTAATTAAGAGCCAAGTGACCCCCCCCCGACATGTTAAAAAGAGATTAATTAGTCACCTGGATTAATTAATAACCTCGCCGCCAATACATTCACCCCTGACATCATTAAAAATATTAGTCCTTCATTCGTCCAATCATATCATCCCCAATATAGTTAAAGTCATTTAATTATGTTGATTACCCCATTGGGACCCCTCCATTAACTCCCTAACACTTTCCACCACTGACTATCGTTTGATCTGCCCTCCCTCATCCAACGACTCTCGCTCATATCGTGCGGGCCTTTTCGCCGAACGTTAACCACGCGATATAAGTTGTTTTGACTTTTCGCCGATTCTATGTGTCATTCAATGTGTGGCATCGCTCGACCCTATGCCAAAACCACCAACCTCCCAAAAGCTATGCGATGAAAACCATCACCACTCCCACTTATTGCCTCCACTAAATGACAAAGTATCCCATCAGTTAGCTAACTCCTACTGTCGTTTTCACATTCACCTGCCAAAATTCATTGACTTTGTGCATAAAAACAAAAACACTCATTGTTTTCCCTTTTTACCAAGAAAGGAACTGATGCCTTCCATGCACAGAGTACGTCCTAACCAGCAACTTACTCCCAACCATCAACCACCATCAGTTGCTGAACTCCAGGCCACTGCAGACTACTGTGCGCACCCAGTAAAGCATTCACCACAGCCATTTGTCCCTTCAGTCGACCATAAATAGGTATTTACCACATTTCCTTCTCAGAAACCCTGTTTTTGTACTGAAACCTCCACCAAATTGCTCTAAACTCAAGTAATTCAATACAATTAAGTT
This sequence comes from Pinus tabuliformis, assembly GCA_031772625.1. Lineage (NCBI taxonomy): Eukaryota > Viridiplantae > Streptophyta > Pinopsida > Pinales > Pinaceae > Pinus > Pinus tabuliformis. The sequence goes on from CM062815.1 coordinate 500,004,790, forward strand.
GTTTCTTATCCCCAAGGCTTCCCCGAGCACCTGTTTTATCTGAAATCCTTGAAAACCCCAACTTTCTTCCTTGAATACACAAGAACCAAGGATGGAAGCTCCTGTCACCCTAAATGTCACACCAATCACTACTCCCCACAGGGATTTGGACTACCTTCCCTTGGCCGATAAAGATTTTCAAATCAAGGACCTTACTTTTGAAGAAACTCCCTTGAAGCTATACTGCAAGTATCAAGACAATTATCTGAACAATGCTGATAAAATAGGTCTTTGGGAGTCAAACCTACCTAAATATCAATTCCCCACTGTCCATATTTTCCTAAATATTGTCCACCAATGCCATGCAAACTACAACCCCAATCTGAGAGTTGTAATGTCCCCTAACCAGGAAGTCCTTTTCACCATTACAGCTGAGTCTATAAATGAAATGTTGTAATTACAGCTTGGCCAAGACCTCACTCCCCTTTCCATTGCTGAATTACTTGATAAATCTTCAAGGCTGTCTAGTTCAAAAATCAACCAAGTCAGTCCGAACTTCATTGAAGAACAATACAGATCAAAAGACCCCCCTCCTTACATGTCATGTTCCTTCACTGGTCTCGGCGGGGATATTGTCACCATGTTTGCTTGCATTGTGGGTTTTAGCACAAACAAGTATGTAGATGAAATGACCTTTGCCTACATGACTATTTTCACCCCTTGCCAACCTCCTGCAGCCAAATATGACTATGCTTCATTCATTGCTGATAAGATGCATGACCAATTTATGAGATTAGAGAATGTGAGGGTATTTAAATATTCTTCAGTCCTGTATCATCTTTTCCTCTACAACCAATCTGATAAATTCCCTTTCTTTTTACAAAAGCTTGACACTAGAGGGAACCCTAGGTCAGTCATTTTCTAGATTTCCATTTTTCACAATTCACCTTCTTCTTCCTATCCTTATACAGATTTTATTAATCAATTTGTGCATGCAATTACTACCATGTTGATAGGAAGTCCTCCTCCTAGAATCAGTGATGATATTAAGAGAATTCTTCAGTTATCCAAGCAATACAAGGTTGGAGACAGGTACTTGTACCAGAACCATATTGAGATCAGAATTTATGGGTGTGAGTTGCCTCCCTTTAAACTGCCCAAATACCTCCCCATGCGATTATTTTCCTTGGAGTACTACAAGCAAATGATCAACTCTGATGAAATCCACTTTATGAAGAGTAAGAAGAAAGCTCAGCTAAGGATAAAGGATCACCTAGACCCATTTGTTTGCAACAACATAAAAGCGGGAAAAGAGGTAGAGGAATTCCTTGAGAGATTGAGATTGAAAAAGAGTTTCATCTGGCCTTATGATCCTCATAGCTTCATCTGTGACAGGAGACAAAAGCATAAACTATCCCCCTACATCCATCATAGAATTCAAAAGATAGAACAGTATGAAAATCAAAATGAATGGGTGGAGGGAAAACTTGTAGAACAAGATAGTACACAAGTTGAAGTAGAAAATGTTATGAAATATTTGGAGAAAAGACTTGATCTGGATTCCTTTGTACAAGTGCCTGAAGAATCTTCACAGAGACCAACACAGGGGCATAATGCATAAACATCAGGACAACCAGAGACTTCAGGAGAGGGAAAAGATTCAAGATCACACAACATTTTTGAGGAGTTGACCCAAACTGATACATACATGGGCAACCCTCCAGTATGAGGAGAGAATTCAGAAAAGAAGCAAGAATGACACTAGCCCCTTTACAATGCCATTAGAATAGGTATATGTGAAGAGGTAGAGATTAAATCCTTTGTCTGAGAAGGAATATGAAGAGACAAGAAGTGACACAGTGTAGACAACAATAGCAGGGGAGACACCATCCCCCTCTCAAACATAGGCACTAAATAGGTAGTGAAGTGTAGAAGTGTCATCACTAAGGATAGTTTTAGAGTAGAGCCAGGATTTGAAAGAAAAGTACAAAGAGATTAAGGCTAGGAATGAGCAGCTCAAAGCTCAAACCTATGCCAAATATCTGAAAATGGCTCCTACAAATCAGACAAGGTTGATGTCAACCTTTGACATCAAAGAGGGAAATATGCAAATGAGTTTTTTGAAGCCAATAGTACACCAGTCAAAGTTCGTTGCTGATTATTTAAAAACAAATTTTGAAGTTCTTGCCAGAGACATCCACCCAATTGATCAGATTGAGCTCCATAAGCAAATGACTGGGATGGTCTATTCCAAATTTACCATTAAAGCCATCATTGCACATCAGTTGTAGAATTCTCTGAGTAATACTACAACATAGCTATAGTTGGAAAAAGCCTCTTCTCAAGCTAACGACACAAGGATAAAATCATTGGAAGACTTGGTGATTGAGTTGGGACATGATCCCAAAGATGTTAAAGCTGCTCAGAGTTTGATAAAGAAAAAGAATGAGGACATTGCTGCACTCGGGAAGCAACTTAAACTCCCTCCCCTCATACATCGACAAACTACAGAAGTAATTGAGAAACAAAATGAGGAAGAACTTATGGAATTGATCCTTAAGTTGAATAAGAAATTGAAAGAAACAGGGCAAGAATTAGAAAAAGCTTTGCAATCCAAACAGGGTGAGCCAACCACCATGCCTCAGACTGTAATACCCATAATTTCTATAGCATTGCCATCTACTATTGCAGCATCTTTGGCACCCAAAATTCATCCAGCAACAGCTCTGCTAGTCACAACAACAGTAAGTACATCAAAAGCAGCAGCAACTTCAACAAAGCAAACAGAGGAATTAATAAAGTCCATGGAGGAAATGAAAATCCAAGCAACTGAAATAAATAAAATGAAAGAAATGGTTACCAGCTTGGAAAACAATTATGAACTATCACAGATTAATTATACTGAAGAAGAGAGGAAAAATAGAAGGATGACTGAAAGAATTAAAACATTAGAAAAAGACTTAACATTGGAAAAGCCTTTTAGAGATATTAGGGAGATTCTATGCACCAATATCATTGATTCTATCAATGATATTTGGTCTGCTATTTAGATCATTTTTTAACAAATTGAGTTAGTTAAACTAGCTACAGAGGCTATACAGAAGACTAGGGAAGAATTTGGAGAGAAACCTGAAGAGGCAACCCAATTGATCAACTTCTTGAATAGCAAAAGCAAGCAACAACTGGAACAATGGGATATCGAGGATCGAACTGGTACTATCCTTGAAATTAAGAAAGTTCTCACGAAGAAGAACTTAATGCTAAACCTGGAAAGAAGATGTCAAAGTATTCAAGAAGACATAGATGATTTTATGGTAAAATATGACATTCTAAGAGATAAAGGACTTCCAAGTCCACTGGTCATAAATGAAAAGTTGATGACTCATGAGGACTACATTGATAAACTACACAAACAAGCCAAAAGTCAAGTCAACTCTTCCACAGTGAAAGCACTACCTACAAAAAAAGTGTTGTATGATGGTTTGGAAAATATTTTCTATATTGAGCATGAAGTGAAGCACCTATTCACAGTCCAACCCAATTTTTCAAAATACACTGAAGCTAAAGAAATATACAAGAAATTGATCAGGATGAAGATACCAAATGAAGAATGGTGGACCAGTATGACCAATATCCTATAATTTACTATGGTAACTTTGAGGTAAATAGAAAATATTTACTGAGATAAAGTCTGGTAAACAGGTAAAGAGTATCAGTAGGGAAAAGTAAGCAAAGATCCAACACACAATTACTAAAGCAATAGTAAGAGGAAAATTTGAGTTTCAATCTCCAGCTCTTCCATAAATAAAGGGACAACAGCAATCAGTTTTACATCTGTCTCTATCCTTTTGTAAAAGATATTTTGTATTCCCTATAATAAATCTCATTTGGTTATGAGATATTTTTGACGTAATTTTTGTATAAATACTTCTCCATTCGAAGTATTGTGTGTGGATTCTATAACATCTCTGTAAATCTATGCTATCAAGCTGACAAAGCTTTTGTACTCAAATTTGGATTTTCTGCTGGAAAAGGAATGAAAGTTGAGGACATTTCATCAGATTCTCGTGTAGTATAATTAAAAATAAGTATTATATCCTTGTGATTTTATGTGTTTTCTATATGTTACAATGTTTCATGCATTTTAAATATAAATGGTAAAATAGTCAAAGTGTATCAGAATTAGCTTTATTGCCCTCTGCTATCAACAGTCTACCATTTATATGTTTTCTTCTAAACTATCTCGAGAAAGGAATTCTTAACTTCTCCTCTATCCCTGTAGCTTTTCTTTAATAATTCCTTGGTATTGGATTCTTAATTACCCTCTGCTAGGTGACCTATCTTCCCTTCCTCTTTCTAATCTTAAACTAAGGATTCTTTATTGCCCTCTACTTTTGAGTAGAAATATCATCCATTCAACCCCCAAAGTTTGTTTTTATTCTGTTATCCTCCCTGTTGAACTCATACCTCAACAATTTGACTTGATCTAGTGAATTATCCCTAATTGACTCCATAGCCCAATGGCTTAAAAGCCTAGTTTTCCAATTTGTTTTAGAACTCCACCACTCTCAAACAAAACAACCTTACTGAACATTAATACTAACCTAAAATCTTTTCAAACATAGCTAAATCATAAAGAGAGAGCCCTCTCTGGACTTAGGTGGGCTAGCACCCGAGTATAAAAGTTGGTTTGTAGTTGCCTTGGATCCTTTCCTTCTTTTAATAACTTCTAAGGAAAATCTGAGTGATAACAAGGTATAGGGATATTTCTAAGGAATGATTTTTGGAGGAACACTTCCTGGAATAAAGTGAATAGCATGATTATGATCACGAATAGGTGGGAGGACTTTGGGAGTCTCAAATACCTTGGAATGATCCTCCAAGACTCTTTGGAGATCTGGAGAAATGGATAATTTCGATGTTTGAAAATCTAGTGAGAATAATTGTGCAATTGTGCCTCATTGTCACATAGTTCATAAAATTTACGAAGATTTCGGCTCCATGTGGCAAAATTTTCATCTTCTAAAGATTCGTATAAAACACGTTATAGTGAAAATTCCAAGATGACCTATTTGAAGCAGTGAAACCTAGAATCCAAAGCTCTAATGACAATTGTTATGCAACTAGATCACAAAACAGAACATAAGATAGATCAATGAATTGAAAATAAGCCTCTTCGAGGGGGCAAATGCCTTTTACATCACATAAATGAACAATTATTGGATGACTCAAATATTAAGACCTTCTTGGGATATATATATAGCAGTCTAAAGTGTCACAATATAATCAAGGCTTACATAACAATAATAATGTAAGGGCACAACAATAACAATATGGGGACTACACTAGTATTATAGGGACCTAACAATATATATATATGTACAAAACTTTGCGTGCAAACAAGGAGCATGTAAATAACCCTGATGCAATATGAACGCTTATTGATAATGAGTGATAAAATAATGAAAATATAGAATAAAGAAGAGGGGGAAACTATTAGAGTATAAATATTATAAGGAGAATATTATTAGATGCATTAGGTTACATATTTAATGAATGTTTACATGAATTTACAAATTCTTACCTTCATAGTGTAAATTACTTTAAATTTGAGAGGCAAGCTACATATGCCTATACTTTTAGGATACGTAAAGTAAATTAAGAAAAGTAAGATCAGTTCAACGCAAATTGTGGAAAATAAATTCCTTTAACTTATATTACATATTCTATTATATATGGAATAAGAGATTTATATAGTGCGGAGAATAAATGGAAAGAGAATAACCCATGTTAGGCATGGCTTTTATGTTTAGTCTTAAACATAAATTGTTGGTTGATTACTTACAATGCCCATAGTAATTATAGCCGAAAATTGTGATTAGAATATATATGAGAAGTATATAAACAACAATGGAGTACAATGGCATGTGAACCATATAAATAATACATTAGACTATGCATTACTAGTTACATATCACAAAAATAATAAAGTAATTTGTGCTCTGAGCAATTAGACATATGAAGATTGTATATTAATCCAATAATTAAAAGAGAAAATTATATACCATCATATGGTCAATACATGTTTGTTCATTTCCGAACTATATATGTAATCAAGCCCTTGGCCATATATATGTTATACACGAAATTAACATCATATTGTTAAATCGAGCCTAAAATCATGTTTAAGGAAGAACACGATTATGCTAAAAAAAAATCTATAATACACCAACTTTATGCCTTCACTGAAAACCATTGACCAATACTTCTTAAGCCTATATATGAGAGGTAGGAAGTGAAGTGAATACAACTGACCGAAAACAAAGGGAATGGAGCTGACTTAGTCTTGATGTCGAGGAAAATCGATAGAGAAAAAAAGAGTCTAGTGCAAATGCACTCCCATGTTAATCTATACCTATGTCAAAACAAAAAAACATGGAATTAGAATGAGAATAAAAGATCATGGACATTAAAGGAAAATGAACGACATCTTAAGAAAAGTGAAACCAAAGTGTATACCCAAAATGTTCACTGTGTTCCATGTGACCTCGGTACTCTGTACAGTCCAACAAGAAATCAAAATTAGCATAATGACATGAGGAGAAAAAAGTATAATGACATTCCGAAAGTAAAGAACACTAAACTAGTTTACCAAACTTTGTAATAGAGTTATAACCCTAATACTTGTAATACTCATTTAAAAGGGTCAAAACAAAATAATATTGATGAAATGGGGCTTAATAATTAAGAGCCCAAGGTCTAGGTAAGAATCCTAAAGAAAGGGTAGTATACCTCTACTACAAGTACAAAAATTAAAATATTTAGATGATGAAGTAAATTAAAAGGAAGTAATGTAGAATTTCAAGTTTGTAAAGGCCATGGCCATAAGACTAAAAAAAATAATCAATAAACAATACTCAGGGTTCACATCGATGAACCCTATGTCGAAATATGACTTTAATCGTGTAATGAAAATAAGACAGCTTCAAAGTTGAAGCCAAAATCAATCTTATCAAGGAATTGAGAAGTCGAATCCAAGGTTGCGTCAAATATTGTACATAAGGATAATTGTTAGCATGGTAAATTTTAGGGGCGAATTTTAGCCCAAGGGAGAAATTTAAGGGGTTTTTTATTTTAGAGGGGCAATATTTTTATAAAACACCCATTTCATATATTTAGCCCAAATTTATTTAAAAATATATATATTTTTTCGTTTTAGCTCAAGAAAAAAGGGGCTGATAAACTATGAAAAGACTCATTTGACCCGATTCGCCTGGTTTGGGAGGTTATATTCCATTACAATTGCCCAATTTTCTGCTTTGTGATGTTAAATTTGTTTGCAATCACACATTTTCTAGTTTGGGAGGTTGTATTTGGTCCCAATAAATAAAAATATAAAGGAAGTGGAGGTATGATAAATAAATGAAACCTCTTTTTATACTTACTCCAAAGGTATGGTAAATAAATAAAAATATAAATAAACTAGAGGTATGGTAAATAAATAAAACCTCTTTTTATATTTAGTCCATAACCCTCTTTCTATTTAAGAAGGCTCAAAAAATAGGTTTTATTTAAGTGAATTCTATGGGAAAAATACCATATTTATAAAAGAGGTATGGTAAATTAATACAAATATAAATAAACTAGAGGTATGGTAAATAAATAAAACATTTTTTTATATTTACTCCATAAGTCACCTTATATTTACGAACAGGCGCAAGGGTATGAATAAATAAAAATATAAATAAAGTGGAGGTATGGTAAATAAATAAAACCTCTTTTTATACTTGCTTCAATGGTATGGAAAATAAATAAAAATATAAATAAACTAGACGTATGGTAAATTAATAAAAATATAAATAAACGAGAGGTATGGCAAAATAAATAAAACATTTTTTATATTTACTCCATAAGTCACCTTATATTTAAGGACGCTCAAAAAATGCATTATGGGCCAAATACAAATAAAGATGGCACATGGTATTGACCCATGGCATTCACGTGTAATGTGGCCTATTTAAACGGGGGGAATTAAATCAGCATAGATCCAACTTTACTCTGGATCTACTAAGCATCGAGAGGGATCAAATATTGTGATATGCAAACTAGCATAGAGTGAAAAGATATTTGATCCCTCTCGGGGCTTGGTAGATCAAGAGTAAAAATGGAACTTGTAATTCAATGTCACTTAAACATTTTAACTTGGTTAAAATAAAAAAATAAAATAAAAATCAATTATTATTTTTATTAATTTTTATAAATTACTAATAGTAGTTTTTAAGCTGTAGGTTTATGATAACCCATGGTATTGACTCATGGTAATACCATGGTATTCATGTGAGCATAGACTATTTAAAGGGGAAATTCTATCAACTTAGATCTATCTTAATTCTGGTTCTACCAAGTGCTGAGAGGGATAAATAGATTTCATCTAAGAGTGGTGGATGTGATGTTAAGATGGATATAGGTTGGTTTTTATGATAATGAAGATACTAAATAGACTTAGGAAATTATATTGTAAAAAACATCTTAAGGTGAATGGTTAAAGCTACATTTAGTCACTTCACAAAATTTAGTAAAAAATACCAATATCTCCATTAATATTGGTTTTCTAATTTAACAAAAAAAAAAATCACAACAGTGAAATCTTATCACTCTTTATGCATCACCCTCGCAGAAGAGAGATAGTTGCTAACCAGATTTCCCACCATTTTTCAAATGTTCTCAATATGATATCTTCATGAAAAAGTTAAGGTATTGATGTTGGGTTAGTTATTTGAAAAATACACTGGTTTGTACAACCTTTCATCTTATATGTTATTCTTAGTTTGTCGTAATGATCTGTAGGGGTTGGGCCACTGCACCATATTGTGATAAAAGGCAGAGATTGTGCACCAAAAAGGAAATTAATCCACATGTTACAACCGGATGTTAAAAACTTCAACATGTATGAAGGTAGTGAATTATGCTAATAATCAATTTATACATATGAAGGTATTGAATTATGCTAATAAGAAATTTAGATTGTGAGAGATGTAATTAAATTTTATTGTTTAATTGAAGATTTCCAATTCAAATAATAATAAATCTACATTTATATATTTATATATTGATTGGAAGGCTTCTTACAATGGTCAGTTCTTTCCATTAGATGCCCTTCAGGCATTTGGGATACCTACTACTTTATTATATTATATAATTGGGGCTTGCTACTTGTTGGCCTGTTGGGGTAAACAAACTTGATGTGTTTTTTTTTTTATCTTGCAGTTGGAGTCTATGGAATAAGAAAGAAATTTGGTAGCTTGACAAAAGTGGTAGAGAAAATATTTATCTCTCCTACCTTGACAGAACTCGTGGTCAAGATCAACAGCAACAAGAACTTTGTTTTGGAATCTTAGTAAAACTAATAGAAGGATATGAAAGAGTGTATAGAAATAACCTTAACAAACATGACCACTGAAACTTGCAACATTGTTTGTAGGAAGAGAAAATTATGTTTCTTTTTTCCAAACAGGTATGTTAGTATATTACAGTTTAATGAATATGTTTTCCTATTATCATATATGGTTTCATACTTTAACAAAACATTCGCCAAGACTTCACAATGTTTTATTATTCAGTGAAAGATTTGCCAAGATCTTATAAGATTTTATAATTCAGTGAAAGATTCACCATGACTTTACAAGATAATATAATCTGGTGATAGATTCGCCAAAAAAATTATATATACATATTATATTATTGATAAAATCACCTCCCATTCTTCCTATTTATCATCGAGATTCACCCATTATTATACATATAAATTTAGGGTGGTCCTTAAAACTTTCCGTAACTGTTAGTGACTGAAAAAAACTGTAACTCCACATGTATAGTGAATAAAGGAGAAATTAAACAAAATCATAGCTAATTTCCTTGTATAATGACGAGGAAAGATGAAGTTCTTATGATGAATCACAACAATTAATGACTTGCCTCCATTCCAAGATAGAATTGACTTCATCACCTACATTTTTTTAAGAGGAGAAATCACATGAGTTAGTAGAGAAAACACCAGAGAGAAGATAGTGAAAAGTAAATGAATACAATGTGAAGCATAATTTTTATAACCCTCACCTTCATTCACAAGTAGACCAATTTTTCTCTCTTTGGTGTAGGAATATAAATGAAGGTACAAACAACTGTAATATTTGTAAAAGGTAGGCATGGTGATAAGGAAATCCATTGGAAATAATAACAGAGATGAGCGACACTCTAGCAGCTGAGAAAAAAAGTAAAATGACGAAATGAAAAATGGAATTATGGTTTCTTGACCCTGTCAAAGCCCCTTTCGATAATGACCATTATATTTCCAGAACAAAGTTGTGATGTCGATCTATGAGGCACACCTAGCAAGAAAAGAGATGTGAAGGCACGTGGACTAGTAAATACATGGCCTATCCACTATAAGCCATGTGCATTAGATAGCCCACTCTATTAACCATGTTCCTGTGTTTCAAAGGAAATTAAATCATATATTCATAAGTTTCAGACATTGGTAATGAAATATCACATAGTTATATATATGGTCAAATGAACTATGCCTTGAGGGAACCACACTCTAGTGATTTTGCTTATATACAATGGTCAATACAACCTTTGTATATACGCATATAGTAATATAGGAGCTACATTATATTGGTTTAGAAAGATGAATGTGATATATAGTTCAAACATGAAGTTTATTTCATACAATGAAAATAAACCCATTGTATATTTTATGTGAGCCAATCAATAGGTAAATCAATCCTTGTGTTACATACATAGAGTATGTCTATTTGACTAAGAATATTATATCAACCTTGTATTGGGTATATGTTATATCAATCTCAACAAACTAGTTAAATCACTTTAAAATGGGCTAAAGTATAAACACTTGATCTAGAATTGTTATGAGATTTCATATGTGATAGTTGAAGGGTATAACTCGTACCATATTCAAAGGAAGTAATGAATGTACTACAAAATGAGTTGTAACTACAATATCTATGTTACAAATAAAGTGATAGTGGAAGTAAAGGAGAAGATGTATATATTTCAATGAAGAGGATATAATGATGATATATAAAGTATTCAAAAATATGACCTCAATTGTTATTTATAGCAATAAATAAATCAAAATTAGTGGTTGCATGAGGTATGATGTAATCACCAATTTATGTTGACCACTTCCCAAAAAATTCTTTGCACGTGACCTATCCTTGTTGATGTTTTTTGCTCATTTACTCCATCTAGAATTAATGTAAAAAACCATTGGACTATAGATTTTCAATATGATATATGAGTATTTCTTGTAAAATTTAACTCCTCCCTTCCTAGTGTAGTAGTGATGCATTTCCTAGGCCCATCATGCTGACCTTTCCCATGCCTAGTCTTAAATTAGTTCCAAATATTGGGCACATTGTATATTTCTTGTAGTACACTCACTCATCACACTCTAGAAAATACAAGAATTTTTGAATTAGCTTGTGCAACCACCTAACCTAATCCAATGTTAATCCATTTATATATTTCTATCCATCAAGTGGTCATATAACATTTGAAATAAATGTTGCACATAATGTAAGTCATGGTACCTATCATTACTTATGTAGAAGTTTGTCACCCTCATGACTATCCTCCTCTTATTCATGCTATATAGCCCACGTGTATATGTGATATGTACCATTATGCTAACTTGATATGAATGATAATAATGTAGGTTTTAACCCCGTACAAAAATTAACTGCATACGAATTCTAAAAACACAGAAAATAAACAATGTGAGAGCCTAACACATAAAACACATATACACTGAGATTTTTCCCTGGATCCCAAAACCGGGACTACCAGCTTGATTTTTCATTATGTTCCTTTCAATGTTACAATACATATTTATATATGCCAAAGCATCCAATACCATGGACTAAAAAACCATCTCGTCCAAAACCATGTGCGAAAATCATGCACAAAACCATAGGTGGGTCCGCCAAACCTAACATAGGGTCCAAAGCCAAATTTTCCAGGGCGCTGCCCCGGACCCCATAGAGTGGGGTTACTTGCACCCCTAAAACCCACTAGACCCCCCTGCTATGCAATCGGTGCAACAAAAAGGGGGGCTCTGCCCCCACTCTAACCCCGTTAACTATGTGGGTTAGCCGTGGAAAGAATATAACACGACCCAACATTCTCCCACTTGTTTTCTTTCCACATGGGGCCACAAGAGAGCTTAGTCATTTATCTAGCCCTGCAATGCCCATTGTTTCTCTACACCAAGAGAACTTCTCAGAGCTCACAAATTTTGTCATTGCATCTATAGTATTCTTCAATGTGTCCACCTTTACCAGCAACACCTTTTTGTCTTCTATCATATCCCTCACAAAGTGATACTAAACATCAATGTGCTTTGTCTTTGAATGATATGCGGGGTTCTTTACGAAGAAAATTGTAATTTGGCTGTCACAGTCTATCCTTATAGCTCCCTGTACTAAGCCCATACTTGAACACAATCTCTGCAACCAAACTACTTCCTTGCTTTCATCAGTGGCTACCATGTATTTTGCCTCTGTAGCTGATAGTGCCACTATAGATTGTTTCTTACTCATCCAATTGACTGCACCTCCAAATAGGTTAAACACATACCCACTTGTAGATCTTCTTTGATCTAGATCTCCAGCCTAGTTTGCATCAAAAAAACCACAAATATCCAACACTTTGTCCAATCCTGGTCTTCCTTGGTAGCATAAACCATAATCACTAGTGCCACACAAATACCTGAAAACCCACTTCACTATTGTCCAGTGCTCCTTCCCTGTTTTTGACATAAATTTGCTCAATACTCCCACTACATGTGCAATGTCTGGTCTAGTACAAACCATCGCATACATCAGGCTACCGACTGCACTTGCATATGAACACGGGACATGTCCTCTTCCCCTTCTTGTGTCTCAGGACACTGTTCAGCAGATAACTTTACACCTACAGGAATAGGAACCTTCACCGGTTTACTATCCTACATATTAAACCTCTACAATATTGTCTCGACATACTTCCTCGGGTTTAACCAGAGATTCCTCTTTGTATGATCTCTTTTAATTTCCATGCCCAAAATATAGTTTGCAGCACCAAGATCTTTCATGTTGAATTTGGTGGACAAATGGGTTTTCAAATCCTGGATAATTTCTTTGCCATTCCAACCAGCAACATATCGTCCACATACAAGACCAGATAAATAACACGGTCACCAATTAATTGAAAATACACACAGTGATTTTCTTTGCTTCTTGTGAATCCAAGTCCCTATATAAATGTATCAAATTTCTGATACCACATCCTTGTTGACCATTTTAACCCATACAGAGACTTATTTAACTTGTATACCAGTTCTTTCTTACCCTTCACCGCAAAGCCTTCAGGTTGCTTCATGTAGATTTCCTCTTCCAAATCCCCATGAAGAAATGTTGTCTTCACATCCATCTGTTCTACCTCAAAATCAAAAGCGGCAGCAAGAGATAAAAGTAATTTAATAGAAGTTACCTTGGCATCAAAACAAAAAATATCACCAAAATCAATTCCCGGCACGTGGGAATAACCTTTTGCTACCAACCGAGCTTTGTATTTCTCCACCTTTCCTTCTGCATTTGTTTTCATCTTGAACACCCATTTGCTTCCAATGGGTTTCCTTCTAGCCGGCAACTGCACCAGATCCCAAGCCTCATTGTTTGTGCAAAGATGTCATTTCATCAACCATAGCCTCTTTCCAGAGTTTGCCATCCTCTGAATCTACTACTTTCTTCATAGTTCTGGGATCATCGTCAGTAATAGATAAAGCAAAATTTGAACAGAAAGTAGATGGATTATACCTTTCTAGCTTCCTTCTTTCTCGAACTGATCTTATCACACCCAGAGTTTGTGGCTCTTCATCTTCTGATTCCTCCTCTGTTGTAGAGTCTGATTCTTCCTCCTTAAGCTCAAACTCTATCTTCTCAGGTTCCTTTGGTTGGACTTCATGTTTAATAATATCTTTCACCTCTCTAAACACCACATCTCGGTTGTACAAAACTTTCCTTGTTACTGGGTTCCAAAGTTTATAACCCTTTAAACCATCCTTATACCTAATAAAGATGCACTTTTCAGATTTACTATCCATCTTTGTTCTTTTCTCCTTTGGAACATGTATATATGCATCACATCTAAATACCCTCATATGTGAAAGAGAGGGTTTCTTACCAGTCCATACCTCTTGTGGAGTCTTATCCACCAACGTTGATGAAGGTAATCTGTTGACCAGGTAACATGCAATCTCCACTACCTCTACCTAGAATTCTTGTCCTAACCTAGCACCACTGAACATGATTCTTTCCCTTTCCATCAACGTCTTGTTCATTCTTTCTGCAACTCCATTTTGCTAAGGTTTATATGGAGTAGTCTTCTGTCGTGCTATACCACACTTGTTACAAAATTCTTCAGGTTCCTTACTGCAAAACTCTCCATCGTTATCTGTCCTTAGCACCTTTATTTTCTTCTCTGTCTATTTTTCCACTATAGCCTTAGATTCTTTAAACTTGTCAAATACTTCAGATTTCTTCTTAAGGAAATATATCCATGTATTCCTTAGGAATTCATCTATAAATGATACATAGTACACAAACTTACCTAGTGATGGAACCTTCACAGGTCTAAACACATCATTGTGCACAAGTTCTAATATTTGTTTTGCCCTTTTACCACCAGAGGGGAAACTCACCCAATTCTACTTCCCATATACACAGTTTTCACAGAAATCAAAATCTAGAGAGCTATTACTCATACCTTCTACCATGCTTTTACCATGAAGTATTCAAGGCCCTTCTGTTATGAAACCAGCTCACAAAAAGATAGAAAAGAGAGATCCACGCCTTAGAATTCAGCCTCTTCGAGGGGGAAACCTCCTTTACATTACATAAATGAACAATTCTTGGATGATACAAATGACAAAACCTCCTTTCTATATATAGGAGTCTAAGGAGTCACAATATAATCCAGCCGACCTAACAATAATAATATAAAGCCACAAAAATAAAATAGAGGGATTCTATGGGGCACAGAAATAACAATATGGGGGTAATAGGGGCACAACAATATAAATAGGGGGTATAACTACAATAGTAATGGGGTAATCACTAGTATTATAGGGACCCAACATGCCCCTCTCCTTCAAAAAAGTGTTGTCCTCAACGCTTGAGCAGTTCTGGATACTTCTGCATAAAATTCTCATCCTCCCATGTGGAATCTTCAGCGGATAAGTTCTTCCACTTGATAAGATACTCTGAAATTGATCGATTTCGTAGCTGTCGAGTTCTTGTTTCTGTGATTGCTTCCGGTTCCAATATAATTTTTCCTTCCTCGTCAAGTTCTGGCAATATTGTTTGAATTGGGAGCTTGTCACCTATAACCTTCTTTAAACATGAAACATGGAAAACTGGGTGCAATCGAGAAGCTGCAGGAAGCTCCAATTTGTATGCCATAGTACCAATCTTTTCCAACACCTTGTACGGACCATAATACTTTGGTGATAATTTATTATCCTTCTTAGCTTGCTTTAGGGACATTTGCTTATATGGTTGTAGCCGTAGGAATACCCAATCACCTACATCAAAACTTCTTTCACTGCGATGTTGATCTGCCTGTTGTTTCATTCTATTTTGTGCCAACACGAGGTTATCCTTTAAGAGTTGGAGGACTTGTTGTTGATGTTCGATGTGATGTTCCACTGCCTGAACCTTAGAATTTTCTCTTAAATATGATGTGATGGATGGTGGTTGATACCCATAAAGTGCCATAAATGGGGTCATTTTTGTTGCTGTATGGAAGGAAGTGTTATACCACCATTCAGCCAGAGGCAACCATTTGACCCATTGTGTCTGTTTATCAGATACAAAGCAACGAAGATATCCTTCCAAACATTTGTTTACTATCTCAGTTTTCCCATCAGATTGAGGATGATAAGATGAGCTATGAGCTAACTGAGTACCAAGACAAGAAAATAATTCTGTCCAAAAATTTCCAGTGAAAATGGGATCTCTGTCACTTACAATAATCTTTGGGTTTCCATGTAGCTTTTGAACTGTTTCCATAAATGCAGTAGAAACTGTACTGGCTTTAAATGGATGTGATAATGCACAAAAGTGTGCATACTTGGTAAGTCTGTCAACTACCACCATGATGACACTCTTTCCCTCAGACTTGGGTAAACCTGTGATAAAATCCATTGAAACCTCCTCCCAACGTTGGCTTGGAATGGATAAAGGTTGTAATAGACCTGGTGTCTTAATTGTTTCAACTTTATTTTGCTGGCAAACCAAACATTCCGCCACAAACTTTTGAATATCTGATTTAAGGCCATCCCAAAAAAATTCCTTCTTAACCCTGTGGTAAGTTTTTAAAAATCCTGAGTGCCCTCCTAAGGGAGAAGTGTGCAATTCCATAAGAATCTTTTGTTTTAGCTGGGAATTCTTACAGAGGTATAAGCGATCTTTGTACCATAACGAATCATTTTGCCAGCTAAATGTATCAGAAGTACTGGAATCTTGTTGTAGCTTTCGAATAAGTGCCCACACTTCTTCGTCATTCTTCCATTCCTCCCTTGCTTCGTTTATCCAATCTGGTTGGATAATAGAAATGGCACACAACAATGCTTCCACATCCTCATCCTTTCTTGAGAGTGCATCTGCCACCACATTTTGCTTCCCTTTTTTGTAGATGATTTCAAAGTCATAACCCAACATCTTTGTGACCCACTTTTGTTGCTCTTCAGAGGATAATCTTTGTTCTAAAAAGTATTTAAGGCTATCATGATCCGTTTTTACCTTGAAGTGTCTTCCCATTAGGTAGGGTCGCCATTTCTTAAGTGCATGGAGTATTGCCAACATTTCCTTCTCATAAATAGCTTTGCTTAAAAACTTTCCCTTGATTGGACGACTTTCAAAAGCAATGGGTCTTTCATCTTGCATTAGAACAGCACCAATTCCATTTCCTGAAGCATCACATTCCACAATAAAGGTTTTTGTGAAGTCCGGTGTAGCTAAGACCGGTGCTTGGCACATTGCCTCTTTAAGATGTTCAAAGGCCTTTGTTGCTTCCGAAGTCCATGAAAATGAATCTTTCTTCAATAATGTTGTTAGAGGTGCTGCTATTCTCCCATAATTCTTAACAAACTTGCGATAATACCCTGTCAACCCAAGAAATCCTCGCAGATGCTTTATGGATGTGGGGATTTTCCATTCCTTAATGGCTTTAATTTTGCTAGGGTCTACCTTAACTCCTTCATGAGATACAATATGACCCAAATATTCCACCTCCTGGACTCCAAAGAAACATTTGGATCTTTTTGCATATAATTGTTTCTCCTCCAATAGTTGTAGCACCCTGTCAACATGTTCAACATGATCCTTCCAAGACTTGTTGTAGATTAGTATATCATCAAAAAATACTAACACAAATTTTCTAAGGAATGGTTTGAAAATTGAATTCATCAAACCTTGAAATGTTGAAGGTGCATTGGTAAGGCCAAAAGGCATGACCAAAAATTCATAATGACCCTCATGAGTTCTAAATGTTGTTTTCGGAATGTCTTCAATCTTCATTCTGATTTGATGATATCCCGAACGAAGATCCAACTTGGTGAAGTAAATTGATCCATGCAATTCATCCAGTAATTCATCAATAACAGGAATGGGGAACTTATCTTTAATAGTGAGCTTGTTGAGCTCCCTATAATCTGGACACATGCGCCATGATCCATCCTTCTTGTGCACCAATACTACTGGAGCTGAGAAAGAACTTTGACTCGGTTGAATTATACCAGCCTCTAGCATTTCTGCAACCATACGTTCAATTTCACTTTTTTGGACATATGGATATCTGTACGGCCTGATGTTTGGAGGAACACTTCCTGGAATCAGATGAATAGCATGATCATGATCACGCATAGGTGGGAGACCTTTGGGAGTCTCAAATACCTTGGAATGATTGTCCAGGACTTTTTGGAGATCTGGAGAAATAGATGATTCCAATGTGGAAACATCTAGCGAACATAATTGTGCAATTACACCTCTTTGCTCCTTTTTTAGAAGCTTTGTCATGCCATTAGAGCTGATTATCTTTCCTGGTTTCCCTGCAATACCCCTTAATTCAACTTCCTTTCCTTCCACAAAAAATTTCATGAAAAGTTCTTGAAAATTAAAAGCTATTGTACCCAAGGATTGTAGCCATTGGACTCCTAGTACAACATCAGCACCTCCCATTGGAATGGAAAGCATTGGGCTAGTCAATACATATTCTCCCATGGATAGCTTGATATTATGGCACTTTCCAGAACAATTTATTGTTCCTCCATTTGCAATCATCACTTGACACTCTGGTGCTGGATATAGGAAGCAATTCAATTCTTTTGCTACCCTACAATGAATAAAATTGTGGGTGCTTCCTGAATCAATCAACACTATTACCTTTTTCTTCTTGATTTGTCCTTCTATCTTGATGGTTTGAGGAGTGGTAATTCCCGCCAATGCATTACAAGATATGGTCGGATTTATTTGTTCTTCATCTAGGCTTTGTTCCTGGAATATATCCTCTTCTTTTGACCTTTCTTGCTCCTTTTCTTCTTCCTCTTCACAATCTATGTAGAATAATTTCTTCTCAGCACACTTATGACCTTTTGTGTATTTGCTATCACAATTGTAACAAAGCCCTTTTGCTCTTTTTTCTTCCAATTGTTGTGGTGTCAACCTTGTAGGTTGTGGAAGACTATGGGCAACAACACTTCCGTCTTTATAGTTGTGAACGGTATGCTTCCTAGTTGCCATAATTTTGCTTTCCATTTTTCTTGCTAACCTGAATGCCTTCTCTAATGAATCAGGTTCCCAAAGGCGCACATCATGTTGGATATTATCCTTTAAAGACCCTATGAACACATCAATCCTATGCTCCTCTGGAATATCTTTTACCCTTATGTTCAATTTTTGGAACTCCTCAATGTGCTCCATTATTGAACCCTTTTGTTTGAGACTTATCAATTGGCTAAAAAAAGTGTTGCTTTTTGTATCCTCATAATGTGCTATCAATTCTTCCGTAAAAATTGCCCAAGTGATAAATTGTTTACGAGAACAAAGCCATTGATACCATACAAACTGATTTGGTTCCAAATATAAAGTTGCCATACGTACCTTTTGTGTGTTTTGCACATTATTGAGATCGAAGAATTGCTCCATCTGTAATATCCATGTGGCGGGATCCTTGCCATCAAACTTCCTCATATCGATTTTTGGAATATGGTGAGTCTTCGATCCAACATTAGAGTCTATGGAATCATGATTAACATTTCTTTTGTTCTCATCATGAGTTTCCTTTACTACCTTTTCACCATTAGTGACCCTTTCTTGTAGAAACTTCTTCAATTCATCCATCTTATCATCCATGCCATCAATTTTAGCGTCCATGCCATTCACCTTAGCTTCCATGCCATCCATCTTAGCTTCCATGCCCTTTATCTTAGATTCCATGCCATTTACCTTAGATTCCACGCCACTTATCTTAGCTTCTGTTAGCTTTTGTGAGCGTGACATTTGTTGCACTTGTTCTTGTAATTTTGATATATCATGTAGCATTTCTTCCTCTTCTTCATGAGTCATGCTAGAGCTTTCAGGTTCCTTACTAGGTGTTTGCATTTTCTTTCCTCAGGGCATCAGTTACCGATAATAATGTTTTACTATGCCCTTTGAATTCCGTTAAACCAAGCTTACACAAAAATTAAAAAAAAACTACACACCTTTTTTCACTTTATAGAAGCCTGATATTGAATCTGATGTATCTCTGTAATTTCGGATCATCCAATTCTGAAATTGCTACTTGTAGTAGCCTTCTGCGTCCTCTTTCCAATGCCACAAGTCTGAGCCAAATTGGATTCTCCAAGGAAGAGTTATGTGAAATCTCCCACAGTGACTTGCTTTTAGACTGGTTCAGTAGAGCGAACTTGTATGAAGTGCCACGTGTCACTGTTTCAACCTTTGACTCTAAAAAATATATAAACGAAAACTACAGTCCGTCCTCTTTTTGTACCTTCTTACGAAATTTCAATCCGATGCTCAGAAAGAAAGTTATGACGATTTTCCCCAGGTCACCTGTTTTGAATGTAATTCAGGAGTCTGCAAAAAGACCAACTCCCTCAGATCATATCTCCGAAAATATCGCGCGAAAAGCTCTGAAATTCGGACCCAAGGTTCAGCGCGATTTCTTCTCAAATGGGTTTTTTTTGCGACTTCTGAAATGCCACAGAAAAAAGTTATAGCGAAAATGCCACGATGACCTGTTTGGAGCAGCGAAACCCTAGAATCCAAAGCTCTGATACCAAATGTTATGAAACCAGCTCACAAAAAGATAGAAAAGAGAGATCCACGCCTTAGAATTCAGCCTCTTCGAGGGGGCAACCTCCTTTACATTACATAAATGAACAATTCTTGGATGATACAAATGAAAAAACCTCCTTTCTATATATAGGAGTCTAAGGAGTCACAATATAATCCAGCCGACCTAACAATAATAATATAAAGCCACAAAAATAACAATAGAGGGATTCTATGGGGCACAGAAATAACAATATGGGGGTAATAGGGGCACAAAAATATAAATAGGGGGTATAACTACAATAGTAATGGGGTAATCACTAGTATTATAGGGACCCAACACCTTCTCTCCAATATGTCCAAGCCTTCGATGCCACAACATGGTCTTCTCTCCAGAGACCACTAAATTTTCTGCTCCACTTTCAGGAACCACAGAGCTATTACACCCATCAACAATAGTGTTACCTTTCATCTTGTACAAAGTTCCAATCTGAACTCCCCACATCAATACCAGTGCTCCCTGAACCATCTTGCAGG
The DNA here is from genome assembly GCA_031772625.1 of Pinus tabuliformis. NCBI lineage: Eukaryota > Viridiplantae > Streptophyta > Pinopsida > Pinales > Pinaceae > Pinus > Pinus tabuliformis. The sequence continues at coordinate 500,025,705 of CM062815.1, forward strand.
TATCCTTCTCCAACACTATTTTTACACCTGCATCATCCAGCTTGCTTACAAGAATCAAATTTCTGGCCAATGCAGGAATATGTAGAACACCTGGAAGTGTTCTAACCCTTCCACCTTGCAACTTCAACTTTACTTTTCCATGACCAATGATTCTAGCCTTCCTATCATCCCCTAAGAAGACATCACCACCATCATATTTCTCATATTCGCAGAACCACTCTCTATGGGGAGTGAAGTGAAAGGATGCACCTGAGTGAATCAACCATGCCTCATGATCTACATGTGTACTTGAAGAAGGCAAGTACACATCCCCACCTTGATCTGAGGTGTTTTTCACCTCTGTAGAAGGAGCATCATCAAATCTCTTTCCTTTATAGGGAGCTTCAGATTTACAATCCCTTTTGTAGTGCCCTTCCTTTCTGCATTTCCAGCACACCACCTTTACAATTTTTCCAGGAGATTAGATCTCCCTCTATATTTAGATCTCCCACTCGATGACTTGTTTTTATTTTTGTTTTGGGACCGTCCTCGTATAGAAAAGGAATCACCATTCTAGCCCTCCATATTTTTCCGTCTCAACTCCTTTGTTAGCAAGGATGAGACTATTTCATCAAACTACAAGGAAGTTGCATTGCTACCTATTGCAATAACCAGGCTATCCCATGAATCTGGTAGAGAACACAAAAAACTGATGCACTTATCTTCATCTAAAATTTTAATATCAACAAATGCTAACTGACTTACCACAGTATTAAATGCGTTTAAATGCTCTGTTACCGAGTCTCCATCTTTCATCCTCAGGTTATACAACGTTTTCCGCAGAAACAATTTATTCACTAGAGACATAGATCGGTACAACGTCCCTAACTTGTCCAACAAAGCCTTCATGGTAGCTTCCCCTCATACATTTAGCAATACTGAATCCGAGACACACAATTGTATTGTGCTCTTTGCCTTCCAATCCAACTTCTTCCATTCTTCATCAGACACTCCCATTGGTTTAGTACCCGGATCTACTACGATCCACTGATCTTTATCCACCAACAGGTCCTCCATCTTGAGTTTCCACAACTCAAAACTCTGACCATTAAATTTCTCGATCTCTATCTTTCCACTACTTGCCATCTTCTTTCACCACCAGAATCGATCTCGCAGATCTCCCGCTGAATAGGGTCTACCATAGGCCCGAGCGAAACCCCTCAGCAACAAAGGCGTCCCCTTGAAGCCAAAACAACACTAATACCAAATGTAGTTTTTAACCCCATACCGAAATTACTTGCATACGAATTCTAAAAACACAGAAAATAAACAATGCGAGAGCATAACACATAAAACACATATACACAAAGATTTTCCCCTGGATCCCAAAACCGGGACTACTAGCTTGATTTTTCATTATGTTCCTTTCAATGTTATAATACATATTTATACATGTTGAAGCATCCAATACCATGGACCAAAAAACCATCGCGTCCAAAACCATGGACAGAAAACCATCGTGTCCAAAACCATGTGTGAAAATCATGCACAAAACCATAGGTGGGTCCACCCAACCTAACATAAGGTCCAAAACCAAAATTGTCTAGGGTGTTTCCCGAAACCCCATAGAGTGGGGTTACCTACACCCCTCAAACCCCCTATGACCCCCCCTCTACGTAACCAACGGAACGGGGGGGGGCCTCCACCCCCCCTCTAACCCCCAGGTTAACTATGTGGGCTAGCCGTGGAAAGAATATAACACAACCAAACAAATAATAGCTATATATATCATTGTTTGTTTGAATGGTTTAGTTCTCAATAAAAAACACAAATAAAAGTATAGTCCCAAGGGGAAAGGTGTTCCCACATATTCTAAATTGTTCATATTTCCATCATGATACATGCACATGTTGACAAAATGCTTCAATTTGTTGAAAAATGTAGAAAGAAATTCTGAATTTGATCTTGCCTTGATTAAATTTAGAAAATTTGAATTTCCACATCAACAGACAACTTGGATGCCGTTAACTTGTGTGACATGGATTTGTCACCCATTTTAATCAAAAAATTATAGTTGGAGGAGTTATATTTCAATTAAACATGTGTGCTAGCTAATTTGTAGAAATCAAGGTCAATTATCTCAAGTTGTTTTCTGTTAAACTAGTTCCAACTATTGGAGGAAATAGTGGAAGTTCTGATGTGCAATGGGAATTTAGTCAAACTCATTTATCATCTAGTTAAGTGATCAATTAGCCCAAAATAACTAGTGCATGCAAAGAATTCAGGTTCCCTAGTTCTTGTGGAGATTCTAAGGTAGTGTAACATCAGGTTTATACTAGTCTTAAGTGTACAAATGTTGCATGCAGTCTGAAGATCAACCTTGGGAATGTCATCAATTTGAGGAGATTCCTAAATAATAGGGGCATGATTTCTCAATGAATTATGCAAGGAAACAGGAGCTCAAGCAAAGGAAAAAATTGACTAAGTCTATATCAGAGCTTCTTAGTGAGAAAAGAGATAGGTTAATGACTTGCAGGTTATGCTTATTTGAGAAAAGTAATTGTAATACATCTCTCTTCATCATATTAATGTAAGAAGGCATTGAGGTTTTTAGCATATTTCTTGGCTCATAAAAATATTACGTGCATATGTGTTATTTCTTACTGCATGTGTGAGATTTTCTGTTCTAAATTGTGAATCAAATTTGGCAAAGAAGTAGAGTAGGTTTGTGTCTTGTGATTTTGATTAAAACTTCATGAAAGGTTGAAAATATAAACCATAATTTGTGCATGGTATCAAAGCAAGATTCACATTAGAGCAGTAATTTCGAAGTTGTTTCTCAGGATGTTCAAATTTGCAGCTCTATGTAGTAGGATCTCTTGAGAGCTGAGGGGATGACTTTCAATGGGCTGAGGTTAGAGTAAGCCTTGTAAGGAAACTCTAATTCAATATCATGGAATCATCACATGGAGGCGGTATTTCATGACAATGTATTTCTAGAATACATCAAGAGAGATGTTGCAAAACCAATGGAATTTGATGCTGAAAACCTTGCTCAATAGAAGAAAGATGTAGCCTAGGCCACAAGAAAAATATTGTTGGGAGTATGAGACCACAATTTTACCAATATCCATGGGAAATAAAATCCTTATGAAATGTGGTAGGTACTGACAGATTTTTTCCATAATAATAGTGACCATAGGAAGCTAGCACTCAAGGATAAATGTTGAAATATCAAGATGCAGAATAATGACAATATTCCACAGTATTTGGGCAGGTTAACACAAGTTTGTGATGAGCTTGTAAGAGTTGGTGTTACATTTTCAAAGGATGACTTGGTAAGCCCATATCATTTGGGCCTTCCTAAGAGCTTCCATAGCTATCAAGATTGAGTGAACGTGAGGGAGAAACTATCGAATTGGGAGTGCGTACAATCCAATTTGGTACAGGAGGAAATAAGGTATAGTACCAGAGAAGGGAATTCATACAAGGCCAAGGATGAAGAAAAGATTTGATTCATTGGAAAGGGAAAGAAAGGGAAAGGGAATAAATCTCAAACCAAACCAAAATCCAACCAAGGGGGGAAGAAGAAATATTTTTCCAAAATTAAATGCTTCCATTGTAATGAATTTGGGTATTATGCCATAAAGTGTCCACACAAAAAGGAAATCAAGAATACATTAGGAGGAGTAGCAGGTGAAGCCTTGGCTTCAAAACTCAAGTTCGAATTTACCCTTATCCCATGCATGGTGAGCATAGTGGTGGGGAGCATGTAGTACTTGGACTCAAGTACCTCATTGCACATGACAAGGTGTAGATATTTTTTCAGTGACCCAAAGGAGAAATATCTCCATATGCACATCGAGCTAGGGGATGATACAAGGTACAATGCAACTGATATTGGCAAAGACACATTTTAGAGGGAATCGGGCTCCCCTCTTAGGCTCAAGGATGTCATGTTCACTATGGGACTAAAAAAAAATATCATCTTGTTGCAGTTTTTGAAGACCATGGTCATGATGTGACCTTCAGCAAAGGAAAAGCATTCTTGACACACCTAGCCACATGATAGGTGAATCAGATCAAGGTTCATGTGAATAAATTGTATAAGATAGATGTGGGAGACTATGTTGCATTAAGCACTAAGGCAGTGAAAGTGTAGGCCCATGATGTTGATGAAATTTGGCACATAAGACTTGGCCATTTGCATCATGGAACCTTGAAGATTATGCAGCAAATAACCACTGACCTACCCAAAGGAGCACTTGAGAAGTAGGATGTATGCAAAGGATGTAGGTTTTAACCCTGTACAAAATTTAACTACAAATAAATTCTTAAAAACTGAAAATATACAATGGCTAGAAACACAAAACAAATACACAGAGATTTTCCCCTGGATCCCAAAATCAGGACTACCAAATTGATTTTTCATTATGTTCCTTTCAATGTTACAATACATATCTATACATGCCGAAGAATTCATAAACCCTAATCCATTAACCATAGACTAGAACATAACTGTGATTCCCTTGACTAGATCTACAAAATACCGTGGGAAGAAAACCATCATGCCTAGAACCATGTGTGAAACGCATGTGCAAAACCATATGTAGGTCTTCCCACCTAATATAGGGTCCAAAAAAAATTTCCAGGGGTGCTGCCCTACACCCCATGTAGGGGGGTTACTGCCCCCCTAAAACCCCCCAATAGTGTTGGGTGTTGAGCCTGATTATCTTCTTTATTCAGAGGTATCACAACATTGCACCCCATTTCGTAATGTGGCAGCAACCTTGCCAGTTTATGTGCACCACTAGGGGGTTCAGGGGGGTTTAATTTAGGGTTTTTTTTCCTAGAAGGAAACTCCTCACTATATATGAGGGAATTTTATTATGGCTATGTAGATCTGTATTCTGAGTGAGGAAGAGAGAGGAGATTATAGCGAAGAGGGAATTACAATGAATATGTTGTAGGTTGTATTTCTTCATTTTGCTGGATAATATAAAAGGAATGACTGGTTGTTTCTTCGTTGATGTAGCCCAAATTGGATGAACCACATATATCTATGTCTCTCTTGTTTTATGTGTTTTCTGTGTTTATATTTCTGTAATATATTTTATGTGTTCCATTGCTCTATAATATATAATTTTCTAACAATTGGTATCAGAGAAAAATGCCTATTTGGCTAATAAACTCACAGGAGAGAAGGGTTCCTGGTTCAAGTGGGAGTAATGGCAGAAGATGGTAGGTTTAGGGTCGAAAAATTTAATGGACAAAACTACCAGCTGTGGAAGATGCAGATGGAATATTATCTGTATCAGAAATATCTGTACCTACCATTGACCGGAAAGAAAAAGAAGCCAACGAGTATGACAAACAAAAAATGGGATATTCTCGACAGAAAGGCACTTGGAATAATACGGATTTTCCTGTTGGTGTCGGTAGCCTCTAATATTTCAAAGGAAATGACAACAGAGGGGTTAATGCTGGCATTGGCCAAACTATATGAAAACCCTTAGCCTCAAATAAGGTATTTCTTATGAAGTGTTTATTAATATGAAGATGTGAGAAGGTGGGTTTGTTGTTGATCATTTAAATGAATTTAATACAGTTACCAGTCAGTTAAGTTCTATAGGGGTAACTTTTGATGATGAAGTTAGAGCTCTGTTATTTCTATGCTCATTGCTAGAAAGTTGGAATGGTTTAGTTATGGCCATTAGTAGCTCTGTATCTAGATCTAGTACTTTAAAGTTTGATGATGTTGTCAGTGAAATCCTTAGCGAGGAAATGTGATGGAAAAGCTCCGGTGAGACATCAAGTAATGCTTTGACTACAGATACTAGGGGAAGAAAAATGGAAAGAGGAAAGAGCCCAGGATATCACAGTAAGTTAAGGAAAGGTAGATCCAAGTCCAGATCAGGCATAGTGTGCTGGAAATGAGGGAAGAAAGGACACCTGAAGAAAGATTGCAAGTCTAAAAAGGGAAAAGAAGGAGACATGCAACAAGAAAGCAATCATGAAGCGGATGTGACAGATGATGTGTTGCAAGATGCTTTGATTCTTTCATTAGAAAATATTATTGATTCCTAGGTGGTAGACTCAGGGGCTTCATTCCATGTCACACCTGATAGGAAACATTTTCATGATTATGTTCAAGGAGATTTTGGACAGGTTTGATTGGGTGATGATAACCCTATAAAATCATTGGAATGGGTACAATTTTCATAAAACAACAGAATGGAAATCAATGGCTATTGAAGGAGGTAAGTCATGTTCGAGATCTGAAGAAAAATCTGATTTCAACAGGGCAGTTGGGAGGTGAAGGCTATGTAACTACTTTTACAGATAAAACCTAGAAGGTCACAAAAGGAGCTCAGGTATTAACAAAAGGAGAAAGGGTTGGTACATTGTATTTATGCAATGGTATTTATAATTATGTTAACGCTTTAACCTCTATAGTAGCAGATACGACATTCTGGCATCATAGGATTGGGAACATGAGTGAGAAGGGGATGCAAATTCTTCACTCAAGAAGTTTGTTGCCAGGTTTGAAGCATGTTGATTTAAAATTCTGTGAGAATTTGTGTTTATGGAAAATAGAAGAGATTCAGATTCCTCATAGTAGGGAAATAAAAGAAGAGTGAAAAAATAGAGCTTGTGCATACAGATGTATGGGGACCTATTGTTATAGACATATTTGGGCACTGCAACCCCAAACTCATATGTCCATAAACCAAGGGCTTTTTAGTCCCTAAAAGTGTTGTTTCATACCCTAAAGGATCATGGTCAACTGATTACATCATTTCCCAGAAGTTCCACCTGAAAAACTACTGAGAACTGGCCAAAGTTAGACCATACTGACTGCTCCATGGTCAAGGTGTGATGCATGCTGGCTACCACACAAGCCAGGTGCGATGCATCCTGAAATGGCCTTCTGTAGGGTGTGATGCAAGAGAATAGACACATGGTAGAGATAGTTTTCTAAGTGGAAGCTCATGGAATCTTCCAGAAACTTCTCCTATGACACTTGCCTCTCTGAATTCACCTAGGGATGAGTAAGAGATCAATGAAATCTCCAAGTGGAACCAAGAACTATTAATGGAATGACACTAATAAAAAACCTAGAGCTGACTCACACCCTTGTAATACATTTATAAATGGATCCCTCATCTGAGAGATCTAGGGGCTGGAATTTTGTAATTTGTAAGGAAGTGTTGTTGGTCTATCTATGAGAAAAGACATTATATTGTTGGGTGATCTTGCTTTTCGTGAGGTGAAGAGGGCTTCTATGCTGGGAGGATGATGCTGGATCAGACAGTTGGGTTGTAATCCTCTCTTCTACTATTAATAAAGTTCTTTGAGTTTTCCTCCATATAATCGTGTATTTTTTAGTCTTATTGTCTATGAATGCAATTGTACGGTCAATGTGTTTTTGATTCTGCATTGTTTATGATGTTTTAGATAGAGATGCTTTGATGTTTTTCTATTACTTTGACTCTACAGGTACTCTTTGAAGCGGGACAAGTAGGAGAGAAGTGGCAAATTCTATTGAGGGAAAGAGAAATCAAGAAAGGATCCAAGCGGAAGATCCAAGTCGGTCCTCTTTTCTTCCCTCTTATTTATTACACTTAAAGGAAATATCGAATTTCTTTGATTGTTTGTTTCTAAGGTAGCTACCCATCTTAGTGGGACTAGTAGTTCGAATAAACACTATTTTTCCCTGAAACAAAATGGTGACTCCACTGGGGAATGAATAGCTTTTTTTGTTTATTTATTGTTTGATTTATAAACTACAGACGGAGCCTAAAGTTAGCCAACTAGCCTTCAAACCACCTTTGCTATGCAATTGTGAAGTAGATGAATGTTGCTTCAGTCAATCTCAAGGTTGGTTTATGAACTGAAAATCTGAATTACAAGCATTCTAAGTGCCCTTGTGGTAGCTCAATAACCTCATAATATCATACCCCTATACTTTTTGTTTACTGTCCATCATAACTCAACCTAAATCACTGAACTTAGCTGCAAATTTTGAGCAAAAACCAAGCTTAGTTTCACTCCCTGGTCCATCGCACTATCTGTAACTGGGCAACCTGTATGCATCGCACCTCCCGTGTAGTGCAGGTGACATGCATCCCTGTTTCCCTGTGTTGCAGGTGCGATGATTTAGTGATACTATTTCCCTCTTTGAAATTTTGTTTTTCCTCCTTGTTTTCAGCTCTATTCAGTAGTTTTTATGTTCATGATCAGTCTCTCATTGCTAAAGCCTCCTTACTTTACATTATTCAGCCTCCATTGATTAGGATTTGTAAATTTTTTTATGTATTTTTCCATCATTTACTGTCCTCCTTTTTCGAAAGTAGCTTAATTGAACTGTCTTTTTATGCAAAAAGTGTTGTAACTATCATTTTGAGTCAAACGGAAGAGTGTCGTAAACTCTTCCTCCTCTAGATAGTCGATTGTACTTTTGTCATTATATTTTATTTTCATATTTGAAGTGACAAAAGAAGTTTTCCATTCAAAATTGAAAGTGTCATTTTAGTCTTCCTTTCATTTTGAAAAGAAATTATCGAAATGTTGCTTTGAAGAAAATAGTTCAGTTCTGTACTTAGTTTTCCTTTTTGGCATTCTCACATTAAGGAAACGAAAAAACAAATACATGCATTTGCATTTGCATTTAGACTGTGTGCGAAAGATGATTTAGGAAAAGTGCATTTAGTGTGTACTCTTTTCTCTATGCTGAAAGAATCATACTCTTATTTCCTTAGTAGCTAGGATTTTCATTGCTAAAACAAAATAAACTATTGTTTATCATTTTATATTGCATATTTAGGAATTTTACATCCACATCACGTGGTGAACCTTGAAAGACAAACTTCTACACAAGATCAACTCTAAAATAAATCTCAATGAACATAAAAATGCTTTGGAACCTAACGCAACACATCTAGAAGTCTAGGCTAGAGACGTGTTCCGGCATCGTAAAACCTGGTAACTATGTTTTTCATCAAAGATTGGGTGATTCCTCCTCTTGGATACGACAAGTGCTAGTACGGACTTGTGGTCCACGTACCATCGAGTATATATTGGGAGACCACAATAGGTTGATACCCTTTATCCTTAGGAAGCCATGTATGCCGCCCTATCGATCGCAATGCACTAAACACAACATTCGGGAAGATTGACTGTCATACATAAGTCCTTGGTAATTTCTCTATCATTTATCATGAAGGTGTATTTTGTAGTTTTGCGATTGGTTTGGTAATCCCTCTGTCTAGATTTCCATAGTAGTTACTTTCATTCCTTTTCAACTCCTTAAAAGAAAAGGTCCATCTAAGCACATGTCACTTCAGGCTCATTAAAAATCGAAGGCGACTAGAGTCACCTTTAACTTTTTCTCGACCGTTAAAAATTGAAAAAGCAAGTTGTGTCAAAGCATATTTAAAATTTATTTAAATTAGAATAACATCCCTGTTCCTTCGTTGAACTTAGGTCAAGATAATGGAGTCTACCAATCAAGGAATCCCTCTTGGGGGAAATCCTAGTCCTTTCCCCTCTTGGGGGGATATTGGTGCTCCATATATGGCTACATTATCCCTTCCATGAATCACAATTGGCCTACAGTATGGCTTTTCTCAACCTCTATCGTTCAAAATAACGTAACTCCTCAACAATCTAATCAGCAACTAGATGATACTGAAGTTGTCCCTTCACCTTCTACTTTGCTTGTTTCTCCCTCCCCTTCTTCCTCTTCGCTTGGTGAAACTAGTGAAACTAAAAAACAAGTCACTAAGAAGAAGAAGAAAGGGAAGGAGAAGAAGAAGAAGAAGCTAGCTAAATAAGGGGGCAACCATGCATCATCCGGGGAAAATCTGCACACTAAAGTTTCCAAACCAAAATCTCCATGCATAATTTGCAAAGGAGGCCACTTTCATCAAGATTTCCCTTGCATTCCACGGATCTTGAGAGAATGGTCTCCCCATTTGCACCTTTTGGTGTCATCAACCTCTAGCAGTTAGGTTGACAGCACACCATCGATTAGTGAAAACGAAGTTAATGGACAGAATATAAATGTCAAATTTCCCTGTGGATTATGTGAAGGTAATCACACTCTTCCCAGTTGTCCTTTTCTAGATGAGGCCAAGAGAATCTTGCATAACCATCCTGCTTCACTACAGCAATTTTCGCCTAGGTACAAGAAACTCTTACCGAGTCCATTACAAGTTGAAAACCTGAATGACTTAACTCAGTTGTCAGTCGAAATTCCTATCGTTGAAAGTGAACCTTCTGAGTCCATATTGGACCAAAGTCAATAGCTCGAGATGGCAGTCGACCCAGTCTTGCCTTCAGAAGGTCCACCTTCAGATGATACTATTACCAAAGAGAATGAGAATGACATCGTTCAAATTCTTTTTGTTGATACAGAATCTAATGAACTTAGGGTAAATCCACCCGTTCTTTTACAACAGGAATAAAGCCCCCAGTTCATGAGATTTATCCAGCCATGTTATAGACATTTTTGTGCCTAACAGCATGAAGCATGAAATGCCAATAATCTAAGGGATCCAAAGTCCCTAAACATGTTGTTCCTACCCCTAGAGGAACAAGGTCAGCAAACCACAGCACTGAAAATCAGTTCTCCACCTGAAAACACTCAAAAACAAGCTATTTCTAGATCATGTCAGCTGCTCCACTGAGCATCTGCACTGAATGTCAACTGCTCCACTCTGTACCTGCGCTGAATGTCAAAAGCAATGAAGGCTACCTGCGCTGGACGAGATTGGCCAAGTGGCACAGTCATTCTGCAAGGTGTCAAATGCCCAGGAAGCTTCCAAAATGACACTTGGATCAGGGAATTCGCCTTGTGATGAGTAAGAGGATCTAGATCTCCAAGTGGAAGCAAGAAACTCCAAGTGGACTCAAGAACTGAAGCATAACTGAAGTGGGAGAGGACACTAGTCAGCTTCATGCCAACCTCAAGATGACTCATCCTTTCTCCAAATCTCCTATATATAGAGCTCTCTCATGAGGTCTAGGGAGGCTGGAATTTTGTGCAAGTAAGGAAGTGCTGTTGGTTTGAGTATAGAACTATTGGGTGATTGTTTTGAAGGAGGTGAAGAGGAGATTTCTCTCTGCTGGGAGGTGTTGCTGGATTGGGCCTCTTATGGTTGTAACACTCTTAGAACTTTACTTCTTCTATTAATAAAGCATTTGAGGTTCTTCTATATGCATGTGTCTTTGTGGCGTATTGATGCTTGTATATTTGATTTATTCTAATCCTTGAATCAATTATGGATGTATGCTTCTTGTAGTTTCCCTTTCTTATGCTTTTGCAGGATCTTTGTGTAGCTGGGCCAGTGAAAGAGCAAGGAGCGGGGAGCAAACAGCAAAGAGGGAAGATTGGATCAACCATTAGCGGAAGACAACGGTTAGTGGATCCCTTTCTCCTCTCTCTTACATCTCATAAAGAAGTAATCTTGAATAGCTTTGTATTCAGTTGTTGCTGAGGTACTATCACCCTTAGAGTGGGATAGGGTCATTCCGTATTGGATACTTTTCCCAACAACAAATTGGCGACTCCGCTGGGGATCGTATCTTGTTGGTTGTTTGTGTTTTTTGCTATTCATTTCATAAACAAAGGGAGTACCGAATCGAACTGTATTTGGATCCTTCAAATACAAAGTAGAGGGCAGCTACTCTAGCTCAGTTTCTGGGCAAGTTTATGATTTGAAGAGCTGATCCACAAGGACTCTAATAAGCTCTTAGTGATAGCTTTTCATCCTCCTTGTCATCCCTTAGTGTGTCCTTGACTGATAGCTTCTGATTTGAGCCAAAACTGTGAATTTTTGAGCAATCTGTGACCCCAAAACCAAGAGAAACAAATGTTTCGTTCTTCAGTGCAGGCTGTACAAAGGTTGTCTGCATTTCAGCGCAGTTCCCGAAGGGGCTACCTGCGCTGAAGGTCAAACAGACAGTGTCCCACCTGCGCTGGACCAGTCTTGCTTTGTGCTACTGGGGTTTCCTGCTGTTTCTTGCCCTGTTTTCACTCTTGTTTTTGCTGTTTGTTACCAATCAGTGGGCCTATCTGAAACCAACTTTCCTTGTCACTATTCCGCCTCGGTTGTATAAAGAAACTATGTTTGTTCTTTGTGTATTTCTTGTACATTTACAGTTTCCCATAACGAAAGCGAACTAGTCTTGCTGTGGCCTCTTAGATCTAGACCTGTGATAAAGTGTCGTATTGATCTTAAGAGTTAGTTTGTTTGCTGTTCATAGCTGATTGAGCTTTTGCTTTCGTCATATGGTTTGAATTTATATATTTCTAGTGTCGAAACAAGTAAATCTTAAGGTGTCTTGTGATTTTGGACAAGCTTGTTTGCTTTCACTTGGAATTGAATTCAAAATTATACAACAGCTTTCTTTTTGCATTACACCAACATTAAGAAAGAGAAAAGAAATACCTGCATCTTTGCATTTTGCATATAAGTTTGTATGCTGATTTAGGGAAAAGTGCATTAGTGAGTGCTCTTTGATCTGTGTGAAAAGATTTTGTCTCTCTTTTCCCTCAGTAGTTAAGATTTTCATAAGTCGAAAAGATTGAAAAAGCTTGCTTCTCATCTTAGACTGCATTTAGGAATTTGTATCAATACATCTGGTGGTGAACCTTGAAAGGAAAACTTTAAAAAAGATCAACTTAAAATATATTGAATGAACCTAACAACGCTTTGAAACATAACGCAAACATCTAGAGGTCTAAGCTAGAGACGTGTTCCGGCGTCGTTAAACGTAGTGACTGTCGATCTCGACGAAGGTGGGTGATTCCTCCTGAGAGTCGGTGGCACTAATACGGACATGTGCTCCCACGTACCGTCGCGTATATATTGGGAGACCCCTATAGGAATAAAGCCTTTATCCATAGGAAACCGTGTCGGCCGTCCTACTGATCGCAATGCAGTGAACACAGCATTCACGAAGATCGACCACTCGTACCGTAAAACGTATTCTGTGGTTTTGCGAAAGGTTTGGCACACCCTCTGCCTAGATCTCCAGAGCAGTTTCTTTTGGCCTTTTTCAAACTCTATAACTGAAAAAGTCCAACCGAGCATTTGTCACTTCGGGCTCGTTAATACATCGAAGGAGACTAGAGTCATCTTTAGCTTTTTCTCGACTCTTAAAAAGTGAAAAAGCAAGTTGTGTCTAAAAGCGTCTAATAAAATTTATTCAATTCGGAAACACAAATTTCCCCTTTTAATATTTTAGTTGATCGAGTAATCTGCAATCGTGGAAGAAAGTCAATTGAAACCCCGTAGTTCGCGGAGGCTTACGAGTCAACTGTCTTTGTCTCCGGAATCGAAAACAGTACGGGCAAAGCGAACTCGTTTAACCGGTTCAAAATCTCCTTTGAAAGTTAGAACAGGTGTTCCGACTACATCTGAGGTTCCGGTTACTCCTAACATTTCTGGAAACCCTGCCTCTATAGAAGAAGTTCGACAGCCACAGAAGGACAGTAATGCTGATCCTAGTCTGGGGGCAAATACTTGTTTAACTGAACCAGTTCCATCTGTAACCGGTCCAGAGAGTTTTGTTCCTCAAACAACTGTTGCTGTCGAAACAACCACTTCTTTGGCACCAGAAATATTTTACGGACCTGACAGTCTTCCTCTTCCACCGGGTTTGATTGCGATAGAGGAAATTGTAGAGGATCCACAAGCAAGTACTCCAACTCGTTTTGGAGTCGGGGTCACTCTATTTCCTTCATCAGAAGTTAATCCACCACAAGTGGAAGTCCCTGTAGAATCGCTAGGCAATCTATTGGATAGACTTAAGATGTCTGAACAACCGTCATCATCTAGGACTGTGTCAAATGACACAGCGACAGCAGAAGTCCCTGCCGTCACTCCGACGATGTATGCCGGCATACCAGCTGTCCCAACTAGCTCACAACAGCTAGAAGGAGTCCACCAAGGGACTATTTCGACAGTTTGGTCTGTTCCAGTTTGTTCATCCGGAGTAATACCCGGTAACTCTTATGTTGAAACTCGCCAAATTGACCCATTTGGAGGTCAATCTGGACCATCAATCCCCTTTAGTTCTGGATTGATACCGTATGGGGGGCAGTATGCCCTTTCATCACCCCCTCCGGGAGGGTACCCATACGTGAGTTCACAACAATGTTCAGGTTATACTGGAATTGCGTCAAGTAGTTGGGTACCTATGCTACCTCAACAACCAAGGATTGTATATTCTATGCAACAGTGTGTACCTGTGACGAACATCCCAACCACAGCGGCTATTGTAACAGTGTCACAAGTTCAAGCGATACCTGTTACATGTCAACCTCAGATTTCTCAGGTTGTAATGCAACAGTCGCTTGACCATGGGTCACAGCCACAATCGCCAACTGGTGGGATGACACAAGTACAAACGGGTACAATTACCCCACACCTTGGTCCAATGGTTAGCATGGCGCAACAGAACATGGCGTCACAACCATGGCTTGTACAATACCAACAACCGCAATTCCAGCAAGTGTACCAAGGTTCTGAGCAGCAGATCTTTGCGAATAGTGGCCAACCGTATATCCAAAACGGTCAAAACCAACCACTTTACAGTGGTCAAGTCCACCATCCGTATCAGTCATACCAACATCAATTACATTATGCTGGTATGCAAAGACCCACTGCTCAGGCAATTCCATCATACCCTGGTTACGCTTCGCCTAACCTGAATCAACAGTTACCATTCGTGGTGACTTTAGAGTTACCCGATTTACATCGGTTAACGAACGATCCGATTGCTTATGCCCCTTGGAGGCCAGCGATTCCTCATAAGCTTCCATCTGACATTCCTAAATTCAATGGAAATCCAGGTGAGGACTCGTCGAATCACGTGATGACTTTTCATCTGTGGTGTTCGTCGAACACCCTAAACGACGATTCGATAAAGCTTCGCCTATTTCAGAGGACATTGACACGTCCCGTGGCTAAATGGTATATTGAATTGCCAAGAGCCTCTTTCGACAATTTTAGTTCCCTAGCCACGACTTTCTTAACCCACTTTCAATTACCGATAAGGTATGAAACGGGAACGGAAATATTAACCAACTTCAAACAGACAACTGCTACCCATATATCTGATCATATACATGAGTGGCATCGTCGTCGGAGGATGGTGAAAACATATGTTCCCGATCAGCTATTAGCTGAATGGTTTATAAAGTCGTTACTTCCGGCTATTACGGAAGATGTGGCCAAGGGGGGAGTCATAACAGAGGAGCAAGTGATTGCTCGTGCACAATATTTGGACTTAGTTTATACTCAGTCCGGCACACTCTATAACAAAATACCTTATGCTCCTAGACCAGAGTTTTCAATTCCTCCCCCTACTAAATCAAATAGTGACTCTCATGCCGGTGATGGCGTGATTGGCACAGCAAACTCGAAATCGATAAAGGCTTCGTCAAAGAAAGCCCGTAAGAATTCGGATCAAAATGCAAAAGAAGAAATTCTTGCTTCGGAAGTAAATGCCGTATCAGAAGATAAAGGCAAAGAAACCAATCAACCAGGAAGCAAGAAGAAACAAAACAAAGGGAAGAAGAAGAAACAGGGTGAATCATCCCCTGGAAAAAATTCTTCAAACCCTCCTGGCAAAGGGAAACAAAATTATCCATGTCTAATATGTGATGATAAGGATCATAACACAAAGAATTGTCCATTCAAAGCTGAGTTAAAGAGGTTCTTTAAAAGTTCCCAAACATCAGCTGTGTTAACTGATCCATTTCCCAACCCAGGTCAAAATCTGGTTGATAGTGGAAATGCTTCCCCGTCACAAGTCCTTATGTTGTCGGTTTCGAAACAGCAGAATGATGCTTTGATTTCGACAAGGAACAAAGATTATGGGAATCCTCAGGTGTCGAACGAAAAAGGTAAAGATCAACCAAGTAGTTCGACAACAACTTCGACAGAAGTTGTAATGCCCACCATCCCTGAATTAACAATAAAACCGCCGAAAGGTGTAGTACACAAGTCGACATTTAATCCTCGCGCCAGAGCGGCGCAGCATTATAACATAGTGGAAGATTTGGCCCAATCGCCATCCGCTATGTCGACTCTTGAGGTGCTACAAAATTGTCCAACCCAAAGGCAGGCGTTGTTATCGGCAATTGGTGGGGTTGATCCTAAGGATTCCAATCTTGTATCCTTTGATCACAAGGGATATGATCCTCAGTTACCAGCTCAGCTAGCTTTCCTTATTCAAGTGAAAGCACTCAACAAAACTGTTCACAGAACGATAATTGATGAGGGAGCCTCGACATGTATTATGTCAATGAGTTGCTGGAAAACTTTAGGATCTCCAACCTTGTCGCAATCTTCGACGACATTAAAAGCCTTCGACGGAAGGACTTATACCCCTTACGGTATCCTTAATAACTTAAAAGTTGAACTAGGAGGAAAGACAATAGAAATTGATGTAGAAGTCATTGATGGAAATCTTGACTATAACATCCTACTGGGTAGACCATGGATTTATGCCATGGCAGCTGTCCTGTCGACTTATTTTAGGAAGATCGCATTCCCGTTTGAAGGAGGGATTACCATCGTCGACCAACAGAATTTCCTCCCTAATGGTTCGCAAGTTACAGGAAGCATTCCCATGATCCATGAAAGCAACCATTCAATTCAAGATATCGGAGTAGGATTATTGAAAGACCCCACATTGATGGGAACTTTCGTGCTACCACCTCCTGTTTATACAGGAAATGTACCGTTTGTAGCAACCTGCAACATGATATCTTCCACGAAGGTCAACATGGATCATTCAATGGTTTTTCCCCTAAGCCCTTTAGAAATATTGTAGCAATCAATGTTTCAAGCATGGGAGGCGAGCCCAAATCAACGCTCGTCAAGCGTTTGGGTAGATAGGTCTAAAGAATATGGAACCCCATTAGATCCTTGGTCGAAAGTACATGGGACTGACGAAGGAATCTTACAATCAATGATGATTGAGGGGGCACCATGGAATGATCACCACCATCGTTCCCTTCTTCCGGAATATGAAGAAGATACTCAAAGTGACCTTTATCACCCTTCAGTTTTTGAATTCCTAACAAATACTGTAAACACGGTGGATTCTGAGCGAAACCTATCCAATATTGAAGAGACTATAGCCATAAATATCTCGACTAAAACAGATGTTGTAGAGAATATTTATGTCGGCAAAGGTTGTTCCCCTTCAGAACTGGAAATATATAACGCTCTTTTTCACGAATTTAGAGATGTCTTTGCTTGGTCATATGATGAAATGCCAGGCATTGACTCGAGTATCGTTGAACATGAAATTAAAATGTATCCTGATGTCAAACCAGTAAGACAACGGCTTCGGCAAGTGCACCCGAAGAAAGCCGCTGCCATTAAGGCGGAAGTTGAAAAACTCCTCCATGCTGGATTCATCTACCCGGTTCCTCTAACCGATTGGGTATCGAATATTGTCCCTGTTATGAAAAAACAAGGGACGATTAGAGTGTGTGTCGATTATAGGGATGTAAACCAAGCTTGTCCGAAAGACAACTACCCTACACCCTTCATTAACCAGATAATTGATGAATGCGCCGGATGTGAAATCTTTTCATTTATGGATGGATTTTCCGGGTATAATCAAATAAATATCCGCCCACAGGACCAGTCAAAGACTGCATTTATTTGTCCGTGGGGCACATTCGCTTATCGAAAATTACCCTTTGGTTTAAAGAACGCAGGAGCGACGTTTCAGAGGGCGATGAATTATGCCTTCCATGACATCAAGAACATTGTTCAACCTTATCTCGACGATCTTCCGGCTCATTCGCGAAAGCGGACTGATCATCCGCAGCATTTAAGAGCGATATTTCTACGTTGCCGACACTACAAGATAAGACTCAATCCGCACAAATGTGTGTTTTGCGTCGCTTCTGGTCGTTTACTTGGTTTTGTAGTCTCTAAAGATGGGATTCGTCTCGACCCCTGCAAGGTTCAGGCAATCATTAATTTGCCTCCACCTTCAAATTTGCTTCAGATTCAGAAACTCCAAGGGAAAGCAAACTTTCTGAGGAGGTTCATTCCAAATTACGCAGAACTTGCTAAGGGTTATACTCGTCTATTGAAAAAGGATGTACCTTTTGTCTGGGACCAGGTGGCGCAAGCTTCTTTTGATGCTCTGAAAGATTGTCTAGTAAAAGCATCATTAATGTACGCCCCGGACTATCAAAGAGATTTTAACCTGTATCTAGCTGCAGCAGATACGACCATTGCGATGGTTTTAGTTCAAGAAGTCGATGGAATAGAACATCCTATCTATTATTTAAGTAAAAACTTAAACGATACAGAAAGTAAATATTCTTATGTTGAAAAACTAGCGCTTGCAGCTGTTCAAGCGATTCAAAGGTTTCGACATTATGTCCTCTTTCGGAAAACTACCATCCTGTCAGATTGCAACCCCATGACTTATATACTGTCGCGACAGTTGCTAGGGGGCAAATATTCAAAATGGATAGCGATCCTTCAAGAGTTTGATCTGGAATTTGTAAAATCCAAATCAAAGAAGGCCCTAGTTTTCGCAGAATTATTGTGCGATCTCCCATCATCGTCCAACGATGAAACATCGGAAGAGTCAATCGTGGACGAAAGTTTGTTTCTGATATCTGTAAGCGATGAGTGGTATGGAGATATCATAGTTTATCTCCAAACCCAAAAGTTCAAGCCTAACACCTCTCGCTCCGAACAAAAACGTATACGATACCAAGCAAAAGACTACATGATCGTCGGTGATACACTTTACCGTCGTGGTGTCGATACAGTTCTGAGGAGGTGCCTTACCCATGAGGAGGCCGAAAAAGCCCTGAATGATTGTCATTCAGGCGCGTGTGGGGGGCATCAGTCTGGATATGCAACAGCACAAAGAATCTTACGAGCAGGATACTTCTGGCCAACCATGTTCAAAGATTGCATAACCGCAGTCAGAAGTTGCCATGCTTGTCAAATCTTTGATAGCAAAACCAGACGACCACCTGCACCTTTACAGCCGATAGTTGCTGTTGGGCCCTTCGCCAAGTGGGGCATCGATTTCATGCAATGTAACCCCACCTCGACCGGGGGCATGGGTATATTATAGTCGCTGTTGACTATTTTACCAAATGGGCCGAGGCGATGCCTACATTGGATAACACTGGTGAAACAGCTGCCCTTTTCTTTTTCAATCATGTAGTCGCCAGGTTCGGCGTACCACAGGCTATAGTTACAGATCATGGATCGCATTTTCGCAATCACATGATGGTCGAATTAGCTGCCAAGCTAGGGCTATCTCACGACAGCTCTACCCCATATTATCCGCAAGCCAACGGACAAGTTGAGGCAATCAACAAGGTCCTGAAGCGTATGTTGCAAAGGATGATCGGGGTTCATAAAAGAAGATGGCACCTAATCCTGTACTCAGCTTTGTGGGCTTACCGGACCTCGGTAAAGAACGCAACCGGGTTCACACCTTTTCAACTGGTGTATGGCCTGGAAGCAGTCTTGCCAATCCAGTGCGAAATTTCGTCGCTTAAACTCGCAATCGATCTTCTCCCCGGAACTTCAGAAGAAGAGGCTCGTTTCTTGGAATTAATCCAGTTGGATGAAACCCGTCGTGACGCCGCTTTGGCTAACGAAGCTCATAAGAAACGAGTCAAGGCTCAGTTCGACAAAAATGTCAAACCCCGTGTCTTCTCAGAAGGTGATTTGGTCTTGCTTTATGATCAAGAATCCGATAAATTGGGAGCAGGTAAATTCAAGTCCTTATGGATGGGCCCCTATATTGTTAAAAGGGTGTTAGCAAAAGGAGCCTACGAGTTAATGGATTACGATGGAATTCCACTGGCGCAGCCCCGCAACGGGTTGTACCTCAAGCGTTACTATGCTTAAATAGTAACCTGCATGCTTTTGTTGTATTTTGTTTTCGCTAAAATGTTTGTTCTGGTCGAGTGATCCACCTTTTTTCGTTCGTTGCAGATGTCAAACCTTATGGAGACATGTGTTGGATATGCCGACGGAGCGAGTCGTAGTTCGCGGAACCTATCCTCCGCAGCCTGGGCCATTTTTGATCCAAGCGGCGAGTTAGTAAGTTTCAGAGGTGTATGTATTGGGCAATCAACGAATAACATCGCTGAGTATAGCGCGTTGATAGAACTACTCTCTGATGCCATCACACGTGGCATACGCCGACTAATTGTCAGGCTAGACTCACAGCTCGTAATACTACAACTCAATGGTATATATTCTGTTCGCAATCCAGCTATTTATCGCATGTTCCTAAGGGTTAAGATCTTGGAAAGACGATTTGATTCAATTCAATATCAACATATTTCAAGAAACTTAAACACATTAACTGACTCATTAGCAAACTATGTGTTAGATAGACATTTGCAACATTTATAAAAAGGACACATCATCAAAAATTGTACATATGGATCACGTAAATCAACCAGAATAAAACCCGAAAATCAAAATATATAAGTTGTTTATATAAGTTCATACATAATGTTCTGTAACCAAGACAAAATTGGTCATATGACCTAAAAACTCAAAAAGATGCTAGGGGGCACCCTAGCCTAGTGGTGCTCATGATAGTACGTCACGGCCTGTGCAATCATGCGCAAGAGACGAGTCCATCGTCTAGGCACACCGATGGTATGTCGCTGCAGCTGTAAAGGTAACTCGTCAATCTGTACATCCGGAAGGCCACGAGTAAGGCTCTCAACCTGCTCCTGCACAGCTGTAAGGGTCTCAGTGTCGTCAAGATCGCGAATAACAACCCTCCTAGCAGGCTCCCCTGCCGGGGCAGCAACTGGCGATCTCGGACGAACTGCGGGACGAACAGGACCAATATCTGCATGCACCCAAGAGTACAATTAAAAGTCTTGATAGAATAAAGCACAGCAACATTATGAATAAGAACAGTAAACAGTATTATGGTCAAAGAGCTTACCAATGGCACCCCACTTCTCGCCATCCGGTAGCACCAAATCCGGATCACCTCGGAAATCCATACCCACATATGGATACTCAGAAAACGCCATCTCCTGGCGCTCGAACCACCTAAAGAAGGCCTCAGTAAAAGTAATCTGAGGTTGACCTGCATGCCTAGACATGTGGTCAACCCACCTCTGCATGCGTGGCTCGGTCGGAGAAGGAAAGTCAAGTATGATGTACTGAGGCTGCATCAGTGGGATTTTCTCCAAGGCGAAGGCAGTCAGAATAGAACCAAATCCAAAGTTCTTCAGCTTCCCGTCCTTTACCTTGGTCAATTGACTTTTCATCTGAACAAGTACTGCATCACACCAGTTGAATACTTTCGGTTGGAGACACTCCAAGGCGTGCTGCATATAAGACCTGTTGGCAACATGTAGAGCTGCGCTGCCGGCCATCCTACCAATAGTGAACAGAATGGACCTGAGAGCCCGATCAGTAATCTCACGGATAACAATCTTTCCGTCTCTGCTCGGCTGAGAACCTTCCCTGCAATACTGGCGGACATAATCTCTGGTGGAATCAGTCCCCCAGGCCGTACCTGATAAGGAAATGGGGGCACCTCGTCTTGACAATCCAGTCAAGAAGTACATGTCCTCTATGGTCAAGAGGATGGTCTTCCCCCTAATCTGAAACACTTGGTTAACAGGATCCCAAGCATCAAGCATATACTGTAGTAAAGAGATCTGTGCTCTCATGCTAGAGATACGGAAGAACTTCAGCAGGCCACAGTTCCGCAGCGCGTTCACCGTGACCGGGTCATGGAGGGCAATCATGTCCTCCTCTTCATGTTCTCATTCTCGCCATGTAAGGGACATTTTGTTCAAGGTTCCCTGCAAAGCAAACAAGAGAAAGAGTGAATTCCTGATTTGATGAAAAACTGGCGAAAAAATCATCAAAGATAACCTTAAAACTCAGCCTTTTTGAGCCCAGCGCAGGCAGGAAGTCTCCCACTTGCGCTGAGGGTCAGGCTGCCTTAAGGCAGCTTGACCTTCAGTGCAGGTTTCGAAAGGGAAACCTGCGCTGATCCTAGGGCACCCTGGCAAAACCCCAGGGGCTCAGAAAGACCGGAAAACAGGCAAAAAACAGGAAAATGAAACCATGAAAAGAAAGAGCTAGGGTTTAGCTCCTACCTGGTCCAGACGGCGCCAAAAATCGTCCGCAGAATCTCCCGGAATCAGCTGGTGAAAATCAAGGGGGAAGAGGCACCTCCAGAGCTCCAACAAACCAAATGCAAATGAAATGGTAAATGAGAGGTAAAAACACCTTTTAATGGCTTTTTACACAGTTTAAAGTGAAATATTAGGGTTATAATCTCATTTTCATGCAAATATTACTGATTTCTAACGAAGTTTGTTGCAGCAATTGAAAAAGCAGTACTATATTTGAAAAGAGAAAAGCTAGTAATGGTAAAAAATCAAAATTTGACCATATAATCGAGCAGTTTTACCGCGGAATTTATGCTCGTTAAAAAATAGAAAAGTGAAAATCCGAGCAGTTTTAGCACATAGTTCATGCTCGTTAAAAAATAAACATAAGATTGAGCAGTGTTTTGGCGCATTCAAGCTCTTTAAAAAATGAACCCAGTACCGGTAAATAACCATTGTGATCGTAAATTTATTAGCCATAAAAGCCTTGGTCGTGTTTGCACCCGCCACCTCCATTCCATTTGGCCAATCGTTCACCTCCATATGATTGTTTACCCATTTTGAGGAACAGCTGTGAAGAGTGATTTCACCTAGCCATCCTTGTGACACTGCCGTGATTGGAAAATTCCAACCTGTACATGGAATCTGCTGCTATCCTTGTTTATCACTCGTTCCTCAAAAGACGAGTCTTCTTTGAGCTCTTTTCTCCTGACTCGTAAAATATGAAAAGTTTGCCGAGTTTTGGCCTTCCAACTCGTTAAAGTGACCGGAAGAGCTATCCCTCCTCTAGATTTTAATCTTTTTGGACCTGAGGGATTATTACACAAAAAGGTCGAGCGCTTGTTTTATTCGGCTCGTTAAAGTAATCGAAAACTCATCCCTTCTGTATTTTTTTATACTTTTTCGGACTTAAGGGATTAGATGACGAAAAAGGAATTTTGGAGTTAACTTTTTGTACCTTTTCAGACTCTCTAAAAATGAAAAGGACCGAGTTTTCCTTGTCGTTAGACTCGTTAAAATGATTAAATAGCGACAAACTTGTCTTTAGACGAGAACGAGTTTCCCTATCGCTAGGCTCGTTAAAACATAGCGATGGGCTTGCCTGAAGGGTAGGTTATAGAACAACCATATGTTATCCTCCTCAAGCTTGACAAAAATAAAGAGGTACTGGTCAGAAATGACTGGGGAAAAATTGGGAGAACCTCAAAGCTTTAATGGTAGCAAGTCGCTCTTGAACATGACACTTTGTCCTCCGTATCACATCGGGTTGGGTTGTTTCATTCACCGGTCTCATCACCATGGTCCTCGCCAAACCATCTGAATTTGGGGTAATGCTACCGATCCATCACATCAGTGTCGTTATATGTTCAAGAGATGTTGTTCAGAAAGAGTCAACCGTGTCCCATCCACTGCCATACATTATCCTTCATCCACCCATGATCGCCACCCTGAATCATATCTCACAGATTGTTTTCACCTCCACTAAAATCATTAGCTCCGTTCCGTGTCATTGATGTGGGATTCATTAAGGCCCTCCTTTGACGGATCGCTTCTTGTCAACTTCAGCTCATTATCCAAGAAGTTGATCTAGGAACAAACCCCCTCAGTACTTTGAAGCTTGCATGCCTCAATGGCAAGTTTCCCACTTCCGGCGACAGGTATACATCAATGACCTTCGACCAGAAGATTTTGCGTGGTGTTCGACGCCAAGTCCTTTATTCACACCACGTGAATTGTACTGTAGTACCTTGAGGGTCATTGTCATTATTGGTGATTCCTCTCGCGCTTGTTAACGGTTTACATTATTGACCGGTAATCAAGCGATGTCTTTCCATGTTCGACTTCAGCGCAATTCTCACATGGATCAACTTGTACTTAGAGTGAAGATCGAACGAGTTTGAAGACCCCGGATCTAGTTTCATCCATCCAGGCTGCGATATATATTCAGGAAATATAAAGACATTTGTTATGTACATCATTGCAGCAGATGATCATCCTACTCAAAGGATGATAATTTCAGCAGAGAATTATCAGTCTACCATCAGAGGATCGTCTGTTCTATGTACCAAAATGAATTTATAAAGCTGAGCATGGGAATGCCCACCTCAGCTAGATCATGAAAGCAGAATGAAAAATAATGTATTGTATTGTATTTTATTACAGGGCACCTCTCAGCAATTGAATGAACTTCGAATCCTCCTGATAAAGCATTTCACCCGATAAACGACCTCATACTTTAG
Source organism: Pinus tabuliformis (assembly GCA_031772625.1). Taxonomy (NCBI): domain Eukaryota; kingdom Viridiplantae; phylum Streptophyta; class Pinopsida; order Pinales; family Pinaceae; genus Pinus; species Pinus tabuliformis. The sequence continues at coordinate 500,050,104 of CM062815.1, forward strand.
GGGGCAACTGTTATAGACATTTTTGTGCCTAACATCATGAAGCATGAAATGTCAATAATCTAAGGGATCCAAAGTCCCTAAACATGTTGTTCCTACCCCTAGAGGAACAAGGTCAGCAAACCATAGCACTGAATATCAGTTCTCCACCTGAAAACACTCAAAAACAAGCTATTTCTGGATCATGTCAGCTGCTCCACTGAGCATATGCGCTGAATGTCAACTGCTCCACTCTGTACCTGTGCTGAATGTCAAAAGCAATGAAGGCTACATGCGCTGGGCGAGATTGGCCAAGTGGCACAGTCATTCTGCAAGGTGTCAAATGCCCAGGAAGCTTCCAAAATGACACTTGGATCAGGGAATTCGCCTTGTGATGAGTAAGAGGATCTAGATCTCCAAGTGGAAGCAAGAAACTCCAAGTGGACTCAAGAACTGAAGTATAACTGAAGTGGGAGAGGACACTAGTTAGCTTCATGCCAACCTCAAGCTGACTCATCCTTTCTCCAAATCTCCTATATATAGAGCTCTCTCATGAGGTCTAGGGAGGCTGGAATTTTGTGCAAGTAAGGAAGTGCTGTTGGTTTGAGTATAGAACTATTGGGTAATTGTTTTGAAGGAGGTGAAGAGGATATTTCTCTCTGCTAGGAGGTGTTGCTGGATTGGGCCTCTTATGGTTGTAACACTCTCAGAACTTTACTTCTTCTATTAATAAAGCATTTGAGGTTCTTCTATATGCATGTGTCTTTGTGGCGTATTGATGCTTGTATATTTGATTTATTCTAATCCTTGAATCAATTATGGATGTATGCTTCTTGTAGTTTCCCATTCTTGTGCTTTTGCAGGATCTTTGTGTAGCTGGGCCAGTGAAAGAGCAAGGAGCGGGGAGCAAGCAGGAAAGAGGGAAGATTGGATCAACCATTAGCGGAAGACAACGGTTAGTGGATCCCTTTCTCCTCTCTCTTACATCTCATAAAGAAGTAATCTTGAATAGCTTTGTATTCGGTTGTTGCTGAGGTACTATCACCCTTAGAGTGGGATAGGGTCATTCCGTATTGGATACTTTTCCCAACAACAAGCCATTTATCCAGTACCTCTTCCGAGCAGTCTAGTTGTTTTCTTTGATTGGAATCAACTAGCAAAACCTTGCCTTCCATCTAATGTACCATTCTGTATCATAGTACAACTTTACAAAATGATCGTGTCTGGCACTATCATAGATGAAGGGGCATCAGTGAGTATCCTTTCCTCAACTACTTGGAAAGCGCTTGGTTTGCCATCGCTTTTGCCTGAAAAACAAAATTTGTCAAGCTTCAACAAAGGAACCAGTCAACCATTAGGGATCCTTCCAAAGTTACCGATAACTTTGAGAAAGAAAACCATTGATTTTAAAGTGATGGTAGTTCAAGGGCCTTTAGATTACAATCTATTCCCTGGACGTGACTATATATATAGCATGGAAGCGATTGTTTCCACACTCTTTCGAGTGATGTGTTTTCCGCATGAAGGCAAATTGGTGCAATTAGTCGACCAACTTTCATTTCCTGGTTCAAACACAACTACGAATCAACCATCATCCCTAAATGGTCTCTTTGCATCAACACTGTCTCTTCAACCTTCATTCCATCCACTTAATTACGGGAGTAGTTCGGTGAATGTAATGGATTTTAGGAGGCATGCACCCTGGTCTACTTCAGCAGGTGAACCTAGAGGAAAAGAGAGATTTTCTTGAAGGTCATATGATTGGATTGTAAAAACATTCCCTTGTAGGTTATATGATCAGTCTGAAATAGATATTTCCTTGAAAGGTTATACAATTGGATTGAAAAATCATTTCCTTGTTAGATATGTGATCAATCTGAAGCAAGTATTTCCTTGTATGTTATGTGATTGGAAGCTCACCATTCACCTTCATCTGTTTGATAGACAAAGCCAAGGAAGAGTTTTTGTCTGCTGATAGAAACAATCCTGCCTAACCGCAAGAACTTCCATATGGTAACTTGGAAACTCTCCTTTTCTAAAAGACCCGGAGGCACGCAAACCTTTGTATGCAGGTAAAAGATGACCAATTTAATTTTTTAGATTTTTAGGTTCTCAACACTTTAGCTTTTTATTTTTCTAGCTTTGTAGCTTGGTCATTTCTAGCATACATAAAAAGGAAATGAGAACATGCTATAGTAGTGTTCAAGCTCATTAAAAAATAAATATACCAAGAGACATGTTCAAACGACTGGTAAGAGCAGTGCTTCCACAAGGTTCAAGCTCGTTAAAAAATAAACATGCCAAAGAGAAATGTTTCCGCAAGGTTCAAGCTCATTAAAAAATAAGCCTTCCAAAGAGCAATGTTTCCTGAAGGTTCAAGCTTGTTAAAAAATAAACCCGTCAATGAGCATAGTTTCTCCTGGTTCAAGCTCAACAAAAAATGAATCCACCTTTGGTAAATAACCTTTGTGATCACCTTGCTATCAACCTTTCTAAACCTTGGTTGTGTTCCTACCATCACCTCCATTCATTTGGCCGATCATACGCTTCTACTTGATTGTTTACCCTTTTTAGGAAAAACTGCGATTAGTGATTCAAATTTCCACCCACTTCACACTGACATGTTTTGAGAAGTTCCAGACTTACCTGGAAACAGTTGTTACCCGAAAATACCACTTGTTCCTAAAAAAAACAAGTCGCTTTAAACTCTTTTTGGATTCATTAAGTATAAAAAGATTGTTGATCCATTAGCCTTTCTAGCTCATTAAAGTAAGGGAAATGCCATCCTTCCCATATATTTTAATCTTTTTGGACCTGAGGGATTATCAAACAAAAATATCGAGCGCTTGTCTTTTTGAGCTCGCTAAAGAGATCGAAAAGTCATCCCTTTCGCATTATTTTATACTTTTTCAGACTTAAGGGAATATGCTACAAAAAAGGACTATTGGAGTTTCCTCTTCATCCCTTTTCAAACTCTCTAAACAAGAGAAGGACCAAGTTATCTTTGTCGTTAAACTCGTTAAAACAATAGCAACAAACTTCTCCACCCAAACAAGAACGAGTCTCACTAATGCTAAGCTCGCTAAAACATAGCGACATGTTTTCCCGAAGGGAAAATTATAGACCAAGTTATGTTATCCTCGTCAAGCTTGACAAAAATAAAGAGGTATTGGTTAGTAATGACTGGAGAAAAAGGGAAGAAAACTTGAATAATTTTATTGGTAGCAGGTCGCTCTTGAACATGACACTTTCACTCCATCACCATGATTGAGTCAGGTTGGGTTATTCCGTTCACCATATCACCATTAGTCCTCCATACCATCCATGGGGTTAATGCTACAAATCCATATCAGTGTCACCGACATGTTCAAAAGAAGTCATTTAGAGAATTCACCATCCAACAAATGCCTCATCCACTGCAGTACCTTCACCCTTCATTTTTCATGACCGCCATTACTGAACCTTATATCATCAGATTGTTTTCACCTCCAGAAAAATCATTTGCTTCATTTCACGTCGTACATGTGGGATACATCAAGGACTTCCTACAACAAGTTACTTCTTGTCGACATCAACTCATTATCCAAGAAGTTGACTTCGAAACAACCCTTTCAGTACTTTGAAGCTTGCATGCCTCAATGGCAAGTTTCTCACTTCCGGCGACAGGTTTACAACAATGACCTTCAACCGAAAGATTTTGTGTGGTGTTCGAGATCGTCTCATACATTCACACCACGTGAATTGTACTGTAGTACCTTGAGAGTCATTATCATTATCGATGATTCCTCTTGTGTCTCTTAACAACTTACATTATTGGCTGGTAATCAGGTGAGGTCTTTCCATGTTCGACTTCAGAACATCTTTTCACATGGATCGACTTGTACAATCGAGTGAATATTGAACGATTTTGAAGACCCCGGATCTAGTTTCATCCATCTGGGCTGTGATATATTCAGGAACATAAAGACATCAAATGTGCACAGAATCTACACAGATAGTCATCTAAGCAAAACAAGATGACTCTTCATATGAAGAATCACTCTGTCCTATGTACATGAAATTGAATTTATGAAGTTGAGCATGGGAATCCCTGCCTCAGCTAGATCATGAAAATAATATGATGATGATGTATTGTATTGTATCTTATACAGGTCACCTTCCAGTTTGAATACCTTGGATCCTCATGATAAAGCATTTCACCCGACATTAGAAGATTTACGACCTCATGCTTTAGGGGGAAACTGTTATAGACATATTTGGGCACTGCAACCCCAAACTCATATGTCCATAAACCAGGGATTTTTAGTCCCTGGAAGTGTTGTTTCATACCCTAAATGATCATGTTCAACTGATTACATCATTTCCCAGAAGTTCCACCTGAAAAACTACTCAAAACTGGCCAAAACTGGACCATACTGACTGCTCCATGGCTAAGGTGCAATGCATATTGGCTTCCACACTAGCCAAGTGCGATGCATACTGGCTACCACACTAAACAAGTGTGATGCATACTGAAATGGCCTTCTGTAGGGTGTGATGAGTGACAATAGACAAATGGCAGAGATAGTTTGCTAAGTGGAAGCTCATGGAATCTTCCAGAAACTTCTCCTATGACACTTGCCTCTCTGAATTCGCCCAGGGATGAGTAAGAGATCAATGAAATCTCCATGTGGAACCAAGAACTCTAAGTGGAATGACACTAATCAAAAACCTAGAGCTGACTCACACCCTTACAAGACATCTATAAATGGATCCCTCATCTGAGAGATCTAGGGGCTGGAATTTTGTAATTTGTAAGGAAGGGTTGTTGGTTTATCTGTGAGAAAAGACATTGTATTTTTGGGTGATCTTGCTTTTCATGAGGTGAAGAGAGATTCTATGCTGGGAGGATGATGTTGGATTAGACAGCTGGGTTTTAATCCTCTCTTCTACTATTAATAAAGTTCTTTGAGTTTTCCTCCATATAATAATTTATTTGTGAATATTATTGTTTATGAATGCAATTGTATGGTCAATGTGCTTCTGATTCTGCATTGTTTATGATGTTTTAGATAGAGATGCTTTGATGGTTTTCTATTACTTTGACTCTACAAGTAATCTTTGAAGCAAGACAAGTAGGAGAGAAGTGGCAAATGTTATCAAGGGAAAGAGAAATCAAACAAGGATCCAAGCGGAAGATCTAGGTTGGTCCTCTTTTCTTCCCTATTATCTATTACACTTAAAGGAAATCTCGAGTTGCTTTGATTTTTTGTTTCTAAGGTAGCTACCCATCTTAGTGGGACTAGCAGTTTGAATCGACACTAGTTTTCCTTGAAACACCTGCTCATGTATCATCTCTCGGTGGCTCTCATTATTATCTTACTTTTATCGATGATGCAACTAGAAAAAACTTGGATTTATTGTATTCAAAATAAATCTGATGTATTTAATACTTTCAAGAAATGGAAATATTTGGTTGAAAATGAGACAAGAAAAAGATTGAAGTGTCTCAGATCAGACAATGGAGGTGAATATTTTAGCAAAGAGTTTGATAGGTACTGTTTAGAGAATGGAATTCCTAGAGAGAAGAAAGTTCTAGGAACACCACAAGAAAATGGTGTGTCAAAGAGGATGAATAGGACAATTATGGAGCATGCAAGGTGCATGAGATTGCATGCAGGATTTTCTTTAAAATTTTGGGTAGATGTTGTAAATATTTTTTTTACCTAATAAAAAAAGGGCCTTCAAATTCCTTGGATGGTAGTATTCCAGAGGAGGCATAAACAGGTAAAAAGGTAAACTACACATTTTTAATGAATTTTGGTTATGAAGACTTTGTCCACATTAATAAAGAAAATAGAACAAAGCTTGAGGCAAAATCAAAGAAATGTACCTCTATTGGATATGGTGTTAATGATTTTGGTTATCAGTTTTATGATTATGAAGAAAACAAAATAATTAGGAGAAGAGATGTCATATTCAATGAAAAGGTTTTGTATCAAGGTTAGATGCAAGAAAATAAAACAGAGAATACAGAGTGCTTGATGAGATCACAGAAAAAGTGAAGGTGCCTAAAAATCATAATGATCAAAAGTTAGAACAACAACAACAACCACAACAACAAGAAGCACCTCAAACACCTGAAAGTGGTGTTAGAAGATCTACTAGGATAAGTAGACCCCCTGAATGATACTTTCCTTCATTATATTATGTATTGTTGACTGATTCTAGTGAACCATAATGTTATGAAGAAGCAGTGCATGTAGAAACCAGGAAGAAGTGGGAGCAAGCCATGAAAGAGTAGATGGACTCCTTAGCACATAACTAGACTTGGGAGTTAGTCACGCTGCGTGCATGTAAAAAAACATTGTAAAATAAATGGGTTTACAGGTTGAAGCAAGAAGATGGATGTAGAAGAAAGTATGAAGCTAGACTTGTGGTGAAGGGGTTTGCAGAGAAAAAGGGTATAGACATTGGTGAGATATTTTCTCCTGTTATTAAAATAACTTCGATCAGAACTATTTTAAATCTAGCAGCAACTAAAGATTTGCATCTTGAGCAGTTAGATGTAAAGACAACCTTTCTCCATGTGGATTTGGAGGAAGAGATATGTATGGAGTAGCCACAAGGATATGAGGTACAAGTGAAGGAGAAACTAGTGTGCAGGTTGAAGAAGAGCTTGTATGGCTTAAAACAGGCTTCAAGGTAGTGGTATCTAAAATTTGACAGGTTTATGTCTGAACAAGGTTATACTAGATGTCACTTTGATCATTGTGTTTATCTCAAACGGAAAAAACATGGCAGCTTGCTGTAGCGGCTACAAACACCCTCTAAAATTTTGTCTTAGCTTTGTTTTGGAGCCTCCCTACCAACCGTCCTCAGCAGCATGTCTTACACTGTCAAGTAGACGAGCCTCAATGGCTTTCTAGAAAATTGCTACCTTGTGCATGATAGATTGTTACATCCACCTCACAGGTTTTTTCTCTGGACTTTGTCCAGATGTAGGCTGAGAAGCTCCCTCAAGAAATTGTGCAATTCTAGATGGGAACGATCCTTCCCTCCAGAAATTGCATAATCCTGACTGGAAGCCTGCTAGACTCTAGAATTGTGCAATTCTACCTGTCAAGCTTCACTGGAAAAACTAGGCAATATGTCCCATAAGGACTACTCAACCTAGAAATTGCACAATTCTGGGCAGTAGACAGCTGCTCAGCCTAGAAATTGTGCAATCCCTCTAGGCAGCCAGCCCAGTTCCCTCCTAGAAATATGCAAATTTTCCCTATCAGTCAAGCAGGTTGTTGCATGTGACTTCAGGTTGACTAGTTCCCCCTAGGAAAGTAGACGAGCCTCAATGGCTTTCTAGAAAATTGCTACCTTGTGCATGATAGATTGTTACATCCACCTCACAGGTTTTTCCTCTGGACTTTGTCCAGATGTAGGCTGAGAAGCTCCCTCAAGAAATTGTGCAATTCTAGATGGGAACGATCCTTCCCTCCAGAAATTGCATAATCCTGACTGGAAGCCTGCTAGACTCTAGAATTGTGCAATTCTACCTGTCAAGCTTCAAAAAACTATGCAATATGTCCCATTAGGACTACTCAACCCAGAAATTGCACAATTCTGGGCAGTAGACAGCTGCTCAGCCTAGAAATTGTGCAATCCCTCTAGGCAGCCAGCGTAGTTCCCTCCTAGAAATACGCAAATTTTCCCTATCAGTCAAGCAGGTTGTTGCATGTGACTTCAGGTTGACTAGTTCCTCCTAGGACCGAGCAAAATTGATTTGCATGCATGGACTACTTCTCCCAAGGCAAAATGTAAAGGCATCCCTCGATTCAAGGATCTATCTTTAGCAGCTGGAGCTTACATGTAAGGATCATTTCAAAAACCTCCCGTCAAGTGTCGCCTTTCCTAGATTTGTGGCATGCACGTCGCAGCCTCGATTTCGTCGAAACTCATCAACCAAACACTGTAGAGCTCATTCCTCACATTCACCTTGCAGCTCTAACAACCCACATTGCATCTAGGAGTCATCGGTACATTCAACTCAGTTGTTTTGGGATAAGCCCACTTTTCATGTCTTATGTTGCATTTTTGTTGCTTCTTGTGTTTCGCTTCGTGTGAGTGTTGTCTACTTGATTTCAGTGATTTTATTTTTGTTTGTGGAAAAACCTGTGAACAGTTATTGAAACCAACGTTTCAAACTAGCTTAGTGAGTCCATCATCAAGGCAATGTGATTTGTATTTTGAGAAGAGAGAGCGTGAAATTATGGAGCTATTAATAGTTAATTGAAAATTTTTCTTTTAATTGTCGGCTTACAAATGACTTACTAATTAATAATTATTTCTTTATTAATTTATATATATATATATATATATATATATATATATATATATATTTGTTTATTTATTTTAATATTAGTATTATTATTTTAATTTTTATTTATTAATTAATTAATTAATTTATTATTTTTTTATTTTTTTGTAATTGATTATGTATATATTTAAATTAATTAAATAAGTAATTAATTATTTTTATTTTTATTTTTATAATTAATGTATTTGTCTTAATAAAAATTAATAAATATTAATCTAGGAAATATGAAAAAGTTTAATGTTTAAGGAATTAATCTATTATTAGTAATAGATTATATAACTTAATGTATTAATATAAACAATTAAATAATTTATTAATATATTCCTATATTGTGAATAGTTTATTAATATTGTCGATAATATTACTATGTTACTAACATATCCCTATAATGTTAATATATATATATATATATATATATATATATATATATATATATATATATATATAAAATGTAATATAATATATATTATATTAATGAAGTGTATTTAGTTAATTAACGGATTAATACCCTAATATCAAGATAATAATCTATTAATTTATTATGGAAATGTATTAATAAATTATTATGTTAAAATTAATATGATATAGTAATAAAATAGTAAATGAATATTAATGAAATACCCTAACAATTTTATTTACTTAATTATTTATTTATTTATTATTATAAATATTATTATAAATATTATTATAATTATTATTTATTTATTTATTTTAATTTTTTAGAATTCAATGTTATGAATTTAGGTTCTTTGTTATGTATTCAATACTATACTAGTAATGTGCATAATCTTAAATTAATAGTTTGAAGGTTTATATATGTTGACTAATTAAATTTTGTTTAAAAGAGAGTTAAATTTTAATTAATTAATTAATTTATTTATTTATTAAATGAATGTTTGTATATTTGTGTTTACTATTTTTTAATTTTATTTAATAAGGGTTTCCAGGTGTTTCTTAATTTTAGGCCGTCGTCTCTATTCATGTTGTTGGAATATTTTTCGATTTCAATCACTTCTTTCACTCTTCTTTTTAAATAATGGTCTTCCTTGTGAATTAATTTAGCTTGTTCCATACAAATATAGTGTGAGGAAGAACATGCATGCTCTGCTAGACCTGATTTTTCCGACCTGTTTCTTGTAATATCATTAATGTGTTCTTTTAACCTTATGCCAAAGGATCTCCCTGTTTCACCTATATATACTTTTCCACATGAGCAGGGAACCAAGTATACTCCCTTGTGATTTTTTGGGTCTATTAAGTCCTTGGCAGAGTCAAGCATGTTTTTGATGGTGTTAGGGGGCGTGAAGGCAACCATGATGTTATGCTTAGAGAGAATTTTGGCAATTTTGTCTGTGGTTCCTTTTATATAGGGTAAGGAGATTCTAGGGTTTTCAAGAGTTTTTCCTTTTTGGATATTGGTTGTGGAGTCTTTAATTATTTTTTGGATAATGTTTTTCTCATAGCCATTGTTTATAAAGACCTTGTGGAGGTGGTTGAGTTCTTCTTCTAAATGTTCAGGGTTAGAGATTCTAGAAGCTCTGGTAGCTAGGGTTTTGATGACACCGAATTTTTGCTTCGGATGGTGGTGGGAGATTGAATGAAGATCCTCGTTAAGAATTATATAGCAACCACTCTTGTTAAGGTGTTCTTCCATTTTATTATCATAATCTGTCCTATCCATAATAACAGTGGCATTTCCTTTGTCTTCTTTTAAAATTATGATGTCTTTGTTTTTCTTGATGTTTTTTAAGGCTTTGGATTCTTCTTTGGAGATGTTGCTAGGAGGAGGTCTGGCATTTCTGAGAATTCTGGCAACGTCCTGTCTTATTTCCTCAGCAACATTTTGATCTGTGTTTTTGATGATGACTTCAATGTTGCTTATGATGTCATTTACAGGAATTTTGTCTGGAGATAAAGCGAAATTTAGGCCTTTTTCTAGCAGCAATTTCAGGTTGTCATCTAATATCAGCTTTGAGAGATTGATTACAGTTGAGTGTCTAATTGCGTTTCCAGTTTTGTTTACTGAAATTTTCGAGTTTGTGGCAGTAGCGTAGGGTGCTTTGTTAATTTTCTGCGATGGGGGGTAATCGGTGTAGGTGGTAGCGAAGGTAGAGCTGTTGTTGCTGGATTTTTTCTTCCAAAAAAGGTTGCCAGGGTCTGGATCACGAGATTCAAACTGTGCTATCAGGGTGTTGTTCGGTTGCGTGATGGTGGCACAGTGTTGAGCAGGAGGGTTGTAATCACTGTTTTGTTTCTGCATGAGAGCATATTGCGTGATGAGAGCTTGGTGTTGATCATTGTTATCAATCTGCGTGTAGGTTTTTTGAGCAGGAGGGTAATCATTGTCTATTTTCTGCATATATACAACACTGTGGGACAAACTGTTGGATGTTGTCTGTGTGATGGTGGCATGATTTTGAGAAAGAGGGTTGTAGTCATTGTCTATTTTCTGTATGCATAGACTGCGTATGGGACAGACTGTTGGAGAGGTTTCTTTCTGTATGCACATTTATAACTAGGCTGTTCGAGAGAGCGCAACAAGTCTTGGTGGCTGGATGTGTTGTGGGGGGAGAATGGTGTTGGGAGGGGCTAGGCGTGGCCAAGACTAGCACCGAGTTGGAACAGTTGGGTTTCTGATGCACTTGAGTTGTGGTGCGATTTATGAGTATATTTTCTGCGTTATTGTTGAAGTCAGTGTTTCTTAGGGTTTTAAGTTTTTTGGTTTTCTTTGCGAAAGTGTAATCAAGAATCCTTTCAGCTTTGGCGAAGGTGAAGGCGTCTAAGTTCTGCCAAAGATCAAAGCGAAGAGTTGATGATAGCTGGAGATGCAAGCCCAGAAGTTTTTCAGATATTTTAATTAATCGAAATCTGGCGAATTTGATTTCATGTTTGATGAGGGTTATACTAAGTTTTTTGAAGACAGAAATGTTCCTACCTCGTTTAAGCGGATGATTGCATTTGGCGAAATTTGGAGTGAGGTCTTCATCTCTACATTGTTTTAGAAAATTGAGATTTGATAGGTTTTTAGTTCTGGAAATTCTCATCTTCTCAAAATTTAGAGCATTTTTCATTATGTCCCTTCCATGGTGGGACTTAATGGTGTTAAAGAGAGAGTCCATACAGGTTGGTAGAATTTATTTTTGTTTGTGGAAAAACCTGTGAACAGTTATTGAAACCAATGTTTCGGACTAGCTTAGTGAGTCCATCATCAGGGCAATGTGATTTGTATTTTGAGAAGAGAGAGCGTAAAATTATGGAGCTATTAATAGTTAATTGAAAATTTTTCTTTTAATTGTTGGCTTACAAATGACTAACTAATTAATAATTATTTATTTATTAATATATATATATATATATATATATATATATATATATATATATATATATATATATATATATATATTAGTAATATCATTTTTATTTTTATTTTTAATTTTTATTTATTTATTTATATATTATTATTATTATTATTATTTTAATATATATATATAATTAATGTATTTGTTTTAAGAAAAATTAATAAATATCAATCTAGGAAATATCTAAAAGATTAATGTTTAAGGAATTAATCTATTATTAGTAATAAATTATATAACTTAATGTATTAATATGAACAATTAAATAATTTATTAATATATTCGTATATTGTGAATAGTTTATTAATATTATCGATAATATTACTATGTTACTAACATAGCCCTATAATGTTAATATATTAATATCTATATGATGTAATATAATATATATTATATTAATGAAGTGTATTTAGTTAATTAATGGATTAATAACCTAATATCAAGATAATAATCTATTAATTTATTATGGAAATGTATTAATAAATTATTATGTTAAAATTAATATGATATAGTAATAAAATAGTAAATTAATATTAATGAAATACCCTAACAATTTTATTTACTTAATTATTTATTTATTTATTATTATTATTATTATTTATTTATTTTTTTTTTTTTAATTTTTTTAGAATTCAATGTTATGAATTTAAGTTCTTTGTTATGTATTCAGTACTATACTAGTAATGTGCATAATCTTAAATTAATAGTTTGAAGGTTTATATATGTTGACTAATTAAATTTTGTTTAAAAGAGAGTTAAATTTTAATTTATTAATTAATTTATTTATTTATTAATTAAATGAATGTTTGTATATTTGTGTTTACTGTTTTTTAATTTTATTTAATAAGGGTTTCCAGGTGTTACTTAATTTTAGCCCGTCGTCTCTATTCATGTTGTTGGAAGATTTTTCGATTTCAATCGCTTCTTTCACTCTTCTTTTTAAATAATGGTCTTCCTTGTGAATTAATTTAGCTTGTTCCATACAAATATAGTGCGAGGAAGAACATGCATGCTCTGCTAGACCTGATTTTTCCGACCTGTTTCTTGTAATATCATTAATGTGTTCTTTTAACCTTATGCCAAAGGATCTCTCTGTTTGATTTCAGTGAGCGCCTGTTGTCGTTTTGATATATGTTAGCTTGTAGAAGCATCATTTCATTTTTCATTCACATCTCACTGTTGTTGCATGCATGACACTATTTTGCATGGACAGTCATTGTTGTGGTGACTTGCTTCACACACATGCATGCTTTACCATTTTCTGAATCTTGCACTTGTTATTTGCATGAATTATCATTAACTCTTGTTTGCACTCATCTCACCATGCATCTAGAGTTCTCATGTTTTCAGACGACCGTCAGCCAGTCTAGGCTGCCTTGGCTCGAACCATGCCCTACCCGGCTAGCACTGTGAATTTCCGAAAGCGAAGCCTCTGCCTTCCCTCCATAAATTTTGCAAGTCGGGCCCAACAATGACCTCCAAACTTACATTGCACAATTCTTGGAGGCAGCGTCCTGTTGGCCCCAGAAACTACGCAATGCAGTTTGCTGGTTGCATGTCACTACTGACTAAAATTGTGCATTGCGCAGTTTCAGTCCTGAGCAGGCCATGCTGGACTTTGCATTGCATAGTTTGATCAGTCAAGTAGCCTCCTAACAGCCCGAACTGTGCCTTGTGTAGTTTTGGAAGTTAGTCTCCTGACCTCCTGACAAAAATTGCGCAACCTTCATGATCAATCACATAGATATGTTTCAATTCATTTCTCAAGCTCGTTTTGCTTTTCGACTAACATGTTTCTTTCCATGAGCGTTGCCATGTCTCCAGGTATCACAGTAGCATAGGTACAATGGTTTCCAGGAGAGCAAAGTCGAAGACACAATTGAAAGCACACTTGGGATGTAGTTGATCAAGTGTCTACGAACTTGCCTTCCCATGAAGACATCAAGTCGTTCATAGACAAGGACATTAAAATAATATGGCAGCAACATCAAAGCAAGAAGCACCATTAGTAGCAGTTGAAGGCAACATACCTGCATGCAACAGACGCAAGAGTAAGCTTGTTTACAACACAGAGGCAGAACACAGTTGCAAGCTCAAGCAGATCCACTTGTGATGAAAGAAACTTTGGAGACTAAGGGTATGAGGCCATGGCGTGACATGAAGATCCCGTGAAGTTAGAGAGTGGAATAGAGGAGTTTCATGTGCTGATGCAGTAACTCAAGGAAGAACAGCAGCTATATAGACAAGAGAATGAGTTGAAGTAGGAATAGGTACAATAGGGGGTGCAACATGCACAGATCGATGAAACTACGCCCGTACAAGTTATATATCCATCCTAGCAGCTGGCATGCAGCAGACAAGGTGAGCAGTGTTGTTGATCACATGTAAGGGAATTCAGCAGCATGCATGTCATTATGTGCGTGTATGCAATACCAACCATTTCGCACACTCACCAAGGCGAAGACAAGAAGAAATTCCAACTGGAGTTGAACATATATTTTGACAAGTTGATGTGCACGACCACAAGCACATGCTTGGAGAGCAGTGTAGAGGCTATGCATCAACATTTTTCCGATCTGATCGCACCTAGGATGATCATGTGCATGCTAGCAAATAAGTTGGACAGAGGATCCATATCATTGCACCCGGATGCAATGAAGGCAAGAGTTCGCTTTAGCAACATGTCACCATTGAATGCATGAAGACCATCATGGATGACCAAGCTTGGCATCTGCTCACCACTTGATCCAAGAGGATCTTTTCAGTCCAGCATGAGTTGAGTCTTCAGTGGTTCAACATCGAAGTGATTGTTAAATGATCATGGCCGATGAGGTCTTGAACTTTATCAACCTCGCCAGTGTTCATCATCAGCATTCAGTGTCCGGTGTCTTCAGTTTCGACAGTGATATTTTTGGTTCAGGTTTTCTGGTGTTCGTTTCAGTTCTGTCGGTGATGTCAATTGTTGATATGGATTTCATGGTGTTCAAAGGATATGGTTTTGTACCTGATTATTGACATCTGGGTGTCGTCAATCCACTAGGGCTTGATTGTCAAACATGGTCCATGGTTATCATCTTATGGGTTCGAATGTCATTATGTCACATTGTGAAAATTGATGTAAAAGGGGTTTCTTTTAGATCAAGTCTATATCCTACCTCTAAAAAAAACATTATACCTTTCGAACCTAATGATAAAACCTAACACTTAACCTAAGTCTAAAAACCTAAATCCTAAATTCATGTATTAAAATATGTTAATCCTAAACACTAAACCCTCTCAGGCCATATCAATACATTACAAACATTTTTAAAATACCTAAACATTACAATATGACCTACAATCCCTAACCGTTGGCCTAACCACATCAGAGAAAACAGCAGCGAGCTATGTGAGTGGACAAGGGATAAACTGTTAGGGTTAACCATATCAGAGCTTGACCGTGCGAGGATTTATAACTAACTATTGACATGTGAACGCGGTGCAGTTAACTCGAAGTTGGGGGTTATCTCAGTGGTTTGGTGGACAATCACAGTCAGGGGAGTTAGAAGTGGCATGTGAGCATCGGAACCGTCATATTAGCTGCATCAGCCAACCGTCAGCAGGTGAGTCACTGGAACAGCCGGCTTGGATGTTATCGCAAACTTGTTCACATGTGTTGTTAGCGTTTTCTCCGCTCGGTTAGCTAGCCACTAACGAATTTAGGTTATTATATGGTATTTTTGGGTTTTCATTGTTGTTTAAACACTAAATTAATTCAAATACCATGCAAGTCTATCCCTAGGTGGAAAATCATGACTAGAACGAGCATTTGTGACTGAAATTAGAGTTGATTCACTCCTAAACTCAGCCTAAGGAGGTTAGAGTGCATTTGCAGGGCTATAAAGACAGTTTGGCTCGTTGAAGTGAAGGGGGTGGCTTTGAGTCTTGTATGTAGTTTCTAGAGGATATAAGCAATTTTTGTTTTTAGTGTAACACGAGCATCCAGAGTTAGAATTGGGAACCGTGATAGGCATTGGAAAGTTATTTCAGAGAGATTTCTTGTGAGGGTGACCAGAAGTTCCCGTGTGCACAATCAGTCTAGTTAATTTGTTGTGAAATCGACCTCCTTGGATTCAATCCTAATAAAGCGGACCCAAAGACATAGTCCATCAGGGATGAACTCCGTAATAAATATTGTTATCTGGTATCGCTGTGTTTTTGCTTCTTTTCACTTCTATTTACATCTTGCTTATGTTTTAATTCTGGTGGCAATTCATCCCTTTTCAATTGATTCTCACAATTAAAGAATTTTAACATTCAGTTCACTATTCGCATTAATCAATTCTACTTCAGTTTAACATATGATCATTTCAGATCATATAATTTGGTATCAGAGCAGGTTGCGTTTGTAAAATTTTTCTAGTGAATGTTAACCAGGTCAAAGTCACAACATGGACAAGGAACACTCGAGGAGATTGATCCAGAGATTGGAAAGTGAAGATTTGCTCATAAGTCAACCATGATAGGATCTTATGCAAGTGAAACCCCTAAAACTAAGATGAGCGAGGAACAGTTTCGGCAAGCATTCTTGAGCATGCAGGAGATGTTGGGAGAACTCTGTCAAGATAGAAGATGAGAGATGCAACTTCTTTTTCAAAGACATTGAAGAAGGACAAAGGTAAAGGCAAGGTTGATAAACCTCCTTCACCTCCGTCATCTCCGTCATCATCATCATCATCTTCTTCTTCTTCTTCTTCCATTGAAGAATCTAAAATAGAAAAGAAACCTAAGAAAACATCTCTTTTGAAACTTGATGTAAAATTGAGTTACCTATTTATGATGGCGAGATGAATCCTGAAGAGTTAGATAACTGGATTAAGCAGTTAGAAGTGTATTGTCGTATTTAGAACATTTCTGGTTAAATGAAAATTCAGTTAGCTACACTTAGAATGGGGGACACAACTTTAGTCTGGTGGGAAAGTAAAACTTAGATAGATGTAAAGTGAAAAGGTAAAGTCATCTCTTCATGGTCTAAGTTTTTAAAAGCTCTTTGGAAACAATTCTATGCTTAGGATACATGCAGCAAGCAGTTATTGATTGGTAGCATTTGAGGCAAGGTAAAGGGAAAAGTGTTCAAGAGTTTACTCAGGAATTTAGAAAGAAAGCATTAGTGGTTGGTATTTCATTGGATACACATGAAACTTTATTAAAGTACATCAACATTTTAGATTCATATTTGTAGCATACATTATTGATGTTTAATCTTGATGACTTTGATGAAGTGTGCGTTCAAGCCATTCATATTGAATCAGGTGGTAGACCATTGAAATTTTCACCGCAATCATCCAAAGAGTTGGAAATCAAGGATTCACATGATAGTAAGGGGAAGAACAATTCGAATAGAAAGAAATCAGTGATAACTCAGAAGGAAAGACCTACTTGTTCTCATTGCCAGAGAATTGGTCATGATGAATCTAGGTGTTGGAAACTTCATCCCGAACTTAAGCCAAAGAAGTTCCTTAAGGAGAAGAATGAAAAGAAAGAAAATGCAGCAATCCAACAAGACTCTAGTTCAGGATGAAAGGAGGATAACTGCCATAGTTTCGACATGTAAAACTTCTAACACTGGTTCAAGTTCTAATACTATTGAATCTTCATCAAACATAAATCCTTCAAATGAGGATAAAAGAGTAGAACTATTTAACATAAGGATAACTTCTAAGCACACAAAAATAGATACAATGTTTGATAGTGGATCACAGGCCAATTTAATATATGAATATTTAGTTAAGAACTTGGGTTTGGAGACACAGAATCATCCAAGACCTTACCCATTAGGATGACTAAATAAATCAACTCAGATAAAAGTCACAAAACAATGTCAATTGAGATTTTCCATTACAACTAATTACATTGCTGAAGTGGAATTAGATGTGGTTCCAGTAGATATATGTGGAGTTGTCTTAGGAAGTCCTTATCTTTATGATTGTGATGCAGTATTTTATAGGAGAGAGCATAAATATCATCTTAAGAAATATGGGGTTGAATTTATTATGAGGGAACATCAAAGTAAAAATCACTTGAATTTAGTTGTTGCTAATAAGATGAAGCGATTAATAATTTCAAATAAGAGATTTTCACTCATGTGTGTAAAAGAACAACATAAGAATTGACATGATGTTTGTTCAAGTTATGAGTCGCAGTTTAAAGATAGTTTGATCGAATAGATAGAAAATTTTCCAGTTCTATTTAAAGAAACCAAAAATCTTACTCATAAGCAGAGAATACAACATGAGTTACAGTTGATGCCTAAAGCTCCTCTTCCTAATGTCAGAATGAATCAATTAAGTCCAAGTTTAGAAATTATCAGTTACAGGGATGCAGGTCAGTATTGGGGAAAGTCAGTGTTAAATTTCTCTTGTATTGTGTCATCATTTCATGTTTCAAATAGTTTGGAAGCCTCTTTTCAAGTGGAGAGGAAGCCCATTTTTTTTCATAACAAAGCCTTTTCTAAAGTAGTGTCCAAGTATCCAATACATCTAAGGGAAACTTGTGGATCAGGGGAAGTGCTAATTAATGGAAACATCATTTAATAAATGAAGAAATAGTGATTCAAAAAAATCATCCGACGTTTCAATACTTTCAAAGTCAAAATAAGTTGTAGCAGTTTTCATATTACAGTTTGATGGGTTTATTGCAGCAAGTTCACTTAGTAATTAGGAAAGTATATCAAATCAAGTAGCTGGTATGATGTTTAGAATGTCTTTAAATGTTTATATTATTCTGCAAAATAGATTTTCAGTGCATGTCAATAGTATTGAACAATATTCTACAGAGATAGTTTTCAAGGATGTTTATGAATCACTAATTCATGGTACTCTTTGGAAAGAAGTCAATTGCCATGTTCATAACAGTTTGTTTGACCATCTTCGCAAGTTGTGCATCCTGCAGATGGATGGAATAGTTCAAAAATTCAAAATGTGCCATGATCAGCATCATCAAGGTCATCACTTTCCAGTGGTTGATCGAATGTATTGGTACATTATTAGGGCAAGGTGGAGAGTGAGGGAGCTCTAACCTCATCTGTTATCTGTCTAGTCAAACTTTTGTGGTCTAAAAGCTTCCAAGTGGAGAGGATTGATCCAGGAGGATCCTGTCAGTCGAGCATGAGTGTAGTCTTCAGTGGTTAAACGTCGAATTGATTGTCAAATGATCATGGTCGATGAGGTCTTGAACTTTATCAACTTTGCCAGTGTTCATCGTCAGCATTCAGTGTCTGGTGTCTTCAGTTTTGACAATGATGTTTGTGGTTCAAGTTGTCTGGTGTTGGCTTCAAATTCACCAGTGATGTTAATGGTTGATGTGGTTTTCATGGTGTTCGAAGGATATGGTTTTTTACTTGGTTTTCGACATGTGGGTGTCATCATTCTGTTAGGGCTTGGTTGTCAAACGTGGTCCATGGTTATCATCTTATGGGTTTGAATGCCACATTGTGACAATTGATGTAAAAGGGGTTTCTTTTAGATCAAGTCTAAACCCTACCTCTAAAAAAAACATTATACCATTCGATCCTAATGATAAAACCTAAGACTTAACCTAAGTCTAAAAACCTAAAACCTAAATTCATGTATCAAAATACATTGATCCTAAACACTAAACCCTCTCGGGCCATATTAGTACATTAAAAACCTTGTTAAAACACATAAACATTAAAATATGACCCACAGTCCCTAACTGTTTGCCTAACCACATCGGAGCAGACCACATCAGACCATGTGAGCAGACAAGGGATAAATCATCGGGGTTAACCGTATCAGAGCCTGACCACATGAGGATTTATAACTAACAGTTTACATGTGAATGTGGTGTAGTTAACTCATAGTCAGGGGTTATCTCAGCGGTTTGGTGGACAGTCACAGTCAGGCGGGGTTAGAAGTGGCATGTGAGCATCAGAACCTCTAGATTAGCTGCATCATCCAACCATCAGCAGGTCAACCACCGGAACCGCCAGCCTGGAGGTTACCACAAACCTGTTCACATGTGTTGACAACACTTCCTCTACTTAGTTAGCTAGCCAATAATGGATTCAGGCTATTATATGGTATTTTTGTGTTTTGATTATTGTTTAAACACTAAATTAATTTAAAGACCATGCAAGTCTATCCCTAGGTGGAAAATCATGACTAGACCAAGAATTTGTGACCAAAATTAGAGTTGATTCACTCCTAAACTCAGCATAAGGAGGTTAGAGTGCATTTGCAGGGCTATAAATACAATTTGGCTTGTTGAAGTGAAAGGGTTGGTTTTGAGGTTTGTATGCAGATTCTAGAGGATATAGGCAGTTTTTGTTTTCATTGTAACAGGAGCATCCAGAGTCATAATTGGGAACTGTGACAGGTGTTGCAATGCTACCTCAGAGTTATTTCTTCTAATAGTGACCAGAAGTGCCTGCGGGAATAATCATTCTAGTTAATTTTTTGTGTAATCAACCTCCTCGGATTCAAACCTAATACAGCGAACCCGGAGGAGTAGTCCATCAAGGATGAACTCCGTAATCAATATTGTTGTCTGGTATCATTGTGTTTTTGTTGCTTTTCACTTTTGTTTACATCTTTCTTATGTTTTAATTCTGTTGAAAATTCATCCCTTTTCAATCGATTCTCACGGTTAAAGCATTTTATGTTAACATTCGATTCATTGTTGGCATTAATCAATTCTACTTTAGTTTAACATATTATCAATTCAGATCACCACCTTTGACCATCACAAGCATGTCAAAGAGTTGGTGTCACCATAACGGTCTGATTTTTAGTGATGTCTTGCATGGCTTCCTCAATCCATTTTGTCTCACACGGGCACATGTATATTGTAATGTAATGTCTTGTTAAGTGGAAGTTCAAGTGACGATAGTTGAATGTAACAGTCATAGAGTAGTTGAAGAGTCATGAGGATAGATGAACAGTCGCAAAGGGGAATGTCAAGGGTCACCCCACCCTTTGCTAAAAATAGTCCCTCATAACTCATTGCATGGGCATTTTGTCAGCCAAGCTTCTAATATGAGTATCTTAAAGAAAGCTTGGACAGTATTGTAACGAGCCTTGGCTTCTCCACTGTGCAGAGCTAGTATATCCCTTTGGAGGAGTAGGCAGTTGTGGTTGTAATGTTCCACTATCAGAACTAGTGGTTGGACATGGATGTATTTTATGATTGGAATTTACACTTCTTAATATAATAGAGCCAACATGTTTCATGCATATGTTGTATTGTATTCCAACTATCTTCTTTACTCTAAATGATATATGTATTTGTTTGTTTACACATGCTTGTATGGACTATTCTGTATAAGTATGTATGAATCTTACTGAAATGTGCTGATTGGTTTAACCATCACTTTGGATTGCTTACTAACTTGCTTTCCAGCTTGTGATAAATCTTCGCTTGTGTGTCCCCTTCCAAGCCACATACTATTACTGGTTTCCAAGGGGTGCACTCACACCACCCTACATGTGTTAGAATTGTTCATGTATCTTCCTTGACTTGTTGCATAGGTCACACCCTTGCTACCAACATGGACATCTTACTTGCCTCTGCGCGCAAACGCGGTCAAGGCAATACTGCACGACCCACTGCTAGGACTCCTACACCAAACGGTTTGAGGTCTAGTTGGGACTTCTTACCCCGGAGATCCCCTGACATGTTGCCATGTCGAGCACCATCAACATTTTGGTGCTAGAAGGAGGGCCAGATGACAAGCTGAGTCCTCACATCTATTTTTAACCTCTGCATATCTATCATGACTAACTACAGAGTTGCCCCTCCAGAGTGAATGTCTTATTGAAACTACTTCATTATCTCGAAAAATATCTCAGATAACTTGTCACATAAAACATATGATGGTGGAGGCCATGTAGCCTTAGTTAGGCATGTAGTCAACGTTGCAGGCTCATGCGAAAGACATGGAATCTTTGAAGAATGGATGACTTGTGTGTTGTTGATCTATACGCTTTGAGGGCACCCAGTGCACTGATGTGCCATGATGCCCAAAAAATCTATTCATTCTCTTCCTCATCTAGTTGCATAGATAGACCATGCTTTCAATCATTTCAATTGTAAAGCACTCAACAAAGTAATTATGAAATTATGAAAAGCACCCAATGAATCCGTTGAAGAGTTTCACACACACTTTTGTAATCTTACATACCGATTCCCCGAAGATGATATTGATTGGGAATTTTTTCACTGGAAGATTTGAGTATCTTCTTCACATATCTAAACCCCGCTCATCACACTTCAGTGATGAAGCTGCACAATCACAAGCAAGCACAGTTTCTATCACAAGTGACTGTCCACCTTCACCTCATCAAACAGCTCCACCACCGCAAATTGATGTGGGAGATCATGCATACACATCTCTTGAACTGTCACATCCTCCCACCACACCTGCTCTTGATATCTGCGCCGATTTTGCTTGCAAGCTTGTTGGTTGTCACATGGATTCGTTCCCTCAAGCTTCCTCCCCGTGTTCTCTTGATCCTCTGGATTGTACTATCTTGTGCTCTTCCATTCTAGACTCCACACCTATTGTGAACAAGGATCAAGTTGTCAATAGAGTTGGTGATATGCATCCAACCTACGCCATCATTCATGATGAGTGTGTGCGGGAATCTAAATAAGAAACCATGATGAAGGATGACTCCCTTCCTTCCATGCCTCATCCACTTTATCCTGACATCCCTTGTGATTCTGCCACTGCTAATTTCCCCTGTGAAAACTCATTTCCGAATGTTTCTACTTTTGATTGTTCACATGACACGTCAGATGTCAGTCTGTCATTACAGTGTGGAGAGGACACATCTTCCTATGGAAAAATGTCCAATCTATCATCTATCATTTCTGAAAACACAGAGGGTGAACATCCTTGCTTTTCATCTATCCCTCTCGATGATTCATCAAATCATGAGGATGTCCAAAAACATATCGGATTTTATGATCTTAGTTGTCATGATCTATCTACTTCTTCATTTTCTCATGATGTTGATTCAATCCTTGTTAATCTCGCTAAGACACTACTCTACGATGATCTATCTATCAACGAAGACAAGGCACTTTAGCCCAAGATGATGGCTATGTTAGGCCCTCGCTATCCTGAGGTTGGTTTCACTTCCGATCAGGAAATTGTTGAAACATGTAAGCCTCTTCATCACTACTCTACTTTTCATTGAAAATCAAACAAACACCTGGGTTTCACTTCCTCCACTTGAACTACACGATCCCATCTCTCATGCATTGGAGGAATCTTACACAACAAGCAATCTTGTAAAACGTAAGTAGTGTACCTTTCTCACATTATCTTGCATGTCACAGTCAAGAGAATATGTAAACTCAACATCTGAATGCAATGTAGGAAAACAGCATGGCAAGTCCACAGAGTGCATGTCATGCACTTTCACTCATTTTTTTCGTGGATGCTTGTAAACTCGATGTGTCTTTTTATTCATTGTTATATCTTTCTTGTATGCTGGTTGACATAACTATCTTGTTCACAAATTGTTCCTTCACCAACATGGGTCGACCAATGTGCCAATGGCTGCATTGTAAATATCACTTCATGTGGCCAGGCCCATGCACTCTTAGCTTAGGAGTACAGTAGTGTTTGCTTTTGGTTTGTTTGCTTGCATGTATGTTTGCTTCTTACCTTACATGTTTGTTTGCTTGTATTCTTGTTTTCTTATTCGCCTTGCTTATGCATTTTTTTATGCTTTTGTTTTATTTTTTTGTTTGTATGTTTTATTTCATCTGTAGGTTAGCTTCACATGAACCATGTGCGACTCTTGAAACAAGCTGGGTAAAGTACAAGAGGACTTGTACAACTATCAACATTTGGTTATCTGTTGTTCGCTCTCTTATGTAATAACGTGGTACCTTCATTCCGTGATACGTCAATGGAAAATATGTATTGTTCGAAATGAAACTTGGTGAAAACACAATGCTTGCGCGCTAACTAGTGTCACCTACTCTAGTCAGTTGTCTTGGGTTTAATCCTTAGCAGCTCAATCAAGTAGAGTAAGGTGAGGGGAAAAACCTTAACAAGCACGTTAGAGGTACATATAAACTACTTCTGTGAAGGAACAACCTCTTCTACTCTCAATAAGTCAGGATCCCTCTTCCGCCTCTAAATTGAATAAGTGCTATGCAGAGTTATGAAAAAATGAAAAAATTGAAAATGTGAAAAAAGTTTGAAAAAAATGAAAAATGAATATGGTGAAATAAGAGAAAGGCTTCCTGTGTAGAGAGGTGATGCAAGTAGCATTGCCAGGGTACCGACTAGGCTCACTGGTAGCGGAATGATGCTTGTGTTCCTGCGTGACTCCGCTAGGGTACTGTCTAGGCCTATTGGCAGTGGAGCAACACCACAGATGAAACTAAAACTATGACACTCATATGACTTGTGCACAAATATACCCCTCATCCCTAATTGAAACAAATGTATTCACTTGTCTTGGAACGTGTGTCGACCAAGTAAGGGCTTTTCGTATGCTACATCTTACAATCAAGCAAGTGTTGAAACCAAGATGAACAAAAAACTGAAAAATACTTTCGGAGGTGTTAGACTTACTTTTCATGAACAAGGTCCATTTAGAGAGCTGAAGTTCTACCAGTGTGTCACCAAGCGTTGTAGCGGCTACAACCACCCTCCAAAAATTTTCCTTAGCTTCATTTTGGAGCCTCCCTACCAACATTCCTCATCATCATGTCTTGCACTATCAAGTACATGAGCCTCAGTGGTTTTCTAGCAGATTACCGGTCTGTGCATGATAGCGTGTTGAATCCCCACCATAGGTTGTTTCTTTGGACTTGGTCCAACTATAAAGTGAGAAATTCCATTAAGAAATTGCACAATTCTGGAGGGGAACTAGCCTTTCCTCCATAAATTGCACAATCCTGACTGGCAAGCTGTTGGGATCTAGAATTATGCAATTCTACCTGTCAATCTTCACTGGAAAAATTGTGCAATCTGTCCCAGTAGGATTGCTCAGCCCATAAATTGTGCAATTCTAGGTAGAAGTTAGCTGCTTAGCCTAGAAATTATGCAATCCCTCTGGGCAGCTGGCCCAGCTCCCTCCCAGAAATACACAAATTTTCCCGATCAGTTAAGCAGACTATTGCATGTGCCTTCAGGTTAACTGGTTCCCTCCGGGACCGAGAAAAACTGATTTGCATGCATGGACTGCTTCTCCCAATGCAGCATACAAAGGCATCCCTTAATTCATGGATCTATCTTTAGTAGCTAGAGGTTACATGCAAGGATCATTTCAGAAACCTCCCGCCAAGTGTCGCTTTTCCTAGATTTGTGGCATACGCATCACAACCTTGATTTTGTCAAAACTCATCAATTGAATGCTATAGAGCTCATTCCTCACATCAGCCTTATAGCTCTGAAATCCCACATTGCCTATAGGAGTCATCGGCACATTCAGCTCAATTGCTTTGGGGTAAGACCACTTTTCATGCCTTGTGTTGTGTTTCTGTCACTTTTTGTGTTTCGCTTCATGTGAGTGTTGTATGCTTGATTTTAATGAGTCCCTAATTTTTTTTTGATATATGTTATCTTGTAGAGGCTTCGTTTCAGTTTTCGTTCACATCTCACTGTTGTTACATGCATGACACTGTTTTGCACGAACGGTCGTCGTTGCGGCGACTCGCTTCACACACATGCATGCTTTCCCTTTTTCTAAAACGTGTACTTGTTGTTTGCGTGAATTTTCATTCACTCTTGTTCGCACTAATCTCACCATGCATCTAGAATTCTCATGTTTTCAGTCGCCCGTCGGCCGGTCTAGGCTGCTTTAGCCTGGACCGTTCCCTACCCGACTAGAATTGTGCATTTCCGGAAGCAAAGGCTCTGCCTTCCTTGCATAAATTACACAAGTCTGGCCCAGAACTAACCTCAAAACTTGCATTGCGTAATTCTTGGAGGCAGTGTCCTGCTGGCCCCATAAACTACTCATTGCAGTTTGCTAGTTGCATGTCAGTGCTGACTAAACTTGTGCATTGTGTAGTTTCAATCCTCACTAGACTAGCCTGGACTATGCATTACGCAGTTCTAGCAGTCAAGTAGCATCCTGATAGCTTGGACTGGGCCTTGTGCAATTTTTGCAGTCAATCTCCCGACCTCCTGGTGGAAATTGTGCAACCTTCATGATCAGTCACACATGTATGTTGCGGGTCAATTCTCAAGTTTGTTTTGGTTTTTGACTGACAGATTGCTTGCCATGAGTGTTTCCACGTCTCTAGGTATCGGAGGTGTGCATTTTCCTCTCAACAACATAGATACAATGGTTTCCAGGAGAGAAGAGTTGAAGACACATTCAAACCACACTTGGGGATGCAGTGGATCAAGTTTTTATGAACTTGCCTACCCACAAAGACATCAAGTTGTTCGTAAACAAGGACATCAAGATACGATGGTAGCAACATTACAACAAGAAGTACCATCAACAGTAGTTTAAGGGAGCATACATGCATGAAATGAATGCAAGAGGAAGGATGTTGAAAATAGAGAGGTGAAACACAGTTGCAAGCTCAAGCAGATCCACTTGTGATGAAAGAAACTTTCGAGACTGAGGCTGTGAAGTCATAGCGTGACATTAAGATCGTGCAAAGGTAGAGAATGGAATAGAGAAGGAGTTTCATGTGCTAAAGTAGCAACTCAAGGAAGAACAAGAGCTGCATAGACGAGAGAATGAGTTGCAACAGGAATAGGTACAACGGGGCGCACAACATGCACATACGGATGAAACTGCGCTCGTACAAGTTATAGATCCATCCTAGTAGCTAGCATGGAGCAGACAAGGTGAGAAGTGTTGTTGATCGCATGTAAGGGAATTCAGTAGCATGCATGTTAGTGTGTGTATGCATTCGAACCCACCCATTTGGCACACTCACCGATGCGAAGACAAGAAGAAAGTCCAACTAGAGCTGAACACGTATTTTGATAAGTTGATGCACACTATTGGTTGTGTGGGGCCTAACCGAGGTTGAGCATTAGTTAGGCAAACAAATCCCTACACTACTAACCCTTTCGGCATCAGCCCATGGAGTGCGGACTGAGGTCTCACCTAAAGTAGTATGGGGGGATGTTGGAACCAAGTTTTCACACCCTGAGACGGTCGTGATGTTGGTTTATACCCTTTGTCCCTTCTTTCATGCAGGTCGCTAAGTTCTAGGGCTCTGTCAGTCTAGCCCTTTATTCCACTCTTCAGTACCTCCGCAAAGGAGTACAATTGGCCTTTGTGTAGCCCTAACCTGTGATCCAGGTAATTTCGCGCTACTATGGTGACGTATTGTACAAGTTACCTAGTTATCTTAAGTGTTTTTACTTATCTTACTAAACAATCATAGATAGCACCGCGTAAACAGATATTATTACTTGCGTTTGATTAACTAATATAGTCACATACATTCGCGCAGCACATAAGCATTGTAAATCAAATCCATACACAATATAACAAGATGCCTTAATAGGATATAAAGACACATAATTTCTAGAATACTTCTCTTTATTGATATCTCCATATTATTACAGACTCTATCCTCCCTATGCACACAGCTGCATGGGTCTACAAACTCAACTACAGACCTCTACCCTTGGCCTCTACGTACTCAGCTGCAAAGCTTCTACCTATGCTAAGACCCTAAACACTTAGACTTCTTACTTCCCCAAAACTTATGACTCCAAAATTACTACCTCGTAGATCTTACTTACTTATATCTTTTTATACAACCCCATGGTCTGCGGACCATGGGTGGATCTTTATAGCTGAATTTACACTTTACAAAATAAGGGTAGACAACCCTTTATGACTCATGACACCTTCGTGCTCCGCGACCATAAAATGTGGAGACTTTGCAACTTTATTACAAAAATTGACCCAAAACATGAGCTTTTAGCCCCAAAACTATCCTTGGGGGATCCCATTCCCAACATGCCCCCAACACAAAAAATGTAACTTGCCCTTGAGTCACTCTATGGGGGTGGAGATTTTAGCGTAAAGACCTCCCAGCTCGACCTGTATGACCGCAACCTTGGCAATGCACTGTGTGGCTGCCTACTTTGCTTCTTTGACCATCTGATCAGTCACTGCTCCTGAACTGTCGGCCTGAAGCTTCTGTTGGGTTGCTTGTAGAGTCGCAATATTTCCTTCAATAGAGGCTATGACCTTGTAAGCCTCATCCAGTCAGGGCTTCAGTTGCGCCTTCAGCACTGCCTCGTTATGCTATGCTGCATCTACCTGCTCTTTCAACTACTTGGCCTCCTGCAGCTTTGCCAGTCTCTTTGTGAGCACGACGGTTCGCACTGTGCCTTTGACCTCATCATAGCAC